>CM040128.1:92378218-93805091 GCA_022559845.1 Amorphophallus konjac
TCAAACGGCGAAGGGATGTGCAGCACCATGTATTAAAAAAAAAGAATGACAATGAATGAATAAGCAGGCAGAGTGAAGCTACCTGTAATTTGAAAGCTTAATTCCAGATGTGGGCAGAATCGAAAATCATTCTTAAGTGAATGGTAGAAGACTCATTCATCTAGACTGTTTGGTAGTCACTAGTCAAGTTACATCACTTCTACACAAAGGGATATTTAATTTTGAGTGTATCCTGAGGAAAGGTCTAAACACATGGGCTAATGAAATTTGTTCCGAACACATACTACTTGAACTTGTAATACTCCAAAGTCAAAATCATCGTGCATAATGTTCTTGCCATGAATTGTGACACATGAACATTTGCTAGTCCTAATTCTACAATTGTTTACATTGCTAAGGGACTAGAAATGTTCAAGTTGGGGGTGTGATAAGTGTCCATTTTCTATGATAGTTCATTGCATGTACATCATTTTATGTGCATATAATTAGGTAATTATGCATATTTCATAGTTAACCTCAACTCCACATTTAAATTGGAGCTTTCACACAAATTGATTAATTTGGTGATATTATTTAATAAATTAAGTTGAGGGCTATGGCATTAATTCTCCATTACATAACTATGAGCATTTGAGATTTATGAGCACATTATGGTAATTTTTATAGGACAATTGTAATTATGTGTGTGTAGGACACCGAAGGTAATTGTAAAAGAAGTCGGGCAAAACTGGCATCACCACTTTAACCAAGTCAAATAAAGAATTCAAAATATTTTGATTGGAGGGAAAAGAAAGTTCAAAATTTTGAATTCAAAATTTGAAAAGAAGGAATTCAAAGTTTAAGTTTAAAAATGAGGAAAAGGACATTCAAAGTTTGAAATAAAGGAGAGACATGATGAGCTTTGGGAAATGGGGTGTCCAAAGTCTAAGAAAGGGGCTGCCCACCTCCTTTTTCTTTTTCCCATACATCATCTTCTACCTAAATCCCAGCCATCAATCTCCTTTTGATATAATCTCCACCCTCAATTGACCCAACTTTTCCTATAAATAGCCCATGACAAGGAGGAGAAGGGGAGTTCTTCTTTTGGTAATTTTCACCCCTCTCCCTCTCACATCTTAGGTTGCTGATTTCACCCTCTTTTGTCCCTCTTCTCCTCTTGCTGTACTCATAAAGTTCTTTGTTTCTAAGTCCTCTACATCTTCTTCTTCTATATCATCTCTCCATTTCTTCTGGTTTTCAACCTATTTTGTGTTTTCCACTAATGATGGTCCTGTTCATCTGCGAACCAATATTTTCTCTCTATTCTTCCACTTATTTCTCCCTCTTATAGTCATTTTCTTATCTTACTATCTTCATGAAAGTTCTTTGTTTTTAAGTGTTCTACAACGTCTTATTCTACATCATCTTCTAATTCTTTCTGGTGTGGAAGTTATTTCTCATTTTTCAACTTACTGTCCTGTGATTGTACTGTTCATCCAAGGTGCTAGCTTATGTTATTCCTCCATTTTGAAGTCCTTATGCTCTTCTTTTCTATCTAAGTTCTTCATAAAAGTTCTTCCTCTCCTGTAGATCTAGATTTTATTCTTCTACCACTTTCTCTAATTCGATCACTTTGTTAAGGTATTTGTAATTCTTCTTAGTTCAGTTTTTTCTACATAGTTACTGTTCATCCGTGCAGACCACTTCCCTTCTTCCTCTGATTTGACCCTCTTCCTCATATTTTCTCTCTCTATACCCTTCATCAAAGTTCTTTCTCTCTTCCCCCTCTTCAACTTCTTTTTCTTGGGCATCCCCTAATTCATCTTGAGTTCAAAGTTATTCACCCTCTAAAGGCAGCTTCAACGACGAAGGTGACTTCCTCCCGGTGTAGACGACATCTTCCGCAAGGTGGTTCGTGATCCAAGGCCAAGAGAGGACGGCACCATCATCACCATTGATGCTATCATCTCCAAACTCCAAACTCCAAGTTTCTCTTATTCTTATTGCTTTTGTGTTATTTCACTTCATTGTAATCTCGTTGCATCATTAGTGTAATCTTGTTTCACATTTCATATACTCTTTCTTTTAAGTTAATGAAAGGAGTTGTTCTTTTGATCTAGTTCTTGCTATTCTCTCTTTTGATCTTCTCACCACCATATTACGTCTCTCTTTCATCTAGTGCGAGTTAGAATTTTAAGATTGATACGTGTGTTTTATACGATGAATTTTCGCGTTATCACTTAACACAATCTAACTTGACTTGATCAAAATCTCTAAATGGCTCGCTCCTAGAATCACTCGTTCCCGTCCCCATCGGAACACCCGTCCTCATCCGAGCTACCTGAAAAGGATTGGAAAGTAGGGTTGAGCAAAGCTCAGTAGGATTTTATATCTCTATCATCAGGCATAATTAAAGTGATTAACCATTTATGAATAACGTTGTAACAAAAGCGATGATAAATAAATGACAAGAGATAGATAGGGAAAAGAACATGAGCTTTCAAGTAAAGAGTAAACACAAGTATAACAAGAACTTTTCATGTCATGAAATGATAAATGGAATTGGCCATATCATGCACGCATTTCAAGTAATTGAGTAAAAGTGGAAATGTCAGACCAATCACGCTAGTCATGCACTTCGATGCAATGTCACACCTTGTCATTACAAACTCCCCGAGACACAAGTACTTTCGGGTTCTCCTCCTAGGACCAGATCGGGCCCTTTATGATGCGTTGGTATTGAAGGTTTGGATCAATGATCCTAGTCTAGACATTCATCACATTAATGGCCAAGAGTTCCAAGGTGAAGCTCACGAACTTACTTCTAAGATCAAGAGAAATTCCAACAAAATTGGAATGACATCAAGTAGAAAGACTATGAGCCTTTTGGTAACAAGGATGTAAACAAGGATTGCACATAATCTCACAGTTCAAGGCCAACCTTGATAACTGCTTCATGATGATAAAACAAGAAAAACCTTATTACTATCTTATCTGTGACGGTCTATAATAGGGCCGTTACAGGAATGTGACGGTCGTACATAGGGCCATTATGTTACTGTGACGGTCCAATCTTGGGCCGTTACAAGACACAGACCAGTTTAATTTGAGCTGGTCCAAAAACACGATTCAAACCACGTTCAAGGGTTCAGGTCTTTAGGGTACAACCTGCCCGGCGTCCTGGTGGGAATCCCAGGCTCACGGGGTCTTACGGAGGTCTCATAATAGTGGTCCTAATCCGACGGAAGGAATATCCGGCGGAGAGTCCCATTATTACAAGAATTGAGACTAATAAACACGGAAACCAAAGCGGTGCGGTCAGTCAATCCCACCGGAGTGACATGACTGTCAAACAATAAAGCTAAGATCAAATATATATCTTACATAAATCAAAATTTATACAAGTTTAACTAAGGGTTTTTATCAAATTCTTCATGATCATTCAACTTAGGATTTTCTAACATCTTTCATGTAGAACAATGAAAATTTTATGTTTATGATCATAATACAATATTAACATCACGTTCTGCCTTACTTATAGATCAAGATATCATACTAACATAGCAAGTTTCTGGTTTTAAAAATGCATAAGCAATAGTTTAAAAAATACTGTCAGGAGAACGTGACGGTCTAAGGAAGGGGCGTTACAAGCATGTAACGCTCTATAGTAGGTGCGTTACGTACCAGAAAATAAATAGATTAAAATTTCAAAATTTTAAAACATAGGAGCATGTGACGGTCTGTCGTGGGACCGTCCGGCTCATGTGACGATCTGTCGTGCGGCCGTCAGGCTGTAACGGCCTCTGGAAGATGCGTCACATGACCTGGAACCCGCCGACAATGAACTTTGACATTTTACACTAAAACTTCGATTGCTATGATAGAATGAATAAAAATTAGGGAAATGCTACCATTCGAAAGAGCGTAAAAATTCGTATAAAATAGCATGCTTTGATTTAGATCTAACACAACAAGATTCAATCTTTAACTAATAATCATGAAAGTTGCCCTTTTTATACACCTCGGAGAAAAACGTGAAATTCGAACAGCATGATGAACGAGAATTGGGCAATTAGGTATCAAAAGAAAGAGCTCATGGAGACGCACAATACGGTATTATTATATTTCTGTTTGGCCTGAGAGACACCTACCTTTGCTTGAAGGAAAGAAGGCAGAAGAACAGGGGTCACCGGAACCCTAGGTACCGCTCTAGAACGCCCAAATTCTCCCTCGTCCGATCACGATCGGTCCCGCCGCCTGTTGCTGGTGCAAATAGGGTTCTAAGGTGTCGAAAGCCCTCTATAAATAGAACCTATAGGGACTCCTAGAGATCGAATTTGGTTGAAGAGTCCTATGAAGAAATTCGGCGAAAACTTCGGATAAGGTTCTAATCCACCTCGCGACCGTCGGTAGAAGCATCTAGAGTTAGGGTTTTCGAAGAGAAAGCAAAGACCTATCAATGGGCTAGGGTTTGGCTCGAATTGGAGCACAATTGGGCTAGAATTGGGCCCAAATTGTGATGGCTAAACTAGGTCTTCTAACCCACGAAAAACTCTTAAAATACGAAATTGGGCCTACACGAATTTTATTTTGGGCTCTTACCTGAAGACAAAGTTATTACAAATTCAATTTTACACTAGTTTCATATTTTTCCAGAATTTTAATAATTTCTTTAGAAGTTGAGCCAATAAATAATTAATTGTGGAAATATTATAGTAGAAAAGACAGGGTGCTACACCCTCCCCCACTTAAGGAATTTGGTCCCCAAATTCACCAAATATGCTAACAACCAACCTTAAAACAATTCGAGATATAATTTCCTGATCGCATCCTCGGATTCCCATGTTGCTTCCTCAGCTCCACGCCGACTCCACTCGACCTTGACCATCGAAATGGATCGATTCCGGAGTTGCTGTTGCTTGAAGTCCAATATCTTGATAGGCTTCTCTTCATAAGATAAGTCCTTCTTCAATTCCAAATCAGCATGTTGGATAATGTGCGAAGGGTCATACACATACTTCCGAAGCATAGATACATGGAACACATCGTGAATACCAGCTAACTGTAGTGGTAGGGCTAATCTATAGGCAACTTCGCCTACCCTCTCTAAGATCTCAAATGGGCCAACAAACCTTGGGCTTAACTTGCCTCGAATTCTGAATCTTCTAATTCCTCTTGATGGTGACACTTTCAGAAATACATGGTCCCCAATCTGAAATTCTAGCTCCCTTCTTCTATTATCTGCATAGCTCTTTTGTCGGGACTGGGCGACCTTCAAACGGTCTCTGATAACTTGATGTTCTTTGACGATTCTGAGATAAGATCTAGTCCGAGCCATTGCTTCTCACCAATTTCTTCCCAACAAAGAGGAGATCTACAACTCCTGCCATACAAGGCCTCAAACGGTGCCATCTGAATGCTGGATTGGTAACTATTATTGTATGCAAATTCAATAAAAGGTAAATGTTCATGCCAACTACCTCCAAAATCAATTATACATGCTCTCAACATGTCTTCAACAATCTGGTTTGCTCTCTCAGTCTGTCCGTTAGTCTGAGGGTGAAAAGTTGTACTGAAGTTCAAACGAGTGCCTAATGATGCTTGCAGTCCTTTCCAAAAGTGAGATGTAAACCTGGGGTCTCTATCAGATATGATGGACACAGGCACTCCATGCAATCTTATTACTTCTTTATATACAGGGCAGCCAAAATATCCACTGTCCACCTTGACTTAATAGGTAAAAAGTGTGCAGACTTTGTCAGTCGATCAATGATCACCCAAATTCCATCAAGGCCTCCTCGTGTTCGGGGTAAACCCATAATAAAATCCATACCAACACTTTCCCACTTCCATTGTGGTATTTCGAGAGGCTTTAACTTCCCAACAGGTCTGAAATGCTCTGCTTTAACTTGTTGACATACTAAACACCTGCTCACAAAATCGGCCACCTCCCTCTTCATGTTCGACCACTAGAAAGTCCTCTTCAAATCTATGTACATCTTTGTAGCTCCTGGGTGTATAGTATACTTAGATCTGTGCGCTTCTTCAAGAATCTTCTTCTTTATTTCCATGGAATCAGGGACACATGTTCTCCCTCGAAACAACAATCTCCCATCATCAGCTAACATAAAATCTGGTCGATTAGCCATCTGTTCTTTAATTCCAACGAGCACAAGGTCATTATCCTGCAACTGCTTAATTTCTGCTTGCAATTCTGAACGAAGCTGGACATGAGCCACCAAGATCCGATCTTCCTTTTCTGTAATATCTAAATTGACAAACTATTCTAACAACTTCCACTCTTGAATCATCAAACTGGCTAGCCTAGCTGTTGGCTTCCTGCTTAAAGCATCTGCTACAACATTCCCCTTTCCGGGATGATATTCAATGGAGAAGTTGAAATCCTTTAAGTACTCTAACCACCTTCTCTGTCTCATATTCAACTCCTTCTGAGAAAATAAGTATTTTAAGCTCTTATGGTCTGAGTACACGATCAAAGTTTCTCCATAAAGATAATGCCTCCATATCTTAAGAGCAAACACAACCGCTGCTAACTCCAGATCATGCATAGGATAATTCTCTTCATGTTTTCTCAACTGCCTGGAGGAATAAGATATCACCTTCCCTCGTTGCATCAATATGCAACCTAAACCGATTCCTGAAGCATCGGTATAAACTTCAAAACCTCTTCACCTAAGGGTAAGACCAAAACTGGGGCAGTGGTCAAACACTCCTTCAAAGTCTGAAAACTCTTTTCACAATCATCCGTCCATTCAAAATAATTCTCCTTACGAGTTAACCTTGTCAAGGGCACCGCAATCTTGGAAAAATCCTTGATGAACCTTCGATAATAGCCTGCCAAGCCTAAGAAGCTTTTGATCTCAGTTACATTCACAGGTCTTTCCTAATTACGTACAGCCTCAACTTTAGAAGGGTCTACTGTGATTCCCTCTTTAGAAATAATGTGGCCCAGAAAAGATACCTCTTGCAACCAGAACTCACATTTACTAAACTTGGCGTATAGCTGATGCTCTTTTAATATTTGCAACACCATTCTTAAGTGTTGTTCATGCTCCTCCTTACTCCTTGAATATATCAGAATATCATCGATAAATACCACGACCCACTGATCCAAGTAGGGTCAAAACACACTATTCATTAGCTACATAAAAGCTGCAGGAGCATTTGTTAGTCCAAACAACATCACCACAAATTCAAAATGTCCATACCTGCTACGGAATGCTGTCTTAAAAATATCTTCATCTTTTATCTTCAACTGATGATATCCAGATCTGAGATCGATCTTTAAGAAATACTGGGCTCCTGATATCTGATCAAATAATTCATCGATCCTTGGTAATGGGTACTTGTTCTTCACGGTGAGCTGATTCAACTGACGATAATCAATACACAGCCTTAAAGAACCATCTTTCTTCCTTACAAAAAGAACAGGAGCACCCCATGGGGAAGTACTCGGACGAATGAATCTCTTTCTAGCAAGTCTAACAACTGCATCTTTAGTTCTCTTAACTCAGCCGGGGACATACGGTAGGGAGCTCTCGAAACAGGCGAGGCGTCAGGAATCAGGTCAATAGAGAAAACCACCTCCCTTTCAAGGGGAAGACCTGTCAATTCATCTGGAAATACCTCCGAAAAATCTTGAATAACAGGGATATCCTTCAACTCCACTTCCTTCTTATCAGTTAAAGAAATTAAAGCCAAGAATGCTAGACACCCCTTTCTTAACAACTTATCTGCCCGAAGTGCCGAAATGAGTGGCACGGTCTTGGATAGCCTAGAGCCAGAGAAAGAAAGCTTCGGACGTCCAGGGAAAGACACTACTCCTGACTTATAATGAACACTAGCACCATGCTTAGATAACCAATCAGCCCCTAACATTACATCATAATCTTTCATCTTCATGCATACTAGATCAGTAGATAAATTACAACCATTGATCAAAACTTCACTAGAAGGATAATAATATTTAATCTCGGATCTCGAACCAATAGGGGTGGATATCATAAGGTGTGAATCCAACAACACCGGTTCCACAGATAAAGTCTTAGCAAATTTAAGAGATATAAAAGAATGAGTGGCTCCAGTGTCGAAAAGTACGAATGCTGGCTTGGAAAGAATAGTAAGAGTACCTTCGACAATGCCTCATTCCTCGGTAGTCTGGCTCTCGGTCTCTGCCTCCTGGAGGGCTTGGAGCCTACCTTGCTGCTTGTAACTTCCTTGCGACTTATCAGATGCTACCGGTTCATTAATAAGGGGACATTCTGGAATTTGGTGGTCCCTGCTACCACACCTTAAGCAAGTGCCTAACTTGCGCCAACACTCCTCCATCTTGTGACCTGGACGGTCATAGTACTTGCAAACTACCTTAGACGGCACAACTGGTCCAACCTTCTTCTCGCCTTCCTTGGGTTTCTTGTTTTTAGAAAAACTCGGCCCACCATTGGGCCTCTTCTGACCATTACCGGGTCTGAAGTTCCCAGAACTGGTAGTCTGTTCCTTCTTCTTATCCCGACCTCTGTTCCGGTTAGTCATTTCCATCGTATCCTCCAAAACTTGTGCTTTCCTTACTATCTCAGCATAGATATGGATTTCCAAGAGTGCCAATTGATTGATGTACTGAAGCTTCAAACCATTCAAAAATCTTTTAGCCTTCATTTTCTCAGTGGACACCAAGTGTGGGGCATACTTACATAATCTGGAAAACTGCGCTTCATATTCCGCAACCGACAAGTTTCTTTGTTTCAAAGCAGCAAACTCGACCGCCTTCTTCTCCTGCACCCGATCTGAGAAGTACTTGCTATTGAAAAACTCCTTGAACTCATCCCACGCGACACACCTATTCCCAAGTGTGATTTCCACGGCTTCCCACCAAGCACGAGCATCGCATTCTAATTGGAAAGTCGCTAGTAAGACGCGATCCTGATCTTCACATTGCATAACCTTGAAGATTCTTTTCGTCTCCTTCAGCCAGTTCTCAGCCTCATCCGGGTCTGAAGATCCACTGAAATGCGGGGGATTCAAACCCTGAAAGTTTCGATGTAGATTGCCTACTCCTTGCTGTCCGCCGCCATGGGCTACTTGCTGTAAGGCCTGGGTCAGGCCCTGCACTGTATGTTGCATGTCTCGCCATTGAGTGCGTTCTGCCGCCATCAAGGAAATTCCTACAACATAAAAGAAGTAATTAAGAACGTTCTATTGGATCTATCTTCTTATAGCTAGTTAATTAATTAACTAATCTTAGCCCAAGTCTCTACCCAACTCACTGGGTCAGATTCTAACTTTACTAAGGTTTAAAGGTTCTATAACACTACTAGCAACCTAGGGTCTAAAGAAAACCTAGGCTCTGATACCATAAAAATTGTCACGCCTCGACGCAGAAAATCGGAACGTAGCAGTTTATATCAATCATGCCAGAGCATACATTGCCACAAGAGACTAACCATCAGGCTAATAATAAAGAAACAATTAACCAAACTTTATTGATAAATAAGAGAAAGTATTTAATTACACCCGACTCCTTGTGGACTTCTGACTTATACATAATATATCAACTCTATATAACAACTTAACACAATCTAACTTGACTTGATCAAAATCTCTAAATAGCTCGCTCCTAGAATCACTCGTTCCTGTCCCTATCGAAATGCCCATCCTCATCCGAGCTACTTGAAAAGGATTAGAAAGTAGGGGTGAGCAAAGCTCAGTAGGATTTTATATCTCTATCATCAGGCATAATTAAAGTGATTAACCATTTATGAATAACGTTGTAACAAAAGCGATGATAAATAAATGACAAGAGATAGATAGGGAAAAGAACATGAGCTTTCAAGTAAAGAGTAAACACAAGTATAACAAGAACTTTTCATGTCATGAAATGATAAATGGAATTGGCCATATCAAGCATGCATTTTAAGTAATTGAGTAAAAGTGAAAATGTCATAGACCAATCACGCTAGTCATGCACTTCGGTGCAATGCCACACCTTGTCATTACAAACTCCCCACGGCACAAGTACTTTCGGGCGCTCCTCCTAGGACCAGACCGGGCCCTTTACGATGCGTTGGCATTGAAGGTTTGGACCAATGATCCTAGTCTAGACATTCATCACATTAATGGCCAAGTGTTCCAAGGTGAAGCTCACGAACTTACTTCTAAGATCAAGAGAAATTCCAACAAAATTGGAATGACATCAAGTAGAAAGACTATGAGCCTTTAGGTAACAAGGATGTAAACAAGGATTGCACATAATCTCACAGTTCAAGGCCAACCTTGAACTGCTTCATGATGATAAAACAAGAAAAACCTTATTACTATCTTATCTGTGACGGTCTATAACAGGGCCATTACAGGAATGTGACGGTCGTACACAGGGCCGTTACGTTGCTGTGACGGTCCAATCTTGGGCCGTTACAGGACACAGACCAGTTTAATTTGAGCTGGTCCAAAAACACGATTCAAACCACGTTCATGGGTTCAGGTCTTTAGGGTACAGCCTGCCCGGCGTCCTGGTGGGAATCCCAGGCTCACGGGGTTTTACGGAGGTCTCATAATAGTGGTCCTAGTCCGACGGAAGGAATATCCGGCGGAGAGTCCCATCTATTACAAGAATTGAGGCTAATAAACACGGAAACCAAAGCGGTGCAGTCAGTCAATCCCACCGGAGTGACATGACTGTCAAACAATAAAGCAAAGATCAAATATATATCTTACATAAATCAAAATTTATATAAGTTTAACTAAGGGTTTTTATCAAATTCTTCATGATCATTCAACTTAGGATTTTCTAACATCTTTCATGTAGAACAATAAAAAATTATGTTTATGTTCATAATACAATATTAACATCACGTTCTGTCTTACTTATAGATCAAGATATCATACTAACATAGCAAGTTTCTGGTTTTAAAAATGCATAAGCAATAGTTTAAAAAAATACTGTCAGGAGAACGTGACGGTCTAAGGAAGGGGCGTTACAAGCATGTAACGCTCTATAGTAGGTGTGTTACGTACCAGAAAATAAATAGATTAAAATTTTAAAATTTTAAAACACAGGGGCATGTGACGGTCTATCGTGGGACCGTTAGGCTCATGTGACGGTCTGTCGTGCGGTCGTCAGGCTGTAACGGCCTCTAGAAGATGCGTCACATGATCTGGAACTCGCCGACGATGAACTTCGACATTTTACACTAAAACTTCGATTGCATATGATAGAATGAATAAAAATTAGGAAAAATGCTACCATTCGAAAGAGCATAAAAATTCGTATAAAATAGCATGCTTTGATTTAGATCTAACACAAAAAGATTCAATCTTTAACTAATAATCATGAAAGTTGCCCTTTTTATACACCTCGGAGAAAAACGTGAAATTCAAACATCATGATGAACGAGAATTGGGCAATTAGGTATCAAAAGAAAGAGCTCATGGAGAGGCACAATACGGTATTATTATATTTCTGTTTGGCCTGAGAGACACCTACCTTTGCTTGAAGGAAAGAAGGACGAAGAAGAGGGGTCGTCGGAACCCTAGGTACCGCTCTGAGAACACCCAAATTCTCCCTCGTCCGATCACGATCGGTCCCGTTGCCTGTTGCTGGTGCAAATAGGGTTCTAAGGTGTCAAAAGCCCTCTATAAATAGAACCTATAGGGACTCCTAGAGATCGAATTTGGTTGAAGAGTCCTATGAAGAAATTCCGGTGAAAACTTCAGATAAGGTTCTAATCCACCGCCGCTGCCGCCGGTAGAAGCATCTAGAGTTAGGCTTTTCGAAGAGAAAACAAAGACCTATCAATGGGCTAGGGTTTGGCTCGAATTGGAGCACAATTGGGCTATAATTGGGCCCAAATTGTGATGACTAAACTAGGTCTTCTAACCCACGGAAAACTCCTAAAAATGCAAAATTGGGCCTACACGAATTTTATTTTGGGCTCTTACCTGAAGATAAAGTTATTACAAATTCAATTTTACACTAGTTTCATATTTTTCTAGAATTTTAAAAATTTCTTTAAAAGTTGAGCCAATAAATATTTAATTGTGGAAATATTATAGTAGAAAAGGATAGGGTGCTATAGTGAGCACATGGAGCGACGAGGACGAGGTGTCACGTCCCAAGCCTTTATTACAGCGGAAGACTAACTCGGGGAGCGTGAACAGCCGGCATGGTAAGCCTCTTGCAAGCAAGAACGATCAGAGCGCAAGACAATCACACAAAATGAATGCAATTGCATAATATTTACTAAAAATCCAACTTCATTCCATTATCAATCAAATATTCAAAATACAATAACTTTTTCCACCATCTTTCACTCTACTAGACTCAAGAAATAGGAAAATTACATTGACTCCATCTAAACAATATAGACTTCCTAAGTCTTCGCTCATCTTTATTCACTCTCGGATACACTACTTGAACATTCTGAACCCGAATCAGACTCACTTTCATTTCCTGAAAAAGATTGAAATAGGTAATGAGCACACTCACCCAGTAGGTATCTTCGCATCAACATGAAGGCACTATTAAAGTAATTAACAATTTAGCTCTAAAGAAGTAAGGTAAAATCATGCGAATGCGAATATCATGCGATTAAACCAAAGTAACACGATAATCATGTAAGATAGAGTGAACAAGAATGAACAAGGATGAATGTAACAAGAACATGATATTTGGCCTTTCATGAACAAGAATGTAACGAGAATGCACTTTCACTTTCACTTTCATAACCATAAAGGTTACGCACGAGAATGTCAATCATGTAGCAATTCACTAGATTTTTACGAGTGCTCATGGTTTTCACTTATTTATAAAGAAAGTACTCCCAGCGCAATGCGACGTCAGTAGCATCATACCCCATGGTTTATAAAATAGTATGTTTCCGGTAATCAACTGCGGGGACTAGCATAGAGCCCTTGGACAGAATCAGCGCCCGAACTACATCTTCACGTATAAATCAAGCTACTTCCATGAGTGTAACAATAAAGTATGGCCAAGAATGTAATAAGTTCAATAACTCATGATAACAACAATCAATGAATGAACGCTTCAATTTAGAGTATGAGAGATCAAGAAAAAGACTTAAACAATGTCATGCTCACGGAAATAAATCGACATCATAACGGTACATTCTTTTCTCTTTCCAATCATTATATTAAGTTTCTTGATCAATATTATAAGTTCTAGACTATCATTAGTTCATCTAGAACCTTTGGAATATCAACCTTTGGGTCAAACCTTGGGTTAAGTACTTAAGCAATGTGACGGTCGTTTACTGGGCCGTTACATCATGTAACGCTCCAGTAGTGGGCCGTTACAATGATCCGAGTCCAAAATAATAAAAATAGACTCAGAGAAAGGTGACGGTCATGCATTGGGCCGTTACATTATGTGACGGTCCAGGATTAGGCCGTTACATTAGTCTGAACCCCGAATCAAGAATTCAAACTCAGATGAATGTGACGGTCTTATATTGAGCCGTTACATGTGCCTGACGGTCCAACACAGAGTCGTTACATTACTGATAATCAGAAAACATCGATAGTGTAGTCTAATCAATGGGCTTTAATGGTACAACCAACTCGGCGTCCTAGTGGGAATCCCAGGCTCGCAGAGAATTACAGAGGCCTTGAAATAAGATTTCCTAGTCCATTGGAAGGAATATCCAATAGAGAGATCCTCAAGTCCAAGAATAATGTTCCTATAGTGCAAAGTGAACTAATGGACAACATACCGGAATATGTGCCATGTACTTATAGAAATGACTCTATTGATAAAGAGAGAATGTATAATCGTTGTGAAGCCAAGATAAACTCTGTCAATACAACATTTAGAAATCATGATTTATAATACAAAACTATAGAACTTTTGGTACATGAAACTAGCATAACTTAAAATAACATGCAATACCTATCATCATGAACAATTAGATAACTTAAGAGTCACATAACAGGTTAAAACTTAGCTATCTAGGGTTAATTATAAGTAAACTTAATTGGTAACTATTCTGTCATGAGCTGGCAGAACACATAGTCTAACGGTCTAACAGGAGAGCGTCACAATGATTGTGACGGTCTATCGAGGGGCCGTTACAGTAATGTAACGCTCCTGTCATGGTGCGTTAGAGACAACGGAGTAAGCAATAGACAACAGAGACTGTGACGGTTCATCGTAAGCCCGTTAATTGAGTGTGACGGTCCTACTAAGATGCGTCAGAGCGTCTGCTGACAGAAACTGATATGAAACCTAAGAGATCAACACACATCATGTCTGTAAATCAAATACCATGTCTATCCTAGGCATGATAACAAAGTATAGGCTATCTACATGCATGGGTTTCAGTGAATAGACAAGATAACATCTTTTATTTCTATTTAAGGCTAAGAGATGCATGGAATGCATGGAGCTAGTAAAACATGAAATAGATGATCTATAATGCATAAAATCCAATCCAATCGGAGGGCTTTTAGTCCTATCAAGAGGGTTTTGTCGTTCATGGGATAACCTACCTCTTAACTTGGCTTTAAACTTTCAATTTAGGGTTTGAAAAATGTGCCCTAGCTCTCCTCTTCCTGTGACTTTTCAGCAACTTCCTTGGGCTCTAACTCCACGACCTCTTGACCTAAAGACGTGAAATTTGGAGAGGAGTTAGTCTAAAGTATTGTAAACAAATTCCTCTAAAGAACTTACTTGAGATTATGACTCCTTACCTTGATTCCACGCGAGTAGAAGTAAGGGTCGCGCAGTTCAGAACTAGGTCCTATTTATAGAGTTCTAGCTAGGGTTTGAGGATTAGATCGATTCTAGAGTCCTTAATCTACCAGAATCTAATCCCTAAGAGTCCTTAGTAGTGTTATTAACTCTCCCAAGTCGATCCCTAGTGGATAAGATCTCAAGGTTCTGATCTTTCTACTCGTTCTTTCCTTCACGGAACTATCAGGGTGTAACGGTTGTAGACCCCTGCGTTACAAACATGTGACGGTCTCACGATAGACCGTTACATTCAATGTTCCCAGAGTTCAACATTAATCAAACTATTTTTCTAATTATCCTATCTAATTATTTATATAATTTGTATCTATCCTTATTCTGCTAAAACCTGACTTCTAAGAGTCCTTAGTGATTTTACATGTCATTCTAATTAGGTCTCTTATGGATAGGATCATCAAGTTCTAATCTTTTTATACATTCTCTTACTTACGGAACTTGCAGGCTATGACGGTCTAGGGTATACGCGTCACAAGGTTGTGGCGGTGACCCGATGGACCGTTACATTCGACGCATTCAGAATTTTAATTTTAATAAAACTATTTTATTTATTTTTCATCTAATTATCCTATTAAGTGGTGTTTATCCTTTAAAATCCGTGAATAGGCTTAATAACCTTCTAGGATATGGGCCAAATTAAATGGGCCTGGTCTTTAAACCTTTTTGATTTGTTTAGTGGATTAAGTTAATTGATTAATACAATTGGGCCTTATAATGGCTAATAAACTCAATAATCCTTTTATAAATTTATTTAGCCCTTATAAATTACAAATAAATTATAAAATAATCTAGAAATAACTTATATAAATTCTGGGGCACTACACCTTCCCCCACTTAGAAGAATTTGGTCCCCAAATTCAATACATGGATTGTGGAGAGTGTACTTACAGTTAAATAATTCTGGAAATCTTTTTCTCATGGCTGCTTCAGTTTCCCATGTTGCTTCATATGGCCATGTTTTCTTCCATTGAATTTTGACCATAGGGATAACCTTATTTCTTAGTTGACGCACTTCTCATTCCAGAATTTTTATTGGTGTTTGTTCATATGTCAAGTCCTTCTGAATCTCCAAATTGTCATAAGTGATAATATGGTCAGGATCATATACATACTTCTTTAGCATGGAGACGTGAAATACGTCATGAACTCCTGCTAATTGTGGGGGTAAAGCCAGCTTGTAAGCTACTTCACCGACCCTTTCAAGAATTTCAAACGGGTCAATGAATCTTGGAGTTAGCTTTCCTTTAATGCCAAATCTTCGAATACCACGACCTGGAGAAACCTTCAAATATACATGATCTCCTACCTGAAACTCCAAGTCACGTCTTCGATTGTCGATATAAGATTTTTGCCTATCTTATGCCATCTTCATTCTTTTCTGAATGAGTTTTATTTTCTCTGTAGAATCTCTGATAATATCGGGGCCGAAGAATGATCTTTCCCCCATTTCACTCCAACATATTGGTGATCGACAACTTTTTCCATATAAGGCTTCAAAAGGTGCCATTTGTATGCTTGCTTGATAGCTATTGTTATAAGCAAACTCTACTAGAGGTAAGTGATCATGCCAACTACCTCCAAAGTCAATAGCACAAGCCCTGAGCATATCCTCTACTACTTGATTTATTCTTTCCGTCTGACCATCAGTTTGTGGATGAAAGGTTGTGCTAAAATTCAATCTAGTCCCCAGTGAATGTTGTAGGCCCTTCCAGAATTATGATGTAAATCGGGGATCTCTATCTGATACAATAGTGACAGGGACACCATGTAACTTGACGATTTCTTTTATGTATAATGCTGCCATGATATCCACAGACCATCGACTCTTTGTTGGTATAAAATGTGCAGATTTAGTCAATCGATCTATGATTACCCATATGCCATCATGTCCACCTCTTGTCTTAGGTAACCCCATAATGAAATCCATCCCTATACTCTCCCACTTCCATTCAGGAATATGTAAGGGATGCAATTTACCTGCGGGTCTAAAATGTTCTGCTTTTACTTGTTGACAAGTGAGGCAACGGGACACGAAATCAGCTATCTCTCTCTTCATATTGGGCCACCAGAAATTTCTTTTGAGATCTTGATACATCTTTGTACCTCCTAGATGAATGGTGTACTTGGAATTATGTGCTTCATCTAGGATCAGTTTCCTTGTAACCTCATGATCTGGTACACATATTCGGCCCTTGAATAGCAATCTTCCATCCTTGGAAATAGAAAAATCCGGCCTTTGTTCTATATTGGCCTTAATTTCTAGTAAAACTGGATCATCATCTTGTAACTTGACCAAATCCTCTATCAATGTAGGTTGAGCTCGGATATTAGCTAGGAAACAGTCTTCTTCCTTTATGTCAACATCTAAGTTCAACTGCGCAAATTGAGGAATAAGGTTAGTTACGCTTATCATAAGACTTGATAGCATACCTATTGGTTTTCTGCTGAGTGCATCTGCTACAACATTAGCCTTGCCAGGATGATATTGAATGGCAAAATAAAAGTCTTTGAGGTATTCTAACCACCTCCTCTGCCTCATGTTAAGCTCCTTTTGAGAGAATAAATATTTCAGGCTTTTATGGTCCGAGTATACTGTGAACTTTTCTCCATAAAGATAATGACGCCAAATTTTCAAGGTGAAAATAACTGTTGCTAATTCTAAATCATGTACAAGATAATTTTCCTCGTGCCGTTTCAGTTGCCTTGAAGAATAACAGATCACCTTTCCATTCTGCATGAGGACACATCCTAAGCCAATACCAGATGCATCCGTATATACTTCAAATCCACCACCCTCCATTGGTAGTGATAGAATAGGAGCTGTTGTAAGGTGATTCTTAAGATTTTGAAAGCTCTTTTCACAGTCCTTTGACCAGACAAAATGATTTTCTTTTCTTGTGAGTCTAGTTAAAGGAACTGCTATCTTTGAGAAGTCCTTAATGAATCTTCTATAATAACCAGCTAGACCCAGAAAGCTCCTTACTTCTGATACGGTCGTTGGCCGACTCCAATTCTTGACAACTTCTACCTTAGAAGGATCCACAGCAATACCTTCTTTTGAAATAATGTGGCCTAGGAATGAGACTTCCTCGAGCCAGAATTCACACTTATTGAGTTTGGCATAAAGCTTGTGTTCTCTAAGTGTTTACAAAGCTATCCATAGATGTTCTTCATGTTCTTCTTTTGTCTTGGAGTATATCAGGATATCATCGATGAAGACGATAATGAATTGGTCCAGGTATGGCTGGAAGACACTGTTCATAAGTTGCATAAATGCTGCTGGGGCATTAGTTAACCTAAATGGCATTACCACGAATTCATAGTGGCCATAACGACTTCGAAAAGCCGATTTATAAATATCTTCTTCTTTAATTCTAAGCTGATGATAACCTGATCTGAGATCAATCTTAGAGAAATATTCTGCTCCCGAAAGCTGATCGAAGAGCTCATCAATATGCGGCAACGGATACTTATTTTTGATTGTAAGCTGATTTAGTCGCCGGTAATCGATGCATAGTCTGAGAGAACCATCCTTCTTTTTGACAAATAGAACCGGCGCACCCCAAGGGGATGTGCTAGGTCTGATGAAGCCCTTGTCTAGTAGTTCCTGCAACTGCCTTTTCAATTCCTTAAGCACCGTGGGGTACATCCTGTAACGGGCTATAGAAACAAGTGTTGCTCCTGGAATGAGTTCAATAGTGAAGTTCACTTCCCTCTCGGGAGGTAAACTGGGTAGTTCTGAGGGAAACACATCGGGGAACTCATTTACAATAGGGATGTCTGCTATGATAATTTCTTTGGACTCTGTAATAATGACAAAAGTAAGAAAAGCTTCACATCCTTGTGAGATAAGTTTGCAAGCATGAAGTGAGGATACAATAGTGGGGTGTTTCTTGTACTTGATGCTAAGAAAAGAGAATCTCGGAAGATCGGGCTTTCGAAAAGATATAATCCTATTTCGACAATTGATATAAGTATCGTGGTCTACAAGCCAATCTACCCCTAAATGGCATCATAACCTTTCATGTCAAGGCATACTAAGTTTGCTGGGAGATTGTGACCTACTATCACTTCGCTATCAGGATACTAGTTGGTAAGCGTAGTTCCAGATCCTAAGGGTATGGAAATAGCAAGATCTGAAGGTAAGGGAACTGATGCGATTGGTAATGTCTTAGCAAAAGTAGTGGAGATAAAAGAATGAGAGGCACCAGTATCAAATAGTACAAATGCAGGACGAGAACAAATTTGAAGAGTATCTTCCATAAGACCATCATCCTTGGGCGCTTCCTCTTCATCTAGAACGGCATTGAGACGAGCCTGCCTCCTGCGTCCATTACAAGATGACTGGTCCTTCATAAGGGGGCAATCCAGCATGCGATGCTCCCTGCTTCCACAACGTAAACAAGCACCAAGGCGCTTCCAACACTCCTCAGCCGAATGGCCGAATTTCTCACAAAATGTCCAAGCCGTGGCGACCTGCTCCTTCTCTTCCTTGACTTTCTTTTGCTTGTGGGAACTTTCATCGTTCCCACTCCTAGATCTTTTCTTATTATCACGGCTTTTGTAGGGTTCCGTGATACTAAATTTCTCCTTCTTATAACGCCGATCGGAACGTTGGCCTGATTCTTCTCCTTTTCCTTTTAACTTCTCGACCTTCTCTAAGGTCCTTTCACATAAATATGCCCGCTGAACCATCTCCGCATATGTACGGATGTTTTGGGTCCCGAGCTGCTGAATAAAGTCGAGTCGTAACCCGTCCATAAACCGATTTGCCTTGAGTAGATCGGTACTGATTAGATGCGATGCGTAAGGTGCTAATCTTGAAAATTACAGTTCATATTCAGCAACTGTCATCATTCCTTGCCGAAGAGCGGCGAACTCCATAGCCTTTCGTTCCTTTACATGCTCAGAAAAGTACTTGGCACGGAATATGGTAAGAAAACCGTCCCATGTATGAGGTGCATTGGCTGGAGGTGCCGGAACTGACTTCCACCATGTGCGAGCATCTTTGTTGAGTTGAAAGGTTGCGAGACGCACCTTCTCCTGATCGGTGCATTGGATGACATCAAATATACGATTCATTTCGTCTATCCAGTTCTCTGCCTCGTCGGGATTAGACGAACCATAGAATCGCGGAGGATTTAAACTCCAGAAATTGTGATGTAGGTTACCAGCCCCTGCCCCTATGCCACCTTGCGCTATAGTTTGCAATGCCTGGGTAAGGCCGGCAACTGTTTGTTGCATACCATCCCAATCTACACGATGAGCCATTTGTAAGATAAGGTACCTGAGAGAAAATAACAACTTGTTATTTCTCATGAAATTTGAATGAACAAAATAAATCTTAAAGCTAATTAATTATCTTATCCGGGGCTCTACCCACTTCTCACATGGGTATGGAAACTTCTTCCTTAGTTCATAGGTAGGGGTCCTTAAACCTTAGATTTTTCCTATGACGTGACTCTTCTTCCTAAGTCCTGAGACTTAGGCTCTGATACCAACTTAACTGTCACGCCCCGAGCCTTTATTACAGCGGAAGACTAACTCGGGGAGCGCGAACAGTCGGCATGGTAAGCCTCTTGCAAGCAAGAACGATTAGAGCGCAAGACAATCACACAAAATGAATGCAATTGCACAATATTTACTAAAAATCTAACTTCATTCCATTATCAATCAAATATTCAAAATACAATAACTTTTTTCACCATCTTTCACTCTACTAGACTCAAGAAATAGGAAAATTACATTGACTCCATCTAAACAATATAGACTTCCTAAGTCTTCGCTCATCTTTATTCACTCTCGGATCCGCTATTTGAACATTCTGAACCCGAATCAGACTCACTTTCATTTCCTAAAAAAGATTGGAAATAGGTAATGAGCACACTTGCCCAGTAGGTATCTTCGCATCAACATGAAGGCACTATTAAAGTAATTAACAATTTAGCTCTAAAGAAGTAAGGCAAAATCATGCGAATGCGAATATCATGCGATTAAACCAAAGTAACACGATAATCATGTAAGATAGAGTGAACAAGAATGAACAAGGATGAATGTAACAAGAACATGATATTTGGCCTTTCATGAACAAGAATGTAACGAGAATGCACTTTCACTTTCACTTTTATAACCATAAAGGTTACGCACGAGAATGTCAATCATGTAGCAATTCACTAGATTTTCATGAGTGCTCATGGTTTTTATTTATTTATAAAGAAAGTACTCCCAGCGCAATGCGACACCAGTAGCATCATACCCCATGGTTTATAAAATAGTATGTTTCTGGTAATCAGCCGCGGAGACTAGCATAGAGCCCTTGGACAGAATCAGCGCCCGAACTACATCTTCATGTATAAATCAAGCTACTTCCATGAGTGTAACAATAAAGTATGGCCAAGAATGTAATAAGTTCAATAACTCATGATAACAACAATCAATGAATGAACGCTTCAATTTAGAGTATGAGAGATCAAGAAAAAGACTTAAACAATGTCATGCTCACGAAAATAAATCGACAGCATAACGGTACATTCTTTTCTCTTTCCAATCATTATATTAAGTTTCTTGATCAATATTATAAGTTCTAGACTATCATTAGTTCATCTAGAACCTTTGGAATATCAACCCTTGGGTTAAACCTTGGGTTAAGTACTTAAGCAATGTGACGGTCGTTTACTGGGCCGTTACATCATGTAACGCTCCAGTAGTGGGCCGTTACAATGATCCGAGTCCAGAACAATAAAAATAGACTCAGAGAAAGGTAAAGGTCATGCATTGGGCCGTTACATTATGTGATGGTCCAGGATTAGGCCGTTACATTAGTCTGAACCCCAAATCAAGAATTCAAACTCAGATGAATGTGACGGTCCTATGTTGGGCCGTTACATGTGCCTGACGGTCCAACACAGAGCCGTTACATTACTGATAATCAGAAAACATCGATAGTGTAGTCTAATCAATGGGCTTTAATGGTACAACCAACTCGGCGTCCTAGTGGGAATCCCAGGCTCGCGGAGAATTACGGATGTCTTGAAACAAGATTTCCTAGTCCATTGGAAGGAATATCCAATAGAGAGGTCCTCAAGTCCAAGAATAATGTTCCTATAGTGGAAAGTGAACTAATGGACAACATACCGGAATATGTGCCATGTACTTATAGAAACGACTCTATTGATAAAGAGAGAATGTATAATCGTTGTGAAGCCAAGATAAACTCCATCAATACAATATTTAGAAATCATGATTTATAATACAAAACTATAGAATTTTGGTACATGAAACTAGCATAACTTAAAATAACATGCAATACCTATCATGAACAATTAGATAACTTAAGAGTCACATAACAGGTTAAAACTTAGCTATCTAGGGTTGTAAACTTAATTGGTAACTATTCTGTCATGAGCTGACAGAACACAGAGTCTAACGGTCTAGCAGGAGAGCGTCACAATGATTGTGACGGTCTATCGAGGGGCCGTTACAATAATGTAACGCTCCTGTCCTGGTGCGTTAGAGACAACGGAGTAATCAATAGACAACAGAGATTGTGATGGTTCATCGTAAGCCCGTTACTTGAGTGTGACGGTCCTACTAAGATGCGTCAGAGCGTCTGCTGACAGAAACTGATATGAAACCTAAGAGATCAACACACATCATGTCTGTAAATCAAATACCATGTCTATCCTAGGCTTGATAACAAAGTATAGGCTATCTACATGCATGGGTTTCAGTGAATAGACAAGATAACATCTTTTATTTCTATTTAAGGCTAAGAGATGCATGGAATGCATGGAGCTAGTAAAACATGAAATAGATGATCTATAATGCATAAAATCCAATCCAATCAGAGAGCTTTTAGTCCTATCAAGAGGTTTTTACCGTTCATGAGATAACCTACCTCTTAACTTGGCTTTAAACTTCCAATTTAGGGTTTGAAAAATGTGCCCTAGCTCTCCTCTTCTTGTGACTTTTCAGCAACTTCCTTGGGCTCTAACTCCACGACCTCTTGACCTAAAGACGTGAAATTTGGAGAGGGGTTAGTCTAAAGTATTGTAAACAAATTCCTCTAAAGAACTTATCTGAGATTATGACTCCTTACCTTGATTCCACGCGAGTAGAAGTAAGGGTCGCACAGTTTAGAACTAGATCCTATTTATAGAGTTCTAGCTAGGGTTTGAGGATTAGATCGATTCTAGAGTCCTTAATCTACCAGAATCTAATCCCTAAGAGTCTTTAGTAGTGTTATTAACTCTCCCAAGTCGATCCCTAGTGGATAAGATCTCAAGGTTCTAATCTTTCTACTCATTCATTCCTTCACAGAACTATCAGGGTGTAACGGTTGTAGACCCCTGCGTTACAAACATGTGACGGTCTCACGATAGACCGTTACATTCAATGTTCCTAGAGTTCAACATTAATCAAACTCTTTTGCTAATTATCTTATATAATTATTTATATAATTTGTATCTATCCTTATTCTTCTAAAACCTGACTTCTAAGAGTCCCTAGTGATTTTACATGTCATTATAATTAGGTCTCTTATGGATAGGATCATCAAGTTCTAATCTTTTTATACATTCTCTTACTTACGGAACTTGCAGGCTGTGACGGTCTAGGGTATACGAGTCACAAGGCTGTGGCGGTCGCCCGATGGACCGTTACATTCGACGCATTCAGAATTTTAATTTTAATAAAACTCTTTTATTTATTTTTCATCTAGTTATCCTATTAAGTGGTGTTTATCCTTTAAAATCCGTGAATAGGCTTAATAACCTTCTAGAATATGGGCCAAATTAAATGGGCCTGGTCTTTAAACCTTTTTGATTTGTTTAGTGGATTAGGTTAATTGATTAACACAATTGGGCCTTATAATGGCTAATAAACTCAATAATCCCTTTATAAATTTATTTAGCCCTTATAAATTACAAATAAATTATAAAATAATCTAGAAATAACTTATATAAATTTTGGGGCACTACACGAGGGCACCTTAAGCTACACATTAGAGAGTGAAGGCAAAGAAAAGCCCATCTGCCTGATGGCCAGAAATGATGAGAAAGAAGAGGAAGACTCCGACGAGGTATCATCTCCATTTGAGCATTACACTATTTCTGATTGGGAGGATGCTTACGGTGATTTGCTAGATAAAGTCGATGACATTAGAAAAGAGAACATGCATTTAAAGAAGAAAATTAATTCTCTCATGAATGACACCACAATGACTGATAAAATTGCTCAGCTGCAATCTGAGAATGATAGGTTGAAATTTTCATATGCTGAATTTGATGATTTGAAGCATGCTTTGATAGATGCTAGAAAAGAAAATGAGTCTCTGAAAAGTGTTATTGATGACTTAAAATTGAGATTGCAAAAATTTGAAAATGAAATGAAAATTATCGATGAGAAATATGAAGTTGTGCTGGGTGTCAATAATGAACTGAAGAAATCAATTGAAAACCTAGAAAATCAAAATGAGGATAAAAAGAAAATCATTGAGAATAAGACCCAAGGCACTGAGAATTTGAATGCTCTGTTGGGGTCTAAAGTGAATTTCAGAAAAGAGGGTCTCGATTATAACCCCACTGCTAAAAAGAGTTTAGCATTGAAAATAATTTCATTTGTTGCTGAAAAGGAGAAGATACCTCTCATTAAAATGTCCAATGTAAATTCTGCTGTTAAAAATGTTAATTGCAAAATGCCAGTGCTCAGGACAAGGGCAAGCAGAAGATGGGTGAGTCTAGCCATGATAGCACATACTGCCCTACTCCTCAGGATAGAGTTCAGGTTAGGGATCAACCTTCACGCACACCTAAACCCCAGGCTAGGGTCACCAAGTCTCCACCAGCTGTTCAGAAGAAGATCCAACCCTCACCCATGCAGAAGTTAGGTGGGTCTAGGGTGCAAGGGGGACAGAATCCTGCAAGAGGTCAATCCAGCCAGTTCTACCAACCCAGAGTCCAGACCTACCATCATGTGCAGCCACAACAATTCCATAGGTCTAGATGGAATAGAGTTCAAGAGAGGTCTAGATATCAGTTATATCCCACACAGACATATAGACCTCAAGCTAACAACTGGGTTAGGCAGTCTAGAACATGGGCTCCCAGAAAACAAACCACCTATAGTCAGCCTAGGACCAACATCGGCCACAATTTCCTGAATGCTCATTGGCCTAGGCACTGGAACAAACAAAATCAATTTGTTAAAAACAATGGTGCCAGTACACTAAACAAGAAAGGAGGGACTAAGAATGTTAATGCTGAGAAGAAGAAAAATGACAAAAATAATGTTGAGAAATCCACTAAACCAACCATGTTCAAACAAATGTGGTTTCCTAAGGATTTGTTGTCTTGTTTGAGTAGCTCTTCATCTACTCTAGAGCCCAAACATTTTTGGGTTTCAAACTTTTCTCCATGACTGTGATTGCAGGTATGCCTGGCAGCCAAGCACAACATGTGGTACCTGGATAGTGGCTGCTCCAGGCATATGACATGAGACAAGGCTAAATTTTGCATGCTGACTGAGAAGAATGGAGGCCTTGTCACCTTCGGAGGAAATACTAAGGGTAAAATCATCGGGTCAGGTAAGGTAGGTAAGTGCACTACCTGCTGCATTGAGGAAGTTATGCTAGTTGATGGTCTTGCTTACAATTTGCTCAGTATCAGCCAACTATATATGTGATAAAGGGCATAGAGTTGTTTTTGATTCCCAATGTTGTAGAATTTATGAACCTGATTCTGATGTAGTTAAATTTTCTGGTAAGAGAGTAAATAACATCTACATGGTAGATTTTGATGATTTTGCTCACTCTAATCTATGCCTCATAGCTAATAAAGATGATTTAGCATTTCTGTGGCATCGTAGATTAGGACATGCTAGTTACACTGTCTTGCATAAATTGAATAAACATAGCATGGTTAGAGGACTCCATGAAATTTCATTTAAGAAGGAAAATAAAGTCTGTAATGCATGTACACAGTCTAAGAAGACTAGGAAGTCATTCAAATCTAGAACTGAAAATATGTCCTCCAAACCTTATGAGCTGATACACATGGACCTTTTTGGACCAACTAGATCAGTCAGCCTATCAGGAAGGAGATATGGGTATGTATTAGTGGATGACTTCTCTAGATATACGTGGGTCTTTTTCATCTTACACAAAAATGATGCATTTTCTGAATTTCAGGAGTTCTACTTGAAAATAAAATAGAAAAATGAAAATTCAATTGAAAATATTTTGTCTGATCATGGTGGTGAGTTTGAAAACTCACAATTTAATGATTTTTGCAGGGTCAATGGGATTACTCATCGGTTCTCCTCACCAAGGACACCAGAGTAAAATGGAATGGTGGAGAGGAGAAACCGGACACTTGTGGAGATGGCCCGTACACTCCTAGTTGAAGAGACCTACCAAGGGAGTTTTGGGTAGAGGCAGTCAACACTGCATGCCATGTAATTAACCGAGCCATGGTAAGGCCGTTTACTCATAAAACACCTTATGAGATTTTAAAAGGTAAGAAACCTTCACTTGCTCATTTCAGGGTCTTTGGATGTAAGTGTTTTATTCATGTTAATGATAAAAGAGACCTTGATAAATTTGAACCTAAAAGTGATCCAAGAATTTTCCTTAGATATTCTGAAAATACTAGAGCATATAGGGTGTACAACCTAAATTGTAAAACTGTTGAGGAATCTCCATGCATTATCGATGAGTCCCTAAATAAGTCTGATGTTAGTCTATGCAGGAAAGAAGATGATGGAGAAATTCTGAAGCAAGAAAACTCTGCAGACGAATCAGATAATGAAGAAGAACCTGAAAAAAATAATGCAGAGGAACCAGCTGTTCAGGGGGAGGTAAATGAAGGTCAAGGTAACCAAGTTATCAATATCAGATTTTGAAGAGATCATCTAGTAAATAATGTCATTGGTAACTTAAATGAACCCCCTAAGACTAGAGGCTACTTTAGAGCACAGCATGAATTAAATGCATATGCATTGGTTTCTCATGTAGAACCCAAATCCATTGACAGTGCCCTTAAATATGTGTATTGGATCAATGCCATGCACGAGGAGCTTAATCAGTTTGACAGGAACAAGGTGTGGCATCTGGTCCCACCTCCTGATCATGGGACTATCATTGGGACAAAATGGGTTTTTAGGAATAAAACTGATGAGCTAGGTAATGAAGTTAAAAATAAAGCCAGACTTGTTGCTCAGGGGTACAATCAAAATTCAGAATTGACTTTGAAGAGTCATTTACCCCTGTAGCCAGGATAGAGGCAATTAGAATCCTTTTGGCTTATGCATGCTCATTAGGAATAGCTCTCCAGCAGATGGATGTTAAATCTGCTTTCCTCAATGGGGAAATAAAAGAGGATGTCTTTGTGAGACAACCTCCTGGCTTTGAATGCTTAGATTTCTCTAATTATGTTTATAAGTTGAATAAAGCTCTTTATGGCTTGAAGCAAGCTCCTAGAGCTTGGTATGATAGGCTCAACAAATTCCTTACCGAGAAGAAGTTCACAAGAGGTGAGGTTGACCAAACGTTGTTCACCAAAATAAGTCATCCAGACATTCTCCTCGTTCAGATTTATGTGGATGACATTGTATTTGGGTCAACTAACCCCAAATTGTGTAAGGAATTTTCTAATTTAATGACACAAGAATTTGAAATGAGCTCAATGGGTGAGCTAAAATTATTTCTTGGGCTGCAGTTGACACAGACCAAGGATGGAACATTCATCACCCAGTCCAAGTACATAAGGGACCTGCTGAAGAAGTTCAAATTTGAGAACTTCAAGGACATTGCAGCACCAATGGGTACTTCAACAAGTCTTGATGAAGGTCCCAAAGGTAAAACAATGGATCAAAAGTTGTATCGAGGTATGATCGGATCCCTTTTGTACCTTACTGCATCTAGGCCTGATATACAATTTGTAGTGTGTTTATGTGCTAGATTTCAGGCCAGTCCTAAGGAGTCTCATTTTAGTGCAGTGAAAAGGATCTTTATGTAGTGCCCCAGAATTTATATAAATATTTTTTGAGTTATAAGATAATTTTCTAGAATTTATAAAGGCCTAAATAAATTTATAAATGGATTGGTAGAATTATAAGTCATTATAAGACCCAATTGGGTTAAAATAGTTAACCTAGCCTATCTAATTATTATCCAAAAGGTTTAAGGACCAAGCCCATTAAGTTTGGCCCATGTTCTAGAAGGTTATTTAGCTTATTTACGGATTTTTAAGGATAAAGACTAATTATCTAAGATAATTATATGGATAAATGAATAAAAGAGTTTTATTTATTTGAAACTCTATATACGTTGAATGTAACGGTCTATCGCGCGACCGTCACATGCTTGTAACGCATGGGTCTACGACTGTTACACTCTGTGAATTCCGTAAGTTGAAGAACTTATAAAAAGATGGGAACTTGATGATCTTATCCACTAGGGATCAACTTGGGAAGAGTTATAACATTACTAAGGACTCTTAGAGATCAGGTTTTAGCAGATTAAGGACTCTAGAGTCGATCTAATCTTCAAACCCTAGCTAGAACCCTATAAATAGGACCTAGTTCTGAACTGCGCAACCCTTACTTTTGCTCAAGTGGAATCAAGGTAAGGAGTCATAATCTCGGGTAAGTTCTTTAGAGAATTTGTTTACAATACTTTAGACTAACTACTCTCAAAATTTCACATCTTTAGGTCAAGAGGTCGTGGAGTTAGAGCCCAAGGAAGTTGCTGAATTATCACAGGAAGTACAAAGATCAAAGAGTAGCACCTAGCACCAAATTCGAAGGTTAAAGGTCTTAGAAGAGGTATGTCATCTCATGAACGGCAAAAATATCTTGATAGGACTAAAAGCCCTCTGATTTGATTGAATTTCATCCATCTTAGATCATCAATTTCTTATTTTCATAGTTCCATGCATTTCATACATTTCTTAGCCTTAAATAGAAATAAAAGAAGTTATCTTGTCTATTCACTAGAACCCATGCATATAGATAGCCTATACTTCGTTATCATGTCTAGAATAGACATGGTATTTGATTTAGACATGATGTGAGTTGATCTCTTAAGTTTCATATCATTTTCTGTCAGCAGATACTGTAACGCACCATAGTAGACCGTCACACTCAAGTAACGACCATACGATGGACCGTCACAGTCCCTGGTTGCCTATTGATTTCTCTGTTGACTCTGACGCATCTATGCAGGAGCGTTACATTCTGTAACGGTTGCTCGATAGACCGTCACACTCCCTGTGACGCGCCTTGGCTAGACCGTCAGGTGCCTGTGTACTGTCAACTCAAGATAGATTGGAAACCTGCCAGATTTAATTATTATTATGCCTAGTTACCTAAGTTTTAACCTGATTACGTGACTTTGAGATTATTTAATCATTCATGATAGGTATTGCATGTTTTGGTATCTCACTATTACTTTAAGTTATGTTAATTTTATGAGACCAAAACTCTATAGTTCTGTAATTAGAAACATGATTTTGAATGATGTATTGATAGAGTTTTTATCATGATTTCACATCGATATATATATATATATATATATATATTCTTTCTCTATCAATAGAGTCATTTCTATAAGTACATGGCACATACTCCGGTATGTCGACCATTAGTTCACATTTTATAGGAACATATTATTGGACATGAGGACCTCTCTATTGGATATTCCTTCCAATGGACTAGGAAATCTTGTTTCAAGGCCTCTGTAATTCTCCGCGAGCCTGAAATTCCCACTAGGATGCCGAGTTGGTTGTACCATTAAAGCCCATTAACTAGAATACACTATCGTTGTTTTCTGGATCTAGTAATGTAACGGCCTTACATTGGACCGTCAGAATCACGTAACGGCCCATTGAATGACCGTCACACTTCTCTGAGTCTATTTTAATAGTTCTGGACTCTGATCATTGTAACGGCCCTCTACTGGAGCGTCACATGATGTAACGGCCCAGAGAACGACCGTCACATTGCTTAAGTACTTAACCCAAGGTTTGACCCAAGGGTTGATATTCCAAAGGTTCTAGATGAACTAATGATAGTCTAGAACTTATAATATTAATCAAGAAACTTAATATAAGGATTGGAAAGAGAAAAGAATGTATCGTTATGCTGTCAATTTATTTTATGAGCATAACCTTGTTTAATGTCATTCTTGAATTCCTCATATTCAAATTGAAGCGTTCATATATTGATTTTCATTATTTGATATTGCTATATTCTTGGCCATACTTTATTATCATGCGTGGTAAGAGCTTGATTTATACTTGAAGATGCGATCGAGCACTGATTGTGTTCAAGGGCTCTATTCTAGTCTCCTCGGCTGATTGTCGGAAACATACTATTTTATAAACCATGGGGTATGATGCTACTGGCGTCGCATTGCGCTGGGAGTACTTTCTTTATAAATAAGTGAATTATCCACGGCTCGTGAAGTGAAAAATCACAACGCGATGCAGCATGATCAAGTTCTTGAACATGACTTTCTTGCTCGATATTCCACAGAAATTCACGAAGCACTTGCTCATAAGCATAAGATGCTGGGTGTTGATTATGTGGCTTGATAGTGCATTCTTGTTACATTCTTGTTCATGAAAAGGTCAATATCATGTTCTTGTTATATTCTTGATAAGATCATTCTTGCTCACTCTATCTTGCATGATTATCTCGTTACTATGGTTTAATCGCGTGATCATCCCATTGCATGATTTTGCCTTATTTCTTTAGAGTAAAAATATTAATCACTTTAATAGTGCTTTCATGTTGATGCGAAGATACCTACTGGATAAGTGTGCTCATTACCTATTTTCTAACATTTTTCAGGAGATGGAAGTAGTTCAGATTCGGATTCGGGCTATACTAGTGGCGGGTCCGGAAGTGAGTGAAAGTCTTGTAAAGCTACGAGCGAAGACTTAGGAAGTCTATAATGTTTAGATTGAGTCAATGTAATTTTCTTATTTCTTGAGTCTAGTAGAATGAAAGGTAATTATTGTAAAGGAATACTTTGATCATTTATGAAATAAAGTTGGAGTTTGATTAAATTCTATGCAATTACATTTATGTGTGTGATTGTCTCACGCTCTGGTCGTTCTTGCTTGCAAGAGGCTTACCATGCCGGCTGTTCACGTTTCTCGAGCAAGTCTTCCGCTGTAATAAAGGCTCGGGGCGTGACAGTTAAGTTGGTATAAGAGCCTAAGTCTCAGGATATAGGGAAAGGAATCATGTCATTGTTGACACCCGTTTTTTACCGATGAATCGAATCAGTTCCTGCGTCTCAGTTATTGATGTCCCGAACAGTCAATCACATGAAAGATTATTCCTCTGGCAGTATTTTGGGCTCTTCCCAGCAAAGAAGGCCTCCCTCCCTCTCATTGGATTTAACGGTCTGTTATAAACCGTTTTTCTCAATAGAACGGTCCCCACTGGGCCGTTGTGTTCCGCTGCCCCAGTTTTTTTGTATCTCGTGATACGCTTTGTATAGCGGCTTAATTCTAACCGTTATATTCAATATAGCGGTCGTCCCTGGGCCGTCATTGTTTGCCGACAAGAAAAGGGTTCAGAGGCCCGACAGTCGGTCATAGCCACGTGCTTCACGAAAAGTTGTTTGTCTGGGCGTTGACTCCTCTTTACGTATAACGGTTTTTTCCAGGACCGTCATGTATATTGAACGGCCCCTCCCAGACCGTCATACATGTTTGGCGGTCTTAGTAAGACCGTCATTGTTAAGGCCACCCAGATTAGACCCCCGTGATTCCAGGCGGATTAAGAGGAGAATGTCGTTGGCAATATTGACACGATGCTCTCATTTACCGGCCTTTGACCGACCGTCATTCCCCTTAACCCCTGATTAAGCTCGAAGCCCTGGGCTCTATATATATAGCTCACGGGTTCTGACAGAAAAGGGGGGGACCATCGCGAAGTGCTGTCAAACTCCAGAGGAAAGGGGGGGACCATCACGAAGTGCTGTCGAATTCCATCGCCAAATCTCACACAGCATCCGCCCGTTCGTCAGGGAGTGGGGGCCTTCTACATCCCTCGCAGGCCCCCGGTGCAGGGAACTTCACGCTTCATGTTTTTGTGTTTCTAGTCCTTCTCTGTTTGCTCACCACACACACGTCTTTTCTCCACTGCATCACACATCACATACATCATTTTGTTGGCATTTATTATCTTTCCTACTGTTTCCGGCGCCCTAAACGGGGTTTCAAAACCTCCAGGTATCGCCGGGCCATGTTCTTCCTTTGCTTTATTTCAATTAGTACACCTACTACACTATCATTTAGCTAATTTCCGTTTATCTGTGTGTTTCACCGTTTGCTTTCAGGTCAGCAACCAAAAGCACGAGGCCCGCACCTTCTGGCCGGCCAGGAGGAGTGGAGGAACGGACCCGCATTCTCCCGTAGCTTCCGAGTCCCGGCGCTTTCACCGGGTGGCGATCACGGTCAACAGCTTCATCTTTCCTCCTGTTTTTTTTATCTCTTCAATATTATTTAACTCGAGGAGGAATAACATATCAACAGTCATAGGATAAGTCCACGGTTTAAGGACCCCTACCTATGAACTAAGGAAGAAATTCCATACCCATGTGAGGATTCGGGTAGAGCCTGGGATAAGATAATTAATTAGCTTTAAGGTTGATTTTCATGAGAAATAACAAGTTGTTATTTTTCTCTCTCAGGTACCCTATTTTACAAATGGCTCATCGCGTAGATTGGGACGGTATGCAACAAACAGTTGCCGGCCTCACTCAGGCATTGCAAACTATAGCACAAGGTGGTGCAGGGGCAAGGGCTGGTGACCTACATCGCAACTTCCGGAGTCTAAATCCTCCACGATTCTATGGATCTTCAAATCCCGATGAGGCAAAAAATTGGATCGATGAGATGATTAGGATATTTGACGTTATTCAATGCACTGATCAGGAGAAGGTGCGTCTAGCAACATTTCAACTAAATAAAGATGCACGTACATGGTGGAAGTCGGTTCCGGCACCTCCGACCGATGCACCTCATACATGGGACGGTTTTCTTACTTTATTCCGTACCAAGTATTTTTCCGAGCATGTAAAGGAAAGGAAAGCCATGGAGTTCGCCTCCCTTAGACGAGGGATGATGTCGGTGGCAGAGTATGAACTACAATTCTCAAAGTTAGCACCGTACGCATCACATCTAATCAATACCGATTTATTGAAGGCAAATCGGTTTATGGACGGGTTACGACTCGGCTTCATTCAGCAGCTCGAGACCCAAGACATCCGTACCTATGCGGAGATGGTTCAACGAGCATATTTGTGTGAAAGGACCTTAGAAAAGGTCGATAAGTTAAAAGGGAAAGGAGAAGAGTCAAGCCGACGTTCTGATCGACGTCATAAGAAGGAGAAATTTAGTATCACGGAACCCTACCAAAGCCGTGATAATAAGAAAAGATCTAGGAATGGGAACGGTGGGAGTTTCCATAAGTAAAAGAAGGTTAAGAAGGAGAAGGAACAGACCGTCACGGCTTGCACTTTCTATGAGAAATTCGGCCATTCGGCTGAGAAGTGATGGGAGCGCCTCGGCGCTTGTTTACGTTGTGGGAGCAGGGAGCATCGCATGCCGGATTGCCCCCTTATGAAGGACCAGTCATCTGGAGGATGCAGGAGGCAGGCTCGCCTCAATGCCGTTCTAGACGAAGAGGAAGCGCCCAGGGATGATGGGCTTATGGAAGGTACTCTTCAAATTTGTTCTCGTCCTGTATTTGTGCTATTTGATATTGGTGCCTCTCATTCTTTTATTTCCACTACCTTTGCAAAAACGTTGTCAATTGCATCAGTCCCCTTACCTTCAGATCTTGCTATTTCCACACCCTTAGGATCTGGAACTAAACTTACCAACTATTATCCTGGTAGCGAAGTGGTAGTAGAAGGTCACAATCTCCCTGCAAACCTCGTGTGCCTTGACATGAAAGGTTATGATGCCATTTTAGGGGTAGATTGGCTTGTAGACCACGATGCTTATATCAATTTCCGAAATAGGATAATATCCTTTCGAAAACCTGGTCTTCCGAGATTCTCTTTTCTTGGCATCAAATACAAGAAACACCCCACTATTATATCCTCACTTCACGCTTGCAAACTTATCTCGCGAGGATGTGAAGCTTCCCTTGCTTCTGTCATTATTTCAAAATCCAAGGATATTATTATAGCAAACATCCCTATTGTAAATGAGTTCCCAGATGTATTTCCATCCGAACTACCCAGTTTACCACCCGAGAGGGAAGTGAACTTCACAATCGAACTCATTCCAGGAGCAGCACCTGTTTCTATAGCCCCTTACAGGATGTCCCCCACAGAACTCAAGAAATTGAAAAAGTAGTTGCATGAACTACTAGATAAGGGTTTCATCAGACCTAGCACATCCCCTTGGGGTGCGCCGATTTTATTTGTGAAGAAAAAGGATGGTTCTCTCAGGCTATGCATCGATTACCAGCGACTGAATCAGCTGACAATTAAAAACAAGTATCCATTGCCGCGTATTGATGAGCTCTTCGATCAGCTTTCGGGAGCAGACTATTTTTCTAAGATTGACCTCAGATGAGGTTATCATCAGCTTAGAATCAAAGAAAAGGATATTTATAAATCGGCTTCTCGAAGTCGTTATGGCCACTATGAATTCGTGGTAATGCCATTTGGGTTAACTAATGCCCCAGCAGCATTTATGCAACTTATGAACAGTGTCTTCCAGCCATACCTAGATCAATTCATTGTCGTCTTCATCGATGATATCCTGATATACTCCAAGACAAATGAAGAACATGAAGAACATCTAAGGATAGCTTTACAAACACTTAGAGAACACAAGCTTTATGCCAAACTCAATAAGTGTGAATTCTGGCTCGAGGAAGTCTCATTCCTAGGCCACATTATTTTAAAAGAAGGTATTGATGTGGATCCTTCTAAGGTAGAAGCTGTCAAGAATAGGAGTCAGCCTACGACTGTGTCTTAAGTAAGGAGCTTTCTAGGTCTAGCTGGTTATTATAGAAGATTCATTAAGGACTTCTCAAAGATAGCAGTTCCTTTAACTAGACTCACCAGAAAAGAAAATCATTTTGTCTGGCCAGAGGAATGTGAGAAGAATTTCTAAACTCTTAAGAATCATCTTACAACAGCCCCTGTTTTGTCACTACCAATGGAGGGTGGTGGATTCGAAGTGTATACGGACGCATCTGGCATTGGCTTAGGATGCGTTCTCATGCAAAATGGAATAGTAATCTGTTATTCTTCAAGACAACTGAAACGGCACGAGGAAAACTATCCTGTGCATTATTTAGAATTGGCAGCAGTTATTTTCACCTTGAAAATTTGGCGTCATTATCTTTATGAAGAAAAGTTTACGGTCTACTCAGACCACAAAAGCTTGAAATACTTATTTTCTCAAAAAGAGCTTAACATGAGGCAGAGGAGGTGGTTAGAATACCTCAAAGACTTCGATTTTGCTATTCAGTATCATCCTGACAAAGCTAATGCTGTAGCAGATACACTCAGCAGAAGACCAATGGGTATGCTATCAAGTCTTATGATTAGTGTAACCAACCTAGTGTCTCAATTTGCTCAATTGAACTTAGATATTGACATAAAGGAAGAAGATTGTTTCATAGCTAATATTCGAGCTCAACCTACATTAATAGAGTAATTGGTCAAGTTACAAGATGATGATCTTATATTACTAGAAATTAAGGCCAATGTTGAACAAAGGCCGGATTTTTCTATTTCCAATGACGGAAGATTGTTATTTAAGGGCCGAATATGTATACCAGATCACGAGGCTACGAAGAAACTAATCCTAGATGAAGCACATAAGTCCAAGTACTCCATTCATCCAGGAGGTAAAAAGATGTATCAAGATCTGAAAAGAAGTTTCTGGTGGCCCAATATGAAGAGAGAGATAGCTGATTTCGTATCTCGTTGTCTAACCTGCCAACAAGTTAAAGCTGAACATTTTAGACCCGCAGGTAAATTACATCCCTTGGATATTCTCGAATGGAAATGGAAGAGTATAGGGATGGACTTCATTATGGGTTTACCTAAGACCAGAGGAGGACACGATGGCATATGGGTAATCATAGATCGATTGACTAAATCTGCACACTTCATACCAATAAAGAGTCGATGGTCTGTGGATATTCTAGCAGTATTATACATAAAGGAAATTATCAAATTACATGGTGTCCATGTCTCTATTGTATCTGATAGAGATCCACGATTCACATCACAATTCTGGAAGAGCATACAACATTCACTAGGGACTAGATTAAATTTCAGCACAGCCTTTCATCCACAAACTGATGGTCAGACGGAAAGAACAAATCAGGTGGTAGAAGATATGCTCAGAGCCTATGCTATCGATTTTGGAGGTAATTGGCATGATCACTTGCCTTTGGTAGAATTTTCATATAATAACAGTTATCAGGCTAGCATAAAATGGCACCTTTTGAAGCCCTATATGGTAAAAGTTGTCGATCACCAATATGTTGGAATGAAATAGGGGAAAAGTAATTTTTAGGCCCCGACCTTATCAGGGATTCTACGGAGAAAATCAAGCTCATTCAAGAGAGAATGAAAATGGCACAAGATAGGCAAAAGTCCTATGCCGACAATCGAAGACGTGACTTGGAGTTTCAGGTAGGAGATCATGTATATTTGAAAGTTTCTCCAGGTCGTGGTATTCGAAGATTTGGCATTAAAGAAAAGCTAACTCTAAGGTTCATTGGCCCCTTTGAAATTCTTGAAAGGGTCGGTGAAGTGGCTTATAGATTGGCTTTACCTCCACAATTAGCAGGAGTTCATGACGTATTTCACGTCTCCATGCTGAAGAAGTATGTATACGATCCGGACCATATTATCACTTATGACAATCTGGAGATTCAGAAGGATATGACATATGAGCAAACGCCAATAAAGATTCTGGATCGGGAAGTGCGTCAATTAAGGAATAAAGTTATTCCTATGGTCAAGATCCAATGGAAGAAAACATGGCCATATGAAGCAACATGGGAAACAGAGGAATCTATGCGTAGAAGATTTCCAGAATTATTGAACTGTAAGTACACTCTCCATAATCTATGTATTGAATTTGGGGACCAAATTCTTCTAAGTGGGGGAGGGTGTAGTGCCCCAGAATTTATATAAATAATATTTAAATTATAAGATGATTTTCTAGAACTTATATAGGCCTAAATAAATTTATAAATGGATTGGTAGAATTATAAGTCATTATAAGACCCAATTAGGTTAAAATAGTTAACCTAGCCTATCTAATTATTATCCAAAAGGTTTAAGGACCAAGCCCATTAAGTTTGGCCCATGTTCTAGAAGGTTATTTAGCTTATTTACGGATTTTTAAGGATAAAGACTAATTATCTAAGATAATTATATGGATAAATGAATAAAAGAGTTTTATTTATTTGAAACTCTATATACGTTGAATGTAACGGTCTATCGCGCGACCGTCACATGCTTGTAACGCATGGGTCTACGACCGTTACACTCTGTGAATTCCGTAAGTTGAAGAACTTATAAAAAGATGGGAACTTGATGATCTTATCCACTAGGGATCAACTTGGGAAGAGTTATAACATTACTAAGGACTCTTAGAGATCAAGTTTTAGCAGATTAAGGACTCTAGAATCGATCTAATCTTCAAACCCTAGCTAGAACCCTATAAATAGGACCTAGTTCTGAACTGCGCGACCCTTACTTTTGCTCGCGTGGAATCAACGTAAAGAGTCATAATCTCGGGTAAGTTCTTTAGAGGAATTTGTTTACAATACTTTAGACTAACTACTCTCAAAATTTCACATCTTTAGGTCAAGAGGTCGTGGAGTTAGAGCCCAAGGAAGTTGCTGAATTATCATAGGAAGTACAAGGATCAAAGAGTAGCACCTAGCACCAAATTCGAAGGTTAAAGGTCTTAGAATAGGTAGGTCATCTCATGAGCGGTAAAAACATCTTGATAGGACTAAAAGTCCTCTGATTTGACTGAATTTCATGCATCTTAGATCATCAATTTCTTGTTTTCATAGTTCCATGCATTTCATACATTTCTTAGCCTTAAATAGAAATAAAAGAAGTTATCTTGAATATTCACTGGAACCCATGCATGTAGATAGACTATACTTCGTTATCATGCCTAGAATAGACATGGTATTTGATTTAGACATGATGTTAGTTGATCTCTTAGGTTTCATATCATTTTCTATCAGCAGATACTGTAACGCACCATAGTAGGACCGTCACACTCAAGTAACGGCCATACGATGGACCGTCACAGTCCCTGGTTGCCTATTGATTTCTCTGTTGACTCTAACGCATATATGCAGGAGCATTACATTTTGTAACGGTTGCTCGATAGACTGTCACACTCCCTGTGACGCGCCTTGGCTAGACCGTCAGGTGCCTGTGTACTGTCAACTCAAGACAGATTGGAAACCTGCCAAATTTAATTATTATTATGCCTAGTTACCTAAGTTTTAACCTGATTACGTGACTTTGAGATTATTTAATCATTCATGATAGGTATTGCATGTTTTGGTATCTCACTATTACTTTAAGTTATGTTAATTTCATGAGCCCAAAACTCTATAGTTTTGTAATTAGAAACATGATTTTGAATGATGTATTGATAGAGTTTTTATCATGATTTCACATCGATATATATATATATATATATATATATATTCTTTCTCTATCAATAGAGTCATTTCTATAAGTACATGGCACATACTCCGGTATGTCAACCATTAGTTCACATTTTATAGGAACATATTCTTGGACATGAGAATCTCTCTATTGGATATTCCTTCCAATAGACTAGGAAATCTTATTTCAAGGCCTCCGTAATTCTCCGCGAGCCTGAGATTCCCACTAGGACGCCGAGTTGGTTGTACCATTAAAGCCCATTAACTAGAATACACTATCGTTGTTTTCTGGATCTAGTAATGTAACGGCCTTACATTGGACCGTCAGAATCACGTAACGACCCATTGAATGACCGTCACACTTCTCTGAGTCCATTTTAATACTTCTGGACTCTGATCATTGTAACGGCCCTCTACTGGAGCGTCACATGACGTAACGGCTCAGAGAACGACCGTCACATTGCTTAAGTACTTAACCCAAGGTTTGACCTAAGGGTTGATATTCCAAAGGTTCTAGATGAACTAATGATAGTCTAGAACTTATAATATTAATCAAGAAACTTAATATAAGGATTGGAAAGAGAAAAGAATGTACCGTTATGCTGTCAATTTATTTTATGAGCATAACCTTGTTTAATGTCATTCTTGAATTCCTCATATTCAAATTGAAGCGTTCATACATTGATTTTCATTATTTGATATTGCTATATTCTTGGCCGTACTTTATTATCATGCGTGGTAAGAGCTTGATTTATACTTGAAGATGCGATCGAGCACTGATTGTGTTCAAGGGCTCTATGCTAGTCCCCTCGGCTGATTGTCAGAAACATACTATTTTATAAACCATGGGGTATGATGCTACTGGCGTCACATTGTGCTGGGAGTACTTTCTTTATAAATAAGTGAATTATCCACGGCTCGTGAAGTGAAAAATCACAACACGATGCAGCATGATCAAGTTCTTGAACATGACTTTCTTGCTCCATATTCCACAGAAATTCACGAAGCACTTGCTCATAAGCATAAGATGCTGGGTGTTGATTATGTAGCTTGATGGTGCATTCTTGTTACATTCTTGTTCATGAAAAGGCCAATATCATGTTCTTGTTATATTCTTAATAAGATCATTCTTGCTCACTCTATCTTGCATGATTATCTCGTTACTATGGTTTAATCGCGTGATCATCGCATTGCATGATTTTGCCTTATTTCTTTAGAGCAAAAACATTAATCACTTTAATAGTGCTTTCATGTTGATGCGAAGATACCTACTGGGCAAGTGTGCTCATTACCTATTTTCTAACATTTTTCAGGAGATGGAAGCAGTTCAGATTCGGATTCGGGCTATACTAGTGGCGGGTCCGGAAGTGATTGAAAGTCTTGTAAACCTACGAGCGAAGATTTAGGAAGTCTATAATGTTTAGATTGAGTCAATGTAATTTTCTTATTTCTTGAGTCTAGTAGAATGAAAGGTGATTATTGTAAAGGAATACTTTGATCATTTATGAAATAAAGTTGGAGTTTGATTAAATTCTGTGCAATTACATTTATGTGTGTGATTGTCTCGCGCTCTGGTCATTCTTGCTTGCAAGAGGCTTACCATGCCGACTGTTCACGTTTCTCGAGCAAGTCTTCCCTTGTAATAAAGGCTCGGGGCATGACACTTTAGGTATCTGTCAGGCACCCAAGAGCTTGGTCTTTGGTACCCTGCTAAGTGTGAGCTGGAGCTTCTAGCATACACTGATGCAGACTATGCTGGGTCTCGGATAGATAGGAAACGCACTAGTGGCTATTGCCAATTCCTAGGTGGCTGCCTAGTATCTTGGGCTTCAAAGAAGCAACACACAGAGACCTTGTCCACTGCAGAGGCAGAGTATGTCGCTGCATGGAATTGCACAGCTCAGGTACTATGGATTAAGCACCAACTTTCAGATTATCAGATAAATTTGGGATGTATTCCAATTTTATGTGATAATACTAGTGCTATCTGCCTACCTAAGAATCATGTTCACCACTCTAGGACTAAGCATATTGAGATTAAACACCATTTTCTTAGAGATGCAGTGAGCAAGAGTGAAATTGAATTAGTCTTTGTTGAAACTGAAAAATAAGTTGCTGATATTTTTACTAAACCCCTTGAAAATGAAAGATTTAAATATCTAAGAAGAGAATTGGGGCTTTGTAAATTTCAGCATGAAAATGACTAATTTCATTCTTGAATTGTCTTCTGAAATGTTTGAAATAATAGTGTCTGCCTGTCTTTGAATTTTGAATAAAGGATGTTTGATGTTAGAATAATTACTTTTGCACTGAGTATATAAGTTGCTGCACGTCTTGCACAAATAATCTCTAAAGTCGATGCATGGTTGTGCATATAGTCGAGGCATTGAGCTAGCACTTGTTGCCCATACTTGCCCTGTATAGAGTTTTAAGTCGATGCATGTTTTACACATAGTCGATGCATGTTTTCACCGGGTGTATAAGTCGATGCATAGTGTAAGTTTTCAGCATGTAGTCGATGCATCTTAAGTCAATACATCATGATGTCAGGGGGAGTGCTGTTGAGTCTGATCTTAGTTCAACTTCACTTATTCTCTCCTCCTTCTCAGAAATTTCTATCTCATGACATCATTCACATTCAGTCTATTCTTGAAAACCTTTGAGCTGCTCCTATGCTTCATTGTCTACTTCTATCACTCTGATTGGATAACAGTCGTGTAACTGGTTCATTATTTTGAGCATCAAGCACTTCAATGCTTTTAAGAATCACATGTGTTTCTTGAATGAACTAAAGGTTTAATTTTAATAGACTGTAGAGTCAAAGAATTGCTCTTCAGAAAATAAGGTGATAGAAAACATTTATAGCTCTTAACCTTTGTCTCATGATTTCAATGAAAAGGTCTTTACTGTATCTGAAATTTTCAGACTTAGTGAAGTCTGGGCTGGGAAAATCAGAACAAGTATTGTTTTTAAAAAAGTATCTCTGAAAAGTTATAAGGGCAGCATCAATAAAATCTTTAATGAAAAAGAATTGAACAAAGTGACAGAGCAATGACTGAATTGCACTGAGAAACTGAACCCTCCATCAAGGAAATGGAGAGGACCTTATGTCATGAGGTGTTTCATGTTATCTCTGTTCACATGGTCAAATCTATAGGGCTGGTTTCACTAAGTAACTGGGGGTACTGGCGTCTGATAAACGTGTACCCTTAATGTCAAAGGTGTAAATCATCTTGGTAGTTCTTGATCAGAGGCAGATATAGTAGTTTATGCTTAGTAACTGGGGGTACTTGCGTCCAACCCACGTGTACACCTAATGTCAACAGCATAAATGACACTTGTCTGTTCACTAAGTTCAAACTAGAAGTGAAAAAGAAATGCTGTAACCCTTCTCATGCAAAAGGTTATGAAGTATTAATTAGTTCATCTCAATACAAATTCAGGTTACTCTCCTTGATATTCATTGTTTCTGAAATAAGTAAGATATAGTCTTGACCTAGTCTAGTATAGTCATGTAACTTAGGTTAATTGTCATAAATAGACACTATGACCATATTTCAGAAACTCAGTGATTTAACTCTACCTTCTATAACTTTTAAACCTGAACTTACTCAAGAATGCATACTGATTGATTCTTATAAATAAAAGTTGCTCATGACTTGCTTATATTCTGAACCAATACATAGAATGTTATCTAGTCTATCTCTTCTACCCTTCCACTATCTCCCCTCCTCCTTATTTGTAGATGGCAAAGGGGGAGAGTTTATTGTCTTCTTCCTTATGACATAGGGGGAGAGATTGCATTCTGATGGCAAAGGGGGAGTAAGTATAAAGGAGAGTCAGATAAAGGAGAGTCAGTCTATGTGGAGAGTCTGTAATGGTGTTTGAGAGAGAGAGAGAGAGTCAGAAATTTAGGGGGAGCATCTTAAAGGAATCATTCAGGGAGAAAGTCCGTGCATAGTATCTACACTTGCATGTATGTCATCTGACTGTGATTAATGATTCATCAAAATATATCATTCTTAATGCATTTACTTTTGGTGTTGCCATCATCAAAAAGGAAGAGAATGTTGGGTCTCCTCTAGCGTTGAATGATAAGGGAGAATGGCAACATGCTGAAGTGTTTTGATAATTGGCAACATTATTGGTTGACTTTGTTGATTGCATAGTTGACTTTGTGAACTTTATATTGACATAATGATGTGTGTATTTTGATGACTTTTATATGTCAGATAATCATATAAATGTTGGCTGCATGTTTGCACTTAGGCTTTGCATTAGAATGGAGTAGGTGTAATACTAAGTCAGTCTGCATTGAGTCCGTGCATAGAGTGCATTTCCAGCACATCAAGTCCGTGCATGCATATATCAAGTCGGTGCAAGCCATGTTGCTACACACGACCAAGTCGCTGCAAGGGTCATTGATGCATTATGTAAGTCGATGCATTGGTAGTTGTTGCACAAGACCAAGTCCGTACAGGCTTAGCTCAAGGCACACTAAGTCGGTGCAACACTTCTCGCTGCAAGCTATCAAGTCGGTGCAACCCTTGCTGCTGCACACGACCAAGTCAGTGCAATGCCTTCCATGCATTAGGTAAGTTGGAGCAAGCATTAGTTCAGCACGCAACTAAGTCCGTCCATGCTTATGTCTAGGCACATAAAGTCCATGCAATACGTCTTAGGCAACTCGGTGCATAAGAGCTCATGCATTTAGTGTTTGCACATTAAGTCTGTGCAAGTCAAGTATGTTACAGAAGTAAGTCTGTGCAACCTTTGCACGTCACATGATCTAAGTCTAAGCAATGTTGTTCTCGGCACATTGAGTCAGTGCAAGGTTTGCACTCTGCATATACACACTCAGTGCATTACTGCATGTCACACACATACAGTCTGTGCACATCCACTAGGTCAATAAAACAAGTATGTGCATTTGTTCTATGGGTGAACACTTGACTCCGTGCATATGTGTTCATACATTATATCGAGCATGTGGAGTCTGTGCACATTTAGTTCAAAGCTCTAATTAACTCTGTGCATCTTTCTACTATGTTTCATATTGTTTCAAGCTGACATTAAGTCTGACCTTGACAGGATATCTGCTCGAGGAGTTTAAGAAAGGCACATGATCCAAGAATAGAGGAGGTGCTAAGATGATGCCACATGGCCTGACCACTCCAGATCTGGATAAGGCGGGAATTGTAGCGAGCACACGCCCTACCTTCTACTGCTTCCTATAAATAAGGAGAGTCTTCTTCAAGAGAAGACCAATCGTGATTGTGATATTGAGAGAAAAAGAGCAGAAAGAGCTAGAGCCAGCACGATCCAGAGAGAAGAAGATAGAGCAGCAGATCTAAGAAGAGAGTTTGAGAGTGAAAACTTTGAAAGTCTGAGAAAGTTTTGTTCATCAGTTTCCTGGTTCAGAACCAGAACTAATTTTTCTCATTGTTGAGCTACATTCCCATTGTGGGTTTTCTGTTTCTTCGTTTGTTTCCTTTCGTTTTTAGAAACCCTTGTTCAAGCTGTTTGTCAGCAGAGGTTAAGCCGTAATTCCTCAGCAGTTGCAGAGGTGTGGTATCCTCTGGTCGGGTGAAGCTATAATTCCCCAGCGGTTGCAGAGGAGGACTCTTCTGGTCGGCGTAAGCTGTAAGGCCCGACGGTTTGTAGGGTTTTCACCCCGAAGCTGTGGATCAGCAGGTTAAGCTATATATCAGCGGGAAACCACACTCTGGTTGGACTGTGGGGTGGACGTAGACCTCGGGTTTGAGGTCGAACCACCTTAAAAATTCATTGTATACTGTGTGATTGCCCTGTGGTTTGTGCTCATCTCTATCTAGTTTCACCACCCAATAGATGAATGCTTGAGACCGCCTTTGTGTTGATTGTCTAGACTCACTATAGTTTGATTGTGTTTAAGTGTTCTTCCTCATCCTACAGCAACTTGATTTTATTTTGCAACTGTTCCTACTGTAGTCAATTTTATTGGGTGATCGATCTATTCACCCCCCTCTAGATCGTCAATAGAGTCTTGTCTATTGGTATCAGAGCGTCCATTTATTTTATCAGTTGGTATCAGAGCATACCATCTAAGATTCATTTGACTTATCACCGGTGACATTGTAAGGCTGTCGATCCGGTGGCCTATGGCCCCTTCTTCATCCGGTGACCTCGGAGGGCTGATGAACCAGCGGCTGGCTCTTTCTTCTTCATACGGTGACTCACCCTCACCCCTGATATGGTGGCTCCGACAGTAGTTAGATAGAAATAGCAAGATCTCGCCTTTTCACGAGACCAGTGGTCGTTACCTACGTCCAACGATCCTTCGATTGGTGCGCAGTCCGGGATCGAACTTGCACGCTTTTGCCATTCTTCCATGGCTTGCTGGATCGCCTGAGGACCTTTTGCCCACCCCAAAATGGGGTAAGATTACAGACGATGGTGACAGAAGCTGACATTTCGAAGATCCTCCGTTGACCCTTCACTGCCAGGGCCATCGTGGATGCTCCCCTATATAAACATGTCACAAGGGACGAAGAGGAGGGGGAGTTAAAAAAAAGAAGAAGAAAAGAGGAAAGAAAAAGGAAGATAAGAAGAGCCTCGTCGAAGAATCTACCCTGCCTGTGTGAAGGGAGAAGAAAAGGGCAGAAGAAGAGAGTGTAAGTGAGAAAAAGAGGGAGAGCTTGCTTATGTGTGTGCGACATGTAAGAGGAGGTGCGGAAGAGGGAGCCATGGCTCTCCTCCCTTCCCCCTCCGTCAGCCTTCGAGTTTCATTCTCTTCCTTTCCTTTTTTTTCTTTATTCTTCTTCTCTCGTTTGTACTTTGGCTCTTTACCCGTCGCCCTTGTAGCATGAATGTTGTAACCCACGTTGTGTTGGAATGAATGAAACATCTTTTTGTTGCTTCACCTGCGTGTCTGCATCAGGTCCACCCGTCTCTTACTTTTCTTTCATCTTTCATGACCCTCGTTGATGGTCAGTGTAAGGGTCTGCTCAATACAATGGGCATGGCCTGAAGCCAGTACGTCTGGGCTCATCCCCTTAAGGATCTGCATTCGTTTGATTGTTCTCATTCTCCCATGGGCCCCTAGTACCCTTGGAGGGTACCTATTTGCTTCTCTATCTCGCGTTCTTCCTTCAGGGAACACTCTGGCATCGTCGGAGCTAAGGGTCCCTCCAATTCAATGAGTGGTGTCCCTGAACCAGCCTCTATTGGGTGATCTTTCCCCCTTTTTCCTTTGGTTTGTTTTGTTATTAACTCCCATTAACCTGTGATGGGCATTGCACAGTCCGGACCCTTCCTGCTCTAGAAACTCCCCTTCGCTCTCTGAAGGAGGCCCCTCCCCCTTCCATTCACACCTCTAGCAATCCAAGTCGTAGCCCCGTCACCCACCTTGATCCGGTGACATACTCACCTTGGCCTCACCATGTGCCTCCCCATCCGCCCCTGCTGGACCGCTGACATGCCCTTCTGGCCTCACCCCTTGCTTCTTTCACCCATGATCCGATGACATAGCCGTTGTGGGCCTGATCCGGTGAAACATGTTTCCCTTCCATCGGGAGATCTTTTGTTACCCTGTTGACCCGGTGACGCTTTGTCACACTTAAACTGGTGATGCCTTCTTCCACTTGAACCGGTGACATCTCGTCACCCTTGATCCGGTGACCCTGGCTTCTTCCCTTGATCCGGCACCACCTTTGGCCAGCACCGCCTTTGATCCGATGACACTTCATCACACCTGAACCGGTGATGCTTGTCACTCTTGATCCGGTGCCCCTTGTCACCCCTGATCTGACACCACCGAGCCTCCTTGATCCGGTGACATCCCTGCGTCCTCATCCAGTGACTCCCCACCACGGGGTCGATCCGGTGAGGCTCCCCTTTCTCATGTTGTCTTTATCCGGTGAGGTTCCTTCCCTCTGAGTGTTTCAACCGTGAAGCCAGGTCTAAACCGATGTGTAGTGGCTTTTGGATTCTCTCGGGTTTTCTCAAAGGTGTTGCCACTTCCATGCGCACCTCTACTTTTGGGACGCGTCACTCCTTGTGGACGTATACTCGCTTTACTCCCTCCCGACGCTCGGGTCCGAGGGAGATGCTGCCAAATTTTTATCAGAATAAATATAACTTAAAAAATACAAAAGGAAGCAACAAAAAAATGGACTGAATGATAATGAGCTCTCTAGCTAAAAAATATGAAGAACTGTGAAAGACATGAAGAGCTTAACGTGTGCACCTCTATGACGGACTGCCGAGTGGACCATAACACAATTTGTATAAATAGAAGAAAGTGAATTAAAGCTCCCCACGTGCATTTCATGAACAGAAGAAAACACTCCTCGTACATTTAAGTGCATCATCCCACTCCATGCGTGCTTGTGTGCCGTGACCCCGCGGTATATGCAATGGTGATGCTTGGAAAGTCAGATTACGTCTGACTAGAAGCTGCCACTATGCGTGAGGATGTACCTCCGCCTCGTACTGGGGATCTATTCCATGAATTTAATTCAACTTTGCATATGCCTGAACTCATGAATGCTCACATGCCATATTGAAATAAAAGGACTCCCTCGCATGCATCTAGTGTGAATTCGGGTTCCAACCACTCCGTCGAGCGAACGAACAAAAGAGTAAGTAAAGAAACGAAAAGACCGGGCCTATCAGGTGCTTCGGTCGACCGAACTTAGCAGTCCGGTCGACCGACCACCGCCCAGGTCGACATGTTCCTAGGGGTTTCGCTCCTGGAAGTTTGGTCGACCGACGAGCCCAGTTCAGTCAACAGAATCCCCTGCTCTTAATAAAAAAGGGGGGAGAAAGAACAGATGAAGTGGAATAAAATTCACATTCCAGTCGAACTAAACTCAAAAAAAAAGATTGCTAAAACATATTGGCCTCGTAGGCCTTTTCAGCAATCTCCTCTCCTCAGGCCCCATGCAAGAAGGGAAATTAAAGTCGCTTTGTAGCATGGGCTTTGACCCCGGGGGTCTCCCTCATCATGGTCTTGTCCATATGTTGCTCTAAGCCAATAGTCCATGGAGGGCGGGTCATCCACATATGGAGTTTGCCCCATCCTCTGAAGGGATGAACATTAAAGCGTGCCACAGGCATGGCATACATCGATACACCATCTCGAACTTGTCTCACGTGTTTTCACACCGAGCTATCACTCGAATATCAAAAGGCCGGTATACGGCCGATAGAAAGTTGACAGTTCCATTTAGTTCATGATTGAGCATATGTTTGCATCATATTCTGCCTTTGTCGCCATTTATTTCTTTATGATATTGGCATAGTCTTCACGGCCGTAGGGCCCTTACTTCTGGCAATTAATCAAGGGTGTTCCCCCTTATGGGGGATGTAAATGACGTTGTGGCCTTTATGGGACGGCGGGTTTTGGTCCCGACATGAACCACACAATCATCTGATTAGTCAGATCGAGCGCACCAGACCTCCCTTGGAGCCCGAACAAATTGTCACCAAGGTGACTGGCACGCCCTCGCACTAAATAAACAAATAAATCCTGATGAATAATCAAATCAAACAATTAAATTTAAGATTAATTCTCCTTGAATTTTAGTGTGTCCATAGCCGTCAGTGGAGCTTCCCTCCTTCGAGGCCGAGCCGGGAGTGGTGGATGGTCTGATGACCCTTGTTGCTGGAGCCACAGTTGTCCCGTCATCACGGCTGCCGACGGGGTTGCCTCTTCCCTCCTTTTCGGCTGTGGTTTCAGCCTACACCCTGGGGTTGATCGGGTCTTCTACCATGGGGCCCTCAGGTATGTGACTAAAGGCTTAGCTGCTTGTGGTGGCCTTCGTATTATTTGCTAGCGCTAAGTTTTTCCTGATATTGGTTGCAGGTGTCTCATCTCCTTTGGAGAAGGGAGAGCTTCCCCGTGACACGGCTAGGGCTGTAGGCAAGGAGCCTACAGCTGGGGCTTCGATTGGAGAGGACGAGGAGATCATCGACATCGAGAGGATCTCCGACAGAGGTGCCTCAACTGGTGAGCTTTGTTCAAAACCCTTGACTGGATGACTTCATTTATGTAAGGTCATATTATGTGTTGACCTTGTTGTTTCATTGGTCCGCAGGGGCTTCTAGTTCCGCTGCCTCCGGAGATTCATCAGGGGCTTCCTCAAGCTCCTCGGGCAGTGATAGCCTCGTGATGGAGACAAAGGAGAGTTCAGGTTCCTCTTCTTCTGGGGCCTCATCTGCCGAGGCGACAGGGATTGAGGCTACTTCTGCATGTGTATGGGGCTCTTTCCCTCCCCCTTAGCACTTATTTATACTTCCTGGCAGAATGTTGATTTTTTTGTTTTGTATGTAGCACTGGTGTCAGAGGAGGAGCGTATGCCGTCTCCCACTGCAGATGGTTGGGAGGAGCTTGTAGACACGCCGTTTTCACGTTTTTTGTGGGTAAATCTCATATTACACCATGATGCCTCAAAGTGGCCTGCGCATTTGATTCATGTGGGTGATTAGTCGTTTTTTAGGCTTTTACATAAAAAAATAAAAAAAATCAGAAAAGGTTAGAAAAATATAAAAAATGAGAAAAGCTTATTAAAAAAAGAGCTTATAAGAAAAATAAAAAAAAACAAATAATAAATAAAAGTAAAAAATGGGTTATAAGAAAATTTAAAAAAAAAGCAAAAAAGGTTATAAGAAAATACAAAAAAAATTAAAAAAAGGTTATACAAAAAATAAAAAAAAGGTTATAAGAAAATATTAAAAAAATTCAAAAAGGTTATAAAAAAATCTAAAAAAAATCGAGAAAATGTTAAAAAAATATAATAAATAAATATATAAAATAAGGTTGTGAATACATATAGGTTTGTATATATGTGTGATATATAAGGTTATAAATATATATATATGTATATATATACTTAGTTTTATTTTAGCGAGCTTAAACAAATGAAAAACAAAGACTCTTGATCAGTTTAAATAAAATCATAATCACCACTTATCCCCCCTAATCTTCCGGATCTGGTCTCCCCTATAATCCTGTCTCTTATGTCGCTATCTCTCTCACCTATCTATTCTCTCGCCATCCCTCTCTGTTTCACGTTAAGCCTCCCGACATAGAGAATCTAATCTCTTCCTCCCTCTATTATCATCATGCACCCGGGGCCGCAAGCCTCACTCCTCTCCCCACGTCTTCACAATACACATCCTTTCTCTTGATATCTTTCTTTTTTTGGCACCCACTCTTGGCAACAAAACAAAAACCAATCCGACAGGAGGAATCCCACACACACACACCCACTCCCGTGAGCACCACCCCCTCATGTGAACACATCCACTCCCGTGAACTCCACTTCCTCCCTGCTACACTCATTCCCTTCTGCTCTCCCTTTTCTCCTCATCCGCCCCACGGCCATCTGACTTCCCTAACTCCAGCCCGCATACTCCCACACCCTCTCCCTCTCTCCTCTCTTTAGCCAAAAAAACCACCATCGAGTTCGCTTCTCACCCCCGACGCATCCACGCCGGAGCACCTCCAGCCGCTCCCTTGCATCGACACCGCCGCAACCCACCGTCAACACCCCACCGCATGCACATCGTCCGCGACCACCGCAGCTCCCCGACGCCACAGCCGCAGCCTCCATTCTGCCACCAGCCGCACCCCGCCGCCGGCCAGCGCACCCCCAGTCGCTGCTGCCACCGTCGCTGCCTACGCCGGCAGCCACCTCCGCAGCCGCTTCACTTCGCCGCGTCCATCTCCTCCGCGACCACCTCGCCACCGGTGCATCTACACGACACCGCCTCCCTCAACACCGGAAGACCCCCACTGTCGTCACCGTCCACCTCCCGGCTGCCCATGCACTCCGTCGTCCGCCGGCACCACCTCTGTCACCGCCATCCGCCGCTCCCGTGACCACCGCCACCGACGTCGTCGCTCCTCGCCGCTCCCGTCTCCGCGAACACCCCCCTGAACTCTCTCCTCCCCCTCTGTCTCTCTCTCCCTCTCTCTGTTCTCTTCTCACGCCCCCTCCCGTGATCTCTCTCTTTCTCTCTCTCTCTCTCCTCCCGATCGTGATCTCTCTCTCTCTCCCGCCGTGATCTCTCTCTTTCTCTCTTTCTCTCTCTCTCTTCCCCACCACGATCCATCTCTTTCTCTCTTTCTCTCTCTCTCTCCTCCCGATCGTGATCTCTCTCTTTCTCTCTCTCTCTCTCCTCCCGATCGTGATCCCCCTCTTTCTTCTCTCTCTCTTTCTTCTCTCTCTCCCTCTCGATCTCTCTCAATTCTTTCTTCTCTCTCTCTCCCTCCATCTCGCGGTTTCCCCCACCTCTCTCTCTCTCTTCTCCACTCTCTCGATCTCTCTCTCTCCCATTTTTTATTTTTTTAATCCCCTCTCTCTCCAGCGTGTCTCCCTCTCTCACCTCTTCCCACCTCCCTCTCCTCTCGCATCCTTTCTCTCCTTTTTTTTAATTTTTTATTTATTTATGTTCCTCTCCCTTCTCTCTCTCTCTCTTCTGTCTTCTCTTCCCCCTCCAGTGAACTCTCTCTCTCTCCCACTCATTTTCTTCTCTTTTTTTATTATTTTCCTTTCCCTCCTCTCTTTGCCTCTCTCTACTCCTTCTCTCTTCTGTCTCTACTCTTTCTGTCGCTAGAAAAAGCCACGCCACCCTTTTTTTTCCTCTATCTCTCCCCCCTCACACTACGTACAAGGCATCCTTTTTTTCTCCATGCGCATACTGCACATACATATGCACTCACGTTCACGTGCACATACATGCACATGTTTCACTTTTCACACTCACCGAGAATGTATACAATATGTACAATTATATATGCATGAGTGAGGAGAGCTTGTATATATTTACGTATTATATATAGCATATATATATATATATTATATATGTTTATCTTATAAATGTTTATCTTATATATATATATATATATATTCATGTACATATATATGTGTGTTTATATAATATCTCTATACTTATATATGTAAGTTTAATATGTTCATATAATATGTGTAGTGTGTTTCTCATTCATGTTAGTTTGCCATCCATTGAATGTGCAGAAAGAAAAGCGGCCCTTGGCCCCGTTAGTGTTCCCCCGTTTCCCGTACACGGGGAGGTCATTTCGTCCCACCTTCGCTCGCCCCGTGCTTGTGTTGCCATCAACGGCTTCTTTTCTCGTTCTTATTATTATATTTTTTTAGTCTGTTATTCAGTTATTATTGTCTTATCTCATGAGTTTTTGCCATATCATTGTTCTGATGTAATTTTTGTGTTTGTTTGTTTTGCAGGGTAACCAACTCAAAAGCCCTCTTCTTCGGCCAGCCAAACGAAGAGGAAGAAGGAGCCCATATCATCCCGCATCAAAGGCAAAAGCGATCAACCAGTTTGGGGCCCTCGGTCCCTGGCGATCACACCACCAAACGCGTGCTTGTAGTAATTTTTATTTTTTGTCTATAATACCCGCGGATAGCTAAATCCCGCACGGGTCTGTTTGTACTATAATCGGTCGCGGTGAGTCATTTCACCGTGGTCATTTACTTTCAGTACTTCCTTTCTGCACTTTGTTATATTATTGTTAAAACCCCGCAGGATCAATGTCCTGCGGCGGTCTGTTTACTCTCTGTTATATTTTTGCTATTATAACTGTGTGAGGAGTGATATGCCGTTCCGAATTCTGAGTCTACGTGTGTTTTTGTGTCCGCCAATTTCTACTACGTAGAGTCCCAGGATACGAACTCGGTATATGAAAAACTGCTCTCGAAATGGTAGGTCACGCTCACCAGGAAGGGGTTCAGTTTGCGTGAGAGGGTCTTCGGATCCCTATCTTTACCTTGTACCGGAATTTGGTAAGTCTAGGTTTTTCTGTGTTCTCCTACAGAGTGCCCTTTCAGGTCGTACTCTCCACTTTTTTCCTATTTCACCCCCCTTTACGCACGCGTTTCATCGTTTTTTTCCTTTCACTGAGAGGGAGAAACCCCATCTCTCTCTCAATCCACTACGTGACACGTTCACATCTCTTACCGTCACCGTCGTCGTCGTCGTTACTTACCCCGCCGGCCGCCGCCGTCAACCCCGTGGCCGCTGCACCTCCCCTCTCTCTGACGCACCGTCCGACCGGAAGCACTTCCCCGCCGCGTCTCCACTCCCTCTCTTTCTCTTCCTCCTCACCGGCCTCTCTTCCTCCCCCTCCGTCTTCTCTTCCCCCCTGCCGTTCTCTCTTCCTCTTCCTCTCCTTCTCGCCGCGAGACCCCCCGCACCTCCCGCCGCGGCGTGTTCCTCTCCGTCTCTTCTCTCTCCCTCCGTCTCTCTCTCTCTCGATCTCCCTCTCTCTCACTTCTTTTTTTTTCTTTTCTTTTAATCCCCTCCATCGTCTCTCTCTTTCTCTCCCTCTCTCTTCTCTCCATCTCCCCTCCGTCTCTTTCAATCCCCTTCTCTTTCTTTTTTTATTTTATTCTCTCCCCCCTCCCACTATCTCTCTCTCCCTCTCGATCTTTCTCCCTCTCTTCATTTCTTCTTTTCTTTTTTATTCCCCCCCTTCGTCTCTCTCGATCCCCTTCTCTTTCTTTTTTTTTATTTTATTTTTCCCCCTCTCACCGTCTCTCTCTCTTCTCTCCCTCTCTCTCTTTATTCTCTCCCCCTCCTTTCGCAGATATCTCTCTCCATCCCACCTTCCCTTTTATTTTTTTTCTTTCTCCCCATTCTCTTTCTTTTCTCCCCCTTCTGTCTCTGCTCTCTGTCCCGTCTCTTCACTCCCTCTTTCTCTCCCTCACGTCCTCTCTCTGTCTCTCTTCTTTCCTTTTATATCTATATATATATATGTATCTTATTTCTCATATATTATATATATACATATATAATACATAGATAGATATATGTGTGTTTATACCTATATAAATATGTGTATATAAATATATAGATATATATATATTTGCATAAATATATTTATCTATATATTGACATAGATATATAGATATTCATGTGTATATATTTGTATAAATACATGCCTACATATATATGTCCATATATTTGTGTATATTTATATATATTGAACATTGTCCTTATTCATCTTAGCTTGTTATCCTTTTGAATGTGCAGGAAGAACAGCAGGCCTTCGGTCCGATCAGCATTCCCACGTGTACACGGGGAAACCCGTTTCGTCCCACCGTTCGCTCACCCCAGTGCTTGTGTTGCCATCAGTGACTTCTTTTCTCATTCTTATTATTTTATATTTTTTTAGTCTGTTATTCAGTTATTATTGTCTTATCTCATGAGTTGTTGCTATATCATTATTCTGATGTAATTTTTGTGTTTGTTTGTTTTGCAGGGTAACCAACTCAAAAGCCCTCTTTTTCGGCCAGCCGAACGAAGAGGAAGAAGGAGCCCATATCATCCCGCGTCAAAGGCAAAAGCGATCAACCAGTTTGGGGCCCTCGGTCCCTGGCGATCACACCACCAAACGCGTGCTTGTAGTAACTTTTATTTTATGTCTATAATACCCGCGGATAGCTAAATCCCGCACGGGTCTGTTTGTACTATAATCGGTCGCGGTGAGTCATTTCATCGTGGTCATTTACTTTCATCACTTCCTTTCTGCACTTTGTTATATTATTGTTAAAACCCCGCAGGATCAATGTCCTGCGGTGGTCTGTTTACTCTCTGTTATATTTTTGCTATTATAACTGTGTGAGGAGTGATATGTCGTTCCAAATTCTGAGTCTACGTGTGTCTTTGTGTCCGCCAATTTCTACTACGTAGAGTCCCAGGCTCGCACCCGGTATATAAAAAACTGCTCTCGGAATGGTAGGTCACGCCTACCAGGAAGGGGTTTAGTTTGCGCGAGAGGATCTTCGGATCCCCATCTCCACCTAGTACCGGAGTTCGGTAAGTCTAGGTTCTCTGCGTTCTCCTACAGAGTGCCCTTTCAGGTCATACTCTCCACCTTTTTTTTTATATCACCCCCCTTTACGCGCGCATTTTTCATCATTTTTTTCTTTTACTAAGAGGGGGGAATCCCATCTCTCTCTCAGTCCACCACGTGACACGTTCACATCTCTGGCGATCACGGTGGGAAGGGGACAATGAACACATCCTTTCCTAAGAAAAGCAATCCAGTCTGGTGGATTGAACGTGTGCGTCATTCGGATCCCCATCTTTTGCCACCGTCGTCGTCGTCGTTACTTACCCCGCCGGCTGCCGCCGTCAACCCCGTGGCCGCTGCACCTCCCCTCTCCCTGACGCACCGTCCAACCGGAAGCACTTCCCCGCCGCGTCTCCACTCCCTCTCTCTCTTTCTCCTCACCGGCCTCTCTTCCTCCCCCTCCATCTTCTCTTCCTCCCTGCCGTTCTCTCTTCCTCTTCCTCTTCCTCTCCTTCTCGCCGTGAGACCCCCTGCACCTCCTGCCGCGGCGCCCTCCTTCTCTCTTTCCTCTTTCTCTTCCTCCGCCGACCGCTGCGGCGTGTTCCTCTCCCGTCTCTTCTCTCTCCCTCCGTCTCTCTCTCTCTCGATCTCCCTCTCTCTCACTTCTTTTTTTTCTTTTTTTTTAATCCCCTCCATCGTCTCTCTCTTTCTCTCCCTCTCTCTTCTCTCCATCTCCCCTCCGTCTCTTTCGATCCCCTTGGTAGGATAAAGACAAGGAACTAAACAGAGCAAGGTCTGAAGGTTCCGAACGAGGATGAATATAGGGGTCCAGAGATTCCGGACGAAGTGGAAGGTAAGGGTCCGGAGGCTCCGGAGGGGGTGGAATATGAGGGTCGGATAAAAACATGGAACTAAACAGAGCGGGGTCCGGAGGTTCTGGACGGGGACGATGATGAGGGATGGATAAAAACATGAAATTAAATAGGGAGGGGTCCTGGAGGTTCCGGACGGGGATGAATATAGGGGTCCGGAGATTCCAGACATGGTGGAAGGTAAGGGTCCGGAGGCTCCGGAGGAGGATGAATGTGAGGGTCCAAAGACCCTAGAGAAGAAGAGGAGCTTGATTGCGTAGATCTAGATGATGGGAAGCGTCCTCTCAGCCAATGGATTACCCATAAAAAGAAGATGAATAACAGCACAAGTAGTGATGGAATGGGGTATGCAGTAGATGAGCTACAGGATGGCTCCTCCACATGGGATTTATCACTCTTAAGCTCCACTTTATGCTTTCCCTTCTTCCTGGTGGATACGCTATCACAGGGTGACCTCTCAACCTTCAATATGACTTCTTGGCGTCTTGACCTTGTATGTCGCTCCCTCTAATTATGTGCTCTAAAAGATGGCCTCGTCCTTCTATGACTAACTGGTTCAATGGGTATAGTCAGAGCCCATAGGCTCTCATTTGATGAACTTTTAATAAGACCCCTTGGACGTTCAAAAGCGAACGACAACTCTCTTGGCAAATGATGATAGCAAAGTTTTGAGAGTTTCACTTGTGAAGCAGGGATCTTAACATGAAATAGCTCCTTTGGAAATAACTCCCTTGAAAAATGGATGGCATCTATCATTGGGAGTTTGACCTTTGGCATAAGGAGCTTCTTATTTGGTGCACTACTTAAGACCGTGGGAATATCATGTGGGAATATACTTGGTAACATAGGAGTTCGCCCCTTGCATGGAAGTTGGTAAGAAGTAGACAAAACATCAAAAGCTTCCACCAAGGAGCGGCATGACCCACCCCTGAGCATAGAATTCATCATCTCCTCGACAGTAGAATGTGTCATCACTATGCATGAGGAGAACCCCTAATTTTTCTAACCTTTTCTGATTTTTTTTATTTTTTTATGTAAAAGCCTAAAAAATGACTAATCACCCACATGAATCAAATGCGCAGGCCACTTTGAGGCATCACGGTGTAATATGAGATTTACCCACAAAAAACGTGAAAACGGCGTGTCTACAGCTACCCCGCCTTGGCATCTGCTTTGTAGGGACATGACATATAATGGAATGGAATGAAGTGGATTGGAATGAAATAGAGTGAAGCGAAAAGCAGGTGCCAAGGTGTGATGAGACACGCCTTCATCATTTTCCTGATGAGAATCTTTCCTAAGTTTTACCGAAGTAACCTTGAAGAAGGCCCTCCGAAATCAGCCATTGTTTGGATGATAAACAAACAAGGAAGGACAAAGTGTGCGTTGGGGCACAAACAACTAAAAAGAACCAACTTCACGGTGCGAAAGTACCTGGGTCTGCAGGTTTCACCATTGTGGAGCAGTTACGAGCTATTGTGGAAGTGCTGCAGCCAAGGTGGTGTGAGCGACGTCACGCGGTTCGGGGAAGCGGAGAAGACGCGGAGCGCGCGGGCTCCTCTTTTATTTGCTGCAACACAGAAATAAGAGAAGAGAGAAGGGGCCACCACGGGAGATTGCTCCGGCGGGGCGAGCGGGACAAATGTAATATAGCAAGATATGGGGGTTAAACGGCCATAGCGGGAAGTGACTCGCCGTGACCTCGGGGGGACGGGAATGGTGCAGAAATTAAATAGCAAGAATTGAAACGGCCATTGGAGAAGTGACTCGCCGCGGCCTCGAGAATATGAGCAGATAAGAAGATAATAGAATATAAAGAGAATATAAAGAGCGAGAATTTAAACGGCCATTGGGGAAGTGACTCGCCGCGGCCTCGAGAATATGAATAGATAAGAATATAATAAAATATAAAGAGAATATAAGAGCGGGAATTTAAACGGCCATTGGGGAAGTGACTCGCCGCGGCCTCGAGAACATGAATAGATAAGAATATAACATATAAGAACGGGAATTTAAACGGCCATTGGGGAAGTGACTCGCCGCGGCCTCGAGAACATGAATAGATAAGAATATAACATATAAGAACGGGAATTTAAACGGCCATTGGGGAAGTGACTCGCCGCGGCCTTGAGAACATGAATAGATAAGAATATAACATATAAGAACGGTAATTTAAACGGCCATTGGGGAAGTGACTCGCCGCGGCCTCGAGAACAAGATGTGATCGCCAGGGGCCAAAAGACCCCAAAATAAAGAAAGTGATCGCGCCTACCTCAAGAGCGGGAGATGGCGGGTTGCTTCTTCCTCCCCCTTCGGCCGGCCGACGGAGAGGGCTTTCCTTGGTTACCCTTGCAAAACAGTAGACAATAAATGAACGGAATTAGAAAATGGCAGTGTAGTAACAATTCCTTGCAATAAAAGTAATGAGATCGTGACCTGACACACACCTGGTTGGTGTGGTTTTAAACCCCTCTCGGACTCGAGTAGGAGGAAAATGCGATGATGAATGCAAGAAGTATGCAAGAGACGGCGCCCTTATGTAGGGAGATAGAGGATGCAGTATGATGAATGTAAAGAACTATGGAGAAAAAGGGGAAGAAAAGGCTTATTGGAGGAGCCGAGGGTGAGATCCGGCGGAGCTCCGGCAGCGTAGGGACGACGTGGAAGCGCGGTGGATGAAGACGACCTTCCTCTCGCGAGCGTGGGCACCCGAGAAGCCGGCAGAACCTCCACCTACAAAAGACCCCACGGGTTAGAAAATGACTCCGGTAGCCTCTGGGCTCCGGCAGCCTATCGGATCTCTTAGAAGCTCCTCCAGAACTGAGGGGGTGGGCCTCTATTTATAGGGCTCCGGAGGGTGGAGGCGTCCAGGACCCTGGACACCTCCATCAGGGCAAAAAAGATATTTTATTCTATTTTTATTTATTTTTTCAGAATAATTTTGTGGAGGCGTCCAGGGCCCCGGACGCCCCCAACAGGTCCACCGAACACCACCGACGGCCGCACGCGGTTTGGCACAACGCGTGGTTTTGTGAGCGGCGCCTCGTGATTCAGAAATGGGCGCGTCCAGCTGGCTGGACGTCTCCATAATTTGGATTTTTTCACACACGACAAACCGTCGTTCGGTGGCCGGCGCCCGTGAGAGAGTTGATGGAGGCGTCTAGGGGCCTGGATGCCTCCATAAATATTTTTTTATTATTTTTATTTTATTTTTTATGCCAACTGGCATTATGTATTATTTATATTTGTTTTCATGGAGGCGTCCAGGGCCTGGACGCCTCCATAAATTATTATTATTTTTATGTTTTGTTTTTATACCAAAACTGGTATCACGCATTTTTTATATTTTGTTTTTATGGAGGCGTCCAGGGGACTGGACGCCTCCATTAATTATTATTATTTTAATGTGTTTTTTGTATTTTTATATATATTAAAGTTATGGAGGCGTCCAGGAGTCTGGACGCCTCCATTAAGACCCCCCGGGTCCGCTGAAAAGGCGTCGACAGCTCCCCGACAGACACCCTTCCTGGTTTCGGAACCTCTGATGCGTCCGACTGGTGTTGATGCCGTCCGAATGCCGTGACGAGACGATTCCGGATGCCGAAAAAGGGCGAAGAAGACTCAAGAAAAGGAAGCACTCAAGTGATTCAAAATGCGTAAGCCGTCGCGGGGCGTTGTATAGTAATATGAGACTTTCTCAGGAGACGTCAGGAATGGCGTGTCTACAGCTGCCCCGCCTTGGCGTCTGCTTTGCAAGGGAGCGACACGTAGTGGAATGGTATCGAAGTGGAGTGAAATGAAGTGGGAGCGGACTGATAAGTTGATGCCAAGGTGTGATGAGACACGCTTTTGACGTTACTGTCTGGAATCTTTCCTGAAGTTTCAATGAGGCGACCTTGAAGGAGGTCTTTCAAGTCTTGACGGTTGCTTGGACGGAGATCAAATAAGGGAGGGTGAAATGTGCACTCAGGCACGAAAATAAAGGAGACCAACTTCTCGGTGTGGAAGTACCTGGGTCATAAACCTGCAGGTTTCACCTTTGGGGAGCGGTTACCAGCCAATGTGGAAGTGCTGCAGCCAAGGTGGGTCAAACAAGGTAAAAAGTAAAGAAATATCTGAGAGTCTGTCCAAACAAGGGTCTCCTTTGGAAGAGCAACGTAGGGCCGTTTCAAGGAAACTCAGTATTTCATTCGGAGTGGAATATCTCATATTTGTAAGAATTGAAGCACAGCGGCTTTCGCAATCGAATCACTTGAATGATCTTCCGCAATAAATCAAAGTCCTATATGAATGCATGCTGGGCTTAAAGAAAAATTTAAAACAAACTAAAATAGAAAATAGCCAAGGATAATATTGTCAACTTGTTAAGAACGGGTCAGGATACCGATCCGGTGAGCCGACACTGGGCTGGGGCCCGTTTATCCGCGCACCAACTCACTGAATGGAACCGTCGTCCCCATGCTACCACAAGTTAACGGCCTATCCGTACAACCCAAATTCTTCGGGATCATCACTATTTTTGTTGAAGGGGAACTCAAATCCCAGATTCGTTCGGGCCGCAAGGTCCTTGACATGTTCTAGTAGCGTAGGTATCATATACTATGATGCATGACATGGTGGGACCAACCATTGAAAGGTGGGACAGGAGATAGGACAAAGACGTCCGTTAGTAAAACCTGCACAGCCAGCATGGTTAGTAACATCAGAAAGTAACAGAATCGTAACAGAATCGCACCACAATGGAAAGGAGATCTAGCCAAAATCCTGACATTGACCGCTGATGTGACATGTTCCGTCCTGTAGCGCCCTACCCTTCCTATAAGAACTCCCCTTAGGCTAGTTCATTCAAATGCACCAAGGTGGGTTTTGGAAGCTCAGGAGAGGAAGGAGAGGAGAATCTAGAGATTTCAGGATGGAAGGAGAGTCTTCCCGCGTTATGAAGAGGAGCAGGCCTAGCGGCGAGATCAGGCGACTCTCCGACCTCGAGGGTCATCTGAGTGGGACGATCATGTCGCATATGGTAAGCTGATTCTTTTCAAATTTCTCCACGTGAGCCTTCTTCTTACTTCCTTCATTTCTTCTTCTTTCTTTTCTCTTCCAGCCATATCCACTCTTCCCAGGCCCGAGGAAGTTTTCCAAACTGCCATGGCTTTCAAAGCTAACTTCCAACATCTCCATCGGCATGAGGGCCATACTCTCGAAGTGGCATCTGCAGGGGCTCCTTATTCACGCCAAACACTACGAGAAGATTCGTATGGACTGGGCGGCTATGGGCGCACTAGTGGAGATCTGGCATCCCCAGACCCACACTTTTATCTTCCCGACCTTCGAGGTGACCATCCTCCTCGAGGAGGTGGAACTTCTGCTCGGATTGAAGAAATTCAAGAGTGACGGGAAGGTGAAGGCTATGCGGATGCTGACACGGGGGACTTCCGAAAGCGTCCTTGGAAGCTTCATGCCGCCCGACGCAGCCCGAAAGGTTCGTACTCAAAAGGGAATTGATTTGCAAAAGCTCGCGGAATGGGTCATGGAGGCCCTGAGAGGGTCACCAGACGATGACTATTTGGAGGGAATCATGAAAGGGTTCACCATTTGTCTGGCGGGTGCTCTCTTGTTTCCTTATACCGACAACATGGTGGAGGAAGACCAACTGAGTGCTATCTGCGGATCTGGCGTGGAAAGAGGGTGGGACCCGCTGTCCTTGCCTACCTATATAGTGGCCTTACTGCCTCGAGCATGGGTAAGCCTCCTTTTGGTTGCGCACTTGTCCTGAATTGCTGGCTGGATTTGCATTTCAAGTTTGATCACCGTGAGGGAATGCCAACCGCTTCGAAGCTCTTCCAACAAAGCCCTCTTCATCACATAGCCGACGTGTTAGGCTTCGGTGGTACTGTAGTGAACCGCGTTCCGTGGCTGAAGAAACGTGAAGACTGGCGGTCTCACTTCCGCACCGTGACACAAGCTTCTTCACTTGCGCACCGGCATGTTTGCTTTCGCTTGATCTCCTCATGAGGCCTTCTCCGAAGTTGATCTTCAACTGATCGGCGCGACCGAGTTCGTCCTTTATAATGCGCATCGTGCTGCCTCCAGATTGGCATCCACGCCATTCGTTCCCGCTACCGACTGACATCGTTCCTTTGAAGAAGAGGGAGTTGGGCACTGAAGCGGACGCGAAGGAAGCGAAGGCCGTCAAAGCACCCTGGAAGACAAGTGTTGCGGGAAAGGCCTTAGCGCATGTGGGGGAAGAATGCGAGCTGTGGAGGGCTTATGTAACTGAACTGGGGAAGTTAAGGCCTAAGGCGCCTAAGCCCCTGATGTAGCTCATTCTGCTTTTCTGATGGAATAAAATCTGGCATTTGGATGTTTTGGACCCTTGTCCCCTTAATTATTATTTTTTTGGTGATTTTTATTTTTCTTTGTGTTTTTATTTTGTGCTTTTGTTTGGATTATATACATACTCTTGTCTTATTTCTCTTTTATTATTTTTTTGAAATTTTTATTATGGGGGCGTCCAGGGGCCTGGACGCCCCTACATTTTTATTTTAAAATTTTTATTATATTTTTTTTGGGAGCGTCCGGGGTCCTGGACGCCCCTAATTTTTTATTTTAATTTTTTTTAATTTTGTTTTGGGGGCGTCCAGGCGCCTGGACGCCCCTAATTTTTTTGAATTTTGAAAAAAAATAAAAAACGTGGGGGCGTCCAGGCGCCTGGACGCCCCAAAGAAGGTGGATTCTATATATATGGGGGGGCCTCCCCCCCTTGCTCATTTACTGTTCATTCAGACGACCCAGTCAAACCAGACGACCCATTCTTAGTCCCAATGGAGCAAGGAGGCCCGAGCCAGGGTGGAGAGAAGCGGAAACGACGGGCTCGTCGTCCGAGGAGGCTGAGGGATGATGCCGAGGAGGCTGCTGCGGCGGAGGAGATTGCCGTGGAGGAGGAGGCTCCTCCTTTGGCCGTGGAGGCTGCTGAGGATGCTGGCGACGTGGGAGAGGACGATCACGACCCGGTAAGCCCTCGGAACTTCAATCTGTTGGTTTAATAGGCTGGATAGGCGACGAGAGGCCGTGTGGTGAGGGACGGTGAGTGAGGGAAGGAGGCGTCCAGGGGCCTGGACGCCTCCACATTTTCTTTTTTTCTTTTTATTTATTTATTTATCGTAAATAATAAAATAGAATTAAAAATAAGGAGGCGTCCAGGACTTAGGACGCCTCCATGATAATATATATATTTTTTATTTATTTTTGTTTTTGTTTTTGGGTTTTTCTAAAAATAAAATAAAGAAAATGTAAAGGAGGCGTCCAAGGTGTTGGACGCCTCAAAAAAACATAAATATTTTTTTAAAATAAAAATAAAATAAAATAAATAAGTAGTATATACAGTGTTATTGTTTATTACTATTCATGATGCTGATGTGTTCTTTGTTGGTTTTGTGGTGTGCAGGGCGTGATGAAGGGCCGGATCAGCTGGTCCCTAGTGGTGGCAGCATACCGTGGGCTGCCAGACTTTCAGAGGGCGCGTGTGGACGCCATGGGCTTCGGAGCTTTCCTTAGGATCGAGCCCTTTCGGCTCGACCTTCCTCTTATCCAGGCATTGAGGGAGCGGTGGCACGCACCGAGCCGGGCGTTTCTGATGCCCTGGGGGCACATGGTGCCGACACTAGAGGACGTGGCTCGGATCACCGGGCTACGAGTTGACGGAGAGGCGGTGAGCGGGGTCACCTACCCCGACTACCGAGAGAGTGCCCTGGACCTGCTGTGGTTAGAGACGAGCGTGACTGACAGGGACAGCAGGGTAGTCGGCCGAGTGGAGATCATGGAGGCGCTCGGATTCGTCGACCCGCGCCAGCGGGTTAGCGAGACTGGAGCGGAGTTTCTGGCACGACTCGAGGGAGACGCTCGTGCAGCTTTCACCCAGGACCCGAGCGAGCGGGAGCTGGTGGATCTAGACCTCCGGAGGTTTCTTTTCTTCTTCCTGGGCCGCCTTCTGCTGGGGACGAAGGGGGATGGCATCCACTGCCGTTTCCTCGGGATCTTGGCGGATCTGGACAGAGTGGGACACTACGCGTGGGGAGCGGCTCTGCTTGCCCATCTGATTGCCGATCTCTCCCAGACTTCGGAGAAGGAGACGACAGTCAGTGGCTTCGCACCTTTTCTCCAGGTAAACATTTTATTTATGCATTCCCACAGTTAAATATGCAATTATTGTACTAATGATGTATGATGGATGCAGGTGTGGAGCTATTACTATTTCCCGATGGGGAGGGCTAGGCATGGGAACAGGAGGGCCGTGCCTCTGGCGCGGCGGTGGAGGCCGGTCGTGGTAGCGGCACCACACAGCTACCAGCTAGCGTCACTTCGTCGGGAGCTGAGCGAGTATCCTGAGGCCATGGTATGATGCGTATGATTTTTTTGTTTTTATGCATGTGACTGAATGGTAACTAATATGATGCATGTATGATGATGCAGGTGGTGTGGAGACCCTACCTGGGCATGGGCGACGCTGGCCAGCCTTGGGTTGTAGCGGGTCTTCCTCGTTTCAGGCGGGACGTGTGGGTCCATTGCCTGAACGAGATCGAGCCGCTTCGGCTGAGGCTGGTTATGAGGACGTTGGGGCTAGCCCAGGAGTGGGTTGATGTAGATGAGCCGGCCCGCATCGGGCGGAAGACCAAGGGGAAGGTGAAGATTGTGGACTGGCGTACGCGCTTCCTGGCACAGTACCAGGACTGGCAGCAGGGCGGGGTCCCAGTGGTGTCCCATGTACAGACAGTACTGATTACCTGAGACGGTACCGGGCTACGTACGGGGACCGCCTCTTCCTTGGTGGTATGGCAGGGGTAAGTGAAATGAAAATGCTTCACCCTTCTATATGTATATGCATGTGGCACTAACTTATGTGTAATGCAGGATGCTCGTGACAACATGATCGCCGACCTGCGGGCCCAGTTGGCGGACGCCAGGCGGCAGTTAGTGGCCATCCGACAGGAGTTGGAGATCCTGGTGAGTCTATGCAATGCATTTTTTTGTGACCTGGATTTTTGATGCTTAACCTTTGACCGACGTTTGCCCCGTGTTTCAGTGGGCCCACCAGACAGCGGCAGCCGGGATGGCTGGTGGAGCGGGTTCCAGTTCGCGGGGCCCTCCTCCGGAGATTTCTGCTCTTCAGGAGCAGCTGGCCTACGCGGTGGCCCGGGCTGAGGAGGCCGAGCGCGATCGCGAGGCTCGAGTGAGTGCCTACTTGGCCCTGACCCTCCTCTAGTTACTCTTTCATCCTTCACCTCTCTCTCACGATGCACGCGTACTTTAACAGGTGGCCGAGATCCGAGAGGCCCTGGCGCGTGCTGTTCGTGCCGAGTAGGAGTGTGACGCTCGGGTGGCGGAGCGTGACGCCCGGATTGTGGAGCTGGAAGAGGAGCGTCGACGGGAGGCTGAGGAGCTCCCTCGTGACGTGCTGGATTTACGGATCACCCTCGAACTGTCGAGGAGGGAGGCGACGCGAGAGAGAGAGGAGAGGGAGAGGGAGAGAGAGGGTAGAGAGAGAGAGAGAGAGAGAGAGGACAGGAGGGCGGAGCGACTGCAAGACTGGGACGAGAGGAGGGCTCTGGAGGCCCAGCTGATGGAGCTCCGATTGAGTCTCCGCACGGCGGAGGGGAGGCTTCGAGAGAGCGAGGAGCGGTACCAGAGGGCGAAGGAACGCGGGGCGCGACTTCGTCAGTCTGGTTCTTTTTCCATGGGCAGCTATCTGGTTTCTTCGGCCGAGGAGCGTCGTCGTGCCTTCGAGGCTGGGGTGCCACCGCAGGGCGAGGCGAGCACGGCTTCTCAGGGTTCGCAGAGGTCGCAGAGGCCCCCTAGGGATCCCCGTCAGAGGAGGGAGGAGAGAGATGACCAGGAGGGTGATGGTGAGAGTTAGAGAGTTGCTTGTACACTCCACCCTCCTTACTGCATGATGTACTTTCGGCTATTATATGAAATGAAAATGGCTTTCTTGTGTTGTGTGTACTTTTCTCTCTCCCACACTTTCTTCTTTGCACTGAGTTGTCCTTCGAGGCACGCTCCACGAGACCTTGCCCTGAACAGCGGGGAACTACGCTTTGCACGGGGGGATTCTGTTTCCTTTCTCCCCTTTTTGGGCGCGTCCAGGCGCGAGGACGCGTCTTAATCCTTGAATTCAAATTTAAAGCGCCGGGTGGCCTTTCTTCTCCCGTGCCTTACCCGCAAACGAGCCCGCCTTCCGCCGAAACTCGCTTGTCCCCCTTTTCGTCTCCTTCCTCTCTTGATCGATGGAGTTCGGTGGTCTAGACCACGGCGAAGGTGGAGAGGGACGCGGGACCCCTCGTCCGAGGAGGGACGCGCAAGAGCACGAAACGGCGTCCATGGAGGAGGAAGGGCCGCTTCGGGCCCCCGAGGGACCCGAGGGGCCCAATGGCGCGGAAGGAGGTGAACACGGCTCGGTGAGTGCTTGGTTTTCCCCCTCTTTGATCCATTTTGAGTTTTGAAGCAAGCCGTGCGAGGGGGGAAAGGGTTCGGCGAGTGTTGCACTCAAATGATGGACGCGTCCTAGACAGGGGACGCGTTCTTTGTTATGATGCGAAGTCCTTCTTTCTTGGTGCAGGACATGGCGAGGACCCTGGGCCTGGCCGATGAGTGGGCGAGTGCAGACGAGCCGAGCCGCGTCAGGAAGGAGAGTCGCGGCAAGGCGAAGCTTGAAGATTGGCGCATACGTCTCCCTGGGCAGCAAGGGAGCGTACTGGTGCAGGATAGTGTCGACTTCCTGCGGTGGCAGAGAGAGAGTTATGCGGGGCTTCCCCAAGCCGGGGATACGCGCGACGTCGACGGGTCGCGTGCCCAATTAGCCGAGGTCAGGCGGCAGCTGGCCGCCACTCAACAGGAACTGTCGCTCTTGGTAAGCTAAGTGCTGCATTTTCTATTTTTAAATGTGGAGCTTAGCTGACGGCTGTTGTTTGTTCGTTCCAGCGTGCCCAGCAGACAGCGATGGTGGGAGTGACTGGCGGCGCATCTTCCAGTTCCTCGGCCCCTTTTCTTGAGATTGCCTCCCTTCGGGAGCAACTTGCTGGTGCGGTGGCTCGGGCTGCCCGGGCGGAAGAGGAGCGTGATGCCTGGGTGGCGACTGTAGCAGAGCTGCGACATCGCGGTGAGGAGAGACCTTCTCCAGACATCCTGGAGTTAAGGGTTCTTCTGCAGATGATGAGGAGAGAGGCAGAGAGAGAGAAAGCCGAGAGAAGGTCCGAGCGACAGCGGGATCAGACCGAGAGGAGGGCCTTGGAGGCCCAAGTGAGGGAGCTCCAGCTGGGCCTTCAGGCCGTCGTGCAGAGGCTAGGAGGGATGGAGACGCGCTACGAGAGAGCGCGAGAGTTCGGGGAGCGACTGCGCCAGTCTGGTCGCTTTGCCGCTAGTGGCTTCTTTGCCACGCCAGGGGAGGAGCAGCGAGTCATTGCTGTGGAGCCGGCGCCACGAGGCGAGGCGGGTGCTACTGCACGGGGATCCCGGAGGCTTCTGAGGGACCCTCACCTCAGGGGAGAGGAGAGGGACGCCTAGAGGGACGAGCATGAAAATAATGGCAAGAGTTGGCGAGCTAGTGGACCCGCCACCTCTCTATGATTGTAGTGTTTATGACAGCTTATGTAGAATTATGAATGGAGTGATTTGATTTTCTGCTGCTTGTTTGTTCTCTTGCGCGTTCCTTCTTCCCTACACTTCTTCTCCTTTGCACTGTTCCCATGTGATAGGTCTGCCGAGACTCCACCCCAAGCGGAGAATCGCGTCTTGTTGTGACCATTTTCCACGGGAATCTGCCGTCGAAGTCAATAATGACGGCCCTAGTCCCTTTTCCCGGATGTTGTGTCAAATTTTGCGGACGTCCTCCAAAACATGATAGGGTATCCTTAGACAACATAGGGGGGCTAGTCGTCATATTCTTCGTCCAATCAATCACCCTGTGCGAGCGGTGAAGTGACACACGGGACCGCATGGCAGGTGCCTCATCGCGAGGGCTATCATTAAAGGTGATGGAGGCAATCTTGGCCTGCACTCCTTCCATTTCTATAAATTCTTGTCCCTTTTATCCTCCCAGGTATATCGAGAGCTAACTCGAGGAGCACAAGTTCTCACGGGAGAGGAGGAGTTCAAAATTCTGAGAGTTGGATGGAGGGCGAATCTTCCCACTCCTCGAAGAGAAGCAGGTCCAGTGGTAGTAGTTCCAGGAGGCTTTCGGACCTCGAAGGGCACTTTAACGAAAGGGCCCAATCACAACTCGTAAGCTGAGCTTTCCTGCCCTTTTCTCATTCTTTCTTCCTTCCTCTTGACAACACCCTTCTCCATTTCTTATGCACGCACAGAGCGTGATGAAATCACACATTTCATGGGAGTTAGCAGTGGCCGCATACAGGGGTCTCCCGGATTTTCAGAAGGCCAGGCTAGACGTGATGGGATTTGGCACCTTTCTTCGGATCGAGCCGATCCAGCTCGACCTGGTCCTGATCCAAGTCTTGTGTGAGAGATGGGACCCAGTGAGTCGGGCATTCCTGATGCCCTGGGGGCACATGGTGCCCAGCTTGGAGGATGTGGTCCGATTACGAGCCTCAAGGTGGATGGCGAGGCAGTGACCGGAGTCACTTACGCGGACTACCGAGAAGGTGCTCGAAGCTACTGGGTTTGGACCTAGATGGTCGGAAAAATAGGTCGGTAGCTAGGGCGTCCCTCATGGATGCATTAGGGCTCACCGACACTCGTCGGCGGGACGATGAATCCTCAGAAGAGTTCATGGAAAGGATGGAAATAGGATGCCGTGCCGTGTACTGCACAGATTTCGGCAACTGGGAAAGATGCAACATAGATTTGAGGAGATTTCTCCTCTTCCTTTTGGGGAGATTGGTACTGAGCTCGAAAGGGGATGGTATCCAATGTCGCTTCCTGGAGCTGCTATCAGACCTTGAAAGAGTAGGGTACTATGCCTGGGGAGCTGCCATGCTGGCACACTTGTTTGCAGGCCTGTTCCAAGAAGCGGATCGTGAGATGGCTGTGAGTGGTTTCACACCATTCATCCAGGTATTTTTGGTTTTGCTTGTTTTGTATATATTTTGGTGTGTTTTTGCAAGGTACTGATGACCTGCGCCGAGCAGCTGTGGAGCTATTATTACCTCCCCATGGGGAGAGCTCGACATTGGCGACCCGCGATGGTGCCGCTAGCCAGGCGGTGGGAACCCATCATGAGTGCGGCACCCCTAACCTACCAACTGATGGTGCTAAGGCGGGAGCTACAGGAGTTCCCTGCAGCGATGGTAAACTGGAGACCCTACTCAGACATGGTCGATGCCGACCAGCCGTGGGTTCTAGCAAGTCGTGCCCGGTTTGGACGGGAACTGTGGATGCACTGCCTGAATGAAATCGAGCCGCTTCGGCTACGATTGGTTATGAGGACTTTAGGACTGGCTCAGGAATGGGTGGATACGGCTGCGCCACCTCGTGTCGGGAGAAAGACGCGAGGACCGGCGACCTGCATTGACTGGCGCGTGCGGTTCCCTGAACAGTATGAAGACTGGCAACGGGGTGGCACGATTGTAGAATCGCAGGCACGGGATAGCGAGGATTCCTGCGCCTATACAAGACAAGGTACGCAGAGCGGTTCCAACCCCGGGGATTTGTGGAGGTAGGTTTCCCCTTTTCTCTTTTCTTCTTTCTCCCTTTTTTGGTTTTCTGGTGGAAATGCTGACTCGTATGGCTGCAGGATATCCGTGATACCATGATAGCGACTTTACGAACTCGCTTGGCAGAGATGGAGCAACGGTTGGGAGATGCCCGCGGAGCTACGAGCGCCTTGGTAGGTGTACAGTGCGTTCCTAATTAGAACCGCAGATTCCAGATGTTGGATGCTAATTCACGTGGTCGTAGCATGCTCAGATTGGCGCGGCTTCCCCAGCGATGGGAGTAGGTGGTGCCTCTTCCAGCTTGTGGATTCCCACCTCAGAACTTGACTTGCTTCATGAGCAACTTGCTCACGCCACGCAGCGTGCTGCGGAGGCAGAAGGGATGCTCTGTATACAGGTAAAAGTTTCAGTGTTGAGTTCTCTTTGTTTACGCCTTATCGCGTATCTGAGATGGTACACTCGGCAGGAAAAGGAGACGGAAGAAGCGCTTGCCCAAGCTGCGCAGAAGGAGGCTAGGATAGCAGAACTGGAGAGGGAACTGCGGCGTCATCCTGATGACGACTCCTCTAGGGATGCCGTGGAACTGAGGATCACTCTCCAGTTGGAGAGGGAAGACCGCGAGAGAGAACGTGCAGAGAAAGAAAGAGACGCAGAGAGAGAAAGAGCCAACAGATTGACTGAAAGGGAGGAACGAAGGGCCATGGAGGCCCAACTATTCGAACTCCGAATCAGCCTTGGTCTTGCTGAACAGTGGCTGAGAGATGGTGAGGAGCGCTACCGAAGAGCACGAGAGCGTGGCTTTCGTGTTGGTAGCTTCTCTGCTGCTTCCGTGGATCAACGCCGGGATGTGGGAATAGGAAGGGGAGTACAGAGCGGTAGGAGTACCGCTTTTCGTAGTTGGGTAGCACCTTTGAGAGCGTTTTGCCCGGAGAGTAGTGGGACGAGTAATGCAGAGAGAGAGGGCGGAACTTGATGTAATTTTTTTTGGTTTTTTGGAATAAAATACAAGGTTCGGTTTGTTTGGTTTTCACCTTTGCTTCTGTTGCCTGAATCCCTGCACACATCACTGAAACAAACAAATCAGAATTTCTGTTCTGACTTGGCCCCTTGCTCAATAAGCAAATGGTCACTGTGACTGTCCTTGATAACTGGTCAAGGGGCCAAGCCTTTATTTAACGAAGGCAAGGAAAGATGCGGTGATGATAAATGCGACAGGCAAGCACACGAATGCAAGCGGTATTAAAAGTGAGATGCTGCACGCAAATGCAATCATGCAAAAATGATTTGTTTTCTTTTTTATATTTGGTATTTTTTTGTTTTATCATAAAAAAGATTTTTTTGTTTGCAAATATGTACATTTTCTCTTTTCCATTTTTTGTTGTTTTTATCATTTCAATTTTTTTTTTGCTAACGCCTGGCAAGCACCCAAATGGCACCTAACCTACGTGAGACAGGGGTTTCTTACTAACCTCCCAGGTATCCTAAGTGCACATCTAGGTTGATTTGGGCCTCTAGACCCCTCGAATGATGATCCCGCCGGCTAAGACTTACCCTGATGACAATACCGTCATGCCATGCTTAGGCTCCCAGTCGCTTCCGACCACAGGGATTCACCCAAAAGATGTTTGAGGTAAATGATTTGCCCGACCCGGGTCTGTTTCCTCACAACTCTAGATGGTATATGATGGAACACCCTGGAACCCTAACGACCAACCGCGCGACGCTGACCCGGAATCAGACGCCGTCGCACCCATAGGTGACGCGCTTGCATTGGCCTAAGCCCGAGGTTAAACAAGAAGACATCAAGGTGGTAAACATGGGTCTTGACCAGCCAGAAACACGGAGACTCCTTCGCAGCGATAGCTTTTGCTTTTCAAAGTAGGCAACCAAATGTGTATATTAAAATAAGGTCGCAGACCCTGGGCAGTTTTCACCCTTCAGAAACTCCATCGAACCTTCATCTTTAGAGGGAGAAGGAAGAGTGTAGGGGATAAACCTCCTGAGAGGACCGGCAAAGCCGTTAACCCGGCGAGCGAATAAGGGCCCATTAACTCTTTCCTTTCGGACAACTTCGGACCAAATCTCGAGCATTTACATTCCATAGCCCCCCCCCTTTTTGTGGATTCAAACTTTTGCTTTGAGGGGTTCCATTTATCGCATCAGGCACGGTCACGACCAGGCTCTTGATTTTGATTTTGTATTTCTTTTTGTGAGGGAGATATAGTCGTTTGACGTTTGTGGGCTCCCTTTTCGTATGCCTGCGGGGACACTGCCCTCTTCTCGTGCTCTGATCGATGCTCGAGGAAATGGATCCTACTCTTGCCTTTGGGGTTTGAGTTTCGGTTTCTCATGCTCAGCGTTTTAAGGGCGCCGACTGTCTCATTTGGTCGAAGAGAAAAGAATAAAGATTACAGCTTCCGGAGATCTTCTGGGTGGGGCCCCACCGTAGGTGATGCTACCGACTTTTTTTTGAATAAAATACATAAGTGAGCACATGTTAGCTTCCTTCGAGCGAGCATAGGCCGACGTGGCCGGACAGGGATCTCCACGGTTCTGGCAAACCAAGACCCGGTGCCTACCAAGCCTTAATGGGCCCTATCCTAACATGAAGGTTAGATGCAGGGACTTGACTACATGGTGACCACCAGGCATCGGCATTTTGAATTTTTCATATTTTTAGTGGTTTTCGGTATTTCTTTGTTTTTGATGTTTTTTATCTTTTCATCATTTTTTTGTTTGTTTTGTGCTAAGGGTAGTATTTCTTAAGATAAAGCCCATTCCAAGGGTGGGATAACTCGGTCCCTTCGGCGTTGACTAGCTTGTAGGCGTTGCCAGGGTACACGGCTTGAATTACAAATGGTCCTTCCCAATTGGGTTGGAGCTTAGAACGCGGCCCTCCAGGTTTGACAAAAATTCTTTTTACGACCATCTCACCGACTTTGAATTTTCTCTCAACGACTTTCTTTTGGTAAAAGCGAGCGAGTCTATTTTGATACACACGCGCGTGTTCGGCAGCGGCCAGCCGCTTCTCATCCAAGAGTTCCAACTGGGCGAGGAGTGAATTACGACGATCGTCGAGGGGAAATTCCTCGTCCAATTGTACCCTGAGAGAAGGGATCAGAGTCTCGTACGGGACTACCGCTTCCATACCATAAGTAAGGGCAAATGGAGTCTGCCCGGTGGGGGTACGGATTGAAGTGCGATAGGCCCATAGGGCTTCGATAAGCTTTTCTGGCCAGTCTGAAAACTTACTAGACTCGCAGGTTTTTTTGATGATTTTGAGCAATGTTTTATTGGTGGCCTCCGCTTGGCCGTTACCTTGTGGGTAATAAGGCGATGAATGATGCAATGCAATTGCGTACCTTTTGCAGAGGTCGTATAGGTCCTGAGAAATGAACTGTGGCCCATTGTCGGTGACGATTGTGCTTGGGACGCCGAATCTGGCGAGGATGTTCTTCATGATGAACTTGCAGACTGTTGACGCCTTGATTTCCGCGTAAGCTTCGGCTTCGGCCCATTTGGTGAAGTATTCCGTCGCAGTAAGGATGAAAGATTTCTGCTTGGTGAGGGAATTGGGATCACCTAGGGGACCAATGATGTCGAATGCCCACATGGAGAAAGGCCACGGGGAGGATATTGGATGAAGTGAGGAAGATGGTGAATGGATTTTATCGGCGTGAAGTTGACACTTGACACACCTACGGACATAGACAGCACAATCATCTTCCATAGTGGGCCAATAAAAGCCTTGGCGAATGATCTTCTTGGCGAGCATCTGACTATTCACGTGACCACCGCACACACCCGAGTGCGTCTCCTCTACACATTTCCAAACCTCATCGTCACCAAGACATCTTAATAGAATACCAGTAAGGCTCCTCCTATAGAGTAGACCTCCAACCAATGTATATTTCTGAGCCACCCTTCTTATGGCTTTCTTGTCCTCTGTGGTGGCCCCTTCAGGATAAGACTGATCTTGGTAGTATTTGACGATTTCATAGAACCATGGTTTCTCTTCATCAGCCAGTTCTTCTTCTGCCTCTGCCAACATGATTTCCCTCTTCTCAAGGATATCTTCCTGCAGGATCTTCCTTGCTATCCTGTCTTTGATGTTTACGTAGGAAGCATCATCGATTGCAGGGGCGTGAAGTTTGTAGATGGAAATGGACTCAAACCATCTTCCTAGAGGGAACCTTATGGATGATGCCAATGAGGCGAGGGCATCGGCGAGAATATTCTGATGACGAGGGACATGAACAAAGATCAGTTTGGTGAACAGTTTGGCAAAGGCAGCAGTGAGTTCTTGGTATGGCTTGAGTTTGAGATCGCGAGTGCGATATTTAGTGAGCACCTGGCGAAGGATGAGTTGACTATCACCTACGACTCGCAACTCAGTGATACGAAAAGAATGAGCGAGTTCTAGGCCAGCTAGAAGAGCTTCATATTCGGCTATATTATTGGTAACTGGAAATTTGAGCTGGTATGCCAATGGGAATGTGAGGCCTTCAGGCGACAGGAGGGCGACGCCGATTCCTCTCCCTTGAGAATTCAGAGCTCCATCAAAATATAGCGTCCACATTGGCTCATCTGATTGGTTGACGGACATTAGTTCTCATCTGGAAACTCTGATTGGACGGGATCGAACTTGGGAAGAGGATGGTGAGCGAGATGCTCGGCTATGGCATAGCCTTTAATCACCTTTTGCTGGATGTAGGTGATGTCGAACTGAGAGAGAAAACTTTGCCAGCGTGCTAGCCTATCCGTAAGGACGGCTTTCTCCAGAAGGAATTTGATAGGATTCATTCGAGCAATCAAGTGGACCTCATGAGCCAAGAAGTAGTGCTTCAATTTCTGCACTACCCAAACGAGGGCAGCACAGGTTTTCTCCATGACGGTGTACTTCTGCTCACAGGGATTGAGAAGTTTGGACAAGTAATAGGTTGCCCGTTCCTTGCCTTCTTCATCAGCTTGTGCGAGGACGGCTCCCACGGAGTCATCCAAGACTGAGACGTAAAGGATCAGAGGTTTTTCTGGTTTGGGTGGAATGAGAACGGGTGGACTAGCCAGATATTCCTTCAACCCTTCAAAAGCTTTCTGACATTTAGAATTCCAGTGGAATTCTACTCCTGGCTTGGTCAACTCGTAGAGAGGTCTACACCTTTGTGAATGTTGGGACACAAACCGACGAATAAACTGCAACCTCCCGATTAAACCTCGGACTTCCCTCAAATTCTTGGGAGGCGGCATATCCCTGATAGCCTTAGCTTTGTCGGGATCTATCTCGATCCCTCTTTTACTCACAATGAACCCCAGCAATTTACCCGACGACACACCAAACACACACTTTTTCGGGTTCATTTTCAATTGGAACTCCCTTGACCTCTGCAAGACCTTAGCCAAAACTTCTGGATGTTCCATCCTGGTCCTTGATTTCACCAATAAGTCATCCACATACACTTCCAGATATATGTGCATCATGTCATGAAATATGGCCATCATAGCTCTTTGGTAAGTAGCTCCAGCATTCTTTAACCCAAACGGCATGACCACGTAACAATATGTTCCCCAAGGGGTAGTGAATGACGTCTTTTCCTGATCTCTTCTGCCAAACGAATTTGATTGTATCCTGAAAATCCATCCATGAATGAGAGGGTTTCATATCCTGCCGTGTTATCGATCAACACATCAATGTGAGGCAAGGGAAAATCATCCTTTGGACACGCGCGGTTAAGGTCCCGGAAGTCGATGCAAATCCTGACTTTCCCATCTTTCTTCATGACCGGGACAATGTTCGCCACCCATTGAGGATAAAGGACGACTCTAATGAACCTGGCTTTGTGGAGCTTATCGACCTCTTCTTTCATTTTCAAAGCCATCTGAGGGTGGAAACGCCTTAACCTTTGTTTTACCGAGACGGACCCTGGTTTTAGGGTTAAACGGTGTTCGACCAAGGTTGAATCTAGACCCGGCATATCCTCGTAGCTCCATGCAAACGTGTCCTTATATTCCTTGAGAACCTCAATTAATGCCTCTTCTTCAGAGGGTGGTAGGTTGTCACTTATGAGGATGATCCTAGGGTCTTCCTCAGTTCCCAAGTTGACTTCTTTGGTGGATTCTTCTACGGCGGTTGACGGCTCGTCGAATCTCCTCATTCCACTTGCGTATGCGCCTGCCGCATCCTCATATTCTTCACCCTCATCTTCAGTGGGGCATTCTTCATCCGTGATCTCGTAGACTCCATATCCTTCATCAAATGCACAGTCGCCCTCACATTCTATTTCCGGTAGCTGGATGGGATTTTCTAACAACTGGGGGATGGCAAGAAGGGCCTGACACCTGGCGGCCAAATCCAGAAGGAATCGACGAGGGATCTGCCTACCCTTGGATTTCTGCCTAGGTACTACCCTTGGCCTATCATTCCTAGATTGACTGACAATATTTACAGAAGAAGAGGAAGACGAAGAGGATGGTGTAGAATGTACAGGAGAAGACCCCTCAGAGGAGGGGTAGAAAAGGTCGCTCATCGGACCTTGGACGGGTGGTCCGCAGGGCGGTACGCACCCGTGGGAGATGTAGGAGGTTTCCTCAACGAAGATGTGTTGTTGGGGAGTTTGAAAATTGACATTTTTTTTTCGTTTTCATTTTGAATGACAAAGCAGTGAAAAGAGATTGGAGGAGAGAGGAAAGTGGTTATGGCGAGAGGATTGTGAGGCTCATAGAGCAGATCATGGTTGAAGACCTGGCGCGGGTTGAAAAGCCCGCGTAGGTATGTAAGCAGAGAAGGGGATCTGGGAAGATCATCAGACAACTGTCTGGCCCAGGAAGAAGATATCAGCAAAGGCTGAGACGAGTGGATGGAGAAGATGGCGGCTAATGAGCCGTTGACGGCAATGTTGAGGACGGATGAAGATCCGTCGATGATAGGGTCCTTCTGGCGAGGACGAGGATAGTTTGGAACCTTGGCAAGAGTGGTAATATTCTCTGGTAGTTCCGGAGATCAATGGCGGTCCTTCAAGCTGCGGAGACGAGAACATCCTTTCCAGTGCAATGGAAATGTCCCGTATGTCGAACCATTTGTTCCACTCGCATTCCGGATCTTTGATCTTGCCTCTTTTGGTGATCCTCGGACATTTTTCAGCCAAATATACAGCATGTGATCCCCCATATGCTTCTCGTGGGTGATCTCCCATCTGAACAACGGGCCCTCTGTTGAAGTGGTTTGATAGAGTCCATGTGAGGGGCTTCCAATCCGCCTTGAACGGTCCTTTGAAGCCTAGGCCAAACCTGCGGTTCGGCCTAATTTCCTTTGGCGGTTTGAGCCTACCCTGTAACTGTGCGCCCAGACCTTTACCCTGTTGGTAGCCGATGTTCCTCATAATCTCCCACCCTTTGGAGTGAAAAGGGAGATATGATGTTGCGGTTGTCCTGACCGGCTCCTTTGGTGCTAGTGGAACGTGAGATGAATCACGTACGTCCAGTAGTGACAATATGGGTCGATGAGACGGCCAAACAGAGGGCAGAGAGGTGTTGATAGCATCCACTGTGTGAAGGACAGGTGTACTGACCACTTTAATAATTCTCCCATTGTAAGGAAACTTCAGGCACTGATGGTTGGTGGAAGGCACAGCGTCCATGGCTTCGATGTAAGGGCGACCCAGTATAGCCTTGAATGTGGGGTCCATGTCGAGGACATGGAATTCTGTGGGAATTGACATGGGGCCTAGTTCTGCCTTCAGAATAATCATCCCCTGCGGCGGCCTTTTGCTATTGTCATAAGCCGTGACCGTGATCGAGGAAGGTCTTATTTGTTCCTCGTCGACCCCACACAACTGAAGAGTGCTCATGGAGATCACATTTATGGACGCACCCGTGTCCACAAGACACGGGTTTATGGATACCCCATTAATTTTTATTGAAATGCACAGTGCATATTTTCGAGCCTCCTTGGGAGCGAGCTCGTAGTTGTGGAACATGATGGCCGGTTGTGTGTCTGTTGGGGTCAGGACGGTCGAAATCTTCTCCACGGGGAGGTCTTCATTAACCATGACTTTTTGAAGATATTCCATCAAGGCCGCCTGGTGGGATGTGGATCTTTGAAGTAGCTCCAGGATGGAGATCCGAGCAGGCGTCTTGTCCAAGTGTTTCAATAGATCATACTGTGTTCCAGGGATAGCTCTTTCTGGTTGTTCTCCATCATCCTTCTCTGGCTGAGATTGCTCAGGATTCTGACTGTTGTGGGGAAAACCCTGTGGAAAATCCTTCCACTCCGGAGCACCATTGCCTGCGGCTTTTGTACCTCTGTGGGGGTAGCAGTGGGTTTTAACAGAGGTTTGAGGGGTAGTGGTGGAGGAATGGTCGATGAAGCAGGGGTGATGACGGGAGCAGGGATTCTGATGAGGGGTTTGTTAGGTGGAGGCATGGTGGAGGTAGAGGGGATATCGCGCGGATTATGAAGGATAAGGGGTCTGGAAGGTGGAGGTGGAGACGAAGTAGAAGTGGGTAGGGCTTGAAGCGAGCAATGATTTTGAGGTGGGTGATGGTTAATGAGTGGTTTTGAAGGCATTAGTGGTGATACGGTGGAGAAAGACGGGGTTATGTATGGTTGACGGATGATAAGGGGTTTAGAAGGCGTAGGGGTAAATGTGGTAGAGGTGGATGGTAAAGTGGGGGAGTGGGAGAAGATGAGAGGGTGTGAAGGCGTAGTGGAGAGTGTCGGTTGATAGGGGATCGGGGTACGGATGAGAGGGCGTAATGGTAGTGGAAATGGTGAAGGTGATACTGACGCGGGTTGATGAGAGAGAGGTGCTACCCGGGCAAGGCAAGGGTGTTGCGTGATGATAGGATTGGCGGTAGAAAGAATGGAGGTACTTTCCTGGTGCCACACCTGCTCTCTCCCGACTTCCGGGAAGGAGGAGATGGGGTTAACCTGATGATTGGGCTGTTGGTGCTCCGGTAATGGATTCTGGATTATGCCCATGTCGGGCTGTTGTTGTGGGGCATGCTGAGGCTGTTGTTGTTGTTGTGGTTGCTGCTGCTGCTGCTGTTGTAACTGCTGCTGTGGCCTATGAGGAGGTCTCCTAGCCTTGAGAGCCGCGACGTATCGTCTCATTTCATCCCAATCTATTTGATGTTCATCATTCATATCGTGGATGTAATCTTTGAAATGGAAGCAGTAATCTACTGTGTGTCCTGGCTGCCTGTGGTAGACGCAGTATTTGGAGGTATCAACATTCGGGGGCCACACGGGCCTTTCTCTGGGTAGGGCGAGTTGGTTTGATGCCATGAGGGCATTAAAAATGTCTGCTAAGGTTTCTGGCAATGGTGGATAGTAGGCTCTCTTGGGACCGACCGGCCTCCTTTGTTGCTGTTGGGGACCATAGTTCCCCGGGGGTGGAACTTGGTTGTACTGAAGTGGTGGTTGTTGTTGCTGAGGTTGTGGTTGTTGTTGCTGGGGTTGACGTAATGGAGGCATATTATCCTGGGGTGGATTATTTTGGGGTGGAGGACGAAGAGGGAAAGGACCTGGTTGGAGGGGAAGTCGGGGCATTTGTGGAGGCCTTGGGTTGACTGCATAGTTGGCATTGTTGACCGCACCCACTTGCTCATTTGTCACGACCCCTTCTGTGGCTCCGCCCGGGACACCAGCGCCTGTCTTTCTGACCACTTTGGGCTTCGGTGACTCAAACATGTTCATAATGGGGGAGTCTTTTAACTGGGTTTGGATGTACCGGGCCCTTTCATAGAGTTCCTCCATTGTAGTAAGTTTATTCATGGCCAGGACGTGTCTGAACTGTGGGGTTGCATTAGACACAATCATCTTCACTTGTTCGGGCTCGGAGAGGGTATCCCTTATTCTTTCCGCCAGAGACCTCCATCTATCAGCATAGCGGACAAAATCCTCGTCGGGTTTCATCTTTTCGGCCACTAGGTCGGTAATGGAGAGTGAGGGACCGACCCTATCCCTATATTTCTGCAAGAACCTTCTCTGGACTATTTCAAAATTCTCGGCCTCGCGGGGCTCCAAAGAATAGAACCACTCTAGCGCGGGACCATCCAATGATCTCCGAAAGAGGTATGCCAGGGACCTCTGATCGTTTTGCCAATAGGAGGATTCATACATGAAATCCTTGAGGTGAATGAAGGGGTTGCCGGTACCATTGTATCTGCGGTACGTGGGCATTTCGGAGGGAGGAAGATGAATGACGGGAAGGATTGGCAAAGCAACCTCCGGGGTGGCTTTCACGTCCACCATTCTTCTCAGATTTTGAAACTGCTCGTCCATACGATTGAACCTATTGAGGAGCGATTGGGCGAGCTCCTCTGGAGGTGAAGGTGGCACTTGCCACTGGGGGAGAAACTGTCTCCCGGAGACTTGAGGGGGGAACCCCGAATGAGAGGGAGCTGTCGGACCGCCGACAGTTGGCCCTGGCTGAAGCGGTATGTGGGGAACAACGGGAGTTTGAGATTGTGACGGGAACTGGAATGAGGGTGGTTGTTGGCTCGCTTGTCCTTGAAGCGAGGGAGACTGGATGGCTTGCGCCAATGAAGGAGATGGAATGGCCTGCACGGACTCTTGGAGAGGTGCGATGGCCGGAGTTGATTCCTGGGGCGTGGGGGAAACAGATTTCCCCTTTAGAATGGCCTGGAAGGCCTGGAGCTGTTCAGAGGTAAGCTCCGTGTTGGCGAGGACGCCCAGTAAGGAAGAGATATCCTGTGGTGGGGACGTGTCCCCGGAAATAACCTGCACCTCATGCGAGGGCTCATGAGAAGGACCCGAGTCCATAGCATAGACTCGCGGGTCGGCTGACAAACCACGACTAGGGTGGTTCTCCTCAAAAGACTCGTGAGCCATGCTCACAGTTTTCCCAGAACGCAAAAACATACACTAACAAGCAGGTAGCAGAGATTATCAAACAAGTGGATGCCTTTACACCTTTTTTTGTGTTTTGATTTTGATGATTTTTTTTTGTATTTTTAGCGAGATCCGAAGTTCACACAAAATAGAGACCCTAGTTTATTTTTGTTTCACCGCCGTGTCAGCTAGGGTCTCTCGTCTCACCACGAATGGGATGACTAACTCCGGGGAACTTCAATGGTACAACCAGCCCAGTGAACGAAGAGGAGATTCTTCGATGTCGGGGACTTACGGAGGTCCCAGTGGAGGAGATTCTAGTCTGTTGAGAGGAATTCTCAAACTGAGAGTCCTTCCTTCACCGGGAAAGGGTGATCCTTAGAAAAAATGAAAAAGGATATAAAAGAGGGATGAATGTATGCAATGGAATGCTGACAGAGATATAGAGTAAGAAAACAACAGAAATAACAAACATATAATAAACACCCAACCAATCACAACTGACAGTGCTGCCGTGAGCACAACGGGGGCGCGCGAGGGCGCCAAGGTGGAGAGGCACGGACGGTGCCGAACTTGCAAGGGTAGCCAAAAGGAAGCAGTAGTGGTCCCACCGTAATCGCCAATCTGTGAGCGACGTCACGCGGTTCGGGGAAGCGGAGAAGACGCGAAGCGCGCGGGCTCCTCTTTTATTTGCTGCAACACAGAAATAAGAGAAGAGAGAAGAGGCCACCACGGGAGATTGCTCCGGCGGGGCGAGCAGGACAAATGTAATATAGCAAGATATGGGGTTTAAACGGCCATAGCGGGAAGTGACTCGCCGCGACCTCGGGGGGACGGGAATGGTGCAGAAATTAAATAGCAAGAATTGAAACGGCCATTGGGGAAGTGACTCGCCGCGGCCTCGAGAATATGAGCAGATAAGAAGATAACAGAATATAAAGAGAATATAAAGAGCGGGAATTTAAACGGCCGTTGGGGAAGTGACTCGCCGCGGCCTCGAGAATATGAATAGATAAGAATATAACAAAATATAAAGAGAATATAAGAGCGGGAATTTAAACGGCCATTGGGGAAGTGACTCGCCGCGGCCTCGAGAACATGAATAGATAAGAATATAACATATAAGAACGGGAATTTAAACGGCCATTGGGGAAGTGACTCGCCGCGGCCTCGAGAACATGAATAGATAAGAATATAACATATAAGAACGGTAATTTAAACGGCCATTGGGGAAGTGACTCGCCGCGACCTCGAGAACAAGATGTGATCGCCAGGGGCCAAAAGACCCCAAAATAAAGAAAGTGATCGCGCCTACCTCAAGAGCGGGAGATGGCGGGTTGCTTCTTCCTCCCCCTTCGGCCGGCCGACGGAGAGGGCTTTCCTTGGTTACCCTTGCAAAACAGTAGACAATAAACGAACGGAATTAGAAAATGGTAGTGTAGTAACAATTCCTTGCAATAAAAGTAATGAGATCGTGACCTGACACACACCTGGTTGGTGTGGTTTTAAACCCCTCTCGGACTCGAGTAGGAGGAAAATGCGATGATGAATGCAAGAAGTATGCAAGAGACGGCGCCCTTATGTAGGGAGATAGAGGATGCAGTATGATGAATGTAAAGAACTATGGAGAAAAAGGGGAAGAAAAGGCTTATTGGAGGAGCCGAGGGTGAGATCCGACGGAGCTCCGGCAGCGTAGGGACGACGTGGAAGCGCGGTGGATGAAGACGACCTTCCTCTCGCGAGCGTGGGCACCCGAGAAGCCGGTAGAACCTCCACCTACAAAAGACCCCACGGGTTAGAAAATGACTCCGGTAGCCTCTGGGCTCCGGCAGCCTATCGGATCTCTCAGAAGCTCCCCCAGAACTGAGGGGGTGGGCCTCTATTTATAGGGCTCCGGAGGGTGGAGGCGTCCAGGACCCTGGACACCTCCATCAGGGCAAAAAAGATATTTTATTCTATTTTTATTTATTTTTTCGGAATAATTTTGTGGTGGCGTCCAGGGCCCCGGACGCCCCCAACAGGTCGACCGAACCCCACCGACGGCCGCACGCGGTTTGGCACAACGCGTGGTTTTATGAGCGGCGCCTCGTGATTCAGAAATGGGCGCGTCCAGGTGGCTGGACGTCTCCATAATTTGGATTTTTTCACACACGACAACCCGTCGTTCGGTGGCCGGCGCCCGTGAGAGAGTTGATGGAGGCATCCAGGGGCCTGGACGCCTCCATAAATATTTTTTTATTATTTTTGTTTTGTTTTTTATGCCAACTGGCATTATGTATTATTTATATTTGTTTTCATGGAGGCGTCCAGGGGCCTGGACGCCTCCATAAATTATTATTATTTTTATGTTTTGTTTTTATACCAAAACTGGTATCACGCATTTTTTATATTTTATTTTTATGGAGGCGTCCAGGGGACTGGACATCTCCATTAATTATTATTATTTTAATGTGTTTTTTGTATTTTTATATATATTAAAGTTATGTCTGGACGCCTCCATTAAGACCCCCCCGGGTCCGCTGAAAAGGCGTCGACAGCTCCCCGACAGGCACCCTTCCTGGTTTCGGAACCTCTGATGCGTCCGACTGGTGTTAATGCCGTCCGAATGCCGTGACGAGACGATTCCGGATGCCGAAAAAGGGCGGAAGAAGACTCAAGAAAAGAAAGCACTCAAGTGATTCAAAATGCGTAAGCCGTCGTGGGGCGTTGTATAGTGATATGAGACTTTCTCAGGAGACGTCAGGAATGGCGTGTCTACAGGTGGGTCCGAGGGGAATAAAAGATGATTTGGAGATAAATCCAAACAATGGTCTCTTTCAGAGAAACAGTACAAAGCGACCTCAGGAAAACTCAATACTCGACTCAGAATGGAATTTCTCACATTTAAGAGTGTTTAAGCATAGTGGCTCACACAATTGACTTAAGTGAATGATTCTCACAGTGAGACCAACTGGCCAAGGATAATATTGTTAAGTTATGGAGACTGGGTCAGGACACCGATTCGATGAGTCGGTAAGGAGCCAGGGCCCGTTTATCGACACATCGAATGGAACCGTCGTCCCCATTCTGACATAACTTAACGTCCTACCCATACGACTCGGACTCCTCTGGAGTTGTCAGAGTTTAAGCTCAAACTCCAAATTCATTCAAGGCGCACAGCCCTTGACATGCTCTAATAGTGTAGATATAATATAGGACACAATGCGGATATGATACATGTGGGCGGGTGATGATCCATTTTTTCTTTTTTATTTTCTTTCATCTTTTTTCTTGCTTTTTGTTTTCTTCTTTTTTTTCTCTTTTCCTTTACAGCCTGCATCGATCAGTAAACAGAAATATTTCACAAGGAATAAACACTCAGATGTACAGAATATCAATCAATTACAACAATTTACACAAGCAGGGAAACATAGAAATCAGAGTTTATCTGGCAAGGCACATAATGGCAACTCATTTTTTTGTTATTTTATTCTTTTTCTCTCTTTTTTTTGTTTTGGATTTCTAGTGTTCAATCATTACTCGGCATTTGTTCCTCTTGTTTTCAGGGTGCCCAGCATGTGGCAAAGGATGGCCGACAGAGTCTTTTCTGGTTCTTAAGCTCCTCTTTCGGAGGTCATGTCCTTTCAGAAGCAACCTCGCGGCACGGTGGCTTGTGCCAAAGGGATCGAGCATGAGCTCGCAAGTCAAGTGGGCATGATTTGGTTCAAAATTCAATTACACAGTTCACCCACTTATTCTGAGCTTGTGAGATGATTGGATCTGGATGGTAGTGGAAATCTGTGGCTTGCTAGCTCTTGTGGTCTGAGCAGAGAAGGAATGTGTTGCTCGATCAGAGCGTGATGCCCAGACAACAAAGCTGGAGAAGGTGTGACGACAAGTCGTCGAGGAGCTGCCCCGAGATGTCCTGGAGCTGAAGGTTTCTCTCCGGATGGCGAAGAGAGAGGTAAAGCAAGAGATAGTGGAGAGAAAGGAGAAGACATAACAGCACATGAGGTTGGGAGGTGGAGCTCTGAGGGAAAGAGCGTCCAGACACGTCACTTGCTCTGCAGATTGGAGGGGAATTGGAGCTCGCGGGAGAGGAGCTCCTGGAGTTGGTAGCATCTCCATCGGTAAAGCAAAGGGGAGCTCAGCCAACAGCTTCGGATTCAAGAGCTTCGTGGCCATTGGGGTCGCAAGATAAGCTGGAGAATGGCGAGGAGCACTGCCAAAGAGTAGGTGGGAACGTGTGGCGCGACAAGGCGATTGCTGTGTCACAGAGCTCTAGAAAGCCTCCGAAGGACTTCCGTCTTCGGAGAGAGAAGAGAAGCGACCAGAAGGGTGACGAGGATTAGTGAGTGGCTTTCACACCCACTCTCTCCTCATGACGGGCACAAACCCTTATATAGATATGTGAGTGGAATGACTTGGTTTGAACATGGCTTGTTTGCCCTGGATATGTTCCTTTTTCCCTACGCCTCTTCTCTACCACGTGGGTTCCCACATGACATACTTGACGAGATGTCTCCTTAAAACACGGAGTGGTGACTCACCATAGCCATGATTTTCAAAGGGAATCTGCCATCAGACTTCAACAATATCGGCCCTTGATGCTCTTTTCCCATGCGAACGTCTCGCATTTCCTTGTTTGTGCTAAAAGTAGTCGCAATAGGACAAGGGACACGGGGAATCTTTGGACCGAATAGGAGTGGCGGGTCAACAAATCACTGCTCCGCTCCATTTACTCCACATGGCTAAGTGGCACGCGAGGGTACCGTGGCCATGATTTTCCAAAAGAATCTACCACCAATTTCAGCAGCGTCGGCCACTGGTCCTGTTTTCCCGCATAAATGTCTCCAATTTTCTTGTTTGTGCTAAAAGAAGATGGAAGGGGACAATGAACATGGGGAATCTTTGAACCGAATAGGGAGGACGAGCCAACAAATCACACCTCCGAATCGTTCACTCCACATGGTAGAGTGAGCGCAAGATTAAAAAGGAGGGTGACTTGTCACAAAGGCTGTTGTAGGGGTGATGGTGATAGATGCAGATCACCTTCTTTCCGATCCTATAAATACCTCCCCTTTCACTCGACTTGGAAGCACCGAAGTCGTAAGAGCTGACCCGAAGAGTGAAGATTTGTAAAAGGGGGGTAGTGAGTGTTGCTCAACTTTCAGAATGGAGGGTGAATCTAGCTTCAGAGCAGAGGGTGAGTCTTCCCGCTCTTCGAAGAGGAGCAGATCTAGTAGCAGCTCCAGAAGACTCTCAGAAGTCGAAGGACAACTGAGCGAGAGGACCCGATCACAGCTTGTGAGTGGATCCTTTAGTTCCTTCTTTCATCCTTCCTTCTCCTTTCTTCCTTAGCAAAGGCCCACTTTCTCACTTCTTGTGTATGTGTAGAGCATGATGCGATCGCACATCTCATGGGAGCTGGTAGTAGCGGCATATCGAGGTCTCCCGGACTTCCAAAAGGCCAGGCTAGACGTGATGGGATTCGGGGCCTTCCTCCGAATCGAGCCAATTAAGCTCGACCTTGCCCTGATCCAAGCACTGCGTGAAAGATGGGACCCAGTGAGTCGGGCATTCCTAATGCCGTGGGGGCACATGGTGCCCCGCCTGGAAGACATGGTCCGCATCACGGGCCTGAAAGTGGATGGGGAGGCAGTGACTGGCGTCACCTACGCGGACTACCGAGAAGGTGCCCAGAAGCTACTGGGGTTAGACTTAGATGGTAGGAAGAATAGATCAAAAGCCAGGGCGTCTATCATGGAGGCGTTAGGGCTTACTGACATTCATGCACGGGATGACGAGTCCCTGGAGGAATTCATGGAGAGGGCTGAAAGAGGAGCCCGTGCAATATACTACGTGGACGCCAGCAACTGGGAAAGGACCAACATGGACCTGAGGAGGTTCCTCCTCTTCCTATTGGGCAAGTTGCTATTGGGCTCGAAGGGAGACAACATACATTGTCGCTTCCTGGAGCTGCTCGTGGACTTGGAAAGAGTAGGACAGTACGCTTTAGGAGCTGCCGTGCTGGCGCATCTATTTACAGGTCTATCCCAAAGGACAGGCCGAGAGGTGACAATAAGTGGGTTTACGCCCTTCATCCAGGTAAAGGAATTATTTTTTTGTTGTTTTTGTTTTTATGCTTTTTTTGTATTTATTGATGCCAATGGACATGATGGTGTAGCTATGGAGCTACTATTACTTTCCAATGGGGAGAGCTCGACACTGGCGGCCAGTGACGATCCCGCTAGATAGACGGTGGCAACCCATCATGAGTACATCACCTCTATCCTACCAACTGATGGTGTTGAGATGTGAGCTGCAAGAGTTTCCTGCAGCGATGGTAGGATTTTTCCTCCTTTTTTGTATGTTTTGTTCATTTTTTACCATTTTTTCGTATTTTCGGGTAACTAAGAAGATATGTACAACCCAACATAGGTGAACTGGAGACCCTACTTAAACATGGTCGATGTCGACCAGCCATGGGTAATTGAAGCCGTGCCCGATTCGGACGGGACCTCTGGCTCCATTGTTTGAATGAGATCGAGCCCCTCAGGCTGCGATTAGCCATGAGGACCTTAGGGTTTGCCCAGGAATGGGTGGATATGACCACATCACCCAGCGTCTGGAAGAAGACACGCGGGCCAGCAACTTGCGTTGATTGGAGGGTGCGCTTTCACGAACAGTATGAAGACTGGCAACGGGTGGCATGCTCGTGGAATCACAAGCGCAAGACAATGAAGATTACCTACGGCTCTACATGAAAATGTATGCGGAGAGGCTCCAGCTTGGAGGGCTTGTGGAGGTAAAGTAAAAACATAATTTTTTTGTCTTTTACAATTTCCATTTTTTTTATTTTTTTTGTGAACTCAAGAGCCATAACTATAGGATGCCCGTGACACCATAATAACGAACTTACGAGCTCGTTTGGCAGACACGGAGCAAGAGTTGAATGACACCCGAGCGGCTCTGGGTTCATCAGTAAGTGTGTATGTACACGCTCCTGGTATGATTTGAAATTCATGGCCCTAACCACTTAAATGTCACCTCTTATCTGTCGCAGCGTGCCCAGCTCGATGCAGTTTCATCGGCGATGGGGGCAGACGGTGTTTCTTCCAATCTATGGATTCCTACTTCAGAGTTAGATCTACTCCACGAGCAGCTTGCTCATGCCACACAACGGGCTACAGAGGCAGAAGGGATACTTTCTGCACAGGTGAGGGTTTCACCGTTTAATATCCCTTGTTCAAACATTGCCATATGCCTGAGATGATATGTATGGCAGGAGAAAGAAACACAGGAGGCACACGCGCATGCCGCGCAGAAGGAAGCTAGAATAGCCGAGCTAGAAGAGAAACTGCAGCGTCGTCCAGGTGAGGACTCTTCTAGGGATGCCGTGGAGCTGAGGATCACCCTTCAGCTGGAGAGGGAAGACAGAGAGAGAGAACGGGCCGAGAGAGAAAGGGACAGGGAAAGAGAGAAGGCCAAGAGATCGACCGAGAAAGAGGAGAAGAGGGCCCTGGAGGCCCAATTATTTGAATTGAGGACCAGTTTCAGCCTCGCCGAGCAGTGGCTGAAGGATGGCGAGGAACGCTACTGAAGAGCACGAGAGCGTGGCCTTCGTGTTAGTAGCTTCCTTGCTGCCCCCGCAGATCAACGCCGGGGTGTGGAGATGGGAAGAGGAGCACAGAGCGGTAGAAGTACCGCTTTTCATGGTTGGGTAGCACCCTCAAGAGCATCTGGCCCGGAGAGTGGTGGGATGAGTAATGTGGAGAAAGAGGATGGAACCTAATGTAGACTCTTTTGATTGTTGTTTATTTTCAGTTGGGAGTGGAATAAAATGTTTTGTGCTTGATTCTCTGCTTCTTTCTTAATTACTCAAATCCATGCACACATCTAAACAAACAAGTCAGTATTTCTGTTCTATCCCCCACGGGATCTAACTTCCCTAACTCCAGCCCACGTACTGCCATCGCTCTATTAACCTAATAAGCTTCCTTAGCTGTAGACATGTTTTCACATTTTTTGTGGGTAAATCTCATATTACACCGTGATGCCTCAAAGTGGCCTGCGCATTTGATTCATGTGGGTGATTAGTCGTTTTTTAGGCTTTTACATAAAAAAATAAAAAAATCAGAAAAGGTTAGAAAAATATAAAAAATGAGAAAAGCTTATTAAAAAAAGAGCTTATAAGAAAATTCAAAAAAAATAAATAATTAATAAAAGTAAAAAATGGGTTATAAGAAAATTAAACAAAAAAAGCAAAAAAGGTATACAAAAATACAAAAAAAATTAAAAAAAGGGTTATACAAAAAATCAAAAAAAGGTTATAAGAAAATATAAAAAAATTCAAAAACGTTATAAAAAAATCGAGAAAAGGTTAAAAAAATATTATAAATAAATATATAAAATAAGGTTGTAAATACATATAGGTTTGTATATATGTGTGATATATAAGGTTGTAAATATATATATATGTATATATATATTTAGTTTTATTTTAGTGAGCTTAAACAAATGAAAAAACAAAGACTCTTGATCAGTTTAAATAAAATCATAATCACCACTTATCTCCCCTAATCTTCCGGATCTGGTCTCCCCTATAATCATGTCTCTTATGTCGCTATCTCTCTCACCTATCTATTCTCTCGCCATCCCACTCTGTTTCACGTTAAGCCTCCCGACATAGAGAATATAATCTCTTCCTCCCTCTATTATCATCATGCACCCGGGGCCGCAAGCCTCACTCCTCTCCCCACGTCTTCACAATACACATCCTTTCTCTTGATATCTTTCTTCTTTTGGCACCCACTCTTGGCAACAAAACAAAAACCAATCCGACAGGAGGAATCCCACACACACACACCCACTCCCGTGAGCACCACCCCCTCATGTGAACACATCCACTCCCGTGAACTCCACTTCCTCCCTGCTACACTCATTCCCTTCTGCTCTCCCTTTTCTCCTCATCCGCCCCACGGCCATCTGACTTCCCTAACTCCAGCCCGCATACTCCCACACCCTCTCCCTCTCTCCTCCATTTAGCCCAAAAAACCACCATCGAGTTCACTTCTCACCCCCGACGCATCCACGCCGGAGCACCTCCAGCCGCTCCCTTGCATCGACACCGCCGCAACCCACCGTCAACACCCCGCTGCATGCACGTCGTCCGTGACCACCGCAGCTCCCCGATGCCACAGTCGCAGCCTCCATTCCGCCATCGCCATCGGACTGCCACCAGCCGCACCCCGCCGCCGGCCAACGCACCCCCAGCCGCTGCTGCCACCGTCGCTGCCTACGCCGGCAGCCACCTCCGCAGCCGCTTCACTTCGCCGCGTCCATCTCCTCCGCGACCACCTCACCACCAGTGCATCTCCACGACACCGCCGCCCTCAACACCGGAAGACCCCCACTGTCGTCACCGTCCACCTCCCGACTGCCCATGCACGCCGTCGTCCGCCGGCACCACCTCCGTCACCGCCATCCGCCGCTCCCGTGACCACCGCCACTAACGCCGTCGCTCCTCGCCGCTCCCGTCTCCGCGAACACCCCCCTGAACTCTCTCCTCCCCCTCCGTCTCTCTCTCCCTCTCTCCGTTCTCTTCTCACGCCCCCTCCCGCGATCTCTCTCTTTCTCTCTCTCTCTCCCTTCGATCGTGATCTCTCTCTCTCCCCCGCCGTGATCTCTCTCTTTCTCTCTCTCTCTCTCTCTCTTCCCTGCCGTGATCCCTCTCTTTCTCTCTCTCTCTCCTCCCGATCGCGATCTCTCTCTTTCTCTCTCTCTCTCCTCCCGATCGTGATCCCTCTCTTTCTTCTCTCTCTCTTTCTTCACTCTCTCCCTCTCGATCTCTCTCAATTCTTTCTTCTCTCTCTCTCTCTCCATCTCGCGGTTTCCCCCCCTCTCTCTCTTCTCCACTCTCTCGATCTCTCTCTCTCTCTCTCCCATTTTTTATTTTTTTAATCCTCTCTCTCTCCGGCGTGTCTCCCTCTCTCTCTCCCCCTCTCACCTCTTCCCACCTCCCTCTCCTCTCGCATCCTTTCTCTCCCTTTTTTTAATTTTTTATTTATTTTTGTTCCTCTCCCTTCTCTCTCTCTTCTATCTTCTCTTCCTCCTCCAGCGAACTCTCTCTCTCTCCCTCTCATTTTCTTCTCTTTTTTTATTATTTTCCTTTCCCTCCTCTCTTTGCATCTCTCTGCTCCTTCTCTCTTCTGTCTCTACTCTTTCTGTCGCTAGAAAAAGCCACGCCACCCTTTTTTTTCCCTCTATCTCTCCCCCCTCACACTACGTACACGGCATCCTTTTTTTCTCCATGCGCATACTGCACACACATATGCACTCACATTCACGTGCACACACATGCACATGTTTCACTTTTCACACTCACCGAGAATGTATACAATATGTACAATTATATATGCATGAGTGAGGAGAGCTTGTATATATTTACGTATTATATATAGCATATATATATATTATATATGTTTATCTTATAAATGTTTATCTTATATATATATATATATATATATATATATATATATATATATATATATATATATATATATATATATATATATATATATATATATATATATATATATATATATATATATATATATATATATATATATTCATGTACATATATATGTGTGTTTATATAATATCTCTATACTTATATATGTGAGTTTAATATGTTCATATAATATGTGTAGTGTGTTTATCATTCATGTTAGTTTGCCATCCATTGAATGTGCAGAAAGAAAAGCAGCCCTTGGCCCCGTTAGTGTTCCCCCGTTTCCCGTACACGGGGAGGTCGTTTCGTCCCACCTTCGCTCGCCCCGTGCTTGTGTTGCCATCAGCGGCTTCTTTTCTCGTTCTTATTATTTTATATTTTTTTTAGTCTGTTATTCAGTTATTATTGTCTTATCTCCTGAGTTGTTGCTATATCATTGTTCTGATGTAATTTTTGTGTTTGTTTGTTTTGCAGGGTAACCAACTCAAAAGCCCTCTTCTTCGGCCAGCCGAACGAAGAGGAAGAAGGAGCCCATATCATCCCGCGTCAAAGGCAAAAGCGATCAACCAGTTTGGGGCCCTCGGTCCCTGGCGATCACACCACCAAACGCGTGCTTGTAGTAATTTTTATTTTTTGTCTATAATACCCGCGGATAGCTAAATCCCGCACTGGTCTGTTTGTACTATAATCGGTCGCGGTGAGTCATTTCACCGTGGTCATTTACTTTCAGTACTTCCTTTCTACACTTTGTTATATTATTGTTAAAACCCCGCAGGATCAATGTCCTGCGGCGGTCTGTTTACTCTCTGTTATATTTTTGCTATTATAACTGTGTGAGGAGTGATATGCCATTCCAAATTCTGAGTCTACGTGTGTTTTTGTGTCCGCCAATTTCTACTACGTAGAGTCCCAGGATACGAACTCGGTATATGAAAAACTGCTCTCGGAATGGTAGGTCACGCCTACCAGGAAGGGGTTCAGTTTGCGTGAGAGGGTCTTCGGATCCCTATCTCTGCCTTGTACCGGAATTCGGTAAGTCTAGATTTTTCTGTGTTCTCCTACAGAGTGCCCTTTCAGGTCGTACTCTCCACTTTTTTTCTATTTCACCCCCCTTTACGCACACGTTTCATCATTTTTTTCCTTTCACTGAGAGGGAGAAATCCCATCTCTCTCTCTCAATCCACCACATGACACGTTCACATCTCTTGGCGATCACGGTGGGACCTACTTTTTACTTTTTTTTTGTTACGCTTGAACTCTCGGCACCCACGTGTGCCTCCCTCTTTTCGGCACTCACGTGTGCCTCTCCCTATTGCGCCCACGGGCGTTATATCACTTCCCTCGTGCACCACGTGCACTCCCCCAGTCCCTTGCGGTTCCTTAGAGGTCAGTGTTGTCTCGTGCACCTCGTGGACTCCCCCTCCATTTGGCACCCACGTGCTCTATCATTTGGCACCCACGTGTGCTCCCCTCTACTCGGCACCCACGTGTGCCCTTTCTTATTGCACCCGTGTGCGCTACGTCATCTCCCTCGTGCACCACGTGCACTCTCTTAGTCCCCTCTTTTGTGATTTCTAGTCTATGTCGGCTCGGAAAGAAGAACGGTCATATCCTACTCTATCTGTTTATGGTTTTTATATCTCTGTTATATCATTGTTATATCTGTTGTATTTTTGTGTATATCTCTGTTTTATTTGTGTTTATTCCTGTTCGATTTGTGTTATATAAGTCAGCACTGCATTGCATATCATCTTCCCTTATTTTATCTTTATTTTTATTTTTTCTAAGGATCACCCTTTCCCGGTGAAGGAAGGACTCTCTGTCGGGAATTCCTTTCGACGGACTAGGATCTCCTCCATCGTGACCTCCGTAAGTCCCCGACATCGAAGGATTCCATCTTCGTTCACTGGGCTGGTTGTACCACTGAAGTTCCCTGGAGATAGTCAACCCATTCGTGGTGAGTCGAGCGTCCTTAGATGACACGGCGGAAACCGATATTGTAACTAAGATCTCCCCTATTGTGTGAGCATTATATTGAAAAAAAAGGAAAAGAAAAACAAAAGAAAAACAAACAAAGAGGACGTAAAGCATCAACTTGTGTGTTAACCTCTGTCATTTGTTTGTTGTTGTATGTTATTACGTTCCGAAAAAGTGTTACGGATGGCTGAACACAATCCCTAAGCTTTCGAGGCCGAGGCCTTCAGCTATGAGCCCCAAATGCATGACCCAGGTCATGACTCTTATGGGGAGTATGACCCGGACCAGGGCTACTAAGGCGAGCCAGGGGTTCGTGCCATGGACGCTGGTCCGTCTTATCAGTTCTCACATGGAGTACATGCCATTGTCGGGGGAGCTTCCTCCTCCATTAGTGCTCCCTATGCCTTAGATGTCCTAGCTCCTCACATCGATTCCCTTACCCCTCAACAACTTGAAGCCATCCAGGCTGTCATTAAGAGGGGTTCTACTTCTACCTCTCCCCTAGGTCATCCATGCGCCATAGGTGGTCCTCGTGCTGCTCCTTTTCAGGGTCACATGGGTCAACCACCTCCCTCATTTCAGCATCCCTCATGGCCCCAAAATCTGGCTATCCCTCGTACCCCGGTTCGGCCAGGTCATTCCATGGGCACACCTCACTCCCTTTCTCCTTCACGGCCTTCATGTCAAGCCGCCCCTCCAGAGTCTCAAAGTCGACTCTCAACTTCACAAGTCACACCTCTCCAACAAGCTATCATTGATAAAATTGATCAAATGGAGGAACAATTAAAGAGGATCGCGAGTCCGCGACCTCTTCCTACTCCTCCTCAAGTCAATCCCCTTCACACTTTCATGAATAACATCACTAAAATGGAGAAGGATTGGAAGGAGAGAAGAGATGAGTATGGCATTGAGAATATGAGTGAGCAAGAAGTTCTCCCAAGTTTTAACGATCAAGTTGATGCCGTCCACCCACCATTCATTCATTACACTCATTCATATGGCCCTCCGCCTCCGCATTCATATCCACAAAATCCTTCATGTCAATATACACCATCTCCACTCATCAACATGCCTCCACCACGGCGTCCATTTGAACTTGATGATCATAAAGAATTAGAAATGGCACATGATGAAATTTATGAAGATTTTGAATATACACCTACTCCGAGTTTTCTTCGTTTCCCTCTCCCACTGCTCCCACAAGAACCCCATGCTCAGGATGAAGCCACCAGTCTTACCCCTGCTTATGAGACATCATGGTATTACGATGATGGGTCAATACTCCAACAACCCACGTCAATGCACCATTAATCACTCCCTACCCTAAACCCCTCACATACCACCAAAATACCACGCTTCTTACGTACCAAGCCTTCTACTGTTACCCCTTCAATTGCACAATTAACCCCCGCACCATTGGCTTCCACTGAGCATTCCATTCACCCTTGTTCCCAACCGAGTAATCCTCCATCGTCTCCACCTAAAACCTTCACTAGCCTTGTAACCCCGAACCGAACCATTCCTAATCCTCCACTCCCTTTACCTAAACCCATGATTAACCTTGAGCATGGCCCATCACAAAACTCAACCACTTGTGTTCCTCCACCCAACCTCATACCCAAACCCGTGGTCAACCCTGAGCAGGGCCCATCCATTTTTGCACCGGAGTCAACCTTGTCTGCTCCCGAGCAGGAGGAGAAGCTCATCGTGTTTCAACTTCCACCTACCCTTTTTACAACTCCTTCCATTGAACCTCCATTACCCGATCATGTTGTCTTCGACTTACCTCCTTCCATCACCTCCCGGAGTGGGTGTACTCTTACAAATACACGTGCCAAAGATGATGATCAAGAACCGGACAAGAAGAATTCGATTACGACTATGCCGTTCAAAATTCAAGATTTTATATGCCGAATGCCGATTCGCGTTCTTGTGTCGGGCACTTTTGAGAAGTCTGAATCTATGTCTGCACCAATCCCCATCAAAAGGGACTCTCAAGAATTGGTGCTAAGTAAATCAAGGGCCAAAACAATAACGATCATGTTACTCATTGGCCAACATGCTTTCAAGGCTCTTATTACCCTTTGTTCGGTCATAGTCCAAATGGCTAATCAAAAGAAGGGGTTCTCCTCATGCATAGTGATGACACATTCTACTGCCGAGGAGATGATGAATTCTATGCTCAGGGGTGGGTCAGGCCGCTCCTTGGTGGAAGCTTTTGACGTTTTGTCTACTTCTTACCAACTTCCATGCAAGGGGCGAACTCCTATGTTACCAAGTATATTCCCACATGATATTTCCACGGTCTTGAGCAGTGCACCAAATAAGAAGCTCCTTATGCCGAAGGTCAAACTCCCAATGATAGATACCATCCATTTTTCAAGGGAGTTATTTCCAAAGGAGCTATTTCATGTTAAGATCCCTGCTTCACAAGTGAAACTCTCAAAATTTTGCTATCATCATTTGCCAAGAGAGTTGTCGTTCGCTTTTGAACGTCCAAGGGGTCTTATTAAAAGTTCATCAAATGAGAGCCTATGGGCTCTGACTATACGCATTGAACCAGTTAGTCATAGAAGGACGAGGCCATCTTTTAGAGCACATAATTGGAGGGAGCGACATACAAGGTCAAGACGCCAAGAAGTCATATTGAAGGTTGAGAGGTCACCCTGTGAGTGAGTATCCACCAGGAAGAATGGAAAGCATAAAGTGGAGCTTAAGAGTGATAAATCCCATGTGGAGGAGCCATCCTGTAGCTGATCTACTGCATACCCCATTCCATCACTACTTGTGCTGTTATTCATCTTCTTTTTATGGGCAATCCATTGGCTGAGAGGATGCTTCCCATCATCTAGATCTACGCAATCAAGCTCCTCTTCTTCTCTAGGGTATTTGGACCCTCACATTCATCCTCCTCCGGAGCCTCCGGACCCTTACCTTCCACCTTATCTGGAATCTCCGGACCCCTATATTCATCCCCGTCCGGAACCTCCGGACCCCTCCCTATTTAATTTCATGTTTTTATCCATTCCTCATCATCGTCCCCGTCCGGAACCTCTGGACCCCGCTCTGTTTAGTTCCATGTTTTTATCCGACCCTCATATTCCACCCCCTCCGGAGCCTCCGGACCCTTACCTTCCACCTCGTCCGGAATCTCTGGACCCCAATATTCATCCTCGTCCGGAACCTTCGGACCCTGCTCTGTTTAGTTCCTTGTCTTTATCCTACCCTTACATCCCACCTCGTCCGGAGCCTCCGGACCCCTATATTCATCCCCGTCCTGAACCTCCGGACCCCTCTATGTTTAATTCCATGTCTTTATCTATCTCTCATCCTCGTCTGGAACCTCCGGACCCCACTCTATTTAATTCATTATTTTCTCATCCGGAACCTCCGGACCCTGCTCTGTTTAGTTCTTTCTCTTTATCCTACCCTCACATTCCACCCCGTCCGGAACCTCCGGACCCCTCCATGTTTAATTCCTTATCTTTATCCGTCTCTCATCTCCCTGCGGAACCTCCGGATTTCTCATATCATTCTTCATCTCTCTCAGGGCATCGCACCCTTCCTTTTCATATCCCTCCGGAACCTCCAGATTTCTCATCTTGTTATCCATCCCTCCTAGGGCATCGCACCATACCTTTTCATATCGGTCCGAAGTCTCCGGACCTTTCCTTCTTCCGATTTATCCTTTTGTTCTTCCATGGCATTGCGTCCTTCGTTCTTTTCATCCCTTTAAATTACCTTTTTGCATACCTTTTCCCAGGGCATCGCGTCCCTCATCATTTTCTTCCTCCGGAACCTCCGGATCCATACTCCTCTGATTCTCCTCCTTTACATTCGGATCCTCCGAATCCGCCTCTCTCAATTCATCAATTTCTAATTCCTCTCGATCTTGATCCCGAGTCTGACTCGATTCATGTCATATCAATTGTCTCGGGCATCTGCCCATTCTCATATTGCTTTCGAGGCTTTAGTCCTCACCTTTTCCTTTGATTTCTTATCACCCTGTAAATCCTTCTAGGTATCTTTCACCTAATTCTGGTTTAGTTACCACTCTTTTATAATAAATCACCCTAGCTAGGGGATTGCTATACAAAAGAAGCCTCACTGCTCTTCTTCTAAGATGATTTGATGACAATGAGGTCTGGAAGTGTGTAGAGGAAGCACACTCAGGTGTGTGCGGTGGCCATGTAAATAGCTAAATGCTTGTTAAGAAGATCATTCGGCAAGACTTTTACTGGCCCACCATGGAGGAAGACTGTGATGTCTATGTCCGTAGGTGTGTCAAGTGTCAACTTCACGCCGATAAGATTCAGTCCCCGTCTTCCTCTCTCCATCCAGCATCCTCCCCATGGCATTTCTCCATGTGGGCATTCGACATCATTGGTCCTCTCGGTGATCCCAACTCCATTACCAAGCAAAAATCATTCATCCTTAATGCAACGGAGTACTTCACCAAATGGGCCGAAGCTGAAGCTTACGCGAAAATCAAGGCATCAACTGTTTGCAAGTTCATTATGAAGAACATCATCGCCAGGTTTGGCATTCCAAGAACTATCGTCACAGATAATGGGCTACAATTCATTTCTCAGGACCTTCAGGACCTCTGCAAAAGGTATAAAATTACATTGCATCATTCATCACCATATTATCCACAAGGTAATGGCCAAGCAGAGGCCACTAATAAAACATTGATCAAAATCATAAAGAAAACCTGTGGGTCTAGCAGATTCTCGAATTGGCCAGAGAAGCTCATTGAGGCTCTATGGGCCTATCGCACTTCAATCCGTACTCCCACTGGGCAAACCCCGTTCGCCCTTACTTATGGGATAGAGGCGGTAGTTCCGTATGAAATCTTGGTTCCTTCTCTCAGGGTACAGTTGGACAAGGAGCTTCCCCTTGACGAACGTCGTGATTCACTCCTTGCCCAATTGGAACTCGTAGATGAGAAACGACTGGCCGTAGCCGAGCATGCACGTATATATCAGAATAGACTCATACATTTTTATCAAAAGAAGGTCATTGAGAGGAAATTTCAAGTCGGTGAAATGGTAGTGAAAAGAGTGTTTGTAAAACCTGGTGGGCCGCGTTCTAAACTCCAACCCAATTGGGAAGGACCATACGTGGTTCAGGCTGTGCATCCTGGCAACGCCTACAGACTAGTCAATGCTGAGGGGATCGAGTTATCCCACCTATGGAATGGGCTTTATCTTAAGAAGTACTACCCTTAGATAGGTGTATATAGTGTCAAAAACAAAACAAAAAAATGAATGAAAATAAAAATAATAAAAAAATACCAGAAAACAATGAAAACAACAAATATATATATATATATACAACAACAAAAGAAAAAAATAGAAAAAAATGAAAAGAGGAAAAAATAGAAAATTCAAAATGCCAATGCCTGGAGATTACCATGTAGTTAAGTCATTGCATTCAACCTCCATGTTGGGATAGGGCCTATTAAGACTTGGTAGGTTCCGGGTCTTGGTTTGCCAGAACCGTAGAGATCCCTGTCTGGCTAGTTTGGCTTATGCCCACTCAAAAGAAGGCAACATGCATGTACACATGTGTTCTATAAAAGATCGGTAGCATCGCTCATGGTGAGGCCTCACCCAGAAGGTCTCCAGAAGGCTTAAATCTTTATTCTCTCTCTCTTCGACCGAATGAGACAGCCGACGCCCTTAAAACGCTGAGCATGGGAAACACGAACACAACCCCTAGGGTGAGAGTAGGGCCCAATTCCTCGAGCATGGGTCAAAGCACGAGAAGAGGGCAGTGTCCCCGTAGGCATCCAAGAGGGATTCCATAATATCAAAATACTATGTCCCTCGCAAAAATCTGTCAAGAAAAATCAGAAAAGAAGAACAAAATCAAAGTCAAGTGAAAAGCCTGGTCGTAACTATGCCTGATCCCACAAATGAAACCCATTTGACTGAAAGTCAAATTCTATACAAAAGGGGTCATAAGATATAAATGCTCGAGATTTGGTCTGAAGTTGCCCGAAAGGGGAAGTTAAGTGTGCCCCTACTGGCTCGCCGGGTTAACGGTTTTGCCGGTCCTCTCAGGAGGTTTGCCCCCAATATTCTTCCTTCTTCCTCTGAAGATGAAGGCTCAATGGAGTTCCCGAAGGGTGAAGCTTGCCAAAGCTTGTAACCTCATTTCAATACAAACATATGGTTGTCCATTTTTGAAAAGCAAAAGCCGTTGTCGTGAAGGAGTCTCCGTGTTTCTGGCCGGTTAAGACCCTTATCTACCATCTTGATGTCTTCTTAGCCTAACCTTGAGCTTAGACCAATGCAAGCGCGTCACCTACGGGTGCGACGACGTCTGATTCCGGGTCAGCGTCGCGCGGTTGGTCGTTTGGGTTCCAGGGTGTTCCATTATATATCATCTAGAGTTGTGAGGAAATAGACCCGGGTCGGGCAAATCATTTACCTCGAACACTTTTTGGGTGAATCCCTGCGGTCGGAAGCAACTGGGAGCCTAAGCATGGCATGACGGTATTGTCATCAGGATAAGTCTTAGCCGGCGGGATTACCATTCGAGGAGTCTAGAGGCCCAAATCAACCTAGATGTGCACTTATGATACTTGAGAGGTTAGCAAGAAACCCCTGTTCTCATGCAGGTTAGATGTTATATGGGGTGGTCATCATGCGTTAACAAAAAAATAAAAAAATAAAAATGAACAAATCAAAAGTAAACAAAACAAAAAAATAAATCCAAAAACACCAAAAAAAGAAGAAAAATGTAAATATATGCAAAGCAAAAAAAAATGGAAATGTACAAAAACCAAAAAAAATGAACAAACAACAAAACACAAAAATCGCATTTTGCATGATGGCATTTGTATGCTGCATTTCATTTTAAAATTTTGTTTGCATCTGTGTGCTTGTCTGTAGCAACCCGTATAAAAATTAAAAGAAATAAATTTAGATAAAATGAAATAAACTAAAAGATTAAGTGAACAAATGAAAAAGGTTAAAATAAGAAGAACAAAGCCCTGATGAAATTAACGCCTTGGAGCAAGGCGGTACATGACAAGGAACGCCCTCACCTAAGGCATGTTTTTATAAGGGACGCCCACATGTCAAGGTGTCAAATCTTAAACAACCAAAATTACATAAAAAGGCAAGTATTTGAAACGCCCTTTGCTTGGACGCGTTTCCACAAGAAGCGACGCATGCCAAGGCGTCAATTTAAAATTCGACGCCCTAGCGTAAGGCGTTATTTCCATTCCAGTTTCGTTCGAACCGGGAACTTATCCAGGGTAAGTTGATAACTATGAGAAAGAGTTCGAATGTAGTAATAACTCTATCATGGAAGTGTTACTTCCAATCAAACACTAACCTTATTAGGATTTCCAGAATCCTATAAAAACCATTGACTATCAAACCCTAAAGCTATTTGGTTGATCTGCTGCTGCTACGATACGTAAAGAACATCAGTTCTTCTTATCTCTTTTTTTACTTTCGGTTGCATGAAGAATTAATGATTCTTCATCTCTCCTTACAGGTTAAGAAGCCCTGATGTTCTGAAGAACAAGAGTTCTTCATCCGGGTAAAGTTATTCTCTTTACCTTTAGTTCTGGATGTGTAAGGTGAAGAAACTAATATCAGTTTCTTTTCTGTAGGACTTACAGCAAGTTGATCAGTGAAGAACAAGGATTCTTCATCAAACGATCTCTTCATCTGCATCATCTTTGCTTGGTGCTACTGTTAAGTTCGTAGAAGTTCAGAACCCGTCACGTTCATCTTCAGATTATTATTATTAAGGTAGGTTTTCTCAAGCATTGTAGCCCAAATCACCATAATAACTATGTTAAACCATATATATTAGTTCATGCATATAGTTTTCGCGAGTTTTAAATGTTTCTATTATTGGAAAGAAACGCCCTTTCCAAGGGCGCTACTTTAATACGCGACCCAGACAAGGGCGCTACTTTGAAAGAAACGACCATGACCAGGTCGTCAATTCCAGATTCGACGCCCTGTACACGGACGTCAATTTTCTCAATTGTTAATTACCCATGTTAATTATCCAATATTCACTTAAACATGATTCTAAAATCAGTGCATGATCATATCCCGATATTTTTTCCTGTCATGACCATGTCTCTTGTTTCTGGAAATTATAATACTTGAAATCTGAAAATTCTTTAATTCACGACTCTGTAGAGGTCATCTCTCACTTGACTAACGCCCCTGTTCAGGGCGTGCATTGAACAGTAACGTCCCTGTCCAGGGCGTGTTTTTGATAAATATCTGAATATATATATACTGCAAAAATATAAGTAAAGAATGGACGACCACTGTATACGTCGTCAACTTGTAAAGAAACGCCCCTCACCAGGGCGCGTTTTTAGTAAAATACTGAAATATTGAAATTTTGCAAAAATGAAAAATATATAAACGCCCTTACTGAAGGCGTTAATTATGTGATTAATGACTTAGTTAAAGTCGTTATTTTCTATAAAAACTATTTTTTTACCCTGTTTCTGTAACCGAGGGTTTTATTATATATACATATATATATTATATTGGCACTATATTCCAATCCGTGAGTATAGTCCCACGTTTCATGATGTTTTATCGAACACCCTCAATTCTCATTGACATACAAGCTCTCCATTGGACATTCCGTTCCTTTGGACTAGCAAGTTAGTCATAGAGACCTCCGTAAGACTCCTCGAGCCTTGGATTCCCTCAAGGCCGACTGAGCTGGTTGTACCTTAAAAACCCATTACACTAATGATTTCCATGTCACTCTAAAGAAACATGGGATACCGGCCCTTATGTTATACCAAGTGTATATCATAAGAATTTCTTAATGGGATGAGATTATCATGCCATTAAATGATGTTCTTGTAAAACCTCGATTCTATGATAAGAATGAGGGTATCTTACCTTTGATATACTGTTCATGTGGACCTCAATTCTATATAAAGAATGTCCATACTTGTCATGGTACCCGAGTTAAGGGAACCTAATTCCACCTAGTTTCATCGTTCATCGTGATTGTACCGTTGTTATTGCCTATCTATGTCCAATGTCATATTTTTGGACTCCATTCTATCAAAGTTATCCTACGTGTCTACAAACTTGATTATTGAAATTCCTCATTGGCTATATATACAAGAGTGGATGTCAAAATATATGATAAATGCCTGCGCATATAGGGCCCTATCTGGTCCTGGGAGGAGCACCCGAAAGTACTTGTGCCCATGGGAGTTGAATGATAAGGTATCTGGCATTATACCGAGTGCATGACTAGCTTGATTGGAGATTCCACACAAATCTTGTACTTGACTTGTACTTGACACGACATGAATTGCGTGACCCGAGAAAGGGTAATTGCTTGCTTGAAACATGATAGCCAAATTCTTGACATGACTTGTTAAAAGTTCTTGCTTGAATATCTTGTTAGCTTTTCTTGAAAGTTCATGGCTTGTTCAAATTGCTATCTTATTGATATACTCTCTTTCTACCTTGTCGTTTTATACAAGCATGCATAGCTATAGTACATACATGAAAGATGTAATTATTTAAACCCCTTGCTAGCGCTTGAGATATAATTTCCTACTAAGCGTTCGCTCACTCCGTGTTTGTCCCTTACTTTTCAGGTAAGTCCGACGAAGAAGGTCAAACTGATGGGGAAAGTCAAGAGTGAAAGAGCTAGAGCTTTTCCTAATGTCATCTAGTCTTTTTCCTATTTTCTTGAGTCAACTATGTACTTTTCCTTTTTAATTGAATAGAGTATTGGATTTGTAATAGTCTATCCATTATGAAATAAAGGATTGGGTTATCTTTCTATTTTGCGCATCTCTGTTTTGGTGTCGAATACACTACTACTCTGATTGACATGATTGATATGAACTCGTCGCGCATATCCGAGTATCTTCCGCGCTCGGGACGTGACAGTTTTTGTGGTATCAGAGCCTAGGGTATTCAATTCCTAGGAAAACCCAAGTCCAAGGATATGTTCAAACCTTTCACCAGTGAGATTGGGTAGAACCAAGGGTTGAGTTAATATAAAAACTTAAAAGCCCTTAACGCGAGTATATACTAATATAGTTATGGTAATTGTAGGATAATGGCTGCCGAACGAGCTCAATGGCGCAACATGCAGTGTACACTGTAAGGCATGACTCAAGTGCTGCAACAAGTAACACAAGGAGGTGGACAACGAGCAGGAAGTCTCCACCAGACCTTCAAGAACATGAACCCGCCCAAGTTCACGGGTTCTACTGATCCAGATGACGCTGAACACTGGATTAGGGAAACAGAACGAATATTCCGTGTTATGCAATGCACGGATCAAGATAATGTCTTATTAGGTACTTTTCAGTTAGAAAGGGATGCTAGATGCTGGTGGGAATCAATAGAGGCTACTATAAATCAAGATCAGGTTACGTGGGAGGAATTCGTTGAACACTTCAACGCAAAATATTTCTCGGACCGAGTTCAGGAAAAGAAGGCTGCAGAATTTGCTGCATTAAAGCAACGATCCTTGTCAGTGGCCGAGTATGAGGCCCAATTCTCTAGATTATCTCGATATGCTAAGCATCTAGTTAGCACCGAGAAAATGAAAGCTAGGAGGTTTCTTAATGGGCTCAGGCCCCACGCTATTACTCAACTGGCGCCGATGGACATTCAAGTCTACTCAGAGATAGTACGCCGAGCTCAACTATTAGAAGATGCCACGGAACTGTCTGATAGGATTCGTGGTAAGGATAAGAAGGAACAAGTTACAGGATCGGGTTCCTTTAAACCCAACTTCAAGAAGAGGCCTAGCAATGGAGGTATTTCCTCGCAAGAGCAAAAGTTCAAGAAGACCAAGCCCTTCTCTATCACCACTACCTCTCCAAATACAGTGTGCAAACATTATGATAAAGCGGGTCATAGAGCAGAAGAATGCTGGAGGAAACTAGGAGCATGTCTCCGTTGTGGGAGTCGTGAGCATCGGATTCCCGATTGCCCATTACTTAACGATCAAGCCGATGTCGGGAAACGCCCAGTAACCAAGAATGCTCGTCTTCATGCAATCAAGGAGACCGAGCAAGAAGAAGAAGGCGGCTTAGTGGAAGGTACATTGAAAGTTTGTTCCAGGAATGCATATGTCTTAATTGATACTGGTGCATCGCATTCTATTATTTCTAAGAAGTTTGCTGACCCATTACCCCTAGAACCGGAATGGATAAAGTTAGTTTTGTCTACTCCTCTGGGTGATGAGACTGATATTACACATCATTACCAAAACTGCGAAGTATTGGTTCAGGGTAGAAATCTCCCTATTGATCTCATATGTTTAGATCTGAAAGAGTATGATGTTATACTAGGAGCAGATTGGTTATCCAAGTATCAGGCAACGGTTGATTGCCGCAATAGCAAGGTTACATTCAAGGAATTTCCAGAACTAATCTTGACTAGCCCTAAGAGTCGGAGCAAATCTCCTATTATTTCAGCTCTCCGAGCTAGCAAGCTCATCAGGAAAGGATGTGTATCTTTCCTTGCATTTGTCACAGTTAAAGAAGCTAAGGAGACTAAGCTAGAAGACATTCCAGTAGTGCAAGAATTTCCGGACGTGTTTCCGGAAGATTTGCCGGGATTACCCCCGCAAAGAGAAGTGGCCTTCACCATTGACTTAGTCCCCGGTGCTGGTCCGATTTCAAAGGCACCGTATAGGATGTCACCTGCTGAATTCAAGGAGTTAAAGGAGCAATTGAGGGAACTCATTAAGAAAGGATTCATTAGACCAAGTACTTCCCCGTGGGGAGCGCCTGTATTATTTGTAAAGAAGAAGACGGATCCATGAGGTTATGCATCGACTATCGACAGTTGAATCACCTCACTATCAAGAACAAGTATCCACTGTCGAGAATCGATGAATTGTTTGATCAAATTTCAGGATCCAAGTACTTTTCCAAAATTGATCTTAGGTCAGGATATCACCAACTAAGAATCAAGGACGAGGATATTCATAAAACCGCATTCAGAAGCATGTATGGCCATTATGAATTTGTTGTTATGCCTTTCGGACTAACGAATGCCCCTGCTGCCTTTATGCAGTTAATGAATAGTATATTCAGGCCTTATTTAGATCAATTCGTGGTGGTCTTTATTGATGATATATTGATTTATTCCAAGACCAAGGAAGAGCATGAGGAACATTTGAGGATTGCATTACAAATATTGAGGACAAACCAATTATATGCAAAACTTAGCAAGTGTGAATTCTGGCTTGAAGAAGTGACTTTTCTCGAACATGTTATATCAAAGAATGGCTTGTCTGTAGACCCATCAAAGGTTGAAGCTGTAAGGAACGGGGAAAGACCGACCAATGCTAGCGAGATCCGAAGTTTCTTAGGTCTTGCCGGCTATTACAGGCGATTCATCAAGGATTTCTCTAAAATCGCCGTGCCACTTACGAGGTTAACTCGCAAGGAGATCCATTATGAATGGGATGAGGAATGTGAAAGAAGCTTCCAAACTCTCAAGGATCATCTTACTACAGCTCCTATCTTAGCATTGCCAATTGAAGGAGAAAAGTTCGAGGTATACACTGATGCTTCTGGCATTGACCTCGGGTGTGTTCTAATGCAACAAGGGAAGGTTATAGCCTACTCTTCTCGTCAATTAAAGAAGCATGAAGAAAACTACCCCGTCCATGACCTAGAATTGGCTGCGGTAGTATTTGCACTGAAGATATGGAGACATTATCTATATGGAGTGCAGTTTACTGTATACTTCGACCACAAGAGTCTCAAATATCTCTTTTCACAGAAGGAACTAAATATGAGGCAAAGACGATGGCTGGAATATCTCAAGGACTTCGACTTCAATATACAATATCATCCCGGAAAGGGTAATCATGTAGCAGATGCCCTTAGTCGAAAGCCGAGAGCACTGTTAGCCAATTGTATGATTCAAGAATGGAAGTTGCTGGAACAATTCTCTGAACTCAATATAAGCATGGACACGGACCCTAGATGTGTCACATTATCTCATGTAAGCATACAGTCAGATTTATTGTCTGAAATACAAGCACTTCAGAATGATGATCCTACATTAATAGAAATCAAGGGCAGATTAGAAGGACAATCGGATTTCCAATTAGCTTCTGATGGAAGATTAATGTTCAAGAATAGAACTTGTATACCGAACTGCCCAGAATTGAAGAAGAAGGTCTTAGATGAAGCTCACAGATCAAGATATACAATTCATCCTGGATCTACCAAAATGTACCAAGATGTAAAAAGAAATTTTTGGTGGCCCAACATGAAAAGAGAAATAGCGGACTACGTATCACGCTGCCTCACGTGCTAACAAGTCAAGGCGGAACACCAAAAGCCTGCTGGAAAACTACATCCTCTAGATATCCCTAAATGGAAGTGGGAGGATATTGGTATGGATTTCATCATGGGTTTATCTAAATCAAAAAGAGGACATGATGGAATATGGGTTATCATTGACCGATTGACTAAATCAGCGCATTTCTTGCCAATCAAGAGTCGATGGTCAGTTGATGTCTTAGCTGCACTATACATCAAGGAAATAGTCAGATTACATGGTATTCCTGTTTCAATCGTGTCTGACAGAGATCCCCGTTTTACTTCTCAATTTTGGAAAGGACTACAACATTCGCTGGGAACGAGACTTAACTTCAGTACAGCTTTTCATCCTCAAACGGATGGTCAGGCCGAGAGAACCAATCAAGTAGTCGAAGATATGCTAAGAGCATGCATTATTGATTTTGGTGAAAACTGGCATGATCACTTATCTCTGGTTGAATTTGCATACAATAATAGCTACCAGGCAAGTATACAAATGGCACCTTTCGAAGCCTTAGGCAAAAGAAGTTGCCGATCACCCATATGCTGGAGCGAAGTTGGAGAGAAACAACTGATAGGTCCAGACATGGTAAGAGATACTACTGAGAAGATACAATTGATCAGGGAAAGACTACAAGTTGCTCAGTCTAGACAAAAGGCTTATGCTGACACAAGAAGGAGAGATCTTGAATTCCAAGTTGGAGATCATGTATTTCTCAAGATATCACCTGGACGTGGAATACGAAGATTTGGTGTTAAGGGCAAGCTTACACCAAGATTTATCGGACCTTTTGAGATACTCGAAAGAATTGGCGAGGTTGCTTATCGCATCGCATTGCCACCTCAACTGTCCGAAGTACATGATGTGTTCCACATATCTATGTTGAAGAAGTATGTGCATGATCCATCACATATTATTGAGCATGGAAATCTAGTAATCCGGAAAGATCTCACATACGAGCAGAAGCCCATAAGAATACTAGATCGAGAAGTACGAACCCTAAGGAATAAGGTTATTCCCATGCTAAAAGTACAATGGAATAAGAATTCAGAACATGAAGCTACATGGGAGACCGAGGAATCTATGAGGAAGCGATTTCCAGAGTTATTTTAGAAGGTATGAACTCTACACTCTCCATATGTAAATATATGCTATGAATTTGGGGACCAAATTCTTTTAAGTGGGGGAGGGTGTAGCAACCCGTATAAAAATTAAAAGAAATAAATTTAGATAAAATGAAATAAACTAAAAGATTAAGTGAACAACTGAAAAAGGTTAAAACAAGAAGAACAAAGCCCTGATGAAATTAACGCCTTGGAGCAAGGCACTACATGACAAGGAACGCCCTCACCTAAGGCGTGTTTTTATAAGGGACGCCCACATGTCAAGGTGTCAAATCTTAAACAACCAAAATTACATAAAAAGGCAAGTATTTGAAACGCCCTTTGCTTGGACGCGTTTCCACAAGAAGCGACGCATGCCAAGGCGTCAATTTAAAATTCGACGCCCTAGCGTAAGGCGTTATTTCCATTCCAGTTTCGTTCGAACCGGGAACTTATCCAGGGTAAGTTGATAACTATGAGAAAGAGTTCGAATGTAGTAATAACTCTATCATGGAAGTGTTACTTCCAATCAAACACTAACCTTATTAGGATTTCCAGAATCCTATAAAAACCCTTGACTATCAAACCCTAAAGCTATTTGGTCGATCTGCTGCTGCTACGGTACGTAAAGAACAGCAGTTCTTCTTATCTCTTTTTTTACTTTCGGTTGCATGAAGAATTAATGATTCTTCATCTCTCCTTACAGGTTAAGAAGCCATGATGTTCTGAAGAACAAGATTCTTCATCCGGGTAAAGTTATTCTCTTTACCTTTAGTTCTGGATGTGTAAGGTGAAGAAACTAATATCAGTTTCTTTTCTATAGGACTTACAGCAAGTTGATCAGTGAAGAACAAGGATTCTTCATCAAACGATCTCTTCATCTGCATCATCTTTGCTTGGTGCTGCTGTTAAGTTCGTAGAAGTTCAGAACCCGTCACGTTCATTTTCAGATTATTATTATTAAGGTAGGTTTTCTCAAGCACTGTAGCCCAAATCACCATAATAACTATGTTAAACCATATATATTAGTTCATGCATATAGTTTTCGTGAGTTTTAAATGTTTCTATTATTGGAAAGAAACGCCCTTTCCAAGGGCGCTACTTTAATACGCGACCCAGACAAGGGCGCTACTTTGAAAGAAACGACCATGACCAGGTCGTCAATTCCAGATTCGACGCCCTGTACACGGACGTCAATTTTCTCAATTATTAATTACCCATGTTAATTATCCAATATTCACTTAAACATGATTCTAAAATCAGTGCATGATCATATCCCGATATTTTTTCCTGTCATGACCATGTCTCTTGTTTCTGGAAATTATAATACTTGAAATCTGAAAATTCTTTAATTCATGACTCTGTAGAGGTCGTCTCTCACTTGACTAACGCCCCTGTTCAGGGCGTGCATTGAACAGTAACGCCCCTGTCCAGGGCGTGTTTTTGATAAATTTCTGAATATATATATACTGCAAAAATATAAGTAAAGAATGGACGACCACTGTATACGTCGTCAACTTGTAAAGAAACGCCCCTCACCAGGGCGCGTTTTTGGTAAAATACTGAAATATTGAAATTTTGCAAAAATGAAAATATATAAACGCCCTTATTGAAGGCGTTAATTATGTGATTAATGACTTAGTTAAAGTCGTTATTTTCTATAAAAACTATTTTTTTACCCTGTTTCTGTAACCGAGGGTTTTATTATATATACATATATATATTATATTGGCACTATATTCCAATCCGTGAGTATAGTCCCACGTTTCATGATGTTTTATCGAACACCCTCAATTCTCATTGACATACAAGCTCTCCATTGGACATTCTGTTCCTTTGGACTAGCAAGTTAGTCATAGAGACCTCCGTAAGACTCCTCGAGCCTTGGATTCCCTCAAGGCCGACTGAGCTGGTTGTACCTTAAAAACCCATTACACTAATGATTTCCATGTCACTCTAAAGAAACATGGGATACCGGCCCTTATGTTATACCAAGTGTATATCATAAGAATTTCCTAATGGGATGAGATTATCATGCCATTAAATGATGTTCTTGTAAAACCTCGATTCTATGATAAGAATGAGGGTATCTTACCTTTGATATATTGTTCATGTGGACCTCAATTCTATAAAAAGAATGTCCATACTTGTCATGGTACCCGAGTTAAGGGAACCTAATTCCACCTAGTTTCATCGTTCATCGTGATTGTACCGTTGTTATCGCCTATCTATGTCCAATGTCGTATTTTTGGACTCCATTCTATTAAAGTTATCCTACGTATCTACAAACTTGATTATTGAAATTCCTCATTGGCTATATATACAAGAGTGGATGTCAAAATACATGATAAATGCCAGCGCATATAGGGCCCGATCTGGTCCTAGGAGGAGCACCCGAAAGTACTTGTGCCCATGGGAGTTGAATGATAAGGTATCTGGCATTATACCGAGTGCATGACTAGCTTGATTGGACATTCCACACAAATCTTGTACTTGACTTGTACTTGACACGACATGAATTGCGTGACCCAAGAAAGGGTAATTGCTTGCTTGAAACATGATAGCCAAATTCTTGACATGACTTGTTAAAAGTTCTTGCTTGAATATCTTGTTAGCTTTTCTTGAAAGTTCATGGCTTGTTCAAATTGCTATCTTATTGATATACTCTCTTTCTACCTTGTCGTTTTATACAAGCATGCATAGCTATAGTACATACATGAAAGATGTAATTATTTAAACCCCTTGCTAGCGCTTGAGATATAATTTCCTACTAAGCGTTCGCTCACTCCGTGTTTGTCCCTTACTTTTCAGGTAAGTCCGACGAAGAAGGTCAAACTGATGGGGAAAGTCAAGAGTGAAAGAGCTAGAGCTTTTCCTAGTGTCATCTAGTCTTTTTCCTATTTTCTTGAGTCAACTATGTACTTTTCCTTTTTAATTGAATAGAGTATTGGATTTGTAATAGTCTATCCATTATGAAATAAAGGATTGGGTTATCTTTCTATTTTGTGCATCTCTGTTTTGGTGTCGAATACACTACTACTCTGATTGACATGATTGATATGAACTCGTTGCGCATATCCGAGTATCTTTCGCGCTCGGGGCGTGACATTGTCTATCGCATTCATCATCGTCTTTTATTATTGCCTTTGTTAATAAGGGCTTGCCCCTTGACTCGTTATCAAGGATAGTTCAAAACCTCGTTTGCTTATTGAGCAAGGGGCAAGTCAGAGCAGAAATACTAACTTGTTTGCTTAAATGTGTGCAGGGATTCGAGAGATCAGAAAGAAGCAGAGAATCAAGCACAAAATTTTTATTCTATTCCACTCTCAACCAAAAACAAACAACAAATGTCTATATCAGGTTCCACGCTCTTTCTCCACATTACTCATCTCACCACTCTCCGGGCAAGACGCTCTTGAGGGTGCTACCCAACCATGAAAAGCGGTACTTCTACCGCTATGTGCTCCTCTTCCCATCTCCACACCCCGGCGCCGATCTGCGGGGGCAGTAAGGAAGCTACTAACACGAAAGCCACGCTCTCGTGCTCTCCGATAGCGTTCCTCGCCATCCTTCAGCCATTGCTAGGCAAGGCCGAGATAGGTCCTCAATTCAAATAATTGGGCCTCCAGGGCCCTCTTCTCCTCTTTCTCGGCTAATCTTTTGGCCTTCTCTCGTTCCATGTCCTTTTCTCTCTCGGCACGTTCTCTTTCTCTGTCTTCCCTCTCCAGTTGAAGGGTGATCCTCCGCTCCACAGCGTCCCTAGAAGAGTCCTGATCAGGATGACGCTGTAGTTCCTCTTCCAGCTCAGCTATTCTAGCTTCCTTCTGGGTGGCATGCGCAAGTGCCTCCTGTGTTTCTTTCTCCTGCCATACATCTCATCTCAGGCATATGCCAATGCTTGAACGAGGGATATTAAATGGTGAGACCCTCACCTTTGCAGAAAGCATCCCTTCTGCCTCCGCAGCCCGCTGTGTGGTATGAGCAAGCTGCTCGTGGAGTAGGTCCAATTTTGAGGTAGGAATCCATAGACTGGAAGAAACGCCGTCTGCCCCCATTGCTGATGAAACTGCATCGAGCTGGGCACGCTGCGGCATATGAGGTGACATTTAAGTGGTTAGGGCCAGGAATTTCAAATCATACCAGGAGCGTGTACATATACACTTAGTGATGAACCCAGAGCCGCTCGGGTGTCATTCAACTCTTGCTCCATGTCCGCCAAACGAGCTCGTAAGTTCGTTATTATGGTGTCACGGGCATCCTACAGTTATGGCTCTTGAGTTCACAAAAAAAATAAAAAAAATGGAAATTGTAAAAGACAAAAAAATGGTGTTTTTACTTTACCTCCACAAGCCCTCCAAGCTGGAGCCTCTCCGCATACATTGCCATGTAGAGCCGTAGATAATCTTCATTGTCTTGCGCTTGTGATTCCACGAGCGTGCCACCCCGTTGCCAGTCTTCATACTATTCGGGGAAGCGCACCCTCCAATCAACGCAAGTTGCTGGCCCGCACGTCTTCTTCCCGATGCTGGGTGATGTGGTCATATCCACCCATTCCTGGGCAAACCCTAGGGTCCTCATGGCTAATCGCAGCCTGAGGGGCTCGATCACATTCAAACAATGGAGCCAGAGGTCCCGTCCGAATCGGGCACGGCTTCCAATTATCCATGGCTGGTCGACATCGACCATGTTTAAGTAGGGTCTCCAGTTCACCTATGTTGGGTTGTACATATCTTCTTAGTTACCCGAAAATACGAAAAAATGGTAAAAAATGAACAAAACATACAAAAAAAAGAGAAAAAATCCTACCATCGCTGCAGGAAACTCTTGCAGCTCACGTCTCAACACCATCACTTGGTAGGATAGAGGTGATGTACTCATGATGGGTTGCCACCGTCTATCTAGCGGGATCGTCACTGGCCGCCAGTGTCGAGCTCTCCCCATTGGAAAGTAATAGTAGCTCCATAGCTACACCATCATGTCCATTGGCATCAATAAATACAAAAAAAGCATAAAAACAAAAACAACAAAAAAACAATTCCTTTACCTGGATGAAGGGCGTAAACCCACTTATTGTCACCTCCCGGCCTGTCCTTTGGGATAGACCTTGTAGACATATATTTTCCTTCTCTCTCCCTTCACTAAGGGTCAAAGTGCATCAAGTGCGTGGAACAACGTGAGACGGGCAAACACGAGAGTGAGAGAAAGAAAAGAAGACAGGGAACAACGAAGAGTACCGTGATCGCCACCAAGATGCCGTACGTGATAGACACGCCGTACCTTGGAATTGGAAAGTGGGGAGACACTCGCCTTAGTGCAGCGCTGAGGGATGAACGGTTCCCTTAGGACCGCCTGACGTTGAGCGGTCTTACGATAGACCGCCCTGGGACGCAGCGAAGGATGCGGGAGGAACTGCTGCAGTGGGATGGACGGCACTATGGGGACCGCGCTCCGAGGAAGAACGGCCGTTGATGCACCGCACGTACCGTTGAACGGCCAGAGAGTAACCGCTCAATACCTTCACGCAGCAAGTTGAAAAGGGTTCGACCTCCACCCTCTCCGGCCGGCCAGAGGGGATGGGCCTCGTGCTGATGAAGTGCTGACCTGCAAAACAAGGTGAAGACACAGAAGAAACACCCAGATTAGAACTAAATAACGTAGTATGCGTTCAAACGAGAAGAATTAAGCATAAACAAAAGAAAAGGGGAATACCTGGGAGGTTTTAAACCCCTAGGGCGACAAAAAACTGGGTGGTTGTGTGCATGATAATGAGAAGGAGAGGGTACGTGGGGAAGAAATGATGCATGCAATGAAAGAATGCGGCGAAAGCTACGGAACGAAAGAACTACGAAAACTGGGCTACTCCCTGAACCGGAGGCTCGTGCGGACGTAGAGAGCCTCCCTCCTTGGTGCTAGGTCGCTCAAAAATGCGGCAGGGCTTCGCCGTCGACCCAAAATCCCCCCCCCCCCTTTCGACGTCCGGCCATAGGGTCTATTTATAGAGCCTGGAAGGCCAGCCTCGAAATTGGGGTTTTCAGATATTTTTAGGTCGAGATTATAAAAGATAAATCGTAGATATTATCATGATCTCTTATCCAGTCGAAACGGCAACAAAAATGGCTGATTATCCACGGAGAAATCGTTAAAACAAATCAGGGATAAAACCATGCATAAAAGGATAAAAATCTGTTAAAACCCTCCATCGAAGGGATGAACGGTCTAACGATAGACCGCGCACAACTTGAACGGTTATGTTCAGACCGTTCAACCTATCGGTGGAAATGGAATTAAATCATATAATTAGCCCAATTATCGCTCGAACAGACCGAAACATCCGCCGTTGGACCCTGAACATATGAACGGTTGTATTGAGACCGTTTTAGTTTAGGGCGGCACTAAATCGACCGTTTCACCCTGTCGGTGATAATTCGAATCATTTGGATAATTATCTGAGAAAATGGGCGCGTGTAGGACTCTGAGATATAGGCGGTTGGAATAGGCCCGTCCATGAGCTTGAACGGTCCTAATCACACCGCACAAAAGCCTGTCGATGATTATTCAGAAAATCCTTAGAAATTAGATAAAATGTATGAACGGTCAATATGCAACCGCCCATCTGCTGAATGGCTGAGGTTAAGCCGTTCATGCCCTTAGGCACTTGATTCTCGTAAAATACGTTCAATTGACCAAAGCCAAGGCCCATTAAGCCCTGAATCACCACAGATTGCACCAAGGAGGGAGACGACCCATAAAATGAGCCCAAGACATGCCACAAAAAATGGCCCAATGAACGATGAACAACTCGAGGCATCAACTAATGGGAGTAAGAGAAACGGCTCAAATTATCGGTATAAAATGGGTGTCAACAGACCTGTAAATAGATGCGCCAGCACGGCAGCTCCCCAGGCGTACTGTCCTACTCTTTCCAAGTCCACGAGCAGCTCCAGGAAGCGACAATGTATGTTGTCTCCCTTCAAGCCCAATAGCAACTTGCCCAATAGGAAGAGGAGGAACCTCCTCAGGTCCATGTTGGTCCTTTCCCAGTTGCTGGCGTCCATGCAGGATATTGCACGGGCTCCTCTTTCATCCCTCTCCATGAATTCCTCCAGGGACTCGTCATCCCGTGCACGAATGTCAGTAAGCCCTAACGCCTCCATGATAGACGCCCTGGCTACTGATCTATTCTTCCTACCATCTAAGTCTAACCCCAGTAGCTTCTGGGCACCTTCTCGGTAGTCCGCGTAGGTGACGCCAATCACTGCCTCCCCATCCACTTTCAAGCCCCTGATGCGGAACATGTCTTCCAGGCTGGGCACCATGTGCCCCCACGGCATTAGGAATGCCCGACTCACTGGGTCCCATCTTTCACGCAGTGCTTGGATCAGGGCAAGGTCGAGCTTAATTGGATCGATTCGGAGGAAGGCCCCGAATCCCATCACGTCTAGCCTGGCCTTCTGAAAGTCCGGGAGACCTCGATATGCTGCTACTATCAGCTCCCACGAGATGTGCGATCGCATCATGCTCTACACATACACAAGAAGTGAGAAAGTGGGCCTTTGCTAAGGAAGAAAGGAGAAGGAAGGATGAAAGAAGGAACTAAGGGATCCACTCACAAGCTATGATCGGGTCCTCTCGCTCAGTTGTCCTTCGACTTCTGAGAGTCTTCTGGAGCTGCTACCAGATCTGCTCCTCTCCGAAGAGCAGGAAGACTCACCCTCTGCTCTGAAGCTAGATTCACCCTCCATTCTGAAAGTTGAGCAACACTCACTACCCCCCTTTTACAAATCTTCACTCTTCGGGTCAGCTCTTACGACTTCGGTGCTTCCAAGTCGAGTGAAAGGGGAGGTATTTATAGGATCAGAAAGAAGGTGATCTGCATCTATCACCATCACCCCTAGCAACAGCCTTTGTGACAAGTCACCCTCCTTTTTACTCTTGCGCTCACTCTACCATGTGGAGTGAACGATTCGGAGGTGTGATTTGTTGACTCGTCCTCCCTATTCGGTTCAAAGATTCCCCATGTTCATTGTCCCCTTCCATCTACTTTTAGCACAAACAAGAAAATTGGGGACATTTATGCGGGAAAACATGACCAGTGGCCGACGTTGTTGAAATTGGTGGTAGATTCTTTTGAAAAATCATGGCCACGGTACCCTCGCGTGCCACTTAGCCATGTGGAGTAAATGGAGCGGAGCCGTGATTTGTTGACCCGCCACTCCTATTCGGTCCAAAGATTCCCCGTGTCCCTTGTCCTATTGCGACTACTTTTAGCGCAAACAAGGAAATGCGGGACGTTCACGTGGGAAAAGAGCATCAAGGGCCGATATTGTTGAAGTCTGATGGCAGATTCCCTTTGAAAATCATGGCTATGGTGAGTCACAACTCCATGTTTTAAGGAGACATCTCATCGAGTATGTCATGTGGGAACCCACGTGGTAGAGAAGAGGCGTAGGAGAAAAGGAACATATCCAGGGCAAACAAGCCGTGTTCAAACCAAGTCATTCCACTCACATATCTATATAAGGGTTTATGCCTGCCATGAGGAGAGAGTGGGTGTGCAAGCCACTCACTAATCCTCGTCACCCTTCTGGTCGCTTCTCTTCTCTCTCCGAAGACGGAAGTCCTTCGGAGGCTTTCTAGAGCTCTGTGACGCAACAATCGCCTTGTCGCGCCACACGTTCCCACCTTCTCTTTGGCAGTGCTCCTCGCCGTTCGCAAGCTTCTCTTGCGACCCCGATGGCCGCGAAGCTCTTCAATCCGAAGCTGTTGGCTGAGCTCCCCTTTGCTTTGCCGATGGAGATGCTACCAACTCCAGGAGCTCCTCTGCCGCGAGCTCCAATTCCCCTCCAATCTGCAGAGCAAGTGACGTGTCTGGACGCTCTTTCTCTCAAAGATCCATCTCCCAACCTCATGTGCTGTTATGTCTTCGCCTTTCTCTCCACTATCTCTTGCTTTACCTCTCTCTTCGCCATCCGGAGAGAAACCTTCAGCTCCAGGACATCTCGGGGCAGCTCCTCGACGACTTGTCGTCACACCTTCTCCAGCTTTGTTGTCTGGGCATCACGCTCTGATCGAGCAACACATTCCTTCTCTGCTCAGACCACAAGAGCTAGCAAGCCCGGGATTTCCACTGCCATCCAGATCCAATCATCTCACAAGTTCAGAATAAGTGGGTGAACTGTGCAATTGAATTTTGAACCAAATCACGCCCACCTGACTTGCGAGCTCATGCTCGATCCCTTTGGCACAAGCCACCGTGCCGCGAGGTTGCTTCTGAAAGGACATGACCTCCGAAAGAGGAGCTTAAGAACCAGAAAAGACTCTGTCGGCCATCCTTTGCCACATGCTGGGCACCCTGAAAACGAGAGGAACAAATGCCGAGTAATGATTGAACACTAGAAATCCAAAACAAAAAAAGAGAGAAAAAGAATAAAATAACAAAAAAATGAGTTGCCATTATGTGCCTTGCCAGATAAACTCTGCTTTCTATGTTTCCCTGCTTGTGTAAATTGTTGTAATTGATTGATATTCTGTACATCTGAGTGTTTATTCCTTGTGAAATATTTCTGTTTACTGATCGATGCAGGCTTTAAAAGAAAAGAGAAAAAAAGAAGAAAACAAAAAGCAAGGAAAAAGATGAAAGAAAATAAAAAAGAAAAAAATGGATCATCACCCGCCCACATGTATCATATCCGCATTGTGTCCTATATTATATCTACACTATTAGAGCATGTCAAGGGCTGTGCGCCTTGAATGAATTTGGAGTTTGAGCTTAAACTCTGACAACTTCAGAGGAGTCCGAGTCGTATGGGTAGGACGTTAAGTTATGTCAGAATGGGGACGACGGTTCCGTTCGGTGTGTCGATAAACGGGCCCTGGCTCCTTACCGACTCATCGAATCGGTGTCCTGACCCAGTCTCCATAACTTAACAATATTATCCTTGGCCCAGTTGGTCTCACTGTGAGAATCATTCACTTAAGTCAATTGTGTGAGCCACTATGCTTAAACACTCTTAAATGTGAGAAATTCCATTCTGAGTCGAGTACTGAGTTTTCCTGAGGTCGCCTTGTACTGTTTCTCTGAAAGAGACCATTGTTTAGATTTATCTCCAAATCATCTTTTATTCCCCTCGGACCCACCTTGGCTACAGCACTTCCACAATGGCTGGTAACCGCTCCCCAATGGTGAAACCTGCAGGTTTACGACCCAGGTACTTCCGCACCATGAAGTTGGTCCTTTTTAGTTGTTTGTGCCCCAGCGCACACTTTGTCCTTCCTTGTTTGTTTATCATCCAAACAATGGCTGATTTCGGAGGGCCTTCTTCAAGGTTACTTCGGTAAAACTCAGGAAAGATTCTCATCAGGAAAATGATGAAGGCGTGTCTCATCACACCTTGGCACCTGATTTTCGCTTCACTCCATTTCATTCCAATCCACTTCATTCCATTCCATTACATGTCCTGTCCCTACAAAGCAGACGCCAAGGCGGGGCAGCTGTAGACACGCCGTTTTTCACGTTTTTTGTGGGTAAATCTCATATTACACTGTGATGCCTCAAAGTGGTATGCGCATTTGATTCATGTGGGTGATTAGTCGTTTTTTAGGCTTTTACATAAAAAAATAAAAAAAATCAGAAAAGGTTAGAAAAATATAAAAATGAGAAAAACTTATTAAAAAAAGAGCTTATAAGAAAATTCAAAAAAAAATAAATAATAAATAACAGTAAAAAATGGGTTATAAGAAAATTCAAAAAAAAGCAAAAAAGGTTATAAGAAAATACAAAAAAATAATTAAAAAAAGGGTTATACAAAAAATCAAAAAAAGGTTATAAGAAAATATTAAAAAAATTCAAAAACGTTATAAAAAAATCTAAAAAAATTGAGAAAAGGTTAAAAAAATATAATAAATAAATATGTAAAATAAGGTTGTGAATACATATAGGTTTGTATATATGTATGATATATAAGGTTGTAAATATATATATATGTATATATATACTTAGTTTTATTTTAGTAAGCTTAAACAAATGAAAAACAAAGACTCTTGATCAGTTTAAATAAAATCATAATCACCACTTATCTCCCCTAATCTTCCGGATCTGGTCTCCCCTATAATCTTGTCTCTTATGTCGCTATCTCTCTCACCTATCTATTCTCTCGCCATCCCTCTCTATTTCACGTTAAGCCTCCCGACATAAAGAATCTAATCTCTTCCTCCCTCTATTATCATCATGCACCCGGGGCCGCAAGCCTCACTCCTCTCCCCACGTCTTCACAATACACATCCTTTCTCTTGATATCTTTCTTCTTTTGGCACCCACTCTTGGCAACAAAACAAAAACCAATCCGACAGGAGGAATCCCCCACACACACACCCACTCCCGTGAGCACCACCCCCTCATGTGAACACATCCACTCCCGTGAACTCCACTTCCTCCCTGCTACACTCATTCCCTTCTGCTCTCCCTTTTCTCCTCATTCGCCCCACGGCCATCTGACTTCCCTAACTCCAACCCGCATACTCCCACACCCTCTCCCTCTCTCCTCTCTTTAGCCCAAAAAACCACCAACGAGTTCGCTTCTCACCCCCGACGCATCCACGCCGGAGCACCTCCAGCCGCTCCCTTGCATCGACACCGCCGCAACCCACCGTCAACACCCCGCCGCATGCACGTCGTCTGCGACCACCGCAGCTCCCCGACGCCACAGCCGCAGCCTCCATTCTGCCATCGCCGTCGGACTGCCACCAGCCGCACCCCGCTGTCGGCCAGCGCACCCCCAGCCGCTACTGCCACCGTCGTTGCCTACGCCGGCAGCCACCTCCGCAGCCGCTTCACTTCGCCGCGTCCATCTCCTCCGCGACCACCTCGCCACTGGTGCATCTCCACGACACCACCGGCCTCAACACCGGAAGACCCCCACTGTCATCACCGTCCACCTCCCGGCTGCCCATGCACGCCGTCGTCAGCCGGCACCACCTCCGTCACCGCCATCCGCCGCTCCCGTGACCACCGACGTCGTCGCTCCTCGCCGCTCCCGTCTCCGCGAACACCCCCCTGAACTCTCTCCTCCCCCTCCATCTCTCTCACCCTCTCTCTGTTCTCTTCTCACGCCCCCTCCCGCGATCTCTCTCTTTCTCTCTCTCTCTATCCTCCCGATCGCGATCTCTCTCTCTCCCCCGTCGTGATCTCTCTCTTTCTCTCTTTCTCTCTCTCTCTCTCTTCCCCGTCGCGATCCCTCTCTTTCTCTCTCTCTCCTCCCGATCGCGATCTCTCTCTTTCTCTCTCTCTCCTCCCGATCGTGATCCCTCTCTTTCTTCTCTCTCTCTTTCTCTCTCTCCTCCCGATCGTGATCCCTCTCTTTCTTCTCTCTCTCCCTCTCGATCTCTCTCAATTCTTTCTTCTCTCTCTCTCTCCATCTCGCGGTTTCCCCCCCACTCTCTCTCTCTCTTCTCCACTCTCTCGATCTCTCTCTCTCTCCCATTTTTATTCTTTTAATCCCCTCTCTCTCCAGCGTGTCTCCCTCTCTCTCTCCCCCTCTCACCTCTTCCCACCTCCCTCTCCTCTCGCATCCTTTCTCTCCCTTTTTTTAATTTTTTATTTATTTTTGTTCTTCTCCCTTCTCTCTCTCTTCTGTCTTCTCTTCCCCCTCCAACGAACTCTCTCTCTCTCCCTCTCATTTTCTTCTCTTTTTTTATTATTTTCCTTTCCCTCCTCTCTTTGCCTCTCTCTGCTCCTTCTCTCTTCTGTCTCTACTCTTTCTGTCGCTAGAAAAAGCCACGCCACCCTTTTTTTTCCTCTATCTCTCCCCCCTCACACTACGTACACGGCATCCTTTTTTTCTCCATGCTCATACTGCACACACATGCACATGTTTCACTTTTCACACTCACCGAGAATGTATACAATCTGTACAATTATATATGCATGAGTGAGGAGAGCTTGTATATATTTACGTATTATATATAGCATATATATATATTATATATGTTTATCTTATATATATATATATATATATATATATATATATATATATATATATTCATGTACATATATATGTGTGTTTATATAATATCTCTATACTTATATATGTGAGTTTAATATGTTCATATAATATGTGTAGTGTGTTTCTCATTCATGTTAGTTTGCCATCCATTGAATGTGCAGATAGAAAAGCGGCCCTTGGCCCCGTTAGTGTTCCCCCGTTTCTGGTACACAGGGAGGTCGTTTCGTCCCACCTTCGCTCGCCCTGTGCTTCTGTTGCCATCAGCGGCTTCTTTTCTTGTTCTTATTATTTTATATTTTTTTAGTCTGTTATTCATTTATTATTGTCTTATCTCATGATTTGTTGCTATATCATTGTTCTGATGTAATTTTTGTGTTTGTTTGTTTTGCAGGGTAACCAACTCAAAAGCCCTCTTCTTCGGCCAGCCGAACGAAGAGGAAGAAGGAGCCCATATCATCCCGCGTCAAAGGCAAAATCGATCAACCAGTTTGGGGCCCTCGGTCCCTGGCGATCACACCACCAAACGCGTGCTTGTAGTAATTTTTATTTTTTATCTATAATACCCGCAGATAGCTAAATCCCACACGGGTCTATTTGTACTATAATCGGTCGCGGTGAGTCATTTCACCGTGGTCATTTACTTTCAGTACTTCATTTCTGCATTTTGTTATATTATTGTTAAAACCCCACAGGATCAATGTCCTGTGGCGGTCTGTTTACTCTCTGTTATATTTTTGCTATTATAACTGTGTGAGGAGTGATATGCCGTTCCAAATTCCGAGTCTACGTGTGTCTTTGTGTCCGCCAATTTCTACTACGTAGAGTCCCAGGCTCGCACCCGGTATATAGAAAACTGCTCTCGGAATGGTAGGTCACGCCTACCAGGAAGGGGTTTAGTTTGCGCGAGAGGATCTTCGGATCCCCATCTTCGCCTAGTACCGGAGTTCGGTAAGTCTAGGTTCTCTGCGTTCTCCTACAGAGTGCCCTTTCAGGTCATACTCCACCTTTTTTTATATCACCCCCCTTTACACGCGCGTTTTTCGTCATTTTTTCTTTTACTAAGAGGGGGAAATCCTATCTCTCTCTCAGTCCATCGCGTGACACGTTCACAGAGCTTCCCATCCTGACCGTGACTAACAGAGGGGACAGGGCTTTGGCAGAGGACTCCCTGGTCGTTGAGGAGTCGCTGCCTTCCCCAACCCCAACGAGTGACGCCGTAAGTGTGGAAGGGTTTGTTCTGAGTATGGGCTGAGAATTTTTCTCAGGTTTTCCACCTTATTTCTTATGGAAAGCCTCGCATGTATTTCTCGCTGCCATTTGTTCTTTTTGGTGCTGTGCAGCCTCGACTGATGTGCTGATGGAGACAGGCGACCCTTCTTTGGGCCTTGGGGTCAATTGGCCTACCTCCATTCCGCCGCTGGAGCCGTTGGTGGATGGGAGTGTGGCCACCTCTTTGCTTCAGCGTGGTCAAGGGTACCTTTAGAGTGACCCCCTCCTCTCTCCGGAGGACTTGAGGAGGCGACTGGCAGAGTGCACCCGGGGTTATCACATCCTCAGCTTTCCACGGGAGCCTTGGATGTCAGGGCTGGCAGCGATATGGGTTGAGTACTTGCAGCTTTGTCAGACGCAGGAGCGGAGAGCTCAAAGGTTGGCCGCCATCCAGGAAGAGCGGGAGCGGCTAGATCGACTGGCGGTGGCCGTGGCCGAGCAAAGGGGTGACGCCGAGGTGGCTCAGACACTCTTTCGAGATCGAGCTGTTCAGATGGAGGAGGATGAGAGCAGGACTGAGGCCTTGAGGAAGGCCCTAGAGGAGCATCAGTCGGCCACGGAGCGCGTCAAGGCTGGGTGGCGATAGGCTAGGAGCACGGTCGAGGCTAGTACTCAGCTCTTGTCCACCCTTGAGGCAGAGCTTGTGGCTACTCAGTCTCGCATGTCGGCGTTGGACGGGAGCGAGCCGTGATTTGATTGTATCTCCTTTTTTGTCATGCTATGTGCCCGATTGCACGGCTTTATCTTATTACCCCAAGGGCATGTCTTGGGCTTATGAATGACAAAATACTAGATTTCTTTTTTGTCACTCCTTGTGTTGTCCCACCTTTTTCTTTTGTGGAATAATGTTGGGTGCGTGAGCTGCCAACCACGTGCTGCTAGTCGTGGTTGATTCTTATACTATATGCTGATACCGGTGACAGATGACTGGATATCGGGGCTTGGGCACCTACTATTGGGAGCTGGGTGTTGGGTGTTGGGTACTGGAGACCGGATATCAGGTGCACTGGGGCTGCGCACAGGATACTGGAAGGTATATATACTGGAGGCTGAGCTCTGAGGAGTGGGCTGAGTATGGGATATTATGTCACGTCCCGAGCGCGGAAGCATACCCGTGGCGCGACAGTCCTTTATATAGAACCAAAGCAAACGAGCTAGATTGCAGAGTTTCTTTCCTTAGACAAATTACAGAGTGCACAATTTACTAAGACTTAACTTAGAATTTTACAATAGTTTTAACCACTGATGTATTTCAACAACTCAATTTGCCAAATACACCTACTTTATTGATTTTGAAAGAAAATACGACATGTTACAATTCATACAACGAGGCTCCAAGCCCTAACTCTAATCAATTGGTACAGCTGACATAATGAATCCACAAGACTAACATTTCACAAATGGAATACAACCGACATAAGCAGGATTACAATAACACAATTAACATACAACTCCAATCCTACACTAATCACTTAGACTCATTCCCTTCCGAGTGTTGGTTGACATCCAAATTACCTGAAAATATTAGAAAATAACTAGATGAGCGAATCGCTCAGTAGGATTTACATCTCAAATTTCAACATGCTTTAAGTAAATTACAAGTTCATTTAATGTAAATAATGCATGCAGACAGGTAGTTGTCAAGGAATTATAAAATCGATAAGAACAATATGGAGATGACAATGTAGAGGTAATAGCAAGAAAGTAACAAATGGGATAACAATAAAGATCTTATATCAATCAAGCAATGGTGAACAAGTAATTCAATCATGTATACAAGAATTGGCTATTTCAATTAAGCAATTAATATCTCAAGTCATGTATTGCCCATTCGGGCCACTCAAGTCAAGTCAAGTAAAGAGAGAGAGGGGTGGAATGTCTCCAATCTATCAAGTACTCCGGTGTAATGCTAGACATCGCAATGTGGTCAATAAACTCCCATGGGCACAAGTACCTTCGGGTGCTCCTCCCAGGACAAGATCGGGCCCTATATGCACAGCATTAGTCATGTTTTGACATCCACTCTCATTTATAGCCAATATAGAATTTCAAGGCTTGACCAGTAGGAGATATAAGGTAGATTTTGTGGAATGGAAGTCAAGAACTCACATTATGTAGGAAAATCAATGTAAATCATGCGACATGTTAAAGGGTAAAATCAATGCAAATTATGAGACAGGTTAAAATCAAAAATTTTATTAGACCAAATTGGCGCCCTTGGGCTAAACAGGTTTACAAGTGGGTGATTTGGTGTAATTTTCTGAAATTTCATTTTTTTTTTTTGACGATGCCATCAGGCGTCTTAAATTCTGAATTTGGCACCCCGGTCAGGGGCGTCATTGTAGATGGGGGTTACTATTTCTCAGTATAAAAATTGTAAGATTTTCATGATTTAGTTCAATAGTTATGGATTTTGAATGGGTTAAACAATTAATATGGAGATTTACTACTTGCTTAACTTTGGTAACTGACACATTCTAATAGGTCGTTAGAACACTTAAAAATGGATAGTAATATGTTCTAACATATATATGTTTCTAACATGTTGGCTAACTAGTAATATATTCTAAGGTATTCTAACATGTTGCAAGTGGTCTAACTAGTAATATGTTCTAACATTTTCTAACATATAGGTTGGCTAACTAAACAGGTTGTTAGCCGGATCGCTAACATGGTCAAACAAGTTACAGGTTAATATGTTCTAACATATTCTAACAGTTTAACAGGTTGGCTAATTAGTAATATATTCTAACATATTCTAACATATTTCAGGTTGGTATATATTCTAATATATATCAAGGCAGTAGGTCCGTGCAGGTTACATTCTAACATTTTCTAACAGGTTGCAGGTTGGTAACTAGTCTAACATGTTGGTATATATTCTAACACTTTTCTAATTATTAAGAGTTACAGGTTGGCTAACTATGAATAACATTTTCTAGCATATTCTGATTGGTATATATTCTAATATATACCAAGGCAGCAGGTCCGCCCTGGGGTTAAATTAGTTTTTTTATGCTTTCATAAATTAATTTACTAAAAATAAAAATTAATTCATACAAAATTAATTTTTCAATATTATAATATCTGAAATATAGAAATATACTTTTAGGTTAACTTAGAATATTTTAATATGATGCTATACACATAACATGGCTAAACACGTTTAATTAAGATGGCTAAACATTAAATTTGTTGTCTAAACAGTGAATAGTCTTTGACAGGTTTAAGATGTTTAAACAGTGAATGCAAATGTTACTAGATATGACATTAACAAGTTTAATACTTATCTACACAATAGAAATGACTCAAAGTCAACTTTTGTAGCGTATTATTTGATTCAATTATAATGTTGTGTTAAACAAGTTTATGGTAGCGTCTGTTATAACAGACGTGAGCTCTTGTTTGCATAACAGATGTGAGCTCTTATTTTATAAGAGACGTGACTCAAATATACTTCTAAACATGCCTTGGATCAGACATGTCTGCCTAAAACACTTAATATGAAGATTTACTTCGATTAACTTTGGTAACTAACATGTTCTCACAGGTTGGCTACAGAGATGATTGATTATGGATTACAAAAGCATGATAGATCTCTACAAGTCAGGATAAAACGTGCTATATAGACAATAATATCTCATGGAGATGAGCCTAATTACCTAGATTGCTTGGCTAATTAGCAACTAGTTTAGTTAAAAGATGAGAACACCTACCTTTCTGAGATGACCACTAGGTACAAGCAAAAGAAAAGGGCAGCTTTCTTCCCTCCTCTGTAGCCTCTACAACTTTAGAGAATGCTCCCCCTTCTCTGCAGCAAGCCTTCGGAAGAATGGAGGGAGCCTCAATATAGGGAATATTATAGTGTTTTGGGTAGACAGGAGGGGAACAAGATCCGAAATCATAGCGTCCCATGGCCATACTATAGTGCGATGCCAACAAAAAGGGGTTGTATGTGTCGGAAAGGACACATGATAATGGGGTGCCAACTATGGTTTGTCTGGGCACACCACTATAATGATTACAACGTTTAGAAATTTTATATCTAATGAACCGTGTTAATAAAAATAGTAAATTATATATTTTTATGATTCCTAGATTTTTTTGATATTTATCAAAATTTTATTTTATTAAATTATGCTAGAATAAAATTCAACCCGAAACTCCGTATCTAACTTTAAAGATTTTTATCTTTAAAAATTGATGGAATCAGTTTATGAAATTTCATGACTAGGATCCTTATATTTTTCTCTTATTTTTCATAAAATGTATTTCTTAAAATTTTCTTTAAATAAAACTGACACTATTCATGTACCTAAGGTTGGTGCAAAACCTGTTCAAGCGTAGGTATAGGTCAATAAGGTTGGTGCATGTTTCTGTCAAGGTTGCACACACACTAAGTCTATACATCTTTCACTTCAAAGTCTGTACATCGCATGCCTGAGCATCCCTCTTCAATGTGCATACTTTCATATATGTATTTGTGCATCATTATAGAAAGTCTGTACATCGCCTTATAGCATGCACGCATTCAAAGTCTATACACTCTTCTCGCAAGTCTATACATTCCTATCTTTACCTACGTTCTTTTGCATGCACACTAAGTCTATACATCCATCAGCTCAAAGTCTATACACTCTAGGACCAAGTCTGTACAGCCCGTGTGCTCCATGCATTCAAAGTCTATACATTCCTATCTTGACCTACGTTCACTGGTTTAAAGTCTATACACTCTCGGACCAAGTCTGTACAGCTCGTGTGCTCCATGCATTCAAAGTCTATACATTCCTATCTTTACCTACGTTCACCAGCTCAAAGTCTATACACTCTCGGACCAAGTCTGTACAGCCCGTGTGCTCCATGCATTCAAAGTCTATACATTCCTATCTTTACCTACGTTCACCAGCTCAAAGTCTATACATTGTCTGCTAGCACACACGCAGAGTCTGTACATTGTCCATTTGCTGCAACTCAAAGTCTATACATTGGCTGGTTGCTGCAACACAAAGTCTGTACATTGGCTGGTTGATAAGTCGGTACATCATTACTCAAAGTCTGTACATTGTTCTCACAAGCACATTAAGTCAATGCATTCGTTCATGGCATGTCTGAGCATCCATTTCCAATGTACATACCTTACTATCTGCATTTGTGCAATCCTTCAGGCAAAGTCTATACATTGCTTGTTGTTGTGTTCGTGCATCAATTTACCAAGTATGTACATTGTGTTGCATATAGGTTTCTGCCTCGGTGTAAGTTTTGCTAGCCTATAACGTATAATTATAAGGCACAAAAAGTAAACGGTGGATGCTAGGATTGGAACCCTGGTCACTAGGTTGAAAGGCACATCACTTAACCAACTACACTAGGAAATCACTTGTTAAGTGAATAATCTTTACATATGATAACTCCGTGTTCCAACTTTTTACTTAAGCTTCCTCTAGGGTTTATCTAATATTTTTTTTATTTGGGAAATATTATTAATAATTTTTTTTTAATCTTTTTTTATACGGGGTGCTACACCCTCCCCCACTTAAAAGAATTTGGTCTCCCAAATTCAATTGCATATATGGAGACAAGGAGGGTGAGAATTACTTACGGACTAGAATAATTCTGGAAATCTCCTTCTCATAGACTCCTCGGTTTCCCATATAGCTTCTTGTTCTAAGTATCGATTCCATTGAATTTTAACCATAGGGATCGTCTTGTTCCTTAGAACTCGGATTTCTTAGTCGAGGATCTTTACTGGCCTTTGCTCATAGGTAAGGTCCTTCTGTATCACCAAGTCAGTGTGATCGATGACGTGGAGAGGGTCGTGCACATACTTCTTCAACATAGAAATATGGAATACATTGTGCACTTCCGATAGTTGAGGAGGTAAGGCAATGCGGTAAGCCACCTCGCCCACTCTTTCTAATACTTCAAATGGACCGATAAACCTTGGTGTAAGCTTGCCCTTAACATCGAATCTTCTAATACCTCGGCCGGGAGATACCTTGAGAAATACATGGTCACCCACTTGAAATTCCAAATCTCTCCTTCTGTTATCAGCATAAGATTTTTGCCTGCACTGAGCTACCTTGAGTCTCTCTCTGATAAGGTGTATCTTTTCAGTTGAATCTCTAACCATATCTGGGCCTAGAAGTTGTCTTTCACCGACTTCATCCCAGCATATTGGAGATCGACAACTTTTGCCATAAAGTACCTCGAAAGGTGCCATCTGGATACTGGCTTGATAACTGTTATTGTAGACAAATTCGACTAGGGGTAAGTGGTCATGCCAGCTTCTGCCGAAATCTATAATGCATGCTCTTAACATGTCTTCAACAACCTGATTTGTCCTTTCAGTCTGACCATATGTCTGGGGATGGAAAGCAATGCTGAAATTAAGTTTCATCCCTAGAGAGTGTTGTAGACCCTTCCAAAAATAAGAAGTAAAGCGCGGGTCTCGATCAGATACTATAGACACAGGAATTCCATGCAATCTAGTAACCTCCTTGATATATAGGGTAGCAAGAACATCAACCGACCATCGACTCTTGATAGGCAAGAAATGAGCCGATTTAGTAAGGCGATCGATGATTACCCAAATTCCATCATATCCGCCCCTAGACTTGGGCAAACCCATGATAAAGTCTATACCGATGTCTTCCCATTTCCACTTGGGGATATCTAGTGGATGCAATCTTCCAGCGGGCTTATGATGTTCCGCCTTCACCTGTTGGCATGTCAAGCATCTAGACACGAAGTCTGCTATATCCCTTTTCATGTTGGGCCACCAAAAGGTTCTTTTTATGTCTTGGTACATCTTAGTGGCTCCAGGGTGGATTGTATACCTCGATCGGTGAGCTTCTTCAAGAATCCTCTTCTTCAGCTCAGGACTGTCTGGTACACATGTCCGTTCATGGTATAATAATCTGCCATCGAGTGCCAACTTGAAATCGGATTTCTCGTCCAGCTTTTCTTTTATTTCCACTAGGGTATGATCTTCTTCTTGCAACCTCTTGATTTCAGCTAGCAAATCCGGATGTACACTTATGAGAGATAGAGTAATACACCCGTCATTCTCATCCATGCTTATATTGAGTTCAGAGAATTTTTTCAGCAGCTTCCATTCTTGAACCATACAGTTGGTTACTAGGGCTCTCGGCTTCCGACTAAGGGCATCTGCTACAGAATTACCCTTACCAGGATGATATTGTATAGTGAAGTCGAAATCCTTGAGATATTCGAGCCAACACCTTTGTCGCATGTTCAGCTCCCTCTGAGAGAATAGATATTTAAGGCTTTTATGATCGGAGTATACGGTGAATTGCTCTCCATAGAGATAGTGCCTCCAGATCTTTAATGCCAATACCACTGCGGCTAGTTCCAAATCATGCACAGGGTAGTTTTCTTCATGCTTCTTTAATTGCCGGGAAGAGTATGCAATGACTTTTCCATTCTGCATCAATACACATCCGAGGCCGATACCAAATGCATCAGTATATACCTCGTACTTCTCTCCTTCAATTGGTAGAGATAAGATCGGAGCAGTAGTCAAGAGATCCTTCAAAGTTAGGAAACTCTTCTCACAGTCTTCACTCCATTCATAAGGCACTTCCTTGCGAGTCAATCAGGTAAGAGGGACAGTAATCTTGGAGAAGTCCTTAATAAAATGCCGGTAGTAGCCAGCTAGACCCAAGAAGCTACGAATCTCCGTTGCATTCGTTGGTCATCCCCAATTTTGTACAGCTTCGACCTTCACAGGATCAACAGAAATTCCATTCTTTGATATGACATGGCCTAAGAAGGACACTTCTTCAAGCCAGAACTGGCATTTGCTGAATTTGGCATATAGCTTGTTGTCTCGCAATATCTATAATGCCTTCTTGAGATGCACTTCATGATCTTCTTCAGTTTTTGAATAGATCAATATATCATCGATAAAGACCACAATAAATTGGTCTAAATAAGGCCCGTAGATGTTGTTCATTAACTGCATAAAAGCTGCGGGGGCATTTGTTAGTCCAAAAGGTATAACAGTAAATTCGTAATGCCCATACCTGCTTCGAAATACAGTTTTGTATATGTCTTCTTCTTTGATCCTCAATTGGTGGTAACCAGACTAAAGATCAATCTTGGAGAAATAGTTAGCTCCAGACAATTGGTCGAACAGCTCGTCAATTCTCGGCAGCGGGTACTTGTTCTTGATTGTAAGATGGTTCAACTGCCGATAATCAATGCATAGCCTCAATGTTCCATCCTTCTTTTTAACAAAGAGCACGGGTGCTCCCCAGGGGGAAGTACTCGGCCTAGTGAATCCCTTTTTCAGTAAATCCATTAGCTGCTCTTTTAGCTCCTTCAACTCAACGGGAGACATTCTATAAGGTGCCTTAGACACAGGACCGGCACCAGGAATAATGTCGATAGTGAACGACACTTCCCTCTCCGGGGGTAAACCGGGTAATTCTTCAGGAAAAACATCTGAAAAGTCCCGAATTACACGGATGTCTTCAATTTCAGTCTTCTCGACTTCCATGGCAGTCACAAAAGCTATGAAAGCCACACATCCTTTATTCACAAGTTTGCTAGCTCGAAGAGCTGAGATGAGAGGGGATTTATTCCGAGGGCTAACATAAACTAACTCGAAATAATCCGCAAAAGTTATCTTGCCATGCCGGTAGTCTACCATTGCTTGGTAGGTGGATAACCAGTCAGCTCCTAATATGACATCATAATGCTCCATATCAAGACATATCAGGTCGACTGACAGATTGTTACCTTGGACCATAACCTCACAACTTGGGTAGTGATGCATGATATCAGACTTGTTTCCAAGAGGTGTAGATATTACTAAATCTAACCATTCAGGTTCTTTATAAAACGAGACAGTAAATCTCTTGGAAACAAATGAATGAGTTGCTCCAGTATCAAATAGAACTTTAGCAGGTTTAGAGCAAACAGTTAATGTACCTTCCACGATTCCTCCTTCCATGGGTTCCATCCCTTGAAGAGCTTGTAGACGGCCCTGTTTCTTTACCAGACGCTTCTCATCTTTGTTGGCTTGTTCCTTCATAAAGGGGCAGTCGGGGATTCGATGCTCTCGACTCCCACATCGGAGACACGCTCCCAGTTTCCTCCAGCATTCCTCAGTCTTATGACCAGTCTTGTCACAATACTTGCAAATTTCCTTGGAAGGTGTGATGGCGGAGGAAGGCTTATTGTCGATTGTGGAGAAGGGCTTGTTGCTTTTCTGGAACCTCTTCTCTTTGGAAAATTCTCCTCCATTGAAGAATCGCTTCTTGCCAAATGGTGGTTTGAAGTTTCCCGGACTTGGGACGAGTTCCTTCTTGTCCTTGCCTCGAATCCTTTCAGAGAATTCAGTGGCATCTTCCAGTAATTGAGCACGCCGAACCATTTCCGAATAGACTTGGATGTCCATTGGCGCAAGTTGTGTAATATATTGGGGCCGTAGCCCATTGAGGAATCTCCTTGCTTTCATCTTTTTCATACCCACCAAGTGGGGTGCATAACGGGAAAGTCTTGAGAATTGGGCCTCATATTCGGCCACCTTCAGGCTCCGTTGCTTTAACGTGGCAAATTCTGCGGCCTTCTTCTCTTGAACACGGTCAGAAAAATACTTGTTGTTGTAGTGTTCAACAAACTCCGCCCAGGTGACATGGTTGTCGGGCAGTGTTGCTTCTACGGATTCCCACCAGCATCGAGCATCCCGTTCCAGTTGGAACGTAGCCAATAGAACCTTCTCTGTATCCGTGCATTGCATTACACGGAAGATCCTCTCAATTTCCTTCAGCCAATTCTCGGCATCATCGGGGTCCATCGAACCCGTGAATCTTGGTGGGTTCATGTTACAAAAATCCCGGTGAAGGTCACCAGCTCCACGGTGAGCACCGCCAGCACCGCCTTGTGCCACTTACTGTAGCGCCTGCGTAAGTCCTTGCACAGTGCGCTGCATCTCGCGCCATTGTGCTCTTTCAGCGGCCATAATCCTACAAAAGAATTAAGGTGTAATAAATATTGGGTTTCGTTATTATGGGGTCAATTGTCATTGTTAAACTTAACCCTTGGCTTTACCCATCTCATCAGGTAAGATCTAAACCTGTCCATAGACAATTCTATTAGACATTTCTATCTTTGTACTCGGGTTTTTACCTAGGAAATTGAAAACCTGGCTCTGATACCAAGAAAACTGTCACGTCCCGAGCGCGGAAGCATACCCGCGGCGCGACAGTCCTTTATATAGAACCAAAGCAAACGAGCTAGATTGCGGAGTTTCTTTCCTTAGACAAATTACAGAGTGCGCAATTTACTAAGACTTAACTTAGATTTTTACAATAGTTTTAACCACTGATGTATTTCAACAACTCAATTTGCCAAATACACCTACTTTATTGATTTTGAAAGAAAATATGACATGTTACAATTCATACAACGAGGCTCCAAGCCCTAACTCTAATCAATTGGTACAGCTGACATAATGAATCCACAAGACTGACATTTGACAAAAGGAATACAACCGACATAAGCAGGATTACAATAACACAATTAACATACAACTCCAATCCTACACTCATCACTCAGACTCATTCCCTTCCGAGTGTTGGTTGACATCTAAATTACCTGAAAATATTAGAAAATAACTAGATAAGTGAATCGCTCAGTAAGATTTATATCTCAAATTTCAACATGCTTTAAGTAAATTACAAGTTCATTTAATGTAAATAATGCATGCAGACAGGTAGTTGTCAAGGAATTATAAAATCGATAAGAACAATATGGAGATGACAATGTAGAGGTAATAGCAGGAAAGTAACAAATGGGATAACAATAAAGATCTTATATCAATCAAGCAATGGTGAACAAGTAATTCAATCATGTATACAAGAATTGGCTATTTCAATTAAGCAATTAATATCTCAAGTCATGTATTGCCCATTCGGGCCACTCAAGTCAAGTCAAGTAAAGAGAGAGAGGGGTGGAATGTCTCCAATCTATCAAGTACTCCGGTGTAATGCTAGACACCGCAATGTGGTCAATACACTCCCATGGGAACAAGTACATTCGGGTGCTCCTCCCAGGACCAGACCGGGCCCTATATGCACAGCATTAGTCATATTTTGACATCCACTCTCATTTATAGCCAATATAGAATTTCAAGGCTTGACCAGTAGGAGATATAAGGTAGATTTTATGGAATGGAAGTCAAGAACTCACATTATGTAGGAAAATCAATGTAAATCATGCGACAGGTTAAAGGGTAAAATCAATGCAAATTATGAGACAGGTTAAAATCAGAAATTTTATTAGACCAAATTGGCGCCCTTGGGCTAAACAGGTTTACAAGTGGGTGATTTGGTGTAATTTTGTAATATTTCATTTTTTTTACGATGCCATCAGGCGTCTTAAATTCTGAATTTGGCACCCCGGTCAGGGGCGTCATTTTAGATGGGGGTTACTATTTCTCAGTATAAAAATTGTAAGATTTTCATGATTTAGTTCAATAGTTATGGATTTTGAATGGGTTAAACAATTAATATGGAGATTTACTACTTGCTTAACTTTGGTAACTGACACATTCTAATAGGTCGTTAGAACACTTAAAAATGGATAGTAATATGTTCTAACATATATATGTTTCTAACATGTTGGCTAACTAGTAATATATTCTAAGGTATTCTAACATGTTGCGAAGAAGTTCACAGGACGACTTGGATAGAGAGAGTCCCGTTGGGTTTCATGTGATTCAGGTCAAGGAACTTTGTCCTCTTCCCTATGGTGACTTTGACCTAGCCTCCATGGCGGACGCAAGGGGGGCCACCGTGGCCCCCTTGGCATCGTGTCCTCTTCGGCCTGGCTCCCCTCCTTTTCAGATTCCTGGTTCACCTCCTGCCCGCGCAAAATCCTTCGCAGAGGCTCTCATCACCTCGTTGAAGCCACCAAAAGTCAAAGGTTTTGTACACGTTCCTGCTTCTACTGACGGTGGAGAGCCGGCTGTTTTCTTCAACGCTGAGGAACTCTCCGCCTCCTTGGAACCCCTTGAGCACTCCATTGTTGCCCGCACTCCTTATGGGAGACCAGCTTACCCCGAGATCAGATCTCACCTCTCGCAACGCTGTAACTTCAAAGAGGACTTCATCATCAGCGCCCTCGAATCTCGCCATCTGCTTCTTCGGTTTCGCAATGAGGAGGACTTTCTGACTTTGCTCCTGAAGGATAGTCTCTTCGTTCATGGGAAGCTTTTCAAATTTTTCAGATGGTCATTGGATTTTTCACCGGATGAGGATTCATCTATTCTGCCAATATGGATTTCTTTCCCAGGACTACCAGTAAATTTTTTTATTGAACCTTTCTTGCGTTCTATAGCTGGCAATATAGGAAAAGTCTTGAAGATTGATCAATCTACTCTGAACTTATCCATAACATCGGAAGCCCGTGTGTGTGTTGAGTTGGATGTATCTAAAACGCATCCGAACAGAATCTGGATTGGCATTCCAGGAGGAGGAGCTTGGCAAGATATTGTCTACTCTGATCTTCCTATGTTCTGTTCAGCTTGTGCTCGGCTCGGCCATAATCTGGAAAACTACAAAGGAAAAAAGCCCTACACTAGATTGGCCACGGTCCGGATGTCTGATGCACAACCTCTACCACCCCATCAGAAAAAGAAAGTATGGATTCCAGTGGACAGCTCCAAGAAAAATGTAGATCTTGACATCAATCAGTCACCAAGTGAGGTTGAAGCTGAGGATCTCTCAGGGTCCATGAAGTTACTGGATGTTTCAGTTTTAGTCCCAAAAGAAATAAATTCCATGGCAGATCAAACCAGTGACAGACTGCACAGTCGGATTGAATTGACTCAGGGCACTGAGAATATTTGTGTTAATGCTCCGCAGAAGTCAACACCCAGCAAATCACAACAGGGGGCACAGGATAAGTTCAATGCCTCTAGGAATACTGAACCAATAATGAACTCCCATGTCACCGTGGAGCTCCCTTCAGACCAAACACACACTCAGCTAGGCACCTTAGCCCCTGTCCCAGAAATTTCCTTTCTTGGTGACCACTCTGTTTTGGTTTTACAAAAGAGCAAGGAGCCGTTTGAGGCTCCTAATATCCACCATCAGGATGCTGAAAATTTTGCTAGAAGGAAGGCTATTTCAGATTCGGTCTCTGATGGTAATGTATCTGCTTTATTGCTTGATCGACAAGGTGTTATTACTAGATCTATGACTAGGTCAAGATCTATGGATAATATTCCTGAACTTCACTTTTCCTCATGAATTTTACAATTTGGAACATTAGAGGTATTGGAAATGAGATTTCTGTTGGCAGGGTAAAATTTCTTATCAAGACTCATAAACTTGATTTCATTGCTCTGTTGGAGCCTAAAATCCATACCAGTAAGATGGATGGTATCTGTAGGAAATTGGGTATGAGTAATGCTTGTGCAAACAATGATAATATTGCCCACATCTGGGTTTTGTGGAGAGATACTATTGACTTCTCAGTCGTTTGTAAGGACGATCAACAAATTTCAGTTGCTCAAGTAAATCCTGTCCACCCCTTATTCCACATCAGTTTTGTGTATGCAAAATGTTCTGCTCCAGAGCGAAGGGAATTATGGTCTTCATTAAATTCAATTCACTCTCAAATAAAAGGCCCTTGGTCTGTTATCGGTGACTTTAATTGCATTCTAAATCCTGATGAAAAGTTAGGGGGGAACCCCCCTAATACTGGTGCCATGATGGACTTCCAGCAATGTATTTCTGATTGCTCACTTCTGGATGCTGGTTTTTTGGGATCTAAGTTCACTTGGCATAACAACCAAGCAGGTAGTAAAGGAATTTCGGCTAGATTGGACAGGGTGCTTTCCAACACTGAATGGATAGCCTCAATACCAATCTCTGTTGAGCACCTGTCTAGGGAAGCTTCTGACCATGCACCTTTATTAGTTAAATCAAAGGCTTCCTTGCATTTCAAAAGCAGATTCTGTTTTCAAAGCATGTGGCCCAAACATGAGAAATTTCTTGAGGATGTTAAGCTCTGCTGGAACCTCAGTCCTGTGGCATCTTCTCCAATGACCACCCTTTATTTGAAACTTAAGCAGATGAGAATCATGCTTCGTAGCTGGAACAAGCTCACCTTTGGGAATGTCCATCAAAATTTAAAAGCAGCAGAAGATGAAGTTCTGCTGGCCGAACACAATTATGACTTGCAACCACTGAGGAAAATTACTCGAATCTTGAGCAAGCCAGGACCATACAATCAAGCAGACTGCTTCAACAGGAAATTTTTTGGAAACAGAAGTCCGGAATCCGTTGGTTACTTGAAGGAGACAGAAACACAAAGTTTTTCCATGCTTCAACCTTAGCCAAAAGACACAAGCAGAACATCACTCAACTGCGAAACTCAGCAGGCAATATGACTTCCAATCATGATGATATGAAGGACATAGCTGTCTCTCACTTTCAAAAAGCATTCAGTTCACAGAGTCACTACTTACATGAAGCTTCTCTGAGCTGTATTCCAAAACTGGTAACTCAGGAAGATAACACTAGTCTTTGCAAAATCCCAACAGATGAAGAAATTTTTGACACTGTTAAAGCTCTTTCCCCAGACAGTGCTCCAGGACCTGATGGATTCACGGGTGCTTTCTACCAATCCACCTGGCCTATTATTGGTGAGCTTGTTTGCAGTGCAGTAAAGGAACTTTTTATCACACAACTGCCCATTCCTCGAAGCGTCACCTCCACTCTAATAGCACTCATCCCAAAAATGGCAAATGCTATGGACATTTCTGATTACAGACCTATAAGTCTTTGCAACTTCTTTTACAAAATTGTTTCATCTATTATCAACAAAAGACTTGCCACAATTCTCCCAAGGATCATATCATTAGAGCAATCAGCATTTGTGAAGGGAAGACAAATTTCAGAAAACATTGCTCTTGCTCAAGATTTGACAAATGAATTGGGGAGGAAAACAAGAGGGCACAATGTCATGTTCAAACTTGACATGGCTAAAGCATATGACAGACTGGAATGGGATTTTCTTCTCACTATCCTTCACAAATTTGGCTTTGATAATTCTTTCATTATGATAGTTGAAAAATTGATCAAAAACTGTTGGTTTTCAATCTTGCTTAATGGTGACACAGCTGGTTTTTTCAAGTCTTCAAGAGGAGTGAGGCAAGGTGACCCACTTGCCCCATCTTTATTTATCATTGCGGAAGAATCATTAAGCAGAGCTCTAAAGGAAGCTTTCTCCAGTGGTAGGATTGATTGGTTTGCTGGGCCTAGCCGGTGCCCTCACATCTCCCACCTTTTGTTTGCAGATGATACCCTCCTGTTCAGCAAAGCTTGCATAAACTCTGTCAGAAATTTATTAAAAGTGCTTCAGATCTATGAAACTTCTTTAGGGCAGCAAATTAATATCAGCAAAAGTGGTTTCTTTTTGCACCCAAAGACACATAATTCAGTTGCCAATCGCATTCAAAGCTGTACTGGTTTCATCAGACATTCCTTTCCCCATAAATATCTGGGATGTCCTCTTATGATTGGCAGAAGGAAAAAGGTTTTCTTTGCAGGAATATTAACCTCAATCCAAAATAGAGTTGTCGGCTGGAAATCAAGCTTACTTTCCCAGGGAGCAAGACTTATTCTCATCAAGCATGTCTTGTCATCCATACCCATATACTTGTTATCATCATCCCCACTGCATGTAGGCACTCATGAACTTCTGGACAAGTCTTTTGCCAACTTCTTTTGGGGTTCCTCTATCCATGGAAAGAAAAAGCATTGGGCTGCATGGCAAGTTATCTGCAAACCTATATCTCAAGGAGGTCTTGGCATCATGTCACTAAGAGTCATGGAAACAGCCTTGCGGGTAAAGATGTTGTGGAAGGGATTATATACCAACTCTCTATGGGCAAATTTTTTTAGGGCAAAATACATTAAGCAGCATCATATCAGTGAGGTCCAATTCAAGAACATGAATGGCTTCACCAGGAGGGGGTGGCTGAAGGCCAGAGATCTTATCTCTAAACACACCAAAGTTGTAGTTGGTGATGGCAGCAATACACATTTCTGGTTGGACAACTGGATTGGAAGCAGATGCTTGGCAGAGTATGTCTCTACCTCAACAAACCAGAGCTCTAGTATTACTGTCAAGGATTTCTACACTGCCCGTCCAAATGCAAATAATAATATGCTGGATGGAAGGATCCCAGACTCAATCAAATCTGCTATCCTTAGCTTTAAGCTTAACCAGTATCCTGACTGTCCGGTCTGGAGTCTCTCCTCAACAGGTTTTTGCACTGTGGCCTCTTCCTACTGTGAACTGGCTACGAAAAATGATAATGATCACCCTTTTCCATGGACCCACCTTTGGTCGACTTGGCTACCAATAAAAGTTTCCATCCATCTCTGGAAGACTGCCCGCAATGCTATCCCCACTGATAAAAATGTTCAAAAGATGGGTGTGCAAATGTGCTCAAAATGTTATTGCTGTACATCACAGTGTGAGGAAACTACTAGCCACCTATTCATTCATAGTGAACTGGCCAAACATATTTGGTCTTATTTTAGGAGTTATGGACTGAAGACCAACTCAAATTCAGTGACTTATTTCATACATCACAATGCAGACAATATTCAGGTGAAATCTGCCCACGGTTTATTCATGCTTGTAGTAATTGGCTATGGGATTTGGGAAATCTGGAAAGCAAGGAATGCATCAAAATATGAGGGCAAGAGCATCTCCAAGGTCAGTCTTCTCCACCATATAAAAGCTCAAGTCAAGCGCACATGTGACACTGCAAACCTTAAAGAGTTTGACAATGTCAAAAAAATTACTTTGCGAGACTTTGGCATCAACAGCAGACAACATTCTAAAAGGCAGCTGATGACTGTCACCTGGGTCCATCCGACCCCTCTCTCACTCAAGCTAAACACCGATGGAGCCTGCAAAGGAAATGGAGACTCAGGAGGTGGAGGGGCTATTAGGGATCACAATGGCACTATTTTACTTGCTTTCTCACATTACTATGGTAAAGCAAACTGTCTTGTAGCTGAGGCGCGAGCTCTCCTCGATGGCATCAAGTACTACCGCACAACTGCTAACCAGCCAATCCAGATTGATATCGACTCCAAACTCTTAGTTCAAATCATCAAAAAAGCTACTCCATGCCCATGGTCCATTCTTCATTATATAAGGGAGATTTGGAGACTCCTTACCACTCAAGATTCAATAGCTCACATCTACAGAGAAGGAAATAAGGTTGCTGACTCTCTAGCATCTTTGGCTTGTTCCACTCATTGTACTGATTTTTTCTCTTATGATGAGCTCCCTAATTCTATAAAGGGAATAGCTCGATTGGATAAACTAGGTATGCCCAGTATCCGCTTAATGTAATGTAATCCTTCATCCAATTTATTATAAATACACCTCCTAATGTCTGAATGGTGGAGTGGCTTGCTCTTTGCCTCTGGTAAAAGGGTGCACTCTCCCATCCGGCACTAGGCAAGGTTTCTTGATAAAAAAAAATATTCTAACATGTTGCAAGTGGTCTAACTAGTAATATGTTCTAACATTTTCTAACATATAGGTTGGCTAACTAAACAGGTTGTTAGCCGGATCGCTAACATGGTCAAACAGGTTACATGTTAATATGTTCTAACATATTCTAACAGTTTAACAGGTTGGCAAATTAGTAATATATTCTAACATATTCTAACATATTTCAGGTTGGTATATATTCTAATATATATCAAGGCAGCAGGTCCGTGCAGGTTACATTCTAACATTTTCTAACAGGTTGCAGGTTGGTAACTAGTCTAACATGTTGGTATATATTCTATCACTTTTCTAATTATTAAGAGCCACAGGTTGGCTAACTATGAATAACATTTTCTAGCATATTCTGATTGGTATATATTCTAATATATACCAAGGCAGCAGGTCCGCCCTGGGGTTAAATTAATTTTTTTATGCTTTCAGAAATTAATTTACTAAAAATAAAAATTAATTCATACAAAAATAATTTTTCAGTATTATAATATCTGAAATATAGAAATATACTTTTAGGTTAACTTAGACTATTTTAATATGATGCTATACACATAACATGGCTAAACACATTTAATTAAGATGGCTAAACATTAAATTTGTTGTCTAAACAGTGAATAGTCTTTGACAGGTTTAAGATGTTTAAACAGTGAATGCAAATGTTACTAGATATGACATTAACAAGTTTAATACTTGTCTACACAATAGAAATGACTCAAAGTCAACTTTTGTAGCGTATTATTTGATTCAATTATAATGTTGTGTTAAACAAGTTTATGGTAGCGTCTGTTATAACAGACGTGAGCTCTTGTTTGCATAACAGATGTGAGCTCTTATTTTATAAGAGACGTGACTCAAATATACTTCTAAACATGCCTTGGATCAGACATGTCTGCCTAAAACACTTAATATGAAGATTTACTTCGATTAACTTTGGTAACTAACATGTTCTCACAAGTTGGCTACAGAGATGATTGATTATGGATTACAAAAGCATGATAGATCTCTACAAGTCAGGATAAAACGTGCTGTATAGACAATAATATCTCATGGAGATGAGCCTAATTACCTAGATTGCTTGGCTAATTAGCAACTGGTTTAGTTAAAAGATGAGAACACCTACCTTTCTGAGATGACCACTAGGTACAGGCAAAAGAAAAGGGCAGCTTTCTTCCCTCCTCTGCAACCTCTGCAACTTCAGAGAATGCTCCCCCTTCTCTGCAGCAAGCCTTCGGAAGAATGGAGGGAGCCTCAATATAGGGAATATTATAGTATTTTGGGTAGACAGGAGGGGAACAAGATCCGAAATCATAGCGTCCCATGGCCATACTATAGTGCGATGCCAACAAAAAGGGGTTGTATGTGTCGGAAAGGACACATGATAATGGGGTGCCAACTATGGTTTGTCTGGGCACACCACTATAATGATTACAACGTTTAGAAATTTTATATCTAATGAACCGTGTTAATAAAAATAGTAAATTATATATTTTTATGATCCCTATATTTTTCTGATATTTATCAAAATTTTATTTTATTAAAATATGCCATAATAAAATTAACCCGAAACTCCGTATCTAACTTTAAAGATTTTTATCTTTAAAAATTGATGGAATCAGTTTGTGAAATTTCATGGCTAAGATCCTTATATTTTTCTCTTATTTTTCATAAAATTTATTTCTCAAAATTTTCTTTAAATAAAACTGACACTATTCATGTACCTAAGGTTGGTGCAAAACCTGTTCAAGCGTAGGTATAGGTCAATAAGGTTGGTGCAGGTTTCTGTCAAGGTTGCACACACACTAAGTCTATACATCTTTCACTTGAAAGTCCGTACATCGCATGCCTGAGCATCCCTCTTCAATGTGCATACTTTCATATATGCATTTGTGCATCATTATAGAAAGTCTGTACATCGCCTTGTAGCATGCACGCATTCAAAGTCTATACACTCTTCTCGCAAGTCTATACATTCCTATCTTTACCTACGTTCTGTTGCATGCACACTAAGTCTATACATCCATCAGCTCAAAGTCTATACACTCTCGGACCAAGTCTGTACAGCCCGTGTGCTCCATGCATTCAAAGTCTATACATTCCTATCTTTACTTACGTTCACTGGTTTAAAGTATATACACTCTCGGACCAAGTCTGTACAGCTCGTGTGCTCCATGCATTCAAAGTCTATACATTCCTATCTTTACTTACGTTCACCAGCTCAAAGTCCCTATCTTTACCTACGTTCACCAGCTCAAAGTCTATACACTCTCGGACCAAGTCTGTACAGCCCGTGTGCTCCATGCATTCAAAGTCTATACATTCCTATCTTTACCTACGTTCACCAGCTCAAAGTCTATACATTGTCTGCTAGCACACACGCAGAGTCTGTACATTGTCCATTTGCTGCAACTCAAAGTCTATACATTGGCTGGTTGCTGCAACACAAAGTCTGTACATTGGCTGGTTGATAAGTCGGTACATCATTACTCAAAGTCTGTACATTGTTGTCACAAGCACATTAAGTCCATACATTCGTTCATGGCATGTCTGAACATCCATTTCCAATGTACATACCTTACTATCTGCATTTGTGCAATCCTTCAGGCAAAGTTTACCAAGTTTGTACATTGTGTTGCATATAGGTTTCTGCCTCGGTGTAAGTTTTGCTAGCCTATAACGTATAATTATTTGGCACAAAAGGTAAATGGTGGATGCTGGGATTGGAACCCTGGTCACTAGGTTGAAAGGCACATCACTTAACCAACTACACTAGGAAGTCACTTATTAAGTGAATAATCTTTACATATGATAACTCCGTGTTCCAACTTCTTACTTAAGCTTCCTCTAGAGTTTATCTAATATATTTTTTTTATTTGGGAATTATTATTAATAAATTTTTTTTATCTTTTTTTATACGGGGTGCTACATATTAGGGGCTGAGTACTGGGTGCTGGGAGTTGGGAATCGGATACTGGGCACTGGGGGTTTACCCTAGTAGGGTATGTTGACTAGGGCTAATTGTAAATTGGGGGACTAGGAGATAATATGTATGAGTTCAGTAATTCGGAAGACTGGGAACTGTAAATTGGCGGCTGGAGGATGACCCCTAAGGGGGTGTTGGCCTATGTTGCTGGGGACTGGGAGCAGGAGGCCAACCCAAAAGGGTGTGGTGGCCTGTATTACCGGAGTTGCTGGTTGGTTCTGAGGTATGTTAGCCAAAGATCGGTTATTGGCAAACCGGCTATTGACATGTTGTTAGCCGGAAATGTAGTTCACATTGGTTTGGGGAACTGGAGCTGGGGCTTGGCCGACTAACCATGGAAGGCATGGTAGCCGGAAGCTGGGATGAGCCGGGGCTGGAATTGGGGCTAGTCGGCTGACCATTGAAGATGTTGTAGCCGGAGGCTGGGACTGGGATTGGAACTGGCTGGCTAACTGCTGAGGTGTAATAGTCGGAAGACTGGGACTGAGGCTGGAGCTAGAACTGGAGCTGATGTTGGAACGGGAACTGGAGCTGGCCGGCAAACCGTTTAAGGTGCAATAGCCGAAAACTGGGACTGGAACTCGAATTGGAGCTGGAACTGGCCGACTAACTGCTGATGTGTAGTAGCTGGAAGATTGGGACTGGTTGGCTAACGGTTGAGGTGTATAGCCGAATGCTAGAGTTGGAATTAGTGATGACCGACCCTCGGGGGTGTAGTGGCCATCATTGTCATGGAGTAATGTTGAGCTCGCCATCGGTGAAATGTCACGGTCGACGACTTTCATTAGTGCGGAGTAGCGAGGAAGAGAGTTTTTTTATTCCCTTTACCATCTCTACCGCCCTTGCGGGTTTTCGGCAGAGCTGGCCCCCTTTGGCCTTTTCTGGTGCGCCCTTGCGGATTTTCACACCGAGGCGCCCTCACGGGTTTTCACCTCAGTTGGGTTGATGCCAATTTTTACCCTCAGTAATCTCGTGGAGGGAGTTGACCGAGGCCCCTAGGGTATCTCTATTTTTAACCCCATTTTGTTGTCTTTATCTTTTTTTTTACTTACTTGGGAGCTTGAGGGCTATATTGTTGCCGGTGCCGGGAATCCTCCCTCTTGCAGTCACGGGGACGATGCTGGGGGACTAACCGTCACAAGTATATGGCGGTGACGCTAGGAGGGGCTGACTGGCTATGATGCTTGATTATAGAGAAAGAGTGGAGGAAGTGATTGGTCCCACCCTTTAGAGGGGGTGGCTACTAGATTGCCGATGATGGCCGAGGCGCGCGCCTTAGTCAGGGTGGCACGTGAACTCGTGCTCTGGAGCGTGGTACAACTTCATGTGTTTACCGTTGAGAGGTCGAAACGGCTTATTACCCTTGTGGTCTATGACCGTGTAGGCCCCACCCTCGTAAACATCGTGAATAATGTATGGACCTCGCCAGTTAGGTTGCAATTTTTCACTGGAGCGCCCTGCCATGACTTCCTTTTCCTTAATCATGACAAGATCGCCTGGCTTGAAGGCTCATTGTTTGACGAGTTTGTCGTAGGCTAGAGCCATGCGGGCCTGGTACACTTGTAGATGTTTGTAGGTCTCGAGCCACTTGCCTTCTAGACTGGCGAGCTCTTCTAGCCTTCTCTGGTATTCATCTTTATCTGGGCCGGCAAAGTCGCTGTGGACCGCTATGCGGTAAGATGCTAGCTGGATCTCAATGGGGATGACGACTTCTGCCCCATAAACGAGGGAGAATGGTGAGCATCCCGTTGGGGTCTTATAAATCGTCCAGTAGACCCATAGTGCCTCGAACACATTTTCACCCCAATCGCGCTTTCGGTGGCTAACTATCTTAGCCAGAAGCTTACAGAGAGTTTTGTTGAAGGCCTCTTCCAGACCGTCAGCTTGAGGGTTGTAGACTGAAGAGGTTCTCCAGTCGATGTGGAACTTGGCCGCTAGTTGGTGTACGGCTCTATTCTTGAAGGGTGTGCCGTTATCTGACACTATACGACTGGGAGTACTGAATCGGTATATGATGTTGTGTCGAACAAATCTGGCTACCACTTCGCCGGTGACCTCCCGCAAGGGGACGGCCTCAGCCCATCGAGAGAAGTAGTCGATGGCAACCAGAATATATTTGTGCCCTCTAGAGGATGGCAGGAAGGGTCCCACGATGTCCATGCCCCATTCGGAGAATGGCCATGTAAGGGCCGTTGGGCGTAATGGATTTGGAGGTCTTCTGGGCACCAGGCCAAATGACGGGATCGTCAAGCGGCATCGACAAAACTATCAAATATAAATTTATGTCTAAGTTGTCTTTTGTTTATTGGGCCATATATAGAGTGGGCCTCATATGTAGTGTTTTCTTTTGTCATTAGTAATATATATATAAATATATAAACTTAGTAACCCACGTAGAAACCCAAGTCTCTTCAGTTTCCTAGGTGGTCTTTAGTTATTTTGTCATAGATACTCATATATAATGGTTGCACTTATGTGCATTTATGAGAACCCACGTAGGAACCCAAGCCTCTTGAGTTTCCTAGGTGGTCTTTAGTTATTTTTCCATAGATACATATATATATAATGGTTGCACTTATGTGCATTTATTAGGTACTCCTCGTAGGAACCATGGCTCTTGGTATTCCAAGGTGCCCATTCCCCTCCCCATGTTTTCTATTTAAACAAATGTAAACCCACGATGGATATAATATAGAATGCAATGAAATAGTTTGAATTTTAGGCATGACTTGTGTGTTCTCCAATTTTTGGAATCTCGGGTGAGAGGCCCAACCCCACTTCGCCCCGCCATGAAGGTCGTCCGTGAAGCTCCGGTGCATCGTCTTCAAGAAGAGGACGGGTGTGAAGTCCCATCGAAGCTCCACGATCTTCCTCCTTCACCGTTCAACCGCCGTCGTCGTCCATCACCACCGCCACCATCGCCGTGCCAACTACAACACCTGCAACCGCCATCACCGTAGAAAAGAATTGAAGAGCGCGACTGCGTCGTCCCTGAGATGGGGATGGGTGTGAGGCCTCGGCCGAGCACCTCCATTCTTCTCTAGTCACCTCGCGTTCCTGCTCTCCGGCTGACAGTTTGAAGTCCTTCCTCGACCTCGTGTCACATCAAATGGTATCAGAGCTTAGGGAACCTGGATGTTCCATCAGATCGAGATCCTGAGCTACGAGGTTCGAGGTCGAACCTCCTCCAAGCGGAGGGGTTTGACGGGATCGTCAAGCGGCATCGACAAAACTATCAAATATAAATTTATGTCTAAGTTGTCTTTTGTTTATTGGGTCATATATAGAGTGGGCCTCATATGTAGTGTTTTCTTTTGTCATTAGTAATATATATATAAATATATAAACTTAGGAACCCACATAGGAACCCAAGTCTCTTGAGTTTCCTAGGTGGTCTTTAGTTATTTTGTCATAGATACATATATATAATGGTTGCACTTATGTGCATTTATGAGAACCCACATAGGAACCCAAGCCTCTTGAGTTTCCTAGGTGGTCTTTAGTTATTTTGTCATAGATACATATATATAATGGTTGCACTTATGTGCATTTATTAGGTACTCCTCGTAGGAACCATGGCTCTTGGTATTCCAAGGTGCCCATTCCCCTCCCCATGTTTTCTATTTAAACAAATGTAAACCCACGATGGAGATAATATAGAATGCAATGAAATAGTTTGAATTTTAGCCATGGCTTGTGTGTTCTCCAATTTTTGGAACCCCGGGTGAGAGGCCCAACCCCACTTCGCCCCGCCATGGAGGTCATCCGTGAAGCTCCGGTGCATCGTCTTCGAGAAGAGGACGGGTGTGAAGCCCCATCGAAGCTCCACGATCTTCCTCCTTCACCGTTCAACCGCCGTCATCGTCCATCACCACCGCCACCACCGTCGTGCCAACTACAACGCATGCAACCTCCATCACCACAGAGAAGAATTGAAGGGCGTGACTGCGTCGTCCCTGAGATGGGGATGGGTGTGAGGCCTCGGCCCAGCTCCTCCATCCTTCTCTAGTCACCTCGCCTTCCTGCTCTCCGGCTGACAGTTTGAAGTCCTTCCTCGACCTCGTGTCACATCACCAAAGGCTTGGCATTGATGACACGTATGAGCATACTGGGTGCAGTCCGCATACATGGTTGGCCAATAGAAGCCTTTGAGCTTAATGTTGTTCTTCATTTTATCTCCGCCCCGGTGGGGCATTTGTTGGCACATGCTTATTTCCTCTAATTAATTGAGGATTAAGCATAGAAAAACACTCCCTAAATAGAACAAAATGGCACAATGCCAAAGGTGCTCTACCAGTCGAGCTGAGCTCGGAAATCGATACACTTCATCGGGTCAGACGGCACACCATAACAAGCGGGGATTGCTCCTGAGCAAAGGGCACTATACCTGTAACACCCGAGAATTTTAAAATAGAAATATATATAAAAAAAAGTTTAATCATTGAACTCATATTCTAATTCTATTGGATTAACCATTTTAAAACATTTAATTACCTATAGATGCTTTAGAAGATGCCAAATTAAATTTTTAGAAATGTCAATTTATATTTTTAATCACTTAGGAAATTAATATTACACTATTCCAAAGAAATATGAAATAGGTTATATAGATAGTGTTTTAAAGGTTAAACATCACTTTTACAAGATGCCAATTCATATTTTCATAATTTAGAAAATTTTATATTCCAACTTTTACATTATATCATTATTTTGAAGAAATAAGGGTATATAGATGAAGTGTTAAATGATAAACATAATTTAGAAAGTGAGAAATGGTATATAGATAATTTTAGTTAGTGTAGAGTGAATACAAAAATCTCCGTTCAAAATAACGACATATGTTAAGTCGTTATTTCCTAAACGTGAATAGTGACATGAATAGTGTCACTTTTTATTTAAAAAGAATTTTTCAAAAAAATTATATGTAAAAATAGAGAAAAATGTAAGGGTCTCACCCCTGAAATTTCACAAACAAATTCCATCAATTTTTAAAGATAAAAATCTTTGAAGTTTAATATGAAAATCTTAACTTATGAAATACATGACCCTCTCTGGGGCGTCATTTCTTTTCCGACAATTATCACGATCATTCTATCCTTCCAGCCTGTGTAGGCTATCAACCCACTAAATACCCTATAATTATAGATCTTGTCTCCCATCCTGTCGACCCTAAGGTTATAAAATACACTCTATTCTCCCTATTTGGTTAGTTCGACGGCTAGATACGGGAACAAGTTCTGAAGAGTTACAGAGGAAGGGAAGGGCTGCTTCTTCCTCTCCTGTCAACTCCTGTCACTTCACAGAGGTAGGTGTTCTCAAATCTTTGCCTAACTAGTAGCTAATAGGTTAATTGATACATATTTAGAGTTCGATCAACTAGTCAACCATGCTATTTTATATATATATATAAATATATATATATATATTTACCATGACCCAGAATAATACCATGTTATACATCGGTTAATAGCTCGTTACATACTGTTATCATGATTTTTTTAGCATGATTTCATGAGCTTTTTAACGGATTTTATCACACTAGTTTTCAGTCTTAAATCCTTAAATTATAGCCTCTGTTAACGTGTTAAACACACAGGGGCATTGAAAATGATGCCCCTGACTAGGGCATCCATTTCAAAATTGAAGACTGTGTAAACAGTCGTCAATTAATTAACGACATGACTAATGTCATCAATTTAATTTTCTGGATTTTGAGTAATTGATAATTCAACACATTCAAAAATCCATAACTATCAAATTAAAGCACTAAATTTTTGCATGAACATGTTTCTGGAATCCTGACATTTTTCTCGACATATTCGTATCATTACTTTCTGATTTAGAATATTTTTATACGAATGAATAGTGCATGAATAGTATGTGAATAGTGACACAGTTTTGTAAATGACGCCCCTAACCAGGGCGTCAATTACCAAATTGAAGACTGTGTAAACAGTAGTCAATTAATTAACGACATGACCAACGTCGTCAATTTAATTTCCTGGATTTTGAGTAATTGATAATTCAACACATTCAAAAATCCATAACTATTGAAATAAAGAATGAAATTTTAAAATGAACACATTTCTGGAGTCCTGATATTTTTCTCAACATATTCATATCATTAATTCCTGATTCAGAATATTTTTTTTACATTGATGAATAGTACATGAATAGTGAACCACGGTAAATGACGCCCCTGACCAGGGCGTCAATTACTAAATTGAAGACTGCGCAAACAGTCGTCAATTATCAAATTGAAGACATGACCCATGTCGTCAATTCAGAATATTTTTTTAACAGATGAATAGTATATGAATAGTGCATGAATAGTTACCATTATATGTAAATGACGCCCCTGATCAGGGCGTCAATTACTAAATTGAAGACTGTTCAAACAGTCGTCAATTAATTGAAGACATGACCCATGTCGTCAATTTAATTTCCTGATTCAGAATATTTTAACACGGATGAATAGTACATGAATGGTGCATGAATAGTGAAACAGTTTTGTAAATGACGCCCCTGCCCAGGACGTCAATTACAAAAGTGACAACTGTTCAAACAGTCGTCCATTAGATGACGCCATGACCAATGTCGTCAATTCATTTTCCTCAAATTTTTAGAAACCAGTAAATCAAAACATTCAAAAACCTATAACTAATAAACCGGACCATGAAAATTTTGACTGAACATATTTCTGTGACCTTGAAATTTTTCTCTACATGTCCATGTCTTCGATTCCTGATTTATTGGAAGAATTAAAAATGAATAGTGTTTAAATAGTAAACTGTGACTCATAATGTAGAGCCACCATATTCAGACAATTATAACTTTTTTAACCTAATCATGAAACTCATGCATGAACATGGTTCTGGAACCCTCATATTTTTTCTCTATTTAACCATCTACTTAATTCCTGATTTATTGAAAGTATTAAAAATGAATAGTGTTTGAATAGTGTTTTGAGTCACAGAATGTACCTTTCCGGTGTAAATCACCTCAATTTATTAAATAGGAGAACCCAACAATTTCACATGAGCATGATTCTGAACTCCCGAGAATGTCATCTACCTGTCCATATCCTTACTTTCTATTTTTGAGAAAATTTTACGGTATGAATAGTATATAAAAGTCACTATTTCAATGAATAGTATCACTTTTCCAAATAAAAGAATTTTTTTTATATAGACACGTAGGTATGTAGAGAAAAATATAAGGAATCTAACGGTATACTCATGCATCAGATTAGGTATCATAATTCACATTTATTAAATTTTTCACATGGAGGATTAATATATTAAATGATTAATATATACATAAACTTAGGAATGACGACTGTCGTCATTCACAAAACTGAGACCTAATCCAGGGCGTCATTTTGAGGTGAATAGTAATTTCAATGAATAGTGGTGAATAGTAATGAATAGTAATCTAAATAATAATTGAATAGTATTCTTAAATAGTAAACTGGCATAACTGCATAATGGCCCTTATGGGATGTTCTAACTTTTGTTTAACCTTACTATAGAGTTATCTAGAATTTTGTTTAGGAAAAATTATATAAATTGATACTTTTTCCTTCATTTCTATTGTGGTTTATACCGACGCAACCCTAAGTCATTTTCTTGCATATTATGAGTCCTTGAATTCCATTCCATAAAAATCTACCTTGTATATCCTACTAAGACAACCCTTGAAACTCTATATTGGCTATAAAATGAGAGTGGATGTCAAAAGTAATACATGAAATGCTGTTCATATAGGGCCCGGTCTGGTCCTGGGAGGAGCACCCGAAGGTACTTGTACCCATGGGAGTTTATTGACCACGGTGTTTAGCATTGCACCGGAGTACTTGCTTGACTTGAGACACTCCACCCTACACTCTCTCTTTACTCACTTGACTTGACTTGCGTGGCCCAGAACGGGCAATACTTGACTTGTGGCCCGAGAAAGGGCGAAATACTTGCTTGATTGAAATAGCCAATTCTACTGATACGTACTTAACTTTACTTGCTTGAATTAAATTTTACTTGCTCGTACCTGAGATATACTTGTACATGAGTACATACTCGCACTTGAATTCGTAATAGTACATGAATCCCTGCTAGACCCGAAGTGGCATTTACATCTATAATTCTTGAAATACTGCTTGTCAAATACTTGAAATCTTGATATACTCTCTGTATACAACTCTTGAACTCTTATTGTTCATCATGTATAGATATACCTGCATACCCGATTCTTTTATACATATGTCATGCATAGCCATACTGATAATACATGTAAATTGTAATTCACGTAAAGATTGCTTGAATTTGAGATGTAATTCCTACTGAGCGATTCGCTCATCCAGTTGCTTCCTAACATTTTCAGGTGATTCGGATAGCGACAAGAATGGGTTTGAGGCCGAGTGAAGAGTGCTAGAACGCCATCCATTTATCATTAGCTAGTCGAGTCTTTGAATTTATTTGAGTCTACCTTGTATTCCCAGTTATATCAATTAGTGGTATAAACTTTGTGTTAAGTCGTGTAGCCTAATGTTTGGCTTTCTAAATTTGAAAATTTGTCATTGAATATCTTTATTTCCTTTGATTAATCAAATAAACATCACTTGGACTATTGGAATTTATTAGATTTTTAGTCATTTGCGCACTCTGAAATTTTGTATGTTAAAATTCTTATCGCTCTAATGACACGATCTATATAGACGCGTCACGCATCCGAGTATCTTCCGCGCTCGGGACGTGACAGTCTTCGTGGTATCAGAGCCTAGGTTTTCAAACCTAGGGAACTAGAAGAAATAAAAGGTTAGAAATTAAAATCTAAGTAAAAACTTGAGTCCAAGGATAGGTAAAACCCAAGTTCAAGGATAGATATACCTTACCCGGTGAGATGGATAGAGCCATGGGTTAAGTTCTACAATGACTTTCGACCTTACAAGTAAACTTGATCTTTATCATACTTAACTCTTTTTGTAGGATCATGGCTGCGGAAAGAGCACAATGGGGCGAGATGCAGCGCACCATGCAAGGCCTCACTCAGGCACTACAGCAAGTGGCCCAAGGCGGAGCAAACCGTGGAGCGGGAGATCTCCACCGAAGTTTCCGTAACATGAACCCACCGAGGTTCACGGGTTCGTCCGACCCCGAGGATGCCGAGAATTGGCTAAAGGAGATGGAACGAATCTTCCGTGTGATGCAATGCGCGGATGAAGAGAAGGTTTTACTGGCCGTATTCCAACTAGAGCGGGACGCTCGATGCTGGTGGGAATCCATAGAAGCAACACTGCCAGAATATCATGTCACATGGGATGAATTCACGGAACATTTCAACAACAAGTACTTCTCCGATCATATCCAGAAAAGAAGGCCACAGAATTCGCCGTTCTAAAACAACGGGGCTTGAAAGTGGCCGAGTATGAGGCCCAATTCTCCAGATTATCTAGGTATGCACCCCACTTGGTGTGTACAAAAAAGATGAAGGCGAAAAGATTCCTCAATGGGCTTCGGCCCCATAATATCACACAACTTGCCCCGATGGACATCCAAGTCTATTCGGAGAAGGTTCGGCGTGCTCAACTGCTGGAAGACGCCACCGAATTATCTGAGAGAATCCGAGGAAGAGACAAGAAGGAACCCGTCACAATCCCGGGAAAATTCAAACAATCCTTCAACAAGAAGCGGTTCTTCATGGGAGGGGAGCCCTCCAAGGTAAAGAAATTCCAGAAGAATGACAGGCCATTCTCCACCACCACACCATCAAAGGAAATTTACAAGTATTGTGATAAAGCTGGCCATAAGACCGAGGAATGCTGGAGGAAGTTAGGAGCTTGTCTTCGATGCGGGAGCCAAGAGCATCGGATCCCAGACTACCCACTGATGAAGGAGCGGGACATCAAAGATGAGAAGCGTTCGGTAAAGAAACAAGGCCGTATGCAAGCTCTCCGAGAGACGGAACCCACTGAAGGTGGAATTGTGGAAGGTACTCTCACTATTTGTTCAAAAATTGCTTAAGTTTTATTTGATACCGAAGCAACTCATTCATTCGTTTCCAAGAACTTTGCTGCTTCATTTTCTAAGAAACATGAACTGTTAGATTTGGTCATATCTACACCTCTTGGGAATGAGTCTAATATCACTTATCACTATCCAAATTGTGAAGTGATGATTAAGGGAAGTAATTTACCTGCTAACATGATATGCCTAGATATGAAGGGTTATGACGTCATACTAGGTGCCGACTGGCTATCCACATACTAAGCAACTGTAGATTGCCGGCATGGCATGGTAACTTTCGTGGATTTCCCAGAGCTAGTTTACAATAGCCCTCGGAGTAAATCACTTCTTATATCAGCACTCCGAGCTAGTAAACTTATGAATAAGGGATGCATGGCTTTCATAGCACTCGTGACTGGCACGAAGGTCGAGAAGGTTAAACTTGAAGACATCCGTGTTATTCGGGATTTTCTTGATATTTTTCCAGAAGAATTGACCGGCTTACCCCCGGAAAGGGAAGTGTCGTTTACAATCGACCTTGTCCCCGGTGCTGGTCCTGTTTCCAGGGCACCGTACAGAATGTCCCCTGCTGAGCTGAAGGAACTAAAGGAGCAGCTAATGGAGTTATTGAACAAGGGTTTCATCAGGCCGAGTACTTCCCCATGGGGAGCACCCGTGCTATTCGTCAAAAAGAAGGACGGATCGATGAGATTATGCATAGATTATCGGCAGCTAAATCATCTTACAATCAAGAACAAGTATCCACTGCCAAGAATTGATGAGCTGTTCAATCAACTATCTGGAGCTTTATATTTCTCCAAGATTGATCTTCGTTCTGGTTACCACCAATTGAAGATCAAAGAAGAAGACATTCATAAAACTGCATTCCGAAGCAGGTATGGGCATTACGAATTTACTGTTATGTCTTTCGGACTAACAAATGCCCCCGCAGCTTTTATGCAGTTAATGAACATCATATTCAGGCCCTATTTAGACCAATTTATTGTGGTCTTTATTGATGATATTCTGATCTATTCAAAGACCGAAGAGGATCCTGAAGAACACCTCAAGAAGGAATTGCAGATATTAAGGGAAAACAAGCTATATGTCAAATTCAGCAAATGCGAGTTATGGCTCGAGGAAGTATCCTTCTTAGGCCATATCATTTCGAAGAACGGAATTGCTGTTGACCCATCAAAGGTCGAAGCCGTGAAGAACTGGGAACGACCCACAAATGCAACTCAGATTCGGAGCTTCTTGGGTCTAGCTGGTTACTACCAGCGTTTTATCAAGGACTTCTCCAAAATTGATGTTCCTCTGACCAGGTTAACCCGCAAGGAAGTGCCTTATGAGTGGAAGGAAGACTGTGAAAAGAGTTTCCAAACTTTGAAGGATCTCTTGACCACTGCTCCAGTCTTATCATTACCAATGGAAGGAGAAAAATACGAGGTATATACCGATGCTTCTGGTATTGGCCTTGGATGTGTATTGATGCAGAATGGGAGAGTCATTACATACTCTTCACGACAATTGAAGAAACATGAAGAGAACTACCCGGTTCACGACTTAGAACTGGCCGCAGTAGTATTCACTTTGAAGATCTGGAGGCACTATCTCTACGGAGAACAATTCACTGTGTACTCCGATCATAAAAGCCTCAAGTACTTATTCTCCCAAAAGGAGCTGAACATGCGGCAAAGGCGTTGGCTTGAGTATCTAAAGGATTTCGACTTCACTATACAGTACCATCCTGGTAAGGGTAATTCCGTAGCTGATGCCCTTAGTCGAAAACCGAGAACAATATTGGCCAACTGCATGATACAAGAATGGAAACTGCTGGAGAAATTCTCTGAGCTTGATATCAGCACAGATGAGAAGAACATGTGTATTATTCTATCTCATATGAGCCTACATCCAGATTTGCTACCTGAAATCTAGAAGCTACAAAAAGAGGATCCCTCGCTAGTGGAGATAAAGAGCAAGCTGGACGAGAGACTGGATTTCAAGCTGGCACCTGATGGAAGATTTCTATTTCATGAACGGACATGTGTGCCCGACTGTCCCGAATTGAAGAAGAAGATTCTTGAAGAAGCTCATAGATCGAGATACACAATCCACCCTGGGGCCACTAAGATGTACCAAGACTTGAAAAGAACTTTCTGGTGGCCTAACATGAAAAGGGAGGTAGCAGACTTTGTGTCTCGTTGCCTCACAAGCCAACAAGTGAAGGTGGAACATCAAAAACCCGCCGGAAAGCTACATCCGCTGGATATTCCCAAGTGGAAGTGGGAAGACATTGGTATGGACTTTACCATGGGTTTGCCCAAGTCTAGGGGCGGATATGATGGAATTTGGGTAATTATCGACCGGTTAACTAAATCGGCCCATTTCTTACCCATCAAAAGTCGATGGTCAGTCGACGTACTTGCTGCCATGTATATTAAGGAGATGGTTAGATTGCATGGAGTTCCTGTCTCGATCGTATCTGATCGAGACCCACGCTTCACCTCTCATTTTTGGAAGGGTCTACAACACTCTCTGGGGATAAAACTTAATTTCAGCACTGCTTTCCATCCCCAGACAGATGGTCAGACTGAAAGGACAAATCAGGTTGTTGAAGATATGTTAAGGGCATGTATTATAGATTTCGGCGGAAGCTGGCATGACCACTTATCCCTAGCCAAATTTACCTATAATAACAGCTATCAAGCTAGTATTCAAATGGCACCTTTCGAGACGCTTTATGGCAGGAGTTGTCGTTCTCCAATATGCTGGGAAGAAGTCGGTGAAAGATAAATTCTAGGCCCAGATATGGTTAGAGATTCGACTGAGAAGATACACCTTATCAGAGAGAGGCTCAAGGTAGCTCAGTGCAGGCAAAAATCTTATGCTGATAATAGAAGGAGAGATTTGGAGTTCCAAGTTGGTGACCATGTATTTCTCAAGGTATCTCCTGGCCGAGGTATTAGAAGATTCGGTGTTAAGGGCAAGCTCACACCGAGGTTTATCGGTCCATTCGAAGTATTGGAAAGAGTGGGCGAGGTGGCCTATCGTATTACTTTACCTCCTCAACTCTCGGAAGTGCACAATGTATTCCATATATCTATGCTGAAGAAATATGTGCACGACCCTTCTCACGTCATCGACCATGCTGATTTGGTGATTCAAAGAGATCTTACTTATGAGCAAAGGCTGATGCGGATCCTTGACCGCGAAGTCCAAGTTCTAAGGAGCAAGACGATCCCTATAGTGAAAATCCAATGGAATCGATGCGCAGAACAAGAAGCCACTTGGGAGACTAAAGAATATATGAAAAGAAGATACCCAGAATTATTCTAAACTGTAAGTATTTTGTACTTTCCACAATATCCTTATACAGATGAATTTGGGGACCAAATTCTTTTAAGTAGGGGAGAGTGTAACACCTGAGAATTTTAAAATAGAAATATATATATATATAATTTAATCATTGAACTCATATTCTAATTCTATTGGATTAACCATTTAAAACATTTAATTACCAATAGATGCTTTAGAAGATGCCAAATTATATTTTTAGAAATGCCAATTTATATTTTTAATCACTTAGGAAATTAATATTACACTATTCCAAAGAAATAAGAAATATGTTATATAGATAGTGTTTTAAAGGTTAAACATCACTTTTACAAGATGCCAATTCATATTTTCATAATTTAGAAAATTTCATATTTCAACTTTTACATTATATCATTATTTTGAAGAAATAAGGGTATATAGATGAAGTGTTAAAGGATAAACATAATTTAGAAAGTGAGAAAGGGTATATAGATAATTTTAGTTAGTGTAGAGTGAATACAAAAATCTCTGTTCAAAATAACGACATATGTTAAGTCGTTATTTCCTAAACGTGAATAGTGACATGAATAGTGCCACTTTTTATTTAAAAAGAATTTTTTAAAAAAAATTATATGTAAAAATAGAGAAAAATGTAAGGGTCTCACCCCTAAAATTTCACAAACAAATTCCATCACTTTTTAAAGATAAAAATCTTTGAAGTTTAATATGAAAATCTTAACTTATGAAATACACGACCCTCTCTGGGGCGTCATTTCTTTTCCGACAATTATCACGATCATTCTATCCTTCCAGCCTGTGTAGGCTGTCAACCCACTAAATACCCTATAATTCTGGATCTTGTCTCCCATCCTGTCGACCCTAAGGTTATAAAATACACTCTTTTCTCCCTATTTGGTTAGTTCGATGGCTAGATACGGGAACAAGTTCTGAAGAGTTGCAGAGGAAGGGAAGGGCTACCTCTTCCTCTCCTGTCAACTCCTGTCACTTCACAGAGGTAGGTGTTCTCAAATCCTTACCTAACTAGTAGTTAATAGGTTAATTGATGCATATTTAGAGTTCGATCAACTAGTCAACCATGCTATGTATATATATATATATATATACCATGACCCAGAATAATACCATGTTATGCATCGGTTAATAGCTCGTTACGTACTATTATCATGATTTTTTTAGCATGATTTCATGAGCTTTTTAACGGATTTTATCACACTAGTTTTCAGTCTTAGATCCTTAAATTATAGCCTCTGTTAACGTGTTAAACACACAGGAGCATTGAAAATGACGCTCCTGACTAGGGCGTCCATTTCAAAATTGAAGACTGTGTAAACAGTCGTCAATTAATTAACGACATGACCTATGTCGTCAATTTAATTTTCTGGATTTTGAGTAATTGATAATTCAACACATTCAAAAATCCATAACTATCAAATTAAAGCACTAAATTTTTGCATGAACATGTTTCTGGAATCCTGACATTTTTCTCGACATATTCGTATCATTACTTTCTGATTTAGAATATTTTTATACGGATGAATAGTGCATGAATAGTATGTGAATAGTGATGCAGTTTTGTAAATGACGCCCCTGACCAGGGCGTCAATTACCAAATTGAAGACTGTGTAAACAGTCGTCAATTAATTAACGACATGACCAACGTCGTCAATTTAATTTCCTAGATTTTGAGTAATTGATAATTCAACACATTCAAAAATCCATAACTATTGAAATAAACCACGAAATTTTAAAATGAACACATTTCTGGAGTCCTGGCATTTTTCTCAACATATTCATATCATTACTTCCTGGTTCAGAATATTTTTTTTACATTGATGAATAGTATATGAATAGTGAACCACGGTAAATGACGCCCCTGACCAGGGCGTCAATTACTAAATTGAAGATTGCGTAAACAGTCGTCAATTATCAAATTGAAGACATGACCCATGTCGTCAATTCAGAATATTTTTTTTAACGGATGAATAGTACATGAATAGTGCATGAATAGTTACCATTATATGTAAATGACGCCCCTGACCAGGGCGTCAATTACTAAATTGAAGACTGTTCAAACAGTCGTCAATTAATTGAAGACATGACCCATGTCGTCAATTTAATTTCCTGATTCAGAATATTTTAACACGGATGAATAGTACATGAATAGTGCATGAATAGTGAAACAGTTTGTAAATGACGCCCCTACCCAGGACGTCAATTACAAAAGTGACGATTGTTCAAACAGTCGTCCATTAGATGACGCCATGACCAATGTCGTCAATTCATTTTTCTCAAATTTTTAGAAACCAGTAAATCAAAACATTCAAAACCCTATAACTAATAAACCGGACCATGAAAATTTTGACTGAACATATTTCTGTGACCTTGAAATTTTTCTCTACATGCCCATGTCTTCGATTCCTGATTTATTGGAAGAATTAAAAATGAATAGTATTTAAATAGTAAACTGTGACTCATAATGTAGAGACATCATGTTCAGACAATTATAACTTTTTTAACCTAATCATGAAACTCATGCATGAACATGGTTTTGGAACCCTCATATTTTTCTCTATTTAACCATCTACTTAATTCCTGATTTATTAAAAGTATTAAAAATGAATAGTATTTTGAGTCACAGAATGTACCTTCCCAGCGTAAATCACCTCAATTTATTAAATAGGAGAACCCAACAATTTCACATGAGCATGATTCTGAACTCCCGAGAATGTCATCTACCTGTCCATATCCTTACTTTCTATTTTTGAGAAAATTTTACGGTATGAATAGTATATAAAAGTCACTATTTCAATGAATAGTATCACTTTTCCAAATAAAAGAAATTTTTTTATATAGACACGTAGGTAGGTAGAGAAAATATAAGGAATCTAACGGTATGCTCGTGCATCAGATTAGGTATCATAATTCATATTTATTAAATTTTTCACATGGAGGATTAATATATTAAATGATTAATATATACATAAACTTAGGAATGACGACTATCGTCATTCACAAAATTGAGACCTAATCCAGGGCGTCATTTTGAGGTGAATAGTAATTTCAATGAATAGTAGTGAATAGTAATTAATAGTAATTAATAGTAATCTAAATAGTAATTGAATAGTATTCTTAAATAGTAAACTGGCATAACTGCATAATGGCCCTTATGGGATGTTCTAACTTTTGTTTAACCTTACTATAGAGTTATCTAGAGTTTTGTTTAGGAAAAATTATATAAATTGATACTTTTTCCTTCATTTCTATTGTGGTTTATACCGACGCAACCCTAAGTCATTTTCTTGCATATTATGAGTCCTTGAATTCCATTCCATAAAAATCTACCTTGTATATCCTACTAAGACAACCCTTGAAACTCTATATTGGCTATAAAATGAGAGTGGATGTCAAAAGTAATACATGAAATGTTGTGCATATAGGGCCCGGTCTAGTCTTGGAGGAGCACCCGAAGGTACTTGTACCCATGGGAGTTTATTGACCACGGTGTTTAGCATTGCACCGGAGTACTTGCTTGACTTGAGATACTCCACCCTACACTCTCTCTTTACTCACTTGACCTAGACTTGCGTGGCCCGGAACGGGTAATACTTGACTTGTGGCCCGAGAAAGGGTGAAATACTTTCTTGATTGAAATAGCCAATTCTACTGATACGTACTTAACTTTACTTACTTGAATTAAATTTTACTTACTCGTACCTGAGATATACTTGTACATGAGTACATACTCGCACTTAAATTCGTAATCGTACATGAATCCCTGCTAGACCCGAAGTGGCATTTACATCTATAATTCTTGAAATACTGCTTGTCAAATACTTGAAATCTTGATATACTCTCTGTATACAGCTCTTGATCTCTTATTGTTCATCATGTATAGATATGCCTGCATACCCGATTCTTTTATATGTATGTCATGCATAGCCATACTGATAATACATGTAAATTATAATTCACGTAAAGATTGCTCGAATTTGAGATGTAATTCCTACTGAGCGATTCGCTCATCCAGTTGCTTCCTAACATTTTCAGGGGATTCGGATAGCGACAGGGTTTGAGGCCGAGTGAAGAGTGCTAGAATGCCATCCATTTATCATTAGCTAGTCGAGTCTTTGAATTTATTTGAGTCTACCTTGTATTCCCAGTTATGTTAGTTAGTGGTATAAACTTTGTGTTAAGTCGTGTAGCCTAATGTTTGGCTTTCTAAATTTGAAAATTTGTCATGGAATATCTTTATTTCCTTTGATTAATCAAATAAACATCACTTGGACTATTGAATTTATTAGATTTTTAGTCATTTGCGCACTCCGAAATTTTGTATGTTAAAATTCTTATCGCTCTAATGACACGATCTATATAGACGCGTCACGCATCCGAGTATCTTCCGCGCTCGGGACGTGACAATACCAGCCAGTTTCTCCGACAACCGAGTCAGGTCCAAGGGTCGGGACAACCTGCCGTACAGGATGGCCGTCTTTAAAGATTCAGGGATCATCCCCGAATACCTTGCCTACGGTATTACACCACCGACACCCCAACAACCGGGTTAACTCAGGACTCAGAATAGCCTACTGCATCATACGACTCTTCGCCAAGGAGCGAGGGTCACCCCGACCACCAGACAAACGGCATCATCATGTCCACAGCCCAGTCACCGGGCCCAACCAAGGGTTCTAACCAGCTAGTCGTGACCTATGGCAACCTCAACAATCGATTGGGCCCACCCCCGATCACTCAGTTTGCGGGTTTACCCGCGTTCAACATAGCTACCCGAGCCGACCTGGGGGCGCCCTGACTACAAGCCACGCCATGTGGCACCCAGCAACGAGGCTGGGGTCTACCCTCAAGTCACCTCCCTCCAGCCCTCTGAAGTCAAAGGAAGACCCATCTGGGCCAACCACAAGCTTCAGGAGCTCACATCACCCTTATACAGCCCACGCACGGGTGCCGGGAATTTTCCCGAGCACTTGGTGGGCGCGTATGCTCCAGCCACTCTACAGCAACCTGGAGCCCAACTCGGGACTCCTAGCAACCCATCACGTCATGCACCACCATCGTGCGCCCTCGCACGCGGATCGACTTGTGCGGTCAGGTTGCGGGGGGGTCAAGGGGGTAGTGCCCCTTGCGTGGGTTTTCGGGGGCGGAGCCCCCGGAAGAAAATTTCAGTTTATAACAGGGGCATTGTTGTCTTTTGGTACCCTGACTTGTGGCGCCCTGCAGGCCGTGACCTGCCTCCCTATGGACCGGTGTTGAAGCGACTGAACCCTCAGTCAAACCCGTGGTCAAACCCTGGTAAACCCCCCAGTCAAACCCGCCTAAACCCCCCCGAGGGAGGGTTTAGGCGGACCAGCCTAGACCCCCAGGCTGGTCCGCCTAAACCCTTAGGCATACCAGCCTGACCCCCCTAGGCCGGTCCACCTAAACCCATCCATAAAAAAAAGGATTTTTTTCAAAAAAGAAAACCCAATTTTTGCCCCGCCTAAACCCTTCGTCCCCTACTCCGCGAACAAAAAAAAATGTATTTTTAAGGGTTTACCCAGACCAAGTTTAACCCTTGACTTGGTCCGCCTAAACCTTTCCCTGGCCCTTCGTATTCCCTATATAAGCTCCCTTGGGAGCACAAGGGGCGATGCATGCAAGAACCTATGACCTAACTGCTGCACCCTCGGACTTCCGCAGGCATCCAGCAAGGGTCGAGGACGCGAGGAGCTTAGCGTGGGCGGTTGACTTGTAAAATGGCTTGTACACACCGAGGGTATGTCACACGTACTCCCCTCATGCGGCGTCTAGCCATCGTACACATGTCCATTCCCATCACGCATAAGGCGTCATGACAACGACAAACACACCCGTATTCCGGGTCCGCCCGCGTATGACAACCCACAGTGGCTACGCATACGCCATGATGCCGCACCTACTTCCGTCAAGGAACCACGTGCCTACCGCTCGCCCCTAGTTGGCCGCCGACCGTTCGGACTGATGACTCGAGTTAGCCAGACCATTGGCCCAGGAGTAATATTCTCGGGGCCGGCCTCGACTCCCCAGCATGACGACACTCGCCCTCCGGGACTCGTACCCGACCGCACATTTTCGAGCCGCGTCCGGCCTCCCTAAGGCACCCGTTAGAGTCTGCCCTTGCCATCCAGTCTAGCCCTTCCTCGGTGACTCGAGCCTACCCCTAGCTCCCCGAGGAGAGCCTATGTGAAACACGTAGATATCCACCTTGTTACGCATTGACCCGGGGATTGACCCATGCGTCGGAATTGTCCTGCGGCTTACGCCCATTGTACTTTGGCCCCCTCGGCCCATTTGGAAAGCCCACGTGGCTCTCGTACAACATGAAACCAGTTGAATACATTGACTTGTGCTCGGGTCTCAGCTTCTTCCTGCACACGCCCAGTTCCTTCAGTCACAACGGTGCCCCCGGCACCCGACTGCCAGCTACTCCAGTCACGTCGGGGCCCGCAGCACCCGATCACTTGACAACATCAGTCACAATGGTGCCCCCAGCACCCGACTGCCAGACACTCCAATGACGTTGGGGCCCGCGACACCTGATCACTCGATAACCTCAGTCACAACGGTGCCCCTGACACCCGACACCCGACTGCCAGCCACTCCAATTACATCAGGGCCCGGGACACCCGACCACTCAACAACCTCAGTCACAACGGTGCCCCCGGCACCCGACTTCTAGCTACTCCAGTCAAATCGGGGCCCATGGCGCCCGACCACTCAACAACCTCAGTCACAATGGTGCCCCCAGCACCCGACTGCCAACTACTCCAATCACATCGGAGTCCGCGACGCCCGACCATTCAATAGCCTCAGTCACAACGGTGCCCCCGGCACCCAACTGCCAGCTACTCTAGTCACATCGGGGCCCGCGGCACCAGATCACTCGACAACTTCAGTCACAACGGCGCCCCTGGCACCTGACAACCAGTCACTCCAATCACATCGGGGCCCACGGCACCCGATCACTCGACAACTCCAGTCACAACCGTGTCCACGACACCCGGCTGCCCAGTCCCGGTGACTCCCAGCTACTTCAGCTCCAGCGGTCCTCAGACTCTCTAGTCTCAGTGGTGTTCATGGCACCTAATTGTTCTAGCGACGATATCCAGGGTACCCAACTCTCCGAGTTTCAATGGCGCCTGGTCGCCCCAATCACAGTGGTGCTTAAGGCACCCGATTGCTCCAGTCATTACTGTGCCGACGGCACCAAATGACTCCAGTCAAAGTGATGCCTACGGCCTTAATGGCTCTAGTCGCAACGGTGCCCACGGCACCTGGCAATTCCAAGTTCAACGGCTTTTGGTCGCTCCAGTCATGGCGATGCTCAAGCTGTGTGACTGCTCCAGTCTCAATAGTGCCCGGCCACCCCTGTCTCAACGGCGCCCGGCCGCTCCAGTCACAAGTGGTGCCTACGTCATTCGGTCGCCTCGACCTTGGTGACGTCCAACTACTCCAGCACAACGGTGCATACGGTACCCCCACCGCCCCGACCTCGACACTGTCTCATGTCGGGAATACATTGTGACGTCCCTCGGGCGGCATCCTGCTGAGTCACAGGTCCTCTGACGAACACTATGTACGAATACGGAACTACCCACATAATAACGCAATGACCCGAGGATCGTCATAAATGATGGAATTGTCCCATGGCTTGCAAGCATTTGTAATCGGGCTCTCATGCCCCCATATAAATGTCTTTCATGGCATATAGTCATGTAGCCCAGTCAGGGAACGGATCCCCTTCCTCTCCGGAACCAGTCTCTCTGCCCCCAGTTATCCCTGTCATGTTGTTGTTGCCCTGTCGTTGTTGCACAGACTGAGCCCTCCCGACGTCGCGGCTCCCAGGGTCCCTGACTCTCTCTTCGCAGTAGAAACAAAGGTGTTCAGATTCAATCCGATGTAAAATAAACACACGTTACTTGTGGCCGGTGGGGAAAGACGTCCAGTATACGAATCCCCATAATCGCCTGCGCAGTTGTACCAGCGGAACCTCCTCCTCTCCACATGACGCACAATGTTTCGTGCTCACGTGCCGTTCCCTGGCGGCACATCCCCAGTCAAACACTCGGTTCCGTCGGTGATCGTCGAGAAATCGGCTGGCATGCCCGCATTCCATCAAGCCATCCATGTTCTAGTTTTCCAGAATGATCCACCATACGCCACTCTCTCTCTTATGTGTTTCGATCGTTCTCTTCACCTTCTTGTCAATACCCCCGGAATCCCCACGTGCCAAGTCGACCTATCTCAGGCTTCCGTAACAGGCGAGTGTGCGTCCCCGCCACGAGGGAATGACAGAAGGGATTTTCCCCGCACGCGTAAATAGCACCGCATAATCTTGAATGGACTTCATGCATGATGGCTCGAGCCTCGACTGGGGAGACACATCTCAGAAGAATCAACTTGTCCTTTTCGTGGACAAGTCTATACAAAGAGTCGCCGATCAACTCGTATGACGTAGCCCGACGGAGTAGCTGGACCCTTTGAGCTCGGTCAGGAGGGAGCCAACCTTTCTTGAATTTGATGATAGGCTCAAGCCAATCTTCTTCTTCTGGAGGAGTGTTCTGGTCGAGGCTATGGGCCTCATAGATGGTAAGGCCAGACTCATCCTCGAGTGTACTCGACATTAGTCTTCTGTGCTTGATAGTGATATCGACTTCACCCTCGGGCGGAAGTTTGATGGCCGCAGCCAATTTCGCCAGGGCATCTGCCTAGGCATTGCTGCTCCTGGGAACATGATCTATTTCAAAGAAATAGAACTTTTGGATTAGTCTGGTGATGGCGGTGTGGTATGGAACTAATTCTTGCTTCTACATGTCGTAAATGTCAAGGACTTGGCGAACTATTAGCTGAGAGTCCCCGTAGGCTTTAAGGCACTTGCTGCCCATGTCGAGAGCCATCTGAAGCCCGATGATTAGAGCTTCATACTCAGCTTCGTTGTTGGCCAGGGATTTCATGAGGGCACACGAGTTGTACAAAACTCCGCCCTGAGAGGTCAGGAAGACGATGCCGGCACCTGCTGTGACGGCTGAACTTTGATTATTTCGGGTAATCCCCCGGGAAGCGCCATCGAAGTAGAGCTCCCAACATGGTACATTGGCTCTGAGGGCGTCTTGCTGCTGGTAATGCAAGACATCTCCGGTCTGTTCAACTAGTGCTGGTAGCTGAGAAGCATGGGACTCCTCGTCGGGGATTTCCATGTTGAAAGGTGAGTCGTCTAGTACCAGATGGGCGGCTAAAAACTCAGCCATGCCTTGCCCTTTGATTGCTTTCCTTGTAACATAGGTGATATCATACTCCATCAGCAGGAGAGCCCATTTTCCCAATCGGCCAGAGAGGACGGGCTGCTTGAGAAGATATTTGAGTGGGTCGTGCTTAGATATAAGCTCAACCCGGTGGGACAGGAGGTAATGCCGCAGCTTCTTGACTGCAAACACCAGTGCTAAGCAAACTTTCTCCATGGGGGAGTAGCGGTACTCAGCACCAATCAGTTTCCGGCTGAGGTAGTAGAGTGGCTGCTCTTTGCCCTCTTCGTTAATCTGCGCCAACAGGGCTCCTAATGAAGCGTCCATGGCAGCGATGTAGAGTATAAGGGGTTTGCCCTTGACTGGTGCCCCCAAGACTGGAGGAGTGAGGAGGTACTCCTTAATTTGCTCGAAAGCAGTATGGCATTCTGGATCCCATACAAATGGGGCACCTTTCTTCATAAGCTTGCTGAAGGGCGCGCACCGATCGGGGAGATTAGAAATGAACCTCCGAATGTAGGCCAGTCTTCCTTGGAGGGACCTGAGCTCGGTGAGGTTCTTGGGCGGGGGAAGCTCCTGGATCGCTTTGATCTTGCTAGAGTCCACCTCAATTCCTCGGTATCTGATGATGAAGTAGAGAAACTTACCGTTGGATACGCAGAAGGCGCATTTCATAGGGTTCATCTTGAGCCCATATTACCGGAGTCGGTTGAAGACTTGGCACAAATCATGTAGATGGTCTTCTCGTCTTCTGGTTTTGACGATGAGGTCGTCGACATAGCACTCGACGATGTTGTGCAGCATCTCGTCGAATATTTTGGTCATGGCCCTCTGGTAAGTAGCACCAGCATTCTTCAAACCAAAGGGTATGCGCTTGTAATTAAAAATCCCTTTAGGGGATCAGAAAGCAGTATGGTTATTGCCTTTGAGGGACATCCGGATCTGGTTATAACCGGACGACCCATCCATGAAAGATAAGGCTTCATGTCCGGTGGTCATATCGACCATGGTTTCCGTGATTGGGACTGAGAAATCATCCTTCGGACATGCTTTGTTGAGATCTCGGAAGTCGATGCAAATGCGGACTTGGCCACTTTTCTTCTTTACTAGGACGATGTTGGTGAGCCAGATCGGATAGATACACGGGTCGATGAAGTCGACCTCTGCCATTTTGTTGACTTCGGTCGAGACTTGGAGTTCCAGCTCATGGCACATGCACCGCTGTGACTGTTTGACTGGAGTTGCTGAGGGAGAGATGGCTAGCTCGTGCTCTGCTACGGAGGGGTCTAGCCCTGGCATCTCTTTGTACGTCCAGGCGAAGCAGTCCTTGTATTCGAGCAGGAGTTACTTGTAGTCCTGCCTTTCCGCTTCGGTGAGGAGAGCGCTGACGAATGTTGGCTGGTGGGCTTCATCTTCACCCAAGTTGATTTCAATGAGTTCATCAACGGTTGCTTGGCCACCATCCTCCAGCTCGGGAGGAGCGGGTTGGAAGTCGATGAAATCCTCATCATCGGTGTCGACTTCGTGTACTTCTTGGTTTTCGAAGCCGCTAGTTGAGGCTGATGGAGTTGTAGAATTGTTGTTACTGGGCTCTGGCAGGGATTATTATGAATTGCTAGCGCCTTGCCAGTGGTTGCCGACTGGTGCTGCTGAAGCTTCCCTGGGGTTGCCTGCTAAAGCTGACAACCCTTCATGGCTAGTGTTCTCGGCACCTCCCTTGTCAGGAGAGTCTATCGAGCTGGATTCTTCAATAGGCTGGGAGGCAGGGAAGCTTCTTCAGCCCTGATGTCTTCGCAGGAGGGCCGCGAAGACTTATCGATCGCTTGAACTGGGGTGTTGGCCTTGGAGGGGAGCGAGATCAGGATCTCCTCTTCCTCATCCCCGGAGTTGTCAAGTTTTGCATCGACATCAGCCTGGTTGTCGACTGGTTGTGTCGAGCCTATGACGTTGACCGCGTAGTAGACACGGAAGTTCGGGTCTTGATCGTAACCGAGTCCCCTGGTATCTTTGTAGGAAAATGGGGGTTGCCCCCGGACCTGGGAAGGAGTCAACAACTGGCGAAAGTATCTACGCCGTGCGAAATCTTGCCATTGGGGAATGTGTTGCTTTAGGCACATTTCCTGAATATGTTGCGGCAAGTAGTCCATTATTTGGACTGCTTCAGGGGTATCATCGGCTCCTTTAGACCAACCGAAGTCATCTTCCGGTGGGGCTTGAGGGGCCATGTCTCCCTTGTCGAAGACAATAGGCTTATCCTTGTTAGCCTTCTTCTTGTTTCTGAGTTGTTGTTTGTAGGTAACGACAAACGCCGTGAGTGGCTCGAACTTGTGCTCTTCGGATGCACCCGAGAGCTATATGCAATCTGGCGGCAAACCTATGCTCTTGTCGATGGCTCGGCTAATAAGATTAGCCTCGAAGTCGATTTTACGTCTCTCAGGGCGATCTGGAGTTGACTTGGAGCTGAGGCGTAGCCGATGAAGCTTGGCCTTTTCTTCATCAACAGAGTAGAGATCATCCTCATCTTCCTCTGAGAGCCAACCATTGCTTTTGCTTTTGATTACGGGGTATGCACTGGGTCCCTTGAAATAAAGCGCAGCATCGGTAAGATTGCATTCCACTGGGGTGAATGGTGACAGGTCTGCAAAGACCGTATGCTGTTCTCCGTCCTTGGCATATTTGATGCATTGATGGAGAGTCGACGGGACGACCCGATTTTCATGCAACCAGGGTCGGCCCAGTAGTATCTTGTAGGATGTGTTGGCATCGATGATGTAGAATGTATTAAGCACCAGATCGACATCTACTCGGTCGAGGACATCCTCGATGTCTTGGTTGAAACCGGATATTTTGACCATTTGGACCTTCTGAAGGTAAGGGGTCAAATATAGAGTCTTGAAGGTTTTTAGTGGCATGATGTTGACAGCAGCACCGACGTCCACCAGGATCCGGTTCACCTCATGCCCATTAATTTTCCCCCTCATATAGAGAGGGTGATTATTGTTGATTTATTTGCTTCCTTCTTTTTGTGGGTTTGTGATGTATGATAGAGATGATAAGCAAAAATCAATGATCTCAATCAACCCAAGGACATGTGAACCATGAACCTAGGCAATCCAAACAAGCTCTAGCATGGGCATGCTATCTCAATCAAACTAATCTAAAGAAAGTAAAGAAAAACACACGCCGGGGCGTGGAGCAAAAGCAAATAAAACACACCGTGTGGGTGGAACAAGCAAAGGAATATGAAGTGGGAAAGAGAAAGCTAATGCCCAATACTAAGAAAGAACGTGATCGCCACCAAAGTAAATACAAGCCAAAGACTTGAAAATACCTTGAAAATAGGTGGATGAAGCACCCGCCCACGGGAGAGAGAAACCAGTGAAATCTGCAGATCAGCCTTGAATGTAACGGTCTAGACCCTGTGCGTCACAGGAGTGTGACGGTCGCCCGATGAACCATTATATGAACCTAACGTGTCTTCTCAAGACCGTCAGAGCACCTGCAGAAGCAACTTGTGAACTCTTTGAACTCCAAATCTTCCAGCCGGCCAGAAGACTTGAGCCTCGTTTAATGAACCTGTAAACCTACCAAAGAACGTGAAACACAAGAAAACAAACCCAGATTAGCCGTTTAAACAAGCGCAATATCAATTCTTAAAGAAATTAAGACCATTCAAATGGAAAGGGAAATACCGGGAAAGTTTTAGTTTTTTAACCCCTCTGGGCGTTTTAAAAGATAGGGAAGATGTTTAGATGATGAGAATAGATGCAGAATGTGGGAGAAAGAAAAGGGATAATGCTTTGAGGAAAAGGAAGAAAGAACACAAGTGTGACAATGATGGAAACTCAAACACAATGAAACGAATACTCCCTTCACCGTGAAGCAGATGGACTTGAGGAACAATTCTCCTTGGTTGGATATGGCTCCAGAATGCGGCAGCACTTCGACGTAAACTCCAGATCTTCCTCTCTTAGGCCATGAAGTTAAGGGTGCTATTTATAGGCCCTCAAAATCTCTGGTCGAACAGAGGATAATCTAGCAAGAAAAAAGGATAACTCTTAGCAAACTCTCAAAGATAATATCACCAAGAGTCCATAGAAACAAACAGAAGGTTCTGAGGATCAGATTTGGAAGAGAAATCACAAGATCAAACTCTTATCTCGACCACAGAGTAGCAGAGAAAAGGCCTGAACTGCCAGGACTCTCTGTTGGATGTAACGGCTGCTCGACAGACCGTCAGAGGGAAATAACGCGTTAGAGGGATACCGTCACATTCAACCTTATCTCAAAAGAGATAAGATCAACGGAAGCAGATCAAAACAATAGGACTCTTGAATGAAAGTAACGGCCAAGGATGAACGCGTTAGAGAGAAGTAACGGCTGTACGACTGACCGTTATACTCAACGGATAGGCCAAAGGATAAGGATTGAAACAAAGCCTTAAGTTGTAGGATTCTTCAAGATGTAACGGTCCAGGGACAATGCGTTAGATGAACATAATGCCCCAGGTGCAGACCGTTAGAAACAATGAGGATTGAAAAATGAGATAGGAGCTTGCTAAGCTTCATCCAATCAAGAAATCGCGGAACCATACTCAACCAATGAGAAGACCCATGAAATAAACTTCAAACTGATGAAGGAGACTCAACGAAGGAATGAATAACTTGGAGCATCACATAGAGTGAACAAGGAGATGACCCGACTTCTCGGTCATAAAATGGGTGTCAACATATGCCCCTCCTTAACGTCCTCTTTGTAGGGGAACGAGCGGAGGTGAAGCGAAAGCAAAATGGAACATGGAGATGAAGCAGAAATGAAGCGGAGTGGACCAAAAAGCGGGCGTTAAGGTAAACGACACTCGTTCTTTACCAACAAGCGATAGGAATCTTCTAGAAAACTTCGAACTGATCACAAAGAAATAGCCAACCAAAGGATGCAAGTCTGGAGAAACTAACAACTAAGGAAAGGAAACACGGCTAGCCGCCAGAGGCAACGGAAAGGAAAGAGAACTGACTAAACTCCAGACATGAATCTTCAGCCAACCAGATTAAGCGACAGATTGAAGGAAACCTTCGAATTCAGAGTGGAATGTCTCTCCTTATTCGAGATCAAGAACACAGCTATTCACCATCTTTGAGATACCTCGAACAGATGAAGGATCATGAATGCTCAAAGAATGCGTATGATGCATGCTGGGCTAAATGAAAAGAAATCATTAAAACAAATGCAAAGAAAGAATAAAATAACAAGATACTCGAGAATAATATTGCTAGACCGGAGAAATCAGGGTCAGGACACTATTTGTAACCACGGCGTGCAAGACAGAACCATCGTCCCAAAATTTTTTCCAACCTAACGGCCTATCCAACGATTAAACAGGTGTACTTAGATCATCATCATTTTTGTTTAAGGGGAACATCAGATCCCAGAACACATGAATGACCAGCCGGTTCTCGAGATAATATATCATAGATAACTTATAGTAATGCATTAAAGGGATAAGGAATCGAGATACAATATCTGACTTACCTGCCTGACGAATGTCAAACCATGATGCTGTTCATAACTTCATTCATGAATAAAGAGGTTAGCCAACAATGGATATGAGCATGAAACAGGGCATAACCATTTGTACGCATGAAAAGAATTAATAATATGCACCATGGAAGAAAATGTAATTATTTCAGCATCAAATAGACCAATTTATTCATCAAGAAACTTGCAAGCTGTAACGGCCTACTGAAAGGGCGTCACACAAAGTAACGGACCAAGCGAGGACCGTTAAAGAACGGCGGTTCAAATTCTTCAATGAAAATTCAAAACTGACCTGACGGTCTAAACGCTACGCGTCAGAGGATGTAACGGTCTGGCGATAGATCGTCACATTTCCTGAGCGTTCAAAAAAACAAAACCGAACAGTCACGGCCATCATTCAAGCATTCAACACTCAAACAACCCAAACGCTCCCAAAAAATCTTCAACCGAGACCACCGGCGACCATCGTCGTCCACCCAAGAGATGGCCGGCGACGAGGCCCCACAGCCACTGAAGAAGAGGGAGAGAGGGATGAAGAAGAAGGCGATTCGCCGCCTTCACCGCCGGATAGACCGAGAGACCGTCCCGCCGCCCGTGGAGAAAGAAACGGCGAGGAAGAAGCAAACAGAGGAGGAGGAGGCCTCCATGGCTGAAGAAGACCAAGGGGAAGCACCCCTGGACGAAGAAGAACCCAAGGAACCAGAGAAGAAGAGGAAGAGGGGCCAAGACCGAGAGGTAGGCCTTCGCCCTAATTTTCAAATTTTTAATTTTTTGTGTTTTTATGTGCATGCATGTTTGATTTGGGGGTAGAAAATGGGTCTATGAACCCATTAGGATCCATTGTAGGCCTTTTGGCCAAAGTGGGAAAGCCACGAAATGCAAGGAAAAAATGCCCTCTAGCAGAGAATATGACGGTCCTTCCAGGGACCGTCACAAGCCTAACACACCACCCTTGATGCGTTAGAGACAAGTAACGCCCCATCCCAGGGCCGTTACAGTCACCAGAGGCCAGAACTAATTTTTATGTTTTTTAAATTATTCAATTTTTTGTTTTGTTTTTCATTTTAAATGCTTATGCAATGATTTTATGATGCAATTGACTAACTTATGCTCTAAATGAATGCAGGGAAAGAGACGGACGAGGATCTCTTGGCTTCAGATCCGGGCGGTGTACCAGGCACTGCCTGATTACCAGAGAGAGAGATTGGCCGGCATGGGGTTCGTCGAGGTGCTGAGCATCGAGGTGATCCGGATGGACATGCCACTGCTATACGCTTTGCAAGAGAGGTGGGATCCAGTCAGCAGGGCGTTCATCTTCCTGTGGGGTCACATGATCCCGACGTTGGAAGACATGGCGAGGATTGCCAGACTGCGGGTGCACGGAGCCGCAGTGACAGGATGGACTTACCGAGACTACCGAGAGATGGCCCAGGAGCTGCTGGGGCTGGATTTGATCAGACCGGGGCAGACGTCATCCCAGCTCTCGAGATCAGTACTGCAGGAGAGTCTAGGACCGAGGGGAGCAGCGATAGCCTTGGGAGAGCTACCAGAGGAGCATCTGGGTAGAGTGATTGACCAGGTGCGCCCACGAGTGGCGGCAGAGGCGGGACCAGAGGGAGATCGCATCCTGAGGCGCTTCCTGATGCTACTGTTTGGGAAGCTCCTATTCGCAACTCGGGCAGATGTCATCAGCTGCAGGCTGCTACCGATGATCCAGGATTTGGGCAGAGTTGGAAAATACGCCTGGGGAGCGGCAGTCTTGGCCTTCTTGTTCGAGTCCCTCAGCACGACGGACCGACAGACGATGCTGGGCAGCTTCTCACCTTTCCTACAGGTAAATGCAATTTAAATGCCTTCTATATGATTATGATTATGCTTATGAAAATGATTATGCAGTTGACTGACTTGACTTCTAAATGCAGATCTGGAGCTACATGTACCTCCCGGGCATCGGGAGAGGCACACTACTCCATGCCGGCCGCATCCCGATCGCCAGACGATGGGTGGTTGCGAGGGACCCGGGGTCCATTATTAAATTGACCCGGGTGATCCAGGACGACTTGGATTCCTTCCCGCACACGGCAGTAAGCCCGAACTCAAAAATGCTTCCTAAATGCTTTAAATGCTTCTATGAATGTTCCGAATATTTCTATATGCTGATAAATATGCTGACATGGACTATATGCTTTCTAGGTGAGATGGACCCCATACCAAGGCGAGAGCTACAAGGGACAGCCAGGGGTGGAGGCAGCCCTCTCGTACCGGGGACGAGACATATGGTTGCACTGCATCCATGTCATCGAGCCACTCTACTACCGGCTGATCCTGCGGACTCGGGGACTACACCAGCCTGAGGTGACCTTTCCACGCCGTGGTGACGAATGCCCGGGCAAGTCAGCAAAGGGTATTAGCGGCGACGTGGATTGGTGCGCCCGAAAGGTGAAGTATGTCCATGATTGGACCCGTCGGGGCAGAGCGGTGAAGGAGCGAGATGAGAGCGACGAGGCGTACTTGAAAGCCTTTGCTCGACTGTACGGGGACCGGGTGTACCGAGGTACCCGACAACCGGTATGCAACTTCTAAACCCTTAAATCTAAATGCTTTTATATGGAAATTTTATTCTATATGCACTGACTCATATGCTTTCTAAATGCAGCTAGACCCCGAGGGAAGGATAGCCGAGCTTGAGGGGCTACTCCACTCCACCGTCCAGCAGCGGGACGAGTACCGGGCCGCCTTGGAGCTTCTGGTAAAATTCCCGGACTTAAAATGATTATGTTTATGATTATGCGAATGATGGACTGATCAATGATTTCTAAATGCAGTGGGCTGAGGGAGCCCAAAGAGCGGGACCAGATGCTCCATCGTCGTCATCACAGCCTACGGGAGGCAGGGATGAGCGTGACGCCGAGTTTGCCCGAGCGGTTGCCCGGGCCGAGGAGGCGGAGGCCACCCTCGCGGAGTGGGTAAAATGCTAAATGCTTTGACTTAAAATGCTTATGTGACTAACTATAATGAAATGCGAACTACAGGCAAGAGAGCTGGAAGCAGCGGTGGCTGAGGCGGGGTAGGCTCGGACAGAGGTAGAGCGAGGATGATCAGAGGTAGAGGGACTCCGGTCAGAGGTAGAGCAGCTCCGGACAGAGCTGGCTCAGGCACGAGCCGAGGTGGAGAGACTCCGGACCGGGACAGCGAACTTGGATCGCTACCGGACCGAGGCCCGAGAGACACGGCGTCAGATCTTCGAGTTGAAGATCGAGCTACGGATGATGGAGCGCACGGTGAGGATGATGGGCCGAGGACCGTAGTGGAGTGCCTCTCAGAGTGGGGCACGGAGGAATGTTGCCCCGAGTTGATCAGTAGCAGATTTCCTTGCCAGTTCTTCTGGACAGCGGAGGAATGAGAGGGCGGAGAGGGGACAGTAGGAGGAGAGTGCCTCCATAGCGCCACCTGCGAGGAAGCCGGAGGGTGGAGATGACGACGGCCCGATAGAAAAACCGGCCGAGTGAGCTTTGTTTTTTTTTGATTTTCTGTTTATTACTTGTACATGACTTATATGAAAAATGGAATGAAAATGAATGAAATGAGAATTTCTTTTTGGTCTTTTGTTTGTTCTTCTTTTTATGTGAGTGAATGGATGTGTGTATGCATAAATGAATGTGTGAATGGGAAATGCAAGAAATGCATGTGAGAATGTGTGATTGGAAATGTAGGAGATGCATGTTGACAGGTGAAAGAAAGAATGAATATGTGTAGATGAGATGGGCATGGATGAGATGTGATGTGTGGATGAACGACTGGACAGGATGACTGAAATGAAAAGTGTGTAAGACCGCCAGGTCTAATCATAGGCAGAAAGGAATAGCTCAATCTCAGTAGCAGACAAAGTGACGGTCTAGGTACAGACCGTCAGGATCATGTAACGCCTCAGATAGAGGCCGTCTGAGAGGATAGAGGCCAAATTTACATAACTGAGCAGCAGGAACTGTGACGGTCTATAGATGGTGCGTCAGAGATAAGTAACAGCCAAATGCCAGACCGTTAAAGATGGCAGATCAATGATATATCAGGGCAACTAGCAGAAAAATATGACGGTTTAGGAGTAGGGCGTCAGAGATAGATAACGGTCATGAGCAAGACCGTTAGGCAGGATTGAACAAGAAGAAGCCAAAACTAAACGGCAGAGGATGTAACGGCTTAGAGAGGCCGCGTCAAAACACGTAACGGTCTGATGCTAAACCGCCAGGCTTGACAGAATCAAGATTGTACCAAGAAAACCCACAGGAAATGTGACGGCCCAGGGCTGGCGCGTCAGAGACAAGTGATGGCCCTACGATAGACCGTTAGAGAATGAAGTGTACTCCGAGACGGATTGTGCCGTGAGAGGCAAAATCTGAGATAGGAAGCCCTCAATCCACTCTAGACTTCTCCCAGACTTAAGATAAAGCCTTCTAATCCAAACCTTATCACTTTAAAGCCAAAAGCAAGTCTTTAAAACTTGGAAACTTAGCCAAAAATTGTAACTTGCTGAATTCTCTGCTACAAGGGCTAAAAAAACTTCTCCTAAGGGCAGAAAATATGATGAAGAGAAGCTTCGAGGTGATGGCCATGGAGGAGAAAATATACACCGGACCCAAGACCGAGAGAAAAGAATATGGAGAGCTATAAAGGCTAACCTCGATTCCTAAACATATGAGTTCTAATGCTCAAAGAGTGGTAAGCTCTCTTTACCTTAGCTAAGTTCATCAATTCTGCACTTCATCTTTCCTCATGATCTTCCGCTTCTTCTTAGCCTCTTCCTGGTCCAAGATGTTATTTCAATCTGAAGTGGGTGGCTCCCATGATAAAAGAACTCCCTCTAGAAGTTGTAGCAATCCTTAGGGCATGGCACCTCCAACCCTTGTTGGTTTTAGCCAAGAACTTTCAGAAATTGTCATTAGATTGGCCAAGCATTTCAGCCCTCATAGAATTGTGGCATCCACAAACACATACCTTCATCTTCCCTTCCTTCGAAGCAACAGTCCTATTAGAGGAGGTAGAAACCTACCTAGCCCTCCTAAGACTAAGGTGGGGGATGAAGACCTAGTTTGCTATACCGTGGAACCAATCGACCTGTCCTTGATCTTGAGTGATTTCATCCATAATCCAAAGGACGTGAGGATCATGATCAGCCCGCACCACATTCACTTGATACCCATGGCTCAGTGGATAGTCTCTCATTGTAAAAATAAGTGGGAGAGGTATGAAGCCATAGCCAAGGTGGTGTCGGTTTGCTTATACGGAGTCTTCCTTTTCACCACTACCGACCACCTCTTAGACACCCAAAATCTTAGCATTATCAGCGGGTTGTGGCGGGGAATGTCCAACTCTCAAGCGATCCTCTCATATCTCTATGAAGGACTACGCTCCGCTTGCCTAGGAGGATCTTTGTTCAGTTCCATGAAACTCCTCGAGTGTTGGATGGGAGTGAGAATCAAATTCCAACCCAAGGAAGATATTACTTCTGCTAGCCGGATCTTCGGGAGCCACCCTCTCTTCTTCATTGGAGGGGCATCTGGATTCTCTCCACAGGTTGAATGCAAGACGGTGGACAAGAAAACACGGGATAAATGGCGCCTCTTCTTCAATACTTTACCAATAGAGAAATTCATCATGCGACCAAGAATCCTTCGGAGCACTCTTCTTAGAATACCGCGGCGGCAAGGCCTGGACCTCCAGCTAGTAGGAAATACTACGATGGCGATCTACAACCCGCACTGGTGCCATCTTCAGATCAGACTACCTCGGATTGAAGCTCCTGCACTATCACACTACCCTCCCCTTCTAGCTAGGAAGATGGGGACCGAGGAAGATGAAAGAGCGATCCGGAACGCACTGACCATGTGGGAGATCAGCAAGGTGCGCCCGTGGCAAGAAGAAGTGGGAGAGAACGACGAAGAACGCCGTGGCTACCTCAAAGATTTGAGGAAGATCCGCCCTCTTGCGGATAAGAAGCTGAATGTAACTTGATTTTGCTTTTTAGGAAAGATATAATTGACAATCAGAGTTGGAATTTTTATTAATCTTATGTGGCTTTAAAGTTCAATTGAATGAGATGGGATTACCTTAATCGAATGAGCACGAGTTGTGGCTTGACTTGGCTTAGAATGGCCTGGAAAACAGAGCCTCTGGAGAGTGTAACAGATCTGAGAAGGGCCGTTAGAAGGATATAACGGTGGGGAGATAGGCCGTCGGGGTGAAAGACCTGAGGGTTTGGGTTTCTGGAGGAAGTAACGGTCCAACGATAGACCGTTAGGAAGAATAACGATAGCGCCCCAGGCCGTTAGAGGGAGAGCTACTGAGAGAATCGAAGTGAAGGCCTGAAGAGATGTAACGGTCTAGCATGGACCGTTAGATGAGTGTGACGGCCTGTACCTGGCGCGTCACAGTCTTGAACCTGCATAGTTGTGAGATTTGAGCTTTGGTCTTGATCCTGCATTCTGCACACACTTAAACATGGAACAAGTTAGATCTGTTCTTAGACTCAACCCCTTGCCTTGAAGCAAGTTAGATAACGACCGTTTCTTGATATTTGGTCAAGGGGTGAAGCCTTATTAAATAGGCGGGAAACATAATAGAAATAATGCGATGCATGCGATGCATATGATGGCATTTTTGGATTTTGGAAAATATATTTGAATTTTTGTGAGATTTTGGAAAATAGTTGATGTTTTTGGGTTTTGAAATATGTGATTTTTTTTGTTTGATTTTGGACTTTTGATGTTTTTGGTGTTTTAAATATGTGTTGTTTTTTGGATTTTGAAATATATGATGTTTTTAGATTTTGAAATATATGTTGTTTTTGGATTTTGAAAATATATGTTATTTTTGGATTTTGAAATTATATTATTTTTGGATTTTTGAAATATATGTTGTTTTTTTGGATTTTGAAATATATGTTGTTTTTTGGATTTTTGAAAATCAGTGCTTTCCCCTAGCAACGTGAGCCCTCCGTATCGTATTGAGAGTCCCGAGGTTGGCGTGCAATGAGGTGACAAACCCTGACCAAGGTCCAGATTTTCATGACAGTGTTTCTACAAGGGCCATACCCGGGGTACTAGTCTCAATCCTGAAAAGGAAACTAGAATGCGGGGGGTAAGCTTAGGCCAGATCTAGAAGCTTTTAGGACTTGGGTTCCTCTCCAGAAAACCCATTAGAAATATGGTCTGTTGCGCCGGGGCTTTATGTCCGTCATCGAACCTTAATCCACTCTAGGCATGCGTGCGACCGGGCTCATTCGTCCCACGGGGAACTGTACTGCCACTCTTGTCATGCCTAGATTCTTTTTCTTGCCTTTCTGGAGCTTTGGAATCATAATTCAATAGACTTCTGAGATAATACTTTTGATTTTTGTCATAGAGATTACTCCTTTTCTTTCTTTTTCTTTCTTTTTCTTGTGGCGTCAGGTCATAACGGACTGCCCCTATTAGAGACCTCCTCTCGTTAGGGTGCCTGGATTGGTCATCGCCTCCTTATTCACCTCTTGCCCCTGGATTCAGCCGAAGGAAGAAACGAACAGGGACTTCGACTTTTCCCCCAAAGCATGGCCAAGGAGAAACGGTGTCTTTTAAAGCAGAAAACGTGACCAGGGACGTCGTGTAGTGTGTGATTGCCGTACTCGGGACTCTTTATCGTAAAAGGGAGGAACATCTTGCTGCCGGGGTGGCACTGATTAGACTCTAAGGAAAGAAACGCTTAAGATATAACCCATTCCAAGCGTGAGAGAGCTCTTCACCTTCTGCGTTCACCAAGCGATAAGCATTCCCTGGATAAGCCTCTTTTATAACAAACGGCCCTTCCCAGTTAGGTTGTAATTTAGACCAAGGACCTGCAGACCGAATGAATTTATGTTTCAAAACCATATCACCTTTTTGAAATTTCCGTTCGATTACCTTCTTTTGAAAATAACGCGAAACTCTTTTTTGATAAACGGATACGTGATCGGCCGCGTTCATCCTCTTCTCATCTAAGAGTTCCAACTGGACGAACAACGCCTCTCGACGTTCATCGAGATTAAGTTCCTTATCGAGCTGCACTCTAAGGGAAGGGATCAAGATCTCATATGGGAGCACCGCCTCCATCCCATGGGTAAGAGTATAGGGAGTTTGTCCCGTAGGAGTACGGACGGAGGTGCGGTAAGCCCACAGAGCTTCCACTAATCTTTCCGATCAATCGGAAAACTTATGAGATTCGCATGTTTTTTTGATGATTTTAAGAAGGATTTTATTAGTGGCCTCTGCTTGACCGTTGCCTTGAGGATAATATGGAGATGAATGATACAATGTAATATTGAACTTCTTACATAGGTCCTTGAGCTCTTGAGATACAAACTGGGGTCCGTTGTCGGTGATGATGCTGCTTGGCACTCCGAACCGCGAGATGATATTCTTCATGATAAAGCGGCACACCGTTGAAGCTTTAATCTCTGCGTACGCCTCCGCTTCAGACCATTTGGTGAAGTACTCAGTGGCGGTAATGATAAAGGATTTCTGCTTGATCTGAGAATTAGGATCACCGAGTGGGCCAACAACGTCAAAAGCCCACATAGAGAATGGCCAAGGAGCGGAAAGAGGATGGAGAGATGAAGCTAGAGCATGGATTTTGTCGGCATGGAGTTGGCACTTAAGACATCTCCGGACATAGAGGGAGCAATCTTCCTCTAGAGTGGGCCAATAGTACCCTTGCCTAAGGATTTTCTTTGCTAGAGCCTGGCCATTGACATGACCACCACACTCACTGGAATGGGCTGCTTCAGCCACCTTCCAAGCTTCATTATCATCCAAGCACCTCATGAGCATTCCATTGGTAGCGCGCCTGTATAATTCTCCTGCAACAACAGTATACCTTGAGGCGGCTCTCCTTATTGACTTACGCTGCTCGGCGTTTGCCCCTTCTGGGAACGATCCTTCTTTGCAAAACAACTCAATTTCATGATACCAAGGTAATTCTTCTTCTTCTAGGATTTCTTCTAGCTCCATCAGAGATACTTCCTTAAGATCTTCCTTCTCAGCCCTCGCCTCTACAGCTTTCCTAAGGTTGATGAACCAAGGATCCTAAAGAGAGGGTGCGTCCAACCTCTGAACGACGATAGTCTCAGTGCTCTGACTGAGAGGAAAAGATAGGGAGGACGCGAGTGAAGCTAAGGCATCAGCTATAATGTTCTGAGACCTAGGAGTATGGATATAGATTAGCTTACAGAATTGCCTAGCCAGGAGCGTGACCAAATCTTGATAAGGCTTGAGTTTGGGGTCACGAGTGCGGTAAGTGGACAGAACTTGCCGTAGGACAAGTTGAGAGTCTCCTATGATATTCAAATAGCGCGCACCTAAGAGATAGGCATGCTTCAGTCCGGCCAAGAGAGCTTCATACTCAGCGATGTTGTTGGTAGCAGGGAATCGAAGTTGATAAGTAAAGGGAATAGTCACTCCCTCTGTAGTGAGCAGAATAGCGCCGATCCCTCAGTTTTGAGAATTGAGTGCACCATCGAAGTGCAGAGATCAAAAGGGATGATGAGAGATAGCAGAGAGATGCTCATCAGGGAAATCGTCCTGAATAGAATCGGTGTGAGGAATAGGAAGATGGGCAAGATGCTCAGCGATGGCGTACCCTTTGACCGCCTTCTGAACGACAAAAGTGATATCGAATTGGGAGAGGAAGCTCTGCCAGCGAGCTAACCTACTAGAGAGGACATGCTTTTCTAAGAGATAGCGGATCGGGTCCATTCTAGAGATCAACCTAACTAGGTGGGCAAGGAAGTAATGTTTAAGCTTCTGAGCTACCCACACTAAGGCAGCACAAGTCTTCTCCATAGCGGTGTATCTGGACTCAGCTAGGTTAAACAACCGAGAGAGGTAATAAGCAGCCCGCTCTTTCCCTTCATCGTCTACTTGTGCTAAGACTGCCCCTGGGGAGTCCTCAATAACCGAGATGTATAGGATCAAGGGTTTCCCAGGGACAGGAGGTTGCAAAACCAGGGGATTGGACAGATATTCTTTTAGGTCTTCATAGGCCTTCTGACAGTCTTGATTCCATTCAAACTTAACCCCCGCCTTAAGCAATTCATAAAACGGACGGCACCTTTGAGAATGTTGGGATATGAATATTCTGATGAATTACAATCGACCAATCAATCCTCGAAGTTTCGTGATGTTCTTCGGTGGAGGCATGTCCATGACGGCCTACGCTTTGTTAGGATCAATCTGGATCCCCCGTTTGCTCACTATGAAACCTAACAGCTTCCCTGAAGAGACTCCGAATACACACTTCTTCGGATTCACTTTAAGCTTGTACTCCCTGGCTCTTTGCAGCACCTTAGCTAGGATAGAGGGGTGTTCTTCTTTAGTTTTTGACTTCACCAGAATGTCATCCACGTAGGCTTCCATATAGATATGCATCATGTCGTGGAAGATGGCCATCATCACCCTTTGATAGGTGGCACCTGCATTCTTCAAACCGAACGGCATAACCACGTAACAGTACGTGCCCTAGGGCGTGGTGAAGGAGGTTTTCTCTTGATCTTCCGGAGCGAGACGGATTTGATTATAGCCTGAGTAACCATCCATGAACGATAAAAATTCGTACCCGGCGGTGCTATCGACCAGGACGTCTATGTGAGGCAGTGGGAAATCATCTTTGGGATATGCTTTATTGAGATCCCTGAAATCGATGCAGATACGCACCTTTCCATCTTTCTTGATAACAGGGACTATGTTTGCCACCCACTGAGGATATAGAACAACTCTAATGAATCTGGCTTTGTATAACTTGTTGACTTCTTCCTTAATCCTTAAGGCCATGTGGGGGTGAAATCTTCTTGACCGTTGTTTCACCGGTGTTGCCCCTGGTTTAAGAACGAGTCGATGTTCCACTAAAGAGGGGTCAAGACCTGGCATGTCCTCATAAGACCAGACGAAGGAATCGCTATACTCCCTTAGAACCTTGATTAAATCTTCTTCTACTTGCGGAGGGAGATTAGCGGCAATAATGATGGGCCTTGGGTCTTCTTCAGTTTCCAAATTAATTTCCTTCGTAGGTTCATCCACTGCCGACGATGGCTCGTCGAATTTCTTAAGTCCTTGTGCATACAAATCGGCAGTGTCATCTACGTCACTATCCTCATTAATCGGATCTTTCTCATCCAGGATTTCGTAGACACCGAGTCCGTCATCGCTCCACACCCCTTCTATTTCCTCTTCATCTTCAATCACAATTGCCGTAGCAACAAATTCTGGACATTTCAAAAGAGCATGACAACGCTGAGCTAGATCTTGCAAGAACCTATCAGGGATGGATTTGGAAGGGCGCGCAAGCGAGCGCGGCTCAGATGAGGAAGGGTTGGACGACCTAGAACAAGACCCTACTTCTCTAGACCTACCTGACTCTACTTCCCTAGACTTGATAGACCCCAATCCTAACCTAGGAGAAAGAAGACCTAGTGGAAGGGAAGGAGCAGGGGACCCGTGCCCCTGGGAGGAGGATGGAGACAGGGTAGCGTAATCTTCCACTGAAATCTCCGTTTCGAATTTGACATTTTTTTTTTGGGGATCAGTGGAGACCACACAACAAGATGGAGGAGGCGGGAGCTGCATGGGGAACAGCTCGGGGAAGATGCAATCGAAGAATGGATCGGAGGAAGAGAACCACATCTCGTAGAGTTGGGCGTTGGGAGGAGGAGGAGTGAATAGAGTGGATAGATCAATGGGCGGGCAATGCCCGCAAGCACAAGGAACAAATAGAATTTCAGGTGGATCAATGAAGGATGGATTTATCATGATAGGAGGAAGACGGGGTAAGAATTCCCATTGCTGGAGGAGAGATTGAAAGCGGGAGGGAGACCAAGAAAAGACAATCGGTGAACTCCCCTTCTCCTGTAGATGTCGGTATGGCTGCTTCTTCGGCCTCCACTGAACAAGCCGAACCTCTTGCTGCTGCTGGCAGTCTTCTTCATGAAATAGCCCCTGAAGGGCTGGACCATAGTCAATCACATCATCAACTGGCCCCCTTAGCACTGGGGGTGGACTGGCAATCGGACAGACTGTATCTTCTCTTGGCGGAGCTGGCTGTGGAGTTAATGTGCCGGGCTAGGGAGGCCCTCGAACAAAGTGTTGACGGTAGTCCCAGGTGAGTGGCCCAGAATCACCCATCATGGACAATGCAGTCTCTCGGTAGCCGAGGCCTCTTCTATTCATTTTTCTGCCCTTGGGGATGGGCTTAGTTCGTCCCTGCAATTGAGCACCGAGGCCTCTCCCCGGTTGGTAGCCTAGCTTCAGTATAATGTCCCAGCCCTTGGAATCTTGGATCTGGGGCTTCACCTTGATGTCAACTGCTGTAGTGACAGGCTTGCGAGGTGCGTAAGCCCAAGGAAAGTAGAGATCTAGCACTGACATAACAGGCCAACTGCTTGGCCACAATGTGGGAAGAACTTTCTATGAAATAGCCTTCACTGATTGGACCGTGGATAAGCTTTTAACTTTGACGACCCTCCCTTGGAAAGGGAATTTAATGCATTGATGTGCAGTGGAGGGTACGGCGCTGAGGGTATCAATCCACGGACGACCCAAGATAGCTTTGAACATAGGGTCGATATCCAGCACGTAAAACTCAATGGGCATAGTAAGAGGCTCAAGCTCAGCTTGAATAGTGACTACCCCGTGACATGCTCTTCTTGAATTATCATATGCTGCTATGGTGGTGGGGGTAGGTCGCAGTAGTTCTTCAGATATGTTGCAAGCTCGAAGGGTACTGAGTGGGCACACGTTAATTGATGCCCCTGTGTCAACCAGTGCTGCTTCAATACTGACTTTATTCAGAATGATTGTAATGCAGAGTGGCATTTGCCGAGCTTCTGAAGGTGCTAGCTCGATTTCTGAGAATGTGATTGCTGGCCCTTTGGAAATTGTTGCCAGTGCCGTAGGTAAGCTGTCAACTGCCATGTCTTCACTAACCATCACCTTTTGTAAGAAATTTCTGAGAGCATCTTGGTGAAGGGTGGACCTTTTGATAAGCTCCAGGACCGATATCTTGGCGGGCACCCTGTCCAGATGATGTAGTAGGTCGTATTGGGTACCCGACAGAGGTTCGGCCTCTTCCTGCTCGGCCGCCGACTGAGAAGATTGGGGATTGGAAGTAGTAGGATAGTTTCGATGGAACAACCGCCCGCTCCGTAGGGTGAGGTTTTGTGCCGGCATGGCATCAGGGGACGATATAATTGGCCCGGTGGGGTGGACGAGCAGAATAGGTGGTGTAGGAGGAAGGATTTGGTGGGATGTGATGTTGGTGGAGGTTATAAGTGGTGAACGGATGATGGATGAGGGATTGGTGGAAGACGGAGAGGTGATGATGGATGTTGGTACGGGTGGAGGAAAGGCTAGCGGAGGTGTACTGACGGGTGGATGGCTGGGTGACGGAGTAATGAGGGTAGTGGGGGTAACCAGTTGCGAGGGTGATGGAATTGCGGGTGGCGGTGGGTTCACTGGAGCGGATGTGAATGGGAGAACAAGCGGGGAAGGTATTGGGTGTGTAGGTAAGACGAGGGAGGAAGTGATGGGGTTGCGGTGATTATGGTGGAGGGCCATTATCTGCGACGTAGTGTCGTCGTCATCAAAAGACCACCCGACATTAGGAGCCGAGGGTTGGACTACGTTCACCTGGGCTGGTGCCGGTGGCTGAAGCTGTGGAGAGGGAGGATGGTTCGGCATCGGGTCCTGGTGGATTCCCAGATCCTGAACCGGCTGATGTAGCTGTTGCTGTGGCGGCTGCTGCTGTGGCTGTGGTGCTTGTTGCTGCTGCACTTGCTACCTCGGCGGCTGCCTTCTCTTCTCTTTGATTTCAACAATGGCCCTGTGCATCTCGGCCCAATCAATTCTCTGTCCTTCATGAAGGTCATATACCAGGTCCCTGAATTGAAAGCATCCTTCGATTGTGTGGCCCGGCTGCCTGTGAAACATGCAATACTTCGTTTGATCAACGGCCGGGTTCCAGTTGGGCCGTTCCGGAGGAAGTTGTATAGCATTAACTGACATGAGAGCTAAGAAGATATCTGTGAGGGTTTCTGGCAAGGGTGGATATTGTGCCCTCTTGGGAGCCAGGCGCTTGTTATTGTTGTTGTTGTAGCCGTTGGGTGGAGGGACATTGTGGTATTGTGGAGGTGGTAGTGGTTGTTGTGGTGCGGCGAAGGTATTTTGTGGAGTGGTGAAGGTGGGCGGAGGGTTTTGTGGAGTGACTTGGAAGTTTTGGGGAGCGGGATTCTGTGGAGTGCGGGGATTTTGAGGGAAGCGGAAGGGTGCGGCTTGAAAAGGGAAAGCAACAGCTTGAACTTGCTCGTTCATTTGGATCCCCTCGGTGACAGGCCCTTGAGGTTTCTTGTGATACTTGGGCTTTTGGTTTTCAAATAATGAGTGTATGGGGGAATCCTTGAACTGCGTCTGAAGAAAGCGCGCTCGGCTGTAAAGTTGATGCATGTTGGCTATCTCGTTCATGGCTAGAATATTGCGGAAGGTCAGAGTAGCATTTGAAATTAACAATTTGACCTTTTCTTCCTCCAGAATGTGGCCGGGCACTCTAGCGGCCATCTGCCTCCATCGGTCGGCATAGGTAGCAAATTCCTCATCTGGTTTCATCTTTTCGACCACCAGATCTGTGAATGAATATTCCGGGCCAACTCTGTCTTGGAACCTCTGAATAAACTTATCCTTCACTGTCTTGAAGCTCTCGGCGTCTTCCAACGGCAAAGAATAAAACCATTCCAGTGCAACACCATCTAACGATCGGCGAAACAGATACGCCATGAGGCGATCATCGTACTGAAATTGAGCCGACTCGTATAAGAAGTCCCTCACATGAATGAAGGGATTGTTGTTCCCATCATATTTCCTGTAATTGGGGAGCTCTGATTGTGGAGGGAACTGAATGTTCTGAAAGCTAGGAACTGGAACATCTGCCAAGGATTGTGGGCCAACCCGCTTCTGGAGGAAATCGAGTTGCTGTTGCATGGTGGCCCATTTATCAAGTAATTCCTGCTCTCTGGAGGGAGCAGGGGTAGTGAGAGATGATGGTTGAAATTGAGGAGCGGAAGGGTGGACTGTAGCAGGAGGTGGGAGCCCACAAGAAGGAGCAGAAGGATAAACGGCCAAGGCAGGGGGGCCATAAGAAGGATATTGGGCCGGAGACTGACCCAGATTAGAGTGGGCTTGGACAACCCCTGGCTGAGGGTGCGAGAAATCTGAAGGGCCCATAAGGACTTGTGGGACCATTGGGCTAGACATATGATGATCCAACTGAATGAAAGAAGGGATGGCAGACTTCCCCTTGTCAAAAGATTGCTGGGCCGAAGTAGAAGATTGGCCCGTCTCCATGCCAGCAAAGGTGATGGTCCGGGGTTGGACCGGAGTAAGATCAATCGGAGTGGGCTGGATGGAAGGCCCACCAACTCTAGGTTGGTCGATGGAGGGATTGGATTGACCCTGCATAATCGTGGGAGGGGAGATATTGGATCCTTGCATGGCCTGATAGACAGCTTGGAGTTGGGCCGGATCCAATTGGGCCATCATTTGGAGAATGGAGCCCGCAGAAGGAGAAGAGAAAGAAGGGGTGGCTTGACCACCCTCCATGGGGGTGGAGGATGGAAGAGGGGCTGTCCCCTCTCCAGAAGGGAATGAGGTAACCCTAGCAAGGTTTTCAATAAGTCCTTGAAGAAGGGAATCCTCTTGGGGACGGGGAGGATTGAAAGAGGCCATGGTGGATTCGAAAAGCGGGTTTGAGTAGAACTTGGAGAAGGAATTGACCCTAGGAGGTGCTTCCAACGGACGAAAACAACTCCACATGTAACGGACAACCTTGACAAGATGCAAACAACACAAACAATCACACAATGAGCAACCAAACGTAGATGATTTTTAACAAAGACGTAAGTGACAAGAGATGAAGACACTCAAAATCATCCAAGTTGTTTAAGATGATGTGACAAGATTTTTATGATTTCTCCTTTGGAACTTTAGTAGATTGATTAGGATGTGCTCTCAATAATAGGTTCCTGATAGGAGAGGGTGTAAGGCTTGGTTTGACTCTAAATGTGATCACTCCTTCACTTATGCGATCCTAGACACGGGGTGGGAAAGGTACAACCGGCCCGGCGTCCGTGTGGGAATCCACGGCTCACGGGGACTTATGGAGGTCCTTGGTGTGATTTCCTAGTCGGCCCCAAGGAATATGGAGACGAGAGGTCCACACACCAAGATAGGAAAATGCAATCTAATGTATGATAATATGAATGAACCTATGTGCACCGGGGTGCATGCAAATTCTAACCTAGAATCTAGCAAGCAATTATGCACACAATGATGTAGATATGTAAACCAACCAAGGAGGAAGTCAGATAACACCCAAGCAAGAATATCACAACAGAAATTGCGGAAAGAAAATGCACCTCGGGATGGGTACATGTCTGGAGTATATAACGGTCTATGAGACCCGCGTCAGAAGTATGTAACGGTCGAATGCCAGACCGCCAGAAGCAATATCACGCAGGGAGCCAGGACCGTCAGATGAGCCAGAGAACCAAAAACAGCAGGAAAATAGAAGGGAAATCCGGGGAAAACCAGACAAGGAAATGATGGCAGGTATAACAGAGATCAAAAAGCACGATTGGCACAAGCTGTCCCGCCGTGATCGCCAAAAAATTATCTGTTGATTTATTTGCTTCCTTCTTTTTGTGGGTTTGTGATGTATGATAGAGATGATAAGCAAAAATCAATGATCTCAATCAACCCAAGGACATGTGAACCATGAACCTAGGCAATCCAAACAAGCTCAAGCATGGGCATGCTATCTCAATCAAACTAATCTAAAGAAAGTAAAGAAAAACACACGCCGGGGCGTGGAGCAAAAGTAAATAAAACACACCGCGTGGGTGGAATAAGCAAAGGAATATGAAGTGGGAAAGAGAAAGCTAATGCCCAATACTAAGAAAGAACGTGATCGCCACCAAAGTAAACACAAGCCAAAGACTTGAAAATACCTTAGAAATAGGTGGATGAAGCACCCGCCCACGGGAGAGAGAAACCAGTGAAATCTACAGATCAGCCTTGAATGTAACGGTCCAGACCCTGTGCGTCACAGGAGTGTGACGGTCGCCCGATGAACCATTATATGAACCTGACGCGTCTTCTCAAGACCGTCAGAGCACCTGCATAAGCAACTTGTGAACTCTTTGAACTCCAAATCTTCCAGCCAGCCAGAAGACTTGGGTCTCGTTTAATGAACCTGTAAACCTGCCAAAGAACGTGAAACACAAGAAAACAAACCCAGATTAGCCCTTTAAACAAGTGTAGTATCAATTCTTAAAGAAATTAAGACCATTCAAAAGGAAAGGAAAATACCGGGAAAGTTTTGGTTTTTTAACCCCTCTGGGCGTTTTAAAAGATAGGGAAGATGTTTAGATGATGAGAATAGATGTAGAATGTGGGAGAAAGAAAAGGGACAATGCTTTGAGGAAAATGAAGAAAGAACACAAGTGTGACAATGATGGAAACTCAAACACAATGAAACGAATACTCCCTTCACCGTGAAGCAGATGGACTTGAGGAATAATTCTCCTTGGTTGGATATGGCTCCAGAATGCGGCAGCACTTCGACGTAAACTCCAGATCTTCCTCTCTTAGGCCATGAAGTTAAGGGTGCTATTTATAGGCCCTCAAAATCTCTGGTCGAACAGAGGATAATCTAGCAAGAAAAGAGGATAACTCTTAGCAAACTCTCGAAGATAATATCACCAAGAGTCCATAGAAACAAACAGAAGGTTCTGAGGATCAGATTTGGAAGAGAAATCACAAGATCAAACTCTTATCTCGACCACGGAGTAGCAGAGAAAAGGCATGAACTGCTAGGACTCTCTATTGGATGTAACGGCTGCTCGACAGACCGTCAGAGGGAAATAACGCGTTAGAGGGATACCGTCACATTCAACCTTATCTCAAAAGAGATAAGATCAACGGAAGCAGATCAAAACAATAGGACTCTTGAATGAAAGTAATGGCCAAGGATGAACGCGTTAGAGGGAAGTAACGGCTATACGACAGACCGTTATACTCAACGGATAGGCCAAAGGATAAGGATTGAAACAAAGCCTTAAGTTGTAGGATTCTTCAAGATGTAACAGTCCAGGGACAATGCGTTAGATGAACATAACGCCCCAGGTGCAGACCGTTAGAAACAATGAGGATTGAAAAATGAGATAGGAGCTTGCTAAGCTTCATCCAATCAAGAAATCGCGGAACCATACTCAACCAAGGAGAAAACCCATGAAATAAACTTCAAACTGATGAAGGAGACTCAACGAAGGAATGAATAACTTGGAGCATCACATAGAGTGAACAAGGAGAAGACCCAACTTATCGATCATAAAACGGGTGTCAACAATTATGACACGAAGGAGAGAGTAACATATCCTTTTCCGTGAAGGAGATGGTGGCTGCGAAGGCTTCATATGTCGCCACCTTCATCTCTGCAGCATGTGCTTCATAGACTTCCGGTTCTTAGAGTATTTTGATAAGAGCTTCTCTAAGCTCTTTACTCCAAGCAATAGCTTCCCATATTGTAATGTTGGCAGGAAACCGCTTCATCTGGTGGAGGACCTTGCGGTTGGCTCAAGCACGAGCATCTTCCAATGAGGGTAGTATGTTTGGCAAGGTCTTGTGCGAGCTGTCGCGCTGCTCCCTGTAGGGGAGATGCACTGCCTTGCCTTTGCCATCGGGGTCAGACTGACCTTGATCACTTGGAGATTCTTGAAATAGAGGTTCCAAAGATGGCTCTTCTGGAGGTGACTGGTGAGTCGGGTCATCCTTGCCGGATGGACCTGCTCGATCTTCGGAAGTGACTGGGGCTGGAGCAGGGACTGGAATGCTGGTGATGACCTCCCCCGTGTCGGAGGGATCAAAGATGTTGGGCCCTTTCTGAATTTCTATCTCCGGAATAGGGGTAGGTTCTTCTCCTCAAAAGAGGATAATTCGCACTAGATCGAAGGTAGACGGATGGAGAGGCGACTCGGTGATTCTCCCACGACCTCTACCGCGTCCTCGGCCACGACCTCGGTCGTGGCTTATATTTTTTAGGGTTGGTTGTAGCTTGAGCTGGGCGGTGGTTCTCTGTCTGGTCCGGGAGGCCACTGGCTCTCCTCGCCGAGAAGCGTTGATGTTATCAGGGGGTGGAATGGCCACCATGTTGCAGGTGCAGCCTCGAAGCATTTCTTCTAGTTGCTCTGTGGTGATCTCATTATCTTTGTAGAACAAGGAGAGTTCTTCTGGGATGAGGAGCCTCTCGCCATTCTTGATCTTCTGAATAATTTCCTAGACCCAGCTTCTCAGGCGAGCTCGCTTCTGCATTTCTTCCCACGGGATGTAACTATCAAGTGGGAGAGCACCAGTGGGACGAGGAGGAATGTATTCCTCCAGGTCATCAATGAGCCATTGTAGCCTTTGAAGAGGCGTTAGCTCAGTTGGCGATTGTAAGGCAGCTGCTTGCTCAGCTTGCTTCCTGAGCCGTCTTTTGAGGTTCTTCCTCCTATTCCTCTCCTATCTTTTGACGATGGCCACCTCCAGGGGAGCAGGAGGGAGAGGTACTGGAGCTGGAGTTGGCCAATCCCCATGAGGATATCTCCGAGCTAATGTCTTGGCAGAGTGAGGTCGACGACTTTTCTTTGCCCGGATTTTTATCCAAGCACCTTCCGCTTGTTGTATTTGGAAGGTGGCATTGCTCGCCTGTTCGATGACCTCAGGTGGTAGCTCCTAGTATGCTGGGATGCTGAGACTGGCGTCCGAAGATGTATGCGCGGTTTGATGCCTTACCCGCGGTGGTGATACTCTTTGTTGAGATGTGGATTGAGGGACTCGCTTGGAGTCGTATTCCTTATCTTTCCCTTTGCTATCTGGCTTGGAGCAGTGTCTGGTGGTAGCTGGGGGTGTAGTGGGGTATCGCCGATCCTGGCGATTACCCTGACCGTGCGTATCGATCGGGCCTTGCTGTAAAGGACCGGGCTGGTTCGCCAGAGTCGCTGAAGACTCTGAAGATGTCTCCTTCACAATCTAGACTGGGTCGCGGGGTATACGAAGAGGACCCGAAGACTCGGCAAATGGAGAGACACGACATGGCCGTGCCACGGCCTCGTCCTACTTTTGCTTCCCCTTCTTATCTCTCGATATAAAAGGTGGAGGCGGAGCAGGAGGGTAGCGAGGGAAGATTGGGGGCACCCATCATTGTCTCGCTTACCATGATATCCTATCGGTCGAGAAGGACTTGGAGTAGCATGGCAGTATCCTCCTTAGAGAATGGATGAGACTCCAGCTCCTGCCAAGGTCGCCATTGCAAGGCCGAAGCAGTAGGAGCCGATTGGCTGGTACTCAGTGTCTGGGTGTCTGGAGGGGCTGAGGTGGCAGGAGGATGGATGACGTTGACCGAGAAATTACTCGGCTCAGTCTCCTGACTGTTGTCCCTCCTTCTACGGTTTCACAGTCGCTCGAGGGCTTCTCGATTGTCAGTTCGAAACTCGAGCCACTCCGGGACATGTCGATAAGGTAGCCCGTACCCATTTGCTTGAGGAGAATCTGGCTGGTCTGGCACATTTCTAGCAATGCTCAGGGTTTCTTCAACGGCTTCTTGAAGCCTCAGAGTCGCTATAGAGTTCCCCTCAGCATCAATTTGCTCCCACTGGATCTGCTCCTGGATTAAGTGTTGAACTTCCTCACAGGACTCGATTGCGTGGCAGATTCTAGCATGAAAAGGGCAGTACTGGGGATGACTAAAGTCCCATTAAGTGTAGTCTACCGGTGGCTCATGTGCCATGATTTGCCCCCTCTGAACAAGGACATCAAAGAGCCACCTGGTCCTTTCCCTTGGAAAGGAGAGAGGCATATGGTCATGCCAGGGTCTCCACCCTGGGTACCACAATGAGTGCTCACCTTGGATGGTACTGGGCTCCTCTGTTTCGACATCAGAGAGGGAGAATGCGGCCATCATGTGAATTACATTAGCTGAATAGTGAATCACACGTGCTATCTTAGCAAGTCTGCACCACGAATGTGGCTGCGGGGGATCCACGAGACTGCTCTTCATTTTGATGAGGCCGTCCCTGATTAGCTTCTGTGCCTGAGTCTTGAAGACGTAACAATCTTCAAGTGGGTGACCTAGCATGCGATGATACGGACAATAGTTAGGATCATCAGCTTTTTGGGCATCATCTGGCTTGCGAGCTTCTGGCAGCTCGATGATTTTTTGAGCCATGCAGAGGTCCAAGAGCATCTTCGTGTGTTCCTTCTTGAAGGAAAATGGAGTCTTCATACGCTCTGAAAAGGAAGGAGCAGCTGGCTTGTCCGTCGACTTCTTGTCGAAGCCGCTTGACTCGCCCTCCTTGCTGGCTTTGGTGGTGGGGGTGAACTCAATAATGTTCACCTCCTTACCGGGTTGGCGTTCTCGTGTCTGTTTACCATTTGCTGAAGTATAGCTTGGGTTGTCGGTGAAGAACATCTTTATTTCGGTGACTTCCTAGTCGAGCTAGTCAAAGTTAATGTTGGTGCCGAGAAGCTTTTCGTTGACCTCAGCTGCCAAGCCTTTGCGGCAAATGGTAATGGCGTCCTCTTGGACTGGCGGGTTAATACACCTCATACTGAGGTCTCGCCATCTCTTGATGAAGTCGAGGGCACTCTCTGAAGTCCCGCGATCAATGGCACCCAAGAGGGGGGGTGAATTGGGTGATTCAATATTTTAAGAAACTTTGACCAGATTCAAAACAGATGTGATAAAGTAGCAATTAGAAATTCAGATCTGATAAATCTCAGATTAGATCTATCAAAAACTATCGCTACGGTAGTTCTTCGGTACTAGACAGAGGTATGAATCTAAGGATTCTACTCACGCAAGATGCTATCGTTCTGACAGGACTGGCCTTGTCAATTCATAAACACCTTTCGATATACCAAAGATCTACTTATAGAAAAGATCGATTTATGCTAGATCTAAAAGATCAAACACGGAAGAAATAATAAGCACAAACGATCACACATAATGGGGGGTAGAAGGGACGGACCAAACCACACAGCTCAAACCATAAGGCACAAGGAATTTTAAGGTGGTTCGGATGCAACGATGGCAACCTACGTCCACCCCTCACCAAAACCCGGTGAGGCTTCACTGCTGGAAAACCAGCACGGGGATAAATCCCCAACACGGAGTCAAAACTCAAACAACACGCAGGTCGACGCCTGCACACACACGGGGAACAAACCTCAACACACACACACACACACACACACACACACACACACACACACACACACACACACACACACACACACACACACACACACACACACACACGGAAATAGAGTTTCCAACATGATCCGACGACCGGATCAACAACACACACACACACTACAATAGATGCAGCACATTACAGTTACGAACACCCGGATCTGGATAGATCCACACATACATGCAGATCTGAAGAAATCCACGCACACACACGGATCTAAATGGAACAACACACACAACCACAGATCTGAGTCGATCCACACACACGCGGATGTTTATGGATTACAAGGAACACAACTTTGAAGCACAAAACACTTTAGAGAATGAAACACAAAGAAAGACTTCTGATTTAGGCTCCCCCTTAGTGGATGATGAAGATCTTTGATGAAGCTTGCTTCTCCGCTCGATTTTCACTTGAATGGCTTCAGGATAATCTTCAAATGCTTGAGATTTGATGAAGAATGCTTGGACGAAGCTTTGTTCACAGAGTTCTTCCTACAGCCCTCTTTCTCCCTTGATAGCCTTCCTTTGATCCCTTTGAGCAATTTTTTTGATTTCTTGGCCCAAGAGTTATTTTTATAAGACCTAGCATGGTCAAGGGACAAGCCAAGAACTAGATCCACGATTTTAGGCAAGTTGGGAGACTTTAAGATCAAAAAGTCTAAGATAGGGGCTTTGAACACGTTCATGAAAAGAAGTCAACAATGACAACCTCGAAGGGTTTGGTCGACCGAGATGTTCGGTCGGTCGATCGAACTCTGTGACTTTCTGAAACATCCAACGCTGGGAAATTCGGTCAACCGATCCATGCCCGTCGGTCGACCGAACTCTGTAGCATTTACAAAGTTCTAAATTCTGGAAGAATTGGTCGATCGAACCAACCAAGTTGGTCGACCGAACTCTACAATTCCTGCAAAAAAAGGTTGTTAGCCCAACAAAACATATCCGAATAATCAAGCCTTGGATTGAACGTATGTTAACATTGATTTCAAGTCCATTTGAGCTCTTTTTATGCATTTGGAAAGCTGTGAACATTTAAGCATATGTCATGACGGAATTAGGCCTTAATTGCGTATGAAGCTCGCTCTTAATCAATAATGCATGACACGTGACGGAAAATATGTCCGGGATTTTGTTATCATCAAAATCACCTGGAGATACTCAAAAATCTCCCCCTGTTTGATGATGACAAAATTCAAGAGCATTTAAGTACATTTGGCGTGCCTTTAAGCAATTTTGGAAGTTTGAAATCAACGCATTGTAATCTTGCCATTTCCCATATGGTTCTTGTACGAGGCGGAGTTTACACTCACACATAGTGAAAGAATTCAGACTGGCGGACCGGTCCTTCATCCAACACCATTTGATATACATAGAACCAATGGAGTACAATAGATATTCCATCAAGCCAAAGTATTGCAAACCATTCAAGCATATTTGCCACATACACATGAAAGGAAATGAGATTGAAGAACCAAAATGTAAATCCAATACCGAGTGCATTCATTCATTTCTTTTCAAGTTCATTATATGGTCTGGTCACATGAACTCACAAGGCAAACGATACAAGGCAAACTCACAAGGCAAACGACTCAACTAATGCAAATGCAAAAGCAAATGCCAAATTTGCTTACACACATACATTCACGCATGCATAAAATATAGATAGACCTAATAACTACTTCTCCCCCTTTGTCATCATCAAAGAGGGGAGGGGATACAAGAAAAGTGGACCAAAAGCGAACTGCAAGACCCAAAAACAACGACTAAGGTGAAGACCAGAAAGTCCTCAGTTGTCGTGTGCTGGAGGTGGCTGATCGCCAAGGCGGCGACGGATATCTTCAAGAGTGTGATCTTGAAACTGAAGGTGATGCTGAATATCTGCAAGGGAGGTCTCTTGAGCCTGGCCACGGCACTGAAGGCCCAAAAGAGTGCAGTTCATGAGATAAAAAACTTGGCCTGAATCTTCATGGCTGGAGGAGAGGGTAGCCACTTAGGTGGACAGGTTGGCCATATTGGTGGAGAGGGTGTCCAAGGCGGTGGAGAAGAAATCCATCTGGTCAGTCACGGTGGTCATAAAGGTGTCGAGTCGATCAAGTGATGACCTAAACCGAGTGTCAAGGTTGGAAACTTGTTCCCTAAAGACATCCATACGATTCTCGAACCCAGAAAAGCACCTATCCAAAGTCTCATAATCTGCCCAAGAAGGTGGTCCATAACCTTGAGTAGAGGACTCCCCGTGAAAGAACTGCGGTGGAGATGGCATATCCGAAGTTGCAGGTGGAGGAGGAGGTGGCTCCTGCTGCGGTGGAGGAGGGTACACCTCAACTTGAGCTTGAAGAGGGACTTGGGCTTGATCCTGCTCCTATTGATCTTGGTGCTCTTCCTCATTTTCTGATTCATCTCCATAGATTCTGACATTTCTATATAAGACTCCATCTGGACCCCACTCATACCCATAAGATGAGCGGAGTTTGTGCTTATTGTAGATATCATTTTTCCGGACGTAAATGTTAACTTCCCCAGCCAAACCAACTCCAACATGATGAAAGATGCCAGTCAACTATGAGGCATATGGTAGGGATCGTCTTCTTTGGGTACGGCATGACCCAATTAGATCCGTCATAAGGCGTCCCATATTAATGGGGATCCCACCCAAAACATGATAGAATATAAACTTGTGCACCTCAGTTACGGCATCTCTGCTCCCACCCTTAGGATAGATAATAGTGGTGAAGATGTGATGCAGAATCCACTGCAATGGTGGGAAATAGTTGGCATTTAGAGTGATCAAATTACTGACTCTGTGCACATACTCACGGCACGTCATGAGCATGAATGTGTCCGCCACAACACCATGACCATGCACCATATCTTCCCCTCTAGCTGAAACACCTAGGATGCTTGCAAATAATTCTAGATTGATTGTAAACTCCACTACTTTCACAATGGTAAAGAGATGGTCATCCCTCATATTCAAGTTGCCATAGAACTCCTGAACTAAGCTCGGATAATACAAGGGATATCTCATTGTGAAATCAATCCATCCACTTTGAACCTCAAATGACGCACTTAAATCAGGAAAGATGTCATTTAGCTCACCAAAATCGACTAGACGAGGGGCAAGTATAGGTCGTGGGCGCATCGGCTGTGCCCGTGGAGGTGCAGATGCCCGCTGTGGTGGAGGAGCTGGAGCCTCAGCTCTTCTGGCACTGGACTCCCCTAGGGTAGAATGCCGAGAACTTCTTCTAGGCGCCATCTAGACATAAATCATAGTAGAAAACTTAAGGGGAATAAAGATCCTTCCTCGGGGTGAAATGGAATGAAAAGATGCACCAAGATACCGTAGAATGGGATGCTCACACACTAGAACCCTAGGAATGGCTTCAAGGTCGCACAATCCGCCGCGGAGATTTCGTCCCGAACTGATGACGAACACGCCAGATCTTGTGCGGATGGAAGAAGAATGGGATTCTAGGGCTTGAGAGGAGGTGTATTGAGATTTTTTGATGGGGACATGAAAGTAAGGCCACTAACATTTTTGTTTGCATTTATATCCTTGAGTCAATTGGGTTTTAATTGTAAGGCATTGATAAGCCAATGTGTTAGTCATTATAAATTAGTGGGTTTCTTTGCAAAAGGCCACGTAGGCCCGGTGGGACCCCCACCTTCTTTCCCATTGGGCCACCTAGGTTCTAGGGCCCACATGGGTTGGTCTTTGGTCCATGGAAGAATATGGACCAAGGTAGAAAATTCCACTTTCTCCACTTGCCCACTTGAAGAGGGTGCCCCCCCCCTTTTAGTAATTTTTTATGTTTATATTAATTTGACCACATGGGAGAAGAATTCTGTCTCGTCCCGAACCGATAGCAGCGGAACGTGTCGTTTGCTCGGAACGTGGTAGATAAACAGTCGAGTCGATCAGAGCACATCCATTCCACAAAACATAATTTGGACAAAATAACAAATTTCATTTCAAATATAAGTTCATTACAATTTGGACCCAATAAAAGAAAAACTCAAGAAAGAAAAATTACAATGTGACATAGGACACAAGATAACCAGACTAGATGGTTCCTCTAGATGTCGGAGTTCTCTTCACTCTTGTCCTTGCCCATCATGTTCGGTCTCGTCGTCACTAAGGTCATTACCTGAAAAACATTAGAAAATGCAGGATGAGCGAACACTCAGTAGGACTTAATATCTCAAGTTCCAAGCTACCTTTAAGTCAATTACGATTTATCATGCTCATGCAGATCATGCAAGATATAGAAATCAAGAACTATAATGGCACGAGTTATAATGATAAAGCGATGATAAATTAAAACCATAAAGACGAGTAAGCAAGATGCTAGATACATTCATGAAGTGTAGAGACAAGAGAGTACGGCAAGAACATCCATGACGGGATATCAAGTATCTTTCATAAGATAACTCAAGAGCATTCACGAGGAAACAATAACAGTCTTTTCTCTATGACAAGCACTATCACGAGAGCTTTCATGTAACTAGCACAATCATCCCTCTATGACGAACACTATCACGAGAGCGGTTAATGAAACTAGCACAATATTCTCTCTATGACGACATTATCATGAGAGCTTTCATGTAACTAGCACTATGAAGGATTGCCAAGACACTGAGAGGAAATCACGACGATATGATAGCCCCTCAACATGGCAATTCAGGATCTTTCACGATGAACACTAGATTACTATAAAGGATTGGCCAATGCACTAAGGGGAAAATCACGACGATGTGACCGCCCCTCATGGAAATAGCACTAGGTAGTATTTGGTCACATACTTAGGAGTTCTCACGACTGTATGATTACCCCTAATTGCCGTAGACCGAGTTGGTGAATGCCAGCACCCGATCATCATGATACCGGTACACGTTTGGACTTTACCTCGCCCAATAGGGTCAGATCAGGACCCGTAGCATTTAAAATGTCATTTATTTGGGATCCATAGCCCCTGACATTCGACTAGACTAATTCCACTTTAATGGCCAAGAATTCCAAGGATCAAGCATGTATGAACAATAGGGTAGATTTCATTGAATAGAGATTCAAGATAGACCTCGACAAGCCTAGTACGATGGCACACAAAATCGAGACAATTCGAGAAATCTGGGAGATTGGCCTCTCGTCAGAGCACCGTATATTTAGGAAGTCGCGCCCATAATGGTGGTCACTCATTCTCTGAACAAAGCATTGAAGAATTGGTGCCTCCACAATACGGTTACTTTTACACTAAGCCCCCGCCAATAAGATCACCCCTTCAACATGCTCACGACAGAAAACGGCGATAACCAATGTAGTCACTAATCAACTTAGCACCTTATGAGTCAGATAGAGATAGATCTCTCACAGAAATGCCATAACAGCGTACTATGAGGGCTGAGTGTCATGTTTTCTTTAGAGTGACATGATTAACAGGGTTCCAGGATTCTTGTGGTACAACCAGCTCAGTCGACCTTGAGAGAATGCAAGGCTACGAGGAGACTTACGGAGCTCCCAATGACTAATTTGTAAGTCCGAAGGAACGGAATATCCAACGAAGGGCTCATATATCACCGAGAGTCGAGGGTGTATCGGTAAACCAAGGTGAAACGTGGGACTACGTCTACGGACTGAGACGTAGTGCCAATATGATCCACGGTACATATCAAATCTTGAGAAAAATAGAATAAATCACGTCCATGCAAATAGATGTCAATTCATATCTTAATTTCTATTTAATCTAATAATTTAGAAAATAGCATCTCTTTAAAAGGACGGATACTATTTTTCAAACTAATTACATGGTAATTAAGGGAAATTTACAAGGATCACGAATATATATATATATATTATATTTTTTATCGACTTTGATCACGAGATATGAATTTTCTAAGATTTAATCAGGATATGTAGTTTTTAATTTAATCATGATGAATAGTAATATTTTTCAAATAAAAAAATTTGTCGGAACTAAATATATGATAATTAAGAGAAAAATCTAAGGATTCTAAAAATATATATATTATAATTTTATTTTACATAGTTTCAAGAATATTAATTTTTAAAGTTTCAGATAAAAGATATCATTATACTTTACGATATATATATATATATATATATATATATATATATATATATAATTAAGAGAAAAATCTAAGGATTCTAAAAATATATATATTATAATTTTATTTTACATAGTTTCAAGAATATTAATTTTTAAAGTTTCAGATAAAAGATATCATTATACTTTACGATATATATATATATATATATATATATATATATAGGGGGATGTTCCCATGGGGCCGACACCACCTGGTGCCGGCACCCCCCCCTCTCAGCGCCCCCCCCCCCCCCCCCCCATGCATTTATGAGGGGGGGGGGCGATGAGAGGGGGGGTGGGCCCGGCACCAGGTGGTGCCGGCCCCATGGGATCACCCCCTATATATATATATATATAACGATTTAACGACTTCGCATGCCATCGTTAAAAGAATTTAACGACACTCAGGTTGTCGTCATTTAATTAATGAATAGTGTCAACTCTTTAAATCTCCCGTTCTCGATGTACACATGTCAGAATTGCGCAATCTATATACCAAAATGAAGGGCTCGAAAACTCTACCTAACCGGACGTTCAAAATAATTTTTTATCGTTGAGAGATGGGGGATCTTGAGATAGAAGGCACGGAAAATGGTGGCATCACCCTCACTACCTCGGTCTCTACTCCACTAGTACGCCTATAAATTTTCCTGAGCAACGGACACTCCGGCGCCCATGAAAAGGATTAACAAAGTGAAAGTCTATAACTGACCGCTACAGTTTAGTTCTCAATTCGCAGTGTAACTATTTTAAATCTATTAAATTAGATAACTAGTTAATGTTACTAGTTAACGTCCATATAAAGGCATGAAAAATTAAGGAAAAACATGGGGATTCTAGTCGTATGCACTTTACAATTTTTAGATAAAAGGTTACATAGATACACAATTTTTAATGTGAAGATTGTTTATATATCTCGTAAAGTATAATCTTTCTATCACGTCCCGAACCGATAGCAGCGGAACGTGTCGTTTGCTCGGAACGTGGCAGTTAAACAGTCGAGTCGATCAGAGCATAGCCACTGCAACAGAGGAAGAAGGGGAAAAAGCTCGTTCACCCTTCAGCAGACAGACGAACGTGAGAAGAAGGGGAAGATAACCGGACGATGCTTCAGCACGAATCAACAACAGCAATAGGGTTGATCATTCGAAGAGCAAGGGTTTTATACAGAAGGAAAAGGTCCGAGGGGGTTCGAATGCTATCTTGGGTAAGCTTTTCACCCTTGCCATACATTACTTTGTGGTTTCCTAAATGACAGCCGCCTACAGTCCTTTGTTTAAAACCCTAAAACTAACACGTCCGATCATGCTACATGTGTTGGACATGCAGTGTGATTCGATTTTCAGTGGGCTAGTTTTCACCTTTTTATCATGGCTCATACTTTTATCATATTGGGTTGGGTTGTCACGTACATATACATGCCCTTCTTTTGTTCACGCTAAAACCCATGTATTTATATATACACATGTATTGCCTCAGCCCATTTAGGTTGGGATATATATAACTATTAGCATTTATATATATTCATTATCTTTAAGGCCCTTTAATTATATTCATTAGATTTATAAATAGTTTTGGCTAAATTAATGGGTAGAACTATACACATATAGACCTTATTTCCTTTATTTAATTATTTTTTTCTTTGTTAGTTCCCATTGTAGTCTCGGATATCAGAGTTGGGTTCGATCCTATAACTCTTCATGTGCATATATATGTATATAAATATATATTTTTCGAGAATGAGATTCCTTTTAAATACTTGAGTTGCATTTCCAATAGACAAAAGGATATATTAAATTTCGATTTCTCAATTATTTACTTTACCTTTCATAACATTTTGGCCCTTTAACTTATTTTAGCTCTTTATCTCTTTTCCTTTATTGAAATGTTAATTTTCAAAAAAAATTCTGTGACTAATACTTTCATTTGTTTTGTATTTAAATTTCCGGGGTGCTACACCCTCCCCCACTTAAAAGAATTTGATCCCCAAATTCACATGATTTTCTTCCATAGCAGTGAGGTAAAATCACAATATCCAAAACATGTATTCTAGCTAGGTTATCCTCATAACAGGCTAAGTACTAAGATCACCATAACCGATTCATGTGATTATGGGTGAGATAGATTTATAGAGTTACCTTCCAATGCTTGTGACGCTTCTTCCTTTAAGAGTGGACAATGGGTGATTTTATGATCTTTGCTTCTGCATCGGATGCATTTTCCAAGTTTATACCAACACTTGTCCGGATCATGCCTCTCTTTCTTGCAATGTTCACATTTTTCCTTGACCGAAACAATTTGTTGACCATCATTCCGGAGTTTCTTGTCCTTGCAAAAATTGTTACCTCCTTTGAATCTCTTCTTGCCATTTACGGATTCCTTATTCTTAGATTCATTCGCTTGCTCTTTCTTAGCGATCTTTCCCTTGACTCACTCCATCATATCCATGGCATCTTCCAAGAGTTGTGCCTTTCTAACCATCTCCGTATAAGTTTGTATTTCCAGCGGAGCTAATTGAGGAATGAGCTCCACCTTCAAGCCATTCATGAATCGTTTCGCTCTCATCTTTTTCGTGCAGACTAGGTGTGGTGCATACCGGGCTAATCTAGAGAATTTTGCCTCATACTCCGCCACTGACAGACTACGTTGCTTCAATGCCGCGAACTCCATAGCCTTTTTCTCGCGAATTCTATCTGAGAAATACTTCTCATTAAAGTGTCCTAAGAATTCAACCCATGTTACTTGTTCGTTGGGCAAGATTGCCTCCACATATTCCCACCAAGCCCGAGCATCCTAATCTAGTTGGTAGGTCCCTAGTAGTACCTTCTCTTCGTCGGTACACTGCATCATCTTAAAGGTCCTCTCTATTTCTTGTACCCAATTCTCTGCTTCATCCGGGTTGGTAGACCCACTAAACTTTGGGGGATTCATCTTTTGTAACTTCCTATGCAGATCCCCGGCTCCATGCCGTGCTCCACCTTGTGCAACTTGTTGCAAGGCTTGTGTTAATCCCTGGACAGTGCATTGCATCTCTCTCCACTGAGCTCTCTCGGCGTCCATTCTAGCCTACAAAATAAGTTTTTAAATTAATGATTACCCATATCTTAACATTAATCTAGCATAGACAGATATATTTTTATTGATTAGCCTATAGCTCTACCCAAATCTCACTGGGTTCCTATAGGATAACTGAAGAGGAGAACTCACTCTTGGACTTAATGTCCTAAGGAGTTGAAAAGTCGAAGCTCTGATACCACCTTCTGTCACGTCCCGAACCGATAGCAGCGGAACGTGTCGTTTGCTCGGAACGTGGCAGTTAAACAGTCGAGTCGATCAGAGCATAGCCACTACAATAGAGGAAGAAGGGGGAAAAGCTCGTTCACCCTTCAGCAGACAGACGAACATGAGAAGAAGGGGAAGATAACCGGACGATGCTTCAGCACGAATCAACAACAGCAACAGGGTTGATCATTCGAAGAGCAAGGGTTTTATACAGAAGGAAAAGGTCCGGGGGGGTCGAATGCTATCTTGGGTAAGCTTTTCACCCTTGCCATACATTACTTTGTGGTTTCCTAAATGACAGCCGCTTACAGTCCTTTGTTTAAAACCCTAAAACTAACATGTCCGATCATGCTACAAGGGTTGGACATGCAGTGCGATTCGATTTTCAGTGGGCTAGTTTTCACCTTTTTTATCATGGCCCATACTTTTATCATATTGGGTTGGGTTGTCACGTACATATACATGCCCTTCTTTTGTTCACGCTAAAACCCATGTATTTATATATACACATGTATTGCCTCAGCCCATTTAGGTTGGGATATATAGAACTATTAGCATTTATATATATTCATTATCTTTAAGGCCCTTTAATTATATTCATTAGATTTACAAATAGTTTTGGCTAAATTAATGGGTAGAACTATACACATATAGACCTTATTTCCTTTATTTAATTATTTTTTTCTTTGTTAGTTCCCATTGTAGTCTCAGATATCAGAGTTGGGTTCGATCCTATAACTCTTCATGTGCATATATATGTATATAAATATATTTTTTTCGGGAATGAGATTCCTTTTAAATACTTGAGTTGCATTTCCAATAAATAAAAGGATATATTAAATTTCTATTTCTTAATTATTTAATTTACCTTTCATAACATTTTGGCCCTTTAACTTATTTTAGCTCATTATCTCTTTTCCTTTATTGAAATGTTAATTTTCAAAAAAAAATTCTATGACTAATACTTTCATTTGTTTTGTATTTAAATTTCCGGGGTGCTACAAATTCCCTATCCCCTAATTGCCCCTCCCTAACCCTAGATCTGAGGGTAGTTAAGGACATTTCCATTTCATATAAAACCCTTGTATTTCATTATTTTCATAGAGAAAATTGAAGAAAAATCAGAATTTTTCTCATTGTGCCTTGAGCTCCCCTCTCTCCTCCCCTTGCAGCTGTGATGGCTGCCCAATTCAAGGTGTGACTCCCTCCTCCTTGGTGTGATTCCAAGGATTTTCACCTCCGCTGGATGTGACTTCCAGCCACCGCCGCCTCCGTTCGTGTCGCCATCGAACCGCCACAACCCGGTCTTCAACCTGCTGTCCAGGATTTTGAGATCCAGGACAAAAGCTCAAAGATTAGGTTGATTCTCCAAATTCAACTGTCTGATCGACCTCAAATTTTGAGGGTATGTTCCCCCCACCGTCCCCCATCTCCAGTTTAATTTTCATGTCAATCAGCCACCATTTGAGTCCCTTCCCAGTAATTTCTTTCCACCCCTAACAGTCTGCCCATCAGCAGATCTGCGGGATGGTACCCTGTTCTTTTTTTTTCCCACCCCCTTAGACATTTCAGAAAATTACAAAAATATTTTTGCGTGGTCCTCACATTTCCCCCTTTCACCCATAAAATTCCCAAAGTTCAGATCCATCGTTTCCCCTTCGGTCAAAATTCATTCTCAGGCACACCCCAACCTATCCTGACTATTCTGAAATCTGAACCAGAAACAACTTCGGAGCACATAGTTTTTCATTTCTATCCAGACTGTTTGATGGATCTGAAATTCACATATGTTGTAGATCTTTGAGTCTAATTTCCAACGGCGCCTATCTCGCGTCGATCCGACACCGGATCTGGGCGTGGTGATCGTTTTCATGGAGGCGCGCAGATCTGTCCCGTGACAGGCCAACAGAAGTAATCTGCCGGTTAAATCTTCCAAAAATACGCCGGCCCAGATTCAGCCACCGCCGACTTCAGGGATCGCAAAGGAACATTCCACTGGCGTCCCAGCCAACCGCCACGACCAGAAGTCGACCGGAAGCTACCGTCCAGGTGTTGAGTTTGCTTGCTGTCCAGCGAGTCTGAACAGTGCCGAGTCAGACCAGCAGCTCGCCTCCGGCCCGAAAGCCCTTCCGGCTTGCTGCCCGTCAACTCAAGATCGGTACTCTCGGGTCCCACGTGTAGCCCTTTACCTCCCTGCGTGGAGTGGGCAGTAAAATACATTTCTGTAATTTTTGATAATTCTACTGTACCGGGAGTACTGGTCTTGGCCGGGATCACCTTCCCCACGCCCGAAGCATGGAGGTATCACCTCTAACTCTCTCGGCATTTACTTAGCTCTTTTATTATTTCAATCACCGCTACGAGAGAGGGCGAGACTCGTCCCGTGACTCGATCCGAGCACGAGAGTGAGTAGACCACCCTGACTCATTGCTGGTTTCTCAACCGCGTACATCTGCACGCTTCCCTCGCTAGGGACGAGTCGCTAGTTTGCCTAGAGTCTCAGGATCGCTTCCAATTTGGAATCGAGTCGCATATCATCCTGCATCATTTTTAGGGCTGGAGAGAAGTTGTGGGAGTGAGAAGAGGTGAGAAAGTGAGTGAATGGGGGTGAAAACCGCCTTAAAATGGAGTTCGGACGCGGGTTCGGCCGGCCGATTCACCGATTTCGGCGGTCGGTCGACCGAACTGGTCGACCCCCCTAATTTTCAGCAGTTTTGTGTTGAACACTTTCATCTCCCTTTTTTTGATTTCTTTTCTTTTGATTCATCCCTTTTTTTTGATACATCCTCCTTTTTTATACATCCTCCTTTTTCCCTTTTTTGACTAGAAGGAATGAGTGATCCTTCTGAGACGTCTGCTATAGGAGTTTTTCTGAAACTCCCCCTCAGTAAATACCTTTGATCCTTAGGTCTTAAGATCCACATTTATTTAGCAAGGAATTATAGGCCTTAGAAACATTTCAAGGAAGGGCTATATGTATAAATACAAACAAGCATGCATTGGTGGTATATCATCATACAAGAAACCAAAAATATACACACAAGGTATGCATGTTTTTCTATGTAATCTACCCTTAATGTAACTAACTTTTCTCTCTATGCAAGACTCAGCCTCAATGCCGACTTAGGTATGTATGCTCTCACCCTTGCACATGCCAAGTTCTCTTCTGATTTTATTGAATTGTTCCGGGTTTAGGGGTTTGGTGAAGATGTGTTGGCACCGGCTTATTTTCTCGAATTAATCAAGGATTAAGCATAGGGAAATACTCCCTAAATGCAGTAAAATGGCACATCGCCAAGGCTGCTCTACCATTCGAGTTGAGCTCAAAAATCGAGACACTTCACCGGGTCAAGCGGCGTAACATAACAACCAGGGATCGGCCCCGAGCAAATGGCACTATGCCAGCCAATTTCTTGACAACTAGGTCAGTTTCAGGATTTGGAACCTGACGTACATTACGGCATTCAGTGAAGATTCGGGGTTTACCGCCGGACACCCTGCATACAGTATTACACCATCGACGCCTCAACAATCGGGTTAACTCGGGACTCAGAACAGCCTGCCGCTTCATACGACTCTTCGCCAAGGAGCGAGGGTCACCCCGACCACCAGACAAACGGCATCATCATGTCCACGCCCCGTCACTGGGCTCAACCAAGGGTTCTAACCAGCTAGCCGTGACCTATGGCAACATCAACAATCGATTGGGTCCACCCACGATCACTCAGTTTGCGGTTTACCCGCGTTCAACACAGCTACCCGAGCCGACCCGGGGGCGCCCTGACTACAAGCCACGTCATGTGGCACCCAGCAACGAGGTCGGGGTCTACCCTCAAGTCGCCTCCCTCCAGCCCTCTGAAGTCAAAGGAAGACCCATATGGGCCAACCACAAGCTTTAGGAGCTCACAGCACCCTTATACAACCCACGCACGCGTGCCGGGAATTTTCCCGAGCACTTGGTGGGCGCGTATGCTCCAGCCACTCTACATCAAGTCCGAGCCCAACTCGGGACTCCCAGCAACCCATCGCGTCATGCACCACCATCGTGCACCCTAGCACGCGGATCGACCTGAGCGGTTAGGCTGGTCCGCCTAAACCCCATGGGGAGGGGGTTTAGGCGGACCAGCCCAGCCCCCCAGGCTGGTCAGCCCAAACCCCACAGAAAATAAAAAAACATTTTTTACTCGGGTAAACCCCTCCCCGGAGGGGTTTAGGCGGACCAGCCCAACCCCTTGGGCTGGTCCGCCTAAACCCTCCCTCCCCCACTCCGTAACACTTTCCCAAGGGTTTACCCAGAACATCCTCACCCCTCAACCTAGTCCACCCAAACCCCACAGAAAACAAAAAAAATATTTTTTACTCCGTGTAAACCCCTCCGGGGAGGGGTTTAGGCGAACCATACCCAGCCTTGGGTCTGGTCTGCCTAAACCCCCCTGGGGGAGGGGTTTAGGCGGATCAGCCCAGCCCCTTGGGCTGGTCTGCCTAAACCCTCCCTCCCACACTCCGTAACACTTTCCCAAGGGTTTACCTGAACCAGCCTCACCCCTCAACCTAATCCGCCCAAACCCCACAGAAAACAAAAAAGAAAACATTTTTTACTCCGTCTAAACCCCTCCGGGGAGGGGTTTAGGCGGACCAGACCAGCCCAGCCCCTTGGGCTGGTCCGCCTAAACCCTCCCTCCCCCACTTGTAAACAAAAAAAATATATTTTTAAGGGGTTTACCCGGACCAACTTTACCCCTTGGGCTAGTCCGCCTAAACCCCTCCTGCCCCTTCAAATTCCCTATAAAAGCCCCCCTAGGGAGCTCAAGGGATAGGGAATGAGATGGAATGCAATGCAACACCCTCCGACCTAACTGCCGCACCCTCGGACTCCCGAAGCCTTCGACAAGGGTCGAGGACGTGAGGAGCTAAGTGCACGTGTGATTGGCTTGTTGATCGGCTTGTACGCGCCGAGGGTATGTCTCACGTACTCCCCTCACGCAGCGTCTAGCCATCGCACACAAGTCCATCCCCGCCGCACATAAGGTGTTATGACAACGGCGAACACACCCGCATCCCGGGTCCGCCCGCGTATGACAACCCACGGTGGCCTCGCATACGCCATGATGCCGCACCTACTTCTGTCACGGAACCGCGTGCCTACCGCTCGCCTCGAGCTAGCCGCCGACCGCTCGGACTGATGACTCGAGTTATCCGGACCCTGGCCCGGGAGCAATATTCCCGGGGCCGGCCTCGACTCCCCAGCATGACGACATTCATCTTCCGAGGCCCGGACCCGACCGCTCGCCTTGAGCCGCGTCCAACTTCCGTCAGGCGTCAGCCCATGACCGCCCCTACCACCTAGGTAGTTGGGCTTGTCTCGATCTCCTCATGGAGAGCCTCTATAAAACATGCGGATATCCGCCTTATTACGCATTGACCCGGGGACCGACCCACGTGTCGGAATTGTCCCGCAGCTTGCGCCCATTGTACTTCGGCCTCCTCAGCCCATTTTTAAAGCCCATGCGGCTCTCATACAGCATGAAACCAGTTGAACACATGCACCTCTACTCAGGTCTCAGCCTCTTCACGGCGCCCAGTTACTTCAGTCACAACAGTGCCTCCGGCACCTGACTGCCAGTCACACCGGGCCCCGAGCACGACCATCGAGGTCTCTTGATGCCCGCCTCCTTCAGTCACAATGGTGCCCCCGGCACCCGACTACCAGCTACTCCAGTCACATTGGGGCCAGCGGCACCCGATCACTCAACAACTCCAGTCACAACGGTGCCCCCGGCACCCGACTGCCAGTCACACCGAGCCCCGAGCACGACCATCGAGGTCTCCCGGTGCCCACCTCCTTCAGTCATAACGATACCCCCGGCACCCGACTGTCAGTCACACCAGGCCCCGAGCACGACCATCGAGGTGTCCCGGCGCCCGCCTCCTTCAGTCACACCGGTGCCCCCGGCACCCGACTGCCAGTCACACTGGGCCCCGAGCACGACCATCGAGGTCTCCCGACGCCCACCTCCTTTAGTCACAACGGTGCCCCCGGCACCTGACTGCCAGTCACACCGGGCACCGAGCACAACCATCGAGGTCTCCTGGCGCCCGCCTCCTTCAGTCACAATGGTGCCCCCGGCACCCGACTGCCAGTGACTCCAGTCACATCAGGGCCCTCGGTACCCGACCACTCAACTTCCCCCGCACAACGGTGCCCACGGCACCCCTAATGCCCCGACCTCAACATTGTCTCATGTCGGGAACACATTGCGACGCCCCTCGAGCGCCATCCTGCTGAGTCACTGGTCCTCTGACGGACACCATGTACAGATACAGAACTACCCACACAATAACGCAATGACTCGGGGAGCGTCATGAATGTCAGAATTGTCCCGTGGCTTGCAAGCAATTGTAATCGGGCTCTCATGCCCCCATATAAATACCTTTCATGGCATATAAGTCATGTAATCCAGTCAGGGAGCGGATCCCCCTCCTCACTGGAACCAGTCTCTCTGCCCCCAGTTATCCCTGTTGTGTTGATGTTGCCCTGTCGCTCTTGCACGGACTAAGCCCTCCCGACGTCGCGGCTCCCAGGGTCCCTGACTCTCTCTTCGACAGTAGAAACAAAGGTATTCGGATTCAATCTGGTGTAAAATAAACACCGGTTGCTTGCGACTGGTAGGGAAAGACGTCCAGTACATGAATCCCCATAATCGCCTGCGCACTCGCACCCGTGGTGTCACATCCCGAGCGCGGAAGATACTCGGATGTGTGACCCGTCTATATAGATCATGTCATTAGAGCAATAAAATTTGACATACATAATTACTGAGTGCGCAAAAGACTAATAATAAATCTAAATGAACCCAATAGTCCAAAGTGATAATTATTTGATTAACAAAGAAGATAAAGATAGTTCATGACAATTCTAAATTAAAATCCAACACTAGGCTACATGCCTTAACACGGTTTAGACAACTAAACTAACATACTGGAAATACAAGGTAGGACTCAATAAATTCAAAGGACGCGACTAGCTAATGATAGACGATTTGCGTTCTAACACTCTTCACTCGATCTCAAACCCATTCTTGTGGACGTCGCTATCTGAATCACCTGAAAATGTTAGGAAACAACTGGATGAGCGAATCGCTCAGTAGGAATTACATCTCAAGTTCGAGCAATCTTTAAGTGATTTACAGGTTACATGTATTGCCAGTATAGCTATGCATGATGTACGAGTGAGAAAAATCAGGTATATAGGAAAATCTATGCATGATGAACAATAAGAGATCAAGAACTGTATAAAGAGAGTATCACATGAATTCAAGTAATTGACAAGTAGTATTTCAAGAACTTATAGCTGTAGATGCCACTTTTGGGCAAGTAGGGACTCATGTACAAGTAAATCTCATGTACGAGCAAGTAAAATTCATGTTCAAGCAAGTAATATCAAGTACGTGTCAATAGAATTGGCTATTTCAATCAAGCAAGTAATCTGCCCTTTCTCGGGCCACAAGTCAAGTATTGCCCGTTCCGGGTCACGCAAGTCAAGTCAAGCAAGTAAAGAGAGTAAGTGTGGAGTGTCTCCAATCAAACAAGTACTTTGGTGTAATGCTAAACACCGTGGTCAATAAACTCCTATGGGAACAAGTACCTTCGGATGCTCCTCCCAGGACCAGACCGGACCCTATACGCACAGCATTTCATGTATTACTTTTGACATCCACTCTCATTTATAGCCAATATGGAATTTCAAAAAAATTAAGAAACGTAGTATTACAGACAAAGATTAACTAGTCATTTGGTTATGGAGGACTCTAGAGGTGGCCCCTACAAGCTTAAGAGGTGGCTCCCGTCGTGTAGCACTTTGCGCCGTACGGCCTCAAGAGGTGGCTCCCACAAAGTAGCACTTTACCCCGCATGGCACTTAGCTCCCACACTCCCAAATGATAGTTTTAAGAGATTCAAGGTTTAACCATGTAGGATATATAAGGTAGATTTCATGAATGGAGTTCAAAAATATATGATGCAGGGACATGTACTAGGGTTATATCGATACGAATTTTGAGACAAATCAGGAATCGGAACAGATGCCTATGTCACTGCAATTGGCGCCTGGGGGTCAGCCCCTCTTTCAGTCAATTGGCGCCTGGGGGTTGGCATGTCTTTCAGTTAATTTGCGCCTGGGGTACAGGGGGTCTTTCAGTCAATTAGCGCCTGGGGTACAAGGGGTCTTTCAGTCAATTGGCGCTTGGGGTACAGGGGGTCTTTCATGTAAATGGCGCCTGGGGGTTGGCCAGTCTTTCAGAATTTTCATTTTTCAGAAATTATTTATATAGAATGGAATTGGCGCCTGCTCAGGGAGTCTTCAATTAATTGAAGACGACCTGGCTGTCGCTATTCAATGAATTGGCGCCCTGGCTTGGGGCGCCAATTTCGTTCGGTGATTTTCACCCAGCAGGTACGTCTGTGACTCAAAATAATGTTCATTTCGAAAAAGTTTCTCGAAAACGGGAAGTAAGGACATGAACAGGTAGTGAAAATTCTCGGGAGTTCAGAAATATGTTCATGAAAAATTATTGTGGACTGGTATCATTTATATTAAATTTTCTATCTCGGTGTTAAAAAAATATACAGAAAAGGAATTGGCGCCTGCACAGTGGGTCTTCAATTAATTGACGACCATGCACGGAGTCTTCAATTGGGTAATTGGCGCCCTGGTCAGGGGCGCCATTTACATTTGGGTGGTTCACTATTCATCAGTGGAAAAGTTCTCTGAATCAGGAAGTAAGGGTACGGGCAGGTAGAGAAAAATGTCAGGATCACAGAAACATATTCATGCAGAATTTTCATGGTTTAGTTCAATAGATATCAATTTTTGAATGTGTTGAATTAATAATTACTGGAAATTGCTAGAGTGGAATTGACGACATTGCATGAGTCTTCAATTAAATGGCGCCCTGGCTGGGGGCGCCCCTTCAGTGAATGGCGCCCTGGCTGGGGGCGCTATTCACCTGAGGGCTGGGCTTTTTCGGGTTTTCAAAACATGTATGTATCTCATGTAACAGAGGTTATATACTAGGGTTAAAACAGGATTACTTAAGGCTATAAAACTAGTGTAATAAGATATGTTCAAAACTCATAAAATCATGGTAACATATGGTGTATAAAATCATATACGACAGGTGTAACAGGCTATTTAAAATCTGTGTAACATGGTATATACTTGGTCATTTTTTTATCACGATAAAGCTGGGTAATATAGCATAAAAGATGAGTTAATCTAACTCTAAGCATGCATGTTACGTAACCTATTTAGCTACTAGTTGGGCAAGATCTTGAGAACACCTACCTTTTGACGTGATTACGAGGTACAGATGACAGAATAGAAATCCAAGGATGAAGTCACACGTTCTCTGCCGCCGTAAAGCTCCAGCAGCAGGACGTAGACTTCACGTCTTCCGAGAGAAAGAAGGGAAATATTCCCTTCTGCAAGCAGCACTGATGATGGCAATAGCCTCTGCTAGTGCTACGGAGGGAATCAGTTATAGGAAACGCAGAGCATGGGTTTATTGCCTTGTGGGTCCGGTTGAGGAACAAGATCTAGACATGGTGCTTTACCAGCTAAATGGGGTTGTTCGTGCCTCAACCTTCTAGAAACATAGATGAAATGACGCCCTTGCAAGGGGACGTCCATTAATCTAGGTGGTCCTATTCATGTAAATGACGCCTCTACACGAGGGCGTCCATTAATCTGGGTGGCCCTATTCATGAGAATGACGCCATTGCAAGAGGACGTCCATTTTAGATAAAACTGCAACTTTCACGTGTTGGCCTTCATGGTATATATATATATATATATATATATATATATATATATATATATATATTAATACTATAGTGGGATGATGGCCCCAAGGGAAATGGCGCCTGTCCAAGGAGGCTTCAATTTGTTGAATGGCGCCCTGGTAAGGGGCGCCCATTCTCTTGGTGTTGAAAAAGAAACCCCACTTACGTACTACCCATGTGCCCATGTGTTGGCATAAAGTAAAGTTGACTTGTACATCTGTATAATAGCCCTCTTATGGTTTGGTTCTTTATATAAGGCATTCATGTGGAATTCTTTAGGAAAAAGTTCACTACGTACTTCCCATGATGGCATAAAGTGGTGTTGGGTTGTGCATTTACATACTAGTCCTCACAAGATATGGTTCTTTATATAAGGCATTCATGTAAGATTCTTTAGGAAGAAGTTTGATTTCTCCATTGCTTCATTGGGGGTGCTACACGTGGAAGCCCTTCTATCCACGTGTCGCCCGACCTCTCGAGCCACGTGCCACGTCCTGATGACGCTTCCCCAGTCAATCCTTGGTTCCATAGGTGATTGTCGAGAAATTGACTGGCACGCCCGCATTCCACCCAGCCATCCTTGTCCCAGTCTCCCAGAATGATGAACCATACGTCATCCCTTCTAGCACATTCATATCGTTCCCTCTGCCTTCTTCTCAATACCCCCGGAATCCCCACGTGCCCAGTCAACCTATCTCGGCCTTCCGTAAAAGGCGAGTGTGCGCCCCCCGCCGCGAGGACAAAACAACAAGTGACACCCCGCGCGCATATAACAAGATGTCAGCTAACTGACTGTGTGTGTCTATGAATTTTAATTCAAAGACCCCTTTACCTACATGATCTCTCAGAAAATGATGCCGAATGTCAATGTGCTTTGTTCTAGAATGTTGTGCAGGATTTTTTGACAAGTTAATTGCACTGGTATCGTCACACAAAATTGGAGCACATTTCATTTCAACATTCAAATCAAGTAATTGATTTTTGATTCAAAGTACTTGGGCTCCACAACTTCCGGCGGCTACATATTCAGCCTCGGCCGTTGAGAGAGCTATTGAATGTTGTTTCTTGGAAGTCTATGAAAGTAGGCACCCACCAAGAAACTGACAGTACTCACTAGTACTTTTACGATCAATAATGTATCTAGCATAATCTGCATCGGTATATGCAATCAAATCAAATGGTACCGATGAGAAATCACAATCCAAAATCTATTGTGCCAATTAAATATTGAAAAATCCGTTTAACAGCCAATAAATGAGATTCTTTAGGACATGACTGAAAAACGAGCACATAGACATACACTATATTGAATGTCAGGACGGCATGCTGTTAAGTACAGTAGTGATCCTATCATATCTCGAAGCAGTGTAGGATCTATTGTTTTACCCTTTTCATATTTATCTAACTTCGTGATTGTGGCCATCGGAGTTGACATGGGTTTTGCTTCTGCCATCCCGTATTTCTTTAACAACTCAAAGGTGTACTTGGCTTGATCTATGAAAATGCCTCCAGACGTTTGCTTCACCATGCCCTTGGTGCTTGTTTCAATCCGTACAAGACCTTCTACAGCTTGTACACATGTTGTGGATATTTTGGGTCTTCAAAACCTGGAGGTTGTTCTACAAAAACATCCACTTCGATATACCCATTGAGAAAAGTAGATTTAACATCCATTTAAAATAATCTGAAATTGAGAGAGCAAGCATAGGACAAGAGAATCCGGACTGCTTCTAATCCAGCAATCGGTGCAAGAGTCTCATCAAAATCACTACCAATCTCTTGGTAGCAATTGAGGGAATTATCATCATCTTCATTCTCGCAAGATATTCCTTCAGTTGATTCAAACTTGGCCATAGCTGGTCCAACATCACTTGGATTTTAGGAGTGTGATCTGATCCAAAGTTGAAATGATTTGATTTGTCAATCTCGATTCAGATTTATCAATAATAACATGAAGACTTTCTTTAGCAACTAAAGTCCCCTTATTGAAAATTCTAAAAACTCTAGACTTAAATGCCTAACTTAGGAACGAGCCTAGGCATTAAGTTCACATGACTAATCTAGCAACTCCCCCTTAATGTGTGTATGCAAGAATCTAAAAAGTTCAGTAAGGTTTTAATGCCATATGCTACTTATGAAAACTTGACTCATACTACCATGGCGGAGAACTTAGATCCGAAGATCACCTCACGCGTAGTGATAGTTTTCAGACATGGTTAACCTGCCCTTCCACATGTCACCATTTAATATACTATGTAGTCATTGATATGATGAAGGTAGGAGGGTTGCAATGCATTATGACATGAATTCACAATGTTCAACTTTTGCATGACAGAATGTGAAAGCATATGGAAACTCAATGTATGTAGAAAAAAAATTCTTTTTTAATTTGAAAATTTTCAAAGTCCCCTTCAACAATATGTTATATGACAAGTGATATGCACAGAGATATGCAACCAACTGTGGATGAAATGCATGTATAGACATATGCATGATCACATAACTATTCAGCACAAAATAAATCAAGTCAGCACAAAGTAAATCAAGACATAGCACATTTACTAGAGAGAGTGAGAGGGATATCACCTAAACGTTCAGATTTCAATTTTTTTTTAATTTTTCTTTTAACCTGACTTATGTCGCTTGACCTGTGTGCCTTACCTTCTTGACTGAAAATATATTTCACGCTTCATATTCCCAGACACACCTGCAAAACAGATTTCTCATGTGACATTCTTAGGTACCCAAATCATCTTGGGTCCTTATGGGTTAGCAGCACTCTTGACACGTGGTTTCCACTTTTTGACAACATTCATATCATCATTTTTTATCAGAAAATAGTCATGCAAGATATGCCCAGATTTGCCACAATAATGGCAAGAGGCACGTGACATCACATACCTTCTTCTCATTGGCTCAACTATTTTGTATGTGCTGACATGATGTGTTGAATGAAAACCTCTTTTCTTCATTATTGATGGATTAACAAGTTTTCTGAAGACAAACTTGTCATCATGCTTTAACATGAAGCAATCATCCATCTTGTGACCTACTTTACCACAGTAGTCACAATTGATATATGACACGAGCGAATTTTTATTCAGATTAGTAACATGCTTCCATGTGGATGAAGAAACTTTATCTTTTCCAGTATGAAAACTCATTTTCTTCATTAGCAGCCAGCAGTGTGAAATATTGTGACCTCTTCTACCACAGTGATTACAATGCATGAACGATTTTGTGGTAAACAATTACTTTGGATTTTTGAAACCAGTTCTGTTCCTGCAAGCTTTTAGATCATCATTTTTCATAATGAAACAATCATGCATCACATGACCATGTTTTTCACAATAAAAATAAGAAACATTTCTTTTCTTAGATAAATGGGGTTTCACATGAATGTTTCTAGCATGCACATCTAGGACATTCACACTGTTTTTCAAATTTTGTTGCGTTCTTGGCATAGTGTGTTGCTGGGAGTTTGATTTGGAGGTGCTAGGTGTGCATGTGTTGTGAACAAATGAAGTGTATAACTTGTTCTCAAATTTCTTTTTATTCACAGGATTATATCACAATCTTTCTCTTTGAAAATTCACTTTCATTCCCAGCAATTTGTCTAGGTTTTCTTTGCCATCTACAAATTTGGATAGCGAATTATTCAAGTCAAGAATTTCAGATTGAAGAGATGCAATGTGTAATTCTACACTGGCAAATTCTTCTTCATAAGTAGCAAGCCTGACATTCAACAATGCATTAGTGGTCTTGAGGCTGTCTACTTCCTATTTTAGTCCATCCACATTTTCACACTCACTTACAGCCACAAATTTTTCCTTTTCTAGAACCAACAATCTTTCAGAAATGGCAGTATTCAATTCCTTCAGTTTCTCATTTTCTTTCGTAAGCTTCTCATCGCGAATGAGTTCATCTATCAAGGTTTGATCACTGGCCATTGAATTTACTTTTTCTTTCAACTCTTTATTTTCATTTCTTAAGGAGCAAATTTGATCTTTATGAAATTCAATGTCAAACACATGAGTCTCAATCAATTCCTCTAAATGTGAGTATTTTTTACAGGAGGAATCACAGTTGTTTTGTTCAACCTTCTTTTTCAATTTTTTATTCTCATATTTTAGCTTCTTATATTTACTTGTAAGCTCATTGTATGCATCCAATAGCTCATCAAGAGATATATTTTCAGAATCTAATTTTACCACCGAGGGTGATCCATTCTGCTGATCACTGATGTGATCACTTATACCTGTCATAAGACATTTGTCCTCATACTCTTCATAGAAGCCGTCTAAGCCATCCAATATGTCCTTTGCGGAGCTGCAGCTGAAGACAAAGGGAAAACTATTAGAATTAACTACGATAGTGAGCAAACTTAAGTAATTTTGATCATGTTTGAACTCATAATCTGTAGTCCAGACTAATTTGTCTTCAGGCAACTCATAAAGACCATGAGATATAAGCTTCCATAGCTTAGGGTCGTATGAGTTGACTAGACTGCATATTCTTCCCAACCACAAATCAAAGTTAGAGCCGTCAAACACATGTGGAGAGTTCATGGTGAACATAGTAGTAGCCATTGATCTGGATCTTTCTCTAGATCATTAGATCTATGAAAAATAGAGCCTTAGCTCTGATACCAATTGAAGTCCCGCAATCAATGACACCCAAGAGGGGGGGTGAATTGGGTGATTCAATATTTTAAGAAACTTTGACCCGATTTAAAATAGATGTGATAAAGTAGCAATTGAAAATTCAGATTTGATAAATCTCATATTATATCTATCAAAAACTATCGCTACGATAGTTCTTCGGTACTAGATGGAGGTATGAATCTAAGGATTCTGCTCACGCAAGATGCTATCGTCCTGACAGGACTGGCCTTGTCAATTCAAAAACACCTTTCGATATACCAAAGATCTACTTATAGAAAAGATCGATTTATGCTAGATCTAAAAGATCAAACGCGGAAGAAATAACAAGCACAAACGATCACACAGAATGGGGGGTAGAAGAGGTGGACCAAATCACACAACTCAAACCACAAGGCACAAGGAATTTTAAGGTGGTTCGGATGTAACGACGGCAACCTACGTCCACCCCTCACCAAAACCCGGTGAGGCTTCACTGCTGGAAAACCAGCACGGGGATAAATCCCCAACACAGAGTCAAAACTCCAACAACATGCAGGTCGACGCCTGCACACACACGGGGAACAAACCCCAACACACACACACACACACACACACACACACACACACACACACACACACACACACACACACACACACACACACACACACACACACACACAGAAATAGAGTTTCCAACACGATCCGACGACCGGATCAACAACACACACACACACACACACACACACACACACACTACAACAGATGCATCACTTTACACTCACGAACACCCGGATCTGGATATATCCACACACACACGCAGATATGAAGAAATCCACGTACACACACGGATCTGAACGGAACAACACACACAACCACAGATCTGAGTCGATCCACAAACACACGAATGTTTACGGATTACAAGGAACACAACTTGAAGCACAAAACACTTTAGAGAATGAAACACAAAGAAAGACTTCTAATTTAGGCTCCCCCTTAGTGGATGATGAGATCTTTGATGAAGCTTGCTTCTCCGCTCGATTTCCACTTGAATGGCTTCAGGATAATCTTCAAATGTTTGAGATTTGATGAAGAATGCTTGGACGAAGCACTGTTCATGAAGTTCTTCCTACAACCCTCTTTCTCCCTTGATAGCCTTCCTTTGATCCCTTTGAGTAATTTTTTTAGTTTCTTGGCCCAAGTGTTATTTTTATAAGACCTAGGATGGTCAAGGGACAAGCCAGGAACTAGATCCACGATTTTAGGTAAGTTGGGAGACTTTAAGATTGTTGGGTCCCGTAGTGCTGGAACACGGATCTAGAGGGGTGGTGAATAGATCCTACTACTGAAAACTATGTCCAATTAAAAACACAACTATCACACAGCGGAATATACAAGATTGATAGGATTGAGGAAATTAATCTAAACAAGTTTAAACTTGATTCACTCAATCTCGCCGAGCTCACACGATGGCACAAGCAGATAGGATAGTGAACACACAATCACAATAATCAAACCACAAGACACGGGGATTTTTAAGGTGGTTCGGGACCACGACGGGCTCCCTACGTCCACCCCTCACCAAACCGGTGAGGCTTCACTACACGCTACAAAATGTAAACACAGGGACGAACCCCAACACACACACGCTGCTTTCGCAGCAAACCACACACACGAGGCCTTGCCTCAACCTGCTACCACAGCAGCACACACACACACACTAGGGAACACACCCCAAACAAATTCCTCACACGGAGTCACAACTCCGTCCACACACACATAGGATAATGCCTACTCAACCACACGGGAGAAAGCTCCCAACAACAACACACATGCGGATATACTCCGCACAATCAGCACACATATAACAACACACACACTCGGAGATCCCCTTCTCCGAACACCCACACAAGATATTATCTCAAATGTATATGAATCAAAACATATATATGCTATGACCTCCCAACGAATTCTATAGATGAAAACTAGAAGTATGCATCAAGTATAAGGCTCCCCTTCTTCAGCAAAGTCTGACTACCCTTGCTCATTGACGGATGATCATGATTTAGACATCATCTTCTTCGTCTCCTCGAGATGCATATCTTTTCCTTCTTCCAATTTCTTCTTCACCTGAAAGAACAGATAGAAATGATAAGCTCCAAATCAAGCCTGTTTATATCAGAAAATTGATTAGCCTCATAAACCCCTCTACTCTCATCCTTGTGGTACCACTCTTCCTTCTTCTTCTGCAAGAGAAAAGAAGGCATTAGTTCATCTTGTTGCTTAGGATGAAAAACATAGCACTAATAAGATAGCAATCAATAGATGAACAAATGAACATGTATATATATATATATATATATATATATATATATATATTGCACCTCATAGATAATCATTCAAGACCTTGAGCAATCTCAAACAAAAATACAGAAGTGAAAGATCAAGACAACTCCCTCAGATTTTCGATGAAAAGCTTCTGCAGGATGAGGAACCGTTCTTGAAGAAAGATGATCGATTCTTGTATGGATGATGCTTGTATCTTGATTCTCCACATTGCTTCCAGTAGAGGATCGATTAGGGACTTAAATCCACGTTCTTCCCTTCACATATAAGCTCAAAACAAGGTGGAAGAGGGCTTGGGAGCTTCAACTCCGAACCTGCATATACAAGGGTTAGCAAAACACCCAAAAATCGGATCTCACCTCTCTCCTTAGGGTTTGTGACCCAAAGAGAAGTATATATATGATTAGAATGGTCAAGAGACAACCCTTGGACAAGACCCACAAGTTATGGAGTGATTAGGAGAAGTTGGACTCGGATTGGAAGACTTTTGGGGCAAGAAAACGGCGATCAAAAAGGGCGGCTGGAGGTCGGAACTGAAGGGGTCGACCCTCGGGCATCCAGAGGCCAAACAGAACGGAATTTGTGTTCTGTTTTACAGGGGTCGACCCTTAGGGTCGACCCTTGGGTTTCCAGAATTCAATGGGTCGACCCCAAGGGTCGACCCTTGGGTTTCCAGAACTCAAACAGAACACATTTTGGTTCTGGTTCACAGGGGTCGACCCCAAGGGTCGACCCTTTCTTGAGGGGTCGACCCTAAGGGTCGACCCTTTCAGGCAGCTTCACAAAAATCAGCTTTGCGCGCTTCGGCGACAAGAATTAATACTCCTAGCTCCGAACTCCGATCGAAGCAAGACTGGAGGCGTTGGAAAGAGGACTCTCAGAGCTACAACATATAATTTTAGAGGGGAGATCCAACGGTTGGATTGAAAATGGTGAAGACTGTAAGACAGATTGAGTTTGAAAAATAACTAAAACCTCCATCAAATCAATGGGAAATAATTGATTAAATGTTACCATAATCCTATGAAGATCCACCATGATTTTTCATCCTGAAAAACATGATAAAGCAAGATGTTAGATCAAGATCAAAATCTATGGATAATGCATTAACATATGGAGCTCGTTTTGAGGCCGAGACCCAAATGACATGAAGTATGAACATGAGAGCACTTGTATGAGACACATAAATGCTTTGATGACATTTTCATCTTAAGATCCTCATATGAGTTCCAAATTCAGTTCAGAGCAACACTTACCTCATTGTTTTATCTGAGTTCACATTTCTTGTTGATTGGTTGAGTCATTCATACACATAGTCATGAAACTCCAAATATCATTCACCATAGCATGATTGTATAGATTTAGAATTCAAACAAATAGTAAGGAGCCAATGTATATGCAATGTTTGTGCTAACCTCAAAGCACGTATGAGCCTTATAGAATCACAATGCATCCACATGATGATATCCCAATAGAAACAGTTTGTATTCATCGTCACAACCATTGTAAACTTCATAGTGAGAGGATAATGAGTTCAAGCACATGAAGACATGAATAAGCATTCACGCACAAGGCCAAGCATTCACTCATTTTGTAATCATCAAAATCACATACACAACAAAGATCAAAAAGTCCAAGATAGGAGCTTTGAACACGTTCATGAAAAGAAGTCAACAATGGCAGCCTCGAAGGGTTCGGTCGACCGAAATGTTCGGTCGGTCAACCGAACTCTGTGACTTTCTGAAACATCAAACGCTGGGAAATTTGGTCGACCTATCCATGCCCGTCGGTCGACTAAACTCTGTAGCATTTACAGAGTTCTGAATTCTGGAAGAATTGGTCGACCGAACCAACCAAGTTAGCCGACCGAACTCTGGAATTCCTGCAAAACAAAGTTGTTAGCCCAACAAAACATATCCGAATAATCAAGCCTAGGATTGAACGTATGTTAACATTGATTTCAAGTCCATTTGAGCTCTTTTTATGCATTTGAAAAGCTATGAACATTTAAGCATATGTCATGACGGAATTAGGCCTTAATTGCGTACGAAGCTTGCTCTTAATCAATAATGCACAGCACGTGACAGAAAATATGTCTGAGGTTTTGTTATCATCAAAATCACCTGGAGATACTCAACATTCTCGCCCTTCTTCTGCCGGAAGGAGCAAAGCTCGGCCAGGGAGATCTTACGCTCGGCCGTCTGGAAATGGTAGAGGAATTTCTTCTGGAAATTCGGGAGTTAGTGAATGATAATAGTGGCCTACGAGAGCTGAGTGGTTACTCATTCGAGATGAATGAGGCCAAGGTGGCTGGATGATAGGGTGACCGGACAGGATGCGGGCATGCCAGTTGATTTCTCGATAATCACCTATGGAACCAACTTTTGACTGGGGAAGCGTCACCAGGATGTGGCACGTGGCACGTGGGCACGGGGTATTGGGCGACACGTGGAGAGAAGGGAGGTTCCACAGGTGCGAGTGTGCAGGCGGTTGCGGGGATTAGTGTACGAGACATCTTTCCCCACCGGCCATAAGCAACTGGTGTTTATTTACATTGGATTGAATCCGATCACCTTTGTTCCGTGCTGAAGAAGAGCCTGGATGTTTCTGAAGCCATGGATAGAGGACCGAGTACACCCTGCGACCATAGGGCGATGTGGACGTCAAAAAAATGATGATGATCATGCGGCATGCACGTCTCAGCACTCGAGAGCAAGTCGAAGATGAAAGGGCCGAATAAACCCTATGCCTCCTCCAAGCAGGACGAATACCTACTCGGTGCTCCGCCACCCAACAAAGAAGCCCCTCGGGCTGAAGGGATGACCCCGGCTCTCCGGTCGGCATTGCCAAAGGCCGAATCAAAAGAAGCTCGGGAGCTCGGACACGGGTTTGGCTTATGACGGAAAGCACGCAAAGCCCAGGACCGAGACTCAAAGACTTCGAACTAAACACCTCGGAGCAGGAGCATTGCAGCTGAAGTTCTTTGGGAGCATAACTATCCGCCTGAATGGTCACGAAGCCGAGACAAAGTCTAAATTGGCACGGCCTGTACTTAAGCCGGCGCGCCCTTGGTTGGGCCTTAAACCGGCGCGCCCTTGCATGGTCCTTAAACCGGCGCGCCCCTCTTCCTTTGTTGATCCGACGCGCCCCTATTCACTTGGTGATACGACAGGCTAATTGCATTTGGGTTTAATCCGGTGCGCACAACACCGCGCCGGTTTAACCCCATCATGTCTCGTCGACATACCGATGCTCTGTTTAATGATGTGCAGAGAACATTGAATGCCCGACGCTCTGTCTCCGCCTCCGTTCGACAGCACAGAAGCGGCAACGGCGAAGCAGGCTCCGGCAAATCTGCGAACATCCCATCCTCGAACGAGCAGCAGCGTACGGCACGAATCAGCAGCATCCAGCGTAGTATGTTGAGTTCAGAGCTCGTCGCGTACGAGGTGGAGGTGGCGGGAACTCTCCTCCAGGCCCATTCGATAAAAGGGCAAGTCTGGAGAAAGAAGAAGGGGTCGGGGGGCTTCTTCTTTCAGAGGGATCTTCCTCTCGAGAGGTCTTCTCGAGAGGTCTCCAGCATCTGAAGAGAAGAAGAAGTCCCATCCGTTCACGCCTGCAAGGTGAAGAAAAGAGAGAGAGAGGGTCCGTGAGAGGAGGGAGGTGAGCCCCGAGAGGAAGAGCTTGTGCTCTATTTCCCCCGCCTGAGTTTCAAGTCCTCTTTCTTAGCTGTATCTTTCTTTCTCTGCTCTGGGGTAAATCCCCTCTTGTATCCCTTTTCCCCTTTCCCATAGGAATGAATAAAAGAGTGACTTTTGTGGGCGTAAATAGCATTCTATTGCTCTGATCCCTTCCCCTTTTCTTCCGTTTTCTTCCTCCCTATTTTCAACATCACATGGGGTCCTCGGAAGCTTGCCCTTCTGTGGCATGAACTCTGAGGGAACCCATTCGAAGGGTGAACATTCATGGCCATCTATGACCTACATCTGTCCCGTTCCACGAAATCATCACCCGTGAGTTGTGAGAGCTCTTGAAGGCTAGTCCTCGAGCTTTTCAACACTCACATCTGGGTTATCGGACCGTCGTGAGGTCTGGATTTGAGGTTCACCCCGGAGTTATCCGTTTGGTGTTCCTTGTTTTCTCTGGCAAACTCCCAGTCCGGGGGAGATGCTGCCCAAATTTCGCCAAGACAAGAACACTTAAGAACAAATGAACAGACCAAATTCTCTGAGCATAAGAACATCGTGTGTCCGAAGCCTCTAAATCAAAACTGAAGTCATGAGTCCCTGCATAACAAACCCTTTCAGTAAAACATTCAATCATACGTGCTCACTCACATCAATAAGTGATAAGAATCATTCCATTGATTTAAAGTGTCGATTAAACGAACAATACAAACAATCAAAGTCAATCTGCAGGTTGGAGGAACAAGAAGAAAAGCAGAAAGAAGAAACAGAGCACAAACAGAATGAAATAAAACCCACAGAAGCTATTCCGGCGCGCTCTTAATCCGGCGCGAGTTAATCCGGCGCGGTACCCCCCCGCGCCGGTTTAACCCCACACTCAAAACCACTTTCGAAATCTTGGGATGAATAGTTCCTTAATCCGGCGCGCCATTCATCATTGAGCTTATTCCGGCGTGCCCCATTGCTCCACCTATTCCGGCGTGCCCCTTGGCCTTCCTTAATCCGACGTGCCCCTTTGCCTTCCTTAAACCGGCGCGCCCCCCTTTGCCTTCTTTTAACCGGTGCGCCCCTTGCCACCTTAAACCGGCGCGCCTCCTCCCTTGGCCTTGAACTGGCGCCCCCCCTCCTTGTGGCTAAACCGGCGCGCCCTCCTCTTGATGCTAATCCAGCATGCCTCGTAAAAGGACAATTAACCAAATAAAAGAAAACAGAAGTCTTGAGGTTAGTAGAAAGAAAAGAAAGCATATAAACCATTCATGTGAGAGCAAACCATATAATTTAATGATTGGAACAATGATAATAAAAAATGTTATAACCAAGTCAGCGCACCCCAAGTCATAGTACAAACACTATCACCCTTTCTATAATCAAATTTTGTTCCGGGGGCGCTGCCCCCTTGACCCTCGCGACCTGACCGCGCAGGTCGATCCGCGTGCGAGGGCGCACGTTGGTGAGTTCCGGCTTCACACTTAACAATCCGCTTCCCCGGACCGTGTTTGAAGAGAAAAGCAATGACGCCCCATGGCATCGGACGTGGTCCTCGGAAACCCCGTTATGGCCATAGTCCGCAGCCATCTCAGGCCAATAGACCATTAATCTAATCCCGCATTTTCATTAAACTTGCCGCACTCGCAGCAGACATTTGTATGGTTTGTCACCGTCTCTTACGCTATAAACACGGACCTTCGTCCGAACATAAAATGGTCCATGAGTGACCGACAAAATCTGAATGGAACGAGAAGGTTCTCGTCATCCCCGGACCCTTTGCATGCGAATATCAATAAGACCTTCGTGAGTCGCGTTTGGACCTCGGGTTCGCCCCAACCATGGTCATTGCCTGACCCATATCCTCGGCCTATAGCCTGCTCCCTTTGAACGCACATTGGTTCTCAGATCTGGTCCCAGGACATCCTCCCATTGCCCCCTTGGCACCGGAAACATTGACGATGCCCACGCGAGCCTGACTTCGACCGCGGGGGGCCCACCGCAGTATGGTCGTAGCTCGATCTTGCACCGGGCCGACAAACTTATCGGTTTCTGACCGCCCTAACCAAGATTTAACTGAACGTTTCCCCTTCCTTTGAACAATAAATTTATCGTATCCCAACGTACACGTGTTTCGGTCTTCCCGCGACGATTATGCTATTCTCAAGCCGGACATTCGTCCGAACATTAAATGGTCAACACATGACCGACATGACCTCAGATACTTTCTTCACACCCTCGTACGAGGACTTCAACATTTCTTAATAGGTTTTTATGCAATTAATTTTCAGGCCATTGGGTCCCCTTTCCTGGCAATCAATCAAGGGTTTTCCCCTCTCCGAGGGGATGTAATTAACGTCATAGCCTTCACGGTACGGCGGGTTCTCAGTCCCGACACGAACTACACAATCGTCTGATTAGTCAGATCAAGCGCACAATAGATCGTCACTTTGTGACTGGCACGCCCACGCACTTAATAAACACCAATAAACAAATAAACCACGATTTATTAATAAAATAAAGTGCATCCACAGGCGATCGTCGCACTTGACTGGGAAGGTTAGTTAACTGGAGTATGGGAGACTGGACACACACATTGGCGGGTGTGAAGGCGAGACTGAGACCCGGGTGAGGGTATGCATATTCAACTGGTTTCATGCTTTATAGGTGCCACATGGGCTTTACAAGTGGGCCTAAAGGGTTGAAATACAATTGGTGCAAACCGCGGGACAATTCCGACACGTGGGTCGGTCCCCAGGTCAATGCAGGATAAAGTGGATATCCGTGTGTTTTTACAGAGGCTCTCCGCAAGGAGCTAGGGACGTGCCCGAATCGTCAAGGGAGGGTTAGACTGGATGGCAGGGGCGGACACTGGCAGGCGCCTGTGGGAGGCCGGACGCGGCTCGAGGTGAGCGATCGGGTACGGGTCCCGGAAGGCGAGTGTCTTCATGTCGGGGAGTTAGGGCCCGTCCCGGGAATGTTAATTTCGGGCCAGGGTCCGGCTAACTCGGGTCAGCGGTCGGGATCGTCGGTGGCCAGCTCGGGGCGAGCGGCGAGCACGTGGTCCCATGGCGGGAGCAAATTTGACATTATGGAGTGCGTGTTGTTATCATAATGCACCATACGCGGGCGGACCCGATGGGCGGGTGTGTTCACCGTTATCATAACGCCTCATACGCAAGGGGGTGGACTTGAGTGAAACGGCTAGACGCCATGTGAGGGGAGTACATTTGACATATCTTCGGCGTATACGAGCTGATCAACAAGCCACCCAATACGCGTCTTGCTCCTCATGTTCTTGCCGGAGGCCTTGGGGTTTGGGTCCTTGCACTTGAAGGTCCTTGTGTTGATCCTCCGTGTCTGTATGTATATGCCCCTTGAGCTTCTAAGGGGGGAGATTTATAGTGGAAAGTGAAGGGTTAGGGGGGTTTACACAGGCTGGGTTGGGGGGGGTGAGTTGGTCCGCGTAAAAACCCCAAAAATAGATAAAAATACATATTTTTTATTTTTATTTTTTTTTATTCTGAGAGGGGAAGGGGGGTTTACGCGGGCCAGCCCGGGGGGGGGGGGGGGGGGGCTGGCCCGCGTAAACCCCCCCCCCTTGGGGAGGTTTACGCTAGGAAAGTCCCCATTTATCTATTTTTTTCTCTTTTTTTGTTTGTGTGGGCCTAGGTTTACGAGGACCAGCCCGGGGGGGGGGGGCTAGCCCGCATAACGCCCCCCAAGGGGGTTTACGCGGGGAGAAACCCCCCTTTTTTTTCTTTTAAAAAAGTTTTTTTTGCTTTAATGTGTGTGGGTCCGGGTTTACGCGGACCAGCCCAGGGGGGCCGGGTTGGTCCGCGTAACCCCCCCCTGGGGGGTTTACGCGGGGCAACATGGGGTTTTTTCCCCATTCTATAAAATCTCCTATTTTCTACCCTTTTGGGCCCACTTTGACTCTGTGTGACCGCAAGAGGACAAGGATACGAACTCAGACTGGTTGGCTGGCCACGTACGTGCGTAGAACGAGGAGATTAACTTGGGTGGTCCCAGGGCTCCACCTTCACGAGTTTCTTCACACTGGTACGTCGATCGACCTTGCACGGAAGTGGGACAGAGATGAGTCCACGCTGGGATTGACTGGGCTGGGTGGAGGGGCCGGCCCCGGGGGAGTTCGCCCCCACCTGGGCGCGGCCGCGCCTGGGGCGAACTCCCCCCTGGGCGAGCCGTGGCCACGGGGGGTGGTCCCGGGGGCCTTCTGCTGTTGTTTAGTGTTGTCCTTTGCAGGACTTTAGGCGTTTGGGGTGCTGGGATTGGCCCGCGGGGGTCAATGATTGGGTGTCGTTGTTGTCACTCGCAAGGTGTTCGAGAAAATTCCCGAGACACTTCGGGTTGTTGAATGGCTCGGGTAGCTGGCCGGTGGACCCTAGATTTGGCCTCGTGATGAGGGTGAGAGCTCGCAGGAGTCGAAAGAAGGCATCTTGGGCGTGTAGGCCCGGCCTTGGTGGGTTGAGCCGCGTTGCACGGTGAGTTGACAGGGTAGCCCCGGGTTGGCTCGGGTGCTGAAAGTAGACGGCTCATCGTCGCGTGTCTGAGGGTCGGGGGTGGCCCCAACTTGTTGGAGGGTTGTCGTAGGACACGACTAGTGTGTTCGAGCCACAGGTTGGCCCCTGACTTGCTGTAGAATGGCTGGAACATATGCGCCCACAAGGTGCTCGGGAAAATTCCCGTTACGTGAGTGTGGGCCGTACGGGCGTGTCAAGGGCTCTCGAAGCCCGTGGTTGGTTGGGAAAAGTCTTCCTTTGACTTTTGAATGCTGGAGGGAGGTATTTTGGGGATAGACCCCGGCCTGGTTGCTGGGTGCCACGCGCGGTGGCTTGTGGTCAGGGCGCCCCCGGGTTGGCCCGGGTGGCTTAGTTGAAGGCAGGTACATCCGCAAGCTAGGTGATCGGGGGGTGGCCCCAGTCACTTGTTGATGTCGCCGTGAGTCACGGCTAACTGGTTAGGACCCTTGGTTGGGCCCAGTGTGATTTGGAAGGGGCTGGGTAGATGACGCCTTGAAGGTGTTCGAGAAAATTCCCGAACTCTTATTTCTTGTTATTTTTGCTGGGAAAATGTCTGGGTACAACAAGAACTTTTTCGGCAATCTCACATACAATCCAGCAACATCCCCTTTTCTGCACTTGTTCTTCTTGTACAAAAAAGGGATGGCACGTGGAGAATGTGCATTGACTACAGAGCTTTAAATCAGAACACAATCAAAGATAAATTTCTCATTCCCCTTGTGGATGATCTGTTGGATGAACTTTATGGGGCCAGATTCTTTTCAAAGTTAGACTTAAGGTCCGGATATCATCAAATTCGAGTGCACCCTGATGATGTGTCTAAAACAACATTTCGCACATATGAAGGACACTATGAATTTTTGGTAATGCCATTTGGGCTATCCAATGCCCCGTCAACCTTTCAAAACCTTATGAATGATATTTTCAAGCCATTCCTTCGGAAGTTTGTACTAGTCTTTTTTGATGGTATACTGGTTTACAGTACTTCATGGGAGTTACATTTGCAACATGTCCAGCAGGTCCTACAAGTCTTACTTGATAAAAGTCGATATACTAAACTTTCCAAATGTGTTTTTGGAGTATCCCAAATTGAATATTTGGGTCATATAATATCCGAGGATGGTGTGTCGATGGTGAATGGTAAATTAGAGGCCATTGTATCTTGGCCAACTCCCAAATCAGTGAGAGCTCTGCGGGGTTTTTTAGGTCTCACTGGCTATTATAGGAAATTCGTTTATTATTGAATGTGATGCATCTGGAACTGGAATGAGAGATCTACTTATACAAAATGGCCGGCCAATTGCATACTTGAGTAAAGCATTCTCACCTCAACAATTAGGGAAATCAGCTTAGGAAAAGTAGATGGAGGCAATCATGTTCACAGTGCAGAAATGGAGACCTTATCTCTTGGGTAGGCCCTTTATTATTAGGACTGGCCACCAAAGCCTCAGATATCTCCTGAATCAACAAGTGCACACACCAGCTCAACAACGTTGGTTGGCTAAATTACTAGGGTATGATTTCATTTTAGAGTATAAAGCAGGCCACCATAACCGTGCAACAGATGCTTTATCCAGAATTCATGAAGCTCCCTCTACAGCTGCTTCTTTTGCCATTTCTGTCCTGGTACCTGTTTGGTTTCAAGAGATTCAAACTGCTTATTCTACGGATGATACATTCAAAGTCCTAGACAAATGGAATTCTGGAAACTTAAATCCTCAAGTATTATGTGAAGGGTAGTGTACTATATTATAAGGACAAGATTTATCTATACCACGACCATCAATTAATACCCACATTGCTGCAGACTCATCATTCACCTCTTGAGGGAGGACACTCAGGCTACCATAAGACCTTATCGAGGTTGAGAAGATCTTTTCACTGGCCTGGCATGCAAAAAACTGTGAAGGCTTTTGTCAAAGAATGTGACATATGTCAACAGAATAAATATGTCCAGCAGAACCCAGTAGGTCTTCTCCAACCCCTGCCCATTCCAGATAGAATATGGACACATATTCACATGGATTTCATAGATGGTCTTCCAACCTCCCAACAAAAATCAACTATCTTGGTGGTTATTGACCGCCTCTCCAAATATGCTCATTTTATTACCCTCAAGCATCCATATACTACAATATCTATAGCACATGAGTTTGTCCAAAGGGGTGGTCCGGCTACATGGGTTACCACAAGTTATTATCTCTGACAGAGATGCTATTTTTGCTCTGAACTATTCAAACTATAAGGGGTGAACTTGAGAATGAGCAATGCCTACCATTCCCAAACTGATGGTCAGGCTGAATGCTTGAATAAGTGCTTGGAGACTTATCTCCGTTGCTTTTGTTTTCAGCAACAACATCAGTGGCTTCAATGGCTTCCGTGGGCAAAATTTTGGTATAATACCTCCCTACATTCTTCCACAGCTACTACTCCTTTTGAGGCAATTTATGGCATTCCTCCTCGTTCACTCTTATCCTATGTACTGGGTACTACTTCAGTCCAAGAAGTAGGAGATACTCTTTTAAAGAGGGACCATATTCTCAAGGAGCTCAAAGATCACTTTTCCAAAGCTCAACAGAGGATGAAGCACTTTGCAGATTGCCATTGCACAGGTAAGTAATTTTCTGTTGGCGATTGGGTGTACCTGAAGCTTCAACCATACAGACAACATTCAGTAGTTACCAGATATAACCATAAGCTAAGTGCCAGATATTATGGGCCCTATCGGATTGTTCAGAGGATTGGAGCTATTGCATACGGATTAATTCACCCACCAAATTCCAAAATTCACCCGATCTTCCACATTTCACAGCTTAAGCTCAAACTTGGCAATCATTCTTACCCTGCCTTACCATTGCCAAACAATCTACCTCACTTGGACAGAGCACCTACACAACTGCTAGGCCAGAGGATTGTCAAATGTGATAATAAGACAGCCGTCCAACTACTCATTCAATGCCGCGGCCAACCATCGTCTGATGCAACTTGAGAGGACTATGAAACCTTTATCAATTCATATCCCTCCTTTGACCTTGAGGACAAGGTCATTCTCAAAGGAAGGGGGGGGGGAGGAATTTGTTACAGGTAAAGAATGATTCAGGCCGATTCAAGGGTGTTATTGGGTTGAAAGACCCCAAACCATTGCAGACCGACAATTAACTCTGTTATCAGTTGAGCTAGAATTAATAGTATTTTCGTTCTTCTGTTAGAATTCTTGCAAAAGATAGGTGGAGGACTCGCCAAGGGCGATGTGGCGCAACCTCAACCATTAATGTAATTCTCTAAATTCTAAGGGAGTATGAAATAAGGATGGGCTGACATCTGGGCCACTATCCATAAATACCAAACTGAACTGTCCCTTAGTTGTTCTTAGATCTAGTTTATAGAACTCGTGTTCTTCCATTTCTCTTCCCCTATTCTCAGATCCGTCAGGTTTAGCAGAACAAATCTCCAGAGTTCCAAACTAAGAGGGCGAACCGCTGAAGGCAGGAGGATCTTCCCCTAGAGTCTCTTGAAGAAGCGTTCTAGAAAGGTGGAAGACAATCGTATTGATAGAGGGTGAAATTCGAGTTTAGTCTAGCGTTTCTGTTTTGAAATTTAAGAGCAAATGAATGGTAAGTCCGTGAATCTATAACCTGGATGCAACATGCGTGGGATTTTGAAAACCCACCCTGTCCCTGCTTCTTTCTTGTTCCTTCATCCCTCTACTTCCTATTTCCTGGATGCCTGGGCCCCTCATCCACATTTTTAGCCCGCTCCTCTTTCTTCTTCTCCTCCTCTTCTTCCTGTTCTTAGTTTCCACAATCCCATCCTCACGCACGGATCAACCAGGAAGAGCCAAGAACCGCATCACAGCCAGTGGGACAACATTACTACATCAGGTGACTCATGACTGAATTTCACTCTCGGTGATACGTAATGCTGAAGACAAAATCCTATGTGCCCCGTCGTCGGCAATAAAACACCACAACTTCATATGACAGAATGGATCCTGTTCAAGTAATGTCCTCTACTTCCCCACTTCCCCGTCCAGCTAATTCTGAGATGCCCCGGGGGTTAATAGTGCTAATACTCCAGAATAAACTGACTCCTACTCAGTCCTAATACCTAAATTCAACCGAGAAATCACAACTCGTCAGCATGAAACCAAGGGCTGGTTTGGCCTCCCAAGATAGCTCGAGAAACTCTTTGAGATATAGAGATTTAGTTATATACACATGATATTTACAGTGAAGCCTCAGCTGGAATAGTGTTGTCCTCATTACAAATAAAAACATAAGAAAAAAAGTTTATTCCATCATACAATAAATAAGACTTGTAGAATTGCTCAGTTAAATCTGAGTCACCGCTGTTGGCTGACTTGATTGACCGTTTTCTACGAGCACACACCGTGATGGAGGACCACAGATGCTCAACAACACCTGGAATGCCAAGGATAGATAAATAAAACTGAAGGGCAAAAGGGCTTATATATCACAGCTCGAGGAGAACGTTGAAGCTTACAGGTAAAAAGACAAGCCCATGCAAGAACCCAATAAGAACCAGTGCTAGATACATTTGAAAATAATAAACCTGCATAAACACAACCTTCAGAATGGAATGATTGGCTCTAAATATTGCTACTTTAAGTTACAAAGAAGAGCAAGTCCTGTACAAACCACAAAAATTTCTGATCGTGAGAAACACAGGACTATCACCCCCACTAGCTTGGTAAGTGTTATTCCGCTGCAAATAAAATGACTATTCTGTTAGCAGGAACAGTGAGATCATCTAATATGCAAAAAAGTAAAAAAGGAAAAAAAAAGAATCAAATGAACCTATAAATGCTATTTCATCATTATGCTAGAATAGTGCCTTTATTGTCCGAGCAACAGCTCCAGAACCCCTAACAGCAAAATTGAGGCCAGCAGCCTTAGACCGACCAGTTCATATCACATGTGTGATGGGGAAAGGGCTGGACCATATTCAAGGCTATCATTCTTACATGTCTACATGTCTTCACACATACATGACATCTCCTCTGAAATTCCAGGTTATACATCTGGATGGCTTCACTGAAAATGAAAGCTTTTCTGGTTGACTTTATTTCACCATTTCACATTTTTCATCCAAACAGTCATACAAAGTACATGCAGATACAGATTTCCCCAGTTAATAGTTCACGCTAAGCATGCAAGTATTGACAATTTAATTGTCAAATGATAAGCTTAACCTCGATAATACCTTCCTAGCCAATTCATTTGCCAAATCATTATTGAGAAGTAGATTGTCAAATCATAAGGCTAACCTCAACGATATTTTGTATTTGCACCCTAATCAGCTCCCTCAATGGCTCAACCGAAACTCACTGCCATGTGAACTTTCTTCCTTCTATGGGAGGGTTGCCAAGCAGGCCAACTAGGGTTTCAGTTGCCACCTTTTCCTGCAACTCTCCACACAGGGAACCCTTGTTGTGGCCTTGAAATTGTCTTTTGGCTTTGCCCCTGTTGGCCACGGAATTTATATAGAGAAATAAATATGTTCTTTTTGAAAAGAAACATTCCCCTCTATATGTGGAGGTTTTATTCCGTGGATGCGCATAATATCAGACGATTTGGGTTCGGGTGCTGGACCTCTCCCCACTGACCACAGTCAGTGTTGATTTACATCGGCCTAACGTTCGAACACCTTTGTTTGACTGTCAAAGAAATCCCAAAGTTCTCTCCATAGGTTCAGATGTTGAGGGCATGCTCACTTGGGTGACTCTCGATGACCACTCGTTTACCACCAACGGACTGACTAGGCTAGAGTTCTGTCGAAGGTCTCTTAAGTTCAAGCAAAACTCTAGAATTTAGGAGTGTGAATGCAATTTTGCTGGAGCCATAGACATTTTTGAAGTGACGGGAGATTTCCTAGACCCCGAGAGTATTTTGATAATTTTACCTTTCCAGGGGCATTTTGGTAATTTTACTAGTCTAGGGGTATTCCTGGAATTTCTGGGCTGGAATGAAAGTAGGATAGGATTACTGACTTTCCAAGGTGCTGAGGCCATTTATGTAGGATTTTAGGGATTAATAGGTCACTTCTAGGTCCCAAGGGCATTTTAGTAATTTTATCAAACCCTACTCGGATCTAGGTTTGATACGGTACCCAAGTGTCGGATTGGACTAATAACATCCTCGAGCCGAAGGAGTGACGAAGACTTCATAGAAGGCGCACATCCGTGAATTTTGCCAGAGGAGGGGTATATGTGCAATTCTCGCAAGTCGGGGGGTTTTCTTATAATTTTACCCGATCGATGTACAGAGGAGTTTTGTAGAATGCACAAGATTTATTTATGGCCCGAGTAGGTACAAGGGTTTTCGGCGAGTTGTAGACTGTACATTACAAAGATCCGCACTAACGCGGGAGGTAGGGGCGTAGCCCCAATTACAAGAAATTGCAGGGTAGAAGTGCAAGCAACAAGACTTTTTGTTTCTCACAATCTCGGGGAGGACATTTCCTTAATTCCCCCTTTATAGAGACGGAACTACATAATTTAGTCGCCTCGAGACGTGGAAACTTACAAACATGGCCTATCGGGGACATAATTATAAAAATACCCCTTAGGGACATATACACAAGACCTGGGGATTTACCCCTCACAGGTCAAGACAACGAACAAAATCCTTGCGCTGGATGCTTCCTGTGCGTAGTGAGTGCTCTATAGATGCTGTCTGTCGTGAATGGACCCTTGGGGGTCTATTTATAGAAGTGGAGGGTTACCTGGGAGTGTTTGAACCCGTACGAGTTAAATGGGATGAAAATGACCCCGGGGAGGTCCTTTTTGCTTTTTTTTTTCTTTTTTTTCTGCGCGTGGGAGAGAAAGCGGGGCCGGGGTGGATGACCCCGGACCCACCCGGGGTCCCGCGGACCCTGATGACCCCAGGCAGGTCCCTCCCAAGGTCAGCCGACCCCGGGCAGGTCCCCCCGAGGTCGATTGACCCCGGGCAGGTCCCATCCGGGGTCGTGCGGCCCCGGGCGGCCCTGCCTGCCTACGCGCGGGCCCGCTCGGGGTCGAGCGACCTCGTACGGGTCCCCCCGACCCCGGACGGGTCCTCCGTCGTCCCGTTTTGATTAAAAGGCCTCCTCCCGGGCTTTTTTAGGGCTCGTTTGCTCGCTGCGCCGCGTGGAGGGGGGGAGAGAACGCGCCTTCTTGTTCGTTTGTCATCTTCCTCGTGCCGTGGGCTGCGAAGAGGGGACTTATTCTTACCCGAGCTGCGAAGAGGGGACTTGTTCTTACCCGAGCTGCGTGATACACGTGCATGGGACTTCTTCGGCGGTGTGTACATCATCCTTAGCCCCCCCCCCCTTTTTGCTACGGGGTTTTCTTTGTTCATATCGAGTGTCCGAGGGATAAAAACCCTCCTTTTTTAGGGCTCCACCCAGAACTACGCGATCCTAACAATCGCGGAGGTTTAATCTGGATTCCAACCATGTCGCTTGCAGCGAGAAGTCCATCATTGCAGAAATATGCGGGCTATGAAGCCCAAGTGTGGAAATATTCCAAGGGGTGACGATATGCCGAATATTGAACCCTGCGTGGAAATATTCCGTGAAGCGACGATACGCCGAATATGGACCTCGACCAATGCGAGGATAGCACCCCAAATTTTTTTTTTTTTGAGATGAATAACTGGTGCAACACCCCCCCTATTGATTGGTTAGTAGCTGAGCCAAGTTTGATGCATAGTATACGGTGACACACTTAAATGAAAGAGCAATGCTATAATGCCACACAAAGAATAAATTATGTAACAATACTAAATCTTTAATGGATACTGAGAAACCTGTTTATGGCCATTTATAACAATGGGTCAGAAATGCCATATAAAAGCAAACATTAAACTTAGAAATAAAATGAATAATCACATAAATAAATTGATCAATGCAAATAGTCTTTATGGCACTAAGACATTTTCCAAAAACGAATCACAAGAAAAGGTATTGTTGGTCTACCTAAAGACTGAAGCCCCCATGGTGCTCAAAGCCTTCTTTGCTCGTTGTCCTCGATCCCCACTGCTGATCTGCAATAAGAAAATTGAGACAACATTTAATAATCCTACTTTCGACTCTAAAGTAGCATGAAATTGTGCCTGGAGCTACCATATACAAAGGTTAATTTGCATACGACATGCACATTATAACAAGATGGCGGTGCACTCTAGACAGATGTTTCTCACTAAAAAGCACTTTTAAGTAACCAAAGGGGAAAAATGATGAGGTCTTGAGATATCTTTTGACTTTATCTTTAGCTGATTTGTCCAGAGGTGACATTTAAGATTTGCCACTGTAGTTATTCTAGGTAGTCAGAGTGACAACTCAATAGAAGATAAATTAGTTTCTTATAAATTATCTTAGTCCCAGAATAGAAACACTATTGATTTTTCACAGCATTTGCTGCCATTTCATAGATGTAAACTTTTTCCATTGATAAGCACTTTCATTTTGGCACACAAAAAACATTGTTTCCAACAGATGTTTTTCTAACACGTCAATATATGGGTTACATAATAATCTACTCTCTTTCCTTTGCATGCAACGTATGATCTGCTCCTTGTCCACATCTACTTCAACTTCATCTTGTGCATGGTAGTTCTTCCTTTGGCTGATCGTGGGCCAGAGGAGGACACTCCAAGGTCTCCTTCACTTCATCCGATTCTCCCCCTGCTCTGATACCATGTATGAACAGAAGATGAGAGAGGGAAGAAGGAAAGAGAGAGCACCAGTTGAGAGAGAACAGGGTCGCAGCCAACAGACTTGGCTGATCCTCCACTAAATCATATATGTAAGGGTTAATTATGATAAAAACACAGGACAAACACCCGTCCCAAAGGTCCATGAGAAACACCCTCATAGACCCACAACACTATACAATAATTACAACAAATACCCCTACATAACAATGACCAAATTACCCTGGTATAATCCGCATTGATTGCTGGACCAGTAGGGTTGGAAAGGAAGTTTATCAATTTTGCTCATTCTCAAGTCAGCAAGTCTCAAACATCTTCTATCTTAGAGATAGACTGATAGAAAGTGTGGGAACAGTTTTTCTTTTGCAACTATTTTATTCACAAAATTATCTCATTTAAAATTTCAAATATTATTTCAAACTTTAAGAATGATGCATTTGTCCCTAACATGTTTGGCAAATAGCTAACATGCTAATCCTCCTATTTTCCTTCTTCCCCATGTCTCTTTCTCATGGGTGACCGACATCACAAAGAGAGGAGACCTCTCATGATTTTGCCATCCTTTCCCCATCTCCCCATCTTCCACTGGAAAGAATGCTCGGAGGCAAAGATTCATGCTTGTCTCCATCTGCTCTTTATCTCTCCATCTTTCATGTCCTTTTGCTGCAGAGCCAATATGATTGATCAATGGACAAGGAAAAACCATACCCAGATGAGGAAGTCAAAAGCATTGAAAGAGGAAACTGTCCAGAGCACAAATCAGAGCATGAACTGGAGGCCAGACTCCCCCCCCCCCCCCTTGTCAATTCATCTTAAAACAACGATATAGTTTGCTTCCTTTATATTCCAGTGATCTTCAGCTACAGTTTCTCTGACAGAATCATTTTTCTCCTGTACATCCATCGTTAGAAGGAAACCTAGGCCAGCCGATCACTGCCTTCAGATGTGCTATTTTTGAGTCCTTATATAGTTCCCCTCTTTCTGAAGCAAGTTTCCTGTGGTTAGTGATGTCAAGCCTACAGCTCATCACTACTTGCAGGCTTGCCAAGCATCTCAGCATGGTGAAAAGAGAGATCCTGGAGAAATCAAGTATCCCCTGGATCCTTCATCACCAGCACCGTTATCATCATCACCATCATCATCATCTCTTCTCTTCCTCCCACCTCTCCCTGCTTTGTTCTTCTTCTTCTTCTTGGTTTCAGTCTATGTTACACCTAGGGAACCTGGCAACGAAGAGGTACCAAAGAGATCTTGATAGATAGCATCGTATCATTTTGTTTCCGCCAGATCCCACCTTATCTTAAGCTTATGGTTGACTGATTCGTGGATCTTTGCAATAGCATGAGCCACAGTTATGCAAAGACAAGGGTATCATTTTCCCTTTTAACTCTCGCTGAATAGAAAATTATATGCTCGCACGCATTACCTTGTGCTGCCACAAAAACTTCAAACAATTAGCATACTTCTATTAATTTATCCAGGTCAACTTAAAAGCTTCTAATAGCTAGTATGTTTTTACCAATCTACCCAAGTCGACCAAAAAGCTTCTGGAAACAAGTACATCTCCACCATGCAATTAAACCTAAAATAATATTTTCCATAGTTTAACGAGGGTTTGCTGACTCGTAGATACGTATCGACTTGGAAATGGCCTAATGTGGTATGAGCCGGCCAGACTTGGACCCGACTTGGCCGAGTCTCATGTTTGAGGTCTGTTTTTAATTTTTTGTAAAATTAAAACTTCTTACAATGTTTGGATTGATTACCCTATATTTTAACTTGTAGAATTACTATTTCATCAATCTAAAGTATGCATAAATTATTAAGTTTTTTTCATTTTTAACTACTTTTTGAACAATATATCATTATTAGATAATCAACAAATCAATAAACTCGACTATACAGTTTAATGCTCTTCATCCATGAAATGCAAGATCTATAAGGATAGCAGTATCGGTTTCGGTACCGGTTTCGGCCGGTACCGAAACCAATACGTACCGGTTTCGGTATCGGTTTCGGTTTCGGCCGAAACCGGTTGAAACCATTCAAAAAAATAAAAAAAATAGTGATCCTCTCTGGTTTCGGCCGAAACCGGACGGTTTCGGACCGAAACAGGTCAGTTTCGGCCGAAACCCTTAATGGTTTCGTCCGAAACCATTAAAAAATTATTTTTTTTAGGTATCGGACCTACTATAGTGTTGGGGCTCGGTTTCGGATCGATAACGGCCGAAACCGATACGTTTTGGCCGAAACGTATCGGTTTCGGCCGATACTGCCAACCACATCTATGACAGTTGTTATTTCACTATATGATTATTATACTTTTTCAATATTTTTAAAGAAAATAGATTAATTTTTAGATATTATTATTATTTAAATAGACTCGGGTGGTTTGGACGTGTTTCGTCGCCCTAACTCAGCGCCGGTTACAAGATGTGACCGAATCTTAGTGGATGCTAGTAAAAGAGCTCGAGGAATGCCTAAAATGAGATGGTGCGATGTCATTAGGAAGGACATTAGTTTCTTGGGTTTAAATATGAATATAGCACTTGATAGAAATCTTTGGCGGAACAGGATTCATGTAGTCGACCCCTAATATTTGGGATAAGGCTCTGATGATGATGATTATTATTATTATTATTTAAATAATTCATAGAAACTTGGTGCGATACGACCGACTCATGACTTGGAGGCCTCTAGATACAATAACGTATCATCCTATGCCTACTTGTGGTGACCAAGATAATTAAGACTTCAACTAAACAAAATAAACATAGGGTAGTACAAAAAAAAACATTACTCGGTATTGGGCTTCATCAGACAAAATAATTCCTTAAGAAGTTTGCACATAAAATTGAAAAGAAAATTATCAAAAATTAGCATGTCAAGTTGTCAACATGAAGGTAGTTCCAATAGGAAGACAATAACAATGCTTGGGTAACAATGAGTAACTGATAGGTTATGATCGTTTTAAAGCTGATCATGAACAAATTGACACTTCTTTTATTCCATAATTATCAAATTTTAAAATTTTTATTTATCTATATGATAATAAAATATTATATCTACACAAGAGTGTATTAATAAGGATTGGACAAAATCAAAAAATAACATTGTCAAAGATTGCAGTGTCAACATGTTGATAATTCTGCCAAGAAAGTTCGTTGGATAATAATAACTAAATAATAAATAACTATTCCTTTCAAGATGATCATGAACAGATAATAGATTTCTTTTGATTCTACTCCATATTTAATTAAAATACAAATGTACTTAATTCATTCACATGATAATATGTTGGACATGTTTTGCTACTATATATACACCATTTATTTGTATGATCTATTTTGCGGGTTGTTCTATGATAAATGGAATCTTCTTGAAGAAAGACTGAACCTGGTATTGGAGAAACCAATTAAAGACCTGAATCTGACAAAGGTCCAATTCCAGACTTCCAGTGACATTTTCTGGTTCAGGCTTGGTATTGGTCAGTTCAAGCCTGAGTAATCTGGCCCTAAGATAAATGCGCAGGTTATAATTATACTACATTCTTGAAAATGTAAAAAATAATTAAAGAAAGAAGAATATCTGCTTCTTGGCAACTTTTCCAGGCCAGCATGGAGTCAATTCAGAGCATTTTGGGCTATATTGCTATTTATTGAATACTGAAAAAGTTTAACCCCACAACTGGCACAGTCAGTTTCACTTCAGACCAGCCTGTTTTACTTGACCATATGCAATTGTAAAGTCATCATTGATTTCAAATCCATGTTAGTATTTTGGATCACCTAATATAAGCAAGAAATGGAGTTCGGCATTTTCCCACCACAGAGTTCATCTCTGTTGTTACCAGGTAGAAACTTGTTTGCAAAATTTCCCCGCTTACAGTTGTCAATCCCTCCACATAAGCTAATGGAAAATCATGGAGCAGAGGTTGTCTGACATTTTGTGGAGAATAAGAATTAAGAAGAATAAATCCCAACCCCACTTAAGGAAACTTCCTTGCACCTGAAGAGAGAATCTATATCACCGTATAACCATGAAATGAGAGACAAGTGTTGTTCTCAACTGTTTCCAAAGATAAAGAGGGAATTTCTCATCTAGAGTTAGGATAAGATTCGACATACTTCTCTACCTTTGTGCTTTCTCTGAAGAGGAAGAAAATTATAGTTCCAAATAACTTTTATCTTTTCCTCTGTTTTTCTCATCCGAGAGCCCAGCGATCAGAGATGCACTTTGTGGGGAATTGAGAAATTGTTCCATGAAGGAAATACATATATTTCTATCAGTATCTAGTGTCCAAATTGCAGACTTCCATAAAAATTCCACTAAAAGCATGCTGCCAATCATGATTTTGAGGGATCAGATACCACACTGATATATGTCACCAGAGTATTGCTATTGTCTATGCCAGAAACACGGAGATTATTTCCAACAAGCAAGAGGCATTGGCAATCAGAAATATCACGAGATACCAGGAAAAGTTCTTCTGAGAGGACAGCTAAAGATTCCAAACACAAGATCTGCAGTGGGGAAGTACACAAATCTCAGGACAATGGTCATGCAATGTAAACAGCAGTGGGACTGGAAATGAGACAGGAGTGGGCTAATATAAACATTTTCTGGAGTACACTCAAACATCCCAGGGAAGGTGGGGGGCAGAGGAGAATATGGAGATTTAACCTATATTAACAAAATCTTGAGGCAATCACCTAGGTGATGGGGCAAGGCCAGGCGCCAAGAACTCACCTTAATTCAGACCATCTTGCATAGGCGAATGGAGCCCACTTGGGCCCCCAGACCGGCCCAGTTCATCCGAGATCCCATATAAAAGCCACCCCATGCCCCTGAGCCCCATCATGATCCCCAACCCCCCGAAAACCCTAGCCCCTCTCTCCGGCTTCACCCCAGCTCCATAAGCAGCAACCTCCACAGTGACAACCTCAAGCGACGGCGGCAACGAGCTCTAGCGACATCCCCCAACTCCGGTTGGAGCCCTTCTCTCTCTCTCTCTCTCTCTCTCTCTCTCTCTCAACCCCACCCGCACCCCGACCTCTCCTGACCCCCCAGTTCTCTCTCTTCTGTGACTTCTCTCGACTCCCATCTCTGCATCTTCTTTCTCTAAGACAACACGCATAAGCCTGCCCTCTCTCTCTTCCCTGTTCTCTCTTGTAGTTTCTCTCTCCCTCCCTCTTGGTTATTTATGTGTTTTATTATGAAGTTGGATTTAATTTAGTTATTTTTCACATATGAATTTTATTATGAGTTATTAGGTGTTCAAAATTTACGTGAATTTGATAGATTTTTAATTTTTTTCCACATATGAATTGATGAATTTAGTAATCTTATAGGGTCTATAAATGTGTTGTTGACAAATTGAATGATATATTTATATATCTGATTTATTTAATATACTTTAATAAAATGTTGCCTCAAATGACTAGGCCATCGCCTAGGCGTTTGAGGCTGAGGCAACCATGCCTCTGATTACATAGGATTTGACAACTTTAGAATCAGAATTCATGACGAATTCAACTCTTTTACCTCTAGGATAACCATGATTTGACCTTGACTCCCAGTCTACACCTCAAATCCAAGATATTACACTTTTCTAAAGGAAATATCATGAGTGTTCTCCATGATGATTTTCCATTAGACATTTCTTTCCCCATAATAAAAGACCTTGGAGGATCCAAATACAATTTAATTCTTCATATTTCATATGGTTTCTTCCTCAGACTTCAATTTTTTTTTTGAAAGTGGGGTAGTACCCATGGTTTGCAGTACCGCCCGGTACGTACCCATACTGGGCGATACGTCTCGGTACCGGACCCGACTGGTCTAGTTCAGCCAGTTCGGTACTGGAACCTGCCGGTACCTATTTTAAAAAAAAAGGACTAAATGGGATGACAGCGAAGGGCTGCGGACAGCTGGGACAGCTGGGACAGCGGCTCTGGCAGTGCGCGGGTCGGCGGCAATGACGGTGGAGGTTGGGAGAGAGAGAGAGAGAGAGAGAGAGAGAGAGGGAGAGGAGCGGACCTCGATGGCTCGGTGGAACCGTGGAATGGGCCGAACGGCCCATGGTTGGCAGTATCGGCCGAAACGTATCGGTTTCGGCCGGTACCGATCCGAAACCGGACCCTAACACTGTAGCAGGTCCGAAATCAATTAAATAATAGTTTTTAATGGTTTCGGACGAAATCATTAAAGGTTTCGGTCCGAAACCGTCCAATTTCGTCCGAAACCATAGAGAATTACTATTTTTTTTTAATTTTTTGAATGGTTTCAATTGGTTTCGGCCGAAACCGAAACCGATACCGAAACCGATACGTATCGGTTTCGGTACCGGCCGAAACCGGTACCGATACTGCCATCCTTGGAACGGCGGAGCCGCGGAAGACGACGGCGACAACAGCTTCCGACGGCGGTGATGGCTGGCAGAGAACTCCCAAGTTCCAAACCCTTGCGGGAATGGGGCATTGGGTCAAGGATGGCAGTATCGATTTCGGCCGGTATCGAAACCGATACGTACCGGTTTCAGTACCGGTTTCGGTTTCGGCTGAAACCAGTTGAAACCAATCAAAAAACTCAAAAAAATAGTGAACTTGTCCGGTTTCGGCCGAAACCGTTCGCTTTCGGATCGAAACAGTCCTGTTTCGGACCGAAACAGGTGAGTTTCGGCCGAAACCGATACGGTTTCGTCCGAAACCATTAAAAATTTTTTTTTTTAGGTTTCGAACCTACTACAATGAGCAGGTCTGGTTTCGGATCGGTACCGGCCGAAACCGATACGTTTCGGCCGATACTACCAACCATGCATTGGGTGGGAGGGGAGGGAAAGGCATCGGGGTCGACGTGGTCGGGGGGTGTCGGGGGTGGGATTTTAAAAGTTTAATTGCCGGATCCGGAAAGCTAGATCAGGTTCTGTTCTGTTCTCGGGTCAGTGGACCCTGGCGGGCGGGGAAATGGGTTGAGGAACAGGAGGGGGAAGTGGGAAACCACCCGGTACCGAACCGGTACCGGTACTGCAGACCATGGTAGTACCACCAATTGTATGAAATGTAAAAAGGGGATATACAATTGAAGACAGTATGCTCCCAAAATCTCCCTATACAATGAACATACACACCAAGCCAGTGTGATCCATATTAACCCCCCCAAAAAACAAAAATAGAGCTGTGTGAATCTACATGTGCTCACCCACTCTCACCCTCTCACAAATGAAAGAGACTACCCCTATCTGCTGTTCTAGCCTCACCTCTGAAGACTCTGTTGTTCCTTTCACCCAAGGAAGGCTGGATCGCAGGTCGGGCTTGGATCGGGGCCTAAAACCCGATCCAGATCGGTCGGATGGGGCGATCCGAGCCTGATCCGCAGCCGATCCAAGTCGAGTCTATTTTTTTAATACTTAAAGGTTAAGCTGTATGTATGCAAAGCTTCAAGGTTTTCATACAAAATGTCAATCCTACTTTACTCTTTTCTATGCTGTCTTCGTTTCCCCCCTCCCCTAGCCTTGTAGGTGACAGCTACACCATGGAGCAGAGTAACCACAGAGAAGGAAGCGGTGGCGTGGCAACGGCATCAATGGCAGGTGGCGACGGCGACGATGCCGGTGGCAGGTGGCGACAGGAATGATACCAGTGGCAGGTGGCGGTGGCGACAATGCCGGGAGCAGGTGGCGACGGCGCCAGCGCTGGCGGCACCAACAGTAAGTATTTTTTCTGTTTCAGATCTTTTTTTCATCTTCTTTGGCTCATCTTCTTATTCTTCTTCTTCTTCTTCTTCAGTATTTCTTCTTCTTCTTCTTCTTCTTCTTCTTCAGTATTTCTTCTTCTTCTTCTTCTTCTTCTTCTGCTTCTTCGGTTCTTCTTATTCTTCTTCTTCTTCTCCTCCTTCTTTTTAATTTTTTTAAACCTGGGTGGGACTGGCCTAGGGATGGCTTTGGATCGGCTGATTCTAGTGCAGCAATCGCCGATCAGGCCAGATCTGAGGCTGATCCATCCGATCTGGCCGATCCTCAATAAGAATCGGGGTTAGAGGCCTCGTCATTTTGGCCCAAAACCCATCGGATCGGCCGATCCGAGCCGATCTGATCCGATTCTTCCTTCCTTGCTTTCACCCCATAGGGTCCAAAGGGTGGCATGGAGGATAAGCAACCAGATAACTTTGTTATCCTTCAGTACCCACATCATATGCCAATCTCTGATCAGTTCCCCTACACTAGCTGAGGGGCCAATAGCACACTGAGTCCTACTGGCAAGCTGGGTCCAAATCTCCTGCGAATAAGAGCAGCCTATAAAGAGATGATCCACAATCTTGTCATCATCCCCACACAGGGAGCAGCGCGAGGGAATGTCCTGTAGGAAGGCCACAAGTCTGTCACAGGTCGGCAGGCTTGCATGTGAGATCCTCCAGATTAGTAGCTTGCCTTTGAGGGGGCTCTTGGGCTTCAAAACTTGTGACGCAAGGTGGTGTCGCACTCCTCCATCGGAAATGAATGCACTTGCTGATCTGACTGAGAAGGCCCCTTCTGATCCTCCCTATCTAGCTGCAAGGTGTAATCAAGGAGGATGAGATCCTGCAGCTGCTCAATCTCCTCTGGCCTGAGATTCCTCCTAAAGGAAGGACTCCACGTGCCCCTTGATAGCTCCGAATCAAAATGACCAATGCCAAAGGTGCATCTGCAACCACACAAAGATGAGGGAAAGCTTCCTCCAGGGAGAAATCGCCACACCATCTATCCTTCCAAAATTGGCATCTTTGACCGTTGCCCAGCCGGACCCTAACACTAGTATTGGTAACATCCTCGGACTTCATTATGCATGAGGGAATACTAGGAAACAAAGGAAGAGCCACACTCTTACATGTCCCTTCGCTGTTGTCGCCAACTTGCCACATTCATCCCTGTTTCAACATTCTACCATTTCTTATTATCCTGTGATCTCCTTTTTCTCTTGCTGGATCAGCTGGAGTTGTGAGGAATTGACCGAATATTGACTGGGAATGGGATCAGTTTTAGTTGAGATTGATCCCTATTTGATTACAGGTTCTTTTGGACCCTCCAAGTACCAAAAGTAACATTTCCCTACACTACAATCATAGTATTTTGCCTTTTCTTTTTTTGCAAGTGGGTAGTACCACTGATTGTATTAAAGAAAAGTGGATTTACAAGTATATTCAATGATCCCCCCCCCCAAAAAAAACAAAAAAAAAACTGTACAAAAGACCACACCAAGGCAATGTGAGATAGGTTACCCCCCCCCCCCAACAAAACAAAAAGAGGGGAGTTGAGGGAATTCACATTACAAAGCAAGTCAGCCCATTCCCTCACTCTAGTACAAATGAAAGAAACAAGAGACTCAGCTCTGGCTTTTAGATTTTCATATTATTCAGTTTACACTTCCATGTAAATCAAACAAACAACTCAGAGCAAAAAGCATTCTACTTACTGATGCTACTGATGCCTACAATCATAATTCAAGATAAAACCCTTACATACAAAACATTTTATTGGAAACTGCAAAAAGGATAATGTTTCTGTAGCTATGAACAATTAACACGTAATGAAAGAAAAAGCCACAAACCGAGAATGCATGTGTTATATGGACGCAGAATTCCACAGCAATCCCAATTGACATGACAAGGTTCACAACAGAGACTGCATTCAGCTGAATGTTCAAAATAGCCATTACACCCTGCAGAGCAGTAATATGTAAGAAAGAAGAAAACAACAATACCACCCAACTAAGAGATGAGGGGAGCACAGTATAAAAACAGTTCGACACAATCTGCTTTACAGCTAAACTTTTATAAAATCTTAGCTATTAAAGCCTCAGAAATTTGTTTTCCTTGAAAACATGATAAGCCATATTCCTGAAGTCCATTAGCAGTATACATAAGATTATAGTGGACCCAGAAAAATACTGTGTATCCATTTTTAAACACATAAGCCACTAGAATGCACAAAAACATACCGGGACAAAATATTCTTCATTATTTTAGCAGAAAAGAACAGCCAGTTGTTGAAAAAATTAAAACAATATAAGATTGTAGAAAAAAGATGACACATCTCAAACCTTTTTCTTAAGTACTGTCAGCTCTCAGTAACAAAGATTAAAGCTGAACTTTTGATATTCAGAATATCTGCCAATTTTATATTGAACTAATTGCTAATTCATGACATAACTGATGAACCAACCAGCTAGAATTAAGAAACATCATAAACATGGGAAGTCAGCACATAAACATTGACTACATGCACTCATAAATGAGAAATGCATAATACATTTCACAGGTTCACCTACAAATGCTTTCTGTTTTCTCTCTAAGCTCTTACAAATTTGTGAGAGTTCCTCACAATGTATAAGCTAAAAATTCTACTCAAACACTAATTGCTAATTCATGACATAACTGATGAACCAACCAGCTAGAATTAAGAAACATCACAAACATGGGAAGTAAACACATAAACAGTGACTACATGCACTCATAAATGAGAAATGCAAAATACATTCACAGGGTCACCTACAAATGCTTTCTGTTTTCACTCTAAAGCTCTTACAAATTTGTGAGAGTTCCTCATGATGAATAAGCTAGAAATTCTACTCAAACATAGTTTTCTCAAACAAGTTCAAGACATCCTACGATAAACTGATATCATTGACGAGCTCTGTAAGAACCGTCACTCCACACGAGGAACTAAAGACAATATGGGAAGAAAGATGGCAAACAAAAAGCCACAGGCTGTTTGAAGATATAATTATTTCAACCTATTCTACAACCTAAACGAACAACAATGCCTAAGGAATTCTGCTCTCTGGGGCTTTAGAAGGCATTTAAATTTTAAACAATCATACAATAAATGGAACATTGCATAAATATCAGCCTCAATAATATCCCCAAGAAGAAAAGATTTACCATGATATCAATGATGATCATTGCCAGCACTAACAAAATTATAGCTGAACTCCATAAGCTGCACAATCAGAAGTCAATAACACAATGCCGGAATGCAAGCATCTAAAGAAAAGAAATCATAACACCACAAAGATAGAAACACAACCAAAAGCCTAGAGAAGTTATATTAAGTAAAAGAACAAAGACCTGCAGGTGATTATCAAGCAAACAATAAACACAGCACCTGTTAATACATCACAAACAGCATTATGTTAGAGATTAATCCAATGCATGTGTATACAAAAAAAGGAAGAAAAGATTAACACAACCAGACTGAAAAGTAATAACGCAAAAAAGAGGCCTTAGCATTCTGTGATAAAATCAAATTCTGTGAAGCAAAAAAAAATCAAACATTTTCTTTTAAAAAAATTGATTCATTCTGAGATCTTTGGTTTATTCCTGAATATTTGTGTATCAAACCATGATTTGTCATCTCTTGAGATCTCTTTGAGGTCTCTGTCTCTCCAAGGATACCAAGGTCAAGAATAGGGAAGTGGATGATATGAGAAAGGAAGGGAGGAGATGTGTGTGTGTCAGAGAGAGAGAGAGAGAAAGAGTCTCTTGGTCACTCTGATATCTCTCCAGGATCTCTTCTCTCCAAAATGCCAAAATGGCACCAGATCTGAGAAAGCAATCCTTGTTTAAAACTTAACCTTTGCAACCATCAGCAGCCAATTTAGATTACAATTACTCCCTGTTACTTCTATCTTTATAAGTACCACGAACAACAGAACAAGGAAAAAAACGTGCACTTTCAACAATATCTGATGCAGTTCACTAACTGTTTTGCATTTCTTGGGGAACTGTAATGTAATGACCTGGGAATTTACCTCAGCAGAATCAGGGGTAAAAAAGAAACTATAACCAAATTGTGACAAATCAGGTCAAAAGTATATGTCAAACTTTATAAGATTTCAAGTTAAAATTCTCAGTAGCATATTGGGCTCAAATTGAAACCACAGTGGACCATAATAGCACATTTGAGCAGCTGTGAATTGAGCCCATTGGGCCTTATCACTAAATCCCAACAGAAAAGGACAGCCAGCCAAGCTTTTTTTTCTTCTTTTTTTGGAGGGGGGGTCACAGACATGGAATCCAGAATCAGCTTGGAGTCTGATCCCAATTAGAAAAGGTAAAAAAATTAAAAAAAAATAAACAAAAATGGCCTCGCTCAGTCTGAATCTGACCAAAAGCGGCTAGATTTCATGTGAATAGGCCAATTCTTTCACAAATTGGCTGATTTTTACTTATTAAGGTTTGATAAAAACATATATAAAGTTTATAAAAATGTCTTGACATATATTTATATTTGCATAATTACCTTTTTAATTTATAAATATACTTATTAACTACATAAAAACCTTTTTTACTTATGTAAATACTTTTTAAATCTTTTTAAATGGATCGGCCGATTAGATCCAATCCAGGTGGCCAATCCGCATTTACCTTCCTTTTTTTGGGGGGTGGAGGGAGGAAGAGACCTGTTCAATATGAAAAGTCAAAAAATGCAGTGAGACAGAGGGGGAGTTTGAAGGAGTAAGCTGTGAATGAAGTAAGGAGGGAGGTGTGTAGCACCTTGAGCTAGCCTCTTCAACCCCTTTTACTCTTGGACAGCAGGGAAAGGAGGGAAGATGGAAATTCTACATCATCCAGGAACAACTCCAAAGCTTGGAAGAGGTGAGCTCCAAGGCCTGAAGACCATGATGGTCAATCCAGCTGATGTCTCTTTTCCCTCTTCATCTTTAGTTTGGTAATTGTACTCCCTGTTTCCACCATTTCTTTTAGAGTCAACTTTTGAAGTTCTGGTTTCAGAGAACAGCTACTATAACGGGGGTTTGCAGCTATTCTTGGTGAAGAACAGCTAGTATAAATGGCTCTTTTATTATGGTGACGAACTTCTGTTTCATCCCCACATATAAATTTATCATAAGCATATATATAGTTCTTTGATGTCAGTTTCTCGGTATTTCATGTCAAGGAACGTGCTGTTCATATGGTTTATAAAAGGTTTGTATTTGTGTATGATGTTTCATACGATGTTTCCTTTGAAAAGTGGATGGTACCACATTATTTATAAAAGGTGAAGGGTGTACAATTAAGAAGGGAGTGCTCCCCAAAAACTCCCCTATACAAAAGAACAGGCAAAGGTCTCCTACCCTTGCAAGCAAAGGTAAAATAAGAGAATCACATTTGTCCACTTAACAAAAAGTGTCCCCCCCCCAACTTTTCACAAAATATAAAATCAAATCCAGGCATTTTGCGAGATCTTGAGTTTCTGTTATGAAGACTCTGCCATTCCTCTCCCTCCAAATGATCCAAAAACTTGCATGCAAGAGCAATCACCACAGTTGGCAGTCACTTTGGCGCCCCACTGAACTTGCCATTTTTTGATGAATTCTTCCACCGGGCCTTCAATAGTTTTAGCCTACCTGAACTTAGTGAAGATGTGGTCCCAAACTTCAGTAGCAAACTTACAATCCATAAATAAGTGATCCAAAGATTTCTCCTCCTTCCCACACAAGCAGCACGCGGTATCAACTCTAGCCATGAACCTAGCCAGCCTATCCTATGTAGGAAGTTGGCAAAGGGAAATCCTTCAAATAAGAATCTTAACCTTAAGGGGACTGGCTGGCTTCCAGACTTGACGGAACAGAGGATGGTGGATACCCCCGTCAGCTATAAAGGAGTACGTCAACCAAGCAAAGAACACTCTCGAGGGATTCCATCTCCAAACCCATTGATCTTTGGAGATGGGATCCAGGCTGAAACCATGGAGTAAGGACAAGAGGTCAACCACTTTCGAGATTTCATCATCCTTCAGCAGTTCAGCCTCCTCCTAAAAGTCGGGCACCACCCGTTTTTGGAGTCATATGCCTGCCTCACCAGCATCCACGTGTCAGAAGCAACGTGAAAGAGCTTGGGGAACCTATACACCAGAGATCTTCCTTCACACCATCTGTCCAACCAAAAGAGATGCATTTGTCCATTCTGGATTTTAATCTGCACAGAGTCCTAGATAACATCTGCAGCTTGCAAGATACCTTTCCAGACTGGGGACAGTAAGTAAGCCTATGAGGGGATCAAGTCCCAAGTTTGGCTTCTCAAGTAATATTTATCTTTTAAGAGTTGAAGCCAAATGACATCTCTGTGGTCCCAATCTTCCACAGTCATTTAGCAAGAAGAGTTAGGTTAAATAGCCTAAGTATCTTTGAATTATATGCCTACGCTTCTCTTGGCTTGACAAGCCCAACCCTAAATGACATCATGCCAATCTCCCACCCTGCCTGCACCACCCTGCCAGAAGAATCAGCATTGAATACTCAAGTTTTGCAGCCACCAATGAATTCAAAACATAGAGAGGAAGTAAATTGGGAGACTTTCCAGCTCTGAATTATATAAAACTGCCCTTCCCCCATAAGAAAGCAATCTTCCCTTCCACCTAGCCAGTCTTGTCTTGAATTTCAAAATGACTGACTACCGATCTCTACACCGAATGGCTCCATCAGCCAGAGGGAGGCCCAAGTATGTGATCAGGAACTGACCAATCTAGCAACCGAAGATAAGTGTTGCCCTATACAAGGTGTGATCCTCCATGTGAGTCCCTAAAAGCTACCTCTTGTGAAAATTGACCTGTAATCCACTGATCTCCTCCAACAATTCGAGGATATGTCTAGCAATAAAGAGTTCATCCTCGCACTCCGAGAAAAAGAGGATAGTGTAATTTGCATATTGAAGGTGTGAAATGTGCCTTCCCCAATTCCTAACTTGGAAACCTATAGTGAATCCCACTTCTTCTTCCCTCAGTCAAATTCTGCTCCAGATGTGGGAGACGAGTACAAAAAGGAGAGGAGAGAGGGGATCTCCCTACCTCAGACCCCTTCCACTGTGAAAGGAAGAGGTGGGTTCCCCATCAATAAGCACTTAGAAGGAGGCCGAAGTGATACAAACCCTGATTCAACCAATCCACTTCTCGCTAGAGCCCATTCCATGAAGCACAGTTAAAAGGCACTGCCAGTTAACCCTATCATAAGCCTTCTCAAAATCCAGTTTTAATACCAAGCCTTTCTTCTTAAGGACCTTGAAGGAATGAATGACTTCTTGGGACAGCAAAAAATTTTCCTAGATCTGCCTACCTTTAATAAATGTGCTCTAATTACTACTAACAACTTTGTCCACCACTCTTACCAACTTGGAAGCTGGCAATTTGGAAGTAATCTTGTAGATACTATTGAGCAAGTTTATAGCCATGTAGCCATTCAGGGAGTCAGCCCCTTCCTTCTTTGGGATAAGGACAATGGAAGGCTTTTTGATATCGCTAAGATCAACTTTACCCTCTTGGAACTCCAACAATGTTTCCACTAGATCAGAATGGAGAATATCCCAACATTTCTGAAAGAAGAATATGGGGAAACCGTCTGGTCCTAGGGCTTTGTTCCCAGCCAAAGAGAAGACTGCCACTCTGATATCTTCAATAGGGAAAGAAGATGAAAGCATGTTCTTGTTCTCCTCCGAAATGACTAGCCACTAATGGTCCACAAAAGATGGACACCAACAGTCTTCTTCAGACAAAAGAAAGGAGCAGAAGTCCACCACATGCCGCCTAATTTCAACCATACTAGAAAAAATTCTATCCCCATGCAGAAGGCTCTTGATGGAATTCATTCTCCATCTTCCATAAGCACTTTTCTAGAAAGATGCAGTATTTTTGTACTCCTCTTCCAGTCACCTCTCTCTGGATCTTTGCTTCCAATATACCTCCTCCTTGAGGAGAATCTAGTCAAGCTCCTTCCTAGTTGCCTCTCTAGTCAAACCCGCTACCGGTTTCGGTACTGGGCAGGGCCGATACCGGTACGGTACCGGCCGACACAATACCGGTCCCCCCCTTATCTATGTAAGTATATATAATTATACATTTATATATATATTTAAAAATTAGAGAAAATGTTAAAAAATCAGAAAAAATAGAAAACATAATAGAATGCAAAATCATATGTGATTGAACACAATAAATAATTTAACACATAGATTTCAAAGTTTAAAACCATAATAAGCATCATTTCTTCACCATAATACATTGGATATTTGAAAGCTTGAAACATGAAAAAAAATCACCTCTCACGGGCTATCATGCACACAATGTAGCCCGTAAGAGCATCCCAACTCCAATATCGGGTGGTCCCGACGGGTGAACCGGGCAGTACAACCCGATGTCTGATTTATTATTATTATTATTATTTTTTCAAACTATACCGACCGATACCGGTAGAAAAAGGGTAGAACCGGACCAGCTGAGGCCGGTACGTAATGGGCATTATTGAAAACCATGCTAGGTTCTGTCTTACTTGTCTAGGAGGTTAACTTCCTCCAATGCATCAAAGACCTGAAGTTGCTCCACTAATCTGTCCTTGGCAGCTTTCCCTGGGATGGTTTTAGATCTTCCCTAAGAAGGTCCTAAGCCAACTCTTAAAGCTTGATGATCATCCTTACCATAGTCGAGGTCTCCCGTGTAGGTACCGTACAGCTTCTCTAGACCACTTGAAGGAAACTCTTCTCCTTCAGCCAATACTTTTCCATCTTGAATGTGTGGCGCCTGTTGAACCTATTACTAGTTCTCAGAAAATGGGCATGTGATCAAAAATAGGTCGGACCAAATATTCAGCTTGGAGATGTGGGAAGTGATCTTCCCAGTCCACTGACACCAAAAACCTGTCCAGCCTTGAACACGTCAGGTCTACTCTGAGATTGGACCAAGTGAAGAGGGCAATAAGGCCAGCCTCCTCAATAAACTCTTCGAAGTCCTCAATATCCCTTGTCACCATATAAGAACCCGACCATTCCCCCACGGAGGCAACAACATTGAAGTCACCTCTAATGCACCACAGTCTTCTAGAAAGCTAATGATGCTGAAGAAGCTCCTCCCACAAAGCTTTCTTCTCCTCCCTACCTCGAGGACCATAAACATCAGAGAAATCACAAGTAAGGTTGTTACAGAGATTGCGAAAAGTAAGAGAGATAGTAGAACAACCTACCTTCCTTCCACCAACTCCTCTACCATAAGGTCATTAAAAAGAACCATGATACCCACCGAAAAGTACACAGCTGGAGACACCACACCCTTAGACAACCTCCTTCCTCCTATTTCTCTCATAACTATCTCCCCACACCCTCTAACTTAGTTTCTTGTATACACAGGATATCAATTTTGCACCTCCACACAAACTCCCTCGCAGCCCTTCTTTTTCTGGTCCATGCACCCCACTCACATTTCATGTGACGATACACATTGGATTGGTTCTTGAACATTCCCTCTCTCCCTCACTTGACCCTCTTCTAACTCCTTCCCTCCTCTTCCCACTGCACTTCCTCTCTTCTAGCATTTTTTACCTACCTTAGCATCCCTAGCCAGTCCTAGTAGCCACCATTTTCTAGATTTTATAGAACACCGATCTGACATCTTTGTCAATACCTTTGCAAGATATTCCAATCAGGTTTGCCACCTCTCTAGCTGGTCCCCCATGAACCTCTCAACCCTAGCTATAATCTCCTTCACCTCTTCTTTTCCCAAACTTCCTTCCTCCCCCCCATTGATGCTCACCCCCTCCAGAAGGGAGTTCTCCACCATGACCGCCTCCATCTTGGATTCACCGTCCCATACAAGCACAGTAGGGGAGCTTGGCACAAAGGCTAAAGCACACCTCTCAGCCTCAAGTAGCAGGGGATAGAGGGCGAGAGAAGCTCCTAATCTCTTACGCCCACTAGAACCACTAGCAACTACAAGATCCGTATCTTGGAGACCGGCCTCGGGCCAACCGTCTTTCCATACGTGATCGGAGCCACCAACCTCCTTGATCGGAAGAGCCACCAACCTCCTCCACGCCTCCGCTACGGAAGCTGTTGGGCGACAGTGAAATTGGGGACACGGCCATCTAAGGAATACCAGCCAGATAGAAACCATCCAGTGAAGCCACAACCCCCCATCCTGAAGCCACGTGGAGCTCCCACCTGTTGGAGACAACGCGGCCGCCCTTGCCAGAGGGAAAGATGTCAGCAGGGGGGGACCCTCTATCAAGCATGAGGTACGACCCTATGCGGGTCCACTAACAGGAAGAGTCGGCGTGGACATCACTACCCGCAGGGCTCTCTCCTTCTCCATGCCTCTACTACTGTAACCCTCAGCCGACGGAGAAGCTTAGGCCACAACCATCTGAAGAGTACCAGCCCGCGAAGAAGTAGGGTCGACTCTCGCCCGATAGTGGCCATCTGCCGCCCCCCGTCCTAGATCCTCTTGAAAAACCAGCCTATCAGAGACGAAGATACCGACATCGCCGGAGTGCAGAAGGTTCGCATGGTAGGAGCCCTATGTTGTGTGAGAGATGACTCTGTGCGGGTCCACTCGAGCCCGGTCGAGAGATGTACATGTTACGTAAGTTACAGGTATGCACCCAATTATCCTCCCAGATCCCGGCTCATCCAAGATGGTCGATCCAAATAGGTCCGAAGCCAGCAGCGGGTTCAAACTTTGAACCCCTGCCCTTTGCCCAAAGTTTGGGTGACCACAATGTACCCCCCTTCACTATTTTTCTTCAACTTCCCGCCGAGTGACCTGAAACCCTAAGCCTTCCACCCCAGCTCCCTCTTGACTTCCCCCCTGTAGACAACCCTGACAGGGAAGATCTCCCCAACTAGATAGGCTTTAATGATTGCCAGAATGGCCGATACTAATGAGACGAACCAGAGCTTCTACGGCGACCACCGACATGGACTTCCCAAAATGGAGCCCATCACCTACAAGGACTCCAAAGATATCGACGAGCCGGCTAACCCCTTCTTTGTCACAAAAGGTGAAAGGGACCCCCCAAAGGACTAGAGAGACTCAAACCATATGGGGATCTGAGTAGGTTCCCCTCCATCTATCCCACTTCGACACTCTGAGGAGACAATTTCTTCCCCAGAAAATTCCCCCCTCCGCCAATATACTCGCAGCTTCCACTGACTTCCCAATGGACAGGAAGCCCTTAGTCCCCATAGTGTGTATCTGCCAATCGTCATCACCTCCCCCTTTGATGAATACTTCACCTCTTCCGGTTCTGGATTGCCTTATATAGAGGCGATACCCAAAGGCAGCTCTCCAACCAGGAGAGGCACAGAAAGACACTGCAGACACCCCCGAAGAAGTCAAGCCTCTCACCGGAGAGTTCAAAGACTGGACAACCACCTCACCATAGAAGCGAAAAGCTGTCCAAGCTGACAATCTTATACAAGAGGCTTGACGGTGACCTTCACCAGAGGCCCTACACTGGAGATTTTCTCTACAAGCTCTTTGGTAATGCCCTCCGTTGAGACATCGGAAACACAAGGGTCCTAGACTTTTGACACCCAAGAAGATAGAGGTGGCAACGGGACATCTGAAGCGGCTGCCAATCGCTGTCGCTTCTCTACCCAAAGGGATCCGGTTGGCCCACAAGGTAACCTCCGACATACCCCCTGGCCACTCTTCTCGCCCCACTCACATCGTAACCTTTTCCATTCGCCTTAGTTATTCCACCCCATGATGTTTCATACAATATTAGTGACTATCTATTAACATAGATGAGTTCTTGATGTTATTACAGCATGTAAATGAAATTAGGTGGTCTCTTATAACACGATTTTAGCAAAACTTCATAAGCTCTAGCCTATTCCTATTAAGGGACTTTCGTTAAATCCATATGTATTTTGCTAGCCCACATATCCTTAATTCTGATTATGATAGAAAGCTTGAACCTTTTATATAAACATGTAAAATCTTTGCAACACAACATAGTCTGAAAATAGTTAAACATGGGTCGATTTCTATCCTCCATTCATTACTTTTACCCTAAATTGTACTTTGGGTTCTTCATTAGTCAGAAAACCCCTACATCTACCGTGGGAAGCCATAAAAGGAATAGAATACTTCAAGAACAAGATGTACAAACTCTGAGCAACTCAAGCCCTCGGTGTTTTCCTAGGCCTTACCACATTCTTTTATCCATGTGCTCACTTAGGTATTGGAGGGTTTCCCTGGGGAAACAACCGAAGGCCCTGTGTACCCTGACAGGTCCATCATCATCGGCATTTCCATTCACCCTCTTCTTCAATCATACAGCAATCAGACCAGTTTCTGACTACTACAGAATGCATTGGCCAAATGCGAGTATTCATCTTTGTCTGACCGGTCATCACACTTTTAACTGGAGACTGGGCAGTTTTCTACTTTGTCCACCAAGCAACCATATTTTTAGGTTTAGTGTCCTGAAAACCAATTCACCCACGCACTGTTTCTAGCTTTGAGTCCTTTCTACATGTGAAGCTGCTTATGGCCAGGAATGATCAAGGAAGCATGATTAGATCTTTGATTGGTTCTATTGCAGGAGGGATGTAAACAAATTGGTTCATGGACTTCAGGATAACATGACAAAAGGGTATCCTCCCCCCAATTCGTTTCAAGACACTAGTGGAGGGGGGAAAGCCACAAGCAAATATTTTATCTAACAAACAAATATCCTTTTGCATAAAATTGGTAGCACAGCCACAGTTTCAATGACAAGAAAATAAATATGCTTTTGTAGGGAACAGAATGCCCTGAACATATCAGCCAAAGATTCACATAGACCTGGAAATGATATAAAATCTATTTGTAAATCAAATGTATATAAAAGGCTTGTATTACATGCTTACAACACATAAAAAGAATAAATTGCAAGGACCGTCCAACTTGTGCAGGGTAAAATACATACCAAGACCAATGGAGAGGTCAATTAATGCAGTCCTCCATATGTCCAGGTACTGCTCAAAAAATATATAGAAAACTGAATATGGAAAGATTTCAATCTGCACAACAAAGAGTACAGATCAGTTATTCAAGCTGGCACTATCAAAAAGATTGATACTGAATCCTAACCATAAACAAAATAGTTCCAGATGTCAAAGACAATCTAACCATCAGTAGCAATTCAGAAATGTGGAAAGCACATGGCAATTCACCTGAAGAATACAAAATCTCAAGCTGGAAATAACTGCAATCACCATTGTAATTTATATCATACTGAAGAATCATTTTTTCTCAAAATGAATGTTAATAAAGTATTTGACAGAATTCCTTTTTCATAATTTCTCACCGAAATCCTATTTTAGGAGAAAAAAAACCAAGACTTACAGCTTGTTTGGAACATGGATGTTAAGGTGGTTGCCTAGGCACCGCCTTGGTGACCAGGCACTACTGGAGGCCCAAGGCGAACTGACACCATTTCTGTGCCCCAAAAGGCACCCAAGGCACCTGCTGAGGTAGCCCAAGCACCCACCTTGGCACTCGGTTCCACCTGGCCCCATGGTTGGCAGTTTCGGCCGAAACCAATATGTTTCGGGCAACGGTTTCGGACCTAACCGAAACAAAACATGGCCTACTCACTGTAGCACATCCGAAACTTAAAAAAATATTTTTTTGTTTCGAGCGAAACCGAATCCGGTTTCACTCGGTTTCGGGCATTTCGGCCCAATACCGCCCGAAATCGGGCGAAACCGGATGCGAACTCCCCTCTTAAGGGGAGTTCAGTTCCACCACACCCCTCAGATCTGAGATAGATCTGAGGGGTGCTGCCGCCAGGGAAGGTGGAGGAGGGGTAGGGGGGAGCTTGGGAGAGGCTTTTGCTGTCGGCAGGAGATCTTGCCGCCGCCGTCGTCGTTTCTTGCTGTTTAGAGTGCGTAGCTGCCACCGCCGCCGTCGTTTGAAGCTTCCGTGCAAAGATTCCTCAAAGAGGATGTACGTTTTTATATTTTTTTTCTTTCATTGATAGTTTTCTTGTTGTAGGTAAGCTTATGTTAGATTCTATTAGTTTTTATACGTAAATTATGGTAAATCTCTAAATTAAGGTGTAATTAGCGATTTAAAGTTGGGGCTTTTGTCTAATTAGATAAGTTTAGCGTCAATTGAAGTTTAATTAAGCTTCATTGAATAATTTAGGGTGAGAGCATGCTGTGAATTATATTACACGTCGGGTAATTAGGGTAAATAACCAAATTAGGGCCTAATTAACTATTTAAATTTGGGGTTTTGTCTAATTAGGTAAGTTTAGTGTCAATTGAAGCTTAATTAAGTTTCATTGAATGCTTTAGGACATGAGCATGCTGTTAATTATATTACACGCCAGGTAATTAGGGTCTTTAGGACAGGAGCATGCTGTTAATTATATTACACGCCAGGTAATTAGAGTAAATCCCCAAATTAAGGCCTAATTAGCGATTTAAATTTGGGGGTTTTATGTAATTAGGTAAATTTAGTGCCAATTAAAGCTCAATTAAATTTAATTGAATGCTTTAGGGTGGGAGCATGCTGGTAATTGCATTTAATGAAGGGTAATTAGGCAAAATCCCGAAATGTGACCCTAATTAGCGGTTAAAAATTGAGGCTTTGTCTAATTACCCTAATTCAATGTAATTTGAAACTCAATTATACTTCATTGTATTTTTTCATTGTACTTACAACCATTTGTCTTTGGTTATCTTAATGCAGTATCATGGCTAGACGTGAACAAAGTCTGGAGCATCAAGGGCAGGACGATCCGGGATGGGCCCATCTCACGTTACTTGATGCTGGAAGAAGAAAAGTCAAATGTAATTATTGTGGTAAGGAGATACATGGTGGAATTACTAGAGGAAAGCAACCTTTGGCAAGGATAAGAGGAGAAGTCAAGCAATGCGACAGATGTCCCCGACAGGTGGCAGAGGAAATGCACCAGTGCCTTCTGGCAAAAAAGGCAGGATGCAACGAAGGGCTGAAGATCAGGCTAAAATTGCTGAAGAGATTTCAGGCAGAGTAAGCAGAAGGGGAAGGAAGGATGATGATGGTGAGGAAGGTACTGAGGATTCAGATCTAGAGCTGACCGAAGCAGTAGAGCCTGAACTAGCGGCTTGAAGGAAGGGAAAAGTACTGATAGGTTTAGAGACCTACTCCAGTACAGCCGGTGTAGCACGACGTCCTGACTCCTGACACTGGTGCAGCCCCGCAAAGACTAGGCCCCATATACAGCTATCTGCACAGAAGGCAAAGTACTACACAACCAAAAATCAAGCAAGCATTGAGATGGGGTCAAAAAATCAGCTGAAGTTGTAGGGTATGTATTTAAAAGTATTTGCAAATGATTTTTCCATGCAGGTGTCCCAGCACATGCAGCTGAATCTAAATACTAGCAGCCTATGCTTGATGCTGGCCTTGGCTTGAAGGCCCCGTCACGTCGAGACATATACAAGTATGGCCTTGAGAGAGAGGTTGAGGAGCTTCATCAGTGGGTTGAAAGCTTCAAACATATCTAGATGGAGAGAGGATGCACCATTATGTGTGATGGCTGGACTGGTATCACGAAGAAGTCTATGATCAACTTTCTAGTTTATTGCATCGAAGGTACAATATTTGTGAAATCAGTTGATGCATCAAATTATGAAAAGAATGCAAATTATTTGTTTCATTTGATGGATGACATGGTAGAACAAATTGGAGAGGAACATGTTGTGCAAGTAGTCACCGATAACGAAGCCAGTTATAAGGCTGCAGGGAGGAAATTGATGCAGAAGCGCAAGCATTTATATTGGCTCCCATGTGCAGCACATTGTCTGGACTTGATACTTGAATACATTGAGAAGGGAAAAAAATGTAAAGAAGACAATTGAGAGGGCACAGAAAATCATTTAGTACACTTATGGTCATCCTAGGATCTTGAACATGTTCAGAAAACATGCAAGTGGGGGCCGAGATATCATCCGTGTAGGACCAACAAGATTTGCTTCGAATTTCATTTCTTTGAAGTCCTTGCACAGGTATAAGAATGAACTCAAGTCTTTCATGTACCAAAATTTCATGCGGGATTATATAGACAAATCCAATATTGATACTCAGATGGATTAGTTGGATGTGTGCCACATCGTGGAAGACAGCAAATTTTGGAACAGGGTCTCACGTTACATGAAAATAGTCACACCTCTCATGAAGATCTTAAGAATGGTGGATGGCGATGAGAAGAATAATATGAGATATCTGTACGAGACCATGGACTGTGCCAAGTTAGAGTTGCAGAAATCTCTTCCTAGAGAGTATGCGAAGTGGTGAAAAATTGTTGACAACAGATGGGACAACACATTACACCATGAATTGTATGCAGTTGGTGAGTGATTAATTGTACTGATATAAAGTTCATTATTTTGTAGGTTAATTTACATCTTACATTTAGTTAATTATATACAAATGTAAGTTATTTCCTTAACCCTCAATTTATGTTCAATGCTAATGCAAACGTTGATCGCGAGGTGCTTTAAGGCACCTTAACAGTCATTCGTCGTTTATCGAGGACACCAGAAAAGAAGCTTAGGTCGAGCTACAGGTTGGCCTTTATTGATTTTATCAATAAGAGGAAAAGAATTTACTTAATTACTTATGTTAATTGTTACTTTATCCTTATAGAAGGACAGTTATAGATTGAAGTCTGGGACATATTCTGACTCACAATTGTAATACATTGTGGGAAGAGTGAGTCGAAGTATGCTAAATCTTTATGCTTAAATTGAGTCAATATGTTTTAGTACATCACGAAGAATTGATCTTCATTTACATCTTACATTTATTTGTTTATGGTTGGTGAAATAGCTTATTGGTGGATAATGGTGAACAATAGCGATTTGGGCAGTAAGGCATTGGCTTACATTGCAATTAGGGTGCTGAGTCAAACAACATCAGCAAGTCAATGTGAAAGGAATTGGAGCATGTTCAGCCTTGTACACTCAAAGATTTGCAATCGGCTAAAGGCTGAATGGCTAGAAAAATTGGTTTACTGCCACTACAACACGAGGTTGAGAATAAAGAACATGAAGTTGAGACAACAGTTGAGGGACAAACGCGTCGCAGAGGATACAACTCCAGAAATTGATGTGAACGTATTATTTGATGATGACAATCCCTTGCAGTCTTAGGTTGAGGTACGAGCGAAGATTGATGAGTCCGTTCTTTATGATGATGACAGAACATGGGCAGAGGATATATTAGATGAAGATGAGCCAAGGGATCTAGAATTCAGAGGATCAACCAAGAGGCTAAGAGTGACTTACGCGCATCAGAGAGAGGACCCAGCTTTGTTTGTTCACGACACTGAGCAGCAACCTGAGATTGAGCCAAGTAGATACTCATAATCAGATAGCAGGCCAGTCACTCTTAGAATGGTCAAGCCACCTCTATCCTTAAGAAGAAGTACATCAGTGCATGAGATGACTGAGAGGACTAGTGTTGCTACTCGAGAGGACCTGACAATTGAGTAGTTGAAGTAAGTTTATGTGAGACACGCCACGGGGAAAAGGATTACTTTCAAAGATGAAGGATAAAGTCACACTAAAAGAAAAAAAACAGAGCCAAAGATTAGAAGGCAATTAGTTTCTTATGGTTCTGATGATGATGATAATGACCAAAGTGATGATCCCAGTGGAGAGTCCATGAAATGTTTGCAAGATAAATAGTTACTTAGATCTAGATTTCTGGGTAGTGCTACTATTGGCGGTGGCATGTATGCACCTACTTCCTACTTCCTCCTTCCACGCTGACACGGGCAAGGAATATAGTCATAATAAAGGAGGATATGATTCACAAAGCCAATATGGACATCTAACAGGTTATGGAGGTGGCCAACATGAAACAGACAGGTATGGGTGGGATCATCAACCAGAATTTCAATTCCATCCAGTAGCAGTTATGGGTCAGCATCCTCTTCTAATCCTCAAGATTCCGGTTCTCATGCTGATTCTAGATTCCAATCAAGCCAACAACCTTACACTCCATGTAGCACCCCAAATTACATATAGAGAATATTTAACCCAATTAAATAATGGGGTGTATTAAACATAAGAAGCCTAATTAGGAAAAACCTGCAAATAGGCCCAACTCACTATTAAGCTAAAAACACACGTTTAAAATAAGGCCAAAACCCTTGTATGTATAAGAGGCCCAATAAGACTTTAAAGCCAAGCCCATTCCTTAAAAGCTTAATGGGACCTTACGTAACCCAGTTGAGAGCCTCGTTCGAAGAGATAGGTCGACCTGTGCATGCCTGGGATTAGGGTTCTTCAATCAAACAAGGGATAGCGGCTGGTGATAAGGAAAGGATTTGATCAAATATGGAAGATGTAGTTTTGATCGAACTAAACTTCTGAGTAGGATTCGGAGGAACTTAAACCCTTATAAATAGAACCCTACAGGCTCGACAGAAGCGACTGGTTACTGCTGTCATTACTGAGTCGTTGCTGCTGCGAAGAAGCTCGTGAAGCCTTCTTCCTGTTCGTGGCAGTCTTCTTCCCTGATTCGCGTTGTCTGCTTCCATCTTCCTCCTTTCTGTGTGTTGCAGCGAGAAGGTCTTCTTCCTCTTCTTCCTGCACGGAGCTGCTGTAGTTGCTGTGAACGGGAAGAAGCCGTGTCTTCTTCTTCTTCCTCTGCATCTGCGTCCTTCGTCTCTGCATCCTTTGTCTTCCTCTGTTCAACCCCAATCAAGGTAGGTTATCTCAATAACTTAAGCCCAAGACGATAGCTAAAGGTGCTGCATGCATGTAAATTCACGTTACCATCCAGATTATGTCTCCATGATCCTTGTTTCTTTATGTTTTTACGTAGATTTATAGCTTTCTGTTTTACATAAGAATAGCGACCAGAACAGTGGACGCTTTTTAATTGGCGCCTGTCCAGAAGGGCGCTATTTCTTGAATTAGCGACCGCCTGGTTGACGCTAATTAATGAGCGCCCACTACCCCTGATGCTATTTCTTGCAGTATAATTAATAATTAACGCATGTTTAAAATTAAATAAGTATGAAACCCTAATCTGTAAAATTTACATGACCATGTTTTTAGGACCCTTGTAATTTCCTCTTAATTTCTGTACTTTCTGATCCTTGAAATTCCCTATAAACATCATAGTGCTACTGTTCATACAATCATAAAAGAAATGAACAGTAACTTGTGCCTAAAAATGTATTTGCCTGATGCCTTATGCCATGTACATAGAAAAGAATTGGCGTCTGCTTGAGCAGACGTGAATTAGGGAAATAGCGCCTCTATACAGAGACGCCAAATCCTATAAATTATTAAATATGAGTAAAACTGGAAAATCATGAATTAACGTCCGTTACCTGGATGCTATTTAAAGATATGGTGTCTCCGAACACGGATGCCAATTATAAGTAATTTTAATTGAATATTGAAAATTTCAAGAATTGGCGCCTCCTCACAGAGACGCGAATTTTTAAATTAATTATTTGAAATTCTGTTAATAAAGAATTGACGTCGCTTCACAGTGACGTGTATTCTTTAATTGACGCCTTCTTGGGTTGATGCTATTTCTTGTCTCTGTTTTATCTTGTTTTGACCCACACCGTGGGTCTATTGGCACTGCTGTCTCATGGCCGAGATGGAGTCCATGTTTCACGAGTTTTACGCTGATACCCTATTTCTTGGAGATTGAATAACCCTCTGCCGGATACTCCTTCCGCCGGATTGGAAGTTCTTTCTCTAAGGCCTCCGTAAGTCTCCGCTAGTCTTGGAATCCCTCAAGATGGTCGAGCAGGTTGTAACCTAAAAACCCTGAAAACCGTGTCTAGTCATGTCAATCTGAAGAAATATGACGCCCTAGCCATCATAAAGCGCTGTTTTGGTGCTCTGTGAGAGTCCTATCACTGTCTGAAATTAGCGTCCAGTATAGTTGACGCCATAACTGAAATAGCGGCCGTCACAGGTGACGCTATTTCTTCATGCCTGTACTGTTTACAGAATTGGCGACCACCACAGTGGACGCATATTCTGTAATTGGCGGCGGCCTGAGTGGACGCCAATTGTCCCAGATTCATGTGTCCTATTTTATTGGAGATTTATCGCCATGTCATCTTTACACAAGGTGTTGTCCTTGAACTCTCTATTCCGTGAATCTAACCTTAATGTTCCTACAATGGCTTATTCCTTTGGAACTCTATTGGCTATAAACTATAGTGGATGTCTAGATAAATACATGACTCAATGTTTGACGTTAATGGGGCCCGATCTGGTCATGGGAGGAGCACCCGAAAGTACTTGTACCCATGGGAGCCATATTGACCACGGTGTGGCATTGCACCGAAGTGCATGACTTTCTAGATTAATCTATGGCATTCCACATCTCGTACTTGACTAGACTTGACATGACATGACGTGACTTGAGTGGCCCGGAATGGGTATTTACTTGCTACATTAATAGCCAAATCTCATGACGTGACTTGATATTTCATGCTTGATATCTTGTTAACTTTACATGATTCCTTTTGAAATCATGTTAGTTCACTCTTATTATTTCTTGTTATTTCATTCTCGATATTATCTTGAGGTCATTCATGCATAGCCATAGTGCATTTCATATAACATGTAATTTACTTAAAGCAAGCTTGGTATTGAGATGTAATTCCTACTAGCGTTCGCTCATCTAGTGTTTTTCCCTATTTTTCCAGGTAATTCTGATGACGAGACTCAGTCGGATGGGGATGGCCAACAGTGATGAGCGTAGAGCCGTCCAAGATATCTACACGAGTCATTGAACCAAGTCTTTCTATTTTTCTTGAGTCATTATTGTAATTTTCTTTTATTGAGTCGAGTGACTTTGGAAGTATTGGAAATTATACCTTGGAATATTAGTTAATGAATAAATGGACTTGGTTATTTTTCTTTAGCGTACTCTATCTTCTGTGTCGAATTACCTCGTGCTCTGATTGACATGAATGAATATAAACTCGTTGCGCAATTTCGGGTTCCTTCGGCGCTCGAGGCGTGACACTCCAAGAGAGATCCAACGAGGGATGCACGACTTGACTGCATCATTGTTTGGTTACACTGAATATACAGAATATATGCAGCCTTTTATGGGTATCAACAATAGAAACCAGATGATGAGGGAGAAGATTCTTCCAACTATTATCCATATTAGTGCATCATCATTTGGGTAGGGATCATTTAATTTCTGTAACATTTACTATGTTTGTAATATTTATTGTACAGCTTGAACCTACTTCATGCTTAATATGTACTCAAGAATATTAGTTTAACATGTCCAATATCTACTTCTAGCACTTAATCTAATTTATTCACACTCAAATGCATGTCCAATGACTTTTTCCTATTTTTTATATTTTCCTATTTTTTCCTATTTTTTTAATGTTTTGAACAAGTTTCAACTGGTTTCGGCCGAAACTGAAATAGAAACGGATACGTTTTGATTTCAGTCCCAACCGAAACCAAGACCGAAACCAATACTGCCATTCTTGCCTAGCCCGGTCCAACTCCAAGTAACAGGATCCAAAATCCAATCCTGTTTACATAAAACCCACCTGAACCCAATCCCCCTCACCCCTCAAATTCCAACAACTCCCTATGACCCTTCTTTCCCCACCCCCTCTGGGGTTTTGTCCTCACCACCTTGCTGCACAGCCATTGTCCTTTGTCATGCCAGTGCTCCCTCCACCGGCTGTGATTCCCTCCACTGGTTGCACCACACTACCCTCCCTCCACCACTGTCATCTAGTGCCAAGTACGCCCCTCTCTCCAAGGAGACAGTATCGGTTTCGGTACCAGTTTCGGCCGGTTCCAAAATCGATACGTACCGGTTTCGGTTTCGGTATCGGTTTCGGCCGAAACCGGTTGAAACCATTTAAAAAATTAAAAAAAATTATGATCATGTCTGGTTTCGGACCGAAACAGGTCAGTTTCGGCCGAACCCTTAATGGTTTCGTCCGAAACCATTAAAAAGTATTTTTTTAATAGTTTCGGACCTGCTACAGTGTTTACGTGCGCTTTCAAATCGGCCGCCGAAACCGGCCGAAACGTATCGGTTTCGGCCGATACTGCCTTACCTGGCTCTCTCTCTCTCTGCGCATGACCTCACCTAAACCCCCATCTCTCTCTCTCTCTCCCCACCACTATCATCTGGTGCTAGGTGCCTCTCTCTCTCTGAACAAGTAATATGGAGTAGAATTCCAAACTTTCCTACACAGTTTTTCCTACATCCATATTTTACTATTTTCATTCAAATTTGACCAATCTAGGGTTGGGCATTGTTTCCTTAAATCAATCAGTTTAGCTGATCTGATCCCCATCCAGAGTTAACAAGATACATCCAGGGTGATCTGACTGGCTGATCTGGTTTTGCAGACTTCGTTCACACTTATTATGCAGACTTGAGAACTAGCTGCCACATCGAGTTGGCAAAGGAGATAGTAGAGTATATCTCCTTTGCCAACTCCATGTGTCAATTGCCACACCCATGATTAACTACAATTATGTTGTGAAGGTAGGGATCTCAGATTCTCAAGGAGGGGAGGATAAGCAGTGCTTTCAAGAAACCACTTTTAAAGTGAAACCCACAAAAAATACATTCTGTGAAATGGAGAGGAGAATATTTCAAACCAAGTCATGGAAGGTTTTCCACATTTATTTCGGTTAATCCAAATTTGCAATTGAGTATTGACGGTCTATATTTGTATCACAAAAGCCTCTTTTGGGTCACTAACAATGGAAGAAAAGACCCTTGGCCCACTTCTGAACTAACTAAAAATCAGACGGGGCATATAGTTATTCATGTTACGGAAGGGTAAAAGTAATAATCCCCAATTCCCTATGACTGAAAAGTTCTCATAAAGTATATACATAATATCTCAAACTTTAGGATATTTTATAATTGGCAAACTCTAAAGGGTTTTATTTATAAATTTTCTAGAACCTATGGAACCTTAAATAAGAGGACTTAATGGGCCTGTTTTAGGGGTAATTGAGTCAGCCCAATAAGGTCAGTGGTTCCTCAGCTGGGCCTTTAAGTGAGGTCCAGATAACTAGATAAGGGGGCAGTAGTTACTAGCTACCTGTCACCAGCTGGCAGCTGCTTCCTTGTGGCTGCTGCATCCCACCTCCTTATAAGCAGGTGGGCACCTGGCTCACCACAGTTCTGCCTGCCCCGCACTGCAAGGCGGGGGGGGGGGGAGTGGGAGAGGAGGGGTGAGGGAGGGAGAGAGGAGAGGAAGAAGAGAGAAGGATGAAGATGACAAGAGAGAGAGCAGGTAGAAGGGAAACAGTGAGAGAAGGCCGCGGCTCCAGTGAAGAAAGAAAAATAAAAAGAAAAGGAAAGGAAGAAAGGGGGTGATGCGGAGCGAGTTGCACAGATTATTTTTGAATATGTAGATTTATCAAGAACCGTTGAAGAGATCCGGGATGAAGATTATTTTTACTATTTTCGCAGTTAATTTATGGGTTCTTTTTAGTTTAGAGTTTATTTAGTCGGTTATGTATTTTTTGTTTATTTTAATAGTCGAGATATTGTAGGTGTTAAAGTAAAATGAACTTTGGGTTTATTTGTAATTGTGTTCTTCTATAAATAAGAAAAACTAGCCTTAATTAGGGTTGGACAATGATTAGAGAAAAAAATTGTGTGATTACCTGGCCGTAATCTCCCTGGCATGATGCCGAAACCTCCCCCTTTCCTCCCTCTGGCGTGAGGCCAAACCCTCATTTCCCCTCTTCTTTTTGTTTGATTCGATCGTTATTTTTCCCATAACCCATCTCTTATTCTTCTCATCGTGTTCCTTCTCCTCCAAAACTCCCACACTGTTCATTTCCTTCCCCTTCCCGTTGTGTTTTCCGTTCGCCTGTGAGTCACAGACGCAGCGGCACCCACGCACGGCCTGCATCGCACCGGGGGCCCGCGCTCCTGCCCGCCACTGCAGCCACCCCCCCTGGCCGGAGCCGGCCATCGCCACCCGTCCCTGTGCACCGTGAGGGCCAGGCCCGCCCTCGTCCCCATGGTTCCGCGTCACCCGCGGCCACCCACGGGCGAGCCCAGGCTGCAGCCCATCGTCCCCGGCCACCCCACCCCGCTCCAGCACCACCGCTGCTGTTGACGCCGCCACGACCAACGCGAGAGCAGCCGCTGCCATCCGGCACCCCCGTCACCGCGAACAGACTGCAGAGCAGGCCAGCTTCACTGCGGACCCCACCTCCAACTAGGCTACAACAGCCCCGCCGACTCCTGCGACCCCCGGCCAGGCCGTGCTCTGCCTTCCACGGGACTGCCCGGTGCGGCCAGCAGCGCCAGTCCTTGCCACGGTTGCCTCCCGATCAGAACCTCCGTCTGTTCAGTGGCCAGGCGGCCACCTTCACAGGTCAACTTCTATAACTAATTCTGCATCTAATGAATGAGGAATCGTACACTGTTTCTGGAGAAGAAAAGGTGTTTATGTGTTTTCTCCTTTGAAGACTCGAATGGTACAAATGTCAACACTTGGTGCTTAGGAAAGTGCTTAGCCTTTGGAACAAATCATATCCAAGAATCTGCAAGATTGTTATAGGTTAAACCCACAAAAGATCAGGGATAGCATGGAGTGTTAAAGGCTTGACATTCACCTGGCTTTCTTTTCTTAGAGAATTATTTGTTGGCGAGATAATTATTCATGTGAAAGGAAATTACATGTCCATTTAGCAGTGCTATTTCTAATCCGTCCTGCATCAAATATGCTTGATTAAATGCCCATGAGAGCTCAAACTAATTTGATGGGGTTAACCATTTCCGTCCTACATCAGGGGGCAAACCCGCCTCTCGTGTGAAGGTTTGTCTTTAGAAGCTTGGCTGATAAAAGGGACTTCTCCAGTGAGCTTGAGGCAAGGGTTGGGCACTACACAGCATTTGGAAACACTTATGAAAGAGATTCCGATGAGGTGCATTGGCCCATGTGCAAGGAGACTTTGAAGGATGGAGAGAGATAGACACAAAAAGGAGGAGAGATGGATTCTCTCCATAATCCGTCTTGAGATGGATTGTACACAGATTTCTAAGAGGAAAAAAGTTAAAGAAATAGAAATGACAAACAAAGTCATTAATAATTGTCCTTTCTACAAGATAAAGTAGGGGTAATAGAATACTAACATTCTCATAATCTATAATCTAAAGAAACATCCAAATGAGATATTTTATTATGAATTCTCATGATGAAAATTCCGTACTTTTTCAAAACCAATGAGATTATGGGATTATGGAAATAATCCATAATCCCATCTTGTTCCCAAATGCTGCCTAAAACAGAAACATAGGGTGCCTTTGAGGTAAAGTATAAAAGATTGTTTTTAGTACGAGCTAATGAATTGCTTCTCTTTGTTTTGGTGTTTGGGCATGGTTTAAATTCTGTGCAAGTCTTAAAATTAAGGGGTGCTGCTGTCAAAGTTTCTCCCCACCTAAATAAGGAGGCTTTTTGGCTGGAAGTCTAATATTGACCTAGGTTTGGTTTTCTGCATATGTAGTGCCTTCTTGTATGGTTCTTGCTGGTAGTGAATTATCCAAGTCATTGGAAGCATGCTTTTAACCTAACTTAGATGCTGCTGTGCACTAGCTAGGTTCAAGGTATTCAAAACCGGTACCGGTTTCAGTACCGGGCAGGGCCGGTACCGGTATGAACTGGTAACGTCCGGTACCATGCCAGTTCCCCCACTCCACCCCCCATTTAAAAATATGTTATATATCTTTGCTCATTTATACAATATACTTTTGCTATGAGGGTCGTTTTATAAATAACCATCATCTTTTGAAAATGAAAACCAACCCTAAATCCCTAATTGAGGCAGCTTTGTGACCTTCGTCCTCCGTCAGCCTGTTGCCGCCGGCCTCCTGTCATGAGCCTTCTGCCGCCTGCCACCATCCTTGCCTGAACCTGCTGCCGCCGCCCTGGCCTGAGCTCGCTCCTGCCAGCCCGCAAACCTGCAGTCCCGTGGTCTGCCCTTGTTCTCTCTCCCTCTCCCTCCCTCCCTCCCTCCTCCCTCTCTCTCTCGACTCTCTCACACAACAGGGAGATGAGAGTCCGGAAGAGGCAGCCTCCGGTTTTTATTTTTTTAACTTTTAATGTCTGTACCAGCCGGTACCGGACTCAAATGGCCGGAACCGGATCGGCCAAGGCCGGTTCCGGTATGTACCAGCCCGGTACGTGGCTAGGTTTCCTTTGTCTTCATGATTTATTTTAGCTTGTGTGAGATAAAAGGATCTTTCTTAGCTGTGATTTTTACTATTGTCTGGATATTACCCTGTCTATAGTATAACAGCATGAATTGAAGATTTGCTAATCTTGAATGGGCCTATACCCCCTTCCTCTCGTATTCATAACTGCCATATAAATTTATGCCTGCATTTTGACAAAATACTTACGGTTGCTTGCTGCTTTAGGAGCCCAAGTCAACTTGTTGTAGTGGTTCCTTACAAACTGAAAATGACATATCACACTCACATATGCATGTCCTGTTTACACTTCAGATTGCAAACTTTGATTCGGTCAATAGTGCATATATGTATCACTCATATTGATATTCATCCTTAATAAGGATAGGAGTTTCAACCATTGAGATTTAGATTGAATAACATGATGGATTAATGTCCAGAGGCCTCAAAGGATTATTTCCACGGCCTAGTTGTCAAGGCGCCCGCCTAGGCGCCGCTTAAGCGGTGCCTAGGCGGGAAGGCGGTTTTTCCCCAATAAGGCGAGCCCACGCCTTATTGGGCGCCAGAAAGGCGGGCCAAGGCGCCCAAAGCGGTGCCTAGGCGGCCCCCTTCTGTCTTCACTATTTAATTAAATATTTTAAATTGTAATTTGAATTTTATGTCTTTTTTTTTGCAGCGGTCATCTATGGTACTTCCCTAGTTATGTGTTTGTTTATTTTATTATTGATTGTATGTGATAATGGGAGATGTCTTTTTTTTTTGGTATCTGCTTTATATTATATGTATGTTGTTCCGAGTATGATTTGCATATTTTTGGAAGAAATTGACAAACATCAGGTTAGTATTTTATTCATTCTGAAAGTCTAATTTTTATAATAATAACACCCAGATTACAATACAAAGAGAGAGTTCGCACCCTTTTATAATAAACATAAATTTTCTTCCGGGGGCTCCGCCCCCGGAAACCCCCGCAAGGGGCGCTGCCCCCTTGACCGCGTAGGTCGATCCGCGTGCGAGGGCGCACATTTGAGAGTTCGGGCTCCACACTCTAACACTTAACGCCTAAGCGCCGCTTAGGCAGGCGCCTAAGCGCTTAGGCACTCGAGGACCCCAAGTTCGCCTTGGTCGCCTTGTCGCCTTGACAACTATGAATCCACGGATCTTATGTTCTTAGGAAGTCACGTGATGAAGGCCGAGAGACTGCTTTTCCATTCAATGTATTAAGTGGTGTGGCAGTAACCCTGTGTGGGCTACCTAGCCAACCTAGAGATTTCCCATTTGATAGTTTGTAGGCGCATATAGTTATATGAAAGGCCAAGCGTGGCCTGTAATGGAAGAGGCTGGTGTGGCCTACCGTTGGATCCTAAGTGGGGATTGATTACTAGGTGTTGTTACTATGCCTCTTTGTAGTTGTTTTGGGTGGTGTGACGCCTCACACTAGTTCATTTCCCCCTTATGACTGTGAACTCCTTCAAGGTACGAATTGAGGACATTTACCCAGATATGAACGTGGGGATCAAGTCAGGACCCTTGGCAGCCCTTTATGATCGTGGACACCAGGGTCCAGTCATGGGCTTACTAACCTCAGGGTGGTATGATCAGGTCTAGAACACCATGGTTTTGTGGACTACGTGACTTGACTAGTCCTACACTCATCTGCCTTTCATGATGGTAGCATCTTGTAAGGGTTGACAGTTGAAGCCATGTTGAGTTGACTTGACAGCAACTCCACCAAGATGATGATCATTAAGACCTTGACAAGCGCACGACCTTGTCACTTCTAGGAATTTGAGACTGGGTCGCTATGATGTTAATAAAAAAAAAACTTACCACAAATGCCAGTAGCACGATGTGAGGGCTATTGACTAGTTGGTGAGAAAAAGTTCAATCAAGGTAGACTGGTAGTGGTCAGATGGAACCTATAATCTAATAAAGTGTTTGTACATGTTGATAAGCTTAGTAGCCCAGTTCTAGTTTTTCTCTTTTGCCCCTGTTCTGTCTGATGTCTTTCTATAAATGTGTTAAACATAAAAATTGCTTTACGACTGGTGTCAAGAGGCTGAAGGAAGCTTGTATTCAAAGTAAGTGTTTAGATGATTCTGCATATTTTGTTTCTACAGACTAGGAATATGGTCTTGAGGTTGGAGATGTCGACACCAAATTTCCTACACCTAATAGCATGTATTTTAGTTTAATTTGGTAAACAAAGCATGCATAAATTAATGGAGTACATACGTTAGTTCCTTTACTTCTTGCACTGTAGTTGTAGTTTAGTCCCGTATCGAAAATCCATGGGAGTCTTTCCTCTATATATGTGGGAAATTCCCTCAATTCAATACCTAGGTTTTTTGTTATTGTTTAGGCCTCTAACATGGCATCAGAGCTGGTTTACCCATTGGATCCATATCCATATGTGGACACTTGACCCTACCAGTGATGCGCTCCAAACCGGTTGGTTGGGCGTGAAGGGAAGTGTTGTAGTTTAGTCCCACATCAGAAATCCATGGGAGTCTTTCCTCTATATATGTGGGGGATTCCCTCAACTCAATACCTAGGTTTTGGGTTAGGGTTCAGGCCTCTAACAGTAGTATTGCACTTTGTTTCTACTATTGTCTCGTCTCAAGATAGCACCTAAGATGACATCTATTTGGGTTTTGCAACTCACTGCCATCCTCTAACTGGTTTTATTTTCCCTCGCGTAGGAGGGTAGTGGGACCCCAAGTAGAGGGGTGGGAGTTGAGCTAGTGGGTGATCTTTGGCAAGCGATCCGGGTCTACCACCCTAATACTAGTACTATAGTTTACTTTTGCAGTTGTCTTCGTTTTGGGATATGTACTTAACATTGTACTTTGACCATGTGCTTGTACTTGAGAAAAGGACTTTGTAAGTTTGTTTGAAATTTTAGTGGATTATCCTTCAATTACTGTTGTATAATATTCCTCATGTGCACTTCCATGCATACTTCTGTCTATTTTACTAATTCTTATAGGTGCCCAAACTGACGACAGTACGACCACGGTGACGGACTCCAAACGACCTTTAATAGGCGGGGATGGGTCGTCACAATACAAGTTCAGCATTAGTGATAAAAAATAAAGAGGTATACTTCAGGTGTTTGCAGCACCAGTACTATGCCCAAAAGAATTGTCATTGTATAATATTTTATTTCTGCAACTTCATGATGCATCTTTATTAATTCCTGTGTGAATCCATTGACGCAGTTAGCCAGTGGAAAAGGGGGACAGCAGTTTGAGCTTCGAGGTATGATGCAGAGAGGATAAAAAAAACAAGGCTCAGCACCTTAAAAGAAAGGACCAGTATATAGAATATGAATGTGTGTGTTTGAGTGTGTGTGTGTGTAGAAGACAGCAAAACTGACACCACACAACCTCCTCAGGAGAATTGACACTAAGACATGGAATTGGTAGCTCAAACAGTGATGCGATCCAAATAAATATTGCAAAAAGAATCGGCAGAAATTAGATCCATAAAAAGAGGATAACTGACCTTCAAAGTATTAGAAACCTTCGAGCTGAAATCACGTGCTGCTCTCATTGAATTCACATAATCAGTCTGCAAACAAGTCATGCTTTTAGAAATTTTAGATGAAAACATGGCAACTTAAAGATTCTAGACTTACCTGTTTATTAAGAGGTGTGTGATATGTACGGAAAGCTGATGCCTGGATGATACCAGCCTCATAACCTGATCAAACAACATCAAAAATGACTTCAACAGAACTAGCTAAAAATTTCCTTTGGATGTTATAATTAACTATATGTTATGGCAAGATCATAAACATCTGGACATGGGAAGAAAACAAATGATGACCATTTAAGTCTACGCTGGTTGTATAGGCTCCATGGCCACCCTTAGCACAATCAGCAGATGGCAATGCATTGAGAAACCATGGAAGCTTTTCCTTGAACTGCAATGTAGATGGACGACCCTTCTGTAAATCTGAATGGAGAAAGCACTAAACAACCAAAAAGTAGCTTCAGTGCACAAATAAAACTGAACATAAGTAGAATCAGCAAGTACACCTAATTAATAAAATGAAACTACAGCTGCACCTATCAGAAGAAGAGAACTACCGTGGTACAATCTCTGCATATCCCACCTATGTCACATGACTCTTCATCAGGTGAACAGCAAGGAGGCTAGCAGGCCAAAGAAAGTCTCAGTAAATGTATTCGAAAATAAAAGTCAACCATCACTCGTGGCAAGATCAAGTAAAACTTTGATAGAAAATTTAATAATACAGATACTATCAAAAGCAAAAAGTTTGAATGGTCCAGGCACATTTATAAGCATGTTAACACTTTTCTACAAATACTTTTTTGTCTAAAAAAATAAAAAGTACATTTTACCAGAATCTCAAGCAAAAGAAATGATGATGTAGAATCAAAATTAAGTTAGAGTCAAATTCACCCTCAGTTTGTTTCTTGCTTAGTGAATTTCCAAATTCCCTCAGTTTATTTGTTGCTTAATGAATTTCCAATCATCTTCAATCATTAAAATGTAATCCTTAAGCATCAGTTTACAGCTGGCTGGTCTTTGGATCCCAAAGAACTTGAAGATAATTAAAGACCACCCGACACTCTGACATCTAACCCCAGCTTGTGTTGATCCCTGCCCTGTAGCAGTCAGCAGAAGGCGGGCAGGAGGTTGACAATTTGATTGCTCACCTCCCAAAAGAGCTAATTATTCAGAATGGACGGGAATGTGCCTTAAGTTATATAGCTAGCAGATTGACAAAAAGTGCAAACATGTTTGAATATTCTCAAGATTGATGACAAGTATGACAAGTATGACAAGTACATAAAAGTACATTCACTAATTGGTAAGGCCTAAGTGGAACTGGATCCAGATTGGTGGAGTCTTGATCTGATCCAGATCAAGAAAGCTGATCCCTGGATTGACTTGATTTTTAATTCTAAAATCCTAAGAAAATCATAGAAAACAGAAAACAGAAAAGTGAATATGACACCATTAGAGCATTAGAAAACCAACTGACCATGAATGGAGAGGTCTATTTTTTATAAACCCAAGACTTAACCAAACGCGACCAATGTAGTGACTCAGTCGCGAACCATGTAGGAAGAGAGGGTTACCCGTAAGAAACGGCTATCCAGACGCAGAGTAAGATGTAACGGAGTGGAGCTGCCATGGCGTGGAGCAACCACTATGTATGGTGGCTGGGGCAGGAATGAACTAGATTAGTCCCATATCGGAAAGCATGAAAAGTTACTGGGCTATATATGTAAGGCCCATATCCATAACTTGTAAGGTGCCTTTAGGGAAAAACTGTGCGAGCTTGGCCCAAAACAGACAATACCTCGCAAGGGTTGGATCGGGTTGTGACATTGTGAAATCAGAGCGAGAGCCATGCAATACAATATGGGGGTTGGTTCGACGACAAACCAAGTGAAAGTTGTCGGGCCTGTAATGACTCGGTCGCAAAACGTGCAAGAGGAAAGGGCTACTCAGACATAAAATAAGACGTACCGGATTGGAGCCGCCACAGCGTGGAGCTACCGTTGTGTATGGGGACTGAGGTAAAAATGAACCAGATTAGTCCCATATCGTAAAACGAGAAAAGTTGGGCTACATATGTAAGGCCCATATCCATACCTTGCAAGATGCCTTTTGGGGACTTGCGAGCTCGGCCCAAAGCAAAAAATACCTCACAAGAGTTGGATCAGGTTGTGATAACCAATGTGGGATTTAGCAGCCCTCTCATGACTCATGTCTAGCCTGATAACACATAGGGCTTGTTAAGTGAGACACAATGCACAAGGGCCCAGTTAAGACCAAAAATAGGAACATCATATTAGGTATTGGCTGGCTATGATACCACGTTAGAGCATCTAACTCAAGCAATTGGCCATGAATGGAGAGGCCCATTTTCTTATAAATGCAAGACTTAACTATACATAACTAATGTGGGACATAACAGACACAATAACATTCAAATGGGGATTCGAGGTGGCCAGAGGGTATAATCTCATGTCATGAACTGAGATCCAAGTTCAAAGGTTAGATTTGAACTGAGATCTGCATGGTTTGTCCCCAGCCTAGGCCATATTGTACTTCGCGAGTCCGGCTCTAAGACCATACTATCATGACCTGATCCAACACTTGTAGTGTATCATCCATTTTGGATAAAGTATGCATGATTTTGTCCTCAAAAGGTGCCTCGCAAGTTATGGATCCAAGCACAAACCCCCTGACATTGTCGAAGCTACACATGGCACACACTTGCTCCCACAGTTAGGTAACCCTTTCCTATAGTTAGCCCTCTCCCCCTACTTAACTTGCAACTAGGTTACTGTTAGAGGACTGCACTCTAACCCAAAATTGAGGCATTGAATTGAGAGAATCTCCCACATGTATAGAGGAAAGACTCTCATAGATTTCCGATATGGGACTAAACTACAACACCCCTCCCTCTCGCACTGAACCAACCTGTTTGGGGCGCATCACGAGTAAGGCCAAGTGTCCACATATGGATCAACGAGGCTCGGATACCATGTTAGAGGTCCGAACTCTAACCCAAAACCTAGGCATTAAGCTGAGGGAATCTCCCACATGTATAGAGGAAAAATTCCCATGGATTTCAGATATGGGACTAAACCACAACAATTACAACAGATTTTGCTGAATTTAATACATATATTATTAATTTTCATTAGGAAATACAGTTCACCCCATAAAATCAGATGGGAGTGAGAGCCTCAATCCTTATGTGCACCATGCAGGTTTTGTCAGTACCAAATGAATAATACTGAGAGTAAAACACATTGTTTTTAGAGCAAGATAGAGCACAGCTTCTAGTAGTTAAGAAATTCAAGCTGTATCTTTGGGACCATCTATTCTGATTTACTCCATTTTCTCTTCATTCATCAAATTAAGCATGATTCTTAAGCACCATAGTGTTAATTGATAAATTGTGTTTCTAGATACGATATAATACTGGGGCAACCAGAGAAAAGAGTTTTTAAAAGCAACAATTAAAGAAATTGAAAGCAAACATAAAATAAAAAAGAAAGGAACACAAAAATGACAAAATTGTGCCACCACAGGAACTAACCTGATCATCAGGAGGGCAATAACTCCCATTCGTAAACTTGCGACAACAACCAAAGGCTTCAGGAGATAACCATACAAGAAAATCATCAAGCCATGAAGCAGCTGGCTTAGCAATATAGCTGGACTCTGGTGTTAATGCCGCCCTTACAATCTGCATGAAATGGAAAAGGTAAAGACAAGGAAAGCACCATCCACTAACATTAGATGAAGGATAAAACTTTTGTCTGTCCCAGAAGAAGCATTTTCCATAATCAGATATGCATTTCAGAAGAATTTTCCAGTATAGGTACAAGGTTCATAAGCAAAACACAAAAAGTAGCATATGTTGGCACATTTTGAGGATGGCATCATAAGTTCCAGTATGGTTTGTGCTCCACCCCTTTTACTGGTCATTAGTTTATGGACACCAAAATACACAGCAAATCTGACACAGGCACAAATTTGGAAGCCTTCGTTGGTTAAAGTCTGGGGTGGGTTAGGGGGAGGGGGGCATGTTGGTGTTTGCTCCTGTCATTTTGAGCCTTGTGTCAGCAAGGTATTCAAACCCGGTATCGGTCTCAGAACTGGGCAGGGCCGGTGCCAGTGCTGGTACCAACCGGTACAGTACCAGTTCTCCCTATTCTACCCCCTTATATAACTATATAATTATATATTTACATGAGTTTAAAAATTAGAAATAACATAAAAAATTAGAAAATAGGAAAAAAGTTAGAATGCAAAATCATATGCGATTGAACACAATTAACAGTTTAACACATATATTTGAAAGTTTAGAACCATAATAAACATCATTTCTTCAATGTCCGTCGTTGCACAGCCGCACATGCTTTAATAAATATATTTAAGTGGTGTCCGGTTTAGGGTTTTTTTCCTTCTTTTAATGTGTATCGGCCGGTTCTAGGACCAAACTGGTCGAACTGGACTGGTCAAGGCTAATACCGGTATGGACCGGCCCGGTATGGTATGTATCGGCCCGATATGGTACATACCGGGCGATGCTGAATACCAGTGGTGCATCTTCTCTATCATGGAAAGGGCACTTTTTCACTCTCTAGGAGTTTCTAGAGAGAGAAACTCTGGGAAAAGAAAGAGGACAGGATGGCGGGATGGAGGGCAAGGTACCCATCAGAGGTCGCCTTTGGGGCTAACAGCACCTGCTAGGTGGCAATGACCCCTAGCTGGGCTTCCCCGTCATGCCCCCGAGTAGGGGAGATGGCAGGATCTGCTTCCACTGCCTACTAAGGGGTCACACGCAGCATTTCTGCAGAGCCCGGAGGAGAAGGATGGGTCTGAGGGCTGAAGGTATGGAGGGGGTTTCCTGAGTAAGGGAATATACGCGGGAGGTCGTCAGGAAAAGAGCATCGGTTCCATCCACTCGAAACGGTGGCTGCTACGAACAAAGATGGCAGTGTCGGTTTAAGTCTCGGTTTCGGCCGGGTCCGAAATCAAAACGTATCGGTTTCGGTTTTGGCCGAAACCAGCCGAAACCTGTTCAAAACATTGAAAAAAATTCAGAAAAATTCAAAAAAAAAATCCGGAGATGAGTAAATAGAATTTGGTTTATGCTCACCTTTATGAGGTTTCTGAATTTAATGTTATGAAGTAAGTTTCAAATCACCCGCTATTTTCCTATAACTGAAGTTCTTAATTTTTTTTACGTGGAAATATGACAGAGCCTACCCTTGCAAGTTGCAACTTTTGATGTTATTTCTTTAATATTTACTTTATTTGGTAGAAATTCTTTTACCTTACTTTTCTCTACTATCTGTTGAATCCAATCTAATTTTGAAAAGAGGATAGGAATATGGTTCAAACTGAACCAAACTGAACAAAACCATGCTCACCCCTAGCCCCCGTAGTGTCTCTGGACGACAACGGAGAGCCCTTCATAGTCCGCATCACAACCATGCCGGAGATGCAGGAGCGGCGGCAATGGCGGCCTTAGGGCAATAGCATCAAAGGGAAGAAGAACATGCACAGTGTGGAGGGGTAAGTGGAGGCTTCGCAGGCCCCGATTCAAATTCGAATAGGGGAGAGCTTTCACTTGGGCCAGTGGAGCAGGGTTTCGGGCCATCAATTGGGCTAGGAGGGCCGAGACCTCGTGGTGGGCTGAAAGACAGACTGGGTTTAGCCTCTCATATAGTTGCTTTGGCCCAAGGCCCAGACCCAATATCGGCTGCCCACAACTTACCCAAGTCCGCTTTTCAAGAAGATACCAGGTCTGATGGAATCGATAGGACTCGTCATCCCAACCCAGCTAGCCCTTCAGGCAGACGGTGCACTAGGCGGGCGAGACCCTCACCGATAGGTGGCCGGTGCTGGCGTTCGCTCCAGTCTCTCTATCCGCCGCTCCAATCGATCTCCTCCTACCATCCCAACTATAGCTCCTCTTCTCTCCTCTGAGATAGGCTACTGGGGGCCTTTCCTCCCAACAGGGTTGGCCCATCTATGCAGGCAGTAGCCATCCCCTGTGGGCAGCTAGCATCTTTGAGAGCTCCAGTGGCTCTATCAACAGGAGGTACGGGAGCGGCTCAAAGAAGGGGTCTGCTGCAAGGGATGATGGACGATAGTGGTGCTTGGACATCCACATCGGGTGTTGAGCCATTTGACTCTTGGCAATCTGTCGAGGTCACTACAATGCTAGCTGCCAACACCATGAAGGTTACTGGCGTCTGCCTACAAGAACTGTCGAACTCGGTCTCACCCATAGGCCCCACGGTGGCTGAAAGAATTGAAGGATCCACACTGGAAGATATGGAGGGGGGCTTCAAAGATCAGCTTCCACCGGCTCTAGGAGACCTTGCAGTCCTCGTTAGGGGACCGACCAAGGAAGAAGAACCTCTTTCAATTTTCATGGAGGAGGACCAACCATGTAGGTCTATAGAAGTTATCCTAGGGAGTCCGGCCCTGAGAGAGGAACTAACCCCAAGGATAGGACAACAGGAGGGTGACACACAGGTGGAGTTGCATGGGTTGGGCAGGGAGGAGGTCAAGGAGATGGTTGGGGAGGCGGAGGGATGGACGAAGAAGCATGTGAGGAAGTTCATCGAGAAGGTCGGATGTCTTTCGAGGCTTGAGAAGGACATAACAGTTTTTTTTTTTTTTTTGGAAGGTCTAGAAGAGATAGCTGCTCACATTGGCTAGGGAGAGCAGAGGGAAATATGTTAGGAAGAATTAAAAGGGAAGTAAGGGGGCGAGGGAGAAGAAGGTGTTCAGGAGGGTGAGAAGGGGGAAAACAACTTCTAATACCAATGAGGATTGTGTCATGGAATGTGAAGGGGTTAGGCGGGAGACAAAAAAGAAGGTTAGTGAGAGACCTTGCCAGAAGATGCAAGATAGATATTCTATGTTTGCAAGAAACAAAATGGGAGGGAATTGGGGAGAGCATTATGAGAGAGATTGGGTGATGCGGGACGGACACGCGACTCGACTCCAAATGGATATGCGATCCTTGGACTCTAAGCAAGCTCGCGATCGCCCCTAACGAGGGAAGCGTACGGACGTGCACGGTTGAGAAACCGGCAGTGAGCTAGGGTGGTCAACTCACAAATTCGTGCCCGGATCGGGTCACGGGACGGTCTCGCTCTCTCTCGCAATAGCGGTGAAATAAATATATCGAGCTAACGGACCTAACACATGCTCTCTAGTGAACACCGGCCCGTGGGGTAGGGGTGTGGTAGTGGACTCCCTCGAAGAAGTGAAGTATATATGATGGGTCTAGGGGTCCACTAGGGAATGGGTCAAAGGGATCAAAGACGATATGACCCTTTGTAGTGGATTCCCACAAGTCACGGTCCCATGTGTGGAAGTCGTGATGGTGTGGATGGTCACCATCATGCATTGTGGTAAGTGGGACGGTGATCATATGTAGGATGTATGGGTCCTCTCTCGGGCAAAAGGGTATGAAGTCAGGCTCGGCCGGCAGGGGGAGGAACAAGAGAACCTCCGTGGTGATACAACCCACGATGCATACGGAGGTAATGGACCCTATGGCCGGGTGGGTGAAGCTAAGACTAGTGGGTTGGTCGAAGCCTCGGGCCAATGAGTGCGTCAACTGCCATTGCGTGTCTATTCCCATAATAAGATCATCCAATTTATCAACATGGTGACTAGACCGAAATGTGGTATGAAATGAGTTGACCAGCACTAATGGTAGAGTGGGGTCCATGGATGGGTAAGGAGGTGGGACCAAGACATCCTTGAGCCAACTAAGAAGCGGCTCGACTATGAAAAGCGTACCCGTTAGAAACACGGGTGGCTCGGGCTTTGGTGGCTCCAAATGAGAGGGCTCCGAAATAAGATCGGAAGGTGAGGTTGATGGTAATGGAGCTCTCATGGGAGGGGAAGGATTCCACGACTGGGGTGGGGGTCCGACCGGATCGAGAATCGGCTGGGAGGTAGGTGCTCGCCGAAGGGCGACATCGGCTTGCCGTATGGCAGCATCAAACCGAGACTCAAATGGCTCGACCTCCAGAGCGACCTTATAGGAATCCCCCAAAGTTTTCACGTGGCGACAAAATAATTCAAATTGGAAGTGAAGCCGCGAACTTTTCCAGAACTGAGTTCCGACATCGTTGTTATCCAGCCCGACTTCACATCTTAACCGGTACACTTCGAAGTCCCTAATGTACTCGGACACGGATAGGTTGCCTTGGTCGGGCCTGAGGTATGGGTTAACCATAATTGCCAAAAGATGGGAACGGATACCTAGGAACGGTCATGCAAGGCCATTTTTTTTGTTTTATAAGCAAACTGTTATGCCAACTCATGCAAGCACCTAGACACGACTTAGAATGCGATGCAAATGCAAAGTTGAAATGAGACTCGACTACACACCTAGACAAAACCAAGATTCGGTACGTGGCGGAGTTAATCGATCCGAAGATCACTCGCGCAAGTGTGCGGCCTTCCCGATAGGCGTAGCCTAACGTTCGGACAACACCTTTTTATATACCGAACAATGGTATGCGGATGCAACCTTAGACCGACTTAGACGATGACTAGACGTAAATGACACCTTTTTTTTGTTTTTAGACACCCTAGACTCAACTGGCGCTCTGATACCAAATTGATGCGGGACGGACACGCGACTCGACTCCAAATGGATATGCGATCCTTGGACTCTAAGCAAGCTCGCGATCGCCCCTAACGAGGGAAGCGTACGGACGTGCACGGTTGAGAAACCGGCAGTGAGCTAGGGTGGTCAACTCACAAATTCGTGCCCGGATCGGGTCACGGGACGGTCTCGCTCTCTCTCGCAACAGCGGTGAAATAAATATATCGAGCTAACGGACCTAACACATGCTCTCTAGCAGCGGCATAAACAAGTATATACAAATAAAGCAAATGTCGGGTAAAGGAGTGAACACGATACCTCCACGCGCCTGGCGTGGGGAAGACCACCCCGGCCGATCTTGTACTCCCGGAACAGTAAGTAATTAAATTACAGCAATGAATATGAGTGCCCACTCCACGCAGGGAGGTAAAGGGCGACACAATGGGACCCGGGAGTAGCGGGTTCGGGTTGACGGGCAGCTTCTTGCATAGCTTCGGCTGCACGCGTAAGTACGATCGTGGGGCTCACGTGCTGATCAGTGGGGCCACGTGGGACCGGGGTGGCACCACTGTGGTAGGGATGCCCGGAGGGGCGCTTCCTGGGAAGGCGGCCCGCTGGTTCGCCGGTCGGAGACCGGGCGGCTCCGATCTTCACTCGTCGGAGTTGCTGCCCACGGATCTGAACTGTTGTTTCAGACCCGCGCGTCCCGACGAAATCCGCTGCTACGGTCACTCCCGACGACGGATCGACGCACAAGAGGTACCAATGGAAAGCTAACTCAAAGTCCTTCGATCTATGGCCGGAGAAAGAAATTTTAATTTCCCGTTGATGGCCTTTGTCGAATATTCAAGCTGCTGGTTCACAGGATCAGAAAACTCAGGGCAGAAGTGCTTTTTCCTGAGAGTTGGCGTTGACCGCGATAAGACCTTTGATTCAGCTGTTGAGCTCTTCATGAAAGTGGTAGAGGGCGAAGAGAGGAAAACGGGGATATATTTTATGAAAGGTTTGGTGGAGATTTGACTGGGGAAAACGATTTTAGAGCACCGGGTGGTCGGATCTGGACAGTAGAGACAGAACAGAACTTGGATCTGAAGTGAATTTTTAGAAAATATGAACGAAATTCTAAATTCACAAGAAAATTTGTGGATGGCGGGGGTGGTGGACAGAACCTCCAATAAATTTGGGGATTCAAACAAAAATCAAGAAGTGGGTCGAAAGGGGGAAACTCAGAGCGGTTGTAACACTGGACAGACTGCAGACAGAACTGATGGATTGGGAAGCACGAAAATGGAAAAATATAAAACGGGGGCTGCAATTTTTTTCAATTTTTCTGGGACGTGGTGATGACCTCTAGAACTCACCCTGAAAATTTCAACTCCAGATGATGTCAGAGTTGGGAGCTAAAATTCCCGGAGTGAACCTCTGTCCAGCAAAACAAAACCTTGGACAGCACTTCGGATCTTGCTTCGCGGTGGCTCGATGGCGGCACGAACGGCGGCGGCAGAGATAGAAATCAGAGATAGAGGGGCTAAGATAGAAGGGTTCTATACCCTGAAATGCTGAAGGAGAAGGAAGGAACCAGAGGGAGAGAGAGGGGGGCGCAAATTTGCTCCAAGGCAATCAACTTTTTTTCTTCTCATTAATTCACATAAAATGAAAATTACATGTTATTTATATGAAATGAAAAAGACTCAAAATGACCTCAGATCTAGGGTTGGAAGAGACACTAAGGGGATAGGAGAAAATATTTCTCCCATGTGGTCAAAACACATTACACAAATTCTATTCAAACTCCACCTAACTTGCCTAATAAGACAAAGAAGGGGACGCCCCCCTTCATGGGCCATTAGAAGAGAATATAGGCCAAGGCCATATACTTGGCCCATGAACCCATTGTTACACTATAGACCTTCCAATCTAGATAGCCCATGAGAGGGAAAGGCCCAATTGGGCCTTATGTGATGTAAAGGTCCATTAGGAAGCCTAATGGTCCAACATGAACTAACCCCCTTAATGGACTTTAATAAATGAAACCTAGTAATGGACTCTTCATGGAATGTGGCCCAATGGCTTATTAAAAGCCTTACAAAAGAGCCCAAATGAAAAAAATCAAACAAACACACAATTACAAGCCAATACAACCCATAAGACACACTAATACAACCCATTAGCCTTTGATGCCCCCATCATTGGGGGTACAAGCTGTCTAGTGGGGTGGCTTCTCCAGTAGAGGGGAGAGCAGGGGACATCATGGTCATGTGGAATGAGTTTGAAGCGGAGGAGGTGGAGGAGGTCAGGTGTATTGGTAGGGGGCAATTTCCCTCACTTTTCCCAACATCGGTGATAGCTTCAAGTGGGACTTTACTGGTGTACAAGCCTCAAACAAGGACAAGAAGGCACTTTGGAAATAGCTATTACTCCATTATGTCAGTTTTGGTCATCCATGGTGTGTTGGGGGGATTCAGAGGCAAGAGATGTCAGCTATAGCAAGGCTAATAGGCAATTGAAGCACCTGGCGCAGAGTTGTCCAAGTGGGGTGCTAGCAAGACTCTCCCCGACAAATCTACGAAGGACATGATTCTTCTTCAACTGAAGAGACTGGATGCATTGGAGGAGGCAAGCTTATTGGATGCATCTGACGGGAATCAGAGGGACAAGCTCAAAGCAGATTTTAAAGACATTCTCATCAAAGAAGAGATCTACTGGAACCAGAGAGCTAGAGAAAAATGGATCAAAGAGGGAGACAGGAATGACTCCTATTTCTAAAAGATTGCCTCAAAACGAAGGCGGCTAAACTACATCCAATGTATCAAGAAGCATGGTATTTAGTACTGCCCGGTACGTACCGGTACTGGCCTTGGACAGTCTGATTCCTCTCATTTCATACCGGTACCGGTTGGTACAGGTCGCCCATCAAGACCGGCCGATAAGGCCTTTAGGGTCCTCTCACAGGCTGCACAAGAGCCCTCCCCTTCTAGCCCCTGCCAGGTCCCCCAATAGTGGGCCGTCGGACCTTCGGCCACCAAGATCCCGTTGGAGCTCACCGCTGGTGATCACAGCAGTCGCAGCAGCTCCCTCTGGTTGTCTACACAGTGTACGCACAGGCCACAAGAGCCAACAGCGGAGCAGCCTAACCGCCTGACCCGCAGGCCACCTCGACACCGACGATCGTCGCCAACTGCCGACTCAAGCCTAGCCCGCAACCTGATAGCTAGCCATCGGCCACCTCAACATCGGTTCTGGTTTTTTACATTTTTTTTAATTTTTAAACTCATATATAAATGTATAATTATATAGTTATAAAAAGGGGGAGAACGGTGGGGGGGAACCAGTACCGTACCGGCTGATACCTGCAGCACCCCGGATAAATTAATAAGGAATAAAGTTTCAAAAAAACGAAAAATATAAAAATAATAAATAATAAGAAGGTCAACTAAAAGAAGTGCATTATATGGGCCTTAACCCATACACAGGAAGAAACCCAGAAGACCAACGTTTAGATAACACGTGTAGAGTTTTTCCAAACAAAAAGGAATGGGCGCCCCCTTACAAGGGCGCCAATTCCAGGTGGAACCAGTTAATGGGCGCAGTTTAAATGGGCGCCAATTCCTAACAGGGAAATAGCTTAGGGTTTTAAACATTTTAAATCAAAGCATGGCAGGCGGCGGTGGTTATGGTAAGGAGAGGAATTTACGGATCGAAGCATGGGAACCTTGCTTCCATTACAATTCTAAACCCACTAGGATTCTCTCCTCTATAAATACATTGCCCCATCGAACGAGCAAAACCCTATTGCTGCGTTCAAGTTGTGCAGTCGTCGTCCTCCTGCCGTCGACGTTCTTCATCCCTTTTACTGCTCCCTGCTATCGTGGACGAAGGAAGAACCCATCTTCTTCCTTGCCGATCTTCTTCCTGCTGCTGATATACGATCTCTGCAAACATCTACGGAGATATATTTCTTCAATTCTTCTTTCGTTCGTCGATCCAAATCTACACGCGAGGTAGGAGTTCTCAAGTTACGTAGCCCAACCTATTAATCACAATAATTTTCATGCATATAGGTCATATAGGATAATACTTGGATTTTTTGTTTCAGTTTCAATAGATTTTTACTGTGTTTTAGTAAACAGCGACCCTGTCATGGGCGCTTATTTAATGAACGACCGCATGCACGGTCGCTAATTCTCCTGAAATAGTGACAACGATAAGGGCGTCGTTTAATGAGCGACCCTTTGTCAATCCGCTATTTCTTTTAAGCACATAATAAATATCACCTGCTTAAAAATCAGTTATCTGTAAAACCTGACGTTAAAAATGTTGCATGAGCATATTTCTGAAATCCTGATATTTTTCTCCATCTATTCATGTCTTTAGTTTCTTGTTTTGATAAACTGAAAATTTCATGTATCTATGATTGTACCTGCCCCATGTGTAGCATCAGACAAATAATGGGCGACAGAGACATAGTCGATATTTATATAATGAACGCCTTCATACAAGGGCGCTAAATTGTAAATAACTAGCAAAATTAGTAAGTATTGAAAAATTGGAATTCGCGACCTAGGTCAGGGCGTCATTTAAAGAATGAACGTCACTGTGTACAGTCGCTATTTTGAAAACATAAATATTATTTCGGAATAAATATTATAAATAACGCCCTTATATAGTGTCGTTAATTTTAAACTATTTACATGGAAATTTTGATATGATGTGATTGAGAGACCTTTCAGAAGGTCGCTATTTCATTAAATAGCGACTTCTGTACAGGCGCAGTTTCCCTGTTTCACATATTTATCGCTTTTCTGGCCTACACCGCGGGTCTATGGCACTGTGTCTCAGTCCGTAGATACAGTCCCATGTTTCACGTTATTTTTCCGTATAGCCCCTAACTCTCGGTGATGATTGAGCCCTCCGCGGGATATTCCTTCCTTCGGACTGGTGACTTCATCATTGGGACCTCCATAAGTCTACGCGAAGCCTTGGATTCCCTCAAGGCCGCCGAGCAGGTTGTACCCTAAAAACCCTGAAACTTTTTTTGTCACGTCACTCTGAAGAAACGTGATGTTTGGCCCTCAAAGAGCATTGTTCTAGCCTCTGTTGAGAAGTGTGATGTCTGTTCTAAATCTGCGACCTGGACTTGGACGCCAGAAGGAATTGGTGCCCAGTCAAGGGGCGCAGTTTACTGTTATAGCGACCGTGACGTGGACGCTATTTATGAATGAGCGACTGGTTTAGAAGTCGCTAATTCTTCGTGCTTGTACTGTCCACAGGAATGAGCGACCATGTGGTGGACGCTATTTCTGTAATTGATGGCGACTGAGTGGGCGCCAATTACCTAGTTTCACGATATTGTCTTGGTTTTCGTGTGGTTTAACGCGGAGTCATACTTGTTCCAAGTTCAGTCCTTAAACTATTTCATTCGTGAAAATCTACCTTATCATCCTACAATGACATTCTTTGGAACTCTATATTGGCTATAACTATAGTGGATGCCTGAAATATATATACATGACCCAATGCCTGCGCATATAGGGCCCGGTCTGGTCCTGGGAGGAGCACCCGAAAGTACTTGTGCCCATAGGAGTTGATTGACCACGATGTGGCGTTGCACCGGAGTACTTGTCGTTCTAGATATAAGGCATTCCACTCACTCTCTCGTGACATTACTTGCGTGCTTGACTTGACTTGTGTGGCCCGGAACGGGCGAGTACTTGCTTGCTTTAAATAGCCAAATTTCGTGACAAGACTTGCTATTACATGCTTGAAATACTTGACACTATCTCCCCTTGAAAACTTGTGCAAACTCTTGATAGTTCTTTATTATTACCTTGACATCATGAGTGATTCATCTTTAAAGTTCTTGACATCACGATCGTTCATCATGCATAGCTTTACCTGCATTGCACGTAACATGTAACTACTTAAAGCATTGCTAGTTCTTGAGATATAAATCATACTGAGCATTCGCTCACCTAGTTTTTCCCCACTTTTCAGGTAACTCGGATAGCGACTCGCAACCGGACGGGGATGAGACCGAGTGAAGAGTGTTAGAGACTCCAAGTGTCGTGCCGTCATCTAGTTGTGTCTTGTCATGTCCTGTCCGTTTATTTGGTCTTGAAATCTCCTTTTCTTTCATTGGGTCAAGTAGTGGAACTCGTTAAAGGGCTTGTAGCCTTGTGGTGGTTATGGATTATCAACTTTATGGTTCTTAGGATTATCATCTTTATGGAGTTTGGTTAATTGTGGAATTGGATTATGGTTGTTAGTATTAATATCTTGTTATTTGCGTACTCTGTCTTGGTGTCGAATTTCCTCGTGCTCTGATTGACATGAGCGATATAAACTCGTCACGCGTACCGGGTTCCTTCCGCGCTCGGGGCGTGACAATACCAGTTCGTTTTGGTATCGGTACCAGTACTAGTAATGGCCCTACTCGATACCAAAACCAATATCGAGTTTAAATACCTAGTCAGGGAGGGGAATTAGCTTCTCTCAACGCCAGAAGACATCAGGAGACATGCCAGATAGTTTTACTCATGACTTTTCACTAAGGAGGAGCCAATCAGATCACTTATAGCAAAGGATCTCCTTCCACGCCTATCTATAGAGGAGAGTAGTGTGTTCTCCTGTCCTTTTGAGTAGGAGGAGGTGAAGAAGGTTGTCTTCTTGCTTGCACATGACAAAGCTCCAATGGCCTTTTTCACCACCAGTTGGTCATTATTAAAGCAAACTTGCTACAGCTGTGTGGGAATTCCAGGAAGGGAGGGCTCATCTGAGAGGCATTAACAAAACCTTGCTCATCCTCATCCCTAAGAAGTAAGGTGCTGAGAGGTTGAGAGATTATAGGCCCATCAGTCTGCTCAATGGGACCTATAAAATAATCACTAAGCTACTGGCCATGAGATTAGATAGTGTAATGGGTAGGATTGTCAGTGGGTACCAGGGGGCTTTTATCAAAGGACATATCATTCAGGAGAATTTTTGGGTTGCCCATGAATGCATCCATACTATCAAAACACAAAGGAAGAGAGGACTGGTGTTCAAGCTTCATTTTGAGAAGGCCTATGACCGTGTTAATTGGCAATGTCTACTAGATGTTCTCAGCAAGATGGGTTTTGATAACAAATGGATTGGTTAGATTCGGGCATATACCCAATCAATTAAATTTGTTATCCTTATTAATGGGGAACCATCACCCTAGTTTCACAGTGGAATGGGGCTCAGGCAAGGGGACCCCATGTCTCCTCTTTTGTTTGTTCTAGTGACACAAATCATGAGAAGAATGTGGACGAGAGCGAAAGCCCATGGCTTGATTAAGGGGTTTCAGGTGGCACTATAGGGCCCGTGCATTTCCACCCTGCAATATGATGATGACACTATAGTGTTTGTGGCAGAAGGTGACGGTTAGTTGTACAACATCAGAATGATGATGGAATTGCTTCAGAAGGTCAGTGGGCTAAAGGCGAATCCTAACAAGAGCCAGGTGATCAATGTAAATATGGAACAGAGAGCTATAAGGAGACTATTGCTATTCTAGGCTGTCAGGTTGGTCAGTTCCCTATTACCTATTTGGGACTTCCTTTGACCCATAACACTCTCCAACGCAAGGATTGGCAACAGTGGTGCATAGGTTTGAGTCCAAGCTAGTAGGGTGGAAGGCGAAGCCACTCTCCTATGGAGGCCAATTGGAGTTGCACAAATTGATCTTAGATAGTCTCCCTATTTACTTCCTCTCCTCTTTTTGAATCCCTACCCATAGCAAGGAAGTTGTAGTCCCTTCAGGCGAGATTTTTTGGGCATGGCAATGAAATGAGGGGCAAAGGTTGGGATGACATTGCATGGGGAAGGGTATGTAAGTGCAAGCAAGTAGATGGATTGGGCTTAAAGAACATCAGGGATTTCAACTTGGCCTTATTGATGAGCAAGTGGCTTTCGAAAAGTGGCACTATGGAACAGGGGTTATGGATTTCGATCATCAGATAGAAATACTACTGTAGAACAAGGATATGGGATTTGTCCACTTCACCCCACCATTACATATCCTATATCTAGAAGGGTAAATTACAGAGCAACGACTTCGTTAGGGCAGGAGTAATAGTAACGGTGGGAAATGGGAAAAATGCCAGTTCTTGAGGAGCTTTTTCCTCGACTATATGCGGTCTCAGTGGAGCCACAAGCAATGGTGCGTCAATTTTTCTACAAGCAGACAACAGGGGGTATTATAACACCAATTTTCAGAAGGCATTTGCATGAAGAGGAGATTGATTAGCTCTGGATCCTGCTCTCATTGCTTTAGTAACATAAGCCATATGAAAGCTAGGTAGATGAATGGACGTGAAGATGGGACAAGGAGGGTTGCTTTTCGATTAGATCGGCATACGAGGTGATTGCTAACACTGGTACGAGACATCCTCTGGAGAGGCAAGTATGGCAGCTGTTTACACACACGCGGAAAGACAAAATAAAATTTCGGGAAAATATGCACATAAACTTAAGATTTTTTAGCTTGCATATTATAGTTTCCACGCACGTGATTTATCAGACGATTTAAGGTTCGTGTACAGGACCTTTCCCTACCGACTGGAGTCGATGTTAATTTACATCGGACTAAGTTCAAACACCTTTGATTAACTGCCTAAAATCTCTTTTGCCTTTATGGTATCCACTACAACAAAGAATTTAGCCTTATGGAAGAATTCCCTTGCCTAAGAGCAGGAGCATCATTGCAATTGTCCCTTCCCATGGGGGCTTATTTGCAATTTTTCCTTTTGGAGGTGTTTATTTTCAATTTCGCTTATTTGCAATTTCCCCTCTTGGAGGGGATTATTTGCAATTTTCCCTCTTGGAGGCTAAATTTGTGATTTTCCCATGAATTGGGGCTTCATGTTGAGGAGAATAAGCCTTTTTATGGAATTTCTAGAGCTTCAAATGATCTTCCTGGGCATTTATGCAATTTCATGACTTTTAGGGTATAGCTATAATTTTTGAATCTTGCAATTTTGAGCATCAACTTTGAACATATTTGAATAGGCTTGAATATTTCCCAAATGGATTTCTGAATTCTGAGATGTTTGCATAATTTCTGAGAATATCTTTGCAATTTCATAGAGTATGAGAGTAAAATTACAATTTTACACAGGCCGAGGTCTTCCACACGACCTTGAACATTAAAATTTGAAATCTCTGACCCTTGTGTAACCAGAGTAATCCCTTTTTATAACTTGGATCCATTTGGATTCCAATACACATTGTGGGCTCACATGAGGGTATTTTAGTAAAACACCCTTTTAAGTGAGTGTTTCATACAAAAATAGGGTTTAAACTTCAAAAAGAACTCCCTAAAGAGGCCGCCACCTGTTGTTTGCTGTTGCTACTGGACTGAGGTCTTCTCCAAGCTCTCCAAACTCCAAGCCTTGCAAGTATTCGAAGTCCTTTCCTTGGGATCTCTAGGCTCCCTTTTATAGGTTAGGAGGGGCAGAAGCATCAAAACTCCAGTTAAAAGCCACCTCTTCTGAAAGGTGAAGGGCCAAGGTATGAACCCCCTCCCCCCCTTGCATATTTCTTTTTTTCTTTTCTTCTCTTCTTTTTCTCCCTTTCTTTTTTTTCCTTTTTTTTTGCGCATGACAGAGAGAACGGGGGGTCCCCTCTGGTTGCACAGTGACCAGAGGGGGGTCCATCCGATCTGTAGCATATCGGAGGGAGTCCCCCTTCGGTGTACGATGACCGGAGGGGGTCCCCTCCGGTCTGTGGTGTACCGGAGGGGGTCCCCCTCCGCTTTAACACCACCAGAGGGGGCCCCCTCCAGTCTAGCAGTCACCGGAGAGGGGTGCCCTCCAGTTTAATACCACCGGAGGGCCCCCCCTCCGGTGCTGTCTGACCGGAGGGGGTCCCCCTCCAATCTCTACACCGCGCGAGAGAGAAGAGAGAGGGGCAGAGGGGGGGATCTGCCCTCTTGGGCTTGGAGTCACTGCTTGTCCTAGTCTTCAGGTGCTACTTCTCTCGACTATTAATTTATAAAGTCATTGGGCTCCTCGTCAGAGTCTGACTTACTGGAGGGACGCGACAACCCTATAGTGTTGATGGAATAGTAGACTTTAAAGTCTATTTCCTGGCTATGGGCAGGCCTTGTCGCATTTCTTTTGAAGACAGAAAGTTGTCTCGGGAGTGCTTCCTTCACCACAAATTTAGGCAGTGCGGGCACGACTAAAGCAAAGACTTGTTTAGCCGAGGACTTTGGCTGATCCCACTGATGAGGTTGCGGGGGAGACACCCGATGATTCTTAATTTGGATGGCCCCCAATTGTATTAAAGTTTCAACTTTGTCCTTGAAGACATAGTAGTCTTGTGTGAAGTGGCCCGACATTCGGTGATACCGGCAGAAACTGGTTGCTTGGACTTTACTTTCCTTGGCTGGCTTCCAAGGCTCTGGTAGTGTTATAAGGTCCCGCGCCAGGCAAAATTCAAACAATGACTCGGTATGTGCCTTGATGGAGTATGGTGTCTCCATCCGTTGTGCCAGCGTTATAACAGGAGACTTTCCCTTGACATATTCATGGACCTTGCTCGGGCCAACTCTTCCCTGGGAATGAATATCCATAGGGGAGGAGTCCATGTCACTTGTCCTTTTCTTAGTGGCCTGATGGACCTTAGTGGGTCTGACTTCACCGGCCGGTGCATCAGCCAGAATTGTTAGAGGATTGACATTTGCTACAGATCCCAAGTTGGTTTGGTAGTGTGATGAAGATGCGAGATGCCTGAGCAGGACATCCCGCTCTCGCAATAATTCTTGCACAGGGGATTTCAATGCTTGGTTTTCCCGCTTTAAACCCTCCAAAGTGGTGGTTGGATCTTCCTGTTGTTCATTTGTAGGGGGGTTTATGATGATTGGAGTGGGGTCCTCTAACTCTCCAAGGTCGAGTCCAGCCAACTAGCCTAGAGCCACTTGCCCAACATTTTCAAGTTCTCGCAGGGCAGGTTGTAATATGATAAAATCTTCTTCACCATTAGAACCGACAACGCGGACGTCCAAGTTACCGATATCAGGCGATTGAACTTGACCATTATAGCTTTCAGATGTCAATTCCTCTTGATATTCACTTGTGCAGGTGTCGGTCTCCCGGCCGAGGCTTGAATCGCTGGCGAAGGGTAAGAGCCCTACAGTGTTGACAACACAGTAGACTTTGAAGTCTGCCTCCGGGTCATAACCCAACCCTCTTCTATCTTTCTTGGAGAAAGGAGATTGCCCTCTGACTTGGGAGGGGTACCATAATTGCCGAAAGTAGTCACGCCTAGATGTTTCCTGTATTTGCAAGATGTTTTGCTTCCGACACATTTCTTTAATATTAATATATTCAAGCATGTCGTCTATTTCCTAGACGAGTTCGGGGGCATTCTTGTGCACCAAGGATGGCGGTACCGGTTTCGGTACCAGTTTCGGCCGGGTCCAAAACCGAAACCGTTTCGGTTTCGGTTTCGATTTCGGTCCGAAACCAATTAAACTATTATATTTTTCTTAAAAGACTACATTCGGTTTCGGCCGAAACTAGGCCATGGGTGTCGTTTCGTTTCAGTCCGAAACTGGGCCATGGGTGTCGTTTCGTTTCAGTCCGAAACTGAAACGTTTCGGCCGAAACTGGGCCATGGGTGTCGTTTCGTTTCAGTCCGAAACTGACTGCCTTCCATGTTGTGCGCCTCACTCCAGCCGAAGTCAACGTCGAGAGGACCTTGACGTATTAAGTCTCTCATATAGAAAATGATGGGCTTAACGGCCTTGTTGTTCTTCTTTTTCTCTTTCCTTTGATATGTGACAATAAATGTCTTTAACTACTCAACTTAGTGCTCCTCCCTTTGGAATGGGAGCTGCATGTATGCCGAAGGTAGGGAGATGCTTTTGTCAATTGCCCGACTGATGAGGTTGGCTTCAAAATTAATCTCGCGCCTTTCTAGCTGAGTTGGCTTGACATTGGTGGTGCTTGTATATTCAATCGGTGTAGCTTAGTGAGATCCTCATCTACTACGAAGAGCTCTTCTTCATCTTTTTCTTCTTCTTCTGCAACCACCTTTTGCTTCCCTTTGTCCTTGACTTCAACGGGAGGCTGGATGGAGGGTTCCCCGAAATATAATTGAGCATCCGTCAAATTGCATGCATTTGACCGAAATAGAGCTCGATCAGCAAAGACTGTATGCTGCTCTCCACCTTTTACATACTTAATGCATTGATGAAGAATTGAAGGGATGACCCAATTTTCATGCAACCAAGGTCTCCCGAGCAACCCCTTGTACGACGTGTTAACGTCGATAATGTAGAATGTGGCCTTAGTGACAAAATTGTCCATGGTCACTTGCACTTCTACTTTGCCCAATGCATCTTCTGAATTCTGGTTAAATCCTAAGTTGTGAAGTCGTTAACCCTTTGCAAATAGGGCACGAGAAAGAGAGACTTGAAAGTCTTTAGAGGCATTATGTTGACGGATGCCCCAGGATCTACCAGAATCCGGTTCAGTTCATGGCCATTTATCTTCCCTTGCATGTACAAAGGACAATTATGGCAAGGGGAAGATAGTAGCATGTCTTTGTCTATGAAGGTGACGGCTGCTGCGAAAGATTCATATACTTGAGCCTGAAGCTCAGCCACCTAAGCCTCATAAACCTGTGGCTCTTGGAGTATTTTCATGAGAGCTTCCCTCAGCTCTTTACTCCAAGCAATGGCTTCTCATAGAGTGACATTAGTTAGGAACCACTTCATATGCTGGATGATCCTACAATCGGCCCACGTGCGAGCTTGATCTAGCGGAGGGATCATCTCTAAAAGACTTAGGTTGATGGTTGGGCTTCTTATTTAGTTCAGATTTCGTTTGATCATTTGGTTCTTCTTAGAATAATGGAGCCAAGGAATCTTCCTCTAGAGGAGGCGGCTCAACATTGTCGTTGTCGGAGGGACCTGCTTGAGTTAAGTCAACTAACTTTTCTTGTGGGACCGGCTTTACCGGTTTGTCTTCCTCGTCTGACAGATCGAAGAAGGTGGCAACCTTACTTTAAATTTGAGTTGGACTAGCAAACTTTTTTCTATAGGAGTGGCTTCACTAGTTCATCCTCCTCATCTGACGGATCAAAGCAGAAGGTGTCAACTCGAACTTGAATTTCAAGGATGGGACCTGGCTCTTCTCCTTGGAAGACAATCACCCTATGAGGGCATGTTGGATTAGGACTCTCCCCATTAGAGGATATTGGGTGCCTTCCCCGCCCACAACCACGACCTCTGCCGCGACCGCGATTTCGGAGTTCTGCGTTACAACAGTGGTATGTCGCCATAGTGATCTTGTCCCCAGTTGCAGGGAGAGTGGCACTGTCTCCTCTTGGCATTTGTAAGTTGTCTGGCAAAGGTATTGATACCATATTGCATGAGAAATTCTTCAGCATTTCTTCTAACTTCTGTATGGTGAGTTCTTCATCTTTGTAAAATATGAAAAGCTCCTCCATGATGGGAAGCTTCTCGCCCTCTTATGCTCGCTGAGACATTTGGCAAAGCCAGTTCTTAAGCCGAGTTTTTCGCTCCAATTCTTCCCACGGGATATATTTATCGAGGGAAGCAACTTTAGTGGTTGTGGAAGGAATATATTCCTCAAGCTCATCAATCAACTTTTATAGCTTTTGAAGAGGAGTTAGCTCCTTATGGGCTCCTATAGCAACGGCCTATTCGGCTTGTTGCTTCAACCTTCTCCTTTAATTCTTCTTTCTATTCTTCTCCTGCTTTTTAGCCCGCACTAGTTCGGTGGGAGAAGGAAGATCCACTTTTGCAAGAGGCTAGGAGATGCCCCCAACATTGGGACAATTGAACCTGCCTTTTCTTTTCGGGGGTTTGGGGTGACCGTGCTTCTTCGAGGTCACATTGACCCACCCGGCCTCTTCTTCACGCACCCGGAATGTGGCATTAATTGCTTGACTGACTATTTCGGGTGGCAACTCCTGAAATTCAGCCATATAAAGGCCAAATTTTTGAGATGTTGATGCCACATAGGGCTTCTGGCCTGCCAACTCTTGTCTTGGTGTGAGACTTAGCTCAGAGAGGTCAGGCTTGGCTTTGTCCTTTTGACTTGAGCCGAGAATTGACTTGAGGTTCTTTGGTTGAAGATTGCTCTTCTGGCTTTGCTCCCCATGTAGCTTGAGGCTTTCTTCATGGATCTAGCCTCTCTGGCTTTGCCCAGAGTTTAGCTTGAGATCCCTTAGTTAGGTCTGGTTCTTTCGGCTTCGCCGGGTATTAGCCTTGAGGTCCTCCTGCTGAGGCTTGCTTTTTAGGCTTTCTTCGGCACTCAACTTGAGATTTTCCTATTCAGGCTTGCCTTTTCGACTTGGGCGAGAACTCTCTCCTCATAGTTGAGGGGAATCTTGGGTTTCTTTTCGGGCCGTCTAGACTTCTTTGCTAATATGTGAGGCAAGCGATCTTTACCCCTCACACCCGGACTTTGCTTCAGGGGGGACATTGTGGAGGATCACACATCAAGATTTCTTTTCCGCCTAGAAGAATCTCGACTAACCTCTGGGTTTCTTCCTTTGGAAAGTGCAAGGACTTTAAGTCCTGCCACGATCGTCATTCAGGGCACCGCGTTGCGGGTTGACCCGAGCTAGGACCAGCCCCTTGTGTTTCTAGCTCAGTAGACATGTGAGAAGTCAATGCATGCACGGCGTTGACTGAGAACGTCAACAGATCCTTTCTCTAGGGCATAAAGGAGTCAATCCCATGCTGATCACATGAGATCGGGCTTTCTTCCTGGTTCTCCATCTCTGGAGGAGGCCCTTGACTTAGCACTTGTTCGACAGCCTGTCGGAGGTTTTTCCTTGTCTACCCCTGTGGACATCGATCTCCCCTCTTTGAATGAGGATTTCGATGCAGTCTTAGGGTGCGTTTGAAACATCGATTGCCTTTTCTCATTTTCACAGAATCCACATTCCGTACCTGTTACACAGTGTTAGAGGATTTCTCATTAAATGAGAATCCTGAGAAGCTAGTGAAAGGAGCTTTGCCGCAACAGGAGAACTCAGGCACTTTTGTGCCTGAGTTCTCTCTCCTCCCAAAAAGCCATTTTCACCAAAACAAAGATGTGGTTATGACATTTGAAAAAAAAATTATGGTTGGTTTGGGATTACAACTCAAAAGCCCAGGTGTCCATGAATTCCCAAACGAGGCCTTAGCCTTATTTGCATTTTCTCGTCAGATGGGATATCCTAGCATGGTATTCGCAATAACGAGGATGTCTTTTCTCGACCTCCGTGTAAGTCGTCGGTGGGTCATGCACCATGATCCGGCCTTCCTTGAACAGGCGGTCGAATATCTTCTTGGTGTTCTCCTTCAGAAAGGAGCATTGATGGGACGGCCTCCAACCTGGATACCACACAGTGGGCTTCGTTCAGCTAGGACCGGCTTCTTCTGTCTCTGACTCAGAAAATGTGAAGGCTATTGCCATATTGTTCCTATTAGTTAAATGGTGGATTACATTGGCCGACCGAGTCGATCGATCTCAAGCATGGGATTGTGGGGGATCCACCAAAGAGCTTTTCATTGTGATGAGATGGTTTTGGATCATCTTCTCCACCTCATCCTTGAAAATATAATAGTTCTCAATAGTATGACCCAATATGCAGTGATACACGCAATAGTTGGGGTCATCGAATTTATTTACGTCCTCCAGTTTCTTAGGATCCGTCAAGGATATCAGCTTGTTCTTAAGGCAAAGGTTGAAGAGTCTTTTGGTACGCTCCTCTTTGAAGGAATAAGGAGTCTTCATATGCTCAGACAATCTTGTAGATAACTTCCCTTCGGACTTCTTGCCGGAGTTGCTTGGAATCGTTGCCTTTAGAACCATTTGTGGGAGAAAAATCGACGGCATTTGCCTCCTTCCCAGTAGCGCTACGCTCCTTGGGTGCCTTACCCTTAGAGGGGGCGAATGTTGGGTTATCAGCTAAGAATATTTCTATCTCAACGACGACCGAATCTAGCTTGTCGAAACCTTGACATTTGCCCCTAGGAGCTTTTCGCTGACCTCTGCCGACAAGCCCCTAAGGGCAGGAGCATCATTGCAATTGTCCCTTCACATGGGGGCTTATTTGCAATTTTCCCTTTTGGAGGTGTTTATTTGCAATTTCCCCTCTTGGAAGGGCTCATTTATAATTTTCCCTCTTAGAGGGACTTATTTATATTTTCCCTCTTGGAGGCTAAATTTGTGATTTTCCCATGAAATGGAGCTTTATGTTGAGGACAATAAACCTTTTTATGGAATTTGTAGAGCTTCAAATTATCTTCATGGGCATTTATGCAATTTCATGACTTTTAGGGTATAGCTATAATTTTTGAATCTTGCAATTTTGAGCATCAACTTTGAACATATTTGAATAGGCTTGAATATTTCCCAAATGGATTTCTGAATTCTGAGATTTTTGCATAATTTCTGAGAATATCTTTGCAATTTCATAGAGTATGAGAGTAAAATTACAATTTTACACATGTCGAGGTCTTCCACACGACCTTGAACATTAAAATTTGAAATCTCTGACCCTTGTGTAACCAGAATAATCCCTTTTTATAACTTGGATCCATTTGGATTCCAATACACATTGTGGGCTCACATGAGGGTATTTTAGTAAAACACCCTTTTAAGTGAGTGTTTCATACAAAAATAGGGTTTAAACTTCAAAAAGAACTCCCTAAAGAGGCCGCCACCTGTTGTTTGCTGTTGCTACTGGACTGAGGTCTTCTCCAAGCTCTCCAAGCTCTCCAAGCTCCAAGCCTTGCAAGTATTCGAAGTCCTTTCCTTGGGATCTCTAGGCACCCTTTTATAGGTTAGGAGGGGCAGAAGCATCAAAGCTCCGGTTGAAAGCCACCTCCGGTGGAAGGTGAAAGGCCAAAGTATGAACCCCCTCCCCCCCCTTGCATATTTCTTTTTTTCTTTTCTTCTTCTCTTCTTTTTCTCCCTTTTTGTTTTTTTTATTTTATTTTTATTTTTTGTGCATGACAGTGAGAGCACGTGACCGGAGGGGGGTCCCTCCAGTCTGTAGCATACCGGAGGGAGTCCCCCTCCGGTGTACGGTGACCGGAGGGGGTCCCCTCCGGTCTGCGGTGTACCGGAGGGGGTCCCCCTCCAGTTTAAAATGACCAGGGGGGTCCCTCCTGTGGTCTGAGGGGGGGTCCCTCCGATCTGCAGACCATCGGAGGGGGTTCCCCTCCTATTTAACACCATCGGAGGGGCCCCCTCCAGTCTAGCAGTCACCGGAGCGGGGTCCCCTCCGATGGTGTCTGACCGGAGCGGGTCCCCCTCCGGTCCCTGCACCACGCGAGAGAGAAGAGAGAGGGGCGGAGGGGGGGATCCGCCCTCTTGGGATTGGAGTGACTATAAAAGGGACCTCCCGTCCCTTTCACTCATTTTTTTTATTGTTGGATTTGAGGCTGCAGCATGTGGAGAACTCCTCCTTGTCTGCTTTTTGACCACTTCTGCTTTACGGAACCACCACCACGCGGGGAACAATATCCCGATATGCCGAAGTTGCCCTAAACAACCTTGAAGCTTCTTTTATAGTCGATTTCACACGTGAGTGAGCCAACCCACTCCACCTATCAACTATTTAATAAAATTCTTCGTGCTCGGAAGCACGTGTAAATTTGAGAATAGCCCCATCTAGCGGGACCCTCAACGACAACCGTGTGATGACGACGATTCCATATTGTTTTATGGTCATTAGATGGCACATTTAATTTCTTCACTTCTGAAAATTTCTAATTTTTTTTGAAAATACCAGAAATTACTTGTGAACTTTGTGGGGTTCAACAGTAGCCTAGGAGTCCTCTTAAAGTGAAGATACTACTTTGGAGGATCTCACACGACAAACTTCCAACTTGTGACAGACTTGCTACCTTTTTGGATAATATCCAGACCCAATGCTGCCTTGGTGAGGTAAAAGAGGAGGATATCGATCATCTCTTCATTGGCTGCCGATTCTCCCAAGTAGTGTGGCGACATGTATTGTCCAAGATCCAGTGTGGTTGGCAGCCTGTACAAACGGTCCAACAACTGATGAGGGAGTGGCAGAGGCCCACTTAGGAGAGATAGGTGGATCTGGTGGCTCATCCTTCATGCCACCCTTTAGGCCATCTAGAGAGAATATAACAAGAGGATCTTCAGAAAGGAGGCCACCAGTCCAAAGAGAGTTGGGGATTTTGTTGGGGATAGGTGAGAGAGTGGGCTGTTCTTCTTTGTAAAGTTGATACAACTCTTCTTTTTTGACGTTGATGGGGGGTTAGATGATCGGTTGTATAGAGTGTATAGGAATGTTTCGAGAGCACACAGCATACACTTGTACATCTCTTTTCTATTTTGAATTAATATATACAGTGGTACCATCCACTTTCAAAAAAAATAGTACTCAACAAGCAGACTGAAAAAGGAAAGGCCATTACCTCATTCAAAAGGGATCCTGAATCACATTGGCTGATGGAGCATAACAGGTTAGTATGATTTGACTCCAAGCTGGAAAGTGCGTAAAATGAGTCAGCATTTTAAGGCATAAATTTGTCCAAAATATCAGCTCAATTTGCAATATGAAAGAAAAGCAATTCCAACCACTTCAAAGACAAATGATGTCCACCCATTTTTCAACAGATTGTCCAACATTCACTGATGGAAAGTAATTACCCACAATTTCCCTATTTGGTGCATACACATTTTATCCTCACTTTTGATCACTTCATCAATGGGGAAAAGGTGTCATCCACTTTAAAAAAATACCAATGAAATTTGAACAAAAAGCTGGAAGAAAAGTTGGAAAAAAGAACATGATCCCATTATCCAAAGAAAAAATTGGTCAAATAGGCAATTTTCATCATGCTCCCAATGGTTGTAAAGTGCCCAAAAATGCTTTGAAGGCTCAAGGAGAACTGCAAAAGAATTTATTGATAAAATTAAGAAAAAAAGTAAAAGGGGGCTTCAAGATATGCGCATAGATTGTATATCCCAAAAGATGATTTGGTTGGTGTTTGAACCATCTAACAAGATTAAGCAAAAGGTTTAGTTAGTGTTTGATGGTAAAACACATGCATACATAATATACGGCTTCCAATAGTTACTGCCAACATAAAGTTAATAAAATATATATCACTAAATAAGTAAATATGTCTATTATGTCATGGAAAACATATTTTATTATATTATGCAGGTCAAATGGATCAATGCCTTTTTAAATGTAACAAGAAAAAGTTGAGCATTTTGACACAAATTATTAAATATGCTGTATTTAGGTTGAGCATAAATGGGTCGGGACAATGGCAAATTCACGATAAACATGACCCACTGACATGAATTGCCATCCTTAGTAGCATGCTGAATGGCTGAAATGTGTACCTCCTCCCCATTTTGGAAGGAGGCCAGCAGAGACCATCGTTCATTTGTAACACCCCTCAATTATGAGGTAGGTAGCATAAAGTTTTCAGAACTTTGAACTTATGAAACTTCAATTTTCTAAGGTATGTTCATACTTTTACCCCCAAGATTCAGGCTACTCATGTGATGACGTGTGGCATCATCGATGACATGTCACTCATTGATTGGTGGAGCAGTGCATGATTGTAGGCCATGACATGTGTCACTCACGGATTAGTGGAGTGATGTGGTAAGCCATGATTGGTCAGGTTTGACACGTCACACGAAGATTGGTGGGATGACATGGCAGCCTAGGATTAGTGACCTTTTTTATCCCAAAACCACCTACAAAACCATCAGCTTAAGTCTACTGATTCGGCTCTCCCCCACCTCCTCAAGCTCCTATAAATATGAGATGGGCACCCTGCTCTCCCTCCGTTATGCCTGCCCTAGACAGCAGCAGAGCGAGAAAGGGGAAGGGAGAGAGGAGAGGAAGAAGAGAGAAGGAAGAGGAGGGAGAGAGAGAGAAAGGAAAGCTGGCAGAAGGGAACTAGTGAGAAGAAGGATGTTCCAAGCAAGGAGGCCAGCTGTTCATTAGTGAAAACTGTTTAGGGTTCGGTACGTTGCTTTTGATTAGAGCATGTGCTGTGTATTGCTCTTCTCATTTCTTCTTTCGGGTATTTGGGTGATCTTGGGCAAGTAGTAGAGAGTCCCTTTAAGGGGAGATGCTGTCTGTTGGTTTTGTGAAATTAAGGTATGTTTAAAACCCTCTACGTGAAGCTAAATCCGTCTCTCATGGGCTATATGTGCATGCTTACATTGGGGTTCTAACTGAATGATCATAGCTGTTTTTTGATCCATCTATATGGATTGTCTCATTGTTTTATGTAATTCTATCACTGTTTCCAGCACACAGATTCACATTTCCATCACGTTCAATGTGTAGTCAATCTTGATGGTGTGAAATCTAGTGAAGTGTTCATGTCCATGTTAAGTTGAATCAAGAATTTATATGGCATAGGCATTCTTCAGAGTATAAAGAATTATTATTGTGCAATATTTGACCCTAAGCCTAAATGGACATGTTGATTTTGTGTGTAAAGAAAAGGCCCTAACTTTTCTGTCCTTATCATGCTAGTCAATTGCGTTCTTAAGACGTGCTTTAGATCTTAATTTCATCTACACAATGACGGTCACGAGGATCACTATGTTTCATTTATCATGTCATGAAGGAAGAGTTAATATATCACATAGTAAGCTGTCTTCACTTAAAAGAATTGTGGCCAGGGTGTAACCCCAATAGACCCTAGGCTCACAATACGTAGGGAACCATAGTGTGAGATCAGTCCGATATGACCGTAAGATTTGTTTTAATTCATGGTCACAACCCAAAGGAAGGGTAGTAAGAAACTCGATAATTGTGACAAATCGTGATTTTATCATTGACTAATGGCATTGTGGTAACTTGGGTATTTTGTGTCTAGAAACATTCATATTGGAATTCACCTGCAACTTGGCATATACAAACTTGTCACATTCGATGCAAATGACAAGATGTATTGGGCTCAAGACCTTGAGGGTTAATACCCGTGGATCTTAAGTTTATAATGCTTAGGATGCCATATGATCAGGGTTGAGAGACTATTTTTCCATGTAATTTGTGAAAGGGTGTGGTAGTAACCCGGCATGGGTTAGTTTGCCAACCTAAAAGCTTCTTGTTTGGTATTTAGTAGGGGCATATGTGTTCTGAAAGGCCGAACATGGCCAACAGTGGAAAAAGGCTCGGAGTGGCCCATTATTTGGATCCCAAGCCGGAATCAAGGATTGTGGATCCTGAGTGAAGATCTATGATCATGTGATGATACTACGTCTCTTTTTAGTTGTTTTCGGTGGAGTGACGCCTCACACTAGTTCCTTTTCCCTTTATGACCATGGATCCCTTCGGGGTAAAGATCGGAGATGTTTGCCCAAATATGACCATGGGGGGTTAGGTCAAGATGCCGGGCAGCCCTTATCACCGTGGAGTCCAGGATCCGGTTTTGGGCTTGATAACCTTAGGACAATGAATAGAGTCTCGCTCGTGTGCACACATGGTTGAGTCCTAGATGCCACGGTTCTACAGACCGTGGCCCGACTAGTCCTACACTCGCCTGCCTTTCAAGATGGCTGGCATCTCGTGAGGGTTGACAGGCTGAGGCCTGGTCGAGTTGAATTGACGGCAACTCCATCGAGGTGATGACCGTTAGATCATGACTTGTATGTTGGTGACCCTATCGCTTTTGAGAATTTTACATTGGGTTACTCAATGTTGACAAAAGAAAAGCCAACTACAAATGATGTTGGCGAGAAAAAGCCCAGTCATGGTGGACTGGTAGTGGTCAAATGGAACCCAAAACCCAATAAAATGCCAATGCAGGTTGACTAGTTTGGAAGTCCAGTTCTAATCTTCCCTTTTCTCCCTGTGCTTTCATATGTCCCCCTATGAATATGTGATCAATATACTAATTTGATTTATGAGTTGTGTCAGGAGGCTAAAGGAAGCCGCTTATTGTGGAGTGTGTCTAGCCAGTTTTAAAGTGTTTTACAAGCAGTGTCAGGAGGCTTAAGGAAGCCTCATATCTTGAAGCGAGTGTCTAAGTGATTTAGTATCATCTATTTTCTGTCAACTAGAATTATGGAGATACTGACTTTGAGTCTTATGCATTTGATAGCCTATATTTTTGTTTGATTTATTAAACAAGACTTGCATAGCTTAATTAACTGTGTACACAGCTTCACTTTCTGCATTGTGGTACTGTACCTCGTGTTTTCTACTGACTAGACTCAAGAAGCACCTCAGATGACCTCTACTTGGCATTCACGACTCACTGCCATCTTCTGACTGATTTTGTTTTCCCTTTGGGTGGCATGGTCGTGGGACCTAGAGTAGAAGGGTGGGAGTTGAGCCAGTGGGCGAGCACTGTCAGACGGGTAGAGTGCCCTTATATTAGTACTGTAGTTTTGCTTTTGCAGTTGTGTGTTTTCTTTTTTAGATATGTATGTGAGCTTGTACTTTGGCTATGTATACTCGAGAAAAAAGATTATGGAAACTTGTTTGGAATTTTAGTAGATTATCTTCAGTTACTGTTGTATGCCTGTGAAACTCAAAGGGAGGTTTTATAGAACGGCTGTGAGACCTACTTTGTTATATGGTACCGAGTGTTGGGCAATACGAAAGGAACACATTCACAAAATGTGTGTAGCAGAGATGAGGATGTTGAGATGGATGTGTGGCAAGACTAAGAAAGATAAAATTAGGAATGAGCGCATCCGTAAGGACTTAGGGATAGCCCCAATTGATAGTAAAATGAGAGAAAATAGACTCAGGTAGTTTGGTCATGTGCCTCGTCGCCCTAACTCAGCGCCGGTTAAAAGATGTGACCGAATCTTAGTGGATGTTAGTAAAAGAGATCGGGGAAGGCCTAAAATGAGATGGTGCGATGTTATTAGGAAGGACATTAGTTTCTTGAGTTTAAATATGAATATAGCACTTGATAGAAATCTTTGGCGGAACATGATTCATGTAGCCGACCCCAAATAATTGGGATAAGGCTCTGATGATGATGATGATGATCTTCAGTTACTGTTGTACAATTTTCCCGGTGTGTGCTTCCATGCATGTCTCTTTTCTCTATTACACTAACTCTTACAGGTCACCAAACTAACGACAGTGTGACCATGGTGACAAACTTTGCACAACTCTTAGTAGTCGAAGGTGGGTCGTCACACCATTAATACCGAGACAAAGGAGAGAAATATCCAGAAACAATGAACGTGAAATTACAAGTCTGTTACATTTTACAGATACATCATGAATGGCTTAACAGCTTAAGAAAACTATCAAGTCACACCACATAAGTTGAGACTAAAGGACATTTGGAAACACAATTAGATTATGGATTATGCTCATAAACTAATCATTCTTCATTACTATAGTGATAAAGAAGAGTAATATACAGAAATAAAAGACTAAAATTACAAGTATGTTACATTTTACATTGCATCATGAATGGCTCAATAATGTCAGCAAGACTATCAGGTTACACCGAGTAACTTGAGAGTAAGGACAACTCGACCTCGGATAGACACAAAAGGAAACCTATGTTCAAGCTCAAGCATTAATGGCCAGGATTGGATGGCTTCATGGAGGTTGTCCCTACTGTTTGGCAGTTCCCTATTGCAGCTTCTTTTGCCATGAGTGGAGTAGTGGTCAAACTAAAGATGTTCGCTTCTGAGCTCACCAGGTGGGGAGTTTCGAGAGAACTTCCAGTGAAGGCGGCAGAGGACAGCATCCTTCAACATCTCTGGGGAATAGATTCTCTTGAGATAGGCAGGCCTTTTAGTCGCAAAGCAGACCTTTAGGGATCGCACTAGAGCAGACTATGAACAGATTCTCCTGAAAGAGAAAATCTACGGGAAGTAGGGATCTAGAAGAGATGGATTAAAGAAGGAGAGAGGAACACTGCCCATTTTTAAGGGTTGTTGCAGGTAGAAGATAATTGAATCTTATCAGTAGCATCAAGAACGAAGACTACATCATCTCCTAGGAGCTCCTAGGAGGGAGAAGTCTAGGATCATGTGTTATCTTTCTACTCCAAGCTTTTCTCTAAAGAGGAGGGCAAAGTCAAAAACCATTGAGGTTCCTACCAAATATTTTTCAAGATAAGCAGACTAAGCTCTCTACACCATTCTATGAAGAAGAGGAAAAGAGAGCTATCTTTGCTCTTCCCAGGGATAAAATGCCTAGGCCATATGGGTACTCTTTGGTCTTCTTTCAGCATTGCTGGGTGATAATTCACCGAGATATCTTAGAGGCTGTTGTCAGAATTCCAAGAAGGGAGGGCACATTAGGGCAGCATTAACAAAACCCTTGTGGTGTTGATTTCTAAAACAGAAGGGACTGATCATCTTCAAGATTACAAGCCTATCAGTCTCTCAAAAGGGGTCTGCGTGATTGTCACCAAGATGCTATCTCAAAGATTGGAAAATGCAGTTCACATAGTCATCAGCTACAACCAGAGTGCCTTCATTAAGAGACACCACATCCAAGAGGACTTTCTAGTAGCCCATGAGTGCCTACACAGTACAAAACAACTCAAGAGCAGGGACATGGCTATCAAATCGGACTTTGAAAAAGCTTATGACCGGGGATGCCTATTCCAAGTCTTCCACTTTAAGAGATTCAGTGACAGGTGGATTGGATGGGTCAGAATCTACATTTCTTCATCTGAATTCGTTGCCCTTCTTCCACAGTGGGTATGGCCTTTGTCAAGGGGAGCACATGTCCCCTCTACTTTGTCTTGGTGGCACACTTAATATGCAACATAAGGCCGAGGAACTTGGCATCATCAGTGGTCTTCTAGTGTTCCCATATGGTTGCCATGTTTTGCATCTCCAATATGCAGATGATACTATCCTATTCTTGCCAAGGGAGATAGATCGGCTTTTCATCATTGGACTTTCGTTAGTATTGTTGGAAGATGTTAGTGGCTTAAAGGTGACCTTTGAGGAGAGTATATTAGTGAGCCTCAATATGGAGCACAGACCCATCTAGAGGGCAGTGGCTTTCTTGGGTTGTATGGTTAGGGATTTCCCGTTCGCCTACTTAGGGCTCCCCTTCTCTCTTGGCTCTCTTCATTGCAAGAATTGGGGGAAGATCATGCAGAAGTTTGAGTCAAGGCTAGCAGGTTGGAAAGAAAGGTCCTACCCATTTGGGTAGATGGGTGCTTTCCTGAGCTGTTCTTGACAGTCTACCTACTTATTTCCCGTCTCTCTTTTGGATCCCTAAGACAGTGGCTAGGAAACTATGGAGTATTCATTGCAGGTTCTTCTGGCACAACAGTTGGAACAAGTGTAAGGACTGGCACAACATCAACTGGAAGAGGTTTGATGGTCTAAGGAGGCAGGGGGACTAGGTCCTAAGAAAATTTTAAGCCTTTAATTTAGCTTTTCTCAGTGAATGGATCTTGAAGCTTGGAACAGAGGACAGAGGATTTTCAGTAGATGTGATGAGACAGAAATACTACAGTAGGTTCAAAGTGTAGGACATCTTTCCGACCAATTTCCATGTGTCTCGTGTGGTGTGGGATTCTACAGGCACAAGAGGTGATGCAGTGCAGCACCATTGTGGCCATTCATAATGGCTAGAGATGTCACTTTCGGACAGATGTGTGGTGTGGCTGTCCTTTTGAGGTTACTTTTACTGACTTTACATGTTGGCTGCTTCCCCTCAGCCACAGTGGCTCAGCTCTTCCAAGAGTGCTTGTCATTTAGAAGAGACTTGCGCAATAAGGAAAATTGGCTTAATTCTTGAAACTCCTACAAGAGAAGGTGTTTTTGTCAGGGCCAGATGAACTCATGGTACTGGAGGATGGATACTGTTGTGAAATTCGCAGTCAAATCAGCATACTATTTCATCCATGATGAAGGCACTCAATTCCCATTGGTCAAGAAACACCACATCCCAAGATCATAGCTTCTTTCCTAATCTTCCAAGTTGAAGACCATCTTATGCATATATATTTTAATGTCAAAATCCTATGCACATCCACCATTGCCATCAGATCATTGGAGGCCACCATGTATGCCGAAAGCAAGAAAATAGAAGAAATGAGGTGATTTGACACCGATTTGCAATCAACACCATTCAGCTAATTGAAGCAGATCAAGTTATATGCTTTTTATATTTATATCCCTTTCACACACATCTTTTGATCTTATTTTTCATTAATGTGCCTATTCCGGTCTTGACTGATTCAGGATTGACTTTTTTCCTTCTTCCTTTGTTTGGGCTTCAATCCCAATTAGAATCAAGGTTAGCCCAAGAAGACATGTATCTTGAGTATCTTGCACTCCTTTGTGGCCTTTGACCAGCTGCCTGTAACATTGCTCTACCACTGATCTAAAACTCCAATTTTCTTTGTTTGAATACCTCCCATCCTCTTTTTCTCCCATTTCTTTCCCCCTCCCTTTCTTGCTTTTTAGAAGAGGAGACAAAAAATACTGCTATACAAGAAATGTATGTTTTTATATTTTAAATAATTGACATTCAACTAACATAATCATATCCTTTAGAAATGATAGAGAAAGACTAATACTTAAACCAAAAAGAAAAGAGAGCTACAATACCTGTAGTTATAGTCCTTCACAACAAAATACAATGGCGGTCCTATCCGAAGATACTCAGCAAGATCATTAAAATAATCCTGCAGAAAAAAAAAAGAAGATAAGGACATTCTTCATGCAAGGATCACAATCTTAAAAGGCCATTACAAACAAAGGCTTAAATGAAACCTGAAGATATGAATCCCTTGGGAGAACAATTTTCTGTTCTAAACCGGGCTGAATCCTTGTACATAGTGCCTGTGTGGTTAGAAAAAGGTTGAGAATAATATAATCAACTCAAATCAAATTGTTTAGACAATCGTTTGAATGCTCTTTGAATGTCCATAAAACTTTTTCATACAGAACGCTCTGAATGATTATACATTAGCATGCAACCAACAGCAAAGAACATTATCACCAAAGAATTAGACAGTGGAAATATTATTCTATAATACTTAAATGAATCAGTTATGTCATCAAAAAAATAACATTAGAAGAGAAATTCCATACGCTATTGGGGGCAATCAGATTTTCCAGCCTCATTTGCTATTTGGCATGATTTGATTTCATTTATTCAACTTTCCGTGAAAGCAAATTCTTCTGCTTTCATGCAAGGTTATAGCATGAAAGAAACAGCAATGCAAAACACTAAGGGGCCCTTTGATAACCGAATACCCCAGCATGGGGTTTGCGCATTTGCCGGTGGAGTTCCGGTTTTACCGGTAACATCCAAAAACGGGTTTGATAAAAAATGGGGTTTAGGGTCGGTTAATGGGGGATTTGGTGAAAACCTCCGGATTTTACGTGGATGGCCCATTCGACCGGAGAGGTCGAATACGCTGTTCGCCCCGGTTGGGGCGGACAGCGTATTCCGCCCCTCCCCTGCTCATTTATCAAATGGGGCCTAAGATAACTGGATATAAGTGCACAACAACATTAAAAGGATGTCAACATATATATGCAAAAAACCTCGAATATTTCTGTGCTGTTGCATCATGACAAATTTACGAATCTGATATGCTAAAATGGGCAAAAAAACAAATGTTAAACAAAGAAACAGATTTCTAATAGATCATATCAATGAAAATCTTATAATGGTAGAAAACAGAACAAGGCATAATGGCTTACAATGCTTGCAAAAGCAAAGGCAACAAAGACGACAACAACAGCAATTTTGACTCCTCGAATCCCAAGAATAGGAGCGTGAACGTCCTACACATTGAAAAAATGAAGCATAGTAATCAGAAAAGGATTCTCAATATTAATCAATCTATGAGATATTGAGATCAAGGCTTCAAAGGGCCTATTGATGGTAGATTAAGTCATAGGAGACACTGTGACAGGGGGGAGTCAAATTTGAAAAGGAAAAGGGTTTAAGGTCATCTTTATTCACAAGAAAGTTTAAAAGGTCTCAAGGTATTGTATACACTCTAAATACTGTGTAGATATCCAATTATTCAAAGTAGTAATGTTGTTCAGAAAACATACAAAACTCTTGGCATCTAAGTAAACCATTCAAGTTATATAACATCAAATATGCTACTGAAAATACTATTATTATTTTGCCCTTAATTTTTCTTCCTGTTTTTCAGTACATAACTTAGGCTCCCTTCTCCCACCTTTCCCCATGCTCAAGTTTATTCAAATACCTTGCACTTCTTTTGAGTAGTCACTCTCTCAAGTATCCCCACATGTCAGTGTAGTTTTTCACTTTTCATCTGCTAACTAGCTATAGCTATATGAATCCAGATCATCTTTAAAAGGCCAGAACCACCTATGCCCAACCAACAACAATAGCTTCAGTTTATGCTCACAAATGATGGTTGGACACCCTCATTCAGAGCCTGATGGAGTATCTGTCCAACTATTTTAAGGATTTGGACTCGCATACAAGGTATTCAAAACTGGTACCGGTATGAACCGGCACCATATTGGTTCCCCCACTCCACCCCCCGGTTCCACCTCCCCCATTTAAATATATGTCATATATCTTTGGCCATTTATACAATATACTTTTGCTATGAGGGTCGTTTTATAAATAACCATCATCTTTTGAAAATGAAAACATCCCTAATGAAGCCAGCTTTGTGACCTTCGTGCGCCCGCTGCCGCCGGCCTCCTGTCGTGAGCCCGCTGCCCTGGCCTTACTGCCTGAGCCCACTGCCGCCAGCCACCATCCTCCCCTGAACCTGTCACCGCCGCCGCCCTGGCCTGAGCTCGCTGCTGTGAGCCTGTGAGGTTCCTCTCTCTCTCTCTCTGCGCCACTATCTGCCGCCCTGACCTGAGCTCGCAGCTATCCTCGCCTGAACCTACTGCCGCCACCCTGGCCTGAGCTCGCTGCTGCGAGCCTGCAAGTCTCTCTCTCTCTCTCTCTCTCTCTCTCTCTCTCTCTCTCTCTCTCTCTCAACAGGGAGATGAGAGTCCGGAGGAGGCAGCCTCCTGTTTTTATTTTTTTAATTTTTTAATGACTGTACCGGCTGGTACCGGACTCAAATGGCCGGAACCGTACCAGCCAAGGCTGGTTCTGGTACGTACCGGCCTGGTACGGTACATACCGGGTGGTATTGAATACCATGCTCACATATCATAGTCAATCTTAGTGATTGAGCAAAGATTGACGACGTTCATGATGATTGATGTCTTGACTCTATTTCTTCCTCTTTTTTTGAAGTAGATGGTATTGAATCATACCACTTACCCAATATAATTTTGAGAGAATCACTCTTACAATTGTACATCCCTTTTGTTCATTTATATAATTCTGTGGTACCATCCACTTGATTCTGTTTCTTCTACTTCATTATGCACATATTGCTTAAGCCACACATGAAGACCCTTGTTACTTCCATGCTCCATTTTCTCAAATTCCAGTATTAGGTATTTCATACATTTTTCGTTTGTTGTTCATAAGCGATCACTTAGGCCTTTGAGACCACAATTCTGATATTGAGGCCATGAAGCATTGATTTTTTCCCCTTTTTCTCTTTAGAGTGTGATACATGCATCCTTCCTTTGACTCCTACAATCTTATAAGATAGTTTCAGGCCCAGCATTTATTTCTTGAAAACAAAGAAACACTTCAAAGAATGATAACAGGAATCTATTTCTTGATGAAAGAGGTAATATTAGACTCACCTTCATATAGCGAGAAAGAAGTCCAAGTTCTCTCTCGCTAGTATCTGCATTGAAGGAGCAATAGGGACAAAGAAGGACCTTTAGTATTCTTAAAGACAATGGGCAACATTCATTTTACACTACAGACATGAAGAAGACAGTCTTCACCTACCCTTATTGAACGCATTGCTAGATGAAGGAACTTTTATACAGGGGAAGCAATCAATCCTGTTGTCTTCAGCTCGTAGGAAGTCAAAAATTATCAATGCTACAAAAGCTGTAACTTGCAAGAGGAAGTCTAAGAGAACAGCCAATGCTGCAAAAGCATGATTGTTCAAGTGAGTTGGCTAAAAAGTACATGAAGACACAAAATGCCCTTGCATGAGAATATGCATTGAAGTAAACTGACTGAAAAGGCAAATAAGCAGGGAAACTGAGTGTTCACGTTACCAGCAAACATGGAGAATACACGGCATGCAGGCATGGGAATAAAGCTTCCAACTGCAAATGCTAAGACCTCAGAGAGACTAGCAAGTGTTATGGAGGGTCCAACTTCAACCAGTGCATTACTTATTCGTCCTTCTAAAGGCAAATCAAATGGTTGACGTTTCACCGCATGTACAAGGATGCACATGTTATCCACTCCTACCTGTTGAAAAATAAGGTTTGCTTCAAATTATTTGTGCATGGTACATGATGGGAAAAGAATGACCAAATAGCATTGGCAAAATGTAGACATGAAACTCTAATGAAATGTGTGGAAACCTAAAATTTAAGCTACCAAATTAATAAATAATGAGATGGAGCCACCAGGCACCAATTTGAGACAATCAATGGGTAAACAATCAGCGGGGTTTAAATAAGGACTCTAGTTGAAGCCTTATGCTAAAGTCCTATAGCCCAAGTCAGTAAACCACACCTCATCATCATGCCCTTCAGGATCACCAAGTTACATGAGAGAGAGAGAGAGAGAGAAAAAGAAAGGATCCTGCGAAAGAAATACTTTGAAACAAGTTTATCACTATAATGGAAATAGAGTTACTTCCATAAATAAATTTCCCCCAATTGATGAGGATGGAACAATGACAGTACAACAATGGGTATCTGGTTTCACCTTCTTCATCAATCTTGTACTGCATGATGGAAGCAAGCTCAGTTTAATTTTAAAAAAAAACTAACAATACCCAACTACAAATTTTAATTCATAAAACTATCATTAAAACGGGTCTATATCTTTTATTTGTGAGACATGGATGTGGCTGCCAAGCGTCAACACATTCATATGTATTGGTCATGGCAAAGTGTTGGCAACAAAACATAGGCACACTACACACTGGAGTTTTGGACGGTCATGTTAAAGTTTTAGCAACGAAACACAGGCATATGGGGGGTTTAGAAATATTCATATGAACTTATACAGCATGCTATGAACTACAATTAATGAAATTGACCATAATGAAACTTCAATTTTCAAACAAGTAATTTGAAACATCATTTAAGTGCTTATTTTGAAATCCTACAATGGAGTGTCAGCACGCATGTCTGAGCCACATGTGATGTCCAAGCATCTGACGTAATTCTATTATGCAAATAGAATTGTCCACCAAGTTATAGCCAGGATGTAATGCCCTACGAATTTATAGTATTTTATTTGATTAATAAAATATATTTGTTTATGTCTAAATATTTAAATTATTAATCTTATTATTATTATTCTAGCCTTTGTTAAAAAAAATTGTAGGAGGCTAATCATTTTATAAAAATTTGAAGGGGGCAAATCTTTAAAAAAAATGTTCATTTGTAAAAAAAAAAAAAAAAAAAAAAAAACGGCGCGTCGACAGGGCAGCCGCCCCCTCCCTGGCAGCTTTTGCGGCGTGTTTAAAAAAAAAATTTATCTTATTCAAACTCTCTTATTAGTTTGAACCATTTTCTCTTATTTAGTCAAATCCCATGTGCCTTATGCTTATAAAAAAGAAAAGAAAAATGTGAGTTAGTCAAAAGAAAGGACTGAGTAGGTTGGTGAGTCTTTGAATATCATTTTTTATTTAAATAATATTAAATTAAAGGTTTAATCCTCACCTTTAATTTAAATCAATGGCTAAGATTGATTAGAGGAAAACCCCTATAAATAGCTATGAAGGGGGCCTCATTTGCTTCCTTTGGGGCTGACTACGTGAAGTGCAGAAGGAGAGGGTGCAGGACTTATTAAGGAGGTGTTTAAGCTTAGGGATTTTGCTTTAATCCTCTTGATTAGCATGATTAGCATACTTAAAATGATTTAAGGTGTGTTAATTAGCATCTATAGAGATAATTAAATTCAGATATCTGTATTTCACCATGTGTGATCACATCTAGTCGAATTATCATGAGATCATTAGTGTTAAGGCATGTGATTAAGGGTAAAATCAAGTGATTAATATACTATAATTAGCAACGGTACATGATAAATTTAGAAAGTTTCCAGAATCATGGAATCTGATATTATAAGCTCTCTGTAAAAATTTCAATGTCTGATTCAAATTATGTTCAAGTTTATAAATATTTTAATATTATCTTAAAGGTGTTTAATTATACTAAAGGTCTAAAGGGGTGATATAAAATAATCATAAATTGTAGGAATGCATCTTACTATGAGACTCACGTGTAGAAAAAGTTTCATTATTTTTAGACCATCATATTTCTGTTAATCAATTTTTAATACATGATAATAAAATAAATAATTATATAGAAATTATATATATTGTTCATAAAAATCTTACGATTTCACAGTATAGTTATTACATTGTGTGTGATGTATTCTTTAAATACCAACAATTATAGATGTCTGTAAGTGAACTTACAGAATTTTCAATAAGTTATTAGAAGTATAAAATTATGAGATAAACAGAAATATTTTATGAAAAAGTTTGAAACTTTACCAGAAGAATTAAATGCATGTTATAACTAATTTATTAAAATTTCATATTATTCTGGTCACAGAATCTTGACTTGTATAATTTTCAATGTTTGAACAAATAATTAAAAAATTGAATAAATATTAATATTCCGTGAAAAATCCTGAGAATGTTACAAAACTAATATATGATATTTATAAGTTAATGTGTAGTATATTTCAGTCATTGTGAACATTTTGAATAATTTTCTCTATTTAAAAACTATTGTTGTAAACCTTAGAAACTGATATAAAATTCCAGAAATTCGAAATACCGAATGAAAAATAGTGAATTTTCCCCTATATGATACTTCTGTCTGGAACAATGTTCTGTAAATTTTGAGTAATTTTCTGATCATTGTGGATATATTTAGTTGACTTATTATTCATGATGCATTTTATTATTCTATCAAAATATTAGTAATACAGTGTGAAAAATAATGAAAAGTTTCAGAAATGATATTTCGATTATGAATGATGGTTTGAAAATTTATTGTGATTTTTAGAGTATTGCCATTAAATTTAGTTAATTTTCCATGCATATGAAAATTTAAATGATTATGGAAATATTTGAATTCCTTCCTGAAAAATTATGAAAACTTTTCTGTGTAGTGTTACATACAAATGTAATTTTCAGTAAAAGTTTAATGACCTTCTGAATTTGGTAGCTAAAGTTAGTCAATTTATGATGCATGTTGGAGTATATGTAATTTCAGAAAAATTATAATTACTGCCTGGAAAATGATGAAAATTTTCTGTTTTGATCCTTCTTGTAAATGTATTAGTTCCTGAAATTTTAATGTATGCTGAGTTCGGAGAACAGAATTAGAAATTTTTGATGTATAAATGGAATATAAATAATCCTGTAAAAATTATAAATACTATCTAAAATTTTTTGATAATTTCTTGTTTTGATTCTTTCTGTAAATGTATTGATTCCATGAAATTTAAATGTATGCTAATCTCTGTAAACAGAATTATAAATTTTTGATATATATATATGCCCTTATATTTGGATAACTTTAGAATTTTAGAAATAAAATAAGGATTTTCAGTACTGCCATATTTTATACTTAATGTTCACAGCATGAATTTTTGAGTGGCATTTGTCCATTTCATATAAGTCTTATATATAATTATCAAACTATTATTACTGCCAAATAGACACTGCCACCATAGGGGGAGACTGGAACCAAGTCATAGAAATGCCCCTATGGGGAGGTTCACACTGTACTGGCCCCGAGGATAACGGGGATGAAATCCTAGAGGTGGACAAGTACCACTGGTTAAGGTGGAGAGAACTTCTCCCGATTCTGCGCAGTAACCAAGACTCATCACTATTTACCTAGGTGATCGAGTACCGACTGACTGTCCTTCTAGTGGTGGTTTGGGCACTGTGTCTTGGCTATTTATACTACTGTTACTTCTCACTAAAATGAAATTGAAACGACTGTTACTGCTTATTGAATTGATATTGAAACTACTGCTACTGTTCACAGAGTCGTTATTGAAATGAGTGTTACTGCTCACCGAATTGATATTGGAACTGTTATTACTGTTCATTGAATCGATACTGAAACTACTGTTACTGCTCATTGAACTGATATTGAAACTAGTGTTATTGCCTACTGAGCTGTTATTGTATTTTACTGTTATTACATTGTAAATGTTTACTGTTAATGAATCTCCGGTATATCAAATGGTGATTTGGAAAAGGACAGATTAGGTCTGTCTAGATCCTTTCACTATGCGTGAGACTACTCCGCCTTGTACTGGAATCATTTTATTGATAAATGATTCAAATTATATTATATGATAATGTTTGCAAATTTTGAATTCTCATTTACTTTGTCATTGATAGAATAAAGTTTTAATGTACATGCTTTATTTGTAAAATGCTAATATCATGACTTATGATCGTAAAAATTAAAATTGGGTTAAATGTATTAATCTCATAGGTCATCTATTTAAAATTATGCCTACGAATGACTTATAAAATGAAATACCGTAAATCACTTTGGATATGTTTTTACATGTTATGACTGAGGACTATGCCTAGTCTCTTACTGGGTCTATTCGTAGACTCACCCTGTTGAACATTTTCAGGAGAAGCGGTAGAAGAAAGCGAGGAGTGATCTCGCAGAGTTCTGACCGCAGCTTGGATTTACTACGTGTCATTGTCATAGGTAGTTAAGAAAAAAAAATGTGTGTGAAATTTGGTTATGTAATAAATGACTTGTTAAATCGTTATCTTTATTTCGATCTATGTGGATGAAGTCTTTTGACTATAAGCTGAATGATTGAGAAACTTTATTTCCGCTGCAATGATATCTCAATATTTATGTGAAATTCTCTACCAAAATGTACCGTTTGGATTGTCCCACTGTGACGTGTTGATCGGGATCCGACGTGAGTCTTTACGACTGGACCGGGTTTACGAGTCGGGACGTTACACTGGACCTCCATTATCAAGGACACTACTATGCCCCATAGTGGTTGGTGGTTGTTGGAAAGCAATCCATCTGTTTAATCCCTGAATCTATTCCAGATCAATTATGATCCATATTTGCTAATGCAGGGGGGCCGGAAAGTCCCCTGGTAAAAGCATGTCTGGAACCTCAAGGCTCCCATCAAAATCAAAAATTTCCTTTGGCAAATGGCTTGGAGGAGAACCTCAACCACTGATAGAGTCCACAAGTTCAGGCCGGGCATTAGAGTAAAATGTATTTTCTGTGGGTGCTATAATGAGAAGCTGGACCACCTTTTGTTCAGTTGTGTTATTATCCAGACAGTATGGACTCAATTTTTCAAAGCAACTAAGGTCCGGCGGCAAACCAAGAGGTGCTTGGAAGATTGGCGGGCAGAATGGATGCAACTAAATCCAGTAAGGGAAAAAAATGAGATATGGGAATTGTGCCTTCCGGCTATGCTCTGGGCAATTTGGAGGGAAAGGAATAATAGTGTTTAGAGAGCAGTTTAACCATCCCTCCACTATCATCCAAGACTGCACCAAATGTTTAGTGGCGTGGCACTTTACTGTCAAGGGGTTGTCAAGCCACCATTCAGCTATCATGTCTAGAATCCAGGGGTGGAAACATCTGATCCTGTAATTCTCTTTTCTTGGGGGGGGGGGGGAGCTATGTTCTTTTTTGTGGGGGTGTTTTAGCCACTTGGTAGAACCCTAGGGTGATGAAGATCAGTGATTGTAATATCTTCAGTTCTTCCTAATGAAATGTGGTTGTATGCCACCTTCCAAAAAAATTATCAATATTTGATGCTACAGACTGCAAATATTGCCACTCGCTTTCAAAGACCCTAGTGGTAGAATGTAGTTGATATCATATTTTGAAGCTAAAAACAAAAAATATGGAATTCACATATGTAGAACATGGAAAAAAATAGATCCATCCTTGATGTTGAAATTAATAAAATAGCTCCCATCTATGGAAAGAATAATAAATGGAAAAGGAACTTACAGCTAAAACCAAGAAAGGGATGACTTCCATTATGATAAGTGTAGACTTCACACCAATGGCACTAAAAAAGCCAATAGCCCCAAGAACAGAGAGCATAACAACGAGAACTCCTGATAAGCCAAGAAGTACCTGGAGTTCATGTAGGTAATTTTAAAATTACACGCAAAGGAGGAAAGAGGAGATAATATTTAAAACAATATCTAAGCCCATAGTTAAGTACGGGATGCACATATCAAAGAAAAATGAATATTGGGGGAGAGATGGCAAATAAATATCCCAAATAAGAATAGCCTGCCAAAGGAAAATTAGTCCAAAACAAACAAGGTAACCAGTGAATACAATGATTGTAACCAAAACATATATCCATTATGGTGGTTACATCACAAAGGATTAACCATTTCTTCCTATGAGGTATGAAGAACCACAACCTCAAAAACAAATGTTGCATAGTTCATACAGAAAACACTCAACTGATTCTAAAATACATTAACATTATGCATTATGCACTATGGTCTTATGGCAATCCTTCATTAGTATACAGCCATCTACAATCAAGTTTGTATTCAATGTTTTGACTGTTTAAAAAGTTTCTAACACCAAAACAAACATGGCAAAACAAATACAGCAGCTGCATTAAAAAGACGAAATATGACAATGAAAAGTAATTTCAGTGCCTCCCTTGTCTCCAGAGGAACTCAAGTAGTCAAGAGAAACTATGCTAATCCAGAAAACAGAGACAAAAACACTAAATTACTGATAGATCTTAAAAGCATGGAGTGAGAACAAGAGGAACTAGATGAGATTTCAGGAGGAATATTTTTTTAGTTTAAAGAAAGCCATTGTGTAGGAGAAAAGGCTTTCTGCACTTTTCCAACCACTTCTCAAAAACTCAGCCATTGTATCCAATATTTTTTAATTTTAGATTCAGTGCACTTGTGCGTATATGACATTTTGACAGAAGATGCGTCATGTGGAAAAGATTTTTGGACTAGATGATGTGGAGTATATTTCTTTTAAAGGAACATCAAATAAAATCCCCACATCTCGCAGGCCTAGGGTGGTTTTCTCTGTAGAACAAAGATGAGGTTTACTATGGCCATTTGTTGGCAAGGAACTTTGAGGTAGATCTGGCACCAAACTACGTTATGCCCAGTCCTGAGCTGCACTGAACTGGATCAACCTGATCAGCAAATCCTGGGGAACCAGTCTGATCCGAGCGAAACATAATAGGATTTATATCTTGTGTATAGGGTTATTATTGAGTGTATTTGGACTAGTTCCAACTATTATCTTTATTAGTTTTGGTGATAACAAATTCTGGAACAAGTCTATCTTTCTCATCCATGTGTGATGACAACAATAAAAGCATAAATGTCTAAATTATTCAAAGCTAAATCAAGAAAGAAGAAGAAGCCAGAAAAATATAGGTACTGAGGATCAAAGCATAGAGAACATAGGTGCAGTAAAGACAAATTAACTTAGTCGCTCAGATAAAATCCATAGGCACAGAAAGCAGCTAGAATATTCACTTAGACGACTAAGGAAATAAAGCTAAAGTCACCTTGTCGACTAAGCAACATAGACGCTTGAACTTGAAGCTAAAATGACTTAGGCACACAAGATTTCACATAGTCGCTAAGTTCAAGGATGGCAAACTCGGTTTCGGTCTCGGTTTCGCCCGGGTCCGAAACCGAGTTGACTCGGTTTCGGTTTCGGTTTCGGCCGAAACTGGCCGAAACCCATATAAAAGGTCAAAAAAATTAAATTAATTCTAAAAAATATGATAAAAAATCATAAAAAATATTAATAATCACTTAAAATCACAAAAATCATTACACATGCATTTGACTGAATAAGTTAGTGCAATAACTTTGAAGTAGACAACTACAAAAATTGAACTTCAAACATTGAACATGTGAAAGTTAAAGTAATATTCCATTGTACATTAATACAAGCAGTACAAAATTAGACAAAATAGATAAAATAATTGTTACAAAAATTCATTGATTCTTACCTAATATGGATAATAATTATTAGAAGAACCTTCTCCCTCATCGTCTGGCCCTTGATGTTGATACCCATAACCATGTTGCATGTATGGTCTATATTCACTATAACCAAACAATGAGGTAGCCAAGTCATGCATCCCTCTTTGGATCCCTCTTGGAGTGTTTGGTTGGCTTGAGCCGAATCCAGTATCAGCATAAGAATCTTGAGGAAGAGAAGAGGAACTGGCCGGATGGAAGTTGAATGATGGTTCATAACCCCACGACCGATAAATCGCTGCCTCCTGTTGGCTCCATAACCTGATGGATGCCCATATTGACTCTGTGACTCATGTCCTCCCTCACCCTGACTGTATCCTCTGCCTGTGTCTGCGTGGAAGGAGGAAGGACCACCAGCATCCCCACCGCCAGTAGTAGCACCTGTAGCACCTGGCACATACGAAAATATATAATTTATCTCCTACCAAAACCTTTTCTGATTCGAACTGATAATAAGAATTTAAGTTACTTTCCAAAATAAAAAATCAAAGGATCACGAAACCTGCAGTCTCCAGTCGCCTTTTGGCCTTTGGGGATGCTTTTTCCTGTGCCGGTGTGCTTTCTTCTTGCACCCTTGACATGAATCCTGTTCCCCTTGGCGTGTGCCTCAAATAAATCTGCTTTAACTGTTCAATTGCCGGGTCCTCTCGAGCAGCAATATTTGTTCTCTCAGTTTGCCCATGCACTGATGTACTTCTTCTTAAGGATGTAGGTGCCTTGCCCATTCTAGGAGTGACTGGCCTGCTATCTGAGTCGGAGTGTCTAGCTGGCTGAAAATCATGTTGCTCCTCAGTGTCCTCAACAACCCTAGACATGTGGGCATGAGTATCTCTGGCCCTCTTTGATTTTCTTCTTAATTCGGGATCCCTTTGCTCATCTTCATCTAGTATGCCCTCTGCCCATCTTCTATCATCATCATCAAAAACGGGCTCATCAACCTGCTCTCGTGTCTCCACCCAAGACTGCAACGGATTCTCATCATCAAATAAGGCATCCACATCAATTTCTGCGGCGGCATCCCCGGCGGCGCGTTTGTCTCGCAGCTGTTGTCTCAACCTCATATTCTTTATTCTCAACCTCATATTGTAGTGGCAGTACACTAATTTCTCTAACCGTTCAGCCTTTAGCCGATTGCGAACCTTTGAGTGTATAAGGCTAAACGTGCTCCAATTTCTTTCACATTGACTTGCTGATGTTGTTTGACTGAGCACCCTAATTGCAATGAAAGCCAATGCATTGCTACCCATATCTCGGTTGTTAACCATTATCCACCAGTCAGCTGTTCCACCAACCATAAAAAAATGTATTTTAGTTGTAGAAATATATATTCATCAGGTTAAGAAATCCAAAAAATAAAATATACCTGGGCTCACTCTTCCCACAGCGTATTGCAATTGGGAGTCAGCATATGTCTCAGTCCTCATTCTGTAATGGTTCATCTACAAACATAAAGTAATAGATTAACATAACTACTTAAATAAATTCTATACATGTTATTGACAGTATCAAATAAAGGCGAACCTCTACTTCGGCCTCTAGTCTCTTTTCTGGATTCCTCGATAAACGACCAATGACTTTTAAAGTCCCTTGGAGCACCTCGCTATCAACATGTGCATCGGCACCGTACATAAATCGAGGGTTGAAGAAATAACCTGCATTTGTGTATAATTAACTAAATGAAATTTATAAAATAACATAAAGGCATTACCCCAATTTCAGTACAATTAATCACTCACCAGCTGCATGCAAGTCATGGTGTAATGTGTTGTCCCATCTCTGGTCAATAATTTTCCACCATTTTGCATAATGTCTGGGAAGGGAATGCTGCAACTCCAATTTGGCACGGTCCATGGCCTCGTATAGATAGCCCATATCATTCTTCTCATCGCCATCCACCATTCTTAGGACCTTCACGAGAGGTGTGACTACTTTCAAGTACCGTGACACTCTGTCCCAGAATTTGTTGTCGTCCACGACGTGGCAGACATCCAGATAATCCATCTGTGCATCAACATTGCCCTTGTCGATGTATTCCCGCAGGGCATTGTAGTACATGAAAGCTTTCAGCTCATTCTTATACCTGTGCAGATAAATGAAAATTGAAGCTGCATCAACTGCTACATATCAGTAAGGATAAAGTATCAAGAATTGAGATCAATCTTATACCTATGCAAAGACTCCAAAGAAATAAAATTGGAAGCAAATCTGGTTGGGCCTGCACGGATGATATCTCGCCCTCCACTGGCATGCGCCCTGAACATATTTAGTATCCTAGGATGGCCATAGATATACTGTGTGACTTTTTGTGCCTTGTCAATTGTCTTCTTCACATGCTTTTCCTTCCCTATGTCTTCAAGCATCAGATCAAGACAATGTGCTGCACATGGGAGCCAATATAAATGACTGCGCTTTTGCATCAATTTCTTCCCTGCAGCCTTGTAACTGGCTTCATTATCAGTCACCACCTGCACAACATTCTCCTCTCCAATTTGTTCTACCATGCCATCCATCAAATGAAACAAATAATTTGCATTCTTTTCATAATCTGATGCATCAACTGATTTCACAAACACTGTACCGCTGATGCAATAGACCAAAAAGTTTATCATGGACTTTTTCGTGGTACCAGTCCAACCATCACACATGATGGTGCATCATCTCTCCACCCATATATGCTTGAAGCTTTCAACCCAATCATGGAGCTCCTCAACCTCTCCCTCAAGGCCACGCCCGTATATGTCTCGACGTGAGGGGGCTTGCAAGCCAAGGCCAGCATCTGCTATGGCATCTATCATAGGTTGGAAATATTCACTTGAAGCTGCATGTGCAGGGACACCTGCATGAAAAAACCATTTGCAAATAGATTTAAATGCATGCCCTGCAACTTCTGCTGATTTTTTGACCCCTCTCATTGCTTGCTTGATTTTAGGTTGTGTAGCTTGGGGCCTTCTGTGCAGATAGCTGTCCATGGGACCTGTTCCCTGCGTATGTGGGGCAGCACCAACGTCAGGACGTCGTGCAGCTGTACTGTCATAGGTCCCTGAACCCATGGGCACCTTCCCTTTCCTTCGAGCGGCTTGTTCACGCTCCCTTGCTTCAGTCAGCTCTGGATCAGAATCCTCAGTGCCTTCCTCATCATCATCCCTTCTAACCCTTCTGCCAGAAATCTCCTCAGCAATTTCAGCCTCATCCTCAGCCCTTTGTTGCACCCTCTCCCTTTTCCCCAGAAGGCATTGGCGCATCTCTTCTCGCACCTCTCGGGGACAGTTGTCACATTGTCTGACCTCTCCTCTTACCCCTGCCAAATGTTGTTTTCCTCTGGTAATTCCGCCATACATTTCCTTACCACAGTAATTGCATTTCACCTTTCTTCTCTTAGCATCTATTAAAGACATGTGGGCCCACCCCGGATCCTCCTACCCTTGCTGCTCCTGTGTTTGCTGACGTCTAGGCATGATGCTGCATTAAGACAGTGACACACAAAAAGGTATAAGTACAATTAAAAACTTAACCCTTAATTAGCAAGTAACCCTTAATCACCCTTGCAAAAAATCAATTACCAGTATGATCCCACCCCAAAATCTTCAATGTAGTTTAATTGAGCTTCAATTTAGCCTAAGCAAACCGACTTAGACAAAAGCCCCAAATTTTATATACTAATTAACCGTTAATTATCATTTACCCCTTAATCACCTTTTGAAAAAATCAATTGGCAGCATGATCCCACCCCAAAATCTTTAATGAAGCTTAATTGAACTTCAATTTAGCCTAAGCAAACCGATTTAGACAAAAGCCCCAATTTTTATGAACTAATTAACCCTTAATTAGCAATTAACCCTTAATCACCCTTCGAATTAATTAACTACCAGCATGCTCCCGCTTCAAATTAGTCAATGAAACTTAATTGCGCCCTAATTGACCCTTACTAAACCTAATTAAAGAAAAGCCCCAAATATAAACTTCTAATTAGGGTTTAATTAGAAGTGTTAAAAATCTAATCATGGTTTTAAATTAACCTACAATACAACATTTAACCTACAACAAAAAAAATTCAACAACTCAACCAAAAAAACACAACATAAAAAACCCTAAATTTACCTCCACAAAATTTACCTCCGCAGTAGCAGTCGGACGGTCGATGTGGAGTGTGGACAGCCCCCTGCCCCCTAAAGGCCTAAACAAGCACAGCAGCAGCAGCCGGCAGCGCACAGCAGCTCCACACTCCACAGGGCAGTGGGCACAGGCCGCACCTAGCACAGCAGCCTGGTAGGGGAGGCAGCAACAGCTCCACAGGTCCCTGCCTGGCAGCAGCAGCAACAGCCAGCAGCTTCAGCAGGCAGGGAGGCAGCAGCAGCACCGCAGCAGCTTGGTGCCTTGGTGCCTTGGTCGCACGGGCCGCAGCCGCAGCCGCAGCCGCAGCAGGCAGGAGGCAGCAGCTGCAGGCTGCAGCACAGCAACAGCCGCAGAGCGGCGGCAGCAGCAGCACCCGGCAGCAGCACAGCACGGCGGGGGGGAGGGTTTCGGCCGAAACCGCTGCAGCAGCGGCGGAACTTCTGCGGAAGTGGGGTTTCGGGAGGGAGGCGACAGGAATATCACAAGTTTCGGCCGAAACTAACAGGTTTCGGGCCGAAACCGACCGGGCTCGGGCGAAACCAGTATCGATTTCGCCCGAAACCGATATCTCACTTACGTTTCGGGTTGCTACAGTTATTAGGCCCGTTTTCGTATCGGTTATGGCCGAAACCGATACGTTTCGGCCGAAACGTATCGGTTTCGGCCGAAACCGCCAACCATGGCTAAGTTAGGTGTTCTTGCACTTAGGCGATCACCCAATCGCCTATCACAGTAACTTAGTCGCTCTTTCGCCTATCTTACACTTAGGCGATATTAAGTTCACTTAGGCGTTATTAACATAGGCGCAAGAACGCCTATCTCATTAGATCGCCTATCTTTCTATAAGGTTTAACACAAGCACTACATCGCCTATCTCATTCACTTAGGTGACAAAAACACTTTGCCTATCTTAAAGGCATCGCCTATCCTGTTAGACTTAACTCCGCCTATCTTATTAAATGAACTCCGCATATCCAGATAAGACAACATTTTTAGGCGAAGCAGACATCGCCTATCCGGAAGATAACTTAGCTGCACTTCAGCTATCTATATTCTATTTCCTTATCTTTCTGATAGCTATAACTTATGTTGACATTAGGCATGGAATAGAACAAATGGCTATTGGTATTCCTGTTTTTCAGCTACACTAAAAACCTGAACGTTTTATATTTTTGGTAATTGTTGCTCTTAACCTGTGATAAAAAACTCTTAAGCGATAACAGAAAACAAAAATAACTTAGCTGCAACATAAAGCCATCAGCTATCTATTTCATATCTGTTTCATTTTTTAGATAGCTGCAGATTTAAATTGCTTAGCTAAAAATTCATAAAGCTTTATTCTTTGTTGAGCTGCAATTCAACGATGACTTAGTTAATGCTAAAATCTCCTTTGCATAATCGATTAAATCATATAAGACAGAAAAGTCCATCGACTATCTGTTTAGCAAAATGTCATAGTCAGTCTCAGACCGCCTATCTTCATAGTCGCCTAGATTTCTTCACATAGGCGCTGAACTTCACTCTATCGACTATCACAAAAGATAGTCGCAGCATCGCCTATCTAACAAACATTAGAACTGTCCTCGCTTATCCTGTAATCGACTATTTGTTAGTAGAACAATAACATAGTCGATAATTTAAAGATGAACGCCTATCTCTTATATCAACTATCTTCATGAGGCTGAATGCCTATCCTTCAAAGCCGGCCATGAGACAATCGGCTATCTCATTTGGCACAACTATAATGGCTATCTTATATAGTCACATTTATATAGTCATACACCTTAGGTTAATCCTTCGACTATCTTCATCAACTATCTTATATATCACTCTCATACTTGGATAACTGCAAACATAGTTGTTGCTTTGAAAAGCTTATTTTATCGACTATGTCAAAACAAGAGCCATTAGATTAAAAGTCTCATCTTAATAATATAAAATAGTTAAGAGCTTTAGAGACAACTCTTCAACGTCTATCCTTCAAGCTGTTGCTCGGACTAAATTACATCCTGATATAATATTGGCGGCAATACATCATATTTCGCCTGCTACAATTTATGTCTACAACAACTGAAATATTTTACGATAAAGAGGGAATTATACTAAATGCCTATCACAAAGGTTTCAAAATTCAAATTGCAGATGCGAACTCATTTTATAATGCTCAGATAGCATATACGGAACACACGTCAGTCTGCATAACTTTACTTGTGAGACTAACTTGTAGGACGACCTAGAAAGAAAGGTCAATCTAGTTATAAACTTTTTTAGGGATGCAAGATGGAAAGAATCAGACAGGTTGAACTCTATTTGGCACATCTCTGTGCCAGCAGAAAAGTTGCAGAGGAAGAAAACATATTCTAAGAAGACATCAGTAAATGCATGCCCAGCAAGACAAATAAACAAATGTCTTCTGTAGTACATGCAGGCTAAAAGAAATGAAAAGAAAAACGATTGTTGACTGAAATATTAAAAAGAATGTATTCAACTGGAGTGAGAGACGCTGGACACACACTGGGCAGTGCGGGAAGGAGCTGAGACCCGGGTACGGGTACATGTATTCAACTGGTTTCATGATGTATGAGAGCCACGTGGGCTTTACAAATAGGCCGAGGAGGCCAAAGTACAACTGGTGCAAGCCGCGGGACAATTCCGACACGTGGGTCGGTCCCCAGGTCAATGCATAATAAGGCGGGCATCCGCGTGTTTTTACAGAGACTCTCCACAAGGCTAGGGACGTGCCCGGTGTGTCGAGGGAGGGCTAGACTGGATGATAGGGGGAGATACTGGTCGACGCCTCGAGGAGGGCCGGACGCGGCTCAAGATGAGCAGTCGGGTACGGATCCTGAAAGGCAAGTATCTTCGTGCTGGGAAGTCGAGGCCATTCCCGGGGATGTTACTTCCGGGTTAAGGTCCGGTTAGCTCTGTTCATCGGTCAGAGCAGTCGGCGGCCAGCTCGAGGCGAGCGATGGGCACGCGGTCCCGTGACGGAGGTAAGTGCAGCATCATGGCGTATGTGTAGCCGTCGTAGGTTGTCATACGCGGGCAAACCCGAGGTGAGGGTGCTTTTGCCGATGTCATAACGCCTTACATGTGACGGGGAAGGGCTTGTGTGAGATGGCTAGACGCCGTATGAGGGAAGTGCGAGCAACATACCCTCGGCGTGTGTAAGCCGATCAATAAGCCAACCGCGCACACTTAGCTCCTTGCGTCCGTTCTTGCTTGCCTGCGGAAGTCTGAATGTCCGTATGTCTGTGCTTCTGTATGCATGCCCCTACCCCTTGAGCTCCTAAGGGGTTTTTATAGAGGAATATGAAGGGTCAGGGAGGGTTTAGGCGGACAAAGTTGAGAGCCAAACTTGGTCCGCGTAAACCCTTGTAAAAATATTTTTTTTTGTTTGCAGAGTGGGGGAGGGAGGGTTTAGGCGGACCAGCCTAGGAGCTGGGTTTGGTCCACCTAAACCCCTCCCCAGGGAGGTTTACGTGGAGCAAAGGCTGGGTTTTTTTTATTTTTGAAAAAAAAAAATTTGATTCTGGATGGGGTTTAGGCGGACCAAACATGGGGGCAGGTTTGGTCCGCCTAAACCCCTAGGGGTTAGCGCGGACCGGGCTCTGGGGCGCTGGGTTTTTGTGTAAAAAAACTTTTTTTTTGTTGCAACAGGGGTTTAGGTAGAGCAAAGCCTGGGGAGAGAGGGGGGCGGCCCCCACCCTATAAAATGTCATGTTTTTGTTTATTTTGGCCCCACTTTGACTCAGTGTGACCGCAAGAAGACCAAAGGATACGGGTGTTGGACTGGTTGACCAGCTGCTTGCACGTGTGGAACAAGAACGTTGACGTGGGACTTTGTGCGATCCCGAGGCTCCGTCGTCGAATCCTTCCACGCACGGGTATGCCGGTCGATCTTGTACAAAACTGGGAGATACTGGGACTGGAGAACGGCCGTGGGGTCATTGGGCTGGGAGAAGGGCGCATCCCCCAAGGGGGTTCGCCCTCGCCGGGGCGCGGTCGCGCCCGGGGCGAGCTCCCCCCTGGGCGAGCCGTGGCCCCGAGAGGTGGCCTCGGGGGTCTTCTTTTGTCGTCTGGGGTTGTCCTTTGAAGGACGGAGTGCTCCGGGATGCTGGGATTGGCCCGTGGGGGCTTGCTGTCGTAGTGTTGTCGCTGCCGCTCGCAAGGTGTTCGGGAAAATTCTCGACACACCCCGGGTTGTCGATTGGCTTGGGTGAGTGATTGGCGGGCCTTGGATTTGGCCTTGGGCTAAGGATAGGGGCTCACGAGAGCCGAGAGAGAGCCTTCCGGGCATGTGGGCCCGGTCTTCGTGGCGTATGTCGTGTAGTACGGCGGGTTGGCGAGCAGCCCCAGGTCACCCCTGGAGCTGAAAATAAACGGCTTGTCGCCGCGTGTCTGAGGGTCGAGGGTGGCCCCGACTTGCTGGAAGGCTGTCATAGGATATGGCTGGAGTGCTGGAGCCGCGGGTTGGCCCTCGGCTTGTTGTAGAACGGCTGGGATATGCACGCCCGCAAGGTGTTCGGGAAAATTCCCGACACGCATGTATGGGCCGCATACGGGTGCTATGGGATTCTAAAGCCTGTGGTTGACCAAGATAGGTCTTCCTTTGACTTTAGAAGGCTGGATGGAGGCGTCTTGGGGGTAGATCCCGGCCTCGTTGCTGAGTGCCACGTGTCGTGGCCTGTCGTCAGGGTGCCCCCGGGTTGGCCCGGGTGGCTGTGTAGAACGCGGGAAAACCCGCAAACTGAGTGATCGGGGGTGGCCCCAATCGATTATTGATGTTGCCGTGGGTCACGACTAGCTAGTTAGGACCCTTGGCTGGGCCCGGGGAGCCATAGGAGGGGCTGGGTAGCCCGCGATTTAAAGGTGTTCGGGGAAATTCCCGAACCCTTATTTCTCAACGTTTTGCTGGGAAATTATCTGGGTACAACAAGCACGCAGCCAACCAAGGCCGAGCAAGTGCTTCAACGATCTTATCTTTTTTAGCAAGCTTACATTGCATGGGTTGAGAGAAGCTAAAAGCCAATTCAAGACTCAACCACCATTACTGTTGAGAGCTCGACGTGAAGAAGCTAGACAGGATCTTCACTCCAATCTTTCCTTGCTTCTTCTTTAATCCTTATTTTCTGTTGAAGACCGTTGTATCTTATTCTGATTTCTCCAGCTTGAACATTCATGCGCTTAATGTACACATGTCTATGATAGAGGTATTATCTGTGTAAACCCACTTAACAGTGGTTTACTTCTCCTTGGGGGGAGAAGTCCTTACTTGCGGGCAAGAGTGCCTAGAAGTAGTTGGGTTTGGCTGTACCGTGAAAGCAGTTGGGGCTCCAGTGAATGAGTGCCCGGGGTGTAGCTGAACACCAACAGAAATAGGTAGGTTTGGCAAGCCTGTAAATTGGCTAGGGTCTCAGTGAGAAGGCGCCCGTGGTGTGGCCGATCACCTGATGAAAAACGGCTGGGTCTGGCTAACCCGTAAGTCAGCTGGGACTCTTGTGTAAGGGTGCTCGTGGTGAGCTGAACACCTAATCAAAAATAACTTTTGAACTATTCCCAGTTGGGGGAGAGTGAAAATCCCAGCAGTTGCTGGGTACTGAACGTAGGGCTGATAGAGATCAGTACCGAACCAGTATAAATCTCTTGCGTCCCATGTGTGATTGCTTTTGTTGCTATATTCCTGCATATTTAGCTTCCGTTGCACACAAGTTCCACTATCATATAATGATTTACTTTGATTGATCAATACCATTGTGCTTAAAGTCATATCTTATTGCGATTAATTTTTATATACCCATTCACCCCCCTCTGGGTAAACAGTCATTTATTGGGCAACAATTGTTACAATAAAAATGAAAACCAATTCAAACCCCCTCTGCCCTAAGCTTCTTCCCCCCCCCCTGATCAGAATCAAACAACCATGTCTGACAGATCGACTTCAAAACAACAGACAAATGGAATCTACCAAGTCCCACAAATTATGCTAGACCAAGTCCCGCTAGTTATGCTAGATGCATTGAGAATAGATTTTCCTCCCATACTTAAGATGAGATCAACCACCTAGAAAAGTGGAGATCCGAAGACACACTATCCCATGTGAAGTCAGATTAGAGCAAAGAAAAAAACTTAGTGAAGATACTTTCTAAAAAGTATAATACAAAATGGCTTTCCAGTTTGACCTCATTCCTTTGGATTCATTAAAATCTTTTGAATAATTTACATGTTCTCTAAAAGTTATTAATTGAAAGAATTGAGATTTATCAGCATCCATAATGACCAAAAGAAATGATCAGAATCTTTTATTATAAATTTTGTAACATCAGGGAGAAGTTTATGTAAGAATGTATCTAGATACTCATGTTTTTCTGAAAGTGGGTGATACCATTATTGTATTAAAAGTAAAAGAAGGATGTACAAGTGCGGACAATATGTTCCCAAAAAATCCCTATATAACAAAATAGCCTACACCAAGATGGTGTGACCCTCACTACCCACCCCCCAAAACAAAGTAAAAAGGGAAGAATTGTGAGAATTCACATTACAAAGGAGCTTCCCTAATATGCTCACCCTCTCACAAATGAAGAAAACCAGACTCTCCACTGCTCTAGCTTCTCCTCCGAAAGTTCTATTGTTCCTTTCTCCTCATATGGCCCAAAGTGTAGCATGAAGAATAATATACCAATTGAATCGATCCCCTTTTAGGTTCCATCTTCTGCACCAATTCCCTATTTAAAGCAGCACACTCCTTGGTAGGCTAAAAGGGCCCTGTATCTTTCTAGCGAGCTCACCCCAGACATCCTATGTGTAAGAGCATCTTACAAGCAGGCAGTCCAAGGTCTCCTCTCCACACAAGCAACATGTAGTGGCTAAATTCTGTAGAAAAAAAGTAAGTCTATCCAGGGTCAACAACCTCCCGTGGGAGATCCTTCAAATAAAGACCTTCATCTTCAACGGGCTACAGGAAGTGCAAATCTGTGAGGCAAGGCGATGGCTCACCCCTCCGTCAGAGATGAAAGAGTAGGCTGACCTAATTGAGAAAGTGTCCTCCTTCTCCCGCCTCCACCACAACTTGTTCTCTCTGTCCGGCTGTGGAGCAAAGTCAAGGAGGCCTAGGAGGTCCTCTAGCTACACCATCTCCTCTGGTTTAAGATTCCTCTTGAAAGTCGGTATCCATGTGCCTCTTGATAATCGAGGATCAAAAAACTGAACGACTAATGCTAGTGGTGTTGCTAAAACTACAAATCAGGGTTGGCAGTATCGGCCGAAACGTATCGGTTTCGGCCTATACCGAAACCGAAACGGGCATTTGCACTGTAGCAGGGCCGATACCAAAAATAAAATATTTTTTAATGATTTCGGACCGAAACCGTCCGGTTTCGGACCGAAACCGACCGAAACCGTCCGGTTTCGGTCCGAAACCGTCCGAAACCTAACTTGTTTTCGGGCCGAAACCTAACATTTTCATAGATTGCCCCCTTTTCTAACTGTTTTGAACTGGTTTCGGCCGAAACCGAAACCGAAACCGATACCGAGTCGTATCGGTTTCGGACCCGTCCGAAACCGAGTCCGAAACCGACACTGCCATCCTTGCTGCAAATAGCCTCGGGAAGGATGCCTCTAGTGCAAAGTCCCTGCACCATCTATCCTTCCAGAAAAGACACTTCTCATCCTTCCCAGTCATACCCAAATATTGGATGAGATGATGTCCATGCATGTCAAAATACCTCGCCAGATTGGTGAGATGTTGTATTGTGATGCTGGTGTCATCATGGATGGCAACCGAAACCGAAACGGGCCTTGTCACTGTAGCAAGTCCGATACCAATAAATATTAATTTTTTAATGGTTTCAGACCGAAACCGACCATCCGGTTTCGGTCCGAAACCGACCGAAATCGGACCGAAACCGGACCTGCTCAATAATATTTTTGACTTTTCTGACTGTTTTGAACCTGTTTCGGCCGAAACCGAAACCGATACTGCCATCGTTGGGTGTCATATCCAATCTCTCCCTTACCATAATATTGTTGCCTAATGATTTGCGCCCACAGACCTTCCTCCCCCACCCCTAACTTCCACAACCACTTACATAAGAGGGCCATGTTGAAATCTCTGATATTCTTAATTCCCCCTCCTCCCATTTTCTTGCTTCTGGCGACTCTACCCAGCCCCTACAGCTCTGCCCACTCCCATGCCAAAAGAGCTTCCCATGGATAGATTCAATCTTCTTAGCCACTATCTTGAGAAAATCCAATAGATGGAGAGAAAATAGATAAGTAGGCTACCAAGCACTAACTTACAAAAAACCAGTCTCCCACCCATAGGAGAGTAGCTTTGCCTTCCATCCTACTAGTCTAGACTTCTACCTCTGCACCATAGGCTGCCACTCACTATAATGTAAGGCCTCAGGAAATAGTGGGAGGCCCAAGTAAGAAAGAGGAAAGGCCCTATATGGCTGCGCAGAATGAAAGCCGCCCTCTGAAGCATCCTGTCATCCATGTTCGCACCCACCAAGAGACTCTTGTTGAACTGGACCTTAAGACCGTTGACCCCCTCCTACAACTCAAGTATCAGCCTGGCCACACAAAGCTAAGACTCATCCTCAGCTAGGAACAAAATGATGTCATCTTCATATTGTAGATAATACTACCACTGCCTCTACCAGCTTGAAATCCTCTTATCAATCCTGCCACTTCTGCTCTTAACCACATCCCACTCAATATGTGAGCCACCAGCACAAAAAGGAGGGGGGACCATAGGGTCTCCTTGGCGGAGCCCTCTGCCACTATGAAATGACGAAGTCGGCTTCCCATTGACTAGGACAGCAAAAGTGGCGGATGTAATATAGGTACATATCCAACCAATCCATCTCTTCCCAAAGTCTATGTTCCAAAACATCAAAAAGGGACTACCAGTTGACCATGTCATATGCTTTCTCGCAGTACAACTTCGACACCACCCCTTTCTTCCTCAAACTCTTCATGGCAAAGAGGCATTCATGAGCCACAAAAAAAATTCATAAATATGTCTATCCCTGATGAAGGCCACTTAGAAGTTGCTAACTAGCTTGTCAATAACTCTATCAAGTCTGTTTAGAAGCTTGGTAATAATCTTGCATATTCCATTCAAAAGGCTAATGGGCCTAAAATCCCAAAAGCATTATGCTCCTTGTTTTTTATGGATAACAACTAGGAGAATATTATTTATGCTTCCCAAGTAAGCCCTTCCTTCCTAGAACTCCATCATCCGCTGCCATGAAGTCCCCCTTGATGATGTCCCAACACTGCTAGAAGAAGGCAAGTGGGAAACCATATGGACCCGAAGCTCTGTTCCCTACAAAAGAAAAGACTGACTAGTGTACCTCCTCCTCTGAGAAGCTTTGGGAGATGGCTTCCCTTTCCTCAAGAGAAATGCAAGGTAAGAGGTCCAGGGCAATCTTCAGTCTGCTCAAGTCATCCTCTATATAAACTCTGGAGTAGAAGTCCCTCACCTGTCCTCTGATCTCCTCCTCCATAAAGAAAGAATGGTCACCCACTATTATATAGGTGATGGAGCCCTTCTCCCCAAGGCAATGCACTAGAAGTACGCAGTATTCTTGTCCCCTTCCTTAATCCATCTCTCCCTCGACTTTTGTTTTTAATAAATATTGTCCCTTGTGAGGATCTCCTAAAATTCTATCCTAAGATTATGCTTGTGCTTTCTGTCTGTGTCATCCAACAGCCCAACCTCCACCAAGTAGTCCAAAACCTCAATCTGCTGAAGAATCATATCTTTAGCTACTCTTCCAGGAAGTGTTTTCTCTACACCCCGTACCTTGAGAACGTGCGCCACCTGCTTCATTTTGGCCATCAACCTAGCCATAGCAGACCTTTTGGACCTCTAGACATTCCATGCTCGCCTGACGGTCTCCATGAAGTTTGCCTCCCTGAACTGAAGCCTCTCTAATTTGGAGCTTCTCCTCCTCATGTGTGTACGACTGGTCTTCAATAGGAGGGGTTTGTGGTCCGACCATAATCTTGCCAGAGATGACACCTCTATATGAGAATAGTGATCCTCCTAATCAACTAATACCAAAAATCTATCCAACCTGGAGCAAGTGGGATCTACCCTCAGATTGGACCAGGTGCATGGTCTGTAGTACCGCTTGATACGTACCGTACTGGGCCAGTACATTACCGATACCAACCTTGGCCAGTATAGTTTGGGCATTTGATCCCAGTACCAACCGGTACAGGAAAACAAAACAAAAAAGAAGAAGAAAAAGAACCGAAGTCGAAGAAGAACTTACCGTCATCGTCGCCGTTACCGTGGTGACTGGCCGCCGATGACTCCTCGTCTGTGAGTGCGAGTCTCAGCCATCCTCCTCCTCCTCTGTTCAACTCCACTTGCAAGGTAGGGCTGCAACGGTCTCGAGACAGGAGAGTCTCGGGTCGAGAGCAGAAGATAAAGTGAAGGTTGCAATTTATATAGAAGTCCCTATAAAATTGTCATGCATATCATATAACCCTCAAACATACAATAAACCCTAGAGAGACTGAGAGAGAGGTAGGGGTATATATGATGGGGGTGGGGTGGGGAAGGGGACAGATACCAGTTCATACCGGTACCAATATCGATATCGGCCTGACCGATACCAAATCTGATACTAGTTTTTCAAACCTTGACCAGGTGAACTATGCATTTGCCATACCAATATCAAATAGAGCAGCTTTCTCAATGAAGTCCATGAAGTCTTCCATCTCTTCAGTGTGGATGTAGTCTCCCTTCCTCTCCCAAGGTGCAGCAATAGCATTAAAGTTGCCACCTACACACCAAGGCCTGTCAAAGCTATGGTGGTGTCGTGCCAAGTCCTCCTATAGAAGCCTCTTCTCCTCCCTATTGTGAGGGTCATACACCCCCGTGAAGTCCCAAGAGAAGCCATCCCTAACATTTTGGAAATGTAGGGAGATAGCCCCTCTACTAACCTGTCTGTCTTGTTCCACCTCTTCTACCTCATACTGATTCCATGGGATCATGATGGCCCCGAATCTCCCCTCAACCAGGGAGGCCACCCCCTTGACAAGTCTACCCTATCTCTCTCATGATGCACTCCTCATCCCCTTCATAGTTGGATTCTTGTAGACACAAGATATCCATCTTACATCTCTCGACCAGCTCCTTCACCGCCCTCCTCTTTTACCCCACATATCCCTCTCACATTTCATGAGACGATCTTCATGTTAGTGATAGACCATCCCTACCCTCCCCTTCTTCCTCCCTCCCTCTCTCTCCCCCCTCTTCTGATATTCTCCTCCCTCAGCCTCAATTGCCATGTTGATAATCCACCTCTTCTAGATTTTGGTGAACACCCCTTTCAAGTCCCTCTCCACACCTACAAAGGAGATGCCAACCTTGTCCGTTAATTCCCTTACTTGAGCAGCCGTCACCCTCTCTACCACTGCCACCAGCTCCTTCACCTCCTCACTCCCCAGTGTACATTTATCGGAGAGGTCCTCTTCCTCCTACTCCCCCTCCTTCACTCGCTCTACCCCTTCCGATGTCTCTGGAATGACTTCCTCTCCTTCAGAATTCGACTCCTCCCCTACCACTTGGGCTTCAAATTCACCATCCTGCCCTCCTGTGTCAAGTTCTGGATCACTGTACACCATAGCCTGCGTACACTGGTTGGAAGCTGGCTCTACATCTGGGAACACCTGCAGTCTGGAGGTAGACGTTGCCAACCCCTCCCTATAATTATCCAGACCAATCCAACCGGGGGCTCCTTGCTATCGATCGCCAGCTGCCATCACCTAGTCAAGGATGCCTGCCGCAGCCTCCGAGGTAATCAGAGGCCACCACACCACCTGTCGCTGGAGTGTGAGCACCTGCATTTCAAGGTTGAGGATTCCTCCGGCCGGTGCAGTCACCACCGGAGGATGTTCGCCAGGCTGGGCAACCTCGTGGCGGGAACCAGATTCATCTGCCGGCCGCCTTGGCTTGCCAATGAGACCCATGGCCGCCTCCCCACCTAGCAGAGGCGTCAGATCGAGCTGGGAGCTGGCTGGGACAAGCTCCGCCAGAAGTTAGTTGCCGGAGATGACTGCCACTACCAGGGTAGGGTTTCCCTGGGAGAAGCCTGCATTCAGGTGGAGGAGGTAAGCACTATCAGTACCCTGCGGGCCCGATAAGCCTATGAACTAAGATTTAGGTAAGTTCCAGATAGTCGGGCTCGCCCCTGGGTCCCGATTAGCCACCCACATCCCTAGTCAAAGCCCAAACCACCAGTAGAAATACGGCCTATTGCCTTAGTGGCTGGATCCGGTCCTTTGGGAGCATGGTTGGCAGTTTCGGCAGAAACCGAAACATATCGGCTTCGGCCAGACCCGATACGAAATCCACCTGATCACTGTAGCTAAGCCGAAACGGTATAAGTGTATCGGTTTCGAGCGAAACCGATACTGGTTTCGCCCGAAACCGGAGGGTTTCAGCCCGAAACCCGTGGGTTTCGGGCGAAACCCACGTGAAGTTGAGTTCCCCCCCCCCCCCACCGATCGGGTGTTCTCAGCCGAAACCCTCCTGAAAGAGTCGAAACCCTCTACTGCTGCCTCCTGCCTGCCGCTGCTGCTGCGAGCCTGCGAGGCCTGCTGCTGCGCGCGCGCGCCCGCAGGAGGTGGCTGCTGCGAGGCCTGCTGCTGCCGCACATCCACTGCCAGTGCCAGCCCCTGCCCGGGCCAAACCAAGCCGGCCAGCGGCCAGCCTCAGGCCACGCCAGGGGCCCCTGCCGGCCTGCCCGGTCCACAGCTCAGTCGTCCGACCCACTGCGGAGGTAAATTTTGTGGAGGTAAATTTATGGTTTTTTATGTTTTGTGTTTTTTTGGTTGAGTTGTTGAAAAAAAATTTGTTGTAGGTTAATTTAAAACCATGATTAAATTTTTAACACTTCTAATTAAACCCTAATTAGAAGTTTAAATTTGAGACTTTTCTTTAATTAGGTTCAGTCAGGGTCAATTAGGGCTCAATTAAATTTCATTGACTAATTTGAAGTGGGAGCATGCTCGTAATTAATCAATTCGAAGGGTAATTAAGGGTTAAGTGTTAATTAAGGGTTAATTAGTTCATAAAAATTGGGGCTTTGTCTAAATTGGTTTGCTTAAGCTCAATTGAAGCTCAATTAAGTTTCATTGAAGATTTTGGGGTGGGATCATACTGGTAATTGATTTTTTGTAAGGGTGATTAAGGGTTAAGTGTTAATTAATGGTTAATTAGTTCATAAAAATTGTGACTTTTGTCTAAATTGGTTTGTTTAGGCTCAATTGAAGCTCAATTAAACTTCATTTAAGATTTTAAGGTGGGATCATGCTGGTAATTGATTTTTTACAATAGTGATTAAGGGTTAATTGTTAATTAAGGGTTAATTAGTTCATATAATTTGGGGCTTTTGTCTAAATTGGTTTGCTTAGGCTCAATTGAAACTCAATTAAGCTTCATTGAAGATTTTGGGGTGGGATCATGCTGGTAATTGATTTTTTGCAAGGGTGATTAAGGGTTAATTGCTAATTAAGGGTTAATTTTTTAATTGTACTTATAACTTTTTGTGTATGAATGTCTTAATGCAGCATCATGCCTAGACGTCAACAAACACAGGAGTAACAAGGGCAGGAGGATCCGGGGTGGGCCCACATGTCCTTAGTTGATGCTAAGAGAAGAAAGGTGAAATGCAATTACTGTGGTAGGGAGATGTATGGCGGAATTATCAGAGGAAAGCAACATTTGGCAGGGGTAAGAGGAGAGGTGAGACAATGCGACCACTGTCCCCGAGAGGTGCGAGAAGAGATGCGGCAGTGCCTTCTGGGCAAAAAGGAGAGGATGCAACAAAGGGCTGAGGATGAGGCTGAAATTACAGAGGAGATTTCTGGCAGAAGGGTTAGGAGGGATGATGATGAGGAAGTGTTGCACCCGTAATTTATCATCTTAAATTCCGGGATATTAATTCCGCATGTGACAAGGTTTCGGTACGGTGTATCACCATCCGATAGGATATTCCTACACGGGGTTCCTTATTCGGCACATCGCCGTCCCATCGAATATTCCTAAGTTTAAGGCTTTATAGCCCACATGTTATTACAATTTAGACCCCTTAGGGGGTGGTCACAAGCCAAGTGTAAGCAACAACGATTGTCAGGATCGTGTAGTTTCATTAAAATCCCTACGGGATTAAGTCTCCATCCTTTGAACGTGTGACTACGGGCAAAGTAAACTTCTACAAGAACGAATGAGACACCGGAGAAGGTCTATGTACCAAGAACAAGGTCCCTCGCACGTGTATCACGAAGCACGGACAACAAATCGTCCTCCCGCAGCGGCCTACGGCACGAGGAAGATGACAAACGAACAAGGAGGCGCTCCTTCTCGCTATTCTCCACGAGGCACGACGAGAACTTGAAGCTTCAAAGCCCCGGAGACCCCTTTTTATTAGAATCCAGCAGGAGAAGACCCGTCCGGGGCCGAAGGGAACCCGTACGGGGTCGCCGTCACCCGGACGGGTCTGCCCCGGAGGCGAACAGTCCCGCGCGGGACTGCCTCGGGGTGGGCGGACCCGCCCGGGGCGGCCCGACCCCGGGTGGGACCCACCAGGGATCTGCGACCCCGGGGAGGTCCCCTCGGGGCGCGTGCGGCCTAGGTGGGGACCACCTGGGGTCCGCGACCCCGGGGAGGTCCTCCCCGGGGCGCGCGACCCCAGGTGAGACCCACCCTGGGTCCGCGACCCCGGGCAGGTCCTGCCCGGGGGGGTCGCGACCCCGGGTAGGTCCCGGACCGACCCGGGGACCTCCCACCCCAGGGAGGTCCCTCTCCCGCGCGCGGATAGTAAAAAAAATTTGAAAAGTGACTCCCCGGGGTCATTTTCATCCTGTCGAACCCGTACGGGTCCGAACGACCCCGGGGAGGTCCCCCACTTCTATAAATAGACCCCCGGAGGTCCAGAAGGGGGGATCTAGCATAAAACAACTACATACAACACACTTGGAGCATTTTGTTCGTTTGTTCGTTTGTTCTGACCCACGAGGGGTAAGTCCCCGGATCTCGTGTATATGCCCCTATGAGGGTATTTTTGTAATTTCGCCCCTCAGTGGGCCGTGTTGTAAGTTTCTAAGTCTCGGGGCGACTATGTCATATGCTTCTGCCCTAATAATGGGAGAATCGCATAAATGTCCTCCCCTAGGACCGAGAAACACATAAGTCTTGTTATTTACAGTTTTACCCTGCAACTTTTGTAATTGGGGCTACGCCCTTATCCCCCGCTTCAACGCGGATCTTTGTACAGTCGACAACTCGCCGACAATCCTTGTACTCATTCTGATTATAAAAGCCCTCATCATGTTTTATGTATGTCCTCGGGGAGAAAATTATAAGAAAACCCCCGATTTTACAGAATTGCATATATATCCTCCTTTCGACCGAATTGACATCTATGTGTCTTCTACGAAGTCCCTTGTCATTCTTTTGGTCCAGAAATGTTGTCAGCTCAGTCCAACACTCAGATGTCATCCCAACCTTAGGTCTGCTCAGGGTAGGGTAAAATTACCAAAATACCCTTATGACCTAGAAATAGCCTCAAAGCCCTTAAAACTCTCCAGAAATGGCCTCAGCGCCTTGGAAAGTCAGGAATCCGGTCCAATTCCCATTCTAGTCTGGAAAATTACCAAAATACCCCTAGGATAGGAAAATTACCGAAATACCCTCGGGGTCCAGAAAATCTCTTTTCACTTCGAGAATACCTATGGCTTATGCATCTTTGCATCCTTACCCTCAAATTCTAGGGTTTTGCTCAGACTTAACCCTAACCTAATCAATGTGTTAGTGGTGAATGAATGGAGAGCTCCCTGAGCGAGAGTGCCCTTAACATCCGAGCCTATGGAGAGGAGTTTGGGGATTTCTTTGACAGTTAAACAAAGGTGTTCGGACGTTAGACCGATGTAAATCAACACTGACTCCGGTCAATGGGGAGAGGTCCAGCACCCGAACCCAAATCGTCTGATACGATGCGCACACACGGAATCACCCTCTATACTTGGGGGGAGGGGGATGTTTTCTTTTCAGAAAGAACAAAAATCTATCTTTTTTGTCTACGATGAAAAGCAGAAATATAGATTTTTTCCGTGTCTCACAGACTAGCACGCCCGGTGGGACCTTTCCCACCTTTCTTCTTTCTGTCAAAGAAAGTCTCTAAGCCTTTTACAAGGTTCTGATTTCCCTCCTCTTCCTTCTACAGGACGGAAAGAGGAGGGTATACGTCTCTCTACTCATCGGAGAGCTACTTGCGCTTCTGCGCCCTTCTCCGTTCGTGCTACGCACCACCACCACCAACAGCGATGGTTGCCGTCACCTACGGCCCTGAGATCGTCGCCAACCACGCCAGGCTCGGATACCTGGCAACCCCGCTGGTTTTTGGCGACTTCCCACCTGTCGTCGGCTCGCCCTTCTTCTTGGGCATGGTACCAGTGGCCGAAGTCAGTTCAGCCGTGCCTGCAACAACCGTCGGGGGCGTTAGGCCCTCGGCCCCAGCAGCTGGCCGGGTCAGCCCGGTCAACAAGACCCTTATTGGGGGTGCCAAGCCCTCAATCTCAACAGCCGGCCGGGTTCGCCTGGTCAGCAAGACTATTGTCGGGGGTGTTAGCCCCTCGGCCTCAGCAGCCGACCGGGTCAGTCCGGTCAACAAAGCCGCCACTGAGGGCGTCAGGCCCTCAGCTTCAGCAATTGGTCGAGTTCGCTCGGGCAATAAGTCAACCATCGAGGGCGTCAGGCCCTCGGCTTCGTCCGCTGGCCGGGTCCGCCTGGTCAAGAATACAACCGTTGGGGGTGTTAGTCCCTCGGCCCCAGCCGTCGGCTGGGTTCGCCCGGTCAACAAGGCAACTGTCGGGGGCGTCAGTCCCTCGGCTCCATCAACTGGCCGGGTCCACCCGGTCGAGAAGACAACAGTCGGGGGTGTTAGGCCCTCGGCCCCAGCAGCTGGCCGGGTTCGCCCGGTCAACAAGGCGACTGTCGAGGGTGTCAGGCCCTCAACCTCAACTATCGGCCGAGTCCACTCACTCGACACGGCAACTATTGAGGGTGTCAGACCCTCTGCTACAGCAACTGGCCGGGTCCGCTCGGTCCATAAGCCAACTGTCGAGGGTGTTAGGCCCTCGGCCCCAGCAGCTGGCCGGGTCCTCCCGGTCAAGAAGACAGCCAGTGAGGGTGTCAGACGCTCAACCTCAGCAGCCGGCCGGTTTACCCGGTCACCAAGACTACTGTCGGGGACGTCAGGCCCTCGGCCCCATCAACTGGCCGGGTCCGCCCGGTTAAGAAGACAACTGTCGGGGGCGTCAGGTCCTCGGCTCCAGCAACCGGCCGGGTCCGCCCGATCAAGGAGACCATCCTTGAGAGTGTCAGACCCTCTGCCACAGCATCTGGCCGGGTCCATCCGGTCAACTCTTCAATTGTTAAGGGTGTCAAGCCCTTCATCCCTACAATCAGTCGAGACAGCTCGACTGCCATGTCAACGGCCGAAGGTGTCAAGCCTTCTGCCCCAGCAATTGGTCGGGTCTTCTCGGTCAATCAAGTCACTGCTGACGTCGCCCCTGCTCAACGGGGGCAACGCCGTCGCCGTCACGGCACCAGATCCACTGCGGCCACCCTTAGAGGTACCACCCCTGCTCAACGGGGGCAGCGCCGCCGCCTCAACGACGCCGTGCCTACGGTGGGCGTAACCAACGTTGCTCCTGCTCAACGGGGGCAACGCCAACGCCGTCACGATGACGCCATGCCTATGGCGGACGCCACCACCGCTGCCCCTGCCCAACGGGGGCAACGCCGTAGCCGCAAGGGCGCAAAGCCCGAAGCGGCTGTCTCTCGCTCCGGCAAGACTGTAATCGTCGGAGATATTCACATCCGGCTCGAGGGAGGCGAGCCGATCCTGCCACGGGATCGTCATGTCCCGACTATCCCTACCTCCAACCGCTTCGAGCTCCTCCGACAAGTTCGGGAGGACGGAGCGAAGAACAAAAAGAAGCCTGCCGTATCGGCGGTAACCCAGGGCCCTCTGCAACGGCCCAAGCCACGAGTTGCCCGGTCAAGGACCCGCAACCAAGTGGAGGAGCGCCAGCTCCATCTGAAGAAGATCTGGGTCACTAAGGAGGAGGCCCGGATTATAAGGCGTGCCAGGGCGGAGGAGCCCTTCCGCATGTCAGAACTTCAGCGGATGCGGAGTCCGCCGAGCACTGAAGTATCGGTCTCTCCGGGGTTTACAACCCAGCCCCTACGGGGGCAAAAGCGCTGAGGAGACGGCAAGAAGGTGCGACCGACCTCCCCGTGGGCTAGTTCTACGCACACGGAGGAGGACCGCTCTCCTCAAGCATCTACATCCCGAGTGTCTGTCTTCAACAGATTGGGGATGCCACCCAAGCCGGAGCGACAACCGTCCAAGAAAAAGCGGGTGGTCCAGGTGACCGATGACACCGTCAAAGTGTTCACCTGTTACGTCACCTCCGGCGACAAACAGCCCGAGAACACTTCGAGAGAGCTTGACCAACCCATCCAATATTTGAGGAGGTCAAAACCCGTGTCCCGAATATTGGCGCAAGCACAGCAGGCTGCCAGTACGTCTCAACACGAGCCGGCACGGCAAGAAGAGCGCCAGGAAGACGTCCACAGTGTTGATGAGGACAATCACTCCCGGCACGAAGAAGAGCTGGGGGAAGAGCCACGGGCCCCCACATTGGAAGAGCTTCGACGGGAGAACCAAGAGCTCAAGAACCTGCTACAGTCGCTCTTGCGCGAAAAGGAGGTTCCTGCCCCACCTCAGGTGGCACCCACTGGAATGGAGCAGCAGCCTTCTCCCATTCCAGCAGCAGCCAACGCCTCTGTCGATGCTGCAAGACTCCCACTGGCGGTAGACTTCGAAGTCCTGCCGCATGGAGCCAATGCGCGGTCATCTGCTACTCCTGCCGCAGAAAGCCTCATGGCGCAGAAGCAAATGATTGAGCGCATTGTAGAGGCGAAGTTCGCTCAACATGACGAGGGTGTGGCTACCGTTGATTTGTACAGCGTGCCATATCCCCTACATCATCAATTCAAGAAGCTTCCACTAGATTGCCCGAAGGCCCCGAAACTCCAGAAGTTCAATGGGCAGGGCTCCCCACATGAACACTTGGCCTACTATATGACGACCATGGGTGAATTGGCACTGGAGGAGGCATATTTGCTACGGTATTTTGCCACGTCATTGACTGGCACCGCCTTCCAGTGGTATTCCAGGCTAAAGCCCAATTCTGTTGCTGATTGGGCGGATATGCAGAAGAAGTTTGTCGGCCGCTTCCAAATGGTCGAACGCAAAGTCTCCCTAGCAGAGCTTTGTTCCCTTCGACAGAAGAAGGGTGAAACAGCATTGGATTTCATCAAGCGATGGAGGGACGTCAGCATGCACTGCGATAATCCTCCGACGCCTGAGGACGCAATCGCCATCTGCCGCAGGGGTCTCTCGGCAGAGGTCAGTGAAAAGCTTCTGGGGTCAAACATCAGAAGCTTCGACCAGCTCAACACGGTGGTGGCGGAGATTGAGATGTTCTTTGCTGATCACCCTGTCCAAGCCTCTGCAAAAGGCAAGCCCTCCAAAGACTGTCTGACTGGCGGCAAGGAGGTAAATGCTGTTGACTTTTCCCCGACGAATGGAGAAAAGGGGGAAGGAAAATCCAAAGGCAACGGCAAGAAGCCTGATGCCAAAGCAAGTGCATCCCGATTGGCGGAGAACATGAAGACGCCCTATTCCTTCAGGAAAGAGCACACGAAAATGCTCTTTGATCTCTGCATGAAAGAGCAGCTCATCACCTTGCCGGATTCGCGAAAGCCCACGGAGGTGGATAAAACTGACGATCCTACCTATTGTGTGTATCACCGGAGGTTGGGTCATACCATCGGGGATTGTTATGTCTTCAAAAACATAGCAGAAGAGCTCATTCAAAAAGGCTTGGTAAACATGCTGGGCCATGCAGTCGACCCACCACAGCCGCATGCTTGGAGTCGGTCAAATCGGTCGGCCAATGTCGTCCACGTGGTGGCGATGGTCTCGAGCTCCAACGCCTCCGAGGCCGGGCCTTCAAATCAACAGTCCCACACCGGCCCGGGGGCAGCCCCTTCCTCATTCCCGAAATGTCTAGCACTGCGGAGAACCATTCGAAAAATCCGAGAGGAAATCCGGCAATTGCAATTGGAACAGAGGCGTCTGCTGCAGTTCCTGGAGAGCATTGATGAACAATTGGCCACCTTCCCCTTTGGCCCATTTGCCAAGGGGTTAGCTCCAGCCCACATACGGGAGACAGATGTATCACCCGCGGGCCGGGCCCCGCTCAGGAGTTGGCTCTCTGAAGAGTCCTCAGATTCATCTGAAGACGAGGAGGATTCACTGGGAGGCGAGGGGACTCCACTTCAAGTCGAGCAGCCAGAGAAGCTATACTCTTTCCCTTGGGAGAAGACCCCAAACATTATCTTCGCATGTCAGAGAGCGGGCTTGATCAGCCCATCACCTGTGGAGCAGACACCAGGTGCCGCATTTCACCAAGGCTATTGCCCGTACCATGAGGTGATAGGCCACATCATCCACAATTGTGAGCCATTTAAGGACCTCGCCGAGGACTTAATCAGGCGAGGGAAGGTCAATATGGGTGAGTTCCTGGTTGATCCACCTCAGCCACATGTACAGGAGAGTCTTCACTTCTCCGTGAATGTCATACATGCCTCAGCAACTTTCCGGCTCCCCGAGCCGCAGGAAAAGGGAGCCAGTTCCCAGCCACCTAAATCCACACTGTGGTACCCGGGGTGGCGACCCTCTCATCAGTGTTCTTTCCCCCAAGGAGGACACTGAGAAGATCTTTGATAAGCTCCTGGAAGATGGCTGGGTGCTGACACATGATCCGCCGTCTTATTACAATGAGACAGCCAAGAGGCATCCCCGCTATTGCAAGTATCATGCAAGGGTGTCTCACCCTACTCGGCAATGCCCAGAGGTTCAGGACTTCATTGAAGCCCTCATCCAGAGAGGGGTTGTCGATACGCAGGGGAACTTCATGACAAGGTTGCGCCTTGCAGAGGCCGCCAGGGAGACTCTCCAGCAGGTTCGGCGAGAAACTGAAGCTTTCTCCCGATTAACCCGACCAAGTGAGCCTGCGGAAAATGATGAATTCCCATTACTCACTAAAGGCAAGGCCACCTATAAAGGGCCTAAGGTCCAGAACCCAGGAAGCCAAGCCGAGGGAGAGAGTTTCAAGGTCAGTCCCAGGTCAAGTCAGCCTGGCATCGTCATGAGAGAGAACTCTCGGCCAGACAACAAAGGCAAAGCCAAGGCGTCAGAGCCTTCAGCCAAAGCTCCTACCAAGTCAGCAAGGCCATTAGTCGTGGAGAGGACTCAACCTCTTGAGCCTGCGAAGGCCCCAGTTAAGGCCTCTGTCAGCCCAGCAAGGCCGCCAATTGTAGAAAGGCCTCAGCAGCTCAAGCAAGCCAAGCCACCAACCCAAGCAAAGTCGGTGGAACCACGAAGCCCCCAGAGGCCCCACTGTGGACTGGCAGAGTTCCAGGAGTTACCTCCTGAAATAATTGCTCAGGTAATCAATGCCACCTTCCAAGCTCAGCCGGAGGAGGCCAATTGGACCAAGGTTGTCCCCAGAAAAAGCCGTGGCACTAAGGTTCCTAAGGAGTCAGCCCGGAGCAGAAAGCAAAAAGCTGGGGGCAAACAAGTCTCACCTCCAAAGCAAACTCCTCTCTCTTCTCAAGAGGCGGCACGCCAAAAGAAACAAGAGAAGAATCATAGGAAGAATTTGAAGAGGAGGTTGAAGAAACAAGCTGAGCAAGCAAGCAGCTGCTATGGAGGCCCCTGTTGGCACCGACTTATTTTCTCAAATTAATCGAGGATTAAGCATGGAGAAATACTCCCTAAATAGAGCAAAACGGCATATCGCCAAAGCTGCTCTACCAGTCAAGTTGAGCTCGGAAATCGAGACACTTCGTTGGGTCAAGCGGCGTAACATAACAATTGGGGATCGGCCCCGAACAGATGACACTACACCAACCGGTTTCTCGACAAACGGGTCAGTTTCGGGATTCGGGACAACCTGCCGTACCTTACGGCACTCTGTGAAGATTCGGGGATCACCTCGGACACCCTCCATACGGTGTCACACCACCGGCGCCTCAACAACCGGGTTAACCCGGGACTCAGAACAGCCTGCCGCATCATACGGCTCTTCGCCAAGGAGCGAGGGTCACCCCGACCACCAGACAAATGGCATCATCATGTCGACGTCCCAGTCTGCGGGCCCAACCAAGGGTCCTAACCAGTTAGCCGTGACCCGTGGCAACATCAACGATCGATCGGATCCACCCCCGATCACTCAGTTTGCGGGTTTGCCTGCATTCAACACAGCTACCTGAGCCGACCCGGGGGCACCCTGACTACAAGCCACACCATGTGGCACCCAACAATGAGGCCGGGGTCTACCCTCGAGTCACCTCCCTCCGGCCCTCTGAAGTCAAAGGAAGAGTCATTCGGGCCAACCACAAGCTTCAGGAGCTCACAGCACCCGTATACGGCCCACGCACGCGTGTCAGGAATTTCCCCGAGCACCTGGTAGGCGCGTATGCTCCAGCCACTCTACAGCAAGTCCGAGCCCAACTTGGGACTCCCTAGCAGCCCATCGCGTCATCCACCACCATCATGCGCCCTCGCCCCCGGAAGAAAATCTCTATTTTATAACGGGTCAACCCCTCAGTCAAACCCCAGTCTAACCCTCAGTCAACCCCAGTCAAACCCGCGATCAAACCCACGGTAAACCCTCAGTCAAACCCGGCTAGAACCCTCGGTCAAACCCGCGTAAACCCCTCCGGGAGGGGTTTAGGCGGACCAGACCCAACCTTGGGTCAAACCCGCGTAAACCCCTCCGGGGAGGGGTTTAGGCGGACCAGCCTCACCCCCAAGGCTGGTCCGCCTAAACCCCAATTACAATTAAAAAAAGTATTTTTTAATTAAAAAACACCCAGTCCGCCTAAACCCCCTAGGGGAGGGGGTTTAGGCGGACCAGCCTGCCCCCTCAGGCTGGTCCGCCTAAACCCCCATAAAATAAAATAAAAAAGACCTTTTTTAATCAAAAAAAGGCCCCAGTCCGCCCAAACCCAAGGGTTTAGGCAGACCAGCCCAGCCCATTGGGTTGGTCTGCCTAAACCCCCTCTCCCCACTCCGTTACACACACAAAACACACAAAAAATACAAAAATAAAATAAAAATGACACTGTTTAGGGGGTTTACCCGGACCAAGTTGAACCCTCAACTTGGTCCCGCCTAAACCCCCCCATGACCCTTCATCTTCCCCTATAAAATCCCCCAAGGGGCTCAATGGAAGAACATGCAATGGAACATGCAATGCAATGGAAAATGCAATGGAACATGCAATGCAATGGAAAATGCAATGGAACATGCAATGCAACATCCTCCGACCTAACTACCGCGCCCTCGGACTCCCGAGGCCTTCGGCAAGGGTCGGGGACGCGAGGAACTAAGTGCGCACGTGGTTGGCTTGTCGATCGACTTATACACGCCGAGGGTATGTCATACTTACTTCCCTCACGCGGCGTCTAGCCATCTCACACAAGTCCATGCCCGTCACACGAAAGGCACTATGACGATGGCGAATACACCCGCATCCCGGGTCCGCCCGTGTGTAACAACCCACGATGGCTATACACACGCCCTGATGCCGCACCTACTTCCGACACGGAACTGCGTGCCCACCACCCGCTCTAAGCTAGCCGCCGACCGCTCGGACTGATGACTCGAGTTATCCGGACCCTTGCCCGGGAATAATATTCCCGGGCCAGCCTTGACTCCCCAGCATGACGACATTCGCCTTCCGAGGCTCGGACCCAACCGCTCACCTTGAGCCGCGTCCAACCTCCGTCAGGCGCCAGCCAACGACCGCCCCTGCCACCTAGACAGTCGGGCGTGTCTCGATCTCCTCATGGAGAGCCTCTGTAAAACACGCGGATATCCGCCATATCCCGCATTGACCCGGGGACCGACCCACGCGTCGAAATTGTCCCGCGGCTTGCGCACATTGTACTTCGGCCTCCTCGGCCCATTTGTAAAGCTCACGTGGCTCTCATATAGCATGAAACTAGTTGAACACACGTACCTATACTCGGGCCTCAGCCTCTTCACGGCGCCCGCCTCCTTCAGTCACAACGGTGCCCCCGGCACCCGACTGCCAGTCACACCGGGCCCCGAGCACGACCATCGAGGTCTCCCGACGCCCGCCTCCTTCAGTCACAACGGTGCCCCCGGCACCCGACTGCCAACAACTCCAGTCACATCGGGGTCCGCGGCACCCGACCACTCAACAACTCCAGTCACAACGGTGCCCCCGGCACCCGACTGCCAGCTACCCCAGTCACAACGGTGCCGCCGGCACCCGACTACCCAGCTACTTCAGTCACAACGGTGCCCCCGGCACCCGACTGCCAACAACTCTAGTCACAACGGTGCCCCCGGCACCCGACTACCAGGTACTCCCATCATATTGGGGCCAGCGAGACCCGACCACTAAACAACTACAGTCACAACGGTGCCCCGGCACCCGACTGCCAGCTACCCCAGTCACAACGGTGCCGCCGGCACCTGACTACCCAGCTACTTCAGTCACAACGGTGCCCCCGGCACCCGACTGCCAGCTACTCCCGTCACATCGGGGCCCGCGGCACCCGACCACTAAACAACTACAGTCACAACGGTGCCCCCGGCACCCGACTGCCAGCTACCCCAGTCACAACGGTGCCGCTGTGTAGAGCCCCAAAATTTATAAAAGTAATTTCTAGTTATTTAAATAATATTCTGGTATTAATTGGGCTAAATAATCAATATAAGGCCAAAATTGTGTTAATCAATTAACCCAACCCACTTAATTGAAGTCCAAAAGGGTTTAGGACCTAGACCATTAGGTTTGGCCCATATTCTAGAAGGTATTTAAGCCTATCCACGAATATTAAGGATAAATACTAATAATATAAGATAATGATTTGGATAAATAACAAAAGAGTTTTTATAAATTGAAACTCTAAGCTACGATGACTGTAACGGTCTATCGTAAGACCGCCACAGCCATGTATCGCATGGGCACTCGACCGTTACATTCTTGTTAGTTCCGTAAGTGAAGGGACTCATGAAAAGATTGGAACTTGATGTTCCTATCCACTATGGATCGACTTGGGAAGGATTGTAAAGACTCTAAGGACTCTTAGGGATTAGGATTTGATGAAATAAGGACTCTAAATTCGATCTAATCCTTAAACCCTAGCCTAAACTCTATAAATAGGGCATAGTTCTGAACTGTGCGACCCTTACTTTTTGGACGTAAAGAAGCAAGGTAAGGAGTCATTATCTCAGGTAAGTTCTTTAGAATAATTTGTTTACAATACTTTAGACTAACTCCCCTCCGAATTTCACATCTTTAGGTCAAGAGGGCGTGGAGTTAGAGCCTAAAGAAGTTGCTGAAAAAGTCACAAGAGAAGGAAGGGATCTAGGGTAGGGTTCTCAACCAAATTCAAAAACTACAGTCTAAGTAAGAGGTAGGTTATCTCATGAACGGCAAAAACAGCATGATAGGACTAAAAGCCCTCTGGTTTGATTGAATTCCATGCATTATAGAGCATTGATTTCATGTTTTATTTGTTCTATGCACATCATGCACCTCTTAGCCAAATTAAGAAATTAAAACATGACTATTCATCTATTCATGATTACCTATGCACGTAGATGGCCTTACTTCGTTAACATGACTAGAAACTCATCATGTTTTGATAAAAGACATGATGTGAGTTGATCTCTTAGTTTCTATGATTGTTTTCTGTTAACAGATACTGTAACGGACTAGCATAGGACCGTCACTTTCAAGTAACGGCCCTACGACAGACCGTTACACACTCTGTGATATTTGAACTGCACTGTTGTTTCTAACGCGTTTGGACAGACGCGTTACAATCATGTAACGGCTGGGTCCTGACCGTCACTTTCACTGTGACGCCCCATCTCCAGACCGTTATATCTTGTGTTCTGTCAACCCTATGACTGAATACAACCTACCAATCTTATTATGGTTAAAACCTAGTTACCTAAGTTTTAAACCTAATCATGTGATTTTAAGGATATTTGATTATTCATGATAGGTATTGCATGTTTTGTCATCACTTCTACTTAAATTAGGTTAAACCAAATTCTATAGTTTTGTACTATAAAGCATGACTTTTTAACATTGTATTGACGGAGTTTTTATCATGATTTTCACATTGATTATACATATCTCTCTCTGTCAATAGAGTCAATTCTATACGTACATGGCACATATTCCGGTATGTTGTCATTAGTTCACACCTTGCACTATAGGAACACAATCTTGGACATGAGGACCTCTCTATTGGATAATCCTTCCAATGTACTAGGAAATCATTGTTTCAAGGCCTCCGTAATTCTCCGCGAGCCTGGGATTCCCACTAGGACGCCGAGTTGGTTGTATCAATGAAAGCCCATTAATTAGAACACTCTATCGTGGTTTTGATTCTTGAAATTTAACGGCCTTGAACTGGACCGTCAGGCTCACGTAACGGCCCAGTGCCAGACCGTCACATTCCTCTGAGTCTATTTTTATCTTTCTGGACTCGGATCACTGTAACGGCCCATTACTGGCGCGTTACATAATGTAACGGCCCAGCGTATGACCGTTACATAGCTTGTTTATGTTAACCCAAGGTTTGACCAAGGGTTGATATTCCAATGATTCTAGACAAACCTTGATGATCTAGAACTTGTCATATTGCTTTTTTTTATTATTATTGCTTAAATTGATCTAAATGAAATGGAAGTTAAGGAAAATACCGTTATGCTGTCGATTTATTTCTATGAGCATGACATTGTTTAAAGTCTATTTCTTGACTCCTACATTCTTATGTTGAAGCATTCATACATTGATTTTAGTTATCATGGAATTATTGGGAGTGCTATATTCTTGGCCATACTTTACTGTTATACTGCGTGGAAGTAGCTTAATTTATAACTGAAGATGCGATCGAGCACTGATTGTGTTCAAGGGCTCTATGCTAGTCCCCTCGGCTGATTGCCGGAAACATACTATTTTATAAACCATGGGGTATGATGCTACTGGCGTCGCATTGCGCTGGGAGTACTATTTCTATAAATAAGTGAAGATCCACGGCACGACATGACATTCTTGCTTGATATTCCACAGAAATTCACGAAGCACTTGCTCTTAAACATAAGATGCTAAAGTGAGGAATATGTGGCTTGCTAGTACAATCTCGTTACATTCTTGTTCATGGAAGGCCAATATCATGTTCTTGTTATATTCTTGCTAGTTCATTCTTGATCATTCTATCTTACATGGTTATCTTGTTCTATTGATTTGATCGCATGATTGATTCGCATTCGCATGATTTTACCTTATTTCTTTAGAGCAAAAATGATAATTACTTAAATAGTGCCTTCATGTTGATGCGAAGATACCTACTGGGCAAGTGTGCTCATGAGCTATTTTCCAATGTTTTTCAGGAGATGGAAATAGTTCGGATTCGGATTCAGGCTATACTAGTAGCGGGTCCGGAAGCGAGTGAAAGTGTTATAAAGATGAGAGTGAAGACTTAGGAAGTTAAAGTGTCTAGATTGAGTCAATATAATTTTCCTATTTCTTGAGTCTAGTAGAATGGAAATCAAATTAGTGATTGTATCTTGAATATTGATCATTTATGAAATAAAGTTGGAGTTTGAATATTATTGTGCAATTGCATTTATGTGATTGTATTGCGCTCTGATTGATCCTTGCTTCCGAGAGGCTTACCATGCCGGCTGTTTACGCTCCCCGAGCGAGTCTTCCGCTGTAATTAAAGGCTCGGGGCGTGACAGTTAAGTTCATCGAGGTATTATCCGCTTTGGCCTAGCGGCCTCACGGTTTTGTCCCTTTCTGATAGTGATCGGCTCCAGAATGGAGGACTTCCCGAGCAGGTCACCCATCCCAGTACTACTCCCCATTAAGCACGCTTAACTTCGGAGTTCTTTTCAAGAACTGAGCCGATACTTCAAAAAGCACCTCGGTGATATAGAGTACAACTTAGCTATATTTGAGGGTGTTACAATCTACCCCTCTTATATAGGCGACGTCCTCGTCGCTGGGCACATATAGCACGCAATCACGCAATCAAGCTCCCAGGCAGGTAGGACTCTAGAGGTGGCCCTACAGGCTCAAGAGGTGGCTCCCACTATATAGCACTTTGGTCCATTACGGACTCAAGAGGTGGCTCCCATAGCGTAGCACTTTGCCCTGCATGGCACTTAGTTCCCATACTTCCGGCTGGGGCATGGCTCTGATACCATTCTTGCTTGCAAGAGGCTTACCATGTCGGCTGTTCGCGCTCCCCGAGCGAGTCTTCCGCTGTAATTAAAGGCTCGGGGCGTGACACGCTGACACCCGACTACCCAGCTACTTCAGTCACAACGGTGCCCCCGGCACCCGACTGCCAACAACTCCAGTCACAATGGTGCCCCCGGCACCCGACTGCCAGCTACTCCAGTCACATCGGGGCCCGCAGCACCCGACCACTCAACTTCCCAAGCACAATGGTGCCTACGGCACCCCTACTGCCCCGACCTCGACACTGTCTCATGTCGGGAATACATTGTGACGCCCCTCGGGCGCCATCCTGCTCAGCCACATGTCCTCTGACGAACACTACGTACAGATACGGAACTACCCATACAATAACGCAATGACCCGGGAACCGTCACAAATGACGGAACTGTCCCGCGACTTGCAAGCACTTGTAATCGGGCTCTCACGCCCCCATATAAATGCCTTTCATGGCATATAAGTCATGTAATCCAGTCAGGGAGCGGATTCCCCTCCTCGCTGGAACCAGTCTCTCTGCCCCCAATTATCCCTGTTGTGTTGCTGTTGCCCAGTCGTTGTTGCATGGACTAAGCCCTCCCGACGTCGCGGCTCCCAGGGTCCCTGACTCTCTCTTCGGCAGTAGAAACAAAGGTATTCGGATTCAATCCGATGTAAAATAAACATCGGTTGCTTGCGACCGGTGGGGAAAGACGTCCAGTACACGAATCCCCATAATCGCCTGCGCACTCGCACCCGTGGAACCCCTTTTATCCATGTGTCGCCCGATCCCTCGAGCCACGTGCCGCGTCCCATGGATGGCAGTATCGGCCGAAACGTATCGGTTTCGGCCTATACCGATACCGAAACGGGCCTTGTCACTGTAGCAAGTCCAATACCAAAAGAAAATGATTTTTTAATGGTTTCAGACCGAAACCGTCCGGTTTCATACCGAAACCGGACCGAAACCGGACCTGCTCAATAAATTTTTTGCCTTTACTGACTGTTTTGAACCGGTTTCGGCCGAAACCGAAACCGATACTGCCATCCTTGACGCGTCCTGGCGACGCTTCCCCGGTCAATCCTCGGTTCCATAGGTGATTGTCGAGAAATCGACTGGCACGCCCGCATTCCACCCAGCCATCACTGTCCCAGTCTCCCAGAATGATGAACCATACGCCATCCCTTCCAGTGCGTTCCCATCGTTCTCTCTGCCTTCTTCTCAATACCCCCGGAATCCCCGCGTGCCCAGTCAACCTATCTCGACCTTCCGTAAAAGGCGAGTGTACACCCCCGCCGCGAGGACAAAACGACAAGTGACTCCCCGCGGTCGCAAACAGCCCCTAAAGAGCCAACTCCTCCACAAAGACTTCAAAAGCTCATAGACGAGCTGGAGGAGTACACTCCCCCTCGTCCCACCAGGGTCGTCACTCTAGACGAATATATTCCCTGGGACACGCTTGGGCGAAAAGCCCGCCTCCTTCAATGGCTCCGGGAAATGGCCCACCGTCTTGAAGAAGGTGAAGACTTCCTGATCCCGGAGAAGCTCTCCTTATTCTACAAGGATGAGGAGCTCACTGTCGAGATGCTCGAGGAAATGTTGCAAGAGCTCTCCTGTAACATGGTGGCGATCCCGCCGCCTGACAACATTTACGGTCCCACGGCTGATAGCACTAGAGGCAAGGCTCCTATGGCAACATATCAGCGTCGCTCGACAAGGAATGGCCGAGGACGTGGCCGAGGACGTGGAAGTGAAGGTCCCCTGACTCTTGACCGGGTCATACTGTTCAGAGGGGAGAAGCCGGGCCCATCTCCTTCACGGACAAAGACATGTTGTTGTCCTCTCAGTATCACAATCGCCCCTTATATATGAAGGGGACGATCAATGGGCATGACGTGAATCGCATCCTGGTTGACGCCGGAGCAGCCGTCAACATCATGCCTTTGAAGACTTTGGCACCTTATTTGCAAAAGGTGACCGATGTCAAGATCTCGAGATTCAATCAGGGTTCCGAGGAGGCGCTTGGTCGGGTTGTGGTCAAACTAGCCCTGGGCGATTTTGTCACCCAAGCGACATTCTATATTATCAACTCCGACACATCTTACAAGGTGCTGCTTGGGAGGCCTTGGCTCCACGAGAATTGGGTCGTCCCTTCAACTCTGCACCAGTGCATTAAATATGCCAAAGAAGGGGAGCAACATACGGTCTTCGCAGACCAGGTTGCCACGTTCCACCCCAATGAGTGCCATCTGGCCGATGCTTCACTATATTTTGGGAAGCCCACTTTAGCAATCCCCGAGCCTATAAAAGACAAAGGGAAGCAAAAGGTGGACCTTGAAGTTGAGGAAGGGCAGCTCTTCACTGTCAACCAAGACATGTGCACAGGCTGAGCCTCAATGCCGCCTCCAAGCCGACTCAACCAGAAAGACGGAATGTTGACTTTGAAGTGAACCTCATAAGCCGGGTCATTGATGAGAGTATCGCCTTACCGCCCAAGTGCCTCCAACTCTCGTCCCAACGGGGAGAGTATGAGGTGGAGCAGTTGAAGACCTTCACAGTCTCCTATCAACGGAGAAGGAGACGCAACAAGGACAAGGGGGACAATCCGATCATCTTTTACAAAGGTGACTTAGTCCCACTGGGCCCTCCTGAAGATGACTTCGGCTGGGATGCTCCCACCGATGTGATGCTAGAGCCAGTCCAAGAGATGGATGATATGCCGAAATACATCAAGGAGATGTATAGGAAGCAACACATCCCACAAGCTCAGGACCCCGTGCGAGCGGCATATTTTCATCAGCTGTGGAACCCCCCGCAGGTCCGAGGACAACCTCCTTTCTCCAGCAAAGATACAAGGGGACTCGGCTATGACCAGGAGACGGACTTCGAGGTCTATTATGCGGTCAATGCCATAGGACTGCTACCTCCTCATCACGCGCAAGCTGAAGTTGAGCCCAACATTGATGACTCTGTAAGGGAGTCCGGTGATGTGTCTACGACACCATCACCTTCATCAGGAGTCGACAATGATCACCCTTCAGAGGGAATAGCAGTCCAGTCTGCTAATCGTCGGCAAGATGAGGCCAGTCCTTCGACTTCAAGTCACGAGCAAGGGTGCTTCGAAGAATTTGAAGTCTACGAAGCCAACACTGATGACGAGGGAGACTTCGTCGACCTCCAACCAGCTCCACCGGAGCTTGAAGACGGTGGTCAAGCAACTGTGGACGAGTTGATTGAGATCAATCTCGGAAGCAAAAGTGATCATCGTCCCACCTTCATAAGTGCTCTCCTCGGCGAGGAAGAAAGGCAGTCGTATCGACAGCTCTAGAAGAGTTCAGGGATTGTTTCGCCTGGACTTACAAAGAAATGCCCGGGCTCGACCCTTCTGTGACTGAACATGAGCTGGCAATACTTTCAACAGTCAAGCCAGACAAGCAAGCTCAAAGGCGTATGCGCCACGAGCTGGAGCTGCAGGTCAATGCTGAGGTTGACAAAATGCTCAACGTAGACTTCATAGAGCCTTGCATGTACATTGTGTGGCTCGCCAATATAGTCCCTATCAAGAAGAAGAACGGCCAAGTCCGAGTCTGCATCGACTTCAGGGATTTGAACAAAGTATGCCCGAAGGACGACTTTCCTGTCCCAATCACTGAGACAATGGTTGATATGACCACTGGTCACGAAGCCTTGTCTTTTATGGACGGGTCGTCGGGCTATAATCAAATCCGCATGGCCGTCAAAGACAAAGACCATACGGCTTTCCGATCTCCTAAGGGGATCTTCAACTACAAAAGGATGCCGTTTGGTCTGAAGAATGCTGGCGCAACCTATCAAAGGGCAATGACCAAGATCTTTGACGAAATGCTACATGACCTTGTCGAATGCTACGTCGATGATTTGGTCGTCAAGACCAGGAAGCAGGAGGATCATTTGGCTGACTTGCGTCGAGTCTTTGAAAGGCTTCGGCAATATCAGCTCAAGATGAACCCGATGAAGTGCGCCTTCGGTGTCTCCAGCGGCAAGTTCCTGGACTTCATCGTCAGGTATCGAGGCATAGAAATCGACCCTGACAAAATCAAGGTCATAAGAGGACTGCCTCCGCCCAAGAACTTGACAGAGCTCAGATCTCTTCAAGGAAGACTCGCCTATATTAGGCGATTTATTTCTAATCTCTCAGGAAGATGCCTACCTTTCGGCAAATTGATGAAGAAAGGAGCACCCTTCATATGGGACGAAGACTGTCAGAAGGCTTTCGAGCAAATCAAGGAGTATCTACTGACTCCTCCTGTCTTAGGGGCACCTGTCAGAGGGAAGCCCCTTATCTTATATATTGCTGCTATGGATGCCTCTTTGAGGACTCTCCTAGCCCAGATCAATGAAGAGGGCAAGGAGCAACCGCTGTACTACCTCAGCCGAAAACTGATTGGGCCCGAGCATCGGTACGCGCCCATGGAAAAGGTGTGCCTAGCTCTGGTGTTTGCCGTCAAGAAGCTGAGACACTACCTCCTAGCTCATCGGGTGGAGCTCATCTCAAAATGTGATCCACTAAAGTTTCTGCTCAGCCAGCCTGTCCTCTCTGGTAGGCTCGGTAAATGGGCGCTTATCCTCATGGAGTTCGACATCACCTTCGTCCCACGCAAGGCGATCAAGGGACAAGGAATGACGGAGTTCTTAGCAACGCACCCCGTGCCAGAAGATTCGCCACTCAACTCCGAGCTACCCGACGAAGAGGCGTTGGTACCTTCTCAAGAAATTGGGGAGCACTCTGAAAAAGTCTCACCACATATGAAGCCGGGTGTCCTCACCCTTGATCTCCCACACTGGGAGTTATATTTTGATGGTGCCTCTCGAACAATCAAAAGGGCCGGCGGCCTTACAGACTATGTCTCAGGCGCGGGGGTAGTCTTTGTATCTCCACAAGGCGGCATCCTCCACAATTCCTGTGCACTCATGAAGTCGTTGACTAATAATGAGGCCGAATATGAAGCGCTAATCATTGGGCTTCAGCTGGCACTAGAGATGGACATCAAGTGCATCAAAGTGTACGGGGACTCGCAGCTCGTCATCCGGCAAGTCCTGGGCGTCTATGACGTCCGGAAAAAGCAGCTCATCCCCTATCATGCAGCCGTCATGAGGCTCAAAGAAAAATTCTACCTCTTTGAAATAGGCCATGTCCTACGAGATAGCAACTCCCAGGCTGATGCTCTTGCAAAGTTGGCAGCGGCCTTAAAACTCCCGCCTGAGGGAGAATTAAATATCATTGTCAGACATCGAAGGCTCGTGCCAAGTGTGCTCGACGAAGAGTCCGGCCTCACTATCTACGAGGTTAACAATATGCAAGAGGAAAATGCTCCCGAAGAAGAAGATTGGCGTGAGCCGATCATAAAGATAAAGAACGGCTGGCTTCCTCCTGATCGGGCTCAGAGGGTGCAACTGCTACGCAGGGCGACATCCTACCAGCTAATTGACGGCTTACTCTTTAGGCTCGTCCATGAAAAGGACCGATCAATCCTCTTACGGTGTCTTTCACCTAAGAAAGTAAAGACCGTGATGCACGAGGTCCACTCCGGGTTGTGCGGCGCACATCAAGCAGGAGTTAAGATGAAGAATAGCATCAAGCTCAAAGGGTTCTATTAGCCTACCATGTATGAAGATTGCAACCAATATGCTTGTACATGTCATCAATGCCAAGCATTTGGCCCAATCCCTCGGCGGCCACCTAACCCGCTCCATCCAACAGCGCCTACTTGGCCATTTGTAGAATGGGGCATCGATATTGTGGGACCATTCCCACCATCATCTCAAGGCCACAAGTTCATACTGGCTGCCACTGATTACTTCTCCAGATGGGCGGAAGCCGTTCCGCTACGGAGGTTACAGGGGAAATAGTTGCCCGATTTGTAACGCACTACATTATATATAGATTCGACACCCCCAGCCGGATTATATCCGATAATGGGACGCCATTCAGGAACAAGACTGTTTATGCTTTGGCGGCCAAATTCCATATTGACTGGAGGACGTCATCAGTCTATAATCCCCAAGCCAACGGGTTGGCCGAGACCTTCAACAAAACCCTCTGCAAGCTGCTGTCTAAAATAATAGGTGGCCGCAAACGGGATTGGGGCGAGAAGGTCCACGAAGCCCTATGGGCCCATCGGACCATTTACAAAACCCCCACGGGTTGCTCCCCATTCTCTTTGGTCTATGGAGCCGAAGCGGTGGTCCCTGTGGAGATCGAATTGGCGTCTTACCGCGTTGCTGTGCACGCCGGATTGCCAGTCCGAGATAGAAAGGAGGCTTGAAGAGTTGTCCAACCTTGAAGGTGAAAGACTCAAAGCCTACAAGCACTTACAAGTGTACCAAGCCCGCATGACACGTGCGTATGACAAGCTGATCAAGCAACGGGCGTTCAAGAAAGGTGACCTCGTCATGATTAAGGAAAAGGATGTTCTAGCAGGAAGATCCAGCGACAAACTCCAACCCAATTGGCGAGGACCTTATGTCATTCAGAAGGTCTATGAAGGAGGGGCCTATACGGTCCTCGACCACAAGGGAGATAATCCCTTCCCTCCTCTCAACGGCAAGCATATGAAGCTCTACCATGCGCCACCGCAAGAGTTTCTACAGCAGTCCTCACAGGACAGTACCTCTCCTCAGTGAAGGTTCCAAAAAAAAAAGGGTTAAAAATACTGATACCCCGGCGGACTCAATCAGCCTTCAACGGTTGGCTGAGGGTAAAAAGGCCATAGACTAGGTGAAAACCCGAAAGGGCGCCTCGGGCAAAAATGGGCAACCCCTCGGTGTGAAAATCCGAAAGGGCGTACCGGAAAAAGCTAAAGGGGGGCAGCCTCGGCGAAAACCCGAAAGGGCGGTGAGGTTGGTAATGTGAAAAAAAAATCCTCTCACTGCTTATTCTATGGGTGGCTCTAAGTCAATGACTCCACCCCATCATTGTCAAAATATCATATTGATGTCATGGCTACGCCTTACACGTCATTCTATGACACCTAGTCCCACCGACATTCTGACGTCATCATACTTTGTCCCATCGGGATTACCCATGTCTTGAACTTCCTGAGTTCGGATCTCGTGTCTCTCCGGGCTATCCAATCTGTCCTTCATATGTCCCATCGGGCTTGGCCTATGCATGTCCCTTTCGGGCTGCCGACCCATTCCGCCTATTGGCTTCCGGGTTTCGCTCATGTGTCTCTTCTAAGCAGTTAAACCCACTCACTCTTTGGTCCCACTGGGACTGGCCTCAGTATGCTCTCTCGGGCTGCCAACTCATCATGCCTTTCGGCTCATCTACCCTTCTTGGGATTGGTCTCAGTATGTCCTCTCGGGTTGCCAACCCATCATGTCTTTCGGCTCATCTTTCCTTCTGGAATTGGCCTCAGTATGCTCTCTCAGGCCGCCAACTCATCATGCCTTTCGGCACTTTTCACCTTTCTGGGATCTGGCCTCAGTATGCTCTCTCGGGCTGCCAATCCATCATGCCTTCTGGCACATGTCCCACCGAGTCTGGCCTCAGCATGTCCTCTCGTGCTGCCAACCCACTTCTTCGCCTATCGGCTTTCGGATTTGACTCTCACGTCCCACTAGAGCTGTCAAATCCACCTTTTTTCTTCTTCTGGATCTGGCCTCTGCATGCCCCTTTCGGGCTGTCAACCCATCCCGCCTCTTGGCTTCAGACTTGACTCATATATCCCACCGGAATCGCCAAGTCTATTCCTTTGTTCCCACGGGCTTGGCCTCTGCATGCCCTCGTTGGGCTGCCAACCCTATTTGCCTATCGGCGCACGGATTTGACTCGTACGTCCCACCCGGGTTGTCAAATCCCCTCCTTTTATCGCTTTGGGTCTGGCCTATGTATGCTCTCTCGGGCTGCCAACCCGTCCCGCCTATCGGCCTCCAGGTTTAACCCGCATGTCCCTTTCGGACTGTTAAACCTCCTCCTTGGTTGTCCCAACCGGGCTTGGCATATGCACACCTCTCTTGGGTTGCCAACCCGTTTAACTTTCGGTCTGGATTTGGCTAATTATGTCCCGCTAGGGCAGCCGAACCCATCCATTTGTCCCACCTCTGCGGCACACACGTCCCTACAGGAGTGCCACTTTCTCCTTGCTTTCTGGCATTATAGGACAAAAAAAAAAACGGGGTTAAAAATATTGAGGCCCCAGCGGACTTGGTTGCTTCTGTTAGAGGAGTAATCAAGGGCAAAAAGACTTTGACCCGGCTAAGGTGAAAACCCGAAAGGACGCCTTAGGCAAAAATGGGTACCCCTCAGTGTGAAAACCCGAAACGTCGCACTGGAAAAAGCTAAAGGGGGCCAGTCCTGGCGAAAACCCGAAAGGGCGGTAGGGCTGGTAAAGTGATAAAAAAATATATATGCAAAAAAAAAGGAGACACGTGCAAGAGGATGGAAGCAAAAACAGCTATGCAAAGCTCTGTCCTTCATTCACTAATGTCATCAAGGGAGCCCGAGACAAGCCCTCGGGGGTAACTCAAACAAAAACGGGGCGTGAGAGCCCTATGTACAAGAAAGTACCAGAGCTCGTCAACCACTGCGCTCGTCCCTCCGCAACTCAGCAAGGCGAGTCTCCCTCTGGAGGATCTCCTCCCGAAGCTCATCAGATCGGCGACGACAGGTCTCCACCTCAGCCTGGACAATACGATGCTGGTCGGCAGCCTCCTGAAGATCTCTCTGTAGCTCCTCCACTCGGAGGGGGGCCCTCCGGCTACGCCCCTCGACACTCGCAAGGTGGAGGTCAGTCTCCGCTTGGGCCACTCGAAGTCCACATAGCTCCTCCTCCTCCTGCTGGACCTGCAGCTGGGTCCTCTGTCTTTGCTCCTGGGCAAGATGAAGGCGAGCAAACTCACTCCACAAGACTCCCAGCTTCGTGGTCCATGCATCCCGGGGAAGACTCAACCCGTGGTAGCTCCTGGTGAACATGATGCGAGACGGACACGCGACCTGGGACTCTAGCTCGCGATCGCCCCTAAGCAAGGGAAGACGTGGACCGTGCGCGGTTGAGAAATCGGCAGTGAGTCTCGGGTATCGGCCTTTCCGCGTTAGCTCGGATTGAGTCACGGGACGGTCACTCACTCTCGCTCTCGCAACGGTGATAAAATGATAACAAGCTAGATAATCTATCACTCATGCAGCGGCATATACAAAAATATACGAGTAAAGCAATGCCTACGAGGAGGGTAGCGAGTGTACCTCCACGCTCCGGGCGTGGGGAAGACGTTCCTGGCCAAGTACGGTAACTCCCGATACAACGGTAAAAGTTAATTACAACAGTGAATTTTATTGCCCACTCCACGCAGGGAGGTAAAGGACTACAAGTGGGGCTCGGGAGGACCGACCCTGGGTTGACGGGCAGCAATCTGGAGGTGCGTACGGCACGAACTCAGCCTGCTGGTCCGACTCGGCACTATTCCAACTCAGTGCTGCGCCAACTCAGTTGCTGACTCACTGGACAGCAAGCAACGGTTTCCAAAGGAACGTCGCCTTCCTAAGATCTTCTGGAGGCGCCGCTTGGCTGGGACGGTGGCAGGACGTCCCTGAACGACTTCCTGAAGTGGCGGCTCCTGAAGTTGAATTTTGATATTTATTTCTGAATTTCTCCTGAGCTGCAATTTCGGACCTGCACAGGGAACAGATCTGCACACCTCGGCTGCAAGAATTACGACGCTCAGATCCGGAGGCCGATCGAGGCGTGGCTGGTACCGTTGGAAAGATGACGCATAGAAATATAACATATATATTTCACAGGTCCATCCAGTGGACGGATTGAAAATGAGGATGACTGTAAGAATGTTTATTTTTCTGACCCGGACTGACAGACAAATAGGGCAGTAAGCGATCTACCTGAAACTGACCTTTGACCGAGGGTCAAATGAATTTTCTAGACTCCACGAAATTTATGGTGGAAGGGGATATATGTGTGGAACACTGAGTAATTTTTTGGGATTTTCTGAAAATTTGTAAGGGGGAGGGGAAAATGCGACAAGGTGACTCTGTCCCGTAGATCTGCAAAAGGGCAGATTACTGAGAGGACAAACAAAAATATGGGAAAAATACCTAATGACTTCCAAATGACACGAAATTTGAACTGGAGGTTAAGGGAGATGGACAGAACAAACCCTCAAAATTAGAGCTCGATCAGACAACAAGAATCAGAGATAAAAATCCGGAGGTGAGCTTCTGTCCTGATGGAGATAGAACTCCGATGAGTGGCGGTGGCGGCGCGATGACGGCTCGAACGGCAGCGGCGGCGGCAAAGAAGAACTCAGAGGGGCTGAGAAGAATGTAGGAGAGGGCTTCACACCCAAGATTCAGAGGGGCTGAGAAGAATGTAGGAGAGGGCTTCACACCCAAGATTCAGCAGAAATCCATCTGCAAAGGGGGAGAGGGGGAGAGACAAGGGGTGCCCTTGGGCTTGCTCTTGACAAAAATGCTTAATTTTTCATTAATTTCTCTAATGACACTATACATAGGCTTATATAGAGAATGGCAAGGGGTGGGGGCTGGGAATTTCGTGGGAGAGAGGGGATTTTCTTCCCCATGTGGTCAAATGACCAAAAAAAATAAAAAATACAACATAGGATAAACTATATTATAAGGGGGAAGCATCTTGGACTTTAAGGGTTGGAATATTGGACTTTTTAATCCAATTGTCTCCTTGAATGGTCAAGCTATCTAGAAGCCCACCTTGGACCTTTGACTGACCCCACATGGGCCCTAAGACTTAGGTGGACCAATAGGAAAGGAGATGGGGGCCCCTTGCTGGTCCTACTGGACTTTTGTACAAAAACCCAAAGAATCCTAGGGAATGACACATTGGCTTATAAAGCCTTACAATTGTGAACATACTTTCCCAAGGATATAAAAATAAACTAAAAGACACAAATGCAAATAAAATGTTAGTGCTCGGCGTCGATTCCCATCAACTCTCCCCGGGTGGGAAGAACTCGACCCCGTCGAGTAAAGGGTGCGGCTGCTCGAGTAGCTCCGGTGGATCCGTCATCGTACCATGAAGCGCGGAGTACGCTCCACTCCAAATAGTCGACACCTGCTCATCCCGTATAGATTCGATATGCACACGTTGCTGGGAAGAGGCTAGAGGTAGACACTCCGGGGTGGGGTCACTCTCAAATGAAGGAAACGGCTCAAAGACTCACTAGGAATCACCGATGAGTCCCTTAAGTGACTAAATCCGATATGAAGTAGAACCGATCCCGAAGTCCGACTAGTCTCGAACTCGAAAGAGACTAACAACGCGAGCGTACAAACCGACTCGACTCGATGTATGCACAAACACACGACAGACAAACGAAACAAAGACTCACAAAGACCCTAAACAAACCTAATGTTAGTCCGACCTACGCATAGGCGATGGTGGACCAGGACACCCGAATATGTGCCATGCATGCATGTTATGCAACCGGAGATGGGTGGCATGGGGAACACCTAAACGTTCAAGTATGACCCAGTCATGTATTGACGGCCCTTTGGATTTGGGAGACTTGAGAGGGCTAGGAGAGCCGGGTGTGGAAGAGCCGGGTGTGGGTGTATCGAGGATGGGCTTAGGTGGGCCGGGGGAACCAAAGTCTTCATTACCCCCAAATGATGGTTCGGACCTATTGCTATGTGGAGGTTGCTTGGCCCGAGTGGAAAAGGTGGGATAGTGAACTCCGCGGAAGAAGTGGAGTGAGTATGAAAGCTCAGGAGGTTCACTAGTGAAGGGGTCAAAAGGGTCGAAGAAGGTATGACCCCATGAAGTGGGTTCCCCCATGACTCGGTCCCAATTTAAGAATTCATAATCACCGTCATACATTGTGGTCGGTGGGACGACGGTCATGTCTAGAAAATAGGATTCCTCCCTTGGGCAAAAGGGAACGAAGTCGAACTCGGCCGGCATCGGGAGGAATAGAAGAATCTCCGTGGTGACACAACGCACGATGCACACGGAGGTAATGGACCCTATGGCCGGATGGGTGAAGCTACGACTAGTGGGTTGGTCGAAGCCTCGGGTCAATAAGTGCGTCAACTTCCATTGCCAACCTAAACCAAGAATAAGGTCACCCAATGTATCAACATGGTGACTAGACCGGAATGTCGTGTGGTAGGAGTTGACGGACACCAATGCTAGGGTGGGGTCCATGGATGGGTAAGGAGGTGGGACCAAGCCATCCTTGAGCCAACTAAGAAGCGGCTCGGCTATGTATAGCGTACCCGTTAGAAACACGGGTGGCTCGGGCTTGGGTGGCTCCAAATAAGATGGTTCCGAATAAAGTTCAGAAGTAGAAAGTGGCAATGGAGCACTCACGGGTGGTGAAGGAGCATGTGCCCTTTCTATCCTTTCCAACCAATCCGAAAGCATTTTCTTGATTTCATTTAAGGTGCGGGTTGGAGTAGGGGCCTCGGGGTGGACTCGCTCCTCATCTCTCGGCTCGGGTGTGGACCTAAGCTCGGCTATAAGTGGGGCTTCAACTTGGTTGGAGGCGACTGGGAGGACCACTTGATTGGGGTTGCTTTGGTGGACTTGGATGGAGGTGAAGGGGCGGGGTTGGTTGGAAGTGTGACCCACTTGATTGTGGGTGAGTTGGTGGGGTTGGCTAGTGGTATGACCCCCGTGGTTGGAGGTAGGTGGGCGGGGAAGGTAGACCCTCCTAAGCGCTCTCTTCATCTCCCACCATGACTCGATGGGCCTTAGCCTCCTATCTTCCCGAAAGTATTTGATATCCCTCCATGTTTCGGCGGCTTCATAGAAAAGTCGCATTTTGGCAAAGTCCACCTGCATGGGACCGGACATAATGTACACCTCGAAGTAGTCGTCCATAATGGCTTCCCACTCTAGGTAGTCACTCGGATTATCGGAGCCGTAGAAGTCCCGGGCTACGGGCCTTTTGGGGTGGTCCGGGTGGTCCTTCCATTTTAGATAGTATCGCCACCATGCAGAAGATGCGGCCCCTTGGTCATCCATGGGACACGGGGACGCTAGTGAATGGACATGCCAACAGTTGGTGACAAGACACTAGACCGACTATGCAAAGTTAGAATGCACTAACTAATGCATACTAAGGACCCTAGACTTAAACCAAGACTCGGTACGTGGCGGAGTTAATCGATCCGAAGATCACTCGCGCAAGTGTGCGACCTTCCCGATAGGCATAGCCTAACGTTCGGACAACACCTTTTAATATACCGAATAAAGGTATGCTATGCAACCTTAGACCGACTTAGATGATGACTAGACGTAAATGACACTTTTTTTGTTGTTTTGGAGTTTTAAACACCCTAGACTCAATTGGCGCTCTGATACCAAATTGATGCGGGACGGACACGCGACCTGGGACTCTAGCTCGCGATCGCCCCTAAGCGAGGGAAGACGTGGACAGTGCGCGGTTGAGAAACCGGCAGTGAGTCTCGGGTATCGGCCTTTCCGCGTTAACTCGGATTGAGTCACGGGACGGTCACTCACTCTCGCTCTCGCAGCAGTGATAAAATGATAACAAGCTAGATAATCTATCACTCATGCAGCGGCATATACAAAAATATACGAGTAAAGCAATGCCTACGAGGAGGGTAGCGAGTGTACCTCCACGCTCCGGGCGTGGGGAAGACGTTCCCGGCCAAGTACGGTAACTCCCGGTACAACGGTAAAAGTTAATTACAACAGTGATTTTTATTGCCCACTCCACGCAGGGAGGTAAAGGGCTACAAGTGGGGCCCGGGAGGACCGACCCTGGGTTGACGGGCAGCAATCTGGAGGTGCGTACGGAACGAACTCGGCCTGCTGGTCCGACTCGGCACTATTCCAACTCGGTGTTGCGTCAACTCGGTTGCTGACTCACTCGACAGCAAGCAACGGTTTCCAAAGGAACGTCGCCTTCCTAAGATCTTCTGGAGGCGCCGCTTGGCTGGGACGGTGGCAGGACGTCCCTGAACGACTTCCTAAAGTGGCGGCTCCTGAAGTTGAATTTTGATATTTATTTCTGAATTTCTCCTGGGCTGCAATTTCGGACCTGCACAGGGAACAGATCTGCACACCTCGGCTGCAAGAATTACAACGCTCAGATCCGGAGGCCGATCGAGGCGTGGCTGGTACCGTTGGAAAGAGGACTCATAGAAATATAACATATATATTTCACAGGTCCATCCAGTGGACGGATTGAAAATGAGGATGACTGTAAGACTGTTTATTTTTCTGACCCGGACTGACAGACACACAGGGCAGTAAGGGATCTACCTGAAACTGACCTTTGACCGAGGGTCAAATGAATTTTCTAGACTCCACGAAAATTATGGTGGAAGGGGATATATGTGTGGAACACTGAGTAATTTTTTGGGATTTTCTGAAAATTTGTAAGGGGGTGGGGAAAATGCGACAAGGTGACTCTGTCCCGTAGATCTGCAAAAGGGCAGATTACTGAGAGGACAAACAAAAATATGGGAAAAATACCTAATGACTTCCAAATGACACGAAATTTGAACTGGAGGTTAAGGGAGATAGACAGAACAAACCCTCAAAATTAGGGCTCGATCAGACAACAAGAATAAGAGATAAAAATCCGGAGGTGAGCTTCTGTCCTGATGGAGACAGAACTCCGATGAGTGGCGGTGGCGGCGCGATGGCGGCTCGAACGGCGGCGGCGGCGACAGAGAAGAACTCAGAGGGGCTAAGGAGAATGTAGGAGAGGGCTTCACACCCAAGATTCAGCAGAAATCCATCTGCAAAGGGGGAGAGACAAGGGGTGCCCTTGGGCTTGCTCTTGGCAAAAATACTTAATTCTTCATTAATTTCTCTAATGACACTATATATAGGCTTATATAGAGAATGGCAAGGGGTGGGGGCTGGGAATTTCGTGGGAGAGAGGGGATTTTCTTCCCCATGTGGTCAAATGACCAAAAAAAATAAAAAATACAACATAGGATAAACTATATTATAAGGGGGAAGCATCTTGGACTTTAAGGGTTAGAATATTGGACTTTTTAATCCAATTGTCCCCTTGAATGGTCAAGCTATCTAGAAGCCCACCTTGGACCTTTAACTGACCCCGCATGGGCCCTAAGACTTAGGTGGACCAATAGGAAAGGAGATGGGGGCCCCTTGCTGGTCCTACTGGACTTTTGCACAAAAACCCAAAGAATCCTAGGGAATGACACATTGACTTATAAAGCTTTACAATTGTGAACATACTTTCCCAAGGATATAAAAATAAACTAAAGGACACAAATGCAAATAAAATGTTAGTGCTCGGCGTCGATTCCCATCAGAACACCTCCAGATCAGCCCTCAAAGCCTCCACGGAGGGCAATAGATCGGCCTGGATCAACTGATCAAGACCCTGCAGGAGCTGGTCAGCCATGGCAGCATGCAACGCCGTCCCAAGTGCAGGAGCGTCAGGCCATTCAACTCCAAGGGCAGGGAAATCCATGGGTGCCACGCCTGCCCCCTCTGCTGACCCTGGTTGTAAAAAAAAAAGAAGAGAGATTGTGAGTGTATCACCACAATAACATCACCAGGGTAAGACTCCAAGAGTGCGAATTTCGAGGACCTTTACCTGAGGCAGTCTCACTCGCTGGGTTGGGCCCACAATGAGATCCCTCCCTAGAGACTGGAGGGCAACTATCAACAAGTGCCGGTCCCTGCTCCACGGATGGTACAGGCGTCGCCGACCTTTCTGCAAAGAAGACAATGAATGGAAAGTCTTAGTACTCCGGCCATACCAAAAACCAGAATAAGCACTTCATATTTAATGAAGACATACCAGCCTGTATAGGTGCCTCCTCTTCAACTACAGCAGGGTTGACCTCTGTCGTTGGCTCCATGGAAGGAGAGACAGCTGAAAGAAGGCATCCACATGTCAAATGGTGATCAATATCACAAATGAAAGGAGTCTGGTTGGATGGATGACAAAATTCTTTAATTTGACAACAATATACCTTTCGTCGCCAAATCAGTGGAGGCCGCGGCCTCGTCAGCGGTGCCTTGCTCCTCAGATGGCATATGAAATGAGCCTGCTGTCAGGTCTATCTCTGTGGACCGAGGGAGGCTCCTCTCCTTCTGATGATCGCCAGCTGTTTCAAAACAGAAGCATCACAGAATGTTAACGTGCAGCAACATGTGTGGCAGGAATGATGTACAGAGTATCTTTGAGCATACCTAAAGTCCGCGCCCGGCTAGACTCTGCAACATCGGTAGTACCTGCCGATGGTCCCATGCCTAGGGACGATGCCTCCTTGCCAGGGATTCCAACCTCTGCAGTCAGAATCCTAACCCCTTCATCAAAAGCTGGCAAGTCAGCAGAAGAGCCGACCTCTATGAGCTTGGAAAGCTCATCCAAAGGGAAGGTCGTCTGAGCAGCTGTATGACAATGAGCAAAACAAGTTAGATAAGCTCATTATTTCATGCACAGAAAGAAAAGGGGAATCTTAAGTCACCTGGGCCCATCCTGACTTCGCCTTCTTCAGAAGCACTTGATGAAGAAGAAGAACTTCCGCTGGAGGAGGTGCTGGAAGTCCCTGTCCTTGATGAGGTGCTAGAGCCTCTCCCTCCTGAAGAACCGGACGGCGAAGAAGTCTCCTCGACGCCAGAGGACCCCTCCCCTCCTCCAAGGACAGGGAGAGGGGTCTGAGCTCGAGAAGTCCCTGCAACGTGCAATGCTATATTAGCTGAAGCACATACTTCATCTATTTGAAGGGGGAACAAGGAAAGGTTAAGCATGCAAAACACTAACCTGCCTCCGGAGCAACAGAGCCCCCGCCTGTATCAAGTGCGGGAGAATCGCCGGTCACAGGCGTATAGTCGTCGGTAAGAGGGTCCAATCCCTCAATATCCACGCTGAAATCGGGGGCGGACTCGTCCACCTCCAACCCCGCCTCTGCGAACACATTTCCGGGGCGAGGAGAAAAGTTTGTGGCAGGCATAGTCTCAGGAGGAGCTACGTTAACAAAGGGAAATAACAGTCAAATTATAACATTTTCAAAACAAGTTGCAATACTGATTTGAAACAAACATTCACCATCCTTACTTGGAGTATCTGCCGAAGTAGGAGACCCCTCCTCAGGACGCGGGCGAGCGGTAGGCCGCGGATCACCCTCCCGGATATCAATCCGAGGCCTCTTCCTACGGCCACGAGCCTCTGAGCTAGTGGCATGTCCTGCAAGTAAAAAAAGATTGCATGAAATCAGCATCTTGAATTGTAGAGCAAAAGGAGACGGGGTTAAATAAGTCAGCATATACCTGGATCCCCAATAAGCCTCTCAGGCTTCAAGATGATATGCTCGGTCTTCAAGCCAAGGACCCGAGCAACCTTACTCACAATGGTGCAGATAGCATTGGAGGTGGTAGCCACCTCCAAATCTGAGATGTACTCCAGGGGACCCGCGCAACCCACTGCGTTCATGATGTGGATCTTCCAAGTTGTGAAGGCACTGCCTCCTAATGCCCCCTCGGGAACAGCTTCGGATAGCTGGGACTGGGTCTTCAAACCACAAGAGGTCTTCAGATCCTCCCACCAGGAGTAAAGGGCCAGAGGGTCAGGGTCTGCTCTTCGACGGGCAGACTTAGAAGAAGAAGCCGCAGCTGGCGCACCCCGCAAGGGCTTCAAAGCCCCGGTGTACTGACTCCTATCAACAGGAATAGGGAGTCCGTCCTCCGTCCAACGGGTCTCAATCTCATGAATGACCTTGGCGGCTCCAGAAAAGTGAGATCTGATGAACTCCGAATCCAGACTCTCATCCCTCCTAGTATGGAGGAAAGACAAAGTACGGCGAACGCTGGCGAGTTGTAAAACTGCATCCTGGTCCGGATGACCAGTAAAAGTGAACAGCAGGGGCGCAGCTGGATTGTCCACCGGTGTCCTCTGTGACAACTCTGGCAACAGTAGGCCGGCCCATGCACTCAGATAGTGGGTGGGCATCAAAATATCCTTATCTCTAGGAGATGAGTGCGAAGTCAAGGCCCTGAGGCTATGAAAGATATTCGCCAGTGCGACCGGAGCAATAGCAAGCCTGCGCCCGCAAGCCAGTAGACAAGCTGGGTAAATCACCTCTGTCCGCAGAATCCCCTCCTCTCCATGAGGGATCACAAAGCTGGCCAGCCAGTAGGCCAGGTAGGCTGCCAGGTACGTCAACGGCGGCAGCCCCCTCAAATTCCACCCCCGTGTCGGGGCGGGTAAGTGACGAGGGTGTGAAGCAAAGCGGAGCTCGACCTCGCGGCATTGCTCCCAAGACATCCCCGAGGTAGCAAACTCCTCGTAGAAACAATAGGGACCGCTATAGAAATGTGTGACCCATGCATTCAGAGTCACCCTCGGCGTCCGTGTGGCTTTCTCCTTGCCCACGAGGGCCAAGTCCCTCCAAGTCTTCATCAGGTACCTGAAGCAGTATGACATGAAGTATCGGCCTGCTCCATCAGAAGCACTCAGATGCAGATCATTCAGGCATAGCTCCTCATATGGCTGTCCGCAAACTGGAAGACCAGAAATCCTGTGGAAAGCCTACAGGTCTAGTGAAGTCTCCCCCTCAGCAGTCATGAAGGTGTTCCAGCGCCTGTTAAACCTCTCAGCTAGAGCTTGGACCAGTCCGGTGTGGCAGGGATATGAGTATAAAGTTGTTGTCACTGCATGACGTATGCATGCCCTATCAAGTGTTGTCTTGTAAACTAGCAGTACACCCCATAGCCACTCTGTGGCGCCGCGGCGATAGCAATGGGAAAGAACAACGGCCCATTTCCCGTACCAACTCGGGGTCCTATGTGCCAAAATCCTCTCTAGCATACAATCAGCATCATAATCATCATGAGCGCAGGCTGCGCCAGAGGGAGTCAGAAACATCCCGTCAAGGACAACATCTGCGGCCCTGTGATGTCCGGCCAGATGCCAAGCAGCTGGTGAAGACGGTACCGCCCTCACAGTAAAACTGTCAAACTCCCTGTAGGAGCCCAGACTCCTCTGGTCAGGGTACTGTCGCTGGCGCACAAAACCCTCTAGGAAGCTCGAATAAGAAAAACTGCAGGTGCCATGCATACTATCCCGTCCGAGCAATATGGCCCGCTCCAGGCGGCGCCTCTCCTCTGGAAGCCGGGGGTCGTCAGCCTCTGCTCCAGGTGGTATAAAACTCTGGATGAAAGGGAAGAGGTGACGGTCCAGTGGAAAGTGAGATGGATAGCCGCCCGACCGATCATAAGTGTAGCATCCCAGCCTCCGTGTGATCCTGGAGACGTCAACAACACCCTCAGTGGTGGTAGTGTCCCCAATTGGGCCCTCAGCGACCCAAGCAACTTCGCGGTCCGCCGCGTCAAAGCCCTCGGGGGTGATGCTGCGAGGAGGGAATGGTGGCATAGGCATGTCCGTCCTCCGTACATAATGATCGTCACCACCGCTGGTCCTGGATCTCTGGGAAGTCCCTCTACTCCGTCTGGAACGAGCCATGTCTGCAAGAGCTGTAAGGCCAAGATCAGAGAAAGCTCAGTCAGTCAAATCAGCATATGGGCAGCAATAAGGCTATGGAAAGTCACAAAACTCCGGCATGCCTATGAGCACGGAGAATGACAAAAAAGCCGTGGAACGCACGGGCCATCCGCCCCCGCCTCCGACTTGGACGTATGTCCCATGGGGGGCATTTGTTGCACCCGTAATTTATCATCTTAAATTCCGGGATATTAATTTCGCATGTGACAAGGTTTCGGTACGGTGTATCACCATCCGATAGGATATTCTTACACGGGGTTCCTTATTCGGCACATCGTCGTCCCATCGAATATTCCTAAGTTTAAGGCTTTATAGCCCACATGTTGTTACAATTTAGACCCCTTAGGGGGTGGTCGCAAGCCAAGTGTAAGCTACAACAATTGTCAGGATCGTGTAGTTTCATTAAAATCCCTACGGGATTAAGTCTCCATCCTTTGAACGTGTGACTACGGGCAAAGTAAACTTCTACAAGAACGAAGGAGACACCGGAGAAGGTCTATGTACCAAGAACAAGGTCCCTCGCACGTGTATCACGAAGCACGGACAACAAATCATCCCCCCGCAGCGGCCTACGGCACGAGGAAGACGACAAACGAACAAGGAGGCGCTCCTTCTCGCTATTCTCCACGAGGCACGGCGAGAACTTGAAGCTTCAAAGCCCCGGAGACCCCTTTTTATTAGAATCCAGCAAAAGAAGACCCGTCCGGGGCCGAGGGGACCCGTACGGGGTCGCCGTCACCCGGACGGGTCCGCCCAGGAGGCGAACAGTCCCGCGCGGGACTGCCTCGGGGTGGGCGGACCCGCCAAAGGTGAGCCCGACCCCGGGTGGGACCCACCCGGGATCTGCGAACCCGGGGAGGTCCCCTCGGGGCGCGTGCGGCCTAGGTGGGGACCACCCGGGGTCCGCGACCCCGGGGAGGTCCTCCCCGGGGGGGGGTCGCGACCCCGGGCAGATCCCCCCATGGGTCCGCAACCCCGGGTAGGTCCCCCGGGGGTCGCGCGACCCCGGGGAGGTCCCGGACCGGCCCGGGGACCTCCCACCCCGGGGAGGTCCCTCTCCAGCGCGCGGATACTAAAAAAAATTTGAAAAGTGACCTCCCCAGGGTCATTTTCATCCTGTCCAACCCGTACGGGTCCGAACAACCCCGGGGAGGTCCCCCACTTCTATAAATAGACCCCCGGAGGTCCAGAAGGGGGGATCTAACATGAAGCAACTACGTACAAGCACACTTGGAGCATTTTGTTCGTTTGTTCTGACCCACGAGGGGTAAGTCCCCGGGTCTCGTGTATATGCCCCTATGCGGGTATTTTTATAATTTCGCCCCTCAGTGGGCCGTGTTGCAAGTTTCTAAGTCCCGGGGCGACTATGTCATATGCTTCTGCCCTAATAATGGGAGAATCGCATAAATGTCCTCCCCTGGGACCGAGAAACACATAAGTCCTGTTGTTTGCAATTTTACCCTGCAACTTTTGTAATTGGAGCTACGCCCCTATCCCCCGCTTCAACGCGGATCTTTGTACAGTCGACAACTCGCCGACAATCCTTGTACTCATTCTGATTATAAAAGCCCTCAGCATGTTTTATGTATGTCCTCGGGGAGAAAATTATAAGAAAACCCCCGATTTTTACAGAATTGCATATATATCCTCCTTTCGACCGAATTGACATCTACGTGTCTTCTACGAAGTCCCTTGTCATTCTTTTGGTCCAGAAATGTTGTCAGCTCAGTCCAACACTCAGATGTCATCCCAACCTTAAGTCTGCTCAGGATAGGGTAAAATTACCAAAATACCCTTATGACCTAGAAATGGCCTCAGAGCCCTTAAAACCCTCCAGAAACGGCCTCAACGCCTTGGGAAGTCAGGAATCCGGTCCAATTCCCATTCCAGTCTGAAAAATTACCAAAATACCCCTAGGATAGGAAAATTACCGAAATACCCTCGGAGTCCAGAAAATCTCTTTTCACTTCGAGAATACCTATGGCTTATGCATCTTTGCATCCTTACCCTCAAATTCTAGGGTTTTGCTCAGACTTAACCCTAACCTAATCAATGTGTTAGTGGTGAATGAATGGAGAGCTCCCTGAGCGAGAGTGCCCTTAACATCCGAGCCTATGGAGAGGAGTTTGGGGATTTCTTTGACAGTTAAACAAGGTGTTCGGACGTTAGACCAATGTAAATCAACACTGACTCCGATCAGTGGGGAGAGGACCAGCACCCGAACCCAAATCGTCTGATACGATGCGCACACACGGAATCACCCTCTATACTTGGGGGGAGGGGGATGTTTTCTTTTCAGAAAGAACAAAAATCTATCTTTTTTGTCTACGATGAAAAGCAGAAATATAGATTTTTTCCGTGTCTCACAGGAAGGCACTGAGGATTCTGATCCAGAGCTCACTGAAGCAAGGGAGCGTGAACAAGCCGCTCGAAGGAAAGGGAAGGGACCCATGGGTTCAGGGACCTACGAGAGTACAGCTGCACGACGTCCTGACAGTGGTGCTGCCCCGCAGAGAGAAGGGCCCATGGACAACTATCTGCACAGAAGGCCCCAAGCTACACAACCTAAAATCAAGCAAGCATTGAGAGGGGTCAAAAAATCAGCAGAAGTTGTAGGGCATGCATTTAAAAGTATCTGCAAATGATTTTTTCATGCAGGTGTCCCTGCACATGCAGCTTCAAGTGAATATTTCCAACCTATGATAGATGCCATAGCAGATGCTGGCCCTTGCTTGATGGCCCCCTCACGTCGAGACATATACGGGCGAGGCCTTGAGGGAGAGGTTGAGGAGCTCCATGATTGGGTTAAAAGTTCAAGCATATATGGGTGGAGAGAGGATGCACCATCATGTGTGATGGTTGGACTGGTACCATGAAGAAGTCCATGATAAACTTTTTAGTTTATTGCATCGAAGGTACAGTATTTGTGAAATCAGTTGATGCATCAGATTATGAAAAGAATGCAAATTATTTGTTTCATTTGATGGATGGCATGGTAGAACAAATTGGAGAGGAGAATGTTGTGCAAGTGGTGACTGATAATGAAGCCAGTTACAAGGCTGCAGGGAAGAAATTGATGCAGAAGCGCAGTCATTTATATTGGCTCCCATGTGCAGCACATTGTCTAGATCTGATGCTTGAAGACATAGGGAAGGAAAAGCATGTGAAGAAGACAATTGACAAGGCATAAAAAGTCACACAGTATATCTATGGCCATCCTAAGATATTGAATATGTTCAGGGCGCATGCCAGTGGAGGGCGAGATATCATCCGTGCAGGCCCAACCAGATTTGCTTCCAATTTTATTTCTTTGGAGTCTTTGCACAAGTATAAGATTGATCTCAATTCTATTAACTTTATCCTTACTGATATGTAACAGTTGATGCAGCTTCAAATTTCATTTATTTGCACAGGTACAAGAATGAGCTGAAAGCTTTCATGTACCACAATGCCCTGCGGGAATACATCGACAAGGGCAATGTTGATGCTCAGATGGATTATTTGGATGTCTGCCACGTCGTGGACGACGACAAATTCTGGGACAGGGTGTCACGGTACTTGAAAGTAGTCACACCCTCATGAAGGTCTTAAGAATGGTGGATGGCGATGAGAAGAATGATATGGGCTATCTGTACGAGGCCATGGACCGTGCCAAGTTGGAGTTGCAGCATTCCCTTCCCAGACATTATGCAAAATGGTGGAAAATTATTGACCAGAGACGGGACAACACATTACACCACGACTTGCATGCAGCTGGTGAGTGATTAATTGTACTGAAAGTGGGGTAATGCCTATATGTTATTTTATATATAACATTTAGTTAATTATACACAAATGCAGGTTATTTCCTCAACGCTCGATTTATGTACGATGCCGATGCACATGTTGATGGCGAGGTGCTCCAAGGGACTTTAAAAGTCATTGGTCGTTTATCGAGGAATCCAGAAAAGAGACTTCAGGCCGAAGTAGAGGTTGGCCTTTATTTGATTTTATCAATAACAGGTATAGAATTTATTTAAGTAGTTATGTTAATGTATTACTTTATGTTTGTAGATGAACAATTATAGAATGAGGACTGGGACATATGCTGACTCCCAATTGCAATACGCTGTGGGAAGAGTGAGCCCAGGTATATTTTAGTCATTTGATTTCTTAACCTGAATATATATTTTTACAACTTATATGCATTTGTTTATGGTTGGTGGAACAGCTGACTGGTGGATAATGGTGAACAACCGAGATGTGGGCAGTAATGCATTGGCTTTCATTGCAATTAGGGTACACAGTCAAACAACATCGACAAGCCAATGTGAAAGAAATTGGAGCACGTTCAGCCTTATACACTCGAAGGTTCGCAATCGGCTAAAGGCTGAACGGTTAGAAAAATTGGTTTACTGTCATTACAATATGAGACTGAGAATAAAGAACATGAAAATAAGACAAATGCTGAGGGACAAACGCGTCGTTGAGGATGGGAGTGCAGAAATTGATGTGGATGCCCTATTTGATGATGAGAATCCGTTGCAGTCTTGGGTGGAGACACGAGAGCAGATTAAAGAGCCTGTTTTTGATGATGATGATGATAGAAGATGGGCAGAGGGCATACTAAATGAAGATGAGCCAAGAGATCCCGAATTCAGAAGAAAATCAAAGAGGGCCAGAGATACTCATGCGCACCAGAGAAGGGACCCACTGGGGTTGTTGATGACACTGAGGAGCAGCATGATTTTCAGCCAGCTAGACACTCAGACTCAGATAGCAGGCCAGTCACTCCTAGAATGGGCAAGGCACCTACATCCTTAAGAAGAAGTACATCAGTGCATGGGCAAACTGAGAGAACAAATGCTGCTGCTCGAGACGACCCGGCAATTGAGCAGTTGAAGCAGATTTATTTGAGGCACACGCCAAGGGGAACAGGATTCATGTCAAGGGTGCAAGAAGAAAGCACACCGGCACAGGAAAAAGCATCCCCAAAGGCCAAAAGGCGACTGGAGCCTGCAGGTGCTACAGGTGCTACTACTGGCGGTGGGGATGCTGGTGGTCCTTCCTCCTTCCACTCAGACACAGGCAGAGGATACAGTCAGGGTGAGCAAGGATATAATTCACATACTCAATATGGGCATCCATCAGGTTATAGAGGTGGCCAACAGGAGGCAGCGATTTATGGGTCGTGGGGTTATGAACCAGCATTCAAGTTCCATCCGGCCAGTTCCTCTTCTCTTCCTCAAGATTCTTATGTTGATACTGGATTTGGATCAAGCCAACCAAACACTCCAAGAGGAATCCAAAGAGGGATGCAGGACTTGGCTACCTCATTGTTTGGTTATAGTGAATATAGACTATACATGCATCCTTCTTATGGATATGAACATGAAAAGCCAGACGATGAGGGAGAAGGTTCTAGTTATTACCCATATTAGTGCCTCTTCATTTAGGTAAAGATCATTTAATTTCCGTAACATTTACTGTGCCTAATTAGGTTTATTGTAATGCTTGAACCTACTTTATGCTTAGTATGTACTCAAGAATAATAGTTTAACATGTTCAATGTTTGAATTTCAATGTCTACTTCATGTTTATTGCACTTAATCTAATTTCTTTACAATCAAATGCATGTCTAATGAATTAAAAAGCCTTTTTATGTGATTATTAACTTTATATCTATTTATATCTATTTGTTTATGAATTTTTAGGTCCATTTTCAAATTTTTTAAAGCTTTTGACTGGGTTTCGGCCGATTTAGGCCGAAACCGATACCGATACCGATTCGTATCGGTTTCGGACTCGGCCGAAACCGAGTCCGAAACCGAGACTGCCAACCTTGTTTGGGAGGTGGCCCAACTCCTAGCCCACCACGGTGCGTGCTCTGGTTTGAATTCCAACTTGACATGCACTATGCTTCGTCAACCTCCGGACACAGCACAGTTTTCCCTAGCCGCCGTTGTACCTCATGTCGCCACCCCTGTAGAACTGGGTGGATTGTCACCCTGATGGCGAAGTCCATCTCTCCGACCGCAAGGAAGATGATCGGAGGGATTGCTAGGGATGAGGAGACGGAGATGAGTGTTTCCACAACAATCACCCTGTATTCCGAGACAAGGTGGGTGGTGCCGATCTCCACCTTGCCAAAAGAACTACCTAGGAAACCTGTCGTGGCCTTGTCGCAGAGGCAAATTGGGAGCCCCACAAACCTAACCCAAAGAGGGGTCCTCTCCGGTGTGGAGAACGTTCCTCTCTCCAGATTCCATCTTTGAACACGAAGGATCGACCCACCTGCTGCCAGGACCCCAGCATCCGCCGCCATTTTTGCCCCTTCTGTGGAGGTGGCGATAGCTAGGAACCCCTCCTTGAGCGCCTTTCTGACCTCCTAAGGGCCGCCCGCTGCCCATCTCTCATTCAAAAGGTCTCTGGTTGCCTCCACATCCAACCCTCCTTGGAGCAGGAGATCCACGGGCAGCGATCCAGCCAGTCCAAGCAGCCCATCATGCTTTCCGACGAAATACCTCCAATGTCGAGGGCCTCCCTCCTCCCCCGCTGGGTCTGCTTCACCAGCATCGTACGCTTCACAGCATCCGCATACGAGCCAGTCACAATTTGGGAAAATATTGTTGATATAGGATTTAGTGTTAAACAAAATGTTTAGGGAAAATCAAGACAATCCCAAAGGTGTGCCAATGACTGTTCTGTGATGTTTCATTATTTCACTTTTCTAATGTTTTCTGCAGTAATTCTATCCACTGTCATATCTTAAATGTTAGCACTTAACATGTTTGTTGCACTTTGGTCTTCTATCTTTATCTTCTGTGTTGAATCTCCTTTTTTCTGCTGGGTAATATATAGAATTTGTACTCTGCAATTTCAGTTCTTTATACAGCAAGTTTTTTGGGTGGTGTCGGCCACGGAATTTTATCGTAGATAAAATAGAATATATTTTTGTTCTTTTTTGAAAAGAAATATTCCTTTATATATGTAGAGGTCTATTCCGTGGGTGCGCATAGTATCAGACGATTTGGGTTCGGGTGCTGAACCTCTCCCCACTGACCACGGTCAGTGTTGATTTATATCGGCCTAACGTCCGAACACCTTTGTTTGACTGCCAAAGAAATTCCAAAGTCTTCTATGGGGGTTCTGATGTTGAGGGCAAACTCATTTGGAGAGCTCACAGTGTCCACTCACTTATCACCGACCAACAAAATGATTGAGTTAGGGTTTCAACTGAGGCCCCTCATATTTAGACAAAACCCTAGAATTTAGGAGTAGGAAAATGATTTAGTGGAAGCCGTAGGCATATTTGAAGTCACGGGGGATTTTCTGGACCCTAGGGGTATTTTGGTAATTTCACACTTCCAAGGGTATCTTGATAATTTTACCAAGCCAGGGGTATTCCCGAAATTTTCGAGTTGGAAGGAAAGTAGGATAAAGTTCCTAGCTTCCCAAGACATTGAAGCCATTTTTGGAGGGTTTCGGGGGCTACTAGGCCTTTTCTAAGTCACAGGGGTATTTTGGTAATTTTACCACTCTACATAGACCTAGATTTGAGACGGAACCCAAATGTCGGATGGGCTAAAAACGTCCCCGGGCTGAAGGAGTGACAAGGGCTTCATAGAAGGTTCAAATGTATCAATTTTGCCCAAGGAGGGGCATATATGCAATTTTTTGAAAGCCAGGGGTTTTCTTGAAATTTTCCTCGATTGGTGTCCAGGAGAGATTTGCGGAACATACAACTTCATTTATGGCCCAATTGGGTACAAGGGTTGTCGGAGAGTTGTCGACTGTACAAGGATCCGCCCTAACGCGAGAAGTAGGGGCGTAGCCCCAATTACAAAAAGTTGCAGGGTATAACTGCAAATGACAGGACATTTGTTTCTCACGGACCTAGGGGTGATCATTATTCGGGTTCAACCCGAAAACCAAACCGAACCGATAGATTTGGTTCGGTTTGGTTTGGGTTGAAATTTAAAAAATTTCGGTTTGGGTTCAAACCGAACCGTATTAAAAAATTTTGGTTTGGTTTGGTTTTGAAGTTCAAGAAACCGAACCGAACCGAATAATCTGAATTTAAGGATATTTTTGTCAAATTAATATAAATGTATATGTAACTATAAACCCTAATTCAAAAGGTCTAATCCCAGTCATCCTAATGGGGTTTCCAACTTTATGAAATAGGTTTCAAATCACCTTCCATTTCACTGTAACTGAAGTTCTTAGTTTTTTATGTGAAAATATTATGGAGCTTGTTCTTACAAGTTACAACTTTTTCTGTTATTTTATTAATATTTATTTTATTTGATAGAAATTCCTTTACCCTACCTTTCTCTACTCTTAGTTGAATCCAATCTAATTTCTAAAAGGGGAGATGAATATGGTTCAAACCGAATCAAACCGAACCAAACCGAATTAATTTGGTTTGGTTTGGTTTAGTTTCAAAGTAGTTTGGTTTGGTTTGGTTCGGGTTGAAGACTTAATTCGGTTCGGTTTGGTTTGAGAAAAATTCTCTTCAAACCAAACCAAACCGTGCTCACCCCTACACGGACCCGGGGAGGACATTTTCACAATTCCCCCGTTATATGGGCGGAACTACTTAATTAGTCGTCCCAGGGCGTAGAAACTTACAAACATGACCCACTGAAGGGCATAATTACAAAAATACCCCTTAGGGACATATACACAAGACCCGGGGACTTACCCCTCACGGGTCAAAACAACGAACAAACTCCGAAATGCTGGATGCTCCAAGTGTGTAGGAGATGCTCCGTAGGTTGCAGATGCTGAATGCCTCCAATCTGGACCCTTGGGGGTCTATTTATAGAAGTGGGAGGCTACCCGAGGGTGTTTTAACCCGTACGGGTTAAACGGGAGGAAAATGACCACGGGGAGGTCCCATTTCTTTTCTTTTCTGTTTTTTTTTCTCACGGGGGAGAGAGGGCCGGGTCATGGGACCCCGGACCCGTCCGGGGTCGAATGACCCCGGGCAGGTCCGCCTCCCCGGGGTGAATGACCCCGAGCAGGTCCTCCCGGGGTCAAACGACCCCGGGCAGGTCCTGCCCGGGTCTGCTGACCCCGGGCACTCGGGCAGGCCCTCCTGGGGTCATGCGACCCCGGGGAGGTCTGCCTCGGGGGTGGTGCGACCCCGGGCAGGGGACCCATCCGGGGTCGGGCGACCCCAAACGGGTCTGCCATTGCTGCTGCTGGTTGCTGCGTTGGAGTTTCACCCCGGGGAGGTCCTTCCTGGCAGAACTCCACCCCGGGCAGGTTCCATGTCACACGAACGGGTTCTTTTCACCCCGGACGGGTTCTTTTCACCGGACGGGTTTTTCTCACCCCGGACAACAAGTGTCACCCCGGATGGGTGTTGACGGGAGGTGTTTTTGCAGGCAAAATTTGCTTCCAACAGGGCGGTACTCTCCAGTTTCATTTTATCTTTCTATCCTTGCCCCATTTAAGTTTTCAGGATCCATAAGAGGTCAGGCGCATACCTTTTTTCCATTTAATAAAATAGTGGTACCACTCACTTTCAAAAAAAAAAGAGGTAAGGCACATATGATGCGTATATGAGTTGTGAGCTCACTCTCACTCCTCTATTTGTCAGGAATAAAAATGTCATACTAACAATAATTTGAGTCACTAAGGAGTTAGTGTAGTTGTACCTTTCTCATCTTCTGGGATATTCATGCACTTCCTTTTGGTTATGCATGTTAAATTTGTAGAATAACTATTATCTATTCATTCATCCCATTCATCTTTATGTAAATTATTCTGTTATCTATGTTTCATCCTTATTGTTCCATTGTCTTTACAGGTTTCTCAAGCCCCAACTGGATTCTGTAAGTAACTGCATTTAACTCAGTCAACCCCAGGTACCATTAAGGATGAAGTCACAATATGTTACAGAATTCTTTGGAATAAAAAAAAATATCCTATATACTCTACACTAGACGTGTTCAACATCAAGATCATGACAAAAATGTCGGTATAACCATATAATCATGAAGCATAAGACAATAATGTTAGCTTATACCGTTCGCCCAAGATACTGCACCTGTGCAAAAGAGAGGATAAATAGTTGTAGATGAGTCTAAAACATCTCATTTTGAAGAATTAAAACCAAATGAAATCCTTCTAGGCATATGGAAGAACTGCTTGAGATGAGTTAAGAATTTCAGTCTCGAGGAGAACATCATCATCATCAGAGCCTTATACTAGTTCAAAAGCATTTCATTCTGAATTAAGTTCTTAACAGAGTCAAAACTTGACAAACAGAAAAGAATCATGGTTGATTGTACCATCACAAACAGTTAACAGACTAAAAACCTTGCAGTATATCCTGCAGGTAGAACAGCAGCCAAACTGAAACGAAAAAAAAAAAGAAATAGGAGGAACACCACAACAGCTGTAGAACAATAATATAATCTTAATGGAAAATTTAATGGTGAAGGACAAAAGTAATGAAGATTCTCAGAAAGACATCATACCTTGGATGAAATAAAGAAAGAAGAAACATGTGGAGTGTCGCCAAGGGCAACTGAGATGTAAGCAAACATCACTAGATAGCTAATCTGCATCAAAAATTGAAGTGGCAGATAATGCACACATTGAGGGACTTGAAAACATAACTTGAACAGCTGGTTACAAACAACCAATTCAGTTGAACACCAAAAGAAAATTACCAATATGGTCACCACATCTGCAGTACTTTCTCTTTTAAGTTCTTCCTGGATAGAGCTTTCCGAGGAAAAAGCAAGTGTGAGATTATGTGACTGTACCATCGGCATAATCTCCTCCTGTCACAAATTTTGTGTCAAGAGGTGATTTTTTTTTTTTGGGAAAGTGGGTAATACCACTGTATGTATTAAATGAAAATGAAGGTGTACAAGTGTAAATAAAAAGCTCCCAAAAAGAGACCCTGTACAAAAAATCACTCCAAGATGGTGTGGGGCGGTCTATCCCCCCAACAAGGCAAAAAGAGATGAGTTGAGGGCATTCACATTACAAAGCACCTCGTGTCAAGCAGTGATTAATGAACAAAAATAAACAAGTAGGTGACTGAGAAAAAAATATAACACCAAATTGAGAAGATGCCACCTAAATCTAAAAAGGAAAAGGACAGGAGAAATAACCATTGAAAGTAGTGATTTAGCTTCATTTGCCTAGATATATAGACCCCCCCCCCCAATACACAACCAGTAACAGGAAAGAAACAAAAGCTGGATATTGGGAATGGATACAAGTAAAAAGTTATGACAGATAAATCAACAAAACGGGGCATCTCAGTATCATATTTGATTTCTTAGTAGAAGATCTCACCTCTAATAAGAAATATTGAATTCTTTACATGAACATTTTAGCCCATTGTTGAAGTGACTTTTAACACATGAGAAAAGAAAATTGGCAGCATATAAGACCAAATGCAGAAAGGCACTGTCCTGTGACAATGGCATAAATGCAGATGGAGGTCATTCAGCCTAAGCATACATGCAAAAAGGAAAAAGAGGCACCTAGCATTACCTTGCCACCTACTCCTGATTGAATACCACGGTTCCCATATTTCATAATTTATGCTGCACAACAGGTGTCGAATGTCCTCTTAAGTTTGGATTTTTTTATTTTTAATTATTACTAGACCATCTACTAATCTGTATACCTTGTTTTTCATGCTGTAAAAGTCTAAAAGATGGACTGATTGAACTGATAGATGGACTCTATTACTAAGGGACCTTCCATTGACTCCTTGCCTTAATATCGTTTGTGCATTAGACCCCAAACTTTTATTATTTTTTCACAACTGATTCACGAAGATATTAGTCATTTGTTCATGGAACAATGTAATACCATGTCACTACGTCATTATGAAACTTTTCATTTGTCAAAGTGATTTTATAGTTAATATATCACACCTGGTTTTGTTTAGTGAACTTAAGTGCAGCAGACCTATCCAGTGATCTGCATTAGATATGCTTACTGTCACCGATCAAAATTTCACTACAAGTACAGGCTGGTGACAGCAAAGCCTTCCTCCATCAGCCTGACATATTTCAGAATTTGTATGGAATATGCACCAGCCCAGGCAAAACAGTGGGATTTTATTGGGAGACTACTGATGGCAGGTTTCCTGGGCTTTGAGGTTTAGAATGCATCCAAAAGACCAAGAAGGGAATTTTTTCTAGCCTTCTCCAATTATGACATCAACAATAGCCAGGTAGAAATGAAGATTATCTTTCAATGTAGGAACGCAAAATGTAAATTTTCAATTAAATCAACATAGCAATATGACCGCAAGGTAACTATTGCCCCTCTTTTCCAATAAATGGTCTGATTCTGATAAAAGAAAAAAGATATGGGTCATACATCCATCATGCATAAGCCCATAGGAGGGACTGGCTGAGCACTTGGTGCAAGGGCCAGATGCGATGAAGTTGCGTGCATGGGAACATCAAGCCTAGCCATGAGTTGGCCACACAACAAGAGTTAATTGTCCATAAATGAGCCGTTATTTTGAGAAACACTAATCTAAAGGATATGCTTTTCATAATTGTCCCTTCTCACTTGGCCTTTATGTTATGACTTTGAATCCTATTGATGAATGCATCTCGCTGATGTGCACATAAATGGGGGATTGCAATTCGAATCATATGGATGCAACATACAGCCTAGATGCTCATTTGCATGACAAGTTCCATTTCACCACTTAGCAACTAGCCGCAAAACATGAGAGAAAGAATGAAGAAGATTCACTAGGAGGGACACAAACAATTGGGATCATGCTGAATGCCGACAAGGATGCAACACTGCCTGAGAATGAGAATGAAAAGGATCCAGCATGAGGTGCATAAACAAAGGGATAAGAAGTATGGTTGCAAAAAACCCAATCATTCGACTGTGATCACCTTCAGCCTATTAGGAAGGAAAGAAAAAAGAAGAAAAAGAGCAGAAAAAGTGGAGGGATGCACAGGAGTGAAAGAAAGAAATGAAAAACAAAAAAAACTGAACTAGGCTCTTGATTGAAACAGTGCCCAGCCACATGTGATTTTGCAAAGAAGAGATGCAGGTTGGTTTTCTTTTCTTCTCTTTCTTCTTTTTTTTTCCTATTTGTGTGTGTGTGTGGCCGGGGGGGCGGGGGGGGGGGGGGGGGGGGGGTTGCGAGACAATCCTCGGAGGTTAAAAAGATAGAGATCTCTGAGAACGCCAGACAATGGGTCGAGTTGGCATATCGCGTGATGACTATATTTACTTGGGCGACGATTGGAGTCGCAATCGACTCATTTTTATTTTTTTGTTATGTATTTTGACTTTTGGTTGAGTCTATTTTAGAGTCAAAAAAAATGTGTTGTCTTTTTCTTGGACTATGTTTGTAATTAATGGGCCTTATGTGTGGGCCTTGGTAGTAGTCTTTTGTTGGGTTCGTAAGAGGCAAATTAGTCCAAGTTGCATGTAACTTTCCCTATAAAAGGGAGGCCCTTCCTCTTGTATCTAGGATGATAAAAGTTGAATGGAAAAAAAATTTTGAAAGTTCTCTTTTGATAAGGTGAGAGGCCTTGCTTGTTTCCTCCAAAGAGGGAGAAGGGGTGAGAGGCTCCAATACCAATCCCGAGGTGTCCCTGTGAGAGGAAGGGCGTGAGGCCCACAGCCCACCTCCCCTTCCATCTTCCTCCTTCCTCCCCCTTCATCGTCGATCACCCCCTACATCAACGCCGTCACAATCCCCCCCATCCGCCGCACTGCCACTGGGTCACCGCCTCCCACCACTCCTTCCGCTCCCCTAAACCTAGCAGCACGCACGGGCCACCCAGCACCCCATTGGACCAATGCTGTCAGCACCCACCTGCGACCACCCCGGCGCCTCAACCCCCTGCCAATAACGCCGTAGCATCCACGACTCTATTCTGCCTCCTCCTTCCTTCTTCCCTATGCTACCATCCACCAACACCAATGCCACCCTCGCCAGCCGCCTTCGCCACCTGCAGGGGTCGGTCCAAGTGGCCACCGATAGGATCGCCACCCTAAATGGGACCGTCAGTGGTATACTTCGTCTTCCCAAATCAATAGTTAAGTGGTCTACGAGGCCGATCCCGCGTGGGCCGAAGGGTATGAAGAACAACAACGGGAAGTGATCTCTGAAGCTAATCCCGCATGGACCGAAGAGTACGAAGAACATATGCGAGAATGGTTTATGTTGCATGATGCTTGGAATCACAATTTGTGCTTTCGGATTAGATTTGATTGACGACTTAGTGTTTGAGATTGGTCCATCAATTGGTCCATTTGACATTGTGTTAACTAGGGAGCTATCTCACGCCGATATGATATGACAAAATTTTCCTGATTCACATGAGAAGCAAGGGATCAAGATCCCGAGTATGACTATCGACACTTAGTTCGCCCCTTATGCTCCAGTCATCGTCTTCATCATAATACTGCATTTCAAAACTCGAGGACGAGTTTTCTCGAACCGAGGGCGATTGTCGCGGAGCGAGACTCGGGACGTCGGGCAATGGGTCAAGTTGGTATATCGCACAATGAATATATTTACATGGGCGACAATTGGAGTCGCAATCAACTCACTTTTATTTTTTTGTTATATATTTTGACTCTTAGTTAAGTCTAGTTTAAAGTCAAATGTGTTGTCTTTATTTTGGACTATGTTTGTAATCAATAGGCCTTATGTGTTGGTCTAGGTGGTTGTCTTTTGTTGTGTTTGTAAGGGGCAAAACAATCCAGATTACATGTAACTTTCCCTATAAAGGAGAGGCCTCTCTTGTATCAAAGATGATAAAAGATGAATGAAAAAAAATGAAAGTTCTCTTTCGATAAGGTGAGAGGCCTTGCTTGTTTCCTCCGAAAGGGAGAAGGGGTGAGAGGCCCCAATACCAATCTCGAGGTGTCCCTACGAAAGGGAGGACGTGAGGCCACACCTCAGCTCCGTGTATCGTCCCCTTCCCCTTCCATTTTCTTCCTTCCTCCCCTTTCACCGTCGATCACACCCTACATCAACGCCGCTAGAAACCCCCCTACCTGCGGCACTACCACCGGGTCACCGCCTCCCACCTCTCATTCTTCCGCTCCCCTAAACCCAGCAGCACGCACGGCTGCCCAGCACCCCATCGGACCAACGTTGTCGGTACCCACCTGCGACCACCCCGGCGCCTCAGCCCACTGCCAATAACGACGTAGCCTCCACAACTCTGCTCCGCCTCCTCCTTCCTTCTTCCCTACGCTGCCGTCCACCAACACCACCCTCGCCAGCCGCCTCCGCCACCTACGCAGACCCCGCCACCGCCACCATCCCACCCTCCCCTTCCCTGTTTCGATCCTGTAAGCCGCCACCTATCCCTCCCATTCCTCCTCCTCCTCCCTGCACACCACCACCGGCCCAGCCTCCCCACTGTGAAGCCTCGCTTGAGCACCACTTTGCGCCCCTTCTCCAACAGCACCCCCCACCCTTCCCCTCTGCCTTTTCTGCACAACCCTTGCTGCAACAGCACCACCTCGCTCAACACCGTCGACCACACCCAAGCATCAACGCCACCGCAGCCCCCCCCTTTTCCGCCACACTGTAGCACCGCCGACCGCAGCCAACACAGGCAACCACCTGGTCCACCCAGCCCATTGATTGTTCGCCCCGCCATCTCCCTCACCTCGCCAACGTCTGTCAACACCCTTGCCACCCTGTTTCGCTCACGAGGAGTCTCTTCGATTTTTTCCTCGCGGCGGTGACACACACTCGCCTTTTACGGAAGGCCAAGATAGGTCGACTTGGCACGCGGGGATTCCAGAGGTATTGACAAGAAGGTTAAAAGAACGATAAGAATGTACAGGAAGGAATGGCGTATAGTTAATCGCTCTGGAAAACTGGGACAGGGATGGCTGGATGGAATGCGGGCGTGCCAGTTGATTTCTCGACGATGACCTGCGGAACCAAGTGTTTGACTGGGGATGTGCCACCAGGGCACGGCACGTGGGCGCGAAATGTCGTGCACCACGCGGAGAGAAGGAGGTTCCGCTGGTACGAGTGTAGACGATTGTGGGGGCTCGTGTACTGGACGTCTTCCCCACCGATCGCAAGCAATCGGTGTTTATTTTACATCGGGCGGAGCCCGAACACCTTTGTTTCTATTGCCGAAGAGGAGAGTCAGGGACCCTGGGAGCCGCGACGCCAGGAGGGCTTAGTCCATGCAACAGTGACAGAGCAACAGCAACACAGCAGGGATAACTGGGGGCAGAGAGCCCGGTTCCAGTGTGGACACTAGAAAGGGTATGAACTCTGGGTTTATAAGAATGAGGTATTGGCTCAGACAGAGGAGTAGCAGATACTGACACGGCAGAGGGCAGGCAGGTCCTGGCTCGGGCGCGGAGCGGCTGACATTGGCTCGGCAAGGAGCAGGCAGGTCCTGGCTTAGATGTAGGGTCCATTCGGGTAGAGGAGTTAGGACCGAGCTGGGAGACAGATGGCGGTCTGCTGGACAGAGTTGAGACTGGTAGCTGGCGAGGATGGGGATCAATTCCCTGACTAGGTTACATAACTTATATGCCGTAAAAGACGTTATGTGGGGGCATGAAAGCCCAATTACAAATGTGTGCAAGCCACGGCACAATTCCGTCATTTGTGACGGTCCCCGGGTCATTGCGTTATTGTGCGGGTATTTCCGCATTTGTACATAGTGTCCGTCAAAGGACTTGTGACTCGATAGGATGCCGCCCGAAGGGCGTCACAGTGTATTTCCGATATGGGACAGTGTCGAGATCGGGGAAGTTGGGGTGCCGGGGCATCGCCGTGCTGGAGCAGTTGGGCGTCACTAAGACCGAGGCGACCGAATGGCGCGGGCACCACTTGTGACTGGAGCGGCCGAGCACTATTGAGACAGGGGCGGCCGAGCGCTGTTGAGACTGGAGCGGTCGGACGGCGTGAGTATCGCCATGACGAGAGCGACCAAGAGCCATTGAGCTTGGAACCGCCGGGTCCCGTGGGCACTGTTGTGACTGGGGCAGTCGAGGCCGTAGGCATCACTTTGACTGTAGTTGGGTGCCGTTGGCACGGTGGTGACTGAAGCAAACGGGTGCCCTGAGCACCGCTGTGATTGGGGCGACTAGGCGCCGTTGAAACTGGGAGAGTTGGGTACCCTGGACATCGTCGCTAGAACGATCAGGTGCCATGAACACCGCTGAGACTGGAGAGCCTGAGCGCCGCTGGGACTGAAGTAGCCAGGTGTCACCGGGACTGGGCAGTCGGGTTCCCTGGGCACCGTTGTAGCTGGAGTGGTTGAGCAGTCGAGTGCCGCGGGCCCCGATGTGACTGGAGTAGCTGGGCAGTCGGGTGTCAGGGGCACTATTGTAGCTAGAGTAGCTGGGCAGTCGGGTGTCGGGGGCACCGTTGTAACTGGAGTAGCTGAGAGAACTGGGCGCCGGGAGACCCTGGTGGTCAGGCGCAGCTGAGACTGGCAGTCGGGAGACCCTGGTGGTCAAGCGTGTCTGAGACCGGGAGTGGGGTGCCGGGGGCACCGTGGTGACTAAAGGGACTGGGCGCCGTGAGACCTTGGAGGTCGGGCGCAGCTAAGACTGGCAGTCGAGTGCCAGGGGCACCATTGTGACTGAAGGAACTGGGCACCGTGAGACCCTGGCGGTCGGGCGCGGCTGAGACTGGCAGTCGGGTGCCGGGGGCACTGTTGCGACTGGAGTGGCTGGGCAGTCGGGTGCTGAGGGCACCGTTGTGACTGAAGTGGTTGGACGCCGTGAGACCCTGGTGGTCGGGCGCGTCTGGAACTGGCAGTCGGGTGCCGGGGGCACCGTGGTGACTTAAGGGACTGGGCGCCGTGAGACCTTGGCGGTCGGGCCCGTCTAGGACTGGCAGTCGAGTGCCGAGGGCACCGTTGTGACTGAAGGAACTGGGCGCCGTGAGACCCTGATGGTCACGCTAGGGGTGCGTCCACAGAGGCAGGGGCTTGACACTTCATCTTGCGTCAAGACTCGTGATGTATGCCCATTGTTCGGGTAATCGCATTAAGAGCACGCTAATCGAGGTGACACCTGGGCGGTGCACGGTCATCGATACAAGGAACCAGGTAGGGTGCTTTCATCAAGCAACATCCGGTGGTGCACGATCATCGAGGCAGGGACCGGGCAAGGTGCTATCATCAAGCAACATCCGGCGGTGCACAATTATCGAGGCCAGGATCGGGCAGGGTGCTTTAATCAAGCAACATCCGGGTCGTGAACGAACATCGAGGCAGAGATCGGGTAAGGTGCTTTCATAAAAGTAGCATCAGGGCCGTGCACGAACATCGAGGCAAAGACCGGGTAGGGTGCTTTCATAAAAGTAGCATCAGGGTCGTGCACGAACATCGAGGCAGAGATCGGGCAGGGTGCTTTCCTAAAAATAGCATCAGGGTTGTGCACGATTATCGAGGCAGAGCCCAGGCAGAGCACTTTCATCAAGCAACATCCAGAGCCGTGCACGAACATCGAGGCAAGGCCTGAGCAGGGTGCTTTCATCTAAAGCAGCATTCGGGCAACATGCGATCGTCAAACGACATCCAGATAGGGTGCGTTCATCAAAACAGGGGCAGCCTTTGAGGAGGTTTGTGTTTTGGCTAAACGTCGTATGAGGGACAATCAAGCGACGTGCCCTCGGCGTGAGCCTAGCAAACACAAAATCAGCCAACTAAGTCTTTCACGTGTCGTTTGTAGTCCCGGGGATGAGCTCCATGCATGTTATGACCCTTGGCCACCCCATGGGGGGTTTTATAGAGTTTGGAGGGGGTGCGAACTTGCTCGAGGGGGCGAGCAGGTCCGCGTAAAGGGGGGATTTACGTGGACTTGACTGGGGGGTTTTTGAACGCTGTCGCCTTGGGGACCATGTTCTGCCCTAACATGTGGGCCAGGGGTTTATGCGGACTTGCTCGAGGGGCCGAGCAGGTCCGCATAAACCCCCCCCCCTCTGAGACGCGGTCGCCTTGGCGACCGCGTTCTTGTGAACGCGGTCGTGAAGGTGACCGCGTTCAAGGACGGGCGGGCTGGTCCGCGTAAAGGGGGTCTATGCGGGCTAAAGTGGTTGGGGGCTTCCTGGTCCGAGTAAAGTGTTGGCAATATCGGCCGAAACCGATACGTTTTGGCCGAAACGTATCGATTTCGGCCGGTACCGATCCGAAACCGGACCCTAATACTGTAGTAGGTCCGAAACCTATTAAATAATAGTTTTTTAATGATTTCGAACGAAACCATTAAAGGTTTCGGCCGAAACTGACCTGTTTCGGTCCGAAACCGTCCAGTTTCGACCGAAACCAGAGAGAATTACTATTTTTTTTAATTTTTTGAATGGTTTCGGCCGAAACCGAAACCGATACCGGTACGTATCGGTTTCGATACCGGCCGAAACCGGTACCGAAACCGATACTGCCATCCTTGGGGTAAACCTCTCCCCCTAGAGGGTTCGAATGGACCAGAATGGCTAGGTTTGACCTGGAAGAGAGAGAAGGGTCATGTAGGTCCTATTGGGGGTTAAGACGGGCTGGAGCAAAGGGTTTGAATGAGCCATGGCTGAGTGAGTCAGGATTTAGGTGGGTTGAGCTGATTGGCTGGGTTCGGGGTTTGGGTTAACTAGGTGAGCCGGGGCTTACGAGGGTCGGGTGGACTGGGTAAAGAGATAACTTACTTGAATTTGGTCCCGGATCGGCCGAACTCGGTGTTCGTCTGAGCTCCGTCTTGAACGCGGTGAACCCAGGTGTAATGTAACTGTTGGAGTCGCCGGTGTCAAGCTACTTGTAGAAGGTGTGTCGGGAGTTGTTCCCTACTTTTCCGTCATGCACCGCGTGACGCGATGGGTTGCTGGGAGTCCCGGGTTGGCCCAGTAACTAGGGTGTCGGCATGATGATGCCGTTTGTCTGGTAGTCGGGGTGACCCTCACTTCTTGGCGAAGAGCCGTATGGTATGGCAGAGTGTTCTGAGTCCTGGGTTAACCCGGTCGTTGAGGTGCCGGCAGTGTGATACCGTCTGCAGGGTATTCAGGGTGGTCACCGAATCTTTTCAGAGTGCCATTCGGTATGGCCGTATGGCAGGTTGTCCCAAGCCTTGGATCCGACTCGGTTGTTGGAAAACTGGTTGGTGTAGTGCCCTTTGCTCGGGGACGATCTCCGCTTGTTATGTTGTGCCGTTTGACCCAGAGAAATGTCTCGATTTTCGAGCTCAACTCGGCTGGTAGAGCATCTTTGGCGTTATGCCGTTTTGCTCTGTTTAGGGAATATTTCCCTATGCTTAATCCTCGATTAATTCGAGAAAATAAGCAGGTGTTAACACACCCCCTTCCCTAACGTCTTCATCTTCTCAGTCTCCTGTGTACAGCAGCGGACGGAGCAGCACGAACCCCCCCCCCTAGGCTCCCATCCCTCTTCCATGCGACCCCCGCCTTCTCCCCCTCCCTGTCAATACGCTGCACCACCCCTCACCCCTCCTCCCTTCCCCTACCTCCTGCTTCGCCCCACTCTCCCTCTGCCACCGCACAATCCTCCGTAGAGGCAGCCCCGCCGGACCACGGCTCAGCCTCTCTCTCTTGATCTATCTGCCCTCTCTCCCCCACCCCCGTCACCATGGCTCTCTTCCCTGCACGATAGCAGCAGCAGTCCGCTAGCCATACCATCCCACTCCCGCCCCTGCCCAACCTGACACAGCAGACCCAGCTCCCTTCCGCAGACCCCGCTACCCTACGACCATCACCTGCCGCTGCTTCCCCTCTCTCGCGCACACACCTGACCCCTCTCCACATCTCTGAATGTTCTTCTCCTTCCCCTCCTCACAGCCACAACGTGACCCCTCCCTTCATTTCATCACATTAGTTTATTCAACCCCCCCCCATTTAATGCTTTCTCACCCACCCACTTTAACTCCTCCGAGATCCAGTCACCTCCCATCTCACGCCCCAATCTCTGTCCACCCTCCTGCCACCGTCCATTTCCCCTCACCCCATACAGTTCCCTCCCCCCCTTTTTTCTTCCGCACTTTCTCTTCTCATGTCAGCCCCCCCCCCCTCTCTCTCTCTCTGCCCACAATTTCTTTCTCTCTCCCTCTCGATACCGCTACTCTCGGACCTGCAGCGTTGCACAGCGTTTGGGATCGACACAGTGCAGTCCGGCAGACGGGTCAACTCACCCCCTCTCTATGCTCGAGACAAACAATAAACAACACTCGGACGCTCGGTAGCGTGCAAGAGAGGTCAAACTTGACACATATGGGGTTCATCCTTTCTGTCCCGCATCACCCCATCTTTGAGTGGTAGCTGGCAGGTTGTGGCAATGGCAAAGGCAGCAACAAGGGCAAAAGCAAGATCGACAGACATTTGTTTTCTATTTTCTGGAACCAAAAGCCCACCAATGACTTAATTACCCAACCTCTTTTACTACAATTTACCACAGTCAAGCATGGTCAATATCAGCCCTAACTAGGGTTGAATTGGATCAGCTGATCCTTAGAACTGTTCTTCAATGACTGTTTCGGTGAAAAAAAGGCTACATTAAGACAGCGGCAAGATGATGCTTGTTTTTACACATGCATTGACAGCTAAATATCATTGCCAAAGAATGCAACCATAGAATCCAACACTCTGTCGTGTGAAGAACAATTATTTGTCCACATGGGATATCAATTTCGACAACCGATATGCATGGAATAGTGATACAGACAGACGTGGGATGTTAAAAATGAAAATGATCAGCAAAAGTAAGATTACACATCAGTGGTGGTTGAACGCGAAGCCAATCTATATACCTTTACAAGATGCACAAAAGCCTTTTCCCAGGCAACAGCTTTTCCATTTTCATTACCAGTTTTGTCAAACTCATTATTGACTGGATATGTTATCACAAATGCAGAAGCCTGAAATTTGAAGAAGTAATAATCATAATAACAACAATAATAGCAATGATGCATAAAACATGGAAATTCTTCTCAGAGAAAAAGCTATAGGCTATCACTAGAGTTGATTAAACTGGCAACCTTCATGAAAGCCAAGGTATACCTCAGAATAGTTGCTCCCTGAAAATCCTCCTAATGCTGTACTTGGATCAAGCGGAGCCTGAAATGCACTCAAGCATGTCGCTGCTGATGAAAAGTGCTGAAAGACAGAAAATTGATACAGAAAATAAACCAAATGTTTTTTTAAGTGGATAATACCACAAAAATAAACCAAATGTTATTTATATTCTCCACTAAAACACAATTATCTAACTGATCAAGTTTTATCTAGCATTATATAATTCACAAAGCTTCACTAACAAGCAGAAGCAAATAACCTCTAGACAAAAGAAACAAGTTAGTATTTCAAGGAAATTCTTCATATTGTTTAGAGGTTTTCTACAACATGCAACCTGAGAAATAAAGTTTTACATTATAACTGACACCCTTGGAATTAATGATTTTCAAACTTATGACAAAATTAAGGACTCATTGGACAAAAAAGTCCAAGCACGTGTCAGAGGAAAGGAAAAACTTGATGTCAGGATTTACTTTTTTTTTAGAGTGGATAATACCACAATATATATATAATTAAAAGAAGAATATACTAGTAAGAAGGAAGTGATCCTAAAAACTCCCCCATACAGGAGACAGACAGTAAGAGTGACTCTACTCAGCCAGCAGAAGGTAAATAAGAGATTTACATTTGTCCACCTTACAAAAAGTATCACCCCAACCCTTACAAAAAAGAAAATCAAGTCCAAGCATTTAACCAGATCATGAGCTTCCCTTCTAAAGATTCTGCCATTTATTTCCTTCCAAATGATCCAGAAAGTTGCATGCAAAATCAACCACCACAGCTGGCAGTCCTTTAGTGCCCCCACTGAACTGGCCACCTCTTAATAAAATTTTCCACTGGGCCCATGACTGACTTGTTGCATCAGAATATTGAAAAGATCTGCTGCCACATCTCTCCAGCAAAATCGCACTCCAGGAAGATATGATCCACTGATTCCTCCATCCACACAGGCTACACATAATGTCAATACCTTCTATGAACCAGGTCAATCTATCTCAAGTAGGCAATATATGAAGGGAGATCCGCCACATGAAAATCCTGACCTTAAGGGGACCGGTCTCCACACATGATGGAAAAGGGGATGTCGTGTAACCCCCATCGGCAGTGACGCTGTATGCCAACTGAACGGTGAAGACTCCCTTAGAATTCCACCTCCAAATCCACCTATCTTTGGAGAGGAGATATAAACTGAAGCCTTGCAGCAGTGCCAGCACGTCTGCTAATTCCAAAATGTCCTTGTCCTTCAGATGCCTCCTAAAAGTTGGGCACCACCCATTCCTGGAATCAAAAGCCATCCCCACTATCATCTAAGGATCATCAGCAATAACAAAACACTAGGGAAATCTGTCCGCTAGTGGTCTGCCTTGAGTGCCTTCACACCAATACACCATCCATCCATCCCACTTGACCATTCCCAATGCTAACCTGAACTGATGCCTGGATGAGATCTACCGCTTGCAAAATACCTTTCCAAACAGGGGACAGCAAGTAGGCCTGCAAGGGGATAAGATCCCAAGTCCAGCCTCTATGATAGTACTTATCTTTGAGGACATGTAGCCAAAGGACAGATTCAGTAGTCCCTGCCTTCCACAACCATTTAGGAAGGAGGGCCAAGTTGAACAATCTGATGTCAGGATTTAATACAAGCTAAAAATAAAGAACTTTTAAACAAAATATACCTGAAAACAATACTCAGCATGCTCTATGCCCCCAAGATCATCATACTTTTCTGGATCCATCTTAAAATACTGACAAGGAGAAAAGTTATGTCATTAGACAACAAGAAGTTAGAAAGATAACTGTAGGAAAAAAATCTAACTGTCAACAATCTTCGAAGTCTTCGGACAGAAGTAAATGAGAATAAACACCATTATACACCCTTGCTATGATCTGTATTCTTGTACCATAGATAGGCAAAGAATAGTAGATGACCTAAAAACAGCATAAGTCATCTCTAATATGCATGAGAGGGGGGGAAAGGATGGTCTAAAATGGGCCCTTTGAATGAAGAAACCACGTAAGAGTGTAACTGGAAGAACCAAATAGTTCAGATTTCCTGCTTTCAAGTAATCTAAACTGTCCACCACAATAGAATAGACCCCCCAGGGAATCTGCAATTATCCAGTTTCAAGGAGAAAGCTAGCTTGAATCTCTCAACTTGTATAAAAAACTAAAAAAGAACATAGTGCAGAGAAAATTATAAAGGATTGTTCTCATCAAAAATGACATGGAATTGGAATAAGAACCTGAAGGATACTCTGGGTGGCACAATCTTCTCCAAGTGGCTTCAAGCATATATCCGTCAGTGACACTGTGGAATCAGAATGATTTGCACGAAGTCCATCAATCTGTCAAAACAAACTGTAATCAAGAACCAAGAAATACAACACAATGAAATGATTTTCATTATTTGAACAGAACCATGCAAGGCAAGGTCTAAAGCAAATTTGCCCCACGTGTAAGTATGTAAACCAAAAAGAAAATTCAAGATACCTTCTTCTGTATTCCAAACAATAACTGTATGTTATCATCAGTCACAATGCTTGGTGGCTTGCCATGCTTTGTATCCGGAATGGTCGCAAGTATTAGCTGGAACAATAACAAATTTGAGAAGCCAACATCTTATCATGTACAGAAAAGCCATAAATAAGTCACCCCCATCCAAAATAAAACGGATAATAAGTGAAGACAAAGGAAAGATAATAAAAATATAAATGCAACCAAATTTCAAGACCAACCTTGGCAAATGTTCTACAAACATGTCATGACTTAACAGTGAACTTTTAAGGGCCTGACCAAACTCGCAACAAACATAAATTGACTGTTCTTCATAAAATCAGGACAAGATAGCAGCACATTTTCACTAGGCCAATGGAGTTTCTACTGCAACTAGACCATCCCATGGATCTCCATAGAACCAAAGGAGATATAAAAATAGATTATTGAAGAAGAGAGTTATAACTTTTTAAGCAGTATCCTGGCACACTTGTTCCTACTGAAAATAGCTTTTTCTCCAGCCCTTCAATTTGCTAGTAAGCTTTTTCCTGTTTGAAATTGAATGGTTCCACATTTTGCTAAAAGGGAAAAAGGAATATAAGCATGAAATTAAACCAACACCCTCAAAGCCTGTGTCCCATATACACTGCCTAAGATGCAGCCCCGAACACATTCAGTCCAAAACCCACAAAATTTTCCCACCGGTCAAAAACTCCGAACACATCCACTCCAAAGGAAATCCCCAAAAAAGTGCTCACAGAGATGACCCTATCTATCACAACCCATTTTGGAGTTTGCCGCAGCCAGCATAAAGTTTGTTTTCTCATGCTTGGCAATCATCTTCTTCTTCACTTTACTTTAAAGTCCTGCAAATGTTAATCAGGCTCTAGTTTCTGTAAGCACTTCACAGCTATATTAGGCTATCAGCAGCTCAGTTACCTTATCTACATCTATGGTACCTCTGAGGCCAAACATTGAAGAGTATGATGATAAGTTTCACAAAACTAGTTTTTTTTTTAAATGGTTGGCTACTGCATCTGATGATCAGGCTCTAGTTTTTGTAAGCACTTCACAGCTATATTAGGCTATCAGCAGCTCGGTTACCTTATCCACATCTACGGTACCTCTGAGGCCAAACATTGGAAAGTATGATGATAAGCTTCACAAAAATTGTTTTTTCTCTAAAGTGGTTGGTACCACTAAGTATATTAATAAGAAAAGAGGGATTTACAAGTGTAGCATGTGAAATTTATAAAATATCCCTGTATTCCCTTTACAAAAAGATCACGCCAAGATGGTGTAGATATCCCTATCCCCCCAAAAAAGTCAAAAGTGACGAGTTCCCTACATCAGCATTACACAAGAGCTTTGCCCATTCTCTAACCCTATCCCCACAAAATCCCCAATTCTTTCCGGAATAGCTTTGCCCATTCTCTAACCCTATCCCCACAAAATCCCCAATTCTTTCCGGAATAGTGGCTCCTCCCTTGACGGCTTGAAGATTCTCCTATTCCTCTCACCCATAAGGCCCAGAGTGTGGCATAGAGGATGAGCCACCAGAGTTGCCTGTCTCCCTTGCAAGGCCTAGGCCTATGCCACTCCCTCATGAGCTGCTGCACACTGTCCATTGGCTGCCACAAGCACCTGAGTTTGTGTAGGATGTGGCTCCAAACCTTAATGGAAGTAGGGCAACCAGTGAATAGGTGGTTGATGCTCTCTTCATCCCCCCCATATACATGGAAGGCAGTTTCGGCCGAAACCGAAATGTTTCGGTTTCGGACCGGTCCGAAACGACACCAAAGAGTGGGTTTCGGCCGAAACCAAATGCAATCCTTTAAAAAAAAATAGTATTAAATTGGTTTCGGACCCGGACCCGAAACCGAAACCGATTCTGGCACAGCCATCCTTGCCCATATAGGCAGCAGGTGGTTGAAATTCCATCCATGAATGTGGTTAGTCTGTCACGCGTAGGGAGCCTACCATGGAAGATTCTCCACATAAGGACCTTGACTTTGAGAGGACTCCTCGGATGCCATATCTGCTTCTTTACGGGGTGCCACAGTCCGCCATCAGCAATTACATGATATGCTGACCGGACTGTGAAGCGACCCTCTCTATTCCATCCCCGCCTCCACTCATCTGGCTTGGTTGTATATGGCATAATGCGGTGTATCATACCCAACAATTCCCCAAGCAGGCTGATCTCCTCATCCCTTAGATGTCTTCTAAAAGCTGGGCACCAAGTGCCTCCGGCCTGCATGTGGTCAATCACTGCCATAGGCTCCGCTGCAATATCAAAAAGCTGTGGGTATATCTCACTCAATAGGTAATCAGTGCACCATTTGTCTCTCCAAAACTGACACTTCTAGTCATTTCCAATTGTCAACCTGACCCCTGCCCTAGCAACATCAATACTCTTCAAGACGCCTTTCCACAGGTGTGACATGTGGTGTTGGGGTGGGATGGTCAAATCCCAGACTCCAGTTCTGCTACAATACTTCTGCTGGATAACTGTGCCCCAAAGCCCTCCATCCTCATTGCCAAGTCTCCAGAGCCACTTGCTCAAAAGAGCAAGGTTGAAGTCCCTTATGTTCTTTAGGACCAGCCCTCAACTTCCTTGCGCTTGCAGGCCCTTCCCCAAGTTATGTCATGCCATCCTGTGTTCCTCTCTTCACTCCCATGCCAAAAGAAGCTTGCTTGGATGGATTGGAGCTTCTTTGCCACAAAGATTGGGATTCTAAAGGTGGGCAGAAAATAGATAGGCAGGCTGTCCAGCACCGATTTACATAGCACTAGCCAGCCCCTATAAGATAGTAACTTGCTTTTCCAGCCCGTCAATTTGGATTCAAATCTCTGCAATACAAACTGCCATTCTCTACATTGCAAGGTGTATGGAATCTCCAAGGGAGAGATGGATTTGATCTCTACTTCAAATTCATCCAGAAGGCCCGCCTCGTCCAGGGTCTCCAATCCTTCCAACTGCATCAAAATGTTGTCCTTGGCCACCATTCCCGGGAGAGCTTTAAAGGCTCCCCATCTGGTCAGTTCCATTGATAGAGCCTTCAGTTTCCCTATCAGCCTGGCCATAGAAGATGCCTCTTGTCAGTAGGCACTCTATACTCTAGTGACAGTTAGCAAGAAGTCCTCATCTGAGAGCCAGTATTTCTCCAGCCTGAAACGGGCTTTCCTCCCCCGTCCTTCAGCCTGTCCTTAACAGTATAGGATTGTTCCCAGATACAGGTTTGCCCAGTGCAAGTGCCTCTGCAGGAAGTGGTCTTCCCAATCAACTAAGACTAGGAATCTGTCAAGCCTAGACTGAGAGGGGTCTGCTCTCAGGTTAGACAAGGTAAAGTGGTCGTTGGATGTGCTTACATCAATCAACGCTGCCTGCGAAATAAACTCCTAGAAATCTTCCATCTATCCCACAGGGCTATTGTTGCACCCGAAATTATCGCAAAATATTTTGAGAATTTTTCATTATGTAACAATCGACGAAAAATACGACGTATCGTCGACATCGTCGGATCATGGAGTATCTCCGCAATTTAGTGTCCATCGGCCCGACCATACAATCACAATCGGCGTCGCAGTAAGGAAACTAATGAGGAAAATACAGGCGTATACCCGTCAAAATAGCCGAGCAAGTGTATCACACGGCGCAGACGGACGCAAAGATTCCTCCCCACGCGGTGACGCACAACCAAACAACAAACAAGATGGTCCTCCGCTCCCGCACAAGTCTCCACAGACAAAGGGCTGCCACGCGGTGAAGCACAGGGCCTCCACGAGCTATAAAGACTCCATCTCGGCTTCTCTTCAACCCAGGGCGACAGAAACGGAGCAAAACGGCGCGAAGAGGAGTCAAAAAACCAGCACATGGGGTCAAATGACCCCTCTAGCTGCGTAGCCCAGGAGGGGGGGTCGCGGGGGGGCCCGCAGGGTCCGCGCGTCCGAGCAGGGTCGTGCGACCCCGCTGGGCCAGAGGGGTCAAGCGACCCCAGCGGGGCCGGTTGACCCCGCTGGGACCCAGCGGGGTCACGTGACCCAGCGGGTCGCGCGACCCCGCTGGGCCCACCCGCGGGGTCAAGCGACCCCGCTAGGTCCTTCCACCTCGCAGGGTCATTTGACCCCTCCGGGTCCCCGTGTTCCAACAAAAAAAAGAGAGAAAGAAAAAAGGAGGCAGAGGGGTCAAAAAAACTTTTTGCTTCCCCACCTTGACAGAACCGGAGCATTTCCCCACGTTTCTATCAACCTGGGTCCTCCCGCCTTCTATAAATAGACCCCCAAGGGTCCATACCGACATACGGACTACACACGACAAGGAGAACACACCAGCGCAAGGAATTGTTTTGTTTGTTTTGACCTGCGAGGGGTAAGTCCCCGGGTCTCGTATCTACGCCCCTACGGGGTATGCTCATAATTATGCCCCTCAGTGGGTCGTGTTTGTAAGTTTCTACGCCCTGGGGCAGTCGAGTTATGTATTTCTATCCCTATGACGGAGGAATTACAATATAACCCCCCTGGATTTCGCGAGAAACGACAATGTCCTATAATTTGCAGTTACACCCTGCAACATTTTGTAATTGGGGCTACGCCCCTACTTCCCACGTTGGTGCGGACCCTTGCACAGTCGACAATTCGCCGACAACCCTTGTATCCAGTTAGATCATAAAAATATCCAATGTACTCCACATATTGTTTTTGTACGTCGATCGGAAAAATTATAAGAAAACCCCTCGACTTGTGGAAATTGTGTATATGCCCCTCCTTTGGCGATCGTAACACAAATGAGTCTTCTATGAAGTCCTTTACTACTCTTTTGGCCTAAGAACGTTGTCAGCCTTGTCCGACACTCGGGTGCCACCTCAACTCAGGTCCGTGCAGGGTTTGGTAAAATTACCGAAATACCCTTATGACCTGGAAATGGCCTAAGAGCCCTCAAAATCCTCCAAAAAATTGTCGCAGTGCCCTCGGGAGTAAGAAATCTTATTCTACTCTCTCTCCAACTCAGAAATTTCGGGAATGCCCCTGGCCTGGGAAAATTACCAAAATACCCTTGGGAGTGTAAAATTACCAAAATACCCCCAGGGTTCAGGAAACCTCCCGTGACTTCAAAAATGTCTATGGCTTTCGCACCTTTGCATTCGTACTCCTAAATTTCAGGGTTTTGCCTAAACATAAGAGGCCTCAGTTGAAACCCTAGTTAGTCATTCTGTTGGTCGGTGGTAAATAAGTGGACACTGTGAGCCCTCCAGATGAGCTTGCCCTCAACATCAGAACCTCCATAGAAGGTTTTGAAATTTCTTTGACAGTCAAACAAAGGTGTTCGGACGTAAGGCCGATGTAAATCAACACTGACTGCGGTCAGTGGGGAGAGGTCCAGCACTCGAACCCAAATCGTCTGATATTATGCACACCCACAGAATAACCCTCTACACATAGCGGAAATGTTTCTTTTCAAAAAGAACATTCATTGTTTCATTTTTCCTACGTGAAAGATTCTGTGTTCTCACAGCTATAGTCTCCAGCCCTCTCCTCAGATGCCACCACAGCATCAAATCCCCCCTACACACCAGGGGCGGCCAGAGTTGAAATGATGCATGAGAAGGTCAAGCTTTCCTCTCCTCCCTGCTCTGCGGTACATAGACCCCAGAAAAGTCCCATATGAAGCCATCTCCAATATTACGAAAGTACATAGTAACTGCTTCCTTTTCAATACACCTGAATTCCTCTACCTCCTCCACCTCAAATTCATTCCACAACACCATGATGCCCCTTGTTGTTCCTTCCGCTAAAGAGGCCACCCCCTGGTGAGTCTCGCACCCCCTATCTCCCTCTAAAAGAGGCTCATGTCCCACCTCAAGCTGCGCCAACTGGAGTAGAACAACAGCCTCCCCCCATTCCAGTCGTGGCCAATGCCTCCGTCACTGCAGCAAAATTGCCATTGGCGGTGGAATTTGAAGTTCCGCAGCATGAAGCCAATGTCCGGTCATCTGCCACTCCTACTGCAGAGAGCCTCATGGCGCAGGAGCAGATGATCGAGCGCATTGTGGAGGCGAAGTTTGCTCAACATGGTAAGGGTGTAGCCACCGTTGATTTGTACAACGTGCCTTATCCCCTCCACCATCAGTTCAAGAAGCTTCCGCATGATTGCACGAAAGCCCTGAAACTACAGAAGTTCAACGGGCAGGGCTCGCCTCATGAACACTTGGCCTATTACATGACGGCCATGAGTGAACTGGCACTGGAAGAGGCGTATCTATTGCGGCACTTTGCCACGTCATTGACAGGCACCGCCTTCCAGTGGTACTCCAAGTTGAAGCCCAACTCGGTAGCCGATTGGGCCGACATGCAAAAGAAGTTCGTCGACCGTTGCCAGATGGTCGAACGCAAAATCTCCCTGGCGGAGCTCTGTGCCCTCCGACAGAAGAGAGGTAAGACCGCGTTGGACTTCATCAAGCGGTGGAGGGACGTCAGCATGCGCTGCGATAATCCTCCGACGCCCGAAGACGCGATCACCATCTGTCGCAGGGGCCTCTCGGCAGAAGTAAGTGAAAAACTTCTGGGCTCAAACATCAGAAGCTTCGACCAGCTGAATACGGTGGTGGCGGAAATTGAGATGTTCTTCGCTGACCACCCGGCACAAGCCCCCGCTAAGGGTAAATCCTCCAAAGGCCGTCTGGCTAGCGGCAAGGAGGTAAATGCAGTAGGTTTCTCCCCGACGAATGGAGATAAGGGGGAAGGAAATTTTAAAGGCAATGGCAAAAAGGCCGATGCCCAGGCAAGTGCCTCTCTCTTAGCAGAGCGCATGAAGACGCCTTATACCTTCAGGAAAGAGCACACCAAGATGCTCTTCGACCTATGCATGAAAGAGCAGCTCATCACACTACCGGATCCGCGGAAGCCCTCAGAGGTGGACAAAATAGATGATCCTACCTATTGTGTGTACCACCGAAGGTTGGGTCATACCATCGGGGATTGCTATGTTTTCAAGAACATAGCTGAAGAGCTCATTCAAAAGGGGTTAGTAAATATGTTGGGCCATGCAGTCGACCCGCCACAGCCTCATGCCTGGAGTCGATCAAACCGGCCGGCTAATGTGGTCTACTTGGCGGCGACGGCTTCAAGCTCCAATGCCTCAGAGGCCGGGCCTTCAAATCAACAGTCCAACACCGGTCCCAGAGCCGCTCCTCCTTCACTCCCAGAATGTCTGGCACTACGAAGGACTATTCGGAAGGTCCGATGGGAAATCCGGCAATTGCAATTGGAGCAGAGGCGCCTGCTGTAGTTCTTGGAGAGCATTGATGAGCAGTTGGCCACTTTCCCCTTTGGCCCATTTGCCAGGGGGTTAGCTCCAACCCATATGCGGGAGGCAGGTGTACCGCCTACTGGCCGGGCTCCGCTCAGGGGTTGGCTCTCTGAGAAATCCTCAAATTCATCAGAAGGCGAGGACTCATCTGAAGGCGAGGAGCATACACCCCAAGGCGAGCAACCAGAGACCCCAAACATCTTCTTCGCATGTCAGCGAGCGAGACTGATAAGCCCATCACCCATGGAGCAGGCGCCAGGGGCTGCTTTTCATCAGGGCTATTGCCCATATCATGAGGTGATAGGCCACACCATCCACAACTGCCAGCCGTTCAAGGACCTCACTGAGGACTTAATCAGGCGAGGGAAGGTTAACGTGGGTGAATTCCTGGTCGACCCACCGTAGCCGCATGTACAGGAGAATTTTCATTTCTCCGTCAATGTCATACACGCTTCAGCAGCTTTCCAACTCCCGAAGCCACAGGAGGAGGGAGTCAGTTCCCAGGGAGTCAGTTCCCAGCCACCTAAGTCCACATTGTGGTACCCAGGGTGGCGACCCTCCCATCAGTGTTCTTTCCCCAAGGAGGACACTGAGAAGATTTTTGATAACCTCCTGGAAGATGGTCGGGTGTTGACATATGATCCTCCATCCTATTACAATGAGACGGCCAAGAGTCATCCCCACTACTGCAAATATCATGCCAGGGTGTCTCACCCCACCCAGGAATGCCCAGAAGTCCAAGATTGCATTTAAGTCCTCATCCAAAGAGGGGAGATCGATGCGCAGGGGAACTCCATGAGGAGGCGGCGTCTTAAAGAAGCCGTTAAGAAGATTCTCCGGCAAGCTCAACAGGAGCAGACCAAGCTGCGTGGGACCAAACCCACCTCTCGACAAGTCCAACCGGACAAGTCTACGGGCAGCGGTAATCCTCCGCCAAACCCCAAAGGCAAGGCTAGGTGCGAGGGGCCTAAAGCCCGGAGCCTAAAAAGCCAAGCCGAGGGGGAAAGTTCCAAACCTCTGTCCAGGCCGGGTCAACCCAGCATCGTCATAAGGGGAAACCCTCCACCATATAATAAAGGCAAGGCCAAGGTGAGGGAGCCTCAGGCCAAAGCTCCTGTCGAGCCAACAAGGTCGTCAATTGAAGAAAGACCTAAACAACTCGAACCAACAAAGCCGCCAGTCAAAGCAAAACCGGCGGAGTTGCAACACCCCCAGGGGCTCCACTCTGGATTGACAGAGTTCCAGGAGCTGCCACCGAAGATAATTGCTCAGGCGATCAACGCCACCTTCCACGTCCAACTGGAGGAGGCCAATTGGACCAAGGTCACCCACAGAAAGAGCCGCGGCACTAAGGCTCCTAACGAGCCAGGCCGGAGCAAAAAGTAACATTCTGGAGGCAAACCAATCCCACCTCCAAAGCAAAGTCCTCTCTCTTCTCAAGAGGCGGCACGCCAAAAGAAGCAAGAGAAGAACCGCAGGAAGAATTTGAAGAGGAGGTTGAAGAAGCGAGCTGAGCAAGCAGCTGCTATGGAGACTCCTAAGGAGCCAACTCCTCTTCAAAGACTACAAAAGCTCATAGATGAGCTGGGGGAGTACACTCCCCCTCGTCCCACCAGGGTTGTCACTCAAGACAAATACATTCCCTGGGACAAGTTTGGGCATAAAGCCCGACTTCTTCAATGGCTCCGAGATATGGCTCACCGTCTTGAAGAGGGTGAGGAGTTCCCAATCCCAGAGGAGCTCTCCTTATTCTACAAAGATGAGGAGCTCACTGTCGAGATGCTCGAAGAAATGCTGCAAGAGCTCTCCTACAACATGGTGGCGATTCTGCTGCCCGACAACATTAACTCTCTTGCGGCTGATAGCACTGGAGGCAAGGCTCCTATGGCAACATATCAACGTCGCTCGACAAGAAATAGCCGGGGTCATGGCTGGGGACGAGGACGTTGACGTGAAGGTCCCCTAACTCTTGACCGGGTCATAATATTCAGAGGAGAGAAGCATAGTCCTATCCCGGAAACTCAAGTTCGGGGAATCCCCTTTATCCTCAACTCCCCAGAGGGTTCGAGCCTCAACTCAAAAGCTAAATCAGGTGGCGTCCCTTTTATAATCGCCTCTTCTGATGAAGAAAAGGAGTCAGCCAAGTCGCCAGTGCGCGAGGAGGCGTCGGAGCAGGCTGGCCCCTCCAACAGGGTCGAGCCCGCAAGCCCAGCAGGTCCTTCTAATGAAGACCAACATGATGAGCCTTTGCCACCTCCGGACGAGTCTCTGGCACCGCTATTCCAAAAAAATGCGGAGAGCCAAGATGAGGAGCAGCACCCTTCTAAACGGGAGAAGCCTCGTCAGGCACCGAAGACTCTGGCGGAGATCATCGCGCCATTTGACAAGACCCGTGCTCGGGCGGAGTGTAAAATTATTCATCTTATGAAGCGGTTCCCAACAAATGTCACCATTTGGGAAGCCATCGCCTGGAGCAAGGATCTCAGGGAGGCTCTTGTCAAGATACTCCAAGACCCGGAGGCCTATGAAGCCCATGTTGCGGAGCTGCAAGCCCAGGCATATGAGGCATTTACAGCCAACATCTCCTTCACGGACAAAGACATGTTGCTATCCTCTCCGTGCCACAATCGCCCCTTATATATGCGGGGGACGATTAACGGGCATGATGTGAATCGCATTTTGGTCGACGCTGGAGCGGCTATTAACATCATGCCTTTGAAGACTTTCAAGTCTTTATACTTGGCCCCTTACTTGCAGAAGGTGAACGCTATCAAGATTTCGAGATTCAATAAGAATTCCGAGGAGGCGCTTGGTCGGGTTGAAGTCAAGCTTGCCTTGGGCGATTTTCTTACCCAGGCGACATTCTATATTATCAATGCCGACACATCTTATAAGGTGCTGCTTGGGAGGCCTTGGCTCCACGAGAATTGGGTCGTTCCTTCAACTCTGCACCAGTGCATTAAATATGCCAAAGGAGGGGAGCAACATATTGTCTTCGCAGATCAGACTCCATTCCACCCCAATGAGTGCCACTTGGCCGAAGCTTCCCTATATTTTGGGGAGTCCACTCTGACAATCCCCGAGCCTTTAAAGGACAAAGGGAAGCAAAAAGTGGATTATGAATCCGAGGAAGGGCAGTTGTTCACTGTCAACCAAGACTGTGAAGGTCTTCAACTGCTCCACCTCATACTCTTCCCATTGGGACGAGAGTTGAAGGCACTTGGGCGGTAAGGAGATACTCCCTGTCAATGACCCGGCTGATGAGGTTGGCTTCAAAGTCAACGCTCCGCCTCTCCGGCTGAGTCGGCTTGGAGGCGGAGTTCCAGGAGCTGCCACCGAAGATAATTGCTCAGGCGATCAACGCCACCTTCCACGTCCAACTGGAGGAGGCCAATTGGACCAAGGTCACCCCCAGAAAGAGCCGCGGCACTAAGGCTCCTAACGAGCCAGGCCGGAGCAAAAAGTAACATTCTGGAGGCAAACCAATCCCACCTCCAAAGCAAAGTCCTCTCTCTTCTCAAGAGGCGGCACGCCAAAAGAAGCAAGAGAAGAACCGCAGGAAGAATTTGAAGAGGAGGTTGAAGAAGCGAGCTGAGCAAGCAGCTGCTATGGAGACTCCTAAGGAGCCAACTCCTCTTCAAAGACTACAAAAGCTCATAGATGAGCTGGGGGAGTACACTCCCCCTCGTCCCACCAGGGTTGTCACTCAAGACAAATACATTCCCTGGGACAAGTTTGGGCATAAAGCCCGACTTCTTCAATGGCTCCGAGATATGGCTCACCGTCTTGAAGAGGGTGAGGAGTTCCCAATCCCAGAGGAGCTCTCCTTATTCTACAAAGATGAGGAGCTCACTGTCGAGATGCTCGAAGAAATGCTGCAAGAGCTCTCCTACAACATGGTGGCGATTCCGCTGCCCGACAACATTAACTCTCTTGCGGCTGATAGCACTGGAGGCAAGGCTCCTATGACAACATATCAACGTCGCTCGGCAAGAAATAGCCGGGGTCGTGGCTGGGGACGAGGACGTTGACGTGAAGGTCCCCTAACTCTTGACCGAGTCATAATATTCAGAGGAGAGAAGCATAGTCCTATCCCGGAAACTCAAGTTCGGGGAATCCCCTTTATCCTCAACTCCCCAGAGGGTTCGAGCCTCAGCTCAAAAGCTAAATCAGGTGGCGTCCCTTTTATAATCGCCTCTTCTGATGAAGAAAAGGAGTCAGCCAAGTCGCCAGTGCGCGAGGAGGCGTCGGAGCAGGCTGGCCCCTCCAACAGGGTCGAGCCCGCAAGCCCAGCAGGTCCTTCTAATGAAGACCAACATGATGAGCCTTTGCCACCTCCGGACGAGTCTCTGGCACCGCTATTCCAAAAAAATGCGGAGAGCCAAGATGAGGAGCAGCACCCTTCTAAACGGGAGAAGCCTCGCCAGGCACCGAAGACTCTGGCGGAGATCATCGCGCCATTTGACAAGACCCGTGCTCGGGCGGACTGTAAAATTATTCATCTTATGAAGCGGTTCCCAACAAATGTCACCATTTGGGAAGCCATCGCCTGGAGCAAGGATCTCAGGGAGGCTCTTGTCAAGATACTCCAAGACCCGGAGGCCTATGAAGCCCATGTTGCGGAGCTACAAGCCCAGGCATATGAGGCATTTACAGCCAACATCTCCTTCACGGACAAAGACATGTTGCTATCCTCTCCGTGCCACAATCGCCCCTTATATATGCGGGGGACGATTAACGGGCATGATGTGAATCGCATTTTGGTCGACGCTGGAGCGGCTATTAACATCATGCCTTTGAAGACTTTCAAGTCTTTATACTTGGCCCCTTACTTGCAGAAGGTGAACGCTATCAAGATTTCGAGATTCAATAAGAATTCCGAGGAGGCGCTTGGTCGGGTTGAAGTCAAGCTTGCCTTGGGCGATTTTCTTACCCAGGCGACATTCTATATTATCAATGCCGACACATCTTATAAGGTGTTGCTTGGGAGGCCTTGGCTCCACGAGAATTGGGTCGTTCCTTCAACTCTGCACCAGTGCATTAAATATGCCAAAGGAGGGGAGCAACATATTGTCTTCGCAGATCAGGCTCCGTTCCACCCCAATGAGTGCCACTTGGCCGAAGCTTCCCTATATTTTGGGGAGTCCACTCTGACAATCCCCGAGCCTTTAAAGGACAAAGGGAAGCAAAAAGTGGACTATGAATCCGAGGAAGGGCAGTTGTTCACTGTCAACCAAGACATGGTAAAACTGCACAGGCTAAGCCTCCAGGCCGCCTCCAAGCCGACTCAGCCGGAGAGGCGGAGCGTTGACTTTGAAGCCAACCTCATCAGCCGGGTCATTAACGGGAGTATCTCCTTACCGCCCAAGTGCCTTCAACTCTCGTCCCAATGGGAAGAGTATGAGGTGGAGCAGTTGAAGACCTTCACAGTCTCCTATCAAAGGAGAACGAGACGCAACAAGGGCAAAGGGGACAAGCCGATCATCTTTTACAAAAGTGACTTAGTCCCACCGGGCCCTCCCGAAGATGATTTCGGCTGGGATACTCCCGCCGATGTGGCACCAGAGCCAGTCCAAGAGATGCACATCAGGGAAATGTGTAAAAAGCAACATATCCCACAAGCTCAGGACCCCGCACTAGCGGCATATTTCCATCAGCTGTGGAACCCTCCACAGGTCCGTGGGCAACCTCCCTTCTCCCGCAAAGACACGCGCGGACTCGGCTACGACCAGGAGAGGGACTTCGAGGTCTATTATGCAGTCAATGCCATAGGACTGCTACCTCCTCATTGCGGGCAAGCTGAAGTTGAGCCCAAGATTGATGACTCTGTAAGGGAGTCCGGTGAGGTGTCAATGACACCATCACCTTCATCGGAAGTCGACAACGACCACCCTTCAGAGGGAAGAGCAACCCAGCCTGCTAACCATCGGCAAGACAAAGCAAGTCCTTCGACTTCAAGCCACGAGCAAGAGTGCTTCAAAGAATTTGAAATTTATGAAGCGAATACTGATGATGAGGGAGACTTCGTCGACCTCCAACCAGCTCCACTGGAGCTTGAAGACGGTGGCCAAGCAACTGTGGATGCATTGATTGAGATCAACCTTGGAAGTAAAGTTGATCGTCGTCCCACCTTCATAAGTGCTCTCCTCAGCGAGGAAGAAAGGCAGTCGTATCGGCAGCTCCTAGAAGAGTTCAGGGATTGTTTCGCCTGGACTTACAAAGAAATGCCAAGGCTCGACCCTTCTGTGGCTGAACATTAGCTGGCAATACTTCCAACAGTCAAGCCAGTCAAGCAAGCCCAAAGGCGTATACGCCACGAGCTGGAGTTGAAAGTCAATGCTGAGGTTGACAAGATGCTCAATGTGGACTTCATAGAGCCTTGCATGTACCCGGTGTGACTCGCCAATATAGTCCCAGTGAAGAAAAAGAACGGCTAAGTCCGAGTCTGCATCGACTTCTAAGATTTGAACAAGGCATGCCCAAAGGACGACTTCCCTGTCCTAATCACTGAGACGCTAGTTGATATGACCACTGGTCACGAAGCTTTGTCCTTCATGGACGGGTCGTCGAGCTATAATCAAATCCGCATGGCCACCAAAGATAAAGACCATGCGGCTTTCCGATCTCCTAAGGGGATCTTCAACTATAAAAGGATGTTGTTCGGCCTGAAGAACGCCGGTGCAACCTACCAAAGGGCAATGACCAAGATCTTCGACGAAATGCTTCATGACCTCGTCGAATGCTACGTCGATGACTTGGTCGTCAAAACGAAAAGGCGGGAAGATCATCTGGCCAATTTGCGTCGAGTCTTCGAAAGACTTCGATAATACCAACTCAAGATGAATCCAATAAAGTGCGCCTTCGGCGTCTCCAGCGGCAAGTTCCCTGGCTTCATTGTCAGGTATCGAGGCATAGAAATAAACCCCGACAAAATCAAGGTCATAAGAGGACTACCTCTGCCCAAGAACTTGACAGAGCTTAGATCTCTGCAAAGAAGGCTGGCCTATATTAGGCAATTCATTTCTAATCTCTCGGGAAGATACTTGCCTTTCGACAAATTGATGAAGAAAGGAGCACCCTTCATATGGGGCGAAGGTTGTCAGAAGGCCTTCAAGCAAATCAAGGAGTACTTGCTAACTCCCCCAGTCCTAGGAGCACCTGTCAAAGGAAAGCCCCTTATCCTATACATTGCTGCCATGGACGCCACTTTGGGGGCTCTGCTAGCCCAGATCAATGACGAGGGCAAGGAGCAACCATTGTACTACCTCAGCCGAAAGCTGATCAGGCCTGAGCACCAGTACGCGCCTATGGAAAAGGTGTGCCTAGCTCTGGTGTTCGCCGTCAAGAAGCTAAGGCACTACCTTCTGGCTCACAGGGTGGAGCTAATCTCCAAATGTGATCCACTCAAATTCCTGCTCAGCCAGCCCGTCCTCTCTAGTAGGCTCGGCAAGTGGGCGCTTATCCTCATGGAATTCGACATCACCTTTGTCCCGCGCAAGGCGATCAAGGGACAAGGAATGGCGGAGTTCTTAGCAGCGCACCTTGTGCCAGTTGCCCGATGAAGAGGTGCTGGTGTCTTCTCAAGCAACTGGGGAGCATTCTGACAACGTCCCACCACAGATGGAATCGGGCGTCCTCACCCTTGACCTCTCACACTGGGAGTTGTATTTTGATGGTGCTTCCCGGACAATTAAGAGGGCTGGCGGCCTCACAGACTTTGTCTCGGGTGCGGGGATAGTTTTTGTATCTCCGCAAGGCAGCATTCTCCACAATTCTTGTGCCCTCATGAAGTCATTGACTAATAATGAGGCCGAATATGAAGCATTGATCATTGGGCTTCAACTGGCACTAGAGATGGACATCAAGTGCATCAAAGTGTACGGGGATCCTCAGCTCGTCATTCGACAAGTATTGGGCATCTATGACGTCCGGAAGAAGGAGCTTATTCCCTATCATGCAGCCGTCATGAGGCTCAAGGAAAATTTCTACCTATTTGAAATAGGCCACGTCCCCAGAGGCAGTAACTCCCAGGCTGACGCTCTTGCAAAGTTAGCAGCAACCTTAAAACTCCCACCTGAGGGAGAATTGAATATCACTGTCAGACACCGAAGGCTCATGCCAAGTGTGCTCGACGAAGAGTCTGGCCTCACTGTCTATGAGGTCAACAACATCCAAGAGGGGAGTATTCCCGAAGAAGAGGATTGGCGCGAGCCAATCATAAAGATAAAGAGTGGCTGGCTTCCTCCCGATCGGGCTCAGAGGGTGCAACTGCTACGCAGAGCGACATCCTACCAGCTGATTGACGGCCTGCTTTTCAGGCTCGTCCATGAAAAGGACCGATCGGTCCTCCTACATTGCCTTTCTTCCAATGAAGCAAAGACTGTCATGCACGAGGTTCACTGCGGGTTGTGTGGGGCTCATCAAGCAGGAGCTAAGATGAAGAACAGCATCAAGCTCAAGGGGTTTTATTGGCCCACCATGTACGAAGATTGCAACCAATATGCTCGTACATGTCACCAATGCCAAGCATTTGGGCCAGTGCCTCTGAGACCGCCCAATCCGCTCCATCCAACAGCGCCTACTTGGCCATTCGCGGAGTGGGGAATGGACATTGTGGGACCATTCACCCATCATCTCAAGGCCACAAGTTCATACTGGCCGCCACTGACTACTTCTCCAGATCGGCAGAAGCCGTTCCGCTACGAGAAGTTACAAGGGAAATAGTTGCCCGCTTCGTGAGACACTACATCATATACAGGTTCGACACCCCCAGCCATATCATCTCAGATAATGGCACGCCATTCAGGAACAAGATTGTTTATGCGTTGGCGTCCAAGTTCCATATTGACTGGAGGACATCGTCAGTCTACAATCCCCAAGCCAACGGATTGGCCGAGGCCTTCAACAAGACCCTTTGTAAGCTACTGTCCAAGATAGTAGGTGTAAGCGAGATTGGGGCGAGAAGGTCCACGAAGCCCTATGGGCCTATCGGACAATCTACAAAACCCCTACGGGTTGCTCCCCATTCTCCCTGATTTATGGAGCCAAGGCGGTGTTCCCTGTGGAGATCGAGCTGGCATCTTATCGCGTTGCCGTGCACGCCGGATTGCCAGGCCAAGACCAGTCTGAGATAGAAAGAATGCTTGAGGAGCTGTCCAACCTTGAATGTGAAAGACTCAAAGCCTACAAACACTTACAAGTGTATCAAATCCGCATGACACGTGTCTATGATAAGCTGGTCAGGCAAAGGGCATTCAAGAAAGGCGACCTAGTCATGATTAAGGAAAAGGAGGTTCTCGCGGGAAGATCCAGCAGCAAACTCCAGCCCAATTGGCGGGGACCTTACGTCATACAGAAGGTCTATGAAGGAGGGGCCTATACGGTCGTCGACCACAAAGGAGACAATCCCTTCCCTCCTCTCAACGGCAAGCACATGAAGCTCTATCATGCGCCACCGCAAGAGTTTCTACAGCAGTCCTCACAAGACATACCTCTCCCCAGTGAAGGTTCCAGTTAAAAAAAAAGGGTTAAAAATATTGATACATCGGCGGACTTAGTCATCCTTCAACGGTTGGCTAAGGGCAAAAAGGCCATAGACCCGGTCGAGGTGAAAACCCGAAAGGGCGTCTCGGGCAAAAATGGGAAACCCCTCGGTGTGAAAACCCGCAAGGGCGCAACGGAAAAAGCTAAAGGGGGCCAGCCTCGGCGAAAACCCGAAAGGGCGGTGAGGTTGGTAATGTGAAAAAAAAATCCTCTTAGTTTGCTTCATGGGTGATTTTAAGTCGATGACTCCCCCCCATCACAGCAAAAACGTCATATTGATGTCTTGGCTACGCCTCCCATGTCATTCTATGACACCCAGCCCCACTGGGGCATCCCGACATTGTTATACTATGTCCCACCGGGACCATCAACACCACCATTTGCAATGGATTTGACTCTTATGCCCTGCGGGCTGTCAAGTCTATCCATTTCTTTTCAAGAGTTGACTCATACGCCTCTTGGCATGTCAGCTCCACTCATCTTTCGGGTTTCCCGGGGTTTGGATCCCATGCTTTTCCGGGCTATCCAATTTGCCCCTCTAGTCCCACCGGGCTCGGCCTATGTATGCCCCTCTCGGGCTGCCGACCCATCCTTCGCCCATTGGCTTCTGGGTTTAATTCAAACGTCCCCTTCGGGCTGTTAAATCCACCAACTTTTCGTCTCACCGGGCTCGGCCTATGCATGCCTCTCTCGGGCTGCCGACCCATCCTTTGCCCATTGGCTTTCGGGTTTGACCCTCACGTCTCACTAGGGCTGTCAAATCCACCATCATTTTTATCCCACTGGGTTTGGCCTGCGTACGTCCCTCTCGGGCTGCCAACCCATCTCATGTCTATCGACTTTCGGGTTTGACTCTCATGCCCCTTTCGGGCTATCGAATCCATCATTTTCTTCCCTCTGGGTCTGGCCTCAGCATGTCCTCTCGGACTGCCAACCCATCTCGTCTATCGACTTTCAGGTTTGACTCTCACGTCCCACTAGGGCTGTCAAACCTATCTTTGTCCCATCGGGATTGGCCTCAGTATGCCCTCTCGGGCTGCCAACCCATCTCGCCTATCGACTTTCGGGTTTGACTCTCACGTCCCACTAGGGCTATCAAATCCATCATTTCCTTCCTCTGGGTCTGGCCTATGCATGCCCCTTTCGGACTGCCAACCCATCTCGCCTCTTGGCTCCAGACTTGACTCATCTATCCCACCGGAATTGCCAAGTTCATTCTTTTGTCTCCACGGGCTTGGCCTTATGCATGCCTTCCTCAGGCCGTCAACCCTATTTGCTTATCGGCTTACGGATTTGATTCATCTGTCCCACCCGGGCTGTCAAATCCCCTCTTTCATCTCACTGGGCTTGGTCTATGTACGCCCCTTTCGGGCTGCCAACCCATCTCGCCTATCGGCTTCCAGGTTTAACCCGTATGTCCCTTTCGGACTGTTGAACCTAAATATTTGTTGTCCCAACCGGGCTTGGCCTATGCTCCCCCTCCTCGGGTTGCCAGCCCATTCGACCTATCGACTTATGGATTTGACTAAGCACGTCCCACTAGGGCTGTCAAATCCACTCGCTTGTCCCACCGGTGCGGCACACGTCTCCCTCCGGGAATGCCACACCCTCTCTGCCTTTTGACATTATAGGTATTCAAAAAAAAAACGGGGTTAAAAATATTGATGCCCCAGCAGACTTGGTTGTTTCTGTTAGAGAAGCAATCAAGGGCAAAAAGGCTTTAACCCGGCTAAGGTGAAAACCTGAAAGGGCGCCTTAGGCAAAAATGGGTACCCCTCAGTGTGAAAACCCGCAAGGGCATACTGGAAAAAGCTAAAGGGGGCCAGTCCTGGCAAAAACCCGAAAGGGCGATAGGGTTGGTAAAGTGATCAAAAAAAAAAGGAAAAAAAACAAAACCAAGAAAGAAGCATACATGCAAGAGGATGGAATCAAAAGCAGCTTAATTTTGTCCTTTATTCAACAATGTCATCAATGGAGCCCGAGACAAGCCCTCGGGGGTAACTCAAACAAAAATGGGGCACGAAGGCCCTATGTACAAGAAGGTGTCGAAGCTCGTCAAGCACCGGGCTCGCCCCTCCGCAACCCTACAAGGCGAGTCTCCCTCTGGGAAACCTCCCCCTGGAGCTCCTCCAGCTAACGACGGCACGTCTCTATCGCGGTCTGCACACTCTGGTGCTCCACCTCGGCCTCCTGAAGCTCCCTCACAGTTCCTCTACTCGGAGGAAGGCCCTCTGACCGCGCTCCTCATCGCTCCGAAGTCGAAGACTTACTTCAACTTGGGTTTCTCGAAGCCCGCGGAGCTCCTCCTCCTCATGCTGGATCTGTAGCTGGGCCCTCTGTCTTTGCTCCTGAACAACGTGGAGGCGAGCGAACTCGCCCCACAGTGCGGTCAACCTCACCGCCCATGCATCCCGGGGAAGACCCAACATGTGGTAGCTCCTGGTGAATGCCTCCAGGCTACCCCTCAGAGCCTCTACAACGGGCAAAGGGTCAACTTGGATCAACTGATCAAGACTCTGGATAAGCTGATCAGCCATGGTGGCATTCAATGCCACCCCAAGTGCAGGAGTGTCAAGCCACTCAACTCCGAGAGTAGGGAAGTCTGTGGGCACCTCTGGAGCTTCCCCTTCGGGAGCTGCAAAAAAAAAAGGGGTGGAATAAGTGCTCGTTCGCAAACAAAATGATATACACAAATAGCCATGAAAGGCACAAAATGGTGGTATACCCGAGGCTGCCGCAGAAACACGCCCCTCTTCAATAGCCGGGGAGGAACCACTGATAGATGCTGATAGTGGTTCACTAGGCAGAGCATTTGTGGCTCGGTCCTCTGCAGTTCAAGTAACAGCATGTAAGTGCCTATCTATGAAGTGGCACACAGACAATGTCAAACTCCAGAGAGCAGCTATGTACCTGTCTCAACAGCATCCCCTTCTTCAGCTATGCTAGGAAGAGCAGACTCTGTATCAGGGGCCTTTTGGGAGCAAGATTGCTCCTCCTGAAGCTCCCCTTGCATGATGGCCTCAGCCATCGGCTCCGCAGAAAGAGAAGCTGCATGGCAGATATGAGAGAAGGGTCAGTGCCACAAATAAAATACAGACACAACTTGGGCTATTCATTGGCAGATGCAAGGAATACCTGTAGGCTGGGTGTCCACTGGCGGGGTACTTTGCCCCGAACTGCGCAAGCCCTCTGGTGCGCCCTGGGAAACTTCCCCTATCGGGGCTACCCCACCAGGGCGGGATGTACTGTCCTCAACAGCCTGGCCTGTCACTGTTCATATAGCAGATGCATTAGTCAGCTTGGCAAGGATAGTTGCGAAGTAGCAAAGAGGTCTATTAGCCTACAAGATCCCTTACCTGAAGGAACAACCGTAATGTCCTCGCCAACATCAACATCAGAGGAAGTCCCTGGTGGAGGATCTCTCGGCGTCGCGGTGTCAACACCCGCCGCCTCCATGGCCTTTGTGCCCTTCATGGCATCGCCACAAGTCAGAAGATCCATGAATGAGCCAGACTCCATAAGCCTCGAGAACTCCTCCATGGATCCGGCCAAGTCCGCTCCTGCTTGACAAAGAACTATATGAGCCGAGCAAATCTTTATAAAAAAGAGTCGACTAAGGAAGGCAAAAATGCCGCTACACTCACCAGCAGCATCCTCTAACTCTCCCTCTTCTCGAGAGTCACTCTCGCCTGGAGAAGAACTCGAGGTCCTGGCACTCAAAGTAGAGCTCGAGCTCCCTTTAGAGGGAGGATCTGAGACCGTAGAACTCCCACTCCCAGAAGTGGATCTGGCCCCGGAAGAAGAGCCGACGTCGCCTCCCACTGTCGGTCCAGGAGGGGTAGCATCAGGAGCTCCTACATAGCCAAGAAAACACTAAAGAGTTAGTGATGTTCAATCCTTCATGTATCAATGAAGAAACAAGGCTGAGTATGCTACCTGGAGCTCGACCATCTATGGTCCCTACTACAAGGGGCAAGGGAGAGTTAGCCGTCACCGGCGTGTAATTGTCCGTGGGAGATATCAGCTCTTCGAAGCTGAAATGAACATCTGGCGCAGACTCGTCCAGAGGCATGTCCTCTCCCACTGGGGGAGGAGAGAAGCTCGCATCGACCCTAGCTTCCGAGGGAGCTGCATTTAGCAAAGCAAAAATATGTTTATAACACTGCCATATACACTTAAAGGCGACAAGTATCTGAGTGTGTCACGTATTGGAGACGGCCTCAATCGCGGGGGATTCCTCCTCAAGCCGAGGACGAGACGAAGATCTCACGTCCCCCTCTCCAAGACCCTCAATCCGGGGCCTCTTTAAGGCGGTAGTATCCCTCCCAATCTCAGTATCGGGAGGACCCTCCAATGGCCCGGCGCCAGCCACCCTAGCAGCCCCACCTGCAATTATCAAAAGAATGTGTAAAATACATGTTCCAAAATATGAAGACATATATGCACATTGAAAGCCAGCGAGGGAGCTGCATTTAGCAAAGCAAAAATATGTTTATAACACTGCCATATACACTTAAAGGCGACAAGTATCTGGGTGTGTCACGTATTAGAGACGGCCTCAATCGCGGGGGATTCCTCCTCAAGCCGAGGACGGGACGAAGATCTCACGTCCCCCTCTCCAAGACCCTCAGTCCGGGGCCTCTTTAAGGCGGTAGTATCCCTCCCAATCTCAGTATCGGGAGGACCCTCTAATGGCCCGGCGCCAGCCACCCTAGCAGCCCCACCTGCAGTTATCAAAAGAATGTGTAAAATACATGTTCCAAAATATGAAGACATATATGCACATTGAAAGCCAGCGAAGGAGATAATTACCTATAGCCTCTATTGGTTTTATGGGTTTCAAGATTATCTGCTCCGGCTTCACTCGGAGGACATGTGCGGCCGCCTTTACAATGTCAAAAATGGCAAGAAGAGCCGTCGCCATCTCAAGGCCAGAAAGATACTCCAGCGGACCTGCATAGCCCACGGCGTTAATCACGTGGGCCCTCCACTCTGCAAAGGTGTTGCCCCCGAGCGGTCCATCAGGTATCGGCTGGGACAGCTGGGACTTCCTCCTCACCCCACAAGATACCCAAGGATGGCAAACTCGGTTTCGGTCTCGGTTTCGCCCGGGTCCGAAACTGAGTTGACTCGGTTTCGGTTTCGGTTTCGGCCGAAACCGGCCGAAACCCATATAAAAGGTCAAAAAAATTAAATTAATTCTAAAAAATATGATAAAAATCATAAAAAATATTAATAATCACTTAAAATCACAAAAATCATTACACATGCATTTGACTGAATAAGTTAGTGCAATAACTTTGAAGTAGACAACTACAAAAATTGAACTTCAAACATTGAACATGTGAAAGTTAAAGTAATATTCCATTGTACATTAATACAAGCAGTACAAAATTAGACAAAATAGATAAAATAATTGTTACAAAAATTCATTGATTCTTACCTAATATGGATAATAATTATTAGAATAACCTTCTCCCTCATCGTCTGGCCCTTGATGTTGATACCCATAACCATGTTGCATGTATGGTCTATATTCACTATAACCAAACAATGAGGTAGCCAAGTCCTGCATCCCTCTTTGGATCCCTCTTGGAGTGTTTGGTTGGCTTGAGCCGAATCCAGTATCAGCATAAGAATCTTGAGGAAGAGAAGAGGAACTGGCCGGATGGAAGTTGAATGATGGTTCATAACCCCACGACCGATAAATCGCTGCCTCCTGTTGGCCACCTCCATAACCTGATGGATGCCCATATTGACTCTGTGACTCATGTCCTCCCTCACCCTGACTGTATCCTCTGCCTGTGTCTGCGTGGAAGGAGGAAGGACCACCAGCATCCCCACCGCCAGTAGTAGCACCTGTAGCACCTGGCACATACGAAAATATATAATTTATCTCCTACCAAAACCTTTTCTGATTCGAACTGATAATAAGAATTTAAGTTACTTTCCAAAATAAAAAATCAAAGGATCACGAAACCTGCAGTCTCCAGTCGCCTTTTGGCCTTTGGGGATGCTTTTTCCTGTGCCGGTGTGCTTTCTTCTTGCACCCTTGACATGAATCCTGTTCCCCTTGGCGTGTGCCTCAAATAAATCTGCTTTAACTGTTCAATTGCCGGGTCCTCTCGAGCAGCAATATTTGTTCTCTCAGTTTGCCCATGCACTGATGTACTTCTTCTTAAGGATGTAGGTGCCTTGCCCATTCTAGGAGTGACTGGCCTGCTATCTGAGTCGGAGTGTCTAGCTGGCTGAAAATCATGCTGCTCCTCAGTGTCATCAACAACCCTAGACATGTGGGCATGAGTATCTCTGGCCCTCTTTGATTTTCTTCTTAATTCGGGATCCCTTTGCTCATCTTCATCTAGTATGCCCTCTGCCCATCTTCTATCATCATCATCAAAAACGGGCTCATCAACCTGCTCTCGTGTCTCCACCCAAGACTGCAACGGATTCTCATCATCAAATAAGGCATCCACATCAATTTCTGCGGCGGCATCCCCGGCGGCGCGTTTGTCTCGCAGCTGTTGTCTCAACCTCATATTCTTTATTCTCAACCTCATATTGTAGTGGCAGTACACTAATTTCTCTAACCGTTCAGCCTTTAGCCGATTGCGAACCTTTGAGTGTATAAGGCTAAACGTGCTCCAATTTCTTTCACATTGACTTGCTGATGTTGTTTGACTGAGCACCCTAATTGCAATGAAAGCCAATGCATTGCTACCCATATCTCGGTTGTTAACCATTATCCACCAGTCAGCTGTTCCACCAACCATAAAAAAATGCATTTTAGTTGTAGAAATATATATTCATCAGGTTAAGAAATCCAAAAAATAAAATATACCTGGGCTCACTCTTCCCACAGCGTATTGCAATTGGGAGTCAGCATATGTCTCAGTCCTCATTCTGTAATGGTTCATCTACAAACATAAAGTAATAGATTAACATAACTACTTAAATAAATTCTATACATGTTATTGACAGTATCAAATAAAGGCGAACCTCTACTTCGGCCTCTAGTCTCTTTTCTGGATTCCTCGATAAACGACCAATGACTTTTAAAGTCCCTTGAAGCACCTCGCCATCAACATGTGCATCGGCACCGTACATAAATCGAGGGTTGAAGAAATAACCTGCATTTGTGTATAATTAACTAAATGAAATTTATAAAATAACATAAAGGCATTACCCCAATTTCAGTACAATTAATCACTCACCAGCTGCATGCAAGTCATGGTGTAATGTGTTGTCCCATCTCTGGTCAATAATTTTCCACCATTTTGCATAATGTCTGGGAAGGGAATGCTGCAACTCCAATTTGGCACGGTCCATGGCCTCGTATAGATAGCCCATATCATTCTTCTCATCGCCATCCACCATTCTTAGGACCTTCACGAGAGGTGTGACTACTTTCAAGTACCGTGACACTCTGTCCCAGAATTTGTTGTCGTCCACGACGTGGCAGACATCCAGATAATCCATCTGTGCATCAACATTGCCCTTGTCGATGTATTCCCGCAGGGCATTGTGGTACATGAAAGCTTTCAGCTCATTCTTATACCTGTGCAGATAAATGAAAATTGAAGCTGCATCAACTGCTACATATCAGTAAGGATAAAGTATCAAGAATTGAGATCAATCTTATACCTGTGCAAAGACTCCAAAGAAATAAAATTGGAAGCAAATCTGGTTGGGCCTGCACGGATGATATCTCGCCCTCCACTGGCATGCGCCCTGAACATATTTAGTATCCTAGGATGGCCATAGATATACTGTGTGACTTTTTGTGCCTTGTCAATTGTCTTCTTCACATGCTTTTCCTTCCCTATGTCTTCAAGCATCAGATCAAGACAATGTGCTGCACATGGGAGCCAATATAAATGACTGCGCTTTTGCATCAATTTCTTCCCTGCAGCCTTGTAACTGGCTTCATTATCAGTCACCACCTGCACAACATTCTCCTCTCCAATTTGTTCTACCATGCCATCCATCAAATGAAACAAATAATTTGCATTCTTTTCATAATCTGATGCATCAACTGATTTCACAAACACTGTACCGCTGATGCAATAGACCAAAAAGTTTATCATGGACTTTTTCGTGGTACCAGTCCAACCATCACACATGATGGTGCATCCTCTCTCCACCCATATATGCTTGAAGCTTTCAACCCAATCATGGAGCTCCTCAACCTCTCCCTCAAGGCCACGCCCGTATATGTCTCGACGTGAGGGGGCTTGCAAGCCAGGGCCAGCATCTGCTATGGCATCTATCATAGGTTGGAAATATTCACTTGAAGCTGCATGTGCAGGGACACCTGCATGAAAAAACCATTTGCAAATAGATTTAAATGCATGCCCTGCAACTTCTGCTGATTTTTTGACCCCTCTCATTGCTTGCTTGATTTTAGGTTGTGTAGCTTGGGGCCTTCTGTGCAGATAGCTGTCCATGGGACCTGTTCCCTGCGTATGTGGGGCAGCACCAACGTCAGGACGTCGTGCAGCTGTACTGTCATAGGTCCCTGAACCCATGGGCACCTTCCCTTTCCTTCGAGCGGCTTGTTCACGCTCCCTTGCTTCAGTCAGCTCTGGATCAGAATCCTCAGTGCCTTCCTTATCATCATCCCTTCTAACCCTTCTGCCAGAAATCTCCTCAGCAATTTCAGCCTCATCCTCAGCCCTTTGTTGCACCCTCTCCCTTTTCCCCAGAAGGCATTGGCGCATCTCTTCTCGCACCTCTCGGGGACAGTTGTCACATTGTCTGACCTCTCCTCTTACCCCTGCCAAATGTTGTTTTCCTCTGGTAATTCCGCCATACATTTCCTTACCACAGTAATTGCATTTCACCTTTCTTCTCTTAGCATCTATTAAAGACATGTGGGCCCACCCCGGATCCTCCTGCCCTTGCTGCTCCTGTGTTTGCTGACGTCTAGGCATGATGCTGCATTAAGACAGTGACACACAAAAAGGTATAAGTACAATTAAAAACTTAACCCTTAATTAGCAAGTAACCCTTAATCACCCTTGCAAAAAATCAATTACCAGTATGATCCCACCCCAAAATCTTCAATGTAGTTTAATTGAGCTTCAATTTAGCCTAAGCAAACCGACTTAGACAAAAGCCCCAAATTTTATATACTAATTAACCGTTAATTATCATTTACCCCTTAATCACCTTTTGAAAAAATCAATTGGCAGCATGATCCCACCCCAAAATCTTCAATGAAGCTTAATTGAACTTCAATTTAGCCTAAGCAAACCGATTTAGACAAAAGCCCCAATTTTTATGAACTAATTAACCCTTAATTAGCAATTAACCCTTAATCACCCTTCGAATTAATTAACTACCAGCATGCTCCCGCTTCAAATTAGTCAATGAAACTTAATTGCGCCCTAATTGACCCTTACTAAACCTAATTAAAGAAAAGCCCCAAATATAAACTTCTAATTAGGGTTTAATTAGAAGTGTTAAAAATCTAATCATGGTTTTAAATTAACCTACAATACAACATTTAACCTACAACAAAAAAAATTCAACAACTCAACCAAAAAAACACAAAACATAAAAAACCCTAAATTTACCTCCACAAAATTTACCTCCGCAGTAGCAGTCGGACGGTCAATGTGGAGTGTGGACAGCCCCCTGCCCCCTAAAGGCCTAAACAAGCACAGCAGCAGCAGCCGGCAGCGCACAGCAGCTCCACACTCCACAGGGCAGTGGGCACAGGCCGCACCTAGCACAGCAGCCTGGCAGGGGAGGCAGCAACAGCTCCACAGGTCCCTGCCTGGCAGCAGCAGCAACAGCCAGCAGCTTCAGCAGGCAGGGAGGCAGCAGCAGCACCGCAGCAGCTTGGTGCCTTGGTGCCTTGGTCGCACGGGCCGCAGCCGCAGCCGCAGCAGGCAGGAGGCAGCAGCTGCAGGCTGCAGCACAGCAGCAGCCGCAGAGCGGCGGCAGCAGCAGCACCCGGCAGCAGCACAGCACGGCGGGGGGGAGGGTTTCGGCCGAAACCGCTGCAGCAGCGGCGGAACTTCTGCGGAAGTGGGGTTTCGGGAGGGAGGCGACAGGAATATCACAAGTTTCGGCCGAAACTAACAGGTTTCGGGCCGAAACCGACCGGGCTCGGACGAAACCAGTATCGGTTTCGCCCGAAACCGATATCTCACTTACATTTCGGGTTGCTACAGTTATTAGGCCCGTTTTCGTATCGGTTATGGCCGAAACCGATACGTTTCGGCCGAAACGTATCGGTTTCGGCCGAAACCGCCAACCATGAAGATACCTGCAAATCCTCCCACCAAGAGTAGGCCTTAGAGGGGCCCGGGGCTGCTCCTGAGGTGGAGGAAGAAGAAACTCTGGAGGCTGCTACTGGCTTGCTTTTCAAGGGCTTCAGGCCCCATTATATTGGCTCCTGTCTACCGGGACTGTCCAGCCCTTCTCCTGCCATTGCTCCTCGATGTCGCTCACAACCCGGGCGGCTCCTGAAAAATGGGACCTGATGAAGGCTGGGTCCACAAGCAAAGGAGGCAGATCCTCCCTCCTCAAGCGTTGCTCCTCAGCTACTCGGATGGCGTCGCAGTGCTCCCGGAAGACATTGCTGGCTTTGAATCACCAGCGTGCAAAGTGGATATCAAAATGGCCTTTGCGCTCCTGCTCTGGGACGGGGTACCCATGTGCCACCTCGCGGCAGAGGAAGTCCTGCCAGGCTGCTGCTACTAAATGCACATCCATGTGCCTGTACAACCGGAGGGCCAAAGAAAACTCTGCACCTGAAGGAATGCCCTGATCATACCCGAAGTTCCTGGCGAACCGGTGCGGGTAATAGGGCTCAAGTATAGCTGTGCTGGATCGCCGGTACACAAGAACACTGGGGCGAATGCTGACAACCCACTCTGCCAAGCCCTGAAGGGAGAGTAAAGCATGGGTAGAAACTCTACTAACAACAACATCTCCCTCTTGCCCAACATAAGGGCGGTGAATGTAGAAGAAGTAGTCAAGGGCTAAGCCCTCTCCTCTCCTCACAGGAACAAAAGACAAGGACCGTCGGGCCCCCACAAGCTGAACCACCGAGTCCTATGATGGCTGCCCTATAAACCAGAAAATCAGCGGCGCCGTCGGGTTTTCAACTGGAGCCCTCCGGGATAACTCTGGAAATAACAGCCCTGCCCAGGCACTCAGATAATGAGTGGGCAGTAGAATACTCTTCTCCCGTGGCGACGAATGGGAAGACAGAGCCCCGAGCGAATGGAAAATATTCGCCAAAGCTGCTGGTGCGATAGCAAGTCTCTGTCCACAAGCAAGCAAACAGGCCGGATAGATCACCTCCGCTCGCAGAACCCCCTCCTCCCCATGGGGAACCACAAAACTGGCCAACCAGTAGGCCAAATAAGCTGCCAAATATGTAACAGGAGGTAGCTTCCGTGAATTCCATCCGTGTCGATGCAGGTAAGTGGCGAGGATGAGGGGGAACGTCTACTCTGACCTCCCTGCACTCCTCCCAGGTGGTGCCGGACTGTGCAAACTCCTCGTGAAAGCATAAAGGGCCACTATAAAAATGGCTCACCCATGCATTCAAAGTCACCCTCGGTATCCGAGGGGTCCAGTCCGTGCCGACTCAGGCCAAGTCCCTCCAGGTCTTCATCAAGAATCTGAAGCAGTATGGCAGGGTGTACCGCCCTGTGCCGCCGGTGGAGCTGAGGTACATATCGTCTAGTGGCAGCTCCTCGTATGGCCTCCCGCAGATCGGAAGACCAAAAATCCTCTGAAAAGCCCAGAGGTCTAGAGAAGTCTCCCCTCCAGCCATGACAAAAGTGTTTCACCGGCGGTTGAACCTCTCTACTAAAGCCTGCAGCATGCCTGTGTGACAGGGGTAGGAATATAAGGCGGCCGTCACTGCATGACGGATCCCTACCCTGTCCAACACCGACCGGTAGACAGTCAGGACGCCCCAGAGCCACTCTGTCACGCCCCAGTGATAGCTATGAGACGGGATAACAGACCACTTCCTGTACCAGCTGGGAGTCTTCAATGACAAAATACTCTCAATCATGGAGTCATGGACATACTCCTCCTGCGCGAAGCTCGCCCCGGTGGGTGTCAAGAAAGGACCATCCACAACCTGATCCATGGTCTTGTGTTACCCATGCATGTGCCAAACTACTGGAGATAGTGGTGCAGTCCAAACAGTAAGGCTCTCGTGCCGCTGAAAAGAGCCCAGACTCTGCTGATCCGGGTACTGCCTCTGTCGGGTAAAACCCTCTGGGTAACTCGGATAAGTCAAAGAGCACAGCCCCTGCATGCTGTCTCTCCCTACCAATATCGCCCTCTCAAGGAGACGCCTCTCCTCAGGAAGTAAGGGATCATCGGCCTCCATGTCGATCGGTGCAAAACTCTGGAGGAAACAGTAGAGATGACGATCCAAGGGGTAGTGGCGTGGGTAGCCCCCTGAGGGGTCATACGTGTAAAGGCCATCCCGTCTCGTGATCCGAGACACGTCTACGAGGCCCTCCGTCTCCCCAGCACTCTCGGTCGGGCCCTCAGCGACCCACGAGTAGCCAAAGTCCAGCCGTCTGAAATGGTCGTCATCAATGGCGCGGGAAGGGAAAGGCGACATCCATCAGTTGGTGCGCTCAACACGGCACTCGTCAGCACCCCTGACCCTGGACCTCCTCGGTCGACTCCCATCTCCACTGCTGCGAGCCATGCCTGGAACCACAGAGGAGAAGAAAATAGAAGAGCAAGGTCAGGCCAATATATTCAGGGACAGCAACATAGTCATTAAATGCAGTTTCGAAAAAAATATATATATAACGGCTATGTGAAAGTCGTATGATTTTATTTCCATCCAAAGGGCACGGGCCATCCGCCCCCGCCTCCTGCCGTGACGGACGTCCCGTGGGAGACATTTGTTGCACCCGAAATTATCTAAAAACATTTTAAGAATTTTTCATTATGTAACAACCGACGAAAAATACAACGTATCGTCGACATCGTCGGATCATGGAGTATCTCTGCAATTTAGGGTCCATCGGCCCAACCATACAATCACAATCGGCGTCGCAGTAAGAAAACTAATGAGGAAAATACAGGCATATACCCGTCAAAATAGCCAAGCAAGTGTATCACACGGCGCAAACGGACGCAAAGATTCCTCCCCACGTGGCGACGCACAACCAAACAACAAACAAGATGGTCCTCCGCTCCCGCACAAGTCTCCACCGACAAAGGGCTGCCACGCGGCGAAGCACGGGGCCTCCACGAGCTATAAAGGCTCTATCTCGGCTTCTCTTCAACCCAGGGCGACAGAAACGGAGCAAAACGGCGCGAAGAGGAGCCAAAAAACCAGCACAGGGGTCAAATGACCCCTCTAGCTGTGTCGCGGCCGCCCGCGGGGATGCCCGCAGGGTCCGGGCGACCCCGCCGGGTCGCGGCCGCCCGCGGGGTCAAACGACCACGCTGGGTCCTTCCACCTCGCAAGGTCATTTGACCCCTCCGGGTCCCCGTGTTCCAACAAAAAAAAAGAGCGAAAGAAAAAAAAAAGAAAAAAGGAGGCAGAGGGGTCAAAAAAGCTTTTTGCTACCCCACCTTGACAGAAAAATGGGTTTTTGCACCCCACCTTGACAGAACCGGAGCATTTCCCCACGTTTCTATCAACATGAGTCCTCCTGCCTTCTATAAATAGACCCCCAAGGGTCCATACCGACATACGGACTACACACGACAAGGAGAACACACCAGCGCAAGGAATTGTTTTGTTTGTTTTGACCTGCGAGGGGTAAGTCCCCGGGTCTCGTATTTATGCCCCTACGGGATATGTTTGTAATTATGCCCCTACGGGGTATGCTCGTAATTATGCCCCTCAACGGGTCATGTTTGTAAGTTTCTACATCCCGGGGCGGTCAAGTTATGTATTTCTATCCCTATGACGAAGGAATTACAATATAACCCCCCTGGGTTTCGCGAGAAACGACAATGTCCTGTAATTTGCAGTTACACCCTACAACCTTTTGTAATTGGGGCTACGCCCCTACTTCCCGCGTTGGTGCGGACCCTTGTACAGTCGACAATTCGCCGACAACCCTTGTATCCAGTTGGGTCATAAAAATATCCAATGTACTCCACAGATTATTTTTGTACGTCGATCGAGAAAATTATAAGAAAACCCATTGACTTGTGAAAATTGTGTATATGCCCCTCCTTTGGCGATCTTAACACAAATGAGTCTTCTATGAAGTCCTTTACTACTCTTTTGGCCCAAGAACGTTGTCAGCCTTGTCAGACACTCGGGTGCCACCTCAACTCAGGTCCGTGCAAGGTTTGGTAAAATTATCGAAATACCCTTATGACCTAGAAATGGCCTAAGAGCCCTCAAAACTCTCCAGAAAACTGTCTCAGTGCCCTCGGAAGTCATAAATCTTATTCTACTCTCTCCAACTCAAAAATTTCGGGAATGCCCCTGAAATGGTAAAATTATCAAAATACCCCTGGGAGTGTAAAATTACCAAAATACCCCCAGAGTCCAGGAAACCTCCCGTGACTTCAAAAATATATATGGCTTTCGCACATTTGCATTCATACTCCTAAATTCCAGAGTTTTGCCTAAACATAAGAGGCCTCAGTTGAAACCCTAACTTAGTCATTCTGTTGGTCGGTGGTAAATAAGTGGACACTGTGAGCCCTCCAGATGAGCTTACCCTCAACATCAGAACCCCCACAGAAGGTTTTGGAATTTCTTTGACAATCGAACAAAGGTGTTCGGACGTTAGGTCGATGTAAATAAACACTGACTGCGGTCAGTGGGGAGAGGTCCAGCACTCGAACCCAAATCGTCTGATATTATGCGCACCCACGGAATAACCCTCTACACATAGAGGAAATGTTTCTTTTGAAAAAGAACATTTAGTGTTTCATTTTTCCTACGTGAAAGATTCCGTGTTCTCACAGCTATAGTCTCCAGTCCTCTCCTCAAATGCCACCACAGCATCAAAGCCCCCCACACACCAGGGGCAGCCAGAGCTGAAATGATGCACGAGAAGGTCAAGCTTTCCTCTCCTCCCTGCTCTGCGGTCCATAGACCCCAGAAAAATCCCATATGAAGCCATCTCCAATATTACGAAAGTACATAGTAACTGCTTCCTTTTCAATACACCTGAATTCCTCTACCTCCTCCACCTCAAATTCATTCCACAACACCATGATGCCCCCTGCCGTTCCTTCCGCTAAAGAGGCCACCCCCTGGTGAGTCTCGCACCCCCTATCTCCCTCTTGATACTCTCCCCATCCCCCTTACATTTCGACTCTTGCAAGCACAAGACGTCGATTTTACATCTTCTAACTAGCTCCCTCACCAACCTTTTCTTCTCCCTACCCTCAATCCCTCTTATATTCTAAGACACTATGGAGACAAAGGGTTGTCTTCTCCACACCCGACCTCCAATGCCCCTACTTCCCCGACGACCCTCCCCCCTACAATCCCCTTGTTTTGTTGATTTCCCCCCTCTGCTTTCCCTGGCCAAGGAAAGCACCCACCGCTTTCTGACTCTGGTGAACAGCCCCTTGATGTCTTTCTCAAGGCCCACGAACGACACCCCGACCTTCTCTGCCAGCTCCTGGATTTGTTCCTCCGTCCACCTCTCCACAACACCCGCCATCTCCTTCACCTCTCTCTCCAAGCCACATCCCCTTCTTTCTAGACACCACCCTCAAGTGGAGCTGCTCCGCCTCCATAAATAGGGGTTTCAGGGACCAATAGAAGCATGGTCCTCGTCTAGGTCCATCAAGTTCTCCTCATCCATCACAGGGAACTTGTGTGCCGCCACCATGTTGTCAAAGGGCAGGATAGCATGTGGCTGGGGCCGACTCAGAACAATGGCTAGGTCTAGGTGGCCCTTGGACTGACTGTGTGTCATAAGTAACTAGCGGCGAGGGGCCTTCAGCAGGCTTGTAGGATCATCAGCAGTCTCCTACGCAGTCGGCAGCCCTCCTGTGGTGTCATGTGGTTGTAGGAGACACCGGTCGGCCTCCCCTGCCTGTCCTTCATCTCCATCTCCCGCTCCCCATACAGGCAGCCGTCGGTGCCCATCGAGGATGCCCCCAGCCCCGTCAGGCCTAGCAGGTCCCTTCCGCTGGCTCCGGCTGGATATGAGGCCAGCCCCTGCTTCTCTTTCGTCTCCAATCTCCACTCCCAGAGCTAGCAAGCTCCGGCACCCGTCGAGGCTTCCCCGCCGTTCTTCCTACCAGCTCCGACCGGAACCCACGTTAGTTGTGGTTCTTTCCGGTCCCGAATAACACTGGCAATGGGCAGAGGGGGTACTAGGCAGAGCGCTGACCTCACCGTTCTCTTCACTGCGTCAGGAAAGAGAGAGAGTAGTCGCTCGAGTCGGTGTAGGAATAGTGACAGCACAATATGATTTCGGGCAGGGGAGATCTACAGTACCTGACTCCCAAGGCCCATTACCCCTGGGACCCCCGATCTGAGTAAGTCACGAGGTGACGCTGGCAGGTAAGGCAGGCGACCAGGGAAACCCTGACACTTGTGACCCCCCTTACCAGGTCAGTCACGAGTCGTGACTCTCGAGGAAGCCCGGGTCTGGGTGTTTAGTACCAAGCCTGGCCTATCCTGTCGATCTACCTGGAGCAATATGGTGGGCCATTTGAATTTGAACCACCCTCGGGCCTCCGGTCATCTTCTCAGGTGCCGGTGAGCCCTCCCACGGCTCTGTCGGCTGCCGATTGAAGCCAGACTATCACGAAAACCTCTGACCAGAGAGATCTACCATCATAAGGGCCAAAATGTCATTCTCGCTACTGACCTAGGTCGAGACCTCCATCGTCAGCCGCTCCCCGCAGGTGAGCAGCCTGACTACTCCCTCCACAGCTCCCCCGAACCTGCCAATGATGAAAGTGGTGCCCACCTTGTCACAAAGGAAGAGTAGGATGCCAGTTAGACAGAGAAAAACCCTCTCCTGTCGGGCATCCAGAACACTCCTCTTGACAGGCCCCATCTCACCAAGCAGAGTAGCACCCCGTCGGCCAAAAGAAAGCCAGTCTTTGCCGTCACCTCGACCTCCTCCTCACTACCCTCAACCGCGAGGAAACCGCCCCTTGCCACCTTGGTGATAGCCCACACCCCCTCACTCCGGTCTCCCTTTTTGAAGCAGCGACCGCACCAACCATGGTTGTCCGTTTCGGCCGAAACCGATACGTTTCGGCCGAAACCGATACGTTTCGGCCGAAACCGATACGTTTCGGCCGAAACGTATCGGTTTCGGCCGGACCCGAAACCGTTTAAGCCTATTTTACTGTAGCTAAAACAGTTTCGGGTAAAGATATCGGTTTCGGTTTCCGGGCGAAACACGTGAACTCCAAACTTTGGAGTTCACGTGAGCCCCCCCCCCCCCCGACCCCGAAACCCTTCACCCTGTCCCCTCCCACCGCGGAAACACCTGGAAAACCAGCAGGTAGCAGCAGCCGCAGTCGTCGGCGGAAACACCAGGAGCAGCAGCCCAGGAGCAGCAGCAGCAGCAGCCGCCGCGGAGCAGCAGCAGGCCAGCAGGCCCGCCAACGCCCAGCGGCCTGCCGGTCCAGCCCCCCCTGCGCGCTGCGCCCGCCGCCCGCCTGCGCGTGCGTGTGCTGCCTGCGCGCACCCGCCAGCCGGCCAGCGGCCAGCCCTAGCCCGCGCTCCCCTCCCGCCCACCATACCACCCTAATTAGCTCTGATTAGGGCTAGGTAAGATTTCTTAGATGATTATTTTGTTAAATAATTCTGTTAATTTAGTGATTAGACTAAATATGTTAGTTTAGCCCCAATTAGACTATTAAATTTAGGGTTTTCCTGTAATTAGGTTTTGTAAGGGTCAATTGAAGCTCAAGTAAACACCATTGACTAATTTGGACCTCTATCATGTTGGTAATTACTTTTTTTCAAGGGTGATTAGGCTAAAATTGTAAATTAAATCCTAATTAGACTATTAAATTTGGGGCTTTCCTCTGATTAGGTTTAGTAAGGTTCAATTGAAGCTCAATTAAGCTTCATTAATTAATTTGGAGCTCTCTCATGCTCGGAATTAATTTTTATGAAGGGTGATTAAGCTATATGTGTTAATTAAACCCTACTGACATTATTAATTTTGGGGCTTTCCTCTAATTAGGTTTAGTAAAGTTCAATTGAAGCTCAATTAAGATTCATTGACTAAAGTTAACCTCTTTCATGACAAATTGTCTTTTTTTCATTGTACTTACAAGACATTGTCTTTTACTGTCTTAATGCAGCATCATGTCTAGACGTCAACAAACACAGGAGCAGCAACGGCAAGAGGATCCGGGGTGGGCCCACCTGTCCTTAGTTGATGCTAAGAGAAGAAAGGTTAAATGTAATTATTGTGGTAGGGAGATGTATGGCGGAATTACCAGAGGAAAGCAACATTTGGCAGGGGTACGAGGAGAGATGAGACAATGCGACCACTGTCCACGAGAGGTGCGAGAGGAGATGCGCCAGTGCCTTCTGGGCAAAAAGGAGAGGATGCAACAAAGGGCTGAGGATGAGGAGGAAATTGCTGAAGAGATTTCTGACAGAAGGGTTAGGAGGGATGATGATGAGGAAGGCACTGAAGATTCTGATCCGGAGCTGACTGAAACAAGGGAGCGTGAAGAAGCCGCTCGAAGGAAAGGAAAGGCACCCATGGGTTCAGGAAGGACCTACTCCAGTATAGCTGCACAACGTCCTGACGTTGCTGCCCCGCCCCCGCAGACACATAGAACAGGCCCCATGGACAGTTATCTCCACAGAAGGCCCCAGGCTACACAACCTAAGATCAAAAGTGCATTGAGAGGGGTCAAAAAATCGGCAGAAGTTGCAGGACATGCATTTAAAAGCATCTGTAAATGGTTTTTTCATGCAGGTGTCCCTGCACATGCTGCTGAAAGTGAATATTTTCAACCTATGTTGGATGCCATAGCAGATGCTGGCCCTGGCTTGAAGGCGCCGTCACGTCGGGACATATACGGGTGTGGGCTTGAGGCAGAGGTTGAGGAGCTCCATGACTGGGTTCAAAGCTTCAAGCATATATGGATGGAGAGAGGATGCACTATTATGTGCGATGGTTGGACTGGTAGCACGAAAAAGTCCATGATTAACTTTTTGGCATATTGCATCGAAGATACAGTATTTGTAAAATCTGTAGATGCATCAAATTTTGAAAAAACTGCCAATTATTTGTTTCATTTGATGGACAACATGGTAGACGAAATTGGTGAAGAAAATGTTATACAAGTTGTTACTGATAATGAAGCCAATTATAAGGCAGCAGGCAAGGATGGTAGTATCGGTTTCGATACCGGCTTACCGAAACCGATACGTTTCGGTTTCGGTTTCGGTTTCGGTTTCGGCCGAAACCGGTTCAAAACAGTCAGAAAAGGCAAAAAATGTATTGAGTAGGTCCGGTTTCGGTCGGTTTCGGTCCGGTTTCGGTATCGGACTTGCTACAGTGAGTTGGTGCGTTTCGGTTTCGGTGTCGGCCGAAACCGATACGTTTCGGCCGAAACGTATCGGTTTCGGCCGATACTGCCATTCGGGGCAGCAGGGAGGAAATTAATGCATAAGCGCAGGCATTTATATTGGCTCACATGCACAGCACATTGTCTAGATCTCATACTTGAAGACATAGGGAAGGACAAACATGTGAAGAAGACGGTTGAAAGGGCACAAAAGATTACCCAGTATATTTATGGCCATCCTAGGATATTGAACATGTTCAGGGAGCATGCAAGTGGGGGGCGAGATATTATCCGTGCAGGGCCAACTAGATTTGCTTCAAATTTCATTTCTTTAGAGTTGAACTCAATTATTACTTCTTTATCCTTATAGTTATGATCCGTATTTGATTCAAATTTTATTTCTTTGCACAGGTATAAGAATGAGTTGAAAGCTTTCATGTACCACAGTACCCTGCGGGAATACATCGACAAGGGCAATGTTGATGCTCAGATAGATTATTTGGATGTCTGTCAAATCGTGGACGACAACAAATTCTGGGGCAGGGTAACACGATATATGAAAGTAGTCACCCCCCTCGTGAAGGTCCTAAGATTGGTGGATGGCGATGACAAGAATGATATGGGATATCTATACGAGGCCATGGACCGTGCGAAATTGGAGTTGCAGGAGTCGCTTCCCAAAGAATATGCAAAGTGGTGGAAGATTATTGACCATAGATGGGACACCACATTACACCACGACCTGCATGCAGCCGGTGAGTGATTATTTGTATTCAAACATTATTGACCATACATTAACTATATACAAATGCAGGTTATTTTCTGAACCCTCGATTCATGTACGATGCCAATGCACATGTTGATGCCGAGGTTCTTCAAGGCACTTTAAAAGTCATTGGTCGTTTATCGAGGACACCAGATAAGAGGCTTCAGGCGGAAGTAGAGGTTGGCCTGTTTGATTTCATGAATAAGAGGTATAGAATTTACTTAAGTAGTTATGCTAATCTATTATGTAATTTTTGTAGATGAACAACTATAGAATGAGAACTGGGACGTATTCTGACTCCCAATTGCTATACGGAGTGGGAAGAGTGAGCCCAGGTATACTTCATCTTTGTGCTTTCTTTGCAATTACATCTTCCTTAATTGATTTTTATTTAAAACTTATATTTATTTGTTTATGGTTGGTTGGTGTAACAGCTGACTGGTGGATCATGGTGAACAATAGAGAATTGGGCAGTTCTGCATTGGTTTTCATTGCAATCAGGGTGTTGAGTCAAACCACATCAGCAAGCCAATGTGAAAGAAATTGCTCGAGAGGACCCGGCAATTGAGCAGTTGAAGCAGATTTATGTGAGGCACACGCCAAGGGATAAAGGACTCATGTCAAAGATCACTGAAAAATTGGCACAACAAGAGAAAAAAGCATCCCCGAAGGCTAAAAAGCGACTAATTTCTTGTGGTGATGATGATGATGGTGATCATCCCGGAGGTGCTGTAGGTGGTACTAGTGCTGCAGGTGGTACAGGTGATGCAGGTGCTGCAGGTGGTACAGGTGATGCAGGTGGTACTACTGGATACAGTCAAGGTCAGCGAGGATATGATTCACCAGGTTACGAAGGTGGCCAACAGGAAGCAGCTATTTATGGGTCGTGGAATTATGAACCATCATTCCAGTTCCATCCATATCCGACCAGTTCCTCTTCTCTTCCTCACGATTCCTATGCTGATACTGGATTCGAATCAAGCCAACCAAACACTCCAAGAGGGATCCAAAGAGGGATTCAGGACTTGACTACCTCATTGTTTGGTTATAGTGAATATAGACCATACATGCAACTTGGCTATGGGTATCAACATCAAGAGCCAGACGACGAGGGAGAAGGTTCTTCTAGTAATTATTATCCATATTAGGTAAGAATCAATGAATTTTTGTAACATTTATTTTGTCTAATTAGGTTTATTGTACTTCTTGTATTAATGTACAATGGAATATTAGTTTAACTTTCACATGTTCAATGTTTGAAGTTCAATACGTAATTGTCTACTTCAAGGTTATTGCACTAACTTATACACTCAAATACATGTGTATTGTTTTTCATGATTTTAAGTGATTATTTATATTTTTTATAATTTTTTTCAGATTTTTTAGAATTAATATGTTTTTTAAAAACCTTTTAATTGGGTTTCGGCCGGTTTCGGCCGAAACCGAAACCGATACCGAGTCGTATCGGTTTCGGACCCGGCCGAAACCGAGTCCGAAACCGAGTTTGCCATCCTTGGCACCAACTCCTCATCAGCCGCATCCTCAACCGGCAAGATCCAGATACACCGCCTGAGCCACCGGAGCCGGTTGTGATGAGCTCCACCAGCGGTGGTCCGGCATCCAAGCACTCTGCTCCTGCTCGGGCCTCCTGCACCCTTCACGGCGTGCCTCTAATGACGTCCGCAAAGGACCGTTGTCCGCTCACTCCACTCTCCACCAGCATCCCACAGCTCCTCTGCACATGACCTGAAATGAGTAAGCCATGTCCGGCTAGTCTCCATGGTCCAGCGAATGTTTGCCGGCGGCCAGAGTCCACCCCGCAGATTCCGGTGAGAGGTATCCCCTAGGGGAACCCGGCTCACACCGGAGAGAATCTCCGGGGTTCCCCTCCTCATCCCCCCTTTTTCCCAGAGTTTGTCTCTAGAAACAGCTAGAGAGAGAACGTAAGCTTCACAAAAGTTAACTGATCAATGCCATTGAATCTTCTTCCTGACATCATGCCCCAGATGACCCCCAAAGAGAATTCTCCTTGAGACACAGGGTTCTCCCTGGTTGAATCATCAATAGCCATCGGGTGGTAAGACTGACTTCCTGGCCCCCTTAGAAGATGTTAGAAGCAATGCAAAGCTCCCACCTATAAAAGAGGTAGAAAGTCAAGCAGTTGTCAGCTGTCGTGGCCTGATCTTCCTACACCTCAGTCGAGGGCCTAGAAGCAAGCTATGGCATCCCAACTCTAAGGGATCCTTCAGCATGACAGACCTAAGTGAAGTCTGCTCTCTGCCTATGGGCTATCCATTCCCAACAGTTGAGATGTCCACTATCACCTGCTCCTTCCCCACCACAAGTGTCAACCTGTCTGCAACTAGATACAACCAGCTAACTCCATGTGTGTGGGGGTATGACTTTTCAGAACCCTAGTCCCTCCACATCAACCAATGCCAGAGAAGATATACAAGGAGCAGCTGAGGACAAGGAGGGGGTGTTCTACAATACAGCACCTTCCCGAGATCCATCCAGTAGGTGATTCAAATTCAAGCCCCACAATGAACCAGCCTGCCTACCAAAAAATCACTGAGCACACCCCCTTCCTGACACAATTTTGGCCAGCATAGACTGCTATACCAATTCTTCTTCCCTGCACTCTCCCACTTTAAGGTCATTGAGCACCTTTGCACACAAAATCCCTACCAAACCTCACAGAACCCCTGCCCCATGCTGGCACCTAGATCATCGCAATTACAATATATGTCTGGAAACAAGAAGTATCACGTCGCCAGGACAATCAAAATAGTCAACTCATCTCTAATGCCTAAAAGTTAACAATATGTGACACTTCCCACATCTTTTTTTCTTTTTAAGTAGTGGAAATTCTAAGTTTTGCACTTAGTGAATTTCTCCAAGGGAATGAATGGACTGGAAAATAATCATGTTAATATTGGTCATCACTTTAACATTTTGAGTTAAAAAAGAAAAGAAAAAACAGTAAGCAATATCAATATTGAGTGTCACAGAAAACATACACAGGAAACATAAAATATCCACAGGAATAGTATCCTACCTGTTCAATTCTATAAAATGGTGCAAGATGACTATAATATCAATATTGAGTGTCACAGAAAACATACACAGGAAACATAAAATATCCACAGGAATAGTATCCTACCTGTTCAATTCTATAAAATGGTGCAAGATGACTATCATAATACTGTTTCTCCACTGCAGCTTTACTACCTGGGCCAACCCATAGCTGAAATAACCATAAATTAGAACCTTACACAAACCAAATTAACATGACAATACTGAACAAGGATCTGCGAAATATAGATTGGATGTCCTCTAAGTAATATACCTTTTTTTTCCACAAAGCATTTACAAGGCCAATTTCAACAAACATAAAAATTTCTGTGAAAGAGTTATAGGAGTGCAGGTATAGCCATACCATACAGAAGTGAGGGTGAACCAAATTATTATAAATCACTAACTAGTAACCACAAACAAATTTTGAAACCTGAAGGTGCACAATTTATTAGTTACAATATTCCACAAAATCATTAGATCAGAAAAAATGCAAACCCCTTGCAATGAAAGAAGTAGGTCATTGATGCACGTCAGAGAGACCAATTAGAACATCATAAGGATCTAGAAAAATATGCATTAAGAAAATATAAAAGATCTCGGTCTGCATGTCTATAATCAAGTTAACATCCGGCATTTGTTGTAAGCATGAACATCAAAGCTTCTCCAATAATGAGATGCACTGGCATCCAAAGAAATAACTCATTCAAGGAGGAGATCTGAAAGACTGACACCATGCCAATGAGATCTCAAATTGCCTAAATCGTGGCTGATAATATCTACACAACTCATCTTGTTCAAGACATTAAAACAAATTATATCGTGCAGCTAGGTTAAGAAGTTTATGGATCCTTTGCATGCCCAGAACCTAATGTCATATGGGTTCCTTTTCATGATTAGCGCATAAGAGAAAATGTACTCCAATTGAAAGTAAAGAATGAGGTCCTAGTCCATTTAATCCATTCTTTAGGCTTTCAAAGAGAAGAAACTTTCTACATATTGCAAAAAGTGGAACTGGCAACCCAGAAAGTGTCCTAGCTTGGCCAATAAGCAAAGCTGCTCAATGATACCCAACAGAGAAAGAACTCACAGTAACAGAGGTTCAAGATGAGTTCCCTCAAAGCTTGTGTTTGGTGTTCATTGGTTTTATAGATGACTACTTTCCTGTAAAAATACCCTATCAGGAGTTTGACATGAATTTTCTTTAAGCCTCCACTTTTTCTTAATTATTTCATTCTGTCCATCCCCTTCCAATAAAAAATTTGTGATCCTACCCACAGAGAAAAGTAAAATGAAATGTCTCCCATGGCCGCCTTCCCACTTGTGACAGGGTGGCCCCTTTCCTTCAGGAGATATCTACCTTATGTTGCTTGTGCAGGGAGGTGAAGGATCTGAACCATTTGTTCAAAGGCTGCCCCTTTGTGAAGGGCATTTAGAAGAGGATCAGCCAGAGATTTCATTAGCCACTTGGCCTTTCTTTTTCTTTTCTTTTTTTTTTTTTTTTTGGGGGGGGGGGGGGGGGGGGTGGGGTGGATCAGCTTTCCTCAAGTGGCACAGGGGGTGGAACCTTAAGGGCGACAATATCATATGGTGGCTCATCCTCCATGCCACGCTCTGGGTCTTCTGGAGCGAAAGAAACAATAGGATCTCCAAAAAGGAAGTGAGACCGAAAGATAGGATATTTTCTTTTGTTTGTGAGATAGTGGCTTTTTGGGCTAAACACTCATGTAAAATGGAGGCAAATAACTCCTCAATTTTCTCTGTGTTGGGAAATTAATTTGGGGCACACCATCTTGGTGTGGTGGTTTTTTGTATAATTGTATAGGGGTTTTGTGAGCTGATAGCTTATACGTACATCCCTCTTCTTTAATATATTTGTGGTACCATCCACTTTTCAAAAAAAAAGAAAAGTCAAATGAAATGTGATAAAAACATACCTTTTCAGGTCGTGTCTCTACTCTAAAATGTATTAGACCCAAAGACAGTAGAATAGGAACGGCCAGTGACAAGCAAAGGACCAGAGTAGGGTTCCTAGCAACCCACGTTCCATATCTCCTGTACATACGCAAATCAAAAACAAAACGTCAATAGAGTCTGCATCACGCAATTAAAGAATAAATCTGGAATAAAATATCAGAAACCTAAAGAAGCTTGATATATAGCCTTGCACAAGAGAAGGTTGCAAAACCTCCAACATTTGAGGGCCCTGTGCAGGAACCTGATATCCATAACAAAAAAAGGGAGTGCTAGATTAAGCAACAACAAAATAATAGGAAAAAGAGAGCATACATGCAATAAGCAAGCGAACGACAAAGGACAGGTTTAAGGTATGTAAGTTTCTATTGTATTGGGGACCATAAATTTCTTTTGTATTGGTGACCACACACATCTGACATTTAGTTGATGTACCATGTAGGCGCATTCCAACTATTAGGCCAAACTGAAGGTGTCAAGAGTCACCAGTCTAATGAGACATGGCATTCTTCTATCCTCTATATTACTCTCCAACATGGTATCACTCTCGTCATGTGGAGACCGGATGTCTAAAACAGTGATATTCAATAAAAAATAGTATATGCTTGAAAGTTCAGCACCATTAACCTCAAAACTTAACCTTCAATAGCCTACCTATATATTTCAGCTGACAATTGATTTCTCATAGGCATATCAAGCTTCAAGGTCATGTCAACGAAAGATCATCTGTTCCTTCTTCTCCTCTTTCCTCTCGAACTTCCATATCCCCCTTTTTCCATTTTTCTTGAACCAAGAAAGAGGTGATCAGGGGAAAGAAATAGAAAGAGTGGCACAGAGATAGAGAGAGGAAGGCATGGGCCAACCAGACAGAAGCCGGCAGTGTGTTTGCAGGGAAGAGAATATGGTAAGAAAGAAATAGAAAGAACAGAGAGAGCCGGGAGAGGGTGGGGAAATGATGTGGGAGAGGAGTGGTGGGGAATTCGTAATAGAGCGAAACCTACCATATACAAATATTGGCTGTTAGAATAATCCCCTGTTGGAAAGGGAAAAAATTATAATGTGTCTAAAATAGTGGAACCCACTCCACTCAACACCTTAGGGTTTTGAGTTGGATGGCCCAATCTAATAAAACTTCAATATGGTATCAGAGCCCATGGCTATGATCCGGGCTGTGCACCCCATGCTTGTCATAGTCCACGTGACAGATCCTAATTAGTCTACACGTGAGGGGGCATGTTAGAATAGTCCTCTATTGGAAGGGACAAAATTATAATGTATTCAAAATAGTGGAGCCCTCTTCACTCAACAACTTAAGATTTTGAGTTCGATGGCCCAATCCAATAAATTTCAATATTGGCCAATAACAGGGCTCAAGCAATGTTGGATATCCAATCATTTCCCTCACAAGATCAGCTCAGAATGCAATGCTCTACTGGGCAATTTCTGTAAAAACTGTTTCAGTTTGAGCTCATGATAGAATCAGGGAATGGGGGTTCAGGGTTTAGGGTTTAGGGTTTAGGATTCTGACCTTACCTAACTGATGTTTTAAACCATGGTTGTATTATTCTGAAATTTTAACAGACCTATTTACATGAAAACCAAAGAAGAAACAGGCCATCTTTAGACTTCGGTATTTAAAGAAAATGTCTACTTTAACAGGGTTTTCAGGCTTTTGGGCTCAATTGGTCCATGATATCGGGCCTTAGCATACCCAACTATTGGACCCTTAATGGGCCAAGAGTGCACCAACTGCCTCTACCCTGTTAAGAAGCCAACATTTCTCGCCCCCATAAAAGAGGCGAACCACATCCATCCTCCCAACAACAACTGGCTGCTGCCTTTTTTTTATTTTTTGGGGGAGGGGAGTTGGGGGTCAAAGAGATAGAGAAATGCAGTAAGACATTCATATCCTTACATCAGGATCTAAAATAACATGCACCTGTTCAGGACAAGATGCACCTTCTTGTTTGTCATCTGAATGGAGCTCATTTGGGCTCTTGAGATTCAATAAAGGTTTAGTTCTAGATGAAGATATTGTTCTTTCACTGTTCCTGTGCAGAAACCCCCATCCTAAAAATGCAGAGGCAACGACAATGTATACTGTTGCCAGAGAAAAATCCAAGCACTTGATCTGCATCCACCAAAAAGTGAAATTGTTAAAGCACAAGATCACTATGCCCACTGGTGAAAGACATCATATGATGGAATCTATATGAATTTTGCCTTGCAAGTTTTTGAATCCTCATTTAATTAAAAAGAATGGATGCTCTGCCCTGGATGTGGACTTACCTTTAGTGAACCTATTTTTATCGAGCATGGTCGTTTGTGGTGGTGATCAGGAGGTGTCATGTCTGAGCATACAGGAGATGAAGGGCAATCTCCACAAGAACAACCAAGTGAGGAGTCACCGCACGAATAAGCTGAGACATTCATAGGCTTCATTCCAGCTGTGTCAGGAATATTTGAACGAAAATTGATTGCATATGGTGAACCAGGCTCACCAAGACCTGCTTGTCGACCAATAAATGCAAGCCACTCTGTAAAACACAACCACAGAAAGATAGTAAATCAAGAGGCAAACTGGCAATCCACAATAAGATGATAGATGCAGGCTAGTCTTCTTTTTTTTTTTTTGAAAGGTGGTAAAACCACATTTCATTGAAATAAAGTAAAGGTTACAACCCCATATTCTGAAAACAGGAAAAAAAATACAGAGAAGTTCTACCAAGAACAACTTCACAAACCCAGACCCCTCACAAGAAAAGGAAAATTACATTGTAAGAAGTTTCCACCCTAGTAAAGAAGATAAAAGAGTTTATTGTTGACAGGAAATGCCTCTAGCTGTGAAATGCCAGACCATTAAACTATTGATCCAGGTTTGGATAATAGAAGTCGGATGGTTGAACTTGGTCACTGAACACTCCATTATTTCTTTCCCTCCAAATGGCCCAGAGCATGGCTGGGAAGCACATGCCCTAGAGCTCCTCCTCCTACTTGAAGGGATGCAGAAGAATCCAGTCTGAGCACCATTCTTCCATATGGTTTTTGGAGGACCAATTGACCTTAGTAGCTCTGAAGAAATGGACCCAGATATTCTGGATGATGCCACAGGAAAAAAACAAGTGATCCAAAGTCTCTCGGTAGCTCCCACAGAAAAAGCGATCAGACCTTACACTGGGTTTGAATCTTTGGACTCTATCAGCAGTTGACAGTCTCCTCCAGGCCAATTTCCACAAATATTCTAATCTTGATGGGTAGCTTGGCATTCCAGACTAGTTTATACCACGGGACTTTCCGGCCTCCTTGCGTCAGAATTCTGGATGCAGATCTGACAGAAAACACACCTGATTGCTCCCATTTCAAGGTCCTGGTATCTTTATAGCCAAGGTGCAAGCTTTGATTATCCAGCAGATTAAGAGAACTGCAGATACTGATCCCACTCTGCTTCATTCAAATTTCTCCTCAAGTGGATGCACCATCCGGGGCTGTTAGCTGTCCACAACCAAACATCAGAAGTCTTGACTTCAGTTCTACAGGCCAGAGCATAAAGATTGGGGAAAGAGTCATTGAGAGGTGTATTTGATAACCAGGGATCTTTCCAAAATCTAGTTCTCTTACCATCCCCCAAACGAATAGGTGCTGAACAATTGTAAAATTCTTTGAACTTCAATATGTTTCTCCAAATACTATACAAGTGATTGCCGGTATTCCCCTGAGATAGCCACCCATCCCAGCCTTCCAAATACTTGTGAACAATTATAGACCTCCAAAGGTTTGGCTCATCCATGCCTGCTCTCCACAGCCACTTCACTAGCAAAGCTTGATTGAACATGTCAATAGGCATAAAACCAGCTCCGCCTCCTTCCTTAGATCTGCATACATACTTCCAAACAATGGGGTGCACTCCTTTCTCTTCCGGTCCCTTCCCTTTCCAGAAAAATGATCCTCTCAAGGACTCTAGCTCACAACAAACATTTTTAGGTGTCTTGAAAATGGACATAAAAAAATATATTGCAATATTAGGAAGCACTGTTTTAGATAGAACCCATCTACCCCCAGCTGAGAGCAACTTGCCCTTCCAGGAGGCAATACATTCTCCAACTTTTTGGATAATGACATTCCAATCTGAGGATTTGAGATTACCACAAGTCAAGGGTAGACCCAGATATTTAATAGGGAAGTTGCCCCAGCCGACCCCTAGAATGTGGGCAATGGGTTGCTTGCCTGCTTCTTTAATGTTGACTCCGACCAAATCACACTTAAGGGGATTGCTAGTCTAAGGACAAGTATACCCAAAAAAATCATCAAAGTCATCAGATATTTGAGGACTATCCAATTCAGCCACAATACATCCTGAATTATATGCAGGATATCATACAAGTGTCTCTCTTGGAAAACATAAATAGGATTCTGATGGTTTTCAACTCTCAAGGCGTCAAAAAGCAATAATGATATGTGATCCATTACATGCATGATATGATACAGATTTCCTCTCGACCAGCAAATATGTCTGCCCCCTCATCCATTTGTAGTGACACTTCAAAAGGATCGTCTATGTAAGGGGTTCATCAGCTCCTCCTCAAGTGGCGTAGGAGGTGGAATCTCAAGGCCGACTGTGATTTGGTGGCTTGTACTTCATGCCATTCTATGGGACATATGGGGCAAGAGGAATTGACGAATCTTCAAAAGGGAAGCGAAATCGGAGGACAAGGTTTTTACTTTTGTATGTGACACAGTGGCTTTTTGGGCGAGACACTTATGTAAAGTGGAGGCTCATAACTCCACACTTTTTCTGTTTTGGGGCGGTTAATGTGGGGTGTACCCTCTTAGTGTGGGGGACTTTTTTGTACAGGGGATTTTTTTGGAGAGCTGAGAGCTTATACATGTACATTCCTTTCTCCTTTCAATATATTAGTGGTACTACCCACTTTTCAAAAAAAAATATAGCCAAGTAAATAAATGTTGTATACTCTTCTATTAACATTCCCTTCCTTTCTTTCCAACAAATAAAACTAGGGACCCTTTTTTGGGTAAATATCCAAAATTAGATACTCTCCAAGAGATTCCTCTCCTTACTCTTTTTATTAGTAGAGGGTTAGTCATGATGGATTTTATGATCAGAGGAGGATTTAAAATCACCTCAGATTTAGAATTTCAGTGATTTGAAAATATGCTGCATGTTTTTGGAATGCACTAATGTATCTAAATCATTGAAATTTCATATTTTAGTGCGAGTCATAGTGGATTTAAAAGTTGCAGTAGATTTAAAAAGTCACCCAGCTTTACGTATACTTGAACTAGGCCATTGTTCATAGTCTCATTGATGTTATAAAGAGTAATAAGAAAAGTACTAACAAAATTTCATCACTATAAAAGAGTATGATCCAAGGTTCAAACCAATGAGAAGAAGTATAAAGAGACTTATCAATATTAGAAAAGGAATGACTATCAGAATTTTTATAATGAGGTTCACAAAATAAATATCAATGAGAGCTCTGTGGGGCAAGGTGGTGTGGCGAGGGTGAAGAGACCCCCATCCCTCTTCCCATCATCATCTTTTCTCTCTCCCCCATCTTCTTCTTATTCTTCTTCTCTATCTTTAGAAAGCAACACAAGGATTCCTCTTCTCTTCCTCTTTTCCCTCCTAATCACCCCAAAAAACATGCAGCACAGTGACCACCAAGAGGAATGCATAGTCCCTGGGCAATCCCAATACTCTGTCACATATGGTCCCTGTTCCTGGCTTGCCACACATCAAGTACATTTTCTTCTACCACCAGGTACAACAGGATCCAGAACACTAATTGGCAATGGGAAAGGCCCATCACCAAAAGCCCACAGGAGGAGAAAACTGCTCTTATGAGTGGAGACCACTAACGAACATGTGTGGGGTTCGGATGACATGACTAAGGAGAAGAGGTGGGACGAGCTGTGATCTCAAAAATAATGTCCGATACCAAGCCTATCATCACTATTTTCCCTCAGATTAATGTCAATAGAAGCTACACCAAGCCTCCATTTATATCTTCATTCTGAATCTTAACCCTTATAGTCTTTTCACACATTCATCTTAACATCCTCATCTCTGCTATACACAGTTTTTCAATGTGTTCTTTCCTCATGGACCAATGATAAGTCTCATCAACCTACTAGATCTCACAACATTTGTGTACAACTTCCCTTTAAGCTTTAAGGGGACCTACCAATCACAGAGGACCCTAGATGCATTTCTCCAAATCAACTGACCTGGCACACCACATTCTCTTGGATTACTTCATTCTCTTGAGTAATAAAAACTAAATATTAGAAGTAGCTAATTTAAAGAATAACCTGGCCATCAATCCTCACCAACTACCATTGGTCAACCCTCATATTACTGAAATTGTATTTCATATTCTCTGACTTAGTTTGACTAGTCCTAACTCTAAATTCCAAGGCTTCCCTTTACCATTTTAACATATCATTTAAACCATCTGTAACTGTTAGGTGTTGGTTTCAAATGTGCCTTTCTCTTCTGTTTTCAGTTTTTTAGGATTCCAAATGACTTTGAAACCAAATCCATGTAAGTTTAACTAAAGTGTGCCTTTCAAAATCACAATTCCAGAATACAGAAGACTAGCACTGGATTTTAAAATCACAAAATCCATGTATATAGCTTTCAAAATCACTCACAACTAACCCCCCCCCAAAAAAAAGAAAAGAAAAAAAACTCAACCTCACAGCACTGCATGAACATCCATGCACCCAACCTCAGGTTTTATGTCCTGGATGAAAAGTGTTGCCAACCAAAGACTGAACAGAGTGCAGAGCATAATATGTAGGCAAATTCTACGCTACTCACAAGCAGGCATGCCCACATCAGAAGCAAAATATCTTATCAGGGTCTTCATTGAGTCAGACATGTGCTTCCCTATTTAACCTCTCCAGGCATATCACTCCCACTATTCTATAAGAGGTGCCACTTCTCTGAAAAAATCTACCAAAAGAACTTAGAATGGCAAATGCTATGAACATCATCAATTTCATGAAGTCAACTCATGTAATTTAAATATACTTTCTGATTTGGCACACAATCCCTGGTCTTGTACGTAAGGTTTGCCATCTAGATTCTTGGTGGTATATCCAGAGCTCAAAAGAAAAGATACCTCAGAGAGACCTCGTCAAGATCCCAGAGAGAATGGGTAAGTTTTGAAAGCAACATGCTGTTGCCTTAGAAAGAAAGGATCTCTAAGAGACCTTGAGGAGACAGCAATCCATGCTTGTAAGACAACAGAGCTGTATGCTATCAGCAACAGAACATCTGATAATTAGAGGGGGGAAAAGTCATCTTGAAAAGATCCTGCATCCAAGAGTAATGATTTTAGGACTAGTCTCAGAATGAGATTGCCTTACATCCATAAAGTCTAGAAAGGCAGTGTTCTGCTTTCTCTCTTGACTTTGATAAGTGGATGGGACAATGAAGAACAAAGATTACGCCACTCCTGGGCCAGTAGTTCCAAAACACACACACACACACACACCCCCAAAAAAGAGAGAGAAAATTCCCATGGTAAATAAAATAGAGTCCTCTAACACTAGTAACATGAAAAGTTACCCCTCAGCAGCATGCAGGCATGACAGGCATGACTTTGACCTATATCTGAATTTTCAACAGTCATTTTTTTATCTCATCTTTATTTACTTAGAGAAGTACAGCTACAGCTCACATATGTTATGGAATTCTTATAACTTATGGTATTTTGGGGCTATGGTCTTTGTCGACAGGTATCTTACATTCAAGCTTCCAGTTGTTGACAGGTGTCTCACCCTCTTCTAAATCAGGGAGAAAAAGAAAAGAAAAATTACATGAACTAATGGCTGCACCCAAACCAAATCCGCATCAGGATGTGGCCACCTCAAGCTTCCTAAACCTAGACAGGCGGATCATCATCACAAAAGCTGTGGTCTTTGGACAGGTGTTCTGCTGCACTAACCTCTTCATGGTTGCTTATCATTTTTTTTTTTGAAAGTGGATAGTACCACTGACTATATAAAAGAAAAGAGAAGGGCAAGGATGGAGTGCTCCCACAGAACTCCTAAGTACAAGAGCCGGCAGACAACTCTCTGCCCCAGGATCAAGCAAAGAAAGAAACAAAACACCTCTCCAGCAGACACTGCCCTCCACAAGAGAATACATTCACGACCCACCCAGCACCTGTGACGACAACACCACGCTACCCTGGAGGCCACAAAACATCAACACCACCCAAAAACAGATATCTATCTACCTACCTCCCCAACACCGCCCCTTAAAGAAACCTGATGACTCCGGAAAAGGTTATCTACTAAAGTTCAGTCCACCCCACCCTACGTACCCTCAGCAGCCCCACTTACTCAGCCCTCCCCTCTACTTGTCTGCACCTGCCTTAAAGCTTTTTTCTCTACCTTGGATTCCCTTGCCAGCTTCGCATGCCATCTTTTATGAATTTTGCTAAGCGCTGATTTGGTATCCTTATCAACTCCTTCGTAGGAGATCCCAAGCAGGTTAGCCACATCTATCAACCGCATTCCCATAAACCACTCAACCTCAGAAATGATCTCCTTGACGTCCTCCTTTCTCCGCCTTGTTTCCTTCCTCTGCGCCGGATCTAACCCCTCCATCAAGGCGTCCTCCCCCAAGACCGAACAAGACTCCCCAAGCACCCCAGCCACCTGCATCACTGACCGGTCTGGAGGTACTGGTTCAGCTGCACAATCCCCCGCCTGAAGCACTAGAGCTGTAGATGCCTCAGCAAGATGACGGAGGTAAGCGTCTCCCTGGACATCTGAGAAGTCTCCCAAAGAAACCACCGCAACACCCACCTTCTCCACCCCCTGCTCCGATGACGCGATGACAGGGACACCCTCGGACCCCTCCGCACTGCTGCTGCCACTTACCTGCTCAGATGGCCCATCTGGCTGACAGACGGAGAGGCCGCGCTGACCATCCGGGTGGCCCACCACCACCTCCCACACAGCCGGTCTGTTGAGGAGGAGATGGAGGAGACCCTCAGCTTCCACAACCTTGCTACTGCCGCACCCAGACACAGGACCCACCGCTGAGAGGGGCATGACGGGCAAGCCAACCAAGTTGTGGCCAGAAATCTCCTCGCTCAGCTGAGAGAGGACGGATAGGGCCTTGAGAAAACCTTACCCTTCCCCGCCACCACCATCACCGGCCAACTCACGAGAAATGGGGGTCGAGATGTCCCGCGGGGACTCCGCCGAGCCTTCCCCACCACCACTGCCACTGGCAGACACACCTGAAACGGGGACCAAGAGTGCCCTCGGGGAAACCTCCGATCCCAAGGTAGAATCTCTGTTGTGCGAAGCCCTGGAGCTCCTCCACGGAAGGAGGAGAATGCTGCACGCCAGAGCCGTCGCCGCCATCAGGGAGTCGCTAGAAAAAGACATCGCAGCCGGGAGGGAGCCGCCTCGCACCGCCACCTTCTTAGCCGTCACTGGCTGCCGGCCGTGGCCGGAACCGGAGTCAAAAGCCCAGCCTGCACCCAAGCATCGCTGCAACCCCACGGCACCCTCAGGGCGCCCTGTCGGGCGGGGAAGAAAAGGACTCCCGGGGAGACCTGATACGACGCGGTTGGGCAGATTTGGGTAAGTTGACCCGACCCACTCCCGAAATGCCCGCCTTATGAATTGGGCCTGGCCCATCCGACTGCCTGCGTTGGGCCGAGTTCTGCACAGGCCCAGCAAGCAGCCCAAAACCGAATCCCTCACACCCCGGGAATTCAAAATTCGAATTAGTGGCTGACAGACTATGTCCCACCGCCCTTTCATCTCCTTCCACTTCCCGCCTGTCGCAGGGATGCCCTAACGGAGTAACGGGGCACCCTGCCTGTTGCCCATGTCTGCCGTCGGCTTGGAAAACAGCTGTTCCAGTGAAGCCTCCACCCTCACGGGGAAGAGGACACCGGCGAGCTCGACGGTAACAACCGCTGGAACCACCCGCAGTCCACTCACCCATATGACAGCCTCCAGGACCGTGAGCTCTCTCCCGACGGCAAAGCCCACCAAACCCGGCTCAAGCTTCCCAAACCGCTGTACCATCGAGGAGATACCTTGCTCATCACAGAGGAGCAAGGGTACGCTTATAAAACAGACCCTAAGCCTTCTCCCCCTAGGGTCAGGGAAGGTCCCAGACTGAAGCGTCCAACGGTGAACTTGGAACAGCACACCGTCCGCCACTGCATACCCTGCCTTAGCCCAGGCTACTGCCTCATCTTCCACACGGCCCATCGCCAAGAACCTCCTGAGGCCGGTTTGGACGACCTCCCAACCAACCCCTGAGCTCTGTCCTCCAGCTAGCACCACCTTCACACCCGCCAGACAGCAGACCCCTCTACCACATCCACCCTGAGGCATCTGTTCAGCCACAGCAGCTTACCCTGCACCACCTCCGGTGGCAGGGGCACAGCCTCCACACAAGCTCCTCCACCAAGGTTCTCCCGCCTGCTCCTGGGATCGATCCTCAGCACATCTGCAAAGGAGACACCCGGGCGGACAGAACTCCTAACCTTCTTCGCCGGAGCTCCACAGGACCGAATGAGTTGGTCCAGGCCACCACATCTGAAGCACTGTTTGCCCCCAAGAGAGGCCCCGGAACCCCTACGAACACCAGGCGACCTCCGGCGGGATGCAGCCCTGGTGTGTTCCTGGAACACACCGGAGAGACACTCCGGAGGACCTCCCCGAAACATACCCTTCCCTTGCTCGCTTCTTCATGGTTGCTTATAATTAACCAATTATTTCGATATATCTCCAGAGCACTTACCTCCATTGCATAACTTACAGGATATTAATTTCCCACATGACAAATTTACTTGTCAAATGAAACATGTCAAGAGTAGCACTAAATTTGACAATTGATTCATAGAAAGCAAGATATCTCTCAAAAATCAAAAAAAATCAATTAAAAATAAATACATGACAACCATAGATGTCAAGAACAGCCCCAACCTTTGTAATTTTGAGCGCCAGCACCAATAAATTCCATTGCCCTGGTATTCATAGTGCCAAATTTTACTTCCTTGCAAGAATTATAGAGTTCCTCAGCAAATGTGGTACTAATATAAAAATCAATGCCATCAACAGTCAAACTGGTATTGACCTGGGTAACAGTAAAATGACAAGGTTAACAATCACCTCAAAAAAAAACTTCTTATTAACACAAAAAAGGCTATTCCTAGGCACAAGAAAACACATGATAATAACACAAAAAATGCCAAACAATAAAAAAAAATAAAAAACTTGCTTTCCGTTACTAAGAAAAGATAAAACAAGTGGAGTTATATGCCACTAACTCCTATCAGATGTCATGACCAGTCTAATTTCTTGATCAAGAAAACTATAAATATGAACTCGTGTAGGCAAAAATGAAACTATAAAATTTGTGTTACAAAAGAAGAATAACAAAATATCAAATAAACCAGGCATGTAAGCAGATGACAAAGGATTCAAATGAGTCCATGCTTGACAAATGTGATGGTCATAAACATGCATGTGGGGGAACAAATAAATCAGATACAGTCAAGTAAAAAGAATAGTACTAGAGACCAAATGTAAATAAAAATTACAGAAAATGACAAAAAATAAAAGTTGCTGAAAGAAATCACAAATTCAGTCATGTATGATCAAAGATGAAGCATGTGAAAAGAAATAGAGGTAAGCAATCATCAGAAATGCACAATATTTAAGTCTATACTTGAAGAATATTGGACAGCACTAAGGATCAGTTTATTTAGATGTAAGCAGTTCAATTACATGGAGGTGAGTTATTCTGAGCTATATATAGCTCATTCCAGAAAACGGAATATTCATATAAAGGGAGTAAGACATATTTAACTTAAATCATGTATGGATACTGGGATTTTATGCTTCTGTAGGAAGTGGTATTAATTATTCTTTACATATAGGCATCTTGTACAACCTCCACTCATGCATCTTCTGATGATTCGTGAAAGATAATGATTTGATATGTAAATGTGCAGGTAAGTTGGACCACTTACTAATCAAAATAGACTTTGAACTTAGAAGTGCTCTACTTTCAGCCCCAACAACAAGCAACCAAAAGCATAGGTTGATGATTTAATTGCCGCATACTGGCAGTAACTGCAGCTTCATTCTACTTAGCAATTGTGGATTTTATTATCACATTCCAAAGCCCCTCTTGCCTTTTGAAGTCCTTCATTCTTGATGAAATGTTTTTTTTTTTATGAAAGTGCATATGTGATGAAATGTTGCAGCAGCAAGGGTTCAAAAAGTGTATTGTGAGGAGTTTTGGAATTTGGATGGTTCTTAGGAAATAGAAAGATCAAAGAATAACTACTAAAAGAATAATAAAGACCTTTGATATAGATGTCACATTGATGAAAAGGCTTTGATTTGGAGAGCAAGTCAGCTCACAGAAAAGATTAAGGAAGTTCCTCAAGCATGCTGGGCAACCTACAAGGAAAGGAATTGCCTGCAAATATCATGATACAGAGGATTAGCCGATTAATAATCATCATTTAGTGCAACCTGAAATAACGAAAATGATAAAACCCAAACTGAAATGTTCAGAATGAACTATAGCGATAAAAAAAAATATGTAAGAGCTTTGTGATCAACATATCAGGCAAAATGGAAAAACAAATATGAGAAAACAAGATGATGACAAAATGTATTATTCATCAACTACATATGCTTTCTTGACATGTCTAGAATCTCATTCGCACAGCCCAAATGCATCCTAACCAATGTTCAATTTGCTTACATGAAAAAAAGGATGGCATGACAGAACCTCCAAACAATCTCATGCAAGGTGTAAACAGAACGGGATTCATTAAGAGAAGAAAATACTAAGTTTCCAAGAAAGAGAACAAATGGATATAGGGGCAACAAACCTACCAACATAGTAACAATAGCAACCAACTACAATTAACCTAAATAATGCAAATATGCTCTATCAAACCAAGAAAACAGCAGGTATACCATATATCTTAAGAAATTTATTCATTTAAAAGAACTCATAGCAATCGTCTTGACATTAACTCTTTGTGTGGCTTTCAATTCAATAGCTTGTCTGTATTGAATTTACATAATGATTGCCCTGTACTTTTTTCGAGTCCACTTATTAAATCTTCAGGTTCTTTAGAAGGTAAGAGAGTAAGAAAAGCCTACAGGAGTTAGTGAACTCACTGCTGCTCATCTGTTTTGTGTGATTGGCAGGTTCATAATTGGGTTAATCAGAACTATGGGGTTCACTTGTACCTGAAGTATTCAGAATTCATCAAGGGTAAAGTTCTATCCGTTTTAAGTAATTTAAGGTCAATTGTGAGATATTGAAATTGTATTTTTTCCCTCTTCCTTTGGTATATGTTTATTTTCTTTTGGCTTTGCTCTTTAAATTTTATAGGCTAACCGCTGTTTATGCATTCCTACATACATGTCATATTATTGATTTAGCTGTTTGTGTCCTATCACTGCTAGTTTGGTAACTACGAATTATATAACTTTATAGGTTTCCCAAACCATCAACTAAATTGCATAGGTAATGCCTTCCCACTTGGTCAATGCCAAGTATGGGTGAGGCCAAAGATGTTGGATGTTACAGTATACATGGGTCTTATGCTATATGATGCAAAGTTTACTTGCTTGATGCAACCTTGCTGCAAGTGAAGATGATCTCATGACGCCCTCCATCTTGCATGGTGAAAGTGGGTAAGAGATGACGAAGGTAAAGGTAAAGGGGCCGAACAAACATCCTTCACCACCCCCCAACCATGCCCTCCCCACCCCCCCCCACCCCAAAAAAAGGGAGCCTTCTCCCCCCTTGAATTGCTTCACCCAAAATTTCTTTGGGTTGGGGCAAGAAGGGACCAACTCCAATAGGAAAGTGGTGGACTATAAGTGAAGAATAGAGATTTGGTGAAAGACAGAGATCGAGGGGTGAAGGGGATGGACGAGATGAAGGGAAGTGAAAAGGATGGGGAAAAAATGGGTTAGAGAGGTGGCCAATTTGTTGGGTGATGAGTCAGAAGGGGCATAATTGGTAATGGTGAGATCAGTTTAAGAGGACGAATGGTTAAATTACGAATTTTGAAAACTTGGTGCAACTATCCTTTAGGAGCAAAGAAGAGAATGTTAAGAAATACTAGAAGAAAATTAGAAGAGAACATACTGCTCCACAAAAGCATGAAAAAGGTGGACATGGAGGGCAGGTGAAGATTGGAAGCACGGAAAAGAGTTTGTTCAAAACAATTCTCAAACGGACAGCATAAGATCTAATAAAGGAAAGGGGCAGAGGTGATATGCAAGCACAATGACACCATAACAAATAATATGAGGATTGTTCCAGAATCAGACGGTCACAACAATCAGAGGTCATGTGAGACTGTATAAAGCTGATGTATTTTCCCTCAAGAGAGCAAGCAAAGCTCCATGGACAAATAAATGATCTGGCAGCTATTAAGCATCAGATTAAGGGAATGTGGGCCAGCTAGGCTGATGGGCTGAAGGTAGGAAAAACTTGTGCTCTGGACTTACAAACCACTTAATGGTCAAGTTCAGCATGTGGGACACTCCATTTTCACAATTCTTTTAAATGTGGTGAAAGGAACCTTCAGATTATGCTTAACTAAAGCCTATTGTTGATATGAATCTCCAGCAACAGAGATCCTTTTTAAGGACTGCAACATTTGAAAGTGATTATTTCAGTAGCTTGGTGAGCAGGTAGCAACTTTAATACAGTTGGGTACCCTTCGGAAAGGAAGGTTTATCATCTGTGGACACAAGATATGGATCCTATGGTGAAATAAGGGACTAAAAATTGATTGGAGTTGCCGTGGCAAATCAAATAGAATGTCTCACGTTCCAGAATAGGAATTATGGGCCAAAGGACAGACTTTTGGCCTGAATGGAGTTCTGCACCAATGATTTCCATGCTAGAAGTCAAAGGTTTGCCTAAACCAGTTTCATGTCACACCCCATCTTATTGAACTTTGAGCCAAAATATGAGTAGAAGAATATATAGATACAAGCTTGCTTTGATGCGTCACAATGGATTCAAGAACACTGACAGATTTGTCTCCTTGAACTTCATGAAGAATCTAAAATGGGTGAGGCACATATAGCAAAGAAGCATTTGGTGCATCAAAGGAGATTAAGACAGAATCTTCTTCAAAAAGTCAAAGAACTGGAAACCAATGGATGAGAAAGGTCTGTTGTTAGAAGAAGAGAGACAGGGACTTTGAGATCTTAAGAATGTAATGAATGGAGGTTCAAAGACAAAATTGAACGGAAACAGCAGCTTAAAGAGTAATAATCGGGAAATGGAGATCTACACAGTTGCGAGCTCGAAGGCAAGGATGTTGAAAATTGCTCATCTCAGAGGGACAGTTTGGCTGTAGAGAAGGAGAAGATTTACAAGCATTTCATAGACTACCATAAACAGTGATTTAAGGGAGGAGGATTGAATGCCACAGCTCAAAAACAAGTTTTATGAAGGATATCCAATGGACAAGAGGAGACACTTCTACCTTTTAGTGGTGGAGAAATCAAAGCAATAGTTTTCAGCATGGATGATGGAAGCTGTCTCTACTGCCAAATGGTTTTCTTTGATTTTCTTAAGGATGCCATAAAAGGGGATTTAATGCTGCACTAAATGGCAAATTAAATGCTTGAATTCAAAACAGAGTGAGGGGGCCACTAACAACATCAAAATACACACACACACACACACACATAGGGTATTGGTTCTGTGAGGAAAGCACCAGTTGGAAATGGACTTCACTAAAGGTACTTCTATTGGGAGATAAGTAATTCAGCTTACTAAAAACATGTAAATGATGAATATAATTTATGCTGGACACACTACTTCGATGAATTTGAAGAAACTTCATGCACTGTCAGAGGCTGATAGTCTGTTACAAGGGTGAAAATCAGTTTTTCCAATCGAAAATCATAGCAGTGATGATTTCTTTGAAGAGAGTGGAGTAAGGGACGTGGTTATAGGATGTAAAAGCTGTAGCTTGCCCATTTAATATTTGGGATGCCTCTAGTAGATTGGCCAATAAGATTGCAGGATCAGTATGTCACCATACAAGAGATTGATCCAAGAGTTGAAATATAAAATGTGAAGAGCTTATCCACTAATGCAAGATGGCACCATCCTTCTCAGTGCCATGGATGGCAGTTTTGGCTGAAACCGAAACATTTCAGCTGAAACGTTTTGGTTTCGGACCGAAACTATCTGGCCAAAACCGAAACCCTACAGTTGGCAAAAAAATAATAATTTATTGGCCGAAACCGAAACTGCCATCTATGCTCAGTGCTATCTAGTATGGCTATTCGCTGTCATTCTATACTCATGGCCTCAGGGCTGCCTAAGGGTGCACTACTAGAAATCCTTTAATTGGAATGGCCCAAGGCTGAAGAGGCAGTCAATTGATGAAGTGGGAGAGGATTTAATGGAGCAGAATCAAAAGTGGTGAAGGGCTCAACAAGTTGTCAATAGTCCATAAAGCACTCCTAGCTAAGTAGTGGTGAGACTGAGGATGCCTTTTGGCTAGAATAATTAAAGGGAAGGAAAAGTCAGTCAGTCCAGTAGACGATGCCTCCCCATCTCCCCTCAAGATATTTCAGTTCCCTCAACAACTTGGGAGCATACAGTGGAGTGTGCTGACTCCTGTTGATGTTGATTTTATGACAGTTTCTATGTGCTATCAAATTAGGAATGGAAAAATAATCAGATGTTCAGAATCCCTTGGTGCTCCAAGATATTTTCCTATGTTGCCCAACCAGTTATAGAATTTTGCCAATGAAAACTGTATAGTAGAATGTCACTTTTGGGATGGTTGAGAGAACCAGGTGGGGTTTGGAATATACAATTCAGAGGGAATTTTGACATAAGTCGATTGCAGCCAATTATTGAAGATGTTAGAGCTCCTCGATAAACATACATGTAACCAAGGAATTCCTAATCAGATTGAGTATGCCTGATCGCAATCCAATCTGGATTGGGTGAGCCGGATTGGCTGATCCGATGGAAGTGAGCAAAAACCGTTTAAAAAAAAGTCAAGAAGATACTTGCATAAACAAAAAAGTCGAGCCAAGATTGGCCGATCCACAGCTAATTCGGCCGATTTCAGGCCAACTTGGCCCTATCTTACATTTATTTTATTCTTTTGCATGGGATCAGTCTTAAGGGCCAAAATCAGATTGGCCACTGCCGGTCCCGAGTTGAATAGGTCAATTCCAATCTGGATCAGCCAATTCTGCATTCCACACAGATAAGACAGAGTACAGAGGATAAGAGAACCTGGAGATGTTAACAAAGAGGGCATTTTTCATGAACTCCTATATGTGATATTTGATGATGGAGAAGATGATCAAAAGACAGACTTAATCTGCTCTATTCTCTTTCCAACAAAATAACAATTTTCCGGAAAATTGCTATTAAAGCACTTTGGGTGTGTGATAGGATGAGGAAATTCAGAAAAAATGTGAGAGGCAGATGCCCATTCTGGGCAGATTTCTTTTTTTGAAAGGGGTTGGTACTACTGGTTTTATAAATAAGACAAGAGGGATTTGCAAGTATAGTACATGAAATCACAAAACATCCCTATAGCTCCTATAGAAAGATCACACCAAACAGGTGTATATGTCCTATCCCCCCAACCGGTCAAAAAGGGAGAGGAGGATCCCACGTCTACATTACATAAAAACTTAGCCCATTGTCGGACCTTGTCCCCAACAAAATCACCTATTCTCTCTGGACTAGTGGCTTCTCTCTTCAAAATTATATTGTCTCCCTCCCCCCATAAGGCCATTGTGTGGCATGGAGGATGAGCCACCAAACCAGGCTATCTTCTTTGCAAGGCTACTTCCCATGCCATTCCTTCATGAGTTGCTGCAAATTGTCTTTCGGCTGCCATTGACACCTGATCTTGATGAAAATGTGGCACCAAACCTCTATCGCAAAGGAGCATCCAGTAAACAAGTGATCAATGCTTTCTTCCTCTCCTCCACAAAGTCAACAAGTAGTCTGAATTCCCGCCATGAAAGAGGCTAGTCTATCACAGGTTGGTAGTCTCCCATGTGAGATTCTCCACATAAGCACCTTAACTTTGAGAGGGATTCTTGGTTTCCACACTTGACTCCTTAGTGGGTGCCGCAGCCCACCATCCGCAAGTACATGGTAGGCTGTCCTGACTGAGTAGCGCCCTGAGTTGCCCCATCTCTGTCTCCATTCATTAGGCTTGGTTGTGTCTAGAATAGTGTGGTGCAGCAAGCCTCACAACCCCCCAAGCTAGTTGATTTCATCCTCCCTCAGGTTTCTCCTGAAGACAAGGCTCCAGGTGCCTCTAGGCTGCTGGCTGTCAAACATGTGGTAGATCACTGCCATGGGGTCCACAGCTATAGCAAATAACTGTGGGTATAAGTCCCCCAAAGGGTAATCAGTGCAGCATCTGTCTCTCCAGAACTGACAAGGCTGGCCATTTCCCACTGCCACTCTAACCCCTATCCTGACAATATCAATGCTTTTCAAGATGCCCCTCCACAGGTGCGACATGTGGTGTTGAGGCGAGGTAGTCAAATCCCATATTCTCTCTTCTATAGTACTTCTGTCTGATGATATTGCTCCATATCCCCTCCTTCTCGGTGCCAAGCCTCCATAGCCATTTGCTCAAGAGTGCAAGATTGAAATCCCTTATGTTCTTGAGCACCAGCCCTCCCACTTCCTTCCCCTAGCATGCCCTACCCCAATTTATGTCATGCCAACCTGTATCAAAGAATCTTGCTTGGATTGATTGGAGCTTCTTTGCCACGGATGTAGAGAACCTGAAAGTGGACAGAAAATAAATCGGGATGTTATCCGATACTGACCTGCACAACACCAGATGCCCTCCATAGGATAGCAGCTTGCCTTTTCATCTTGCCAATCTGGACTCAAAACTTCTGCACCACACTCTCCCATTCCTTACACTGCAGCCTGTTTGGGGTTAAGGGGAGCCCCAGATAGGTAATGGGGAACTGGCCTATGCGGCAACCTAGAATGGTGGCTGCTCTCCTCAAGGCTCTCTGGTCCAGATTAATACCAATAATCTGACTTTTGTGAAAGTTTACTTTGTGGCCACTGACTTCCTGCAAGAGCTCCAACATCATGCTAATAGTATATAGTTGTTCCTCTCCATCTATCACAAATAGGATAGTATCGTCATCATACTGTAAGTGTGAGATGGATGGCCCTCTTGTGGTAGCCTGGAACCCTCTGATGAGGCCATGACACTCTACTCTCAACCACATCCTGCTTAAAATATGTGATAGCAGGACAAAGAGGAGGGGTGACATGGGATCACCCTGTCTTAAACCTCTCTACTATGAAAGTATGGGGAGACCTTCCCATTCAGAAGAACTACAAATCAAGCTGAATGGATGCAACCTCTGATCCATCCTATCCATCTGTCATCGAACCCCATGCAACTCAGGACATCGAGCAAACATGGCCAACTAACCTGATTGTAAGCCTTCTCAAAGTCAAGCTTCAAGACTAATTCTGGGCAGACTTCATTACAAGAAACAGTCAATGCCCTGTTTGTTTGACATGGCATAGTAACAATTTCCTAGAAGTTGTTAAGTGCTTGCAAATGGAGTAGAGGACTCTCAAGTTGATGTCTTCCAACCAATCTGCTGGACACAATCATATCTAATGAGTGGGAAGAAAACCTGGTAAATGCATGAAGCATGCTACTGCAAACTGTCTTTTGGGCAATACTATGTTATCACAAGTGCGCCTAGGCGGTTTTTGAGGTGAGCCGGCCCCAAACCACCTCGCTTTCGCCTCAAACGCCTCATTCACAGGAAGTCTAGTCCCAAGAGATCTTGATTGACTTACCCTATGTATTTTCACCTCAAATCTTGATTGTATGTATGTATTTTTTGTGATATTTAGATAAATATTTATGTTTTTGAATTGTATATATATTTTTTAATAAAATGTCTCAATCTCAAATGCCTAGGCCATCGCCAAGGCATTTGAGGCATGAGGCGACCCCTTGGTCGCCTCGGTCACCTCACACCTCTGACTACATAGGGGCAAAACGGGTAAGAGGGAAAAGTATCCAGAACACGGGGAGAGACTTATCATAGCATATATCCTATTGAGAAGACCAAGAAGACTTTTGGACATTTGGCCAATCATAGGCAGATCCGGTCACCAAAAGGAGTCTGTTTTGCTGTAAAAAAGGTTCTAACTGGATGTATTCTGGTTAAGTCTGTAATGGCTCATCCTTCTTAAGCAATGTATGCTCTATTTCCTAGATAGGGTAGTGATGCTCTAGTGTATCTGAAGTGGTGTTCCATTAAAAAATGTGCAGCCATTTTTCCCCTTTCAGTGACTTGTGACCCTCCGCCAGCTTCAACCAAGCAACTGTCCGATGAATTCTGGTTCTTTGCACCATCAAAAAAAGCACCTGAATAACCAGCAATTAGACAGAAAAGATCTCATAGAAATACCACAATCGTATCCATTCATAGGAAAAAAAAAACAGAAAAGAAATCAAACTGATGGATTTTTATCTCACATCAACATAGAAATCTTACTTGTTGGACTTGACTACGCAGTGTGTCAAACTGATCTGCTGTGCAGCAAACATTGCCAATGATCGTTGGGCACAAGCTTTGGATCTTTGAAGAGAACAACTCATCTGGCTGAACACCAGATAAAATTAAATTACCTTACAAAGATGATCAAGATAAACTAATCATATGTTTAATAGCTTCAAATGAAAAAAAAAACACAGGGTTCTGCATACATGTAAAATACGTGCAAAACTAAAAAGATAAGCACCTCTTTATCTCTCTGCAACTGACAGACATAAGATAGCAAGTTGAATCACCTTCATTTTGTCTCATCAATTGGGAGCAAACAAGGATTACAAGTACTAAGAGCATCTTCTTCTTCTTACCTTCACAGAAGGGGTACCATAGGGGCAGTTAAGAACCTTCCCATCACTTCGTTTGCCACAAATATCATACATGGAGCAATATCCTTCCTCGTATCTCCTTCTGAAAACCCGAAGGACACAATTTTATCTAATCAAAAGGAAGAACGGTGAAGATTGAACCTAGTTCTCTTGTTCACTGACAGGTTAAAAAGATTTTTCATGAAAAAGTTCTAATATCCCTACGGTCCATGGCGTTTATTTGCTAAAATTGTCAGGGCAGCATGGTGCATCCCTTTCAGTGAAGGTCCTGATCAACCATCCTAAGAGGCTAAGAGGTAACAGGACCACATCAAGGCATCAACCCTTGCATGAATTGTGCAAACAACTAGACATAGTTGACAATTCTCCCCTACAACTGCAGTGGATAAAATATAAGCATTAAACCAATATCAAGTATCAACTTACCTTTGGGACAAAAATTCACATGCAAAGTCTGTCAACACATCCATATTGTACTTGTAACACCCCGAAAATTTATTCAATGTATTTAGTATTTTATTTGAATTTTTTATGAGAAAAGTCTAAGTAAATATGTTAGATTCTCTTAGGAAAATTAGACGCATGAAAGAGGTTAGATGAAGGGATAGACGATAGTTCGTCTAAGTTAGAAGAGATAGATGGTATAGCATCTAAATTGGTGAAGTTGGGCGGTGATTCGTCCAAGGTGGGCGATAGATGAAGAGCCTTAGACGAAGCCTTGGACGATTTGTGATAAGCGAAGGATCACCTAAGTTGGAGGAGGTAGACGGAATAAGATAGGCATTGGATCGCCTAAGTGGAAAAAGTAGACGGAAGGATAAATGATAAATCATCAAAGTTGCAAATGAACAATAGACGAAAGGAAGTAGGAGTTGGGTAGCCTAAGTGAGAGGTAGGTTGGTATCGCCTAAGTCAGAAAAGATAGATGATGTTTGGCCTAAGTTGGAAAGTTAGACGAAAGGAAACTTAGAAGAAATGAAAGTAGACGATAGAAGTTAGACGGGATAGAGTTAGACGATTATTCGTCTAATATTGAAGTTTTAGATGGAAAAGTAAAAGATGTATCATCCAATTATGAGAAGTACACGATATGGTGCAGAATTAGATGATGTGCTGGAGTTAAACAATAGAGTTAGACGATGACGTGGACGGGAAGGTTAGACATGTGCAAGAAGTAGATAATATGGAGAAAACATAGACGATTCACCATCCAGAATTGAAAGATAGATGATGAACAGTAGATGCTGAGGAATTGAACGATAGAAAGTAAATGGAAGACCGTCTAAGTTGGGAAAGACTAAAAGTAGAAGGAAGGGTTGGATGATAGCTTTTAGAGTTTTCTGAACTTAGAAGGAAGAGTTAGATGATAACAAAAGTGGATAAAGTAAACATAGACGATATAGAAGTGGACGGTGGATTGAACGATGGAATCAACAATGGATTTAGACGATGGAAAATTAAATAAAGAACTTTAAAACCCGGAGAATAAACTCAAGTATCGACTAACAGATATCAGATTTATACGGTAGGGATCAGAAATGAGTGACAGAGATTAATGATGTAAGATAGGTGTATACGCCAGGTGTCAGCGGCTGCAACAGGTGAAGAGTAGCTCTTGCCATGTGTTAAGAGCAGTTACGACAGGTGGAGGGCGTCTTGCTAACAGGTGGAGAGTTCTTGGGAGATTAATGGGAAAATATTGTCAATAAAAGGGCTTTAAAAGCCTTGAGGATAGCATATTTAAACCTTTGTTACCCCTCTTGTTACCCTTTTATCTACAATGAACACCCAACAGAAGAGCAAGGATAATCGTAGATGTAGCAAAGGAGGAAAAGGGTAAGAACAAGCAAGCCTTGGGCAATTATATTGTTTTCTAATGGAAGGATCTAACTAAAGATGCATTGTTCCATGGTGCCTAACACTAGGTAGTCGTCCCCGATGTTAGGACAGCTAAGGGGGAGCTCTGGCAGATCAGAGAAGCTTGAAAGGACGCTTGGCGAACTGTTAGGAACACCACACAAAGAAATAGACATGTGATAAACCGACAGCATGTTATAAATTACATTATTGTTTTACTATATTTTGATATTTAAAGCTAAGTTTTTGCATGATAGAATTCAGATCTCATCTGGGGGACACTGATTAAAGATAAAGAAGATGACAGCATGGATAGGGTTTAGTGCATGCAGTCCCCCAAGATAATAATGATGGTTATAACCCATTCTGCATATTAGTAAATATATATATATGATCCGACTACTACTACTTGTTTCCTGATCAATCATGAGCCATAGTTACTATACCGACCTCTGTGCATGCAGTAAATAGAAGTAACAGAGATGGAAATTGATAAAAGAGGAAAATGTGAAATTAGCATATGGACAATGCCACCGAAAGGGAAGTATATTGTTTGGCACCATAGTAAACATCTGCTACGGATTTGCACAATGTCCGTGGACGAACAGATAATTATTGAAAATCCTGAAGTCAGATGGGACGATGATATGGTGGAAGGTGGGGTATTGAGACTCGATTCTGTGCAGTCAATCAAAGGTTGTTAGGTCTCCCACGTTTAGGCCATTCGTCATTATGCCTACGTCTAGGCGCCGTGGTATGCAACATTGTTTGATACCCTTGATGTCGAGGTTCTTCTACATGTCCGATTGCTAAACTGATTTATATTTCAAAATGACTCCAATTGTTTTCGTTAATTGCACTGATCATGTTAAAGTACATATGACATGAACTATTATGCTTAAGCCATCAAATTAATTTGGTTTATTCTGTTAAATGACCTTGATTGATTCTGTGGTGCATGCCACCGTAAACTTGAAATAGGGAATCGCATGCAAAATGCTACACTATTCTGTATATTCTTCCTTGAGATATGTTATATGTAAAAGCATGATAGAATGCATGGTCACTATGTAGTTATTGTATATACTCCTTCAGATGATTTATATAGTAGACATGCCAACGGTCTTGATGTCTATCGAATCATAGGACTCATGCCTGCGTTCTAACCTTTTTCAAGAGATCAATAGAGTGGGATCTGCAGGCGAGGGACCAGTCGGAGAAAGGAAGATCTTGGAAGCCGACTGGGTCTAGATCTTAAGGTTTAATTTTTCTCTGTATTCTGGGATGCAATCTTGTGGAATCTCCGTGTATGAGGTGTAAACGATGTTTTGAGCGAGAAGGATTGTTGTAAAGAATATGAATTTTAGGTCTTTATGCTTTATGGAAATGGTATGTGTGTTGTGGTGATATGCATGACGGTTTGGCCTGTAGTGTCTGCAGATCTCCCAGACTCGCAACGAATTGAAGAAGACAAGGCGAGCGTCCCCGGACCCGGTCCGTAGAATCCAAGGAAGGGGGCGATACAGTACTAGTAAAGAACCGTATATGTTTCAAAAACTCCTTTGCGAATACAAAGAAATATTCATAATCCAAAAGTAACACACTTTTACAGAAATACATGTAAAAATGCCATGTCAGGCCACCTAAATACCATAAAAAGCTGCACTATGGGCAACTAACAGGATAACAGCCACCAATTTTATTTCATACACTGGCGTAATACTTAAATCTTTATCAAGAACAACATATAATACGAAAAGCTAGCGGGCCACATTTACAAAGGCAAAGAGTTCATCATTGTCGGTATATTCCCTTTAGCTAAAAATGATCTTACTGTAAAGTGACATTTGACTGTGAGGCGACAGACATCTGGGAACACACTAAAGACACAAGAATGAATATCTGCAAAAATACAAGATTGAGGCAGGTTAGGTAGATGAACTAAAGTACCATTGACAAAACCACCACCAAAAATAAGAAAGTATTTTAGTGACAGAAAATATCACATATTTAAAGAAAAAAGGACTGGAAACACTTCTGCAAATTCATAAATAAGCAAAGCAGACACAATAGACAAGTAAAAATGAGGTACTCAACAGAGTTAACTCTATTCAAAAAGTCACTATCATTAATAGATTTGGAATCAGTTACATGAATCACTCCCCACCACTCTATTCTATCAAGTGCCAAGTTTAGAGTTAAACCAAGAAATCACTTTTTTCTTACTACATTAAACACTCCCAATTCTGGTCTTCCTTGAGTCCCTTTAACATCTTCGGCTTGAATTTGATCATACCTTCTGGTGCCAAACTTGGAGAACTTGGGTAAGGATGCATATAACCCCAGCCATCTGAAGCCTATTTTCCCTCAATTCAATGTCAATGAAAGCTAGTTCTAAATCCTCATTTATGTGATCTTTCTGAATCTTACCCTTCTTAGACTTACCCCACGTCCATTCCAACATTCTTATCACTGTTACATAGAGATTTTTGTATCTGCCCCTTCTTTGTCGCCCAACATTCAGTATCATACAACATTGCAGGTCAGATGGTAGTTTTATAAAACCTACCTTTAAGAATCAAAGGTACATGACAGTCATAATAGGCTGGAGACATGCTTCTCCACTTTATCCAACCTGACTTGTCCCTGTTATCCTGAATAAGAGATCCAGGATACTGAAAATTGCAACTTTTAGGAATGACTTGCCCATCAATCATACAGTATCTAATTGAACCATCCTCATGCTGCTGAAATTGCATTTCACATACTCTGACTTACTTTGAATAATACTAAAACCTTTATATTCCAGAGCAACTATGAAACATTCTAACTTAGCATTTAAATCCTTTGAGATCTCAGAGACTCTGTCCTAATGCTATTTAGAAGGAATATCTAAAATACTAAAGCTCTATGATATAAAATGCCAGAATCTCCAAGATGATTCAGCATATGTGGTGGGTTTGCTCCTCACTACCTTTGTTTGGACCTCACAACACCCCATGGCAGAGATAGTTTCAGTGCGCATTTGGGGGGGTTTACTCTACAACCCATTATTATGTATGGCCAGGATTCTATATCATCAAGAAAATCACAATAAGCCCTTTTGTGGAATGACACATAAACCTCATTCAAAATATTTATTGCTTCTGAAACATTGCTGAATTCTAGAACTCTTTTCTCCATTTTGAATAATCCAGACTGGCCTATAAGATGGATACGAAGGAAAGCTATCATTGCTTTCCTTTACCATAAAGCTTTAAATGACATCAATGAGCTTTGACATAAGCAATTATAGGAAGAATGGTTTGTTCATTATCTGTCTATCACAAACTCTAAAAAGAACTTTTACCACTATAATAAGAGTCATTGTTGGGGGCCAAGAAAATGTTGCGGCTTGTACCACAAATTTGATTGTGAATACAATTGAGTAGCGAAATGCCCCCCTTTGAAACAAAGGATGATCACACAGCTTCACTAACCCCCTCCCGAGTATCAACATGAATGTTTTTTTGAAAGTAAGTATCAGCATGAATGTTAAGAATGAATCTACTCCAGTTATAAGAAAATGTCAAATGTCTAAGACAGATAATTCTCTAGGCAAATTCTAACCCCCCCCCGGCAAAAGAAGGCGTCATTGTGTTCCTTTCGGATAATCCAGAAACTAACATGAGGAAGCAATTGAGGGATCCTGTAAGTGTCTCCACATCCCATCTTGAGCTTCAGCATGTCTTGAGCAGTCATAAATCTAAAAGTACATCCAGTAACAGTGACAAAGTCTCCATACTTGTTTGCTGACCATGTGCTTGAAAATTATATGGTCCACATCTTCAGTACCTTGCCCACATAGACTGCATAATAGATCACTATCGGAGCACCATCTCCCCCAATAGGCTTTGACGACAATCCTTCTTTCAGACATGTCCTCCATCAGCCAAGGACAAGGTAAATTAAGGTATCTAAGTCCTTTTAATATCCTTAAGGCAATATGATGTACAGTTCCAGGAAACGAATGCCCACCTAAGAACCAATACAACTTCCACTAGGTTAGATTGAGTCACAGGCATATCAAGTCAGTCAGTCAAGTCCGAGGAGGCCGAGCATGTTTCTTTTGTTTTATCAGGTAAGCCTTCAAGTGAGCCCAGAGACAACCCAATTGAGGTGAAATCCTCGCCCTCTTCGCATGTTTGCTACCCAAACCATTGATGCTACGATGACCATATTCAACACCTATGATGATTACAGAGTTTCTCCAGCCATACAGAGGAGGTGTCCAATGAAGGGTTCTACACAGCCTTTTGGGGGATGGGGCCCACTTCCTTTGCATGACTCTATGCCTGTTAGTCTTCTTCTCGTGTTGGTCTTCTTCTCGTGATGTATTATAGTGACAGCAAGTCTCCAGTAGCCATAGGAGGGCAGAATAATCTAATCTTTGAGAAGATCGGTTCAACTGTTCGGATGGGCTCTTCTCTCACAGACGGAGGGAAGAGGTGAGGAGGAGGGTGGCTAATGATGGACCAGTGGGTGTCCATCGCAACATCCAGCTGAGTGTGGTATCTCAATGGAGCAAAGGGCTATTTCAGGATGATGAGGCAGTTGAAGAACCAGAGCTACATAAGCCATTAACAATGATCAGTGAACAGAAGAATGGACAGAACCCAACTACCAAGGAGACAGGGCATTCAGGGAGACATTGTTTATGGGGAAGGATTAAGAAGTCTAAGAAGGTTCAGGAGGGACCTGAATCTTTAGTTAAGCTTGAAAAGAAATGGGGACAGAGGAGGATTAAAATTTGGTAAAAGGGAGCTGACTTTTGTTTAGGCAACATGCAAAAGGATGGTCTTAGATAAAGAAAAATGATTGGAAGGGGAAAAATATATCGTTTCAATGAAATCTGTATGCGGGAACAGGACAGGCTTTAATGGGTCCAAAAAAGCTGTGAAGTCAAATCGATGATCCACGCACTTTTTTTGGGGGGAAGGTGGCATACAGCCACATTTCATTTGAAATAGCTGGAATTGTTACAATCACCCGGGGGTTCTACCAGGTAGGTAAAGCACCCCAACAAAACAAAAAACATAGCACCCGCGAGAAAAGAGAGTTACGGGATCAATTGTTTCCACCCTTGTATTCTAGACATAATAGATGAATGATGCCATGGCATCCCCTTGACAGCAAAGTGTCAATCCACTAAACAGTTGATGCAGTTTTGGATGATAGTGGATGGATGTTTAAACTGCTCTCTAAACACTCTATCGTTTCTTTCCCTCCAGACTGACTAGAGCATAGCCGGGAAACACAATTCCCATATCTCCTTTTCTTCCTTTATTGTATTTAGGAGTATCCATTCTGCACCCCATTCCTCCAAGCAGCTCTTGGTGTGCTACTGGACCTTGGTTGCTTTGAAAAATTGAATCCACACTGTCTGAATTATGCCACAACTGAAGAAAAGGTGGTCCAACTTCTCATTATAGCACTCACAAAAAACACATTTGGTTCTAATGCTTGGCTTGAACTTGTGGACTCTATCAACAGTTGAGGTTCTCCTCCAAGCCAGTTGCCATAAGAAAATTCTGATTTTGATGGGAGCCTTGACATTCCCCACACTTGCTTGTACCAAGGGACTTTCCACCCCCTTGCATCAGAATTTTGGTTGCTGATCTAACAGAGAATTTCCCTTCTTTCTCCCACTTCCATCTTCTAAAATCATTGGACCCTAGAGGCCAGTCTCTTCTTATCCAGTAAGCCAGAGAACTGTAGGTATTGCTAGCACTCTGTTTCAGTCAGGTTCCTACTGAACTGAATACTTCACCCGTGCTCTGCTCTGACTGCGACCAGAAATCACACACATTTGCCCCGATCTTATAAGCAATTGCATAAAGGTTGGGAAAGGCTTCTTTAAGCTCTGTATTCAGCAGCCATGGATCCTCCCTGAACTGTCTTCCTTCCATCACCTACACAGATTGAGAATGAACATCTGTAAAAACATTTTAGTTTGAGAATGTTCCTCCATATGCTGGACATTTGGTTGCCGAAGGGTCCTTCTGAACACCATCCATTCCACCCCCAAAGTATTTGTGAACAATAATATTTTTCCACATGGCTGATTCATCCGTATCTACTCTCCACAGCCATTACAATAGTAGGGCTTGATTAATAGCGTCAATTGACGTCAGACCCACTCCACCTTCCTCTTTATACCTGCACACCAACTTCGATGTAATTGGATGTATACCTTTCTCACCTGGCCCTTTCCCTTTCCAAAAAAAGAGACTCTAAGAGACTCAATCTTGATGCAAACATGTTTGGGAGCCTCGAACATGGACACATAGTAAATTGCAATGTTGGGCAGCACTATTTTGGACAAGACCCACCTGCCTCCAGCAGAAAAAAATTTGCCTTTCCATGCAGCTATACGATCCCCAATCTTCTTGACAACCACATTCCAATCAGAAAACTTCAGGTTGCCAACGGTAAGAGGTAGTCCCAGGTATCTGATTGGGAAATTACCCCATTTAGCCCCACACACTTTGTATTCAATCTTTTTTATATCCAAGAGACAAAAAAAATGACAGAAACTAAGAATAGATTTGCATGAATTGGGTGGCAACCAGACTCAAAGGTTGGCTTACAAGGCAGCAGAAGGGAGGGAAGGAGGCATGTTACGGAAACGGAAGCAGGCATTTGACTATAACAATACTGAATGTGAAACTAGAATCTTTAAACATGAAAAAGGATGTCTTTCATTGGACCTTTGCATGGGTGTATGGACCACTAGAGATTGAGGGGAAAAGGTTTTCTTCCAAGAATTGGCAGACATCAGCGGTAAGTCCAAAGAGGCATGTCATGTAGGGCTGATTTCGATGGAGTTAGATACATTGGAAGAGATCAAAGCAGGGCAAACAGACAGCGGAAATGGACATCCTTTGGTAATGCAGTCAGCATGCTGCGATGATTGAAATTGATCTCTCCTCTTCAGCTGTTACTTGGTCCAGCGAAAACAAAGGACATTCAAAATCAAAATTGGCGAGGTTTCTGGTTAATATAGAATCGCATCAAAATGTTGATTAGAGCTACAACAAAAGGGCTTCCAAGGGTGGCATATGATCATATTCCATTTCTGTTATCAACAGAGTCCTGTTACAACAGAAAAACCAGAACTTCCATATGAAATAGCATATTTTAGACATGAAGAATTCAAAGATTGGTTAGAGACTGGTGGAATGAAGCACCAAATGACAAACATGCTTGCCTACCTCTTTCTAGCAAACTAAAATGTGTAAGACAAAAAAATGAAGGCTCGTTTGTCCAGACAAGTAACTTTTAGAGCTGCTACAAGAATTTGACAAGAGTAACAAGAGAAGATTGAAGATGTTGATCTGAAAATGATCACGGACTGCTGACTGAAGATGAGAAAAGGCAATTTGATGAGGCCAAGGAGCAACACAATAAATAATGCATAGGGAGGAAACTAATGGACTGAGAGGGCCAAAGAGGCTTGGTTCAGGGAGGTAGACAAGATAGCACCTATTTTCATGCTGTGACATGTGAAAGAAGAAGAGGGTTAATCATGGATTCAATTAGAGTGGGACACACTTCAGTCAATAGTGAGTCAGATATAGCTAAAGCAGTGATAGGGTATTATGAAACACCTTTTTAGGAAGAACATTGGATGCCAATGGTTGAGAGCAACTCTTTCGAGAAAATTTCAGATTCTGAAGCTCAACATCTTACAAGGCCATTTTCAGATAATGAAATCAGAGATTCAATCTTCAGCATATCAGCATGGAACCTAATAAGTCACTGGAACCAGATGGGTCTTCTATGGGGTTTTATCTACAATTCTAGGAGGTAATTAAAGGCGGAAGTTATGGCTGCAGTGAAGGAATTTGGAAACAATCACAGGGAGATCAAGTGCTTGAACTCAGCATATGGTGCTCACTCAGAAAAAGAAAATGCTGAGTACACATACGAATATATGCCAATCAATCTCTTGGATGGCAGCTACAGGATCATCGCCAAGGCTCTAGCTGTAAGACTCAAATAGGTCCTGGGTAAGTTAATGGATTTCAACCAATCACCTACTAGGAAATCATCAAACGATCAGTAATGGAGGTGAAAGTATACAGGTGCACATTGGATAAGTATTCCTACTAGGTAGCTGTCTATCATCATCGTCAGAACCAGGTATTGATCCAAAAGAAAATTTGTATTGGACCAGAAGAATTAAAAAGGAAAAAGAGAATGTCCAAATCCTCATATGCTATAACCAAAAAGAAGAAAAAAAAGACAAATTCTACGGCAACCGTATACGCTCAAAAAAAAAATTGCTACAGGAACCGTAAGAAATTTGATGATGAACAGTTCATCCCATCCGATGCAGGTGCTCCTAGTAACAAAGAACCCAACGATTCCATCCAGAAAAGGAAAATTTGAAGTGCAGAAGACGATGCCAGAGCACATCGAAACCCTAATTTCTCTTGCCTGCAACATCCAAAGTGAGATCGTCAAGCTCCACCGCGACGGCGGCGCCATCCCCGAGGGGAGCTCCATGGCTGCACAGCCGCTGCCTGCTACTGCTGCCGCCCGCGAGAAAGGGGCGTGTGAACGAAGAGTAGAGAAGAAAGAATTCAGGAACCGGAGTGGAGGCCGCTTATATAGCTTTCACGCGAAACTCGCATTCGTCGCAATCTACGCACTTCGGTCGCCAACTCGCGAACGGAAAAGTACAAAATCCCCCCTTTGAGATATTACCAAACTGCCCTTCCGTCCCACGGATCTACGTAACTTTAGTAGAAATTGGATAGGTAACACAGTTTCCGTGAGGTGTCACATACTACGCTAGCCGGCGAATTACCGAGGGCCAACGAGGAGGCGCAACGGCACATGCGGTGACGTCGCAGGGCGGGGCTAATCACGAAGAGATGGACTAATAAAAAGGCCTTTTATTTTTTACCCCTATATTTTTTATATTTACATAATAGTCTTTTTAATCTACATATTTATTTATAAAATAATCTTTTTTAAGGGAATACTTATGGGATAAAACTAAGTCTCTCATATGTTTATCAGATATCCTCTTAGAAAGATGTTCACCAACAAGATTTGACAAATCGGTCTGGGACGGCCTGAATCGTTCATCCCGGACCGTCTCAATCATAGATCGAGACGATCGATATGTGGAACACGATCGGGACGATATATATAATATATTATATTTCATGATAAAATTTGATTGGTAGGTTAGTTGGTTTAAACTGTTTCACTATTATTGGAGTGTCCTGTGTTTGAATCTCATAAGACGTATCAAAATTTTAATTTTTTTTAACTTTTCTTTAAACTATTGAATGGAAAAAACTTTAAAATTCTATTGGGGTTAACAATAATTGAACCTTGATCATCTATTTACACATAACACCGGGGTTAACAAGAATTGAACCTTGATCATATATTTACACATAACATCGTTTAATCAACTGACCTAAAGAATAACTTGTTAAATTTTACTTATAATTTTTCTATTAAAGTCTTTATTTCAGACTGGTATGGAGCGATACAGTACCGTCCCGTCCAGTCTCAAACCGTAATCGAGACGGTCGGGACGATCGGGATGGCAAACACTATTCACCAAATTAATGTGTGAGTATGAGAACTTATAAAATGAACATTGGATCGGAGAGACTAATATGTGAATATTAAATATGATAAGGGTTGAAAATAAAAATACTTTTGACGATGGATCGCATTTGTCGTAATTTTTTCGTGGTCGTTACTACTCGCAAAGTTTAACAAATCGATAACTCGCACATATCATACGTCATGTGAGGTCCCGTTTGAACATTGCATTTGACATATTTTCTTTATTTTTATCAAATTATTTAGAAATTAAAATAAAAAATACGATGACATTCCTCATATTCGAATCAGAGACATCATAGTTAAACTAAAGATTAACTAACCAATTGTGTAACGACCCGAGATCCGAACACCGGGAAGGTCCGATAGCCCGAATCTCAAACTGCCACTTACGAGCCCGAAGACTTTGAAGGGTTAAAGAGATAGTGTGAAAATATATAAGAATCTAAAATAATTGCAGAGCTACACAATTTATATGAATAATCAGGGAATAATAAATAACATTAAGTAAATTACATGGTCCACAATATAACAACAGTCTAAAATACAACAGTAGTCCACAACTAGTACAGTCCAGAAAGAAATGTACAACTACACGAGACATATCCCGGCTCTGGCAACTGACAACTAACCCTGAGCAGAAGGACCACGCGGAGCCTCAGAAGCGCTCCTCAGAAGGCTCGCCTCACTTGAAACCACGGGAAAACGCGGGGAATGAGCCTTATAACAAAAGGCTCAGTAGGGATCACTCGGACCCCTACCTCGCAAAATGAGAAAATGCGCGGGAGACAGCTAAAGGCGAGCACTAATCAAGACGTATAGTGGGGAGCAACAAGAATAAGTAAACGGAAAAACGCAGCTACGTCTAGCACCGACCACACGGCACAAGAATCAAGATAATGCGGCAGAAATCAAGAGTCACTACAAGGCAAGGACAGGAGTACCGCCCACTAGAAGCACGGCCAGAAGCGGCCCCTAACGACTTACACCGCGCCATAGTGTCTCCCTACTCGTCCCAGGCGGAAACTGAGACACACACAAGTAACATTGACAAGGGTCTAGTCGGGGTCGTGCTCGTCAGCACGCGTCCGAAGTCCTTGATCACGTGTGCACACACTGACTGACTACTCTACGTCAGGCCCTCTGCCTGGTTCTTCCTCCCGGCCCGGACTCGAGCCGCCACAGTAGGAGGCCCACGACAACCAGCCTATAATCATCTCTCTCGGGTAGCCTCGCCACCACTCCCTGGTGGGACCACACGCATGTCGGAAGGATACGACTAGTGGAGGGTCACTGAAGGAGTAGACTCTCTAGCCAACGGAAAAAAATGCCTGAACCGGACAAAGTACAAGGACAGCTCCTCGTACCGACACCGACTCACGGTGACACCCGCCGAACTACGCCACATCCCGGAATTTCCACGGCACCCACACACGGCCCCCAGACGATGCCCAGCATCAGCACGGGGATCGAGATCCACTCACCCGGGTTTAGAATCGGCAAGAAACAAGCTCCGGTCAGACAGAACACAGGTGGCGGTCCACACTGGACTGTCCCTGGGTAAAAACGGTCAGATGCTAGACCACCCCAAGAAGAGGCGGTCCTCTCTGGACCGGTAGAGGAAATCAGGCTGTCCCCTATGGGCCGCCTCTCAACGGGAAGGAAAACGGTCTCCTGTGGACCGTTTAAAACAGAAGCGGTCCACTCTTGGGCCGCATCAAGGAGTAAAACGGTCCCCTAGGGACCGTCACACCATGGGACTGTGTGAAAGGCAAAACGGTCACCTTGTTGCCGTTGGAGCTTAAAACGGTCTCCCTTGGGACCGCCAAGCAGAGTTAAACGGTCGCCCCATGACCGCCACTCCCAAAACTGTTCAACGGTCAAAATACAATGGTAAGAAACGCCTCGGGAGTCACGCTGGCCCCACGAGGGTAGCGGTCGGCCACCTGGCCGCCGTTGGGCTTGGCGATCTACGCGTGACCACAAGCCCTGCCGATAGTCTGGGTCTAAAAACGGCCCACCTAGGGCCGTCTCTCCCAGAAACGGTTCCTGGAAGGACCGTTTTCATTCTGAAAAATCGAGAACGGTGGGAATGGCACAGAAACGCCATTCTACGCCCCAATCACCCCCAGGTGAAGGGGAAACAAAGGGGAAGCTCTTCCCCATGCCCCAAGGCATCGTTTGATGCCATCAAACCACAAAATAACGCATTAAAATGATAGATCTGGCGCTCAAACCCCAAAACATGGTTTTTCTTTCCCCGGCTCAAATGAACCCCTCTCTCCCTCTCCCGTGCGTGGACGCGGTGACCCTCTCCCCGGCTGCAGACGGTGGCGAGGTGACGGCGCGGCGACGACGACGGCTGTCAGACGATCGTGGAGGCGTGTGGAGCTCGTGGGAAGCTCGTGAGGAACGTGGGTTTTAAGCAAAGTTTTGAAGATCGGCGGCGATCCGCCACATTTCGGGCGACCCCGAGATAGGGTGACGAATCCTTAGCTCATTTACTGTCTTCCCCGCGATTTCTAGGCCGAGAGGAGGTCGATTATTTTAGATTCTTGTATATTTCCACACCATCCCTTTAACCCCTCAGAGTCTTCAGACTCGTGGGTGACGATTCGAGATTCGAGTTATCGGGCCTTCCCGGTATTCGGATCTCGGGTCGTTACAAATTGAGTTAGAAAATTATTTAAATAAAATTATTTTATAATAGATATATAATAGTTTCTTTCATCTCGGTATGTAATGCAGGATTTTACAAATCAATTCGATACGGAACAAATCGGTCGTACCAGGTCGAATCAATCAAAGATTGATACGATCAATCTGTAGTACGTAATCGATACATTACTTATCTTCTTTCAAATATTATGTATATTATTTTACGTTAAATGTATCTTCATAAGTAATTTGATCTGGGGTGTTAGTTGAAACTCATGTTTAAAATCGGTTAATCTCATTATTTTAATATATTTAATATATTTTAAGAAAAATAAGTCAAAAAATTCGTGACAGTTGTGAGTTTAGAACTCTACCTCCTGAAAAATTCACAAACCATTAAATTATAAATAATTTTATTATAATTTATAATAATATATATTTATTAAATATTTTTTATTCACGGCATATGTTAGTATAGCGTGATATAACATACCGATAAAAAATTAACAAGACCGACGTCATCGGACTGACAAACCTTGATGCGACGACAACAAACCCCCGCTGCTCGCTGGTGTGCAGGTTGGAAAGCGGCACCGAACGGGCCCCTTCGTCTTGGTCGCTGTTTTCCCGTTCAAAGCCTCTCATCGGGATTGTCGACAGCCTAATACTGCCAAATTACCGGTCGAATCGTTCGTCGCGGTAGAATACCCAATAAGTAATTAAAAGATTGCTTACAACGGTGGTCGCCTCTCGCCTACTTGCCCATAAAAAGATCTTTGTTATCGTTCTACTGTATCCAGGGGGTCTAAAGGCTCTAAAACATCCGAACGGAATTGTATCTCCCGTTAAGACATCACTTCAAAGGTTATCTTTCCGTTTACGTCAGATTCCAATAAATAAATCTATTCTGCTGCACACACATTTTCATTGTAAAAATATTTCTCAAATATATAAATTCTTTGTTTGAGATAGAACTAAATATTAGGAATTGGAGACAGACTCATGGGGTTGACTTTAATCTCGCTTGGTTTTAGACTTATTTTATAATTAATTTAATTTATTCTAAAATCAACACATTTGACTTTGATAGGGATGGATTTAACAAATTCTCTTAAAATTGAGTTGATCCGAGTTAATTTGAATTAATCTATTTCAGTTCTGAACGTGAGATAATTTAATTCGGTGCGTAAAAATATCATTTTACCCTCAATTTTTACCCTTCACTCATTATTTTCTGTATCCCTCACTCATTTTTTGTGAGAGCTAACTCAAAGATTGTCAAATCGCGTGAGATATTATTAATGAATTAACCTAAGAGATCTCAACGGTTAACTCACTTATTATAAAAAAAAATGGGCTATAAGTGAGTTAAGTCATCCCATTTTTTTATTTTAATCTGAGCTAAATTTAGTCCTCCGTAAAAAAAAAAGGTGCATAGGGAGCTTTGGGACGAGAGGTGTGGGTTGCGCCCTATATCGGGAGATTTATTTTTTTGCTTGTGTATAAATAAGAAAAGATGTGGCTTTTATGATTTCAGTGTTCCTCTGTCCATAATTTATGGCAATGTTTAGGTTCTTCTTGGTAGGTCTGTCAATAGAGCGGATACGAAGTAAATATATGACTATCCGTATCCGCTCCGTTTTAAAATTCGAATTATCTGATTTTGATCCGTTCCGATTTGAATTCGGATACGAAACGAATATATGAATATCCGTATCCGCTCCGTTTTAAAATTTAAATTATCCGATTCAAATTCAAAAGTATATAAATATAATTATAAAATATTAAAAGTATATAAAATTTAACTATAAAATGTCAACTATATATAAAATAAAGTTTAAATTAAAATACAACTATAAAATGTCTAAATTTCTCTATAATATTATTTATTTTATAATATATTATTTAAAAATATGTATTATATGATATATAATATTACGAACGGATATTTTTTAAAACGAATATTATAATATCCGTATCCGCTCCGATTCGAATTCGGATATTATCCACGTCCGAAAAAATGAATACGAATTCAAATATTATCCGTTAATATGATTCAAATTCGAAACGGATCCAGATAATATCTGAATCCGTTGACAGACTTACTTCTTGGTCCCGTTATAATTTTTTCTTATTATTTTATTTATAGTATTAGATTTAAGTGGTAGATTCGGTGCGGCAAAGTTTGAGGAATTTTTTTAATAATTTCACGAAAATCTATGCTATACTATTATAGTAGCCTACAAAAGTCTGTGTTTGTGCAAATCGTCTTTTCCCTGCTGTGTAACCCGTCAATATAAAGTACAACGACAGAATTAAATTCGTCAAAATTCGTACCGTTTCGAAGATGGAGACGTTAATTTCTGTCTGTCGCCGTAGCATTTACAGCTCCTCTATAATGTGTTACAGACAACGATTTACGTCTCAACTGCATATCGGTTGACTTCTTGCAATCCGAAGGATCAGCATTAAACACAGACAACGTCTCATTTATGGTCCGACGGTCAAGACCGGCGAGGAAGGAGGGCCGACGTGGCATCGCCGCCCGCCAAGCGCTCGCTGTCGGAACGCCCATTCTGGAGACAGACCGTGCTTGTGTCGTCCAGTAAACGGTGCACTATCAAAGTAGTCGTGACATTTTAGTTCACACCAACGGATCTTTGGACCGGCGTCACCTAACAAGTTTTTTTTTTTACAAAGGAGAGTATTACACTGTGTTGTACGTACGTAGGTTTACACCGAGTGTTCTTGTTAAATTCAGTAATGCCCAATTGATGTACATTCCTTTTAGTAACGTTAATAAATTCTAGATACGTATCTCTAGAAGATTAAATATGAATCAGATAAAACTCTCTAAAATCGATTTTAATATCTTCCTATCATGAGACAATTTTTACTCATCGACTCACTCGAGATCCCCTTCCTTCCAAAAATTAGTTGTGACGTTTCCGTGACACTAATAATACTATGATAGTTATCCGCAACAATTATTTCTTCGGTAAAAAATGTTAACAAATAGTTGCCATTTGTACAAGCAGTCAAATTATACTTATGCACGAAATTTTCCGCTCAAGAGAAGAAGCAGTGATGCCACTTATGTCACTTTGATTCAAGGACTTTTTGAATACTGAAAAGGCATATAATATGGTGAGTTATCTAATTTATCTTTAATAATCTGAGTTTGGTAGTATGGATGAATTGTTTCAGAAAGAATAAGTTATTTTAGAATAAATTAAAATATTTAATTTTAATAAAAATTAGACTATCACTGTTCTAATTAGAATAGGACTAATTTTCACATATTCGTCTATTATATTTTCTTAACTTTAAGTAGAATAAGAAAAAAAATTCAAAGCAAAAGGTAATATTTCCCGGAATTCTCTATCGAGATTATTGTAACGTACTTATTCTAACCGGTTATAAAATGATCCTCATTCTATACACTTTTTTTATGACAAGAAATCTAAGACAATAATATTTGGTTCCACGAGGAGTGCGATAAATTTAAATTCTAATAATATCTAAACTTAATTTGTATTCACACTAACATTAAAGTGCGACAAGATCCCCATTTTAAAAGTAATGTTATTTAATTATTCAAAGAAAAAGAATAAATAGGCCCTTGCTACTGCAAGCAGATGATACCCTTCTAGATTACAAATGTTCGTGGCTGGGAGCAAACGGGCACCCTCCATGGTCCCTCCGTAGGGGAGGTCGTCGTTGACTAGTGAGGGGACCGGTCGCCCCCAATGTGATGATGATGCGCACGCTTGGAGGTGTGCCGCAGTCCCCACCACGGCAAGCGGGGCGGGGCCGCGTGGATAAACGGGGGCCTCGCTACGGCCATCATTGCACCACAACCCCCGGCCCCCGCTACGCAGAGGGAATCATTCCACCTCCTGCGCCACCACGCCAGGCCCCGTATCACGATGGGCGCACGCACACCCAGAGTGTGATGATGCGATGAAACGTTTTAAAAATTCTCAGAGAAAGATTAAGGGCAGAGGTGGTGGTGCTCCGACGACGATTAAGCCGCGATATTGGAAAAGCTTCTACATTGTATGCCACTGCACCACCTGGAGTAGCAGTGCGCGATTTTTTTGTTTTCGTAGATACACCTCTATCAAGGTGGCATCACGTGACAATCTATATCTACTTTTGTAAATGTATTTGAGTGTACGCATTTCGAAAGATTTTAAGTTATGAAATTTTCTCATAGTCCACTTTTTCCCAAAAGCAATTGATCATCTGGCAACTTTCGAAGATTTTTAATATGAGATTTTTTTCTCTCTATCATTCTTTTATTTTCATAATCCATTTCCACTCTGTTACCGTGCTTTTGGAAGAAACATACTTTAACACGTTAAGGAGGATCCGATCGTGAATCTCACTGACGGCTCGCAACATGAAATACACCGTCAAGATAATATATCAGAACATTGGAGTCCTGTATATGTTGTAATCACAACTATATCACGTGTGACACGTAACGTCGGCCAAGACCCCATAGACGACGCAACAATATTTCAACGAGTGCTTGTGATCACCACATCGGTGAGGCCTCCGGTAAGACAAACGAGGGGACGTCAACGTATGTCGACGTCTATGTCGGGCTACACGTACATACGGTCAAGGTTCGTAGGGTGGAGCAACAACGCGAAGGTGGTGGTTTCACATAGCTCGTGTTATGCGCCGCCATGCCGTACACCATAATACCATGTTAGACGTTCGTTGCCCTCGTCCACGCCGTGTCCACCGTCGTCCCGCGACAACACTCCGACAATATCCTCATTATCTGACCCTCTTAATAGACATTGGTCAAGAGATTATTATTAGAGGATACCTAGGATGATTTTTTTAATTATATTTATGTCCCTAGTCTGTATGTTATAAAATAATTTATATTTATGAAATAAATCTTAGTTTGTAAAAATGCCCTTATTTTTTCTATGTTTTGCACATATGCAAAACATTAAAAAAATATTACAAACTTATTCTACAAAATAAAAAAATTATAAATTATGTTTTAATATTTACAGAAATGGGTTTACCACTTTTGGATATGTTTATAATCATAATTTTTGCTTAAGTGTTAATTAATTGGACCTCAAATAAATTCATATTACGCCCATATACACTTAGAGTAGACTCGTTTAATATTGATAATTTGTAATGGCACTTCAACTTCCATGATAAATAAACTAGAAAAATATGTTTAGGAAAATTAATGCTACGCTTTAAATGTTTTTCTTTTCATTAGTTCATTATGTAAGAAATATTCATGAAAAATGTTCGTGTCGAATTTCATGATTTATTAAATCACTTATATAGCATGAAATTCCTTCAAAGTTGATGTCACGAAAAATTAGTAAATTGACATGATAATTAGAACGAGATAAGAGAAGTTAATTCCTCTCACTTAGAAAATTTGTTCAAAATCATTCTATTAATATTGAATGATCATGTGTAAATAGGAGATGACTGTGGTGCCTTGGGCCCACTTTCGATCTCATTATATTAGAAAGTTCAATATTTTAGTTTAGATTTTTGAGTCAAATATGATGAAGTGTAAACGATGTCAACTTAGACTTATATTGTGTGTTCAATGGAATGATTAATCAATGGCTATGAAAAACGTGATTGTCAGTTTGACCAAAGGGGATAAGTTAGACGGGACCAATTATGATACGTGGCATACAAAAATCCAATACTTACTAAATGAGCAAGAGTTGCTCGACGTACTTAACCAGGACCATGTCCCCTCCCGAGGAGAGAAACACTACCCAGCATTGTTGAGACCAAGAAACTTATAGATAATAGTTTAACAAATATCATAGCACGTGCTTCACTATGCTTAGCAGCATGCAGCAAGATCTTATCGGCAAATTTAAGAAGTGTCGGACTATTATGGAGATGTGTGATCAATTAAAGTTTAGCTTCGGTGGAACCTCAACCACAAGGTTGAGAGCTCTTGTTTTAAAATTTGAAACCTACCAAAAGGACCCGTGTCAAATCATGACTGAGCACCTTAGGGTGATGGCTAACATGATCTGCAACTTGAAAGGAGTAAGAAATAATCTCATAGACAAACAACTAGTATAGGTCGTGTGAAGCAAATTATAACTCACAATGAGAGTATTAATACTTTTTCTGATATTTCTTGTCATGTGGAGTTGGAGGCAGAGCGCGAGTTGGCTATACGCGCCACTACTCTAGTCGCTAGGGGGGGCAGACCTCAGGGCAGGAATGGTTCAGGAAAGGGCTTCAAACGGACAGTGTAATGACTCAGAATCTGGATACTGGAATGTACCCAATATCATTTGAATTATGGCCTGCCACCTACGAGTCGGAAGGCTCGGAAGGGTTATTTTGGGTGTTGTGGAGGTACATTGAAATTCAAAATAATGTAAGAAATATACTACAGAGCTAATTAATTAAATAACATAAATAAATTTAAATTTTAATTAATAAATTAACTACAGAGTCTAGTCCACTAGTACAGTCAACAGAAAAGAAAGCGTACTCAATCGCCGGGCACGCCCCAGGCTCTAGCAGGCTGACAACTACGAACCACTGCGTCAACCCTCTAACCACGAGGAGGAGCCGCCACACCTGACAAGGAAGGGGTGAATTGTTGCATCCCTATGGTTTTGATGATGTCTCACACTATAAATCAATCTTCTATCTCTAGAATAATTGTGCAGTTCATATGGTTGTCAGATAGATATGCACTACTTGATCATGTCTACACACTGTCTGCATAGTCTGGATAGTGATGGGTCGACGCCCCCTTTACTTTTCAAGTCCATACAATGACACTGAAGCTTGCATCTGAAGTCTATACATCCAGTTGAACTCCAAGTCTATACACCCTCAGTTGAACCCCAAGTCTTTACATCGTCTGCCATTTCAAAGTCAATACACTGTCCCTCATCTCACACATCATGACCCAAAGTCTGTACAGCCTCTAGTCACTGTACAAGTCCATACACTGGCTGCACTGCACAAGTCTATACATTGGCTTGGGCATCCAAGTCTAGACATTGATTCACTATTCATGCCTTGATTCGAACTCTGTACAGCGAGCGGCATTCATCAAAGTCTGTACAGCCAACGCCTTCATTGATTCCATGTCTGTACATCACTGTGTCAAGCTTCCCAAGTCTGTACAACCACTGTCTCACTTGGACTTGAAGTCTATACATTGGTCCGTCTCTGTAAGCGTCTCAAGCTGCAAGTCTGTACAGAGTCTGGCAGTCTACACTGCACTGTAGCTGCATCGTTTCACCTGAAGTCTGTGCATCGTCTCAGCCACCGTCTCATTCAGCGTCTCACGCTTACAAAGTCTATACACTGGTCGGTGGAAGCAAGTCTATACATTCGACTGTTCAGCCTGTGATCAAGTCTGTACAGCCAGGGAGACCATTAAGTCTATACACTCATTCACTGTAGCTTGCACGAGGTAAAGTCTATACATTGGGACTTTTACCTACGTTCTGAACTGAACTGAGTAAGTCTATACATTCCTCATATCTTTTACCTACGCTCAGTTCAGTAAGTCTGTACACTGGGAACTTTACTGACGTTGCCTTGCCAAAGTCTACACACTGTGAACCTTCAAGTCTGTACAGACTTTACTTGTTCAAGTCTGTACATCGTCCAGCTCTTTGGCAAGTCTACACATCTCTAAGTCTATACACTCAGTTATCCTTCAACCCTATACACTCGATATCACCTTCAAGTGTATACACTCTCAAGTTGTTCATACTTGCCTATATGCTGTTTTCAAGTGTATACACTCTCTCATTTGACACACTTGCTTAATTGCTGTTTCTAAGTCTACACATTCGATGCCTTCATGCATTGTTCTCATCGAAGTCTATACATCGACGTCTATACATTGAAGTCTATACATTGTATACAGTTGTGCTTCACAAGTCTACACATTGCTGCTCTTCATTACAAGTCTTTACACTCGTCCTCCTTCACACGACCAACTCTATACATCCATTGTCTTGCCTGCTGAATGAAGTCTACACACTGAGGTCGCATGAACACTTACAAGTCCATACACTGAGCTCGCATGAAGAACTTCAACTCTACACACTCTCACACTTGACACACTTGCCTAATTGACATCTCTAAGTCTATACACTCGATGGCTTTATACATTTCACAGAAGTCCATACATTCCCCCTGTTGTGCTAATGCATTATTCAGCTAGTCTATACACTGAGGTCGCATGAGGACTCACAAGTCTATACACTCCCTCAGTGTACACACTTACTCATTTGCTATTCTAAAGTATATACATTCGTTGATATCTGACTGAACTAACTAATCACATTTCCTTATTTCTGCCTGCAGATGATTCAGGTTAATGATTGGGCACGTGAACCGAGGATGATACCTGGCACGTGATCCGAGAATACTCTGGAAAAGGAGGGAACGAGACTCACTGGGTGAAGGCCTGAAACTCAGGTCGAATGCCATATAAAAGGTGCCTTCTGCGATTAGATGGACAGAACTGGAGAAAAAAAGTTGAAGAGCAAAATCCCTGAGTAGAAGAAGATAAGAGAGAGAGCCTCCACGTTCCAGAAAGAAGATAGAGATAAAAGATTTGAGAGTATTGTTGTGAGAGAAAAGTCTGAGTGAGAGAAAAGAGTCCAATTTGCTTCTTTGGAAGCTACATTTGATTTTGATTTTTCTGAAACGATTGTGGTTCATCGGTGGTCTTGTTTACATTTCAGTTTTTCCTTTCATTTCTTCATATCTCTGATTTCGAGTTGTTACCCTCCAGTGTTTGGAGGAAGGGAGAGTTACTCCGGTTCCCCTCTGGGCTGCAGAGGAAGAGAGATCTGTGATCTCTGGTTTTGCCAGTGATGGGTTGTCATTAGCAGGTTCCCTCCGGGTTGGAGGAAGGGAGAGCCATCTCCGGTTCTGGTCTTGCTGGTAGCAGGTCCATGTGTCGAGCTCTGTGGGTAGCAGAGTTTGGTTGAGGGATTTGTTTCCCTTGGTTGTTCAAGCTGTGTGGCAACATTTTGTTCGCAGACTGAGTCTGCAGTTTTCTAGCAGTGGCTAGTGGAATCCTCACTCTAGTTGGAGTGAGGGGTGGATGTAGATTGTGGACTACAATCGAACCACCTTAAAATCTCTTGTCTCCTCTGTGGCTTGCTATTATCGTTTGTGCTTTCCTTCTGTTTAGCAATGTGTTTGTGTGTGGACGACCTCTTCCAATCGCACCTTATTATCCTGTCTTAGTTTCTCACTGCGTTAGCTGCATTGTTTAGCTATATCTGAAGGGTTGTATTTCGAAGTAGTGAGTTTCCACTGAAGTTTTATAAATTAGGAGTGATCTATTCATCCCCCCTTCTATATCACTCTTCGCTGCGCTAACATTTGGTATCAGAGCAGGTTTGCATCATGTGGACGAATGGTCAGGGAAATGCTAATGGTCCTAGAAGCTTCATGGCTGAAGGTCAATCCATTAGTCGCCCTCCATTTTTTGATGGTACTAATTATCTCTTTTGGAAGAACAAGATGGAAGTGTTTATCAGAGCACAGATCCACAAGCTGTGGAGGGTAATCACTGTTGGCCCGTATGATCTGCCACCGAACGAGGATGCGTGGACAGATGACCATGTCAAGCTATCTTCACTCAACTGGACGGCGATGAACATCATCCAGTGTGCTATTCACCCAGAGGAATATGCCCGTATATCTGCCTACAGGACTGCCAAGCGAATGTGGGATGAGCTGCAATTAATCTACGAAGGTACAGCTCAAGTGAAAGCCTCGAAGGTAAACCTCTACACCTCTAAGTATGAACTGTTTAGGATGAATGCAGAGGAGAATATTACTGAAATGTATGCCAGGTTGTCCTTGATCACAAACACACTTAAGGGGCTAGGGAAGAATCTAGCTGAGGCAGATATAGTCAGGAAAATTCTTAGATCTTTATCCCCAGCATGACACACTAAGGCCATCGTGATTGAAGAGTCAAAAGATCTGACGACCTTGACTGTGAATGAACTCATAGGATCCCTCATGACCTATGAGATGAATTTCAAAGGAGGTGGTGAAGGAAGTGATAGGAAGGCTAAGAATGTAGCTCTCAAGGCATCCCGCAACAAGGGTAGCAGTAGCAGCAGCAGCAGCAGTAGCGGTGAGTCTGATGGCTTCTCAGATCTCGACCAGAAGGAGCAGGCAATGCTCACTCGTCAGTTCAGTAAATTTTTAAGGAGAAAGGGGAAGACCTTTAGGAGGAAAAAGCCATACTCCTTTAACAAGAATGCTGAATCTACCAATCATAGGGATAGAAATCCTAAGAGACTGACTTGTTATCATTGTAACAAACAGGGACACATGAAAGACGAATGCCCAGATCTTCAGAAGAAGGGTCTCTACTTCCAGAAGAAGAACACAAAAGTGCAGAAGAAGAAGAAGCCACAGGCGATGGTCTGCACATCGAGCGAGGAGGAAGAAGATCCCGAAGACACTTCCTCAGAGGAGCATGAAGAAGGAATTTGCCTAATGACAAACAGTGAAGAGGAGGTAACCAATATTTTTGAAAATTTTACGATTGATGACTGGGAAGATGCTTATGCTGAGTTATTAGATAAGTTCAATTCTCTTAGTAAAGAGCATAGGGTTCTGAAAAGAAAATTTAATACTAATGTTGAAGAACAAACCCAGGTATGTGAGGAAAATCAGAAACTAAAAGAGCAACTAGAAGAAATGACCTCACTAAGAAAAGAAAATGATAAGCTCAAGAGAGAAAACCAATAAAGTCAAAATTAGCTCAATGAACTCAAAATAAGAATTGAAGAAAGCTTAAATGAAAGTAGAGTGAACTCAGAAAAATATGAAGCTGTTAAGAAAGTCAATGGTGAACTTTTAAAAAATTCTGAGTCCCTTCAAAAGGAGCTGGAAGACAAACAGAAAGTTTTGGAAAAATTTGTCCAAGGAAAATCTAGTCTGGATGCTATACTGGGGGCTAGGGTTAACTTCAATAAGGAGGGTCTAGGCTATGACCCAACTAACAAAAGACCATTACAATTTAAAACCATTACCTTCTGCCCAGAGAAGGGAAAAGAAAAGCTGGACACACTGTGAACGCGTCACGTGGTGGACTGAGAGAGAGAGATGGGGTTTCTCCCTCTCCGAGTAATAAAGGGTGAAAGAAATGAGGACAAAACAATGAAACGCGCGCTATAGGGGATATGAAAGAACGGTGGACAAGTACAACCTACAGATGACACTCTAATGGAGACAGAAAGAATTTACACTGACCGAACTCCGGTACATGGCGGAGATAGGGGTCCGAAGACCCTCTCGCGCAAACTGAACCCCTTTCCCGGTAGGCGTAACCCACCGTTCCGAGAGTAACTTTTCAGATACCGAATTCGAGTCCTGGGACTCTATGTAATAGAATTTGACAGACGGGAAGACACGTAGACTCGGAAATTGTAACGATATATCACTCCCCGAACAGTTACAAGAACAATATAAATAAAGGCACACCACCGCAGGACATTGGTCTTTGCGGGATTTTAACAATAATATTATAATATGAGCAGCAATTAATATATGTACATCTAGAAACCCCCGCGAGACATTGGCCTTACGGGATTTTTTAAAGCAATATAAATAATAAATAAAAGTATATATATATACCACCACGAGACATTGGCCTCTGCGGGGTTTTTAATGTATTATAAATAATAAATATAAATATATATACACACCACCACGAGGCATTGGCCTCTGCGGGGTTTTTACTATAACATAGATAATAAGTATATAAATATATAAACCACCACGAGACTGTAGCCTCTGCGTGATTTTTACTGTGACATAAATAATAAGTATAAGTATATATACATATATATATATATATATATATATATATAGAAACCACCACGAGACTGTGGCATCTGCGGGATTTTTAATGCGACATAAATAATATAAATAATAAATATATATACATATATATATATATATATATATAGAAACCACCACGAGACTGTGGCCTCTGCGGGGTTTTTAATGTAATATAAATAATATATATATATATAGAAACCACCACGAGACTGTGGCCTCTGCGGGGTCTTTACTATAATATAAGTATATGTGATAGGAAAGGAAAAATGATCAAATAAACCGCCGTGAGGTGTTGATCTCCGCGGGATTTTAAAGCGATGATAGAGGAATGCTGAAATTAAATAGTTAGAGGTTAGAGAGTAAAGTACAGAAAATAAAATACTGAAATAGAAATAGTCGCGGGAGGTGACCCACCGCACCAGTTAGGAGTTAGATATACAGAAATTAAACGACAGAAACCGCCGCGGGGAATAATCCTCCGCGCGGGTGAGGCCAAAGACAGGAGAAGATAACCACTGCGGGAAGTAACTCTCCGCGGGTGTTATTAAAAACGAAGATGATCAAAATGAAGCGCGCGTTAGGAATTTTGTGATCGCCAGGGACCGAGGGTCCCGAGTGAATTGATCGCTTTCGCCTTCGACACGAGGTTATGCGGGCTCCAACTTCCTCTTCTTTCGACAGGCCGAAGAAGAGGGCCTTTAACTGGTTACCTCTTGCACAAAGAATAAACAGAGAAAAACAACTAAGTGAGAATGACGGCAGTGTAGTATCAATCCTTAGATAATGAAACTCTAAGTAACATAAACGAACACGTACTTGGTTGGTGTGTTTAAAACCCCTTTGGAACTAAAAGGGTGGGAGAATGACATGATGAAATGCACGAACACAAAGACACTCACAAGGGAGGCCCTCTCGAAGAGAAAAGGCATGGCACATATATAAATGATGCATGGAACATAATTGATTGACTAAATAAAAATAAGAGAGGGGAGAAAAGCTTATCGAGGGAGACCGGCAACGAGCTTTGAGAAAGCCCTCAATAGCACGAGCACAGCACGACTAAGGAGCTTCCGAGCGGACTTCAGAAACTAATTAAGCCAGAGATAAGAGCACACACACATGAGCATATACATATGAATGACAAGTATATTTAGATAAACATATACTTAGACATATTAAAGATATTTAACATATACGTAAATACAAACATATATAAACATATATGTAAACTGGTCGAAATAAAAGAACGAAAATTTGAGGAAGAAGGCGAGAAAGGGAGAGAGAAAACTCTCTTTTTTTTATTTATTTTTAAGACTTTGTTTTTAGAAGAAAAGGGATGAGATATATATACATATGTGATATATATATATATATATATATATATATATATATATATATATATATATATATATATGATATCTATATATATGTGTGTTATGTATATGTATAATATATATATATATAGGGGAAATAAAGAAAGAGAGAGGGCAAGAGAGGGTATGAGAGGGAGAGAGGGACGGAGGGGGGGGGGCGTGTGAGAGCGAGAGAGAGAGAAGAAGAAAGAGAGGGATAAAATAAAAAACATGAAAAGAGAGAGAGAGAGGATGAGAGAGAGAGACACGGCGGGAGAGAGAGGAAGAGAGGACGAAAGAGAGAGGGGAAGAGAGAGAGAGGGTGGGGGAGATGATTAAAAAAAAGAAAAAAAAGAGAGAGATCGAGAGGGTAAGAGAGAGGATTAGAAAAAAATAAAAAAAATGTGGGAGAGAGGAAGAGATCGAGAGAGATCGAGAGAGAGAGAGAGGGAGGCGAGTGAGAGAGAAAAAGAGAGAGAGAGAGAGGGGGAGGCCGGGAGAGAGGGAGAGAACCGGCAGGGGGAGAGAGACGGCGGGGGGAAGAGAAAGAGAGGGAGAGAGAGAGAAGCAGAGAGATAGAGAGAGGGAGCCGTGTCGCGGCGAGAGAGAAAGAGAGAGGGGGGCTCGCGGCGGACGGGGCAGCAGCGGCGGCCAGGGGAAGTGACGACGGCGGCAGGCGCGGCGGCGACGGGCGGCGTCGGTGTGGAGGGAAGACGGCCGGGGGCGGCAGTGCAGGTGGCGTGCAGCGACGTGGAGGAGTCCGGTGCGGCAGGGAGCGTGGTGGGCTTCACGGCGAAGGCGAGGGCACGGACAGGTGGTTCTGCGGCATCCGGAGGAGGTCGTGAGAGGCTTGTAAAGGTGATGCAGACGTGATACGTGGAGAGGGGGGCAGTCGTCGGGCGACGGCGGCTTGCGGACAGTAGCACGGTGAGGCGCACCGACTTCACGGCAGACGGGGAGTGGTCGCTGACGACGTCGTGGGCTTCACGGCGGCGGGCGGGCTACGACAAGGGCGGCGGTGCAGTGGAGGTGAACTCCCAGGCGCGACGGGCTTGACGACGACAGACGTGGGGATGTCCGGTGGTGGAGGCTCTCAACGGTGAGAGGGAGATGATCTCGCGGGGGTGCTCACAGGCATGCAGATGGACAGCAGTGGCCTCACGGGGGTTGCATGGCGGCGGCGTGGGCTCGTGGCAGGGGGGGTGGTTTTGCTGGCGGGAGAGCGGGGTTAGCAGGTGGCGACCGGAGGTGGCTGATGGCGGACGGCGCCGGTCGGCAGGAGAGGGGAGGACGACAGGGGATGATCACGGCGAGTGGGCGACGTGCATGGGGGGGGTGTCTCACGGTGGCCGGGGGTGGCTGTGAAGGGTGTACATGCAGAGAGAGGGAGATGGCCAGAGGGAGAAGTGGGGGACGGTGGAAGTGGTGGCGTCGTGCATGAGAGAGGAAGTGAGAGGTGAGGGGTAGTGGGGGTACGGTGTTAGCAGAGAAAGAGAGAAAGGGGGGGAGGTCTGCGGCTGGGGGGGTTCGACGTGGGTTGTGTGTGTGTGTGTGCCGTGAGGGAGAGGGAAATGAGCAGGCAAAATGAGAGGGTTACGTGAGAGAGAGGGAAGAAAATAGGGGGAGAGAAAGGGACGTGAGGATAATAAATAAATATATATATATAAATTATTTTTATTTTTTATTATTTTGTTTGTTTTATTTATTTTTGTTTGCTTTTTTATGTTTTTTTATTTATTTATTTTATAATTATCATATCTTTTACCTTTTAATAAATATATTTTTATCAATTATATATATATATAGTAATCACTTATATATATATATATTTACGAAAATATTATTAAAGAAAAGCAATTACATTTTTTATGTAAACATAATTATATACACATTTTTTGGATTTCATTTTCTCTTTTGTCTATTTATATGTACACATATTTTAATTGTCTCCCTCTCACCAAATAAATGCAATTTAACCACAATTACGGAAATCACTCAAATAAAAGAAAATGTAAGCCACTTCAGGACATTACGGTACAGTATGGGATTTACTCATCGTAACGTCAGAAATGGCGTGTCTACAGCTGTCCCGCCTTGGCATCCACTTTGTAGGGGAGGGGCGTGTAATGGAATGAAATGAAGTGTATTGGAGTGAAATGGAATGGACTGAAAAGCGGATGCCAAGGTGTGATGAGACACGCTTCTAACGTCACAGGACGGGAATCTTTCCCGAGTTTCACGAAGCAATCTTAAGGAAGGTTCTCCGAAATCAACGATTGTTTGGACGGTAAATAAACAAGGAAGGACACTGTGTGCACTGGGGCACAAACAAACTAAAAGGACCAACTTCACGGCGCGGAAGTACCTGGGTCGTAGATCTCAGGTTTCACCATTGGGGAGCGGTTACCAGCCATTGTGGAAGTGCTGCAGTCAAGGTGGGTCCGAGGGAAATAAACAGATGATTGGAGACAAATCCGAGCAATGGTTTCTTCCAGAGAACATCCCAAGGCAACCTCGGGAAAACTCAGTACTCGACTCAGAATGGAATATCCCATATTTAAGCAATTAAGCACAGTAGCTCACACAATCAAAGTAAGTGAATGATTTTCCACATTGAACTCAAAGTCCTACATGAATGCATGCTGGGTTTAAAAAGAAAAATAAAACAAACTAAAATAGAAACTAGCCAAGGATAATATTGCTAAGCTGTGAGAGTGGGTCAGGATACAGATTCAATGAGCTGATACTGAGCCGGGACCCGTTTATCCACGTACCGACTCATCGAACGGAACCATCGTCCCCATTCTATCACAACTTAACGGCCTATCCACACGTCCTGAACTCCTCCGGGATCATCACTGTTTTTGTTGAAGGGGAACTCAAATCCCAGATTTGTCCAAGGCGTAAGGTCCTTGGCATGCTCTAGTAGCGTAAATATCATACAATACAATGCATGATAAGGGGGGACCATAATGATTGAATGATTAGGGGACAAGGCGGGACAAGGTGGGACATCGGTGGGACAATGGTACCCCACTCGATAATTAACATAACAAAACAAGATCACCACTATGCAAGCAAATTATCACACACAACAAAACGAAACTGCCAACACTGTTCCTAGATTCCTTTCCTCACTATAAGTATCGCCCCTTTGGCCTTAAGAAAATGCATTCCAGGGCGAGCTAAGAAAGTTGAAGTTTAGGAGGAGATCAGAGTTTGAGATGGAAGACGAGTCTTCCCATCCCGTGAAGAAAAGCAAGCCCAGCAACGAGTGCAAACGGCTTACCGACCTCGAAGGGCATCTTAGCGGGAGAATCCAATCTCGAATGGTGAGTGACCATTTCTTTTTTGTGTTTCTGCAAGACTTTCTTACGCTCATTTTCGCCTTCTCCACTTTTCTATTTCCAGTCGTATCCTCTCTTTCCTGGCCCGAGGAGGTTTTCAAGGTTGCCATGGCTGTCGAGACTCACTTCGAACATCTCGATCAGCATGAGGGCCATCATCAGAAAGTGGCATCTCCAAAAGCTCGTAACTCATGCCAAACATTATAATGAGATTCACATGGATTGGGCGGCTATGGGTGCACTGGTAGAGCTTTGGCACCCTCAAATCCATACCTTCATTTTCCCCACTTTCGAGGGAACTATTCTTCTCGAAGAAGCAGAACTTCTACTTGGCGTGAAGAAATTCCAGAGAAATGGCAAGGTAAAGGTTATGCGCATGCTAAGAAGGGTGACTTCCGAGGAGGTGCTCAGAAGCTTCATGCCGTCTGAAGCCATCAAGGGCATCCAGACTCAGAAGGGAATCCATCTGAAAAAACTTACAGATTGGGTGATAAATGCTCTTGAAAGGTTGACAAGCGGTGATGATCGCATTGAAGGGCTCATGAAGGGATTCACCATCTGCTTAGCGGGTGCTCTCTTATTCCCTTATACTTACAACATAGTGGAGGAAGATCAGCTAAGTGCCATATGTGGAATTTAGGAAGGAAAGAGAGTGGGACCGGCTATCCTTGCTTATCTCTATAGCGGACTCACGACTTCCAGTATGGGTAAGCCCCCTTTTGGTTGCGCACTCCTTTTGAATTGCTGGACTGACTTACATTTCAAATTTAACCATCGTGAGGGAATGTCGTCTACTTCAAGACTCTTCCAACAAAGCCCGCTTCACCATATGGTCAATGTGTTAGGCTCTAGTGGTAGTATAGCAAATCGTGTTCCCTGGCTGAAGAAACGAGAAGACTGGCGGGCTCACTTCAATACCTTTGAAGAGTATATGTTCACTCGTGCACCGACATGCTTACTCCCATATGAGCTTCTCACGAGGTCTTCTCTTAACATGGAGCTCCAGCTTGTTGGCGCGTCTGAATTCATCCTTTACAACACGCACCGGTGTCATACTCAGATGGGCCTCCCTCGCCATTCATTCCCACTGCTATCCAAGCTTCCTTTAATCAGGAAAAGGGAGCTGGGCACAGGGGGTGACGCAAGAAATGTGAAGACAATCAAAGCGTCATGGAAGGCCAGCATTACACTGAGGGCAACAGAATCTGTGAGTGAGGACGAAGAACTGCTGAAAGCTTATGTAATCGAGTTGGGGAAATTGAGGCCTGAGATGCCCAAACCCTAATGTATCTTATCTTGGAATGAATATGGAGACTTTAATGCCTATTTAGATCCTAACTCTCTTCTATTTTTTTTCTTTTTTATTCCCTTTTATTCTATTTTTTTCATTTTTGGCACAAACATCTGCAATAGCCAGTGCTAGGTGATAGCCAACCATTCCGGACAAGAGCCAAAAACTCAAGGCAACTAGCATGAGGAGTTGCCCTGAGATGCCCGGGAGCTAAAGATTTATCTCCGAATGGCTAAGAGAGAGATAAAGCAGGAGATAGTAGAGAGAGGAAAGGCAAAAATGGAGCAGCACAAGAGACGCAGGAGATGGAGCTCTGAGAGAAAGAGTATCCAGACATGGCTCGCTCTGCAGATTGGAGGTGATTAGAGCTCGCAACAGAGGAGCTCCTGGAGTTGGTAGCATCTTGATCGGCAGAGCATAGGGCAGCTCAGCTAGCGGCCTCGACTTCAAGAGCTTCGTTGCCATCAGGGTTGCGAGAGAGACAGGAGGACGGCGAGGAGCACTGCCGAAGAGCAGGTGGGAACGCATGACGCGACAAAGCGATTGCTACGTCACGGAACTATAGAAGGCCTCCGAGGGACTGCTTGCCTTCGGAGAGAGAAGAGATGTAACCAGGAGGGTGATGAGGGTTAGTGAGTGACTTGTTCACTCACTCCCTTCTCATGACGGGCACAAACCCTTATATAGATGTGTGAGTGGAATGGTTTAGTTTGAACACGACTTGTTTGCCCTGAATGTGTTCTTTCTGCTCTACAGCTCTTCTCTACCACATGGGTTCCCGCGAGACGTACTCGACGAGATGTCTCCTTAAAACACGGGGCGGTGACTCACCATAGCCATGATTTTCAAAGGGGATCAGCCACGGATTTCAACAATATCGGCCCGTGGTGCTCTTTTCCCACGTGAATGTCCCTCATTTCCTCATTTGCGCTAAAAGTAGTCGCAATAGGACAAGGGACACGGGGAATCTTTGGACCGAATAGGAGTGGCGGGTCAACAAATCAGAGCTCTGCTCCATTTACTTCACATGGCAAAGTGGCACGCGAGTGTGCCGTGGCCATGACTTTCAAAGGAATCTACTACCAATTTCAACAACGTCGGTCCCTGGTCCTATTTTCCCGTATAAATGTCCCCCACTTTCTTCTTCGCGCTAGCAGTAGTCGCAACGGGACAATAAACACGGGGAATCTTTAGACTGCATGGGGAGGATAAGTCAACAAATCACGCCTCCGAATTGATCACTCCAGATGGCAGAGTGACATGCGAGAGTAAAGAGAGGGTGACTTGTCGTGAAGGATGTTACTGGGGTGATGGTGATAGATCCAGATCACCTTCTTTCCAATCCTATAAATATCTCCCCTTTCGCTCGACTTGAAAACACCGGAGTCCTGAGAGCAGACTTGAGGAGTGCAAATTTGTAAGGAAGGGAGGTTGCGAGTGTTGCTCACTTTTTCAGGATGGAGGGTGAATCCAGCTTTAGAGCAGAAGGTGAGTCTTCCCGCTCCTCGAAGAGGAGCAGATCAGGTAGCAGTTCCAGGAGACTCTCAGAAGTCGAAGGACAACTGAGTGAGAGGACCCGATCACAGCTTGTAAGTGGCTTCTTTGGTTTCCTTCCTTCATCCTTTTCTTCTCCTTTCTTGCTTAGCAATGTTCCCCTTTTCACTTCTTGTATATGTGCAGAGCATGATGCGCTCGCACATCTCTTGGGAACTCGTAGTGGCAGCATATCGAGGTCTCCCGGACTTCCAAAAGGCCAGGCTAGACGTGATGGGGTTCGGTGCCTTCCTCCGAATCGAGCCGATAAAGCTCGACCTTGCCCTGATCCAAGCATTACATGAAAGATGGGATCCGGCGAGTCGGGCATTCCTGATGCCTTGGGGGCACATGGTGCCCAGTTTAGAAGATATGGTCCGCATCACGGGCCTCAAAGTGGATGGAGAGGCAGTGACCGGCGTCACTTATGCGGATTACCGAGAAGGTGCCCAGAAACTGTTAGGACTGGAACTCGATGGACGGAAGAACAGGTCAGTAGCCAAGACATCGATCCTTGAGGTGTTAGGGCTTACTGACATTCGTCCACGGGATGACGAGTCCCTGGAGAAATTCATGGAAAGGGCAGAAAGAGGTGCCCGTGCTGTATACTGTGTGGATGCCAGCAACTGGGAAAGGACCAACATGGACCTGAGGAGGTTCCTCCTCTTTCTGCTGGGTAGGCTGCTATTGGGCTCCAAGGGAGACAACATACACTGCCGCTTCCTGGAGCTGCTCGTAGATTTGGAGAGAGTAGGACAGTACGCCTGGGGAGCTGCCGTGCTGGCACATCTATTTACAAGTCTGTCGCAAAGGACAGGCCGAGAGGTGACAATAAATGGGTTTACGCCCTTCATCCAGGTAAAAAAATTATTTTTTTGTGGTTTTCGTTTTATGCTTTTTTCTTGTATTTGTTGGTGCCAATGACACATGATGGTGTAGCTGTGGAGCTACTATTATATTCCAATGGGGAGAGCTCGACACTGTCGGCCAGTGACGATCCCGTTGGCTAGGCGGTGGCAACCCATCATGAGTACAGCACCATTATCCTACCAGCTGATGGTATCGAGACGGGAGCTGCAAGAGTTCCCTGCAGGGATGGTAGGATACTTTTTTCTCTTTTTATATTTTTTATTCATTTTTTGTTCATTTTTTTTGTATTTTTTGTATTTTTGAGTAACTAAGAAGATATGTACAACCCAAGATAGGTGAACTGGAGGCCTTACTCGAATATGGTCGATGTCGACCAGCCATGGGTAATTGGAAGCCGTGCCCGATTCGGACGGGATCTCTGGCTCCATTGCTTGAATGAAATTGAGCCACTAAGGCTACGATTAGTCATGAGAACCCTCGGGCTTGCCCAGGAATGGGTGGATATAACCTCCTCACCCAGCGTCGGGAAGAAGACGCGTGGGCCGGCAACCTGCGTTGATTGGAGGGTGCGCTTCCCCGAACAATATGAAGACTGGCAGCGGGGTGGCACGCTCCTGGAATCACAAGCACAAGACAGTGAAGATTACCTACGGCTCTATAGGGCAATGTATGCCGAGAGGCTCCAGCTTGGAGGGCTTATAGAGGTAAAGTAAAACACCATTTTTTTATCTTTTATAATTTCCATTTTTTTTATTTTTATTTGTGAACTCAAGAGCCATGGTTGTAGGATGCCCGTGACACCATAATAACGAACTTACGAGCTCGTTTGGCGGACACGGAGCAAGAGTTAACTGATGCCCGAGCGGCTCTGGGTTCATCAGTAAGTGTATATATACATACTCCTGGCATGATTTGAAATTCATGGCGTTACCCATTTAACTGTCACCTCTCGTACGTGTACGCAGCGTGCCCAGCTCGATGTAGTTTCATCGGCAATGGGGGCAGACGGCGTTTCTTCCAGTCTATGGATTCCACTTCAGAGTTAGATTCACTACACGAGCAACTTGCTCATGCCATACAGCGGGCTGCGGAAGCAGAAGGGATACTTTCTGTACAGGTGAGAGCCTCACCATTTAATATCCCTTGTTCAAGTGTTACCAGAAGCCTGAGATGAAACGTCTGGCAGGAGAAAGAAACAGAGGAGGCACTCGCGCATGCCGCCCAAAAGGAAGCTAGAATAGCCGAGCTGGAAGAGGAACTGCAGCGTCATCCATGTGATGACTTTTCTAGGGACGCTATAGAGCTGAGGATCACCCTTCAGCTGGAGAGGGAAGACAGAGCGAGAGAACGTGCTGAGAGGGAAAAGGCCAAGGAAAGAGAGAAGGCCAAGAGGTCGGCCGAGAAAGAGGAGAAGAGGGCTCTGGAGGCCCAATTATTTGAATTGAAGACCAGTCTCGGCCTCGCCGAGCAGTGGCTAAAGGACGGTGAGGAACGCTACTGAAGAGCACGAGAGCGTGACTTTCGTGTCAGCAGCTTCTTTGGTGCCCCCGCAGATCGGCGCCGGGGAGTAGAGATAGAAAGAGGCCCACAAGGCGGTAGAAGGACCGCATTCCATGATTGGATAGCTCCCTCAAGAGTGTCTCGCCCGGAGGGTGGCGGGACAAGTAATGTGGAGAGAGAATGTGAAACCTGATGTAATCTCTTTGTTGTTTATTTTTATTTTGAATAGAAGTGAAATAAAGTGTTTTGTGTTTGATTCTCTGCTTCTTCCTGAGCTCTCGAATCCCTGCACACCTAAGCAAACAAGTCAGTATTTCTGCTCTGACTTGCCCCTTGCTCAACAAGCAAACGAGGTTTTGAACTATCCTTGATAACGAGTCAAGGGGCAAGCCTTTATTAACAAAGGCACTGATAAAAGATAATGATGAATGCGACAGACAAGCACACGGATGCAAACGACAATTTAAAATGAATGCTGCATACAAATGCGATCATGATGTGATCTTTGTTTTGGAGTTTTCATTCATTTTTTTTATGTTTTGTTGTTTGTTTATTTTTTTTGGTCTTTTACATTTCCATTTTTTTTATACATATACATTTTTCTACCCCTTTTTTTGGATTTTTGATTTTGTCACTTTTGGCTTATTTATTATTTTTTTTATTTTTTTACTAATGCATGATGACCAACACATATAACATGTAAGTTGCACGAGAACAAGGGTTTCTTGCTAACCTCCCAGGTATCCTAAGTGCACATCTAGGTTGATTTGGGCCTCTAGACTCCTCGAATGATAATTCCGCCGGCTAAGACTTATCCTGATGACAATGCCGTCATGCCATGCTTAGGCTCCCAGTTACTTCCGACCACAGGGATTCACCCAAAAAATGTTCGAGGTAAATGATTTGCCCGACCCGGGTCTATTTCCTCACAACTCTAGACGGTATGTAATGGAACACCTTGGAACCCAAATGACCAACCGCGCGACGCTGACCCGGAATCAGACGCCGTCGCACCCGTAGGTGACGCGCTTGCGTTGGTCTAAGCCCGAGGTTAGATAAGAAGGCATTAAGGTGGTAGACAAGGGTCTTGACCGGCCAGAAACACGGAGACTCCTTCACGACAATAGCTTCTGCTTTTCAAAATGGACAACCATATGTTTGTGTTAAAAGGATGTTGCAGGCTTTGGTGATTTTCACCCTTCAGGAACTCCATTGAGCCTTCATCTTCAGGGGAAGAAGGAAGAGTATAGGGGGTAAACCTCCTGAGAGGACCGGCAAAACTGTTAACCCGGCGAGCCAATAGGGGCACACTTAACTTCCCCTTTCGGGTAATTTCAGACTAAATCTCGAGCATTTACATCTCATGACCCCTTTTGTGTAATTTGACTTTCAGTCAAAGGGGTTTCATTTAGTGGAATCAGGCACGGTCACGACCAGACCTTTCTTTGGACTTTGATTTTTTTGCTTCCTTTTTTTTTGATTTTTTGATAGATTTTTTGCGAGGGACATAATCTTTTGACAATGTGGAATCCCTCTTGTATGCCTGCGGGGACACTGCCCTCTTCTCGTGCTCTGATCCATGCTTGAGGAATTGTATCCTACTCTCACCCTAGGGGTTGTGTTCATGTTTCCCATGCTCAGCGTTTTAAGGGCGCCGACTGTCTCATTCAGTCGAGAAGAAGAGAATAAAGATTTGAGCTTTCTTGGAGACCTTTTGAGTGATGCCCTACCATAAGCGATGCTATCAATTTTTTATAACACAGATGTGTATATATGTTATCTTCTTTTGAGGGGACATAGGCCGAACTGGCCGGACAGGGGTCTCCACGGTTCTAGCAAACCAAGACTTGAGACCTACCAAGTCTTAATGTGCCCTTTCCTAACATGGAGGTTGAATGCAATGACTTAACTACATGGTGATCTCCAAGCATCAGCATTTTGAATTTTCCATTTTTTTGGTCTTTTCTTTTTTGTTTTATGTACATATTTTTGTTATTTTTGTTATTTTCATTTTTTTGTTGTTTTCTTTTCCTTTTTTTTTCTTTTCATTTTTGATAGTATGTACACCTATCTAAGGGTAGTACTTCTTAAGATAAAGCCCATTCCAAGGGTGGGATAACTTAACTCCCTCAGCATTGACTAGTCTGTAGACGTTACCAGGATGCACAGCCTGAACCACATATGGTCCTTCCCAATTGGGTTGGAGCTTAGAACGCGGCCCGCCAGGTTTTACAAAAATTCTTTTCACTACCATTTCACCAACTTTAAACTTTCTCTCAATAACCTTCTTCTGGTAAAAACGTGCGAGTCTATTTTGGTAGACGCGAGCATGCTCGGCAGCAACCAGACGTTTCTCGTCTAAGAGTTCCAACTGGGCAAGAAGTGAGTCACGACGTTCGTCGAGGGAAAGTTCCTTATCCAATTGTACCCTAAGAGAAGGGACCAGAATCTCATATGGAACTACCGCCTCCATCCCGTAAGTAAGGGCGAATGGAGTTTGCCCAGTGGGAGTACGGACTGAAGTGCGATAGGCCCATAGAGCTTTGATAAGCTTCTCTGGCCAATCAGAGAATCTGCTAGACTCACAAGTTTTCTTTATGATTTTGATCAGTGTTTTATTCGTGGCCTCTGCTTGGCCATTGCCTTGTGGATAATATGGTGATGAATGATGCAATGCAATCTTATACCTTTTGCAGAGGTCCTGAAGGTCCTGAGAGATGAATTGTGGCCCATTGTCGGTGATGATAGTTCTTGGAATGCCGAATCTGGGAATGATATTCTTCATAATGAACTTACAAACAGTTGATGCCTTGATTTTCGCATAAGCTTCGGCTTCAACCCGTTTGGTGAAATACTCCGTTGCAGTGAGGATGAAGGATTTTTACTTAGTAAGGGAGTTAGGATCACCAAGAGGACCGATGATGTCGAATGCCCACATGGAGAAAGGCCATGGGAAGGATACTGGATGGAGAGAGGAAGATGGGGAATGGATCTTATCGGCGTGAAGTTGACACTTGACACACCTACGGACATAGACAGCACAGTCTTCCTCCATGGTGGGTCAGTAAAAGCCTTGCCGAAGGATCTTCTTAGCAAGCATTTGGCTATTCACATGGCCACCACACACACCTGAGTGTGCTTCCTCTACACACTTCCAGGACTCTTCATCATCAAGACATCTCGAAAGAACACCAATAAGGCTTCTTTTATACAGCAATCCTCCAACTAGTGTGTTTATTGACCAGGATGAGGTGGAAGATGCCTAGAAGAATTTACAGAGTGAGAAGAAATCAAAGAAAAGAGTGAGGACTAAAGCCTCGAAAGCAGTGTGAGAATAGGGAGATACCCGAGGCAGTTGATGTGGCAAGAATCGAGGCCGACTCAGGATCAGGATCGGGAGGAATTAGAAATCGATGAATTGAGAGAGACGGATCCGGAGGGTCCGGATGTAAAGGAAGAGAATTAGAGGAGAATGGATCCGGAGGTTCCGGAGGAACATAATGAGGGATGCGATACCCTGGGAAGAGGTATGCAAAAAGGTAATTTAAAGGGATGAAAAGGACAAAGGACACAATGCCACGGAAAAATAAAAAGATAAATCGGAAGAAGGAAAAGTCCGGAAACTTCGGATGGATATGAAAAGGTAGGGCACGATGCCCTAGGAGGGATGGATAACAAGATGAGAAATCCGGAGGTTCCGGAGGGATATAAAAAGGAAGGGTGCGATGCCCTGAGAGAGATGGAGAATGATATGAGAAATCCGGAGGATCTGGAGGGAGATGAGAGACAGATAAAGATAAGAAATTAAACATGGAGGGGTCCAGAGGTTCCGGACGGGGTGGAATGTGAGGGTAGAATAAAGACAAGGAACTAAACAGAGCGGGGTCCGGAGGTTCCGGACGGGGACGATGATGCGGGATGGATAAAAAGATAGAATTAAATAGGGAAGGGTCCGGAGGTCCCGGACAGGGATGAATATAGGGATCCGGAGATTCCGGACAAGGTGGAAGGTAAGGGTCCGGAAGCTCCGGAGAGGGATGAGAGATGGATAAAGACAGAGTATTAAACATGGAGGGGTCCGGGGGCTCCGGACGAGGATAGAAGGTGGATAAAGACGTGGAATTAAACAGGGAGGGGTCCGGAGGTTCCGGACGAAGATGAATATAGGGGTCCGGAGATTCCGGACGAGGTGGAAGGTAAGGATCCGGAGGCTCCGGAGGGGGTTGAATGTGAGGGTCCAAGGACCCTAGAACAGAGGAGGTGCTTGATTGCGTAGATCTAGATGATGGAAAGTGTCCCCTTAGCCAATAGATTACCCATAAAAAGAAGCTGAATAACAGCATAAGCAGTGATGGAATGGGATATGAAGTAGATGGGCTACAAGATGGCTCCTCAACATGGGATTTCTCGCCCTTAAGTTTCACTTTATGCTTTCCTTTCTTCCTGGTGGATACTCTCTCACAGGACGACCTCTCAACCTTCAACATAACTTCTCGGCCTCTTGGGTTCGCAGACCGATCCCAATGATGTGCCCAAACAGACGGCCTCATCTTTCTCTGACTAACCGGCTTAATCGGTGCGGTCAGGGCCCACAGGTTCTCATTTGACGGACTTTTAATAAGACCCCTTGAATGTTCAAAAGCGAACGACAACTCTCTTGGCAAATGATGATAGCAAAATTTTGAGAGTTCTGCTTGTGAAGTAAGGATCTTAACATGAAATAGCTCCTTGAGAAATAACTCCCTTGATAGACGAATGGTGTCTACTATTGGAAGTTCGATGTTTGGCATAAGAAGCTTCATGTTTGGGGCATTGGTAAGGGCCATTGGAATATCCTGCGTGAATGTGATTGGTAGCACAGGCGTGTGCCCTTTGCATGGAAGTTGGTGGGGAGTAGACAAAACGTCAAAGACTTCCAACAAGGAGTGACCTAACCCGACCTTGAGCATAGAATTCATCATCTCCTCGGCAGTAGAACGTGTCATTATTATGCTCGAGGAGAACCCCTTCTTTTGATTGGCCATTTGCACTATGACGGAACAAGGGGTAATGAGAGCCGTGAAAGAATGTTGGCCAATGAGTAACGTGACCGCTATCGTTTTGGCCGTTGATTTACTTAGCACCAATTCCTGAGAGTCCTTTTTGATGAATATTGGTGGAGATGGAGATTCGGGCTTCTCAAAAATAACCGACACAAGAACGCGAATGGGCATTCGGCATATAAAATCTTGAATTTTGAATGGCATAGCCGTAACCAAATTCTTCTTGTCCGGTTCTTGATCATCACCTTTGGCACATGTATTTATAGAAATACACCCACTCCGAGAGGTGATGGGAGGAAGTGAGATGGAAACAACAGACTGAACGGGTAATAGAGATTCAACGATGGGGGCTATAGGAAGGGTAAGTGGAGGTTGAAACACGACGAGTTTCTCCTGCTGCTCGGGAGCAGACGAGGTTAGCTCGGGTGCAAAAATAGATGGACCTTGCTCAGGACTAATCAGGGGTTTGGGCAAGGGGTCAAGTGGAGGAGTAAGAGGGGTTAGGTTTGAAGTTATAGGGATGGTGGAAGCCTTAAGTGACGGAGGCGAGATGAAGGCAATGGGCTCAGCGGGTAATAAGGGTTCAATGAAAGGGATTGTAGGAAAGGTAGGTGAAGGTTGAAACACGACGAGCTTCTCCCCTTGCTCGGAAGCAGATGAGGTTGGCTCGGGTGCAAAAATAGATGGGCCATGCTCAGGGTTAATCACGGGTTTAGGTAAGGGATCACGTGGAAGAACATGAATAGGTTGGGGACAAGGGGTTATAGGGATGGTGGAGGCCTTAGGTGAGGGCAGTGGAAGGTTACTGGGTTGGGGACAAGGGTTAACTGGAGGCTCAATGGAGGCTGATGGTATGGGGGTTACTTGTGTAGTTAGAGGGGTAACAGTAGGAGACTTGGTGCGCAGGAAGCGTCGAGTTTTGGTGGTACGCAAGGAGTTCAGAGTAGGGGGCGATTCATGGTGTATTAATGCGGGTTGTTGGGATACGGACCCGTCATCGTAACACCACGATGTCTCATAGGTAGGGGTAGGGACAATGGGAGACTCATGGTACGTTGACGCGGGTTGCTGGTGCATTGACCCATCGTCATAATGCCATGATGTCTCGTAGGTAGGGGTAGAATCAGTGACTTCATCCTGAGCATATGAGTCTTCTGGTGGTGGTGGAAGAGGGAAAGAACGAAGAAAACTAGGAATAGGTGCAGCAGTGATTTCATCCTGATCAAAGGGCTCTTCTGGTGGTGGTGAAAGAGGGAAGGAACGAAGAAGCCTCAGAATGGGTGCAAATTCTTCAAAATCTTGAGAAATCTCATCATGTGCCATTTCCACTTCTCCATAATGATCAAATTCAAATGGATGCCATGGTTGCGGCGTATTAATAAGGGGAGGTGATGTATATTGGTGTGGAGGATTTTGCGTATATGGATATGAATGTGGAGATGGAGGGTCATATGAATTAGCGTGATGAATGAGTGATGGGTAGACGGTATCCATTTGATCGTAACGACTTGAAAGAAGCTCTTGCTCATACTCATCTCTTGCCTTTTTCCACTCCTTATCTATTTCAGCGATTTTAGCGTGAAGGGGGTTGACTTGAGGAGGAGGAGGTGATAGCAGAATTGTGAGCTCCTTTAACTCTTCCTCGATTTGATCAACTTTGTTGATGAGAGCTTGTTGGAGAGGTGTGACTTGTGAAGTAGAAAGTTGAGCTTGGGGCATTGGAGGGGTGGCATGACATGGAGGGCTTGAAAGAGAAGTGGAGCAAGGCTCTCCCATAGAGTGACCCGGTCGGACCAGGGTAGGAGGGGCAGACAAATTTTGGGGCCATGAGGGGTGAGGAAAAGAGAGCGAAGATTGGGCCTGCCACTGAGGCGAAAGAGGCCTTGTTGAGGCCTGAGAAAGGAACCCTGAACTAGAGGGGTATGACAGCCCACCAGTGGACAGACCCGTTTGGGGTACCGTATGAAGGATGACAGGGGCTTGAGATTGTGGAGGGGGAAATTGGTAAGAGGCGGACTGTTGACTCGCCTACCCTTGAAGCGAAGAAGAGGGAGTGACATATACATGTGATGGAGATGCAGTAGCCTGGAGCGGCTGTTGGTAGGATGTAGGAGCCGAAGTCGACTCCTGAGGAGAGAGAGAAATAGATTTCCCCTTTAAAACGGCCTGAAAGACCAGAAGTTGCTCAGGGCTGAGCTGTGTAGTGGTGAGGACACCCAATAGGGAGAAGATGTCCTGGGGTGGAGAAATTTCCCGTGGAACAGTGGGGACCTCCTGTGAGGTCTCACGGGAAGGGCCTGAGTCCATTGCATGGACGCATGGGTCAACTTACTGACCACGACCTGATTGATTCTCTTCGGATGAGTCGTGAGCCATTCCTGTAATTTTACCAGAGCGTAAATGCATACATTAGCAAACAAGTATCAGAGATTAACATACAAGTGGATGATCTTACGCCATTTTTTTTGTTTTTGTTTTAACCTTTTTTGTGTGTTTTGATTTACTTAATTTTTTTTGATTTTTCTTTTTCTTTTTTTTTGATTTTAACAAATATAAAATTCACACTTAGTAGGAGGGACCCTAATTGCACTTTGTTTTACCGCCGTGTCAGCTAGGGGTACTCGTCTCACCACGAATAGGTAACTAACTCCGGGGTACTTCAGTGGTACAACCAGCCCAGTGAACGAAGAGGGAATCCTTCGCTGTCGGGGACTTACGGAGGTCTCAATGGAGGAGATCCTAGTTCGTCGAGAGGAATTCCCGACGGAGAGTCCTTCCTTCACCGAGAAAGGTTAATCCTTAAATAAGTAAAAAAAAGAAAAGAAAAGGGGTAAATGCATGAAATGCAGGGCTGAATAAAAGATGTATGACACACAAATACCAGAGATAAACACACAAATAGAACAGAGATAATCACAATGATATAATAGAAATATAAAAGCAATAAACAGATGGAGTAGGATACAATCGTTCCTCTTTCCGAGACACGTAGATCACTTGGAAAAAGAGAAAGGGGCTCTAAGGGTGCACGTAGTGCACGAGGGGAATGACGTAGCGCACGTGGGTGCAACAAGGAGGGGCACGCGTTGGTGCCGAGTAGAGGAGGCACACGTGGGTGCTAGATGGAAGGGCACACGTGGGTGCCAAATAGAGGAAAGTACACGTGGGTGCTAAATGGAGAGGCACATGTGGGTGCCGAATGGTAGGGGCACACGTGGGTGCCGAATGGAGGGAGGGGACACGTGGGTGCCGAATAGCGGAGGGGAAATGCACGTGGTGCACGAGACAACGTTAACCTCTCAAGTAACCACAAAGGACCGGGGGAGTGCACGAAGTGCACGAGGGAAGTGGGCGCACTTGGGCGCAGTAGGGAAGGGCACACGTGGGTGCCGGAAGGAGGGACACACGTGGGTGTCAAAAGGAGGGGCACACGTGGGTGCCAAAAGGAGGGGCACACGTGGGTGCCGAAAGTTTGTGGGTAACCAGAAAAAAGCAAAAAGCAGGTCCCACCGTGATCGCCAGAGATGTGAACGCGTCACGTGGTGAACTGAGAGAGAGAGATGGGGTTTCTCCCTCTCCGAGTAATAAAGGGTGAAAGAAATGAGGACAAAACAATGAAACGCGCGCTATAGGGGATATGAAAGAATGGTGGACAAGTACAACCTACAGATGACACTCTAATGGAGACAGAAAGAATTTACACTGACCGAACTCCGGTACATGGCGGAGATAGGGGTCCGAAGACCCTCTCGCGCAAACTGAACCCCTTTCCCGGTAGGCGTAACCCATCGTTCCGAGAGCAGCTTTTCAGATACCGAATTCGAGTCTTGGGACTCTACGTAATAGAATTTGACAGACGGGAAGACACGTAGACTCAGAAATTGTAACGATATATCACTCCCCGAACAGTTACAAGAACAATATGAATAAAGGCACACCACCGCAGGACATTGGTCTTTGCGGGGTTTTAACAACAATATTGCAATATGAGCAGCAATTAATATATGTACATCTAGAAACCCCCGCGAGACATTGGCCTTACGGGATTTTTTAAAGTAATATAAATAATAAATAAAAGTATATATATATACCACCACGAGACATTGGCCTCTGCAGGATTTTTAATGTATTATAAATAATAAATATAAATATATATACACACCACCACGAGACATTGGCCTCTGCGGGGTTTTTACTATAACATAGATAATAAGTATATAAATATATAAACCACCACGAGACTGTGGCCTCTGCGGGATTTTTACTGTGACATAAATAATAAGTATAAGTATATATATATATATAGAAACCACCACGAGACTGTGGCCTCTGCGGGATTTTTAATGCGACATAAATAATATAAATAATAAATATATGTACAGATATATATATATATATATATATATATATATATATATAGAAACCACTACGAGACTGTGGCCTCTGCGGGGTTTTTAATATAATATAAATATAAATATAAATATATATATATATATATATATATACATATATACATATATATATATATATGCATATATATATATATATATATATATATATATATATGTATGTATATATATATATAGAAACCACCACGAGACTGTGGCCTCTGCGGGGTCTTTACTATAATATAAGTATATGTGACAGGAAAGGAAAAAGGATCAAATAAACCGCCGCGAGGTGTTGATCTCCGCGGGATTTTAAAGCGATGATAGGGGAATGCTGAAATTAAATAGTTAGAGGTTAGAGAGTAAAGTACAGAAAATAAAATACTGAAATGGAAATGGTCGCGGGAGGTGACCCACCGCACCAGTTAGGAGTTAGATATACAGAAATTAAACGACAGAAACCGCCGCGGGGAATAATCCTCCGCGCGGGTGAGGCCAAAGACAGGAGAAGATAACCACTGCGGGAAGTAACTCTCCGCGGGTGTTATTAAAAACGAAGATGATCAAAATGAAGCGCGCGTTAAGAATTTTTTGATCGCCAGGGACCGAGGGTCCCGAGTGAATTGATCGCTTTCGCCTTCGACACGAGGTTATGCGGGCTCCAACTTCCTCTTCTTTCGACAGGCCGAAGAAGAGGGCCTTTAACTGGTTACCTCTTGCACAAAGAATAAACAGAGAAAAACAACTAAGTGAGAATGACGGCAGTGTAGTACCAATCCTTAGATAATGAAACTGTAAATAACATAAACGAACACGTACCTGGTTGGTGTGTTTAAAACCCCTTTGGAACTAAAAGGGTGGGAGAATGACATGATGGAATGTACGAACACGAAGACACTCACAAGGGAGGCCCTCTCGAAGAGAAAGGCATGGCACATATGCTAAATGATGCATGGAACATAATTGATTGACTAAATAAAAATAAGAGAGGGGAGAAAAGCTTATCGAGGGAGACCGGCAACGAGCTTTGAGAAAGCCCTCAATAGCACGAGCACAGCACGACTAAGGAGCTTCCGAGCGGACTTCAGAAACTAATTAAGCCAGAGATAAGAGCACACACACATGAGCATATACATATGAATGACAAGTATATTTAGATAAACATATACTTAGACATATTAAAGATATTTAACATATACGTAAATACAAACATATATAAACATATATGTAAACTGGTCGAAATAAAAGAACGAAAATTTGAGGAAGAAGGCGAGAAAGGGAGAGAGAAAACTCTCTTTTTATTTATTTATTTTTAAGACTTTATTTTTAGAAGAAAAGGGATGAGATATATATACATATGTGATATATATATATATATATGATATCTATATATATGTGTGTTATGTATATGTATAATATATATATATATATATAGGGGAAATAAAGAAAGAGAGAGGGCAAGAGAGGGTATGAGAGGGAGAGAGGGACGGAGGGGGGGGGGGGCGTGTGAGAGCGAGAGAGAGAGAAGAAGAAAGAGAGGGATAAAATAAAAAAAATGAAAAGAGAGAGAGAGAGACACGGCGGGAGAGAGAGGAAGAGAGGACGAAAGAGAGAGGGGAAGAGAGAGAGAGAGGGTGGGGGAGATGATTAAAAAAAAGAAAAAAAAGAGAGAGATCGAGAGGGTAAGAGAGAGGATTAGAAAAAAATAAAAAAAATGTGGGAGAGAGGAAGAGATCGAGAGAGAGAGAGAGAGAGAGAGAGAGAGAGAGAGAGAGAGGGAGGCGAGTGAGAGAGAAAAAGAGAGAGAGAGAGAGAGAGGGGGAGGCCGGGAGAGAGGGAGAGAACCGGCAGGGGGAGAGAGACGGCGGGGGGAAGAGAAAGAGAGGGAGAGAGAGAGAGAAGCAGAGAGCAGAGAGATAGAGAGAGGGAGCCGCGTCGCGGCGAGAGAGAAAGAGAGAGGGGGGCTCGCGGCGGACGGGGCAGCAGCGGCGGCCAGGAGAAGTGACGACGGCGGCAGGCGCGGCGGCGACGGGCGGCGTCGGTGTGGAGGGAAGACGGCCGGGGGCGGCAGTGCAGGTGGCGTGCAGCGACGTGGAGGAGTCCGGTGCGGCAGGGAGCGCGGTGGGCTTCACGGCGAAGGCGAGGGCACGGACGGGTGGTTCTGCGGCGTCCGGAGGCGGTCGTGGGAGGCTTGTGAAGGTGATGCAGACGGGATACGTGGAGAGGGGGGCAGTCGTCGGGCGACGGCGGCTTGCGGACGGTAGCACGGTGAGGCGCACCGGCTTCACGGCAGACGGGGAGTGGTCGCTGACGGCGTCGTGGGCTTCACGGCGGCGGGCGGGCTACGACAAGGGCGGCGGTGCAGTGGAGGTGAACTCCCGGGCGCGACGGGCTTGACGACGACGGACGTGGGGGTGTCCGGTAGTGGAGGCTCTCAACGGTGAGAGGGAGATGGTCTCGCGGGGGTGCTCGCAGGCATGCAGATGGACAGCAGCGGCCTCACGGGGTTGCATGGCGGCGGCGTGGGCTCGTGGCAGGGGGGGTGGTTTTGCTGGCGGGAGAGCGGGGTTAGCAGGTGGCGACCAGAGGTGGCTGATGGCGGATGGCGCCGGTCGGCAGGAGAGGGGAGGACGACAGGGGATGATCACGGCGAGTGGGCGACGTGCATGGGGGGGTGTCTCACGGTGGCCGGGGGTGGCTGCGAAGGGTGTACGTGCAGGGAGAGGGAGATGGCCAGAGGGAGAAGTGGGGGACGGTGGAAGTGGTGGCGTCGTGCATGAGAGAGGAAGTGAGAGGTGAGGGGTAGTGGGGGTACGGTGTTAGTAGAGAAAGAGAGAAAGGGGGGGAGGTCTGCGGCTGGGGGGGTTCGACGTGGGTTGTGTGTGTGTGTGTGCCGTGAGGGAGAGGGAAATGAGTAGGCAAAATGAGAGGGTTACGTGGGAGAGAGGGAAGAAAATAGGGGGAGAGAAAGGGACGTGAGGATAATAAATATATATATATATATATTATTTTTATTTTTTATTATTTTGTTTGTTTTATTTATTTTTGTTTGCTTTTTTTATGTTTTTTTATTTTTTTATAATTATCATATCTTTTACCTTTTAATAAATATATATTTATCAATTATATATATATTGTAATCACTTATATATATATATTTACAAAAATATTATTAAAGAAAAGCAATTACATTTTTTATGTAAACATAATTATACACACATTTTTTAGATTTCATTTTCTCTTTTGTCTATTTATATGTACACATATTTTAATTGTCTCCCTCTCACCAAATAAATGCAATTTAACCATAATTACGGAAATCACTTAAATAAAAGAAAATGTAAGCCACTTCAGGGCATTACGGTACAATATGGGATTTACTCGTAACGTCAGAAATGGCGTGTCTACACACACCATCCAGCTCAAACAGCAGTAAGGGAACTCAAGGTCAGAAGGAAAGTTCTAAAAACAGTGCTGGTCAACCATTTAAAATGGGAATGAACTATGTGAAGAATTTCACTAAGCCTACCAATCAGAACATAAATGGTAAATGGACCAAGCAAGTGGATCAGAAGAAAAGCTGGAATTACTACAATCAGATGGATCCAAAGAGGACCTACTGGAGAAATGATCATCATCTTCAAAAATCTGTTGATCAACAAACTTACAGGAGATATCCTAGGAGTGGCAAGCCTAATGAATGGAATAGAACTTACTTCTCCAGACAAGCTGGACTTAATTTCAATAAACTAGAAGTAAAGGTGCCAGGGAAATCCATGCTGAAGCAAATTTGGATTCCTAAACACTTGATTAGAGATTTGAATAATGTCCTTGGACCCAACTCATCTTGGGTTCCAAATCACTCTGCTTGATGTTATTTGTGTAGGTCGGCCTGGCAGCTGAAGACAACAAGTGGTACCTCGACAGTGGCTGCTCCAGGCACATGACAGGTGACCGATCCAAGTTCAGCAAGATAGAGATGAAGGTAGGGGGTCTGGTCAAATTTGGAGGAAAGAACAAAGGTAAGATTATTAGAGTTGGTACAGTAGGTAAGTCTTCCACAAACTCCATTGAAAAAGTTCTACTTGTGGAAGGTCTTCAACACAACCTGATTAGCATTAGTCAGTTATGTGACAAGGGTCACAGGGTTGTGTTTGATGATAACTCATGCAAAATCTTTGAGATAAATTCTGATGTGGTTAAATTTGTAGCCAACAGGATTAATAATATCTACATGGTAGACCTAGATGAGGAATCTGAATCTAATATTTATTTATCTGCCAATTCTGAAAATGATGCTTTTGAATGGCATAGACGTCTAGGTCATGCTAGTTTTACTACTTTAAATAAATTGGTCAAGCATGATTTAGTGAGAGGCACGCCTAGAATTAAATTCAATTCTATTTCAAAATCATGTGATGCATGTGCTCTAGGCAAACAGACTAGGAATTCTTTCAAATTAAGATCTGAGCCATTGTCCACTAGACCAATGGAACTCCTCCATATGGACCTCTTCGGTCCTACTAGAACTCAGAGTCTTAATGGGAACAGGTTTGGCTATGTCATCATAGATGACTTCTCTAGATATTCATAGATCTTTTTCTTAGCAAATAAAAATGATGCATTTCAAAAGTTTAATCTGTTTTTCAATAAGGTCGAACAAGAAGGAAAACACAAGATATGTTCTATTCAATCTGACCATGGAGGTGAGTTTGAAAACTCCATATTTTCTGATCTTTGTGAAAGAGAGGGACTAACACACAGATTTTCTTCTCCCAAGACACCTGAACAGAATGGAATTGTGGAGAGAAGAAATAGAACTGTGGTGGAGATGACCCGAACCATGCTAATTGAAAGTCAATTACCAAGGAGGTTTTGGGCAGAGGCGGCCAATACAACAACTTACATAATCAACATGGCCATGGTAAGACCCATTCATAAGAAAACACCATATGAGCTTCTAAAAGGTAAGAAATCAAACTTGTTTCATTTCAGAATCTTTGGAGTAAAATATTTTATTCATAACAATGACAAGAAAGATTTAGACAAGTTTGAAGCTAAAAGCTCCCCTGGAATATTTTTGGGATATTCAGAAGTGTCTAGGGCATATAGGGTCTTCAACATAACAGACAAAAAGGTTGAAGAGTCTCCACACATTATTTTTAGTGAAAAGAAAGGTGTTTCTAACAATGAAAATTTTGACAGGGATTCCAATCATGATGGGGAATTCCTAAAAGACCAAGAAGAAAAGAACACTCAGCCAAGTGGAACAGCAAATCCTCCCAACCAGGAAGAGCCAAGAGAAGCAGGTGAGTCTTCAATAAATGTTAGATTTCTTAAAGATCATCCGATAGATAATGTCATAGGCAATCCTGAAGATCCTCTTCGGACTATGTCTCATTTTAGGAATGTGAATAATGAAGACTTAATTACTTTAGTCTCACAAATTGAACCCAAATCAATATAAGAGGCCTTGGCTGATCAAGCTTGGGTCAATGCCATGAGTGAGGAATTGGGCCAGTTCGAAAGAAATAATGTCTCGGAACTTGTTCCAAGACCAGATAATGTTAATATCATAGGAACTAAGTGGGTGTTCAAAAATAAAATGAATGAAGATGGAATCATTTCTAGGAATAAGGCCAGATTAGTAGCCAAGGGCTACTGTCAAGAATTTTGTGTAGATTTCGATGAATCCTATGCACATGTTGCTAGGATAGAAGCTATAAGATTGTTGCTTGCATTTGCATGTTCAAAGAACATAAAACTCCAACAAATGGATGTTAAAAGTGTCTTTTTAAATGGAGTCATTAAAGAAGAGGTTTTTGTTGAACAACCCCCTGGATTTCAATTTTCTCCTCAACCTGACCAAGTTTTCAGGTTAAACAAAGCATTGTATGGTCTAAAGCAGGCTCCAAGAGCATGGTATGAAAGATTGACTGGATTTCTGATCAGCAAGGGCTACAAAAGAGGTAAAGTAGATCAAACCTTATTTACCAAGGGTACAAATAAAGATCTCCTCATAGTTCAGGTATATGTAGATGACAATGTGTTTGGATCAACTAAGCATGAACTATGTGTTGAATTCTCTAAAATGATGTCTGCTGAATTTGAGATGAGTTTCGTTGGTGAACTAAAGTACTTCCTTGGCTTGCAGGTACAACAGCTAGAGGATGGGTGCTTCATCAACCAGACCAAATACACAATGGAACTGTTCAAGAGGTTTGGTATGGAAAACCTGAAGCACATTACAACACACATGGGTACCAATACCTCATTGGATGCAGATGAGACAGGTAAAGAAGTAAATGCCAAGCTCTATCGAGGTATGATTGGATCACTTCTATACTTGACAGCTTCTAGACCTGATATACAATTCAGTGTAAGAATATGTGCAAGGTATCAGTCTAGACCTACTGAATTACATTTAGCTGCAGTGAAAAGAATTTTCAGATATTTGTCAGCTACTCATTCTCTTGGTTTATGGTTTCCTGCATCACACACATTTAACTTAGTTACATACACAGATGCTGATTATGCAGGATGTAAACTAGATAGGAAAAGCACTAGTGGTCATTATGAATTTTTGGGTGGGTGTTTAGTGTCTTGGGGTTCTAAGAAATAACATTCTGTGGCCCTCTCCACTACAGAAGCTGAATATGTGGCTGCAGGGAGTTGCGGAACACAAGTCATTTGGATTAAACACCAGCTTCAGGACTACCAAGTAGACCTGGGGTGCACACCTATCTATTGTGATAATACCAGTGCCATTAATCTTGTCAAAAATTCTGTTTTACATTCACGCACCAAACAAATAGAGATAAGGCATCATTTCATAAGAGATGAGGTTTCTAAAAGTAATTTTGAACTGATTCATGTAGGCACAGATAATCAGATTGCTGACATCTTGACTAAACCTCTAGATAATGAAAAATTCACAACACTGAGAAGAGAATTAGGCTTATACAAATTGTCTTAATTGTGTAGTCTGTTCTTTTTGTGAGGGGGAGTTCTGTATGACAGTTGGTTAGCTTTCAGAAATGCTGTGAGTGAGGGGGAGCTGGTTGAGCTGTGAGAGGAAGTGTTCTTTGACAGATTCAAAAAGATTGACCAGATGTGTGTCTTTGCTGATTTTCATGACAGATCTAGTGTGGTTCTCTCAGACAGTAGAATGTCACTTAATTCTTAAGTCTATAAGTCAGTGATACTAAAGTCCAGTTAGAATCTTTCCTCTGGTATTCCTTCAGATATCTGGATTAATTGTAAAAAGTATATCTTCCTACATTGTCAATGATTCTGGTTCATGCCAAAACCTGTATGTCTTGATATCTGACCCAATCAGCTTGAAATCTAGACTTCAAGATTCACATCAAGTAATAGTCCTTCTGGTATTATTTTCAATCATTCCATCTCTTCAACACAAGGGCTTAACTAAACAAACATGTCTTGTTTTGTTCACTGAGAAACTGGGAGCTTCATCAATGAAATGAATATTTCTTCTATGTCATGAGGTGTCAAATGCTTAAAATGAATAAAAAAGACATGACAGAGCAATGGTGGCTAGCTGGTGAGTAACTGGGGACTCTGACCTCTAATCAAGGTGTTTCCTCATGTCAAAAGTCACAGTTACTAACTCTGTTCCTTTAATAAAAAAAAGGGGGGAAGAAGTAATGAGGTACTCACTCTGAGTAACTGGGGATTCAGGCCTCTAATCAAGGTGTCTCCCTAATGTCAAAAGAGTGAATCACCAACTTACTCATTGATCTTCTTGAAAATCATCTCAAAAATTTCTTGTTGTTTTGCAACTAATGGATTGCTTGTCCTCAATACCTTGAGAACACCTCTCTGACTTTGTCTCTTGTTGTCTTTTTGGATTGTTGACAGTTCAGCTATATATGGCCATACTTGTTAACACCTGCTCTAAATCATACTCTATGTATGCTGATAAACTTTTCTATCATTCTATTTCTCTAGTGTGTACTGGAGTTCAAGAATCTTCACTTGAGTTTAGCACCTCACTTATTTTCTTAAGACTTGCTTGTGTCTTTCTGCACTAAGAAGTTACTGTACTTCTTCTTCATGTCTCCAGCACTTTCATATATTCTGCATTTCCTTTTGCTGATGTCAAAGGGGGAGAGAGGTTTTACAATATCAGTAGATCATGTATTGTCATGAGTTTTGGGGGAGTATTGTTCATGAGCTAAGGTGGAGATTACCTTGTCATGTGATGGCTTTATCTGAGAATGGGTTGTAGGGGAGCCGAGAGGGAGTGGTTTTGGAGAAAGAAGTGCTTCTGCAGTAGTGTTTAATTTGGCTATGCTTTCACTTGCTTTGAATTTGTTTTAATTGTTGAAACTGCAGTTAATTTCTTGTTAAGCTTGGATATTGCTTGATTCATAGTGTTGCCATCATCAAAAAGGGGGAGATTGTTGCATCCCTACGGTTTTGATGATGTCTCACACTATAAATCAATCTTCTATCTCTAGAATAATTGTGCAGTTCATATGGTTGTCAGATAGATATGCACCACTTGATCATGTCTACACACTGTCTGCATAGTCTAGACAGTGATGGGTCGACGCCTCCCTTCTGATGGGTCGCGCCCCCTTTGCTTTTCAAGTCCATACAACGACACTGAAGCTTGCATCTGAAGTCTATACATCCAGTTGAACTCCAAGTCTATACACCCTCAGTTGAACCCCAAGTCTATACATCATCTGCCATTTCAAAGTCAATACACTGTCCCTCGTCTCACACATCATGACCCAAAGTCTGTACAGCCTCTAGTCACTGTACAAGTCCATACACTGGCTGCACTGCACAAGTCTATACATTGGCTTGGGCATCCAAGTCTAGACATTGATTCACTATTCATGCCTTGATTCGAAGTCTGTACAGCGAGCGGCGTTCATCAAAGTCTGTACAGCCAACGCCTTCAGCGATTCCATGTCTGTACATCACTGTGTCAAGCCTCCCAAGTATGTACAACCACTGTCTCACTTGGACTTGAAGTCTATACATTGGTCCGTCTCTGTAAGCGTCTCAAGCTGCAAGTCTGTACAGAGTCTGGCAGTCTACACTACACTGTAGCTGCATCGTTTCACCTGAAGTCTGTGCATCGTCTCAGCCACCGTCTCATTCAGCGTCTCACGCTTACAAAGTCTATACACTGGTCGGTGGAAGAAGGTCCATACATTCGACTGTTCAGCCTGTGATCAAGTCTGTACAGCCAGGGAGACCATTAAGTCTATACACTCATTCACTGTAGCTTGCACGAGGTAAAGTCTATACATTGGGACTTTTACCTACGTTCTGAACTGAACTGAGTAAGTCTATACATTCCTCATATCTTTTACCTACGCTCAGTTCAGTAAGTCTGTACACTGGGAACTTTACTGACGTTGCCTTGCCAAAGTCTACACACTGTGAACCTTCAAGTCTGTACAGACTTTACTTGTTCAAGTCTGTACATCGTCCAGCTCTTTGGCAAGTCTACACATCTCTAAGTCTATACACTCAGTTATCCTTCAACCCTATACACTCGATATCACCTTCAAGTGTATACACTCTCAAGTTGTTCATACTTACCTATATGCTGTTTTCAAGTGTATACACTCTCTCATTTAACACACTTGCTTAATTGCTGTTTCTAAGTCTACACATTCGATGCCTTCATGCATTGTTCTCATCGAAGTCTATACATCGACGTCTATACATTGAAGTCTATACATTGCATACAGTTGTGCTTCACAAGTCTACACATTGCTGCTCTTCATTACAAGTCTTTACACTCGTCCTCCTTCACACGACCAACTCTATACATCCATTGTCTTGCCTGCTGAATGAAGTCTACACACTGAGGTCGCATGAACACTTACAAGTCCATACACTGAGCTCGCATGAAGAACTTCAACTCTACACACTCTCACACTTGACACACTTGCCTAATTGACATCTCTAAGTCTATACACTCGATGGCTTTATACATTTCACAGAAGTCCATACATTCCCCCTGTTGTGCTAATGCATTATTCAGCTAGTCTATACACTGAGGTCGCATGAGGACTCACAAGTCTATACACTCCCTCAGTGTACACACTTACTCATTTGCTATTCTAAAGTATATACATTCGTTGATATCTGACTGAACTAACTAATCACATTTCCTTGTTCTTGCCTGCAGATGATTCAGGTTAATGATTGGGCACGTGAATCGAGGATGATACCTGGCACGTGATCCGAGAATGTTCTGGAAAAGGAGGGAACGAGACTCACTCGTGTGAAGGCCTGAAACTCAGGTCGAATGCCATATAAAAGGTGCCTTCTGCGATTAGATGGACAGAACTGGAGAAAAAAAGCTGAAGAGCAAAATCCCTGAGTAGAAGAAGATAAGAGAGAGAGCCTCCACGTTCCAGAAAGAAGATAGAGATAAAAGATTTGAGAGTATTATTGTGAGAGAAAAGTCTGAGTGAGAGAGAAGAGTCCAATTTGCTTCTTCGGAAGCTACATTTGATTTTGGTTTTTCTGAAACGATTGTGGTTCATCGGTGGTCTTGTTTACATTTCAGTTTTTCCTTTCATTTCTTCAGATCTCTGATTTCGAGTTGTTACCCTCCAGTGTTTGGAGGAAGGGAGAGTTACTCCGGTTCCCTCTGGGCTGCAGAGGAAGAGAGATCTGTGATCTCTGGTTTTACCAGTGACGGGTTGTCATTAGCAAGTTCCCTCCGGGTTGGAGGAAGGGAGAGTCATCTCCGGTTCTGGTCTTGCTGGTAGCAGGTCCAGGTGTCGAGCTCTGTGGGTAGCATAGTTTGGTTGAGGGATTTGTTTCCCTTGGTTGTTCAAGCTGTGTAGCAGCATTTTGTTCGCAGACTGAGTCTGCAGTTTTCTAGCAGTGGCTAGTGGAATCCTCACTCTAGTTGGAGTGAGGGGTGGATGTAGATTGTGGACTACAATCGAACCATCTTAAAATCTCTTGTGTCCTCTGTGGCTTGCTATTATCGTTTGTGCTTTCCTTCTGTTTGGCAATGTGTTTGTGTGTGGACGGCCTCTTCCAATCGCACCTTATTATCCTGTCTTAGTTTTTCACTACGTTAGCTGCATTATTTAGCTATATCTGAAGGGTTGTATTTCGAAGTAGTGAGTTTCCGCTGAAGTTTTGCAAATTGGGAGTGATCTATTCATCCCCCCTTCTATATCACTCTTCGCTGCGCTAACATGAATCTCATCTCATTGGCTCAGTAGGGGTCCCGTGGATCCCCACCACGAAACGACGGCAATAAACAATAGCAATAACAGTAATAACTGTAAGGTTCCAAACATCACAGTTCGGGCAACGCAGCGGATAACAAAAATATTTACCCGAACCCGGCTAGATGGAATCCTAGATCCATACTCTAATCGATACATTAAAATACCCCAACCCCTAACTACGGGTTGCATATTTCACCTTGCGCGGAACGACGTTGTCCGCAATGCCCGATGCAGAATTTTACGAACACCGAGTCGCACAGAAGTACGGCCTCTAGAGTAGATCCACACGGATCCTCGCACTGCGACTGTATCCCCCCGGCACTATCTTCCCTAAACCTTCCCCTTCTAGAGAGAGAAAGGGCTTCTAGAGAGAGAGAGGGAGCAAGAGGGAGGAAAGGGGGGAGAGAAATCTCTCTTCCCTTGCTGTTAGTGCTTGATTAAGCCAAATGGGAAGAGAGCTCTCGTAGGATGCATATATATAGATTTTAGCCCTTTCTAAAAGAGCCCCTATTAACTGATATTGTATATGTATCCCTTTCATTATTGTACATATATATTAAGCCCCTCTTATCTGCCTTTCCAAAAGGAATCAAAGGGAATTAATATATACACTTGTACAATAATAATCCGTCACCCAAGAATCCATTGTGTGTGATCCTCTAGGACCACAGTCACTCTAGTTTAAGGCCTATTAACTTCTAATTCCCAATTAGAAGTAAATTAAACTTATTATTCGCTTCTACCAGAGCCGAATAATAGTTTAATTTATTCTGAACCTTTGATCACGTTGGGTCAAGCAAATCCGCATGATCCTAGAGGACGTCGGGTTTAAACCAGCATGTCTGGTACCTGTAAGTCTACAGTTACCACATCGCTATAATCCCTCGCTCCTTCTATGAGTCTGGTTCGATCGAGGATATGGTTTCTGACAAATCCCATGATCGTGCCATTTGACCATGACCTCCTTAAAGTGTATGACGTCCGTTCTAAACGAACTCATACCACCCTGGCCAGGGATTTAATGGCGCGTCAGTGTCATGACCCATTAACTGTCTAATATATACCCGACAGTGAGCGATCTCCTCTTGACCATTGATTAGGCCTGTCAACGGATACAGATATTATCCGGATCCGCTTCGATTCGTATTCGTTTTTTCGGATACGGATAATATCCGAATTTGAATCGGAGCGGATACGGATATTATAATATTCGCTTCGAAAAATATCCTTCCGTAATATTATATATCATATAATACATATTTTTAAATAATATATTATAAAATAAATGATATTATAGAGAAATTTAGATATTTTATAGTTGTATTTTAATTTAAAATTTATTTTATATATTTTTGACAGTTTATAATTATATTTTATATACTTTTAATATTGTATAATTATATTTATATACTTTTAAATTCGAATCGGATAATTCGGATTTTAAAACGGAGCGAATACGGATAGTCAGATATTCGCTTCGTATCCGAGTCAAATCGGAGCGGATCAAAATCGGATAATTCGAATCGAAAAACGGAGCGGATACGGATAGTCATATATTCGCTTCGTATCCGCTCCGTTGACAGGCCTACCATTGATGATCTTCACACGTATCCTGGAGTGGTTAATGACTCGGCAACTCATGACTTATGGTTAAAGTCATTTAGCCAAGTAATTAAACCATTCCAGTCATCGTGTAAGATCCGATCAATGTCTCAGGTCAAAGGACCAGTGATGCTACTGAGACAGTTGGATCTTCAGTTGACATTAGGTATAATCAACCATCTGAAGATCCAATATCGGATAAGTTCAGTGTACATACTCCAAGGACATACACCTACACATGTGTTGGTGCCCCGCACCAGTGACCATGAGACTGGTCCCTAACACATCATGTGTACTGGTTTAAGAGGTAATCAAAGTCCCCGAGTGATTACCCTCCAACCAGGAACACTTTAAGGTATGTGTCCATGTAAAGTCAGTCTCATGATCGAGATCCCATCTCGAGTTGACTTTACAACCACATATCCTAGGGACATCGTAAAGTAATATACAATCACATATTTACGCTCAAATACCACTTTATTAATAATGAAAAAGATCGTACAACTATTGGGCCTAGCCGACCCGAAATTGGCCTGTAGCACACCAATACTAACAATAACAACATGAGTAACAACTGAAACAAGAACAGTCTAGATGGCAGTTGGTGGAACTTCGGCTCTCTAAGCTACTCCTATTCTCCACGGGGAAAACCTTGACCTCACGGTCGGAATAACCGAACCAACAGTGAAACCAGGGCTACCCTACTGGGAAAAGAACCACGACACCTCTGTCATGCAGGCCCGTTGTCACTGACGAAAGTCACAGTCTAGACCACACGGTCTGGGGTAAGGTCACGATCTCACTGTCATGAACATGACTTTTCCTATGAGTGAAACCACGACGACTCTGTCGGGAACCCTCGGCCTCAACATTGGGAAAAGCACATAGAAGTCACCCAAAGAATCATGACCTCACTGTCAGGAAACCAAAACCTTGAGTCGGGAGAGTCACGTCTTATGCGACGAAAGAATTACCCACTAGAAGTAAGGCCAGATGCGTCTACTAACAACTTAGTCCACAGACTCAAGTGTCTCCCTATTTGTCCTAGGCGGAAACTGAGAAACCATACAGATAACCACAAAATAAGGACTAGTTGGGGTCGTGCTCGTCAGCACGCGTCCGAAGCCCCCAACGATGTGTGCACACACAGACTCATTGCTCTAAGTCAGGTCCTCTAGTTGGTTTTTCCCCCAACCCGGACCCTGGCATAAAGGCAAGGGGCCCTATGGTAACCAGCCTAAAAATTATCTCGTTGGGTCTGCTCTCCACCTCTCGCTAGTGGGTAAGCACACGTGCCCAGGAAAGCACTGTCTAGTAAGGGGTCACTCGGCGTCGGAAATCTCGGTAGAGGAAACACCGGAGTACTATCGGCTACGTATGCACCTATCGTAAGTATCGCGAAACACGGGGTGGCTCAGTGCCCGTGGACTCACTTTTTATTGAGATTGTTGTTTATTTATTTATTGGGTTTATTAAGTGCGTGGGCGTGCCAGTCACAAAGTGACAATTTGTTCGGGCTTCATGGAAGCCCATGGTGCGCTCGATCTGACTCGGTCAGACGATTGTGTGATTCGCGTCGGGATCAAAATCCGCCGTGCCATAAAGGCCACGTCGTTATTTACATCCCCAATACGGGGGAACACCCTTGATTGATTGTCGAGAATAAGGGCCCTACGGTCTGAAATTCATGGTAACAAAGCGAGAGCAAAGATCTCAGATCACGTTTAAACAAACCCGCATTGGGGCATAAGTGTTCATAGATACATATATGTCGGTCACTCATGGACCGTTTCATATCCGGATAGAAGTCCGTGTTTGTAGCATAAAAGACGGTGACAAAACGTATAAATGTTTGCTGTGAGTACGGAAAGTTTAATGCATGTGCGGGATTAGATCCCGGTATATATATGTTGGTCACTAACGGACCATTCATTGTTCAGACGAGAGTCTGCATTTGAAGCATCGAAGACGACAACAAAACCGTACGAATGTCTGCCATGGGTACGACAAGTTTAATGCAAGTGTGGGATTAGATATCGGTATATATATGTCGGTCACTAATGGACCATTCATTGTTCGGATGAGAGTCCGCATTCGAAGTATCGAAGACGACGACAAAACCGTACGAATGTCTGCCGCGAGTACGGCAAGTTTAATGGGATTGCGGGATTGGATCCCGATAGAAGTGGGTCAAGCTGATGGACTATTGGCCGGAGATGAGTTCGGATCGTGACCATATCGGGGTTCTGAGGTCCACGTCCGGTACCATGGGGCATCGTTATTTTTTTCCCTTCACGCACAGTCCGGAGAAGCGAGTTATTCGGTGTGAAGCCTGAACTCGCCAACGTGCGCCCTCGCACGCGGATCGACTTCTGCGGTCAGGTCGCGAGGGTCAAGGGGGCAGCGCCCCTTGCAGGGGTTTCCGGGGGCGGAGCCCCCGGATAGATATTTTGATTATAGCAGGGGATATTAATTTTATTGTTTATTCATCCACGGGTGTTTCACACTCTTTTATTTTACTTGTTAGTTTCAAGCCTTTTGTTTTGATTGGTTGATTATTCTCATTAAGGTGGTGTGGACACTAAAAAATTCTCACCCCATGTTTACGTGCAGGGGAATAAAGAAGAAGAGAAAAGAGAAGAGAAGATGAAAAGAAGAGAAGGAAACACCCCTCAGGTGCCTCCAACGGCACACACTGCCAGGTGCCCCAACGGCACACCCTTCCCTGCCCTCCAGTGGCACACTTCCTCAGGTCCTCCAGCGGCACACCCCCTGGTGCCCTCCAGTGGCACACTCCCTAGTGCCCCCAGCAGCACACCCCTAAGGTGCCTCTAGGGGCACACCCCCGGTGCCTCCCTAGCGGCACAATCCCAGTGCCCCCAGCGGCACACTCGCTCGGTGCCCCCCACCGTCACACCCAGTTTGTGCCCTCCAGTGGCACACTAAACATGCCCCTTCCAACAGCACACTGCCTAGTGCCCTCTGCGGCACGCCCTCAAGGTGCCTCCAACGGCACACACCCCTAGAAGCATCTGCCAACGGCACGCTACCCTGAAGAGCCCCAGCGGCACACTCCATGGTGGCCCTCCCAACGGCACACCCAAATGAGCCCTCAACCCTTGAGCACCGTTCAACGGCACACTTCAAGCAGCTTCCAACGGCACAACGTTGCAACCACCAGAACGGCACAAGCCGGCAGAAAACACAACGGTCATTAGGTGAGCCCCTTGGCGCGCAGCTTGGCCACTTCAACGCCAGCTAGTGCCCTGCCTTGGTGTCACCCTCTGATTCGGCCATGAGATCTCCACCTGACGATGATGAGACCAGAGTCAACCTCGGATGGCAGCGCCATCATGAGGTCCCCCCGTCAATGACACACATATAAAAAGCCCCTCACAGTGAGAGAAAGGGGGCATGAAAAAAAAAAGAGATACGAAGACAGCAACACAAGAGAAGAAGTAGAAGAAGAAGAGAAGAAGAAGGTAGAGGAGAGTCCAGAGGAAAAGAGAGAACGTGATGCATGTAGCGGGGAGGAAAGGAATGCAGTGGAGGGAATGGCTACCCTCCCTTGTTCCAACTCTCCCCCCAAACAGTTTCTTTCCTTTTTCTGTTCTCTTCTTAGTTTCTCCCCTCTCCCTTTCGTCTAGATTGCATTATATTGTACCTGGCCTTTTGGCCATGATCTTTGCCATTGAGTTTCTCTATGAATAAAAATCTCATTTCGGTCTATCTCTTATTGTTTTTTGTTGTTCTTTCTCTTCACCGTTGGCTTGTGATTTACATCCTTCCTCAACCTTCTAACTTTCTGTTCTATCTGCCATCCTATGGCACCTGTCTGTTTAGTCCAATAGGTTGTGTCTCCGGCTCCCTGGCACAAGGCTACTTCCTCCATCCTTTGTGGTTTGCTGCAGCATAATCATTCCTTCCTCCTCCTCTTAGTGCTACTCCATAGCATGATCACCCCTTTTCTTTCCACGGGTTTGTTAGTACCTACTGCCCCTTTACTAGCACTTGGGACTCACCCACTGGCCAAAACGTTCCCTTGCTTCCTTCTCCGAGCCAATGGTCTACATATACCTACCTGAGTTTCCCACCGGTATGCCCCTTGGGTGCCAACTCGGCACAGCCTCCTCTGTCCTCCTACCCGACACACCTCCCCGATACCTGCTCTGGCCGACACACTCCCCCCTTGACCTTCTCGGCTGGCACACTCCCTGGCGGTGGCCTGCCGGCACACCCCAGCTGAGTCTTTCCCGGCACACTTTGGCCATTCCCTATTCGGCACACCCCAGCTGAGTCTTGCCCGGCACACTTTGGCCATTCCCTATCCGGTACACCCCTGGCCAAGCCTAGCCCGGCACACTCCAGCCATCGTTTCCCCGGTACCCCTGTGACTTGTGTCAGCCTAAGTGGTGTCTCGCCTGATGTTTTCTCCGAGTTTTCCAAAGTTTTCTCAAAGGTGGCTGCCTAGGCACACACCTCAAATTGTTGGTTCATGCCACTCCTTGTGGGCATGTCTCTTGTTATCCCCTTCCATCTCGGGTCAAGGGGAGATGCTGCCAAATTTTTGTAAGAAATAACAATATGCTAAAGGACAAAAGGAAGCAACAAACAAATGAACTAAGCAACGACAATAAAACTTTCTAATCAAGGCAAAGGAACTATGCAAGGCTCAAGGAATTGGACTAAACAAGACTCAGAGAACTGGACTATTGAACATGGTTTGGGACTCAATTATCTGACAGGGAATGGAAAGCCTGACTATTTGAAGCCCTCCATCAGAAAATTCATGAACAAGAGTGCCCTTCTCTACCCTCGTCTCATTCGTTTGGGACTTGCCCGGTGCACTTCTCAACCCACTCACCCGGCACACTTCTAGCTTATGTCCCAGCCGGTGCACTGTTGTAATGTCCCGGATCTTTATTGGGTATTTCGGATCTTTTTCGGAGAGTTTCGGATCACTTTTGTAGCTCCCGAGTTGAGTTTTACGATCCGTGTGGGTTTTTCTCTCGTACTAGTTACGGAACCCTACGGTGAGTTTATCTCTCAATTCATCGACTCGTGGGTGATACAGTGGCGATGTACTCTTCGAGCCGATCATTTTGATTATTTTTGTGTATTTTTCTGAGTTCGGGCCAAAAATCAGATTTTTCAGAAATTAGGAAAATTTCCTAATTTCTTTCTATAAATTCAATTCCACTATCTCTCCTGCTCATTTTCAACTTCAGGCTATCTCACTCCGTTCTCTCCCGTCTCTGGTCCGTTCGGCGCGGGGCGCGCACCGTTGCGGAGCTGGCTGAGGCGTGGACGTGCTCGAGTGATCGGTTCGCGGGAAGGAGCAGCGGATGGAGCGTGGTGGGCGCGATCCCTCGGTGGTTTCCGAGAGGGCGTCGTTCGTGATTCGGTGGTTTTCGGCGTGGTTTAGTCCCATCAGGGCACTGTTTCTTCGGTGGAGGTAGGGAGATGGACCGCCACTTCCTTCTGCACGTTTTCCCTGCTTTTGTGCGTAGTTTGGTGCTCGATCGGGGGAGATCGGGACGGTTTAGTGAAAACCGTAGTTTTTGGGGTTTTCAGGGTTCGCCGGGAAATGGCAACCATTTGTGATGTGGTTTGTGTCAAACTGACCGTTGGGATGTCTGGATCCCATTCACGTGAGTTTCGTGTCGATCGGTTGTCATTCGAGGCTGGTAGGAGTCCGAGAACCTCGGTGACCCACTTTAGGGTCGATTTATCTAAATCACCCCGATCTCTCGTTTTAGGGCTTGCATGTGGGCTTTTGAGCCTCCTAGAGTTGTTTTTTGTCGTCTAGGTTTGTTTCCCCTGCGCTTCGGCGTGAATGGGGCGTAGAACGGCCCGATTTGGCGTTTCCACTATTTTCCCCCCGTGACCCGTCACATGTCTCTGACGGCCCTACGACAGACCGTCACAGCGTCTGGGCGTTTTAAGTTCTTCGTGGTTTTGGGAGTGTGACGGCCTAGGGGTGGCGCGTCACAGCTCTCTGACGCGTCCGGGCTGATGCGTCACGTCTGTTTTGTCATCTAGCGTTTTGGGTGAGTCGGTTCCCCTAACGCGCCTGCCCTGGTGCGTCAGGCTGTGTAACGCGCCTGCCCCAGCCCGTTACACCCTGTTTTGTTTGTTTTGGGTCGGTTGGCGTAATGCGCCTATCCTCACGCGTTAGGTGGGCGTAACGCGTCTGCGCTCGCGCGTTAGGCTGCTGTAACGCGTCCGCCCTGGACCATTACGTGGCTCGCGTTTTGGGTTTGAGCCTGTTGGCCCTGAGGCCCCTGTCCTGTTGTGTCAGAGCGGTGTAACGCGCCTGTGCTAGGCTGTTACAGTCCTTGTGGCCGTAATGGCCGTTGGTTTGTTTTGTTCTGTGTTGGGCTGTCTAGGTGATGTTAGGGGCTGTTAGAGGTAGGTTTGTGGCGTGGCTGTGTGTGTGTCGGTCTAGGTTAGGGTTGTCTATTATTCCCGTGGTCTGGCCGCTTTCTTCGTGGACGTCGGTCGACGTTTCTGCGAAGGCTAAGACTACGTTTCCGAGTCTGTCGGCGGCTTCTTGTGCTGCCCTTGGTGTTTGAGGTACGGGTGACAGTGCATGTTTATCTGTCTGTACTTCAGCGCCGCGTTTCAAGCTTCCTCTTCTCGTCGCCCTTGGCGTCCAGCAGTCGAGGGGTGACCCCGATATACGGTTTTGTAAGCTAGTTTCCGTCGTCTCCTGCGGTTACCGTAGCGTCCTACGGGAGGAGAAAACTAGCTAGAGGCCTGGCTCTAGGCAGGAGCCGGTGTGTGCACACATGGTCAGGGGCGGAGGACTGACGCTGATGGGCGTGACCTTGACTAGTACTTGTATCTGTGGTTCTGCGTGGGTCTGCGACTCGGCCGTGTTCGCCTTTGTCACGTCGGTAGGTAGTCGAGACACTTGTGGGGTTTGTCGTGACCTGTCCGGGTTGGCCTTTCCGTGGCTATACTCGAGGTATGTGTCCTATCTTATGCACGACGCTCCGTTCGTGTTGTTTGTGCCTGTCTAGGTCTTTAATAGACTTTGTTTTGCATGCCTGTTGTAGGTGTAGGTTGGGGTGTTTTGTTTGGTTTTCCCCTTTTCCTAGCTGCTCCCTGCTCCTCTTTCCCTTTCTAGGCCTGCTTACCTGTTCGGGTTATTCCCCTCATCCTTACATGTTCCCTACTCCTGCTTCCTTTTCTTTTACAGCTTTCTAGTGTTGTTTCCTCGCTGCTGTTCCTGTTGTTCCGTGTTACTGCGCATTTTTCAGTGGGGATCCGCGTGACCCCTACTGAGCCAGTGTCACGAGGCTCACCCCTACTTTTCAGGTGGGGTGATGTGTTCGTTCTGCTTCCGCGGGTCCTAGAGTTCGAGTCGTAGCTGCCAGTTGGTACCCCCGTCGGGCTTCCCCTGACTTTTCGGTACGTCTTTCTTTTCTGTCGACTGTACTTGGTAGACTTGCTGTCTTTCCTTTGGACTTGACTCTGGGTATATAATTGTTTAAAATCTATTAATTAAAGTGAAATTTAATTGCTTGCTGTTATATCTGTCAGTTCAATGTACTACATGACAATCCTTTTTCCCTTCGGAGCTTTACCGCTCTTGGGAGGCCTCGCGGGTTCCAAGTGGTATCACGTGTATTCGGTAGTCCTACCGGGTATACCTGGTATCCGGGATCCGGGTCACCACAGTTGGTATCAGAGCGTTGTTGTGTGAAGTACATGGGAATCTCAGATATACAGTGTCTAGAGTCGCTAAGTCCAGTACAGTCTTCAGCTGGCATTAGGTCATTTTGTGGTTGTGTTGTCGGGTTGTTCTTCCCTGCTTACCCTTGCTAGTCCTTAAATTTCGAGGATGAAATTTCTTAAAGGAGGGGAGGATGCAATGTCCCGGATCTTTATTGGGTCTTTCGGATCTTTTTCGGAGAGTTTCAGATCGCTTTTGTAGCTCCCGAGTTGAGTTTTACGATCCGTGTGAGTTTTTCTCTCGTACTAGTTACGGAACCCTACAGTGAGTTTATCTCTCAATTCATCGACTCGTGGGTGATACAGTGGCGATGTACTCTTCGAGCCGATCATTTTGATTATTTTTGTGTATTTTTCTGAGTTCGGGCCAAAAATCAGATTTTTCAGAAATTAGGAAAATTTCCTAATTTCTTTCTATAAATTCAATTCCACTATCTCTCCTGCTCATTTTCAACTTCAGGCTATCTCACTCCGTTCTCTCCCGTCTCTGGTCCGTTCGGCGCGGGGCGCGCACCGTTGCGGAGCTGGCTGAGGCGTGGACGTGCTCGAGTGATCGGTTCGCGGGAAGGAGCAGCGGATGGAGCGTGGTGGGCGCGATCCCTCGGCGGATTCCGAGAGGGCGTCGTTCGTGATTCGGTGGTTTTCGACGTGGTTTAGTCCCTTCGGGGTACGGTTTCTTCGGTGGAGTTAGGGAGATGGACCGCCACTTCCTTCTGCACGTTTTCCCTACTTTTGTGCGTAGTTTGGTGCTCGATCGGGGGAGATCGGGCCGGTTTAGTGAAAACTGTAGTTTTTGGGGTTTTCAGGGTTCGCCGAGAAACGGTAACCATTTGTGATGTGGTTAGTGTCAAACTGACCGTTGGGATGTGTGGATATCATTCACGTGAGTTTTGTGTCGATCGGTTGTCATTCGAGGCCGGTAGGAGTCTGAGAACCTCGGTGACCCACTTTACGGTCGATTTGTCTAAATCACCCCGATCTCTCCTTTTAGGGCTTGCATGTGGGCTTTTGAGCCTCCTAGAGACTTTTTTCGTAGTCTAGGTTTGTTTCCCCTGCGCTTCGACATGAATGGGGCGTGGAACGGCCCGATTTGGCGTTTCCACTGTTTTCCCGCCGTGACCGATGTAGCGGTCATTTCAGAGACCGTCACATGTCTCTGACGGCCCTACGAAAGACCGTCACAACGTCTGGGCGTTTTAAGTTCTTCGTGGTTTTGGGAGTGTGACGGCCTAGGGGTGGCGCGTCACAGCTCTCTGACGCGTCCGGGCTGATGCGTCACGTCTGTTTTGTCGTCTAGCGTTTTGGGTGAGTCGGTTCCCCTAACGCGCCTGCCCTGGTGCGTCAGGCTGTGTAACGCGCCTGCCCCAGGCCGTTACACCCTGTTTTGTTTGTTTTGGGTCGGTTGGCGTAACGCGCCTGTCCTCACGCGTTAGGTGGGAATAACGCGTCTGCGCTCACGCGTTAGGCTGCTGTAACGCGTCCGCCCTGGACCGTTATGTGGCTCGCGTTTTGGGTTTGAGCATGTTGGCCCTGACGCCCCTGTCCTGGCGCGTCAGAGCGGTGTAACACGCCTGTGCTAGGCCGTTACAGTCCTTGTGGCCGTAATGTTCGTTGGTTTGTTTTGTTCTGTGTTGGGCCGTCTAGGTGATGTTAGGGGCTGTTAGAGGTAGGTTTGTTGCGTGGCTGTGTGTGTGTCGGTCTAGGTTAGGGTTGTCTGTTGTTCCTGTGGTCTGGCCGCTTTCTTCGTGGACGTCGGTCGATGTTTCTGCAAAGGCTAAGACTACGTTTCCGAGTCTGTCGGCGGCTTCTTGTGCTGCCCTTGGTGTTTGAGGTACGGGTGATAGTGCATGTTTATCTGTCTGTACTTTAGCGCCGCGTTTTGAGCTTCCTCTTCTCGTCTCCCTCGGCGTCCAGCAGTCGAGGGGTGACCCCGATATATGGTTTTGTAAGCTAGTTTCCGTCGGCTCCTGCGGTTACCGTAGCGTCCTACGGGGAAAGAAAACTAGCTAGAGGCCTGGCTCTAGGCAGGAGCCGGTGTATGCACACATGGTCAGGGGCGGAGGACTGACGCCGACGGGCGTGACCCTGACTAGTACTTGTATCTGTGGTTCCACGTGGGTCTGCGACTCGGCCGTGTTCGCCTTCGTCACGTCGGTCGGTAGTCGAGACACTTGTGGGGTTTGTCGTGACCTGTCCGGGTTGGCCTTTCCGTGGCTATACTCGAGGTCTGTGTCCTGTCTTGTGCACGACGCTCCGATCGTGTTGTCTGTGCCTGTCTAGGTCTTTTCTAGACTTTCTTTTGCATGCCTGTAGTAGGTGTAGGTTGGGGTGTTTTGTTTGGTTTTCCCCTTTTCCTTGCTACTCCCTGCTCCTCTTTCCCTTTCTAGGCCTGCTTGCCTGTTCGGGTTATTCCCCTCGTCCTTACATGTTCTCTACTCCTACTTCCTTTTCTTTTACAGTTTTCTAGTGTTGTTTCCTCGCTGCTGTTCCTGTTGTTCCGTGTTACTGCGCGTTTTCAGTGGGGATCCGCGTAACCCCTACTGAGCCAGTGACACGAGGCTCACCCCTACTTTTCAGGTGGGGTGATGTGTTCGTTCTGCTTCCGCGGGTCATGGAGTTCGAGTCGTAGCTGCCAGTTGGTACCTCCGGCGGGCTTCCCCCGACTTTCCGGTACGTCTTACGTTTTTGTCGACTGTACTTGGTAGACTTGCTGTCTTTCCTTTGGACTTGACTCTGGGTATATACTTGTTTAAAATCTGTTAATTAAAGTGAAATTTAATTGCTTGCTGTTATATCTGTCAGTTCAATGTACTACACGACAATCCTTTTTCCCTTCGGAGCTTTACCGCTCTTGGGAGGCCTCGCGGGTTCCAAGTGGTATCACGTGTATTCGGTAGTCCTACCGGGTATACCTGGTATCCGGGATCCGGGTGGCCACAACTGTGCCTTCATCCTGGCCGGTACACTCGTGCCTTTCTTCCCTTCCTCTCCCCGGCACAGTCTTGGCCACCCTTACCCGCCGCAGTCAAACCCATATCTGCCCCCTTTCCATTCTCAATTCAGCCTCCCACTGGTACACTTTCAACTCCCCAGCGGTACACTCCAGCTGTCTCGCCCGGTGCACCTGCACCTTCCCTCAGCGGTACACCCTTCCACCCTAACTTACCCTTTTCAGCGATACACTTCTCAATCCCTTTGGCCGGCACAGTCTCATTCGTTCTCAGCGGTACACCCTAACTTACCCTTTTCAGCGGTACACTCCTCAACCCCTTTGGCCGGCACAGTCTCGTTTGCTTCCAGCGGTACACCCTAAATCACCTTCCAGCGGCACACTCCCCAGCCTTCATCCGTTGCACCTGAAATGCAGTAGTATAATAGAAAGAATATAATAAAAAGAATATAATAAACAATAATAATAGTAGTAATAATAATAATAATACTACTAATAATAATAAAACAAATATTAATAAATAATAAGAAGAAAAAGATATAATGTACATGCAATAAAAGAAGAGTCAATCAAAAAAAGAGAGAGATATTTACATACATAAATAAATGAACAATAATAATAACAAATAGTAATAATAATAATAAGCTCAAAAGAAATAATAATAAATAAAATAAATAATGGTAAAGTCAATAAATAGTAATGATCACAAACTCACAAATAAAAAAATAATAAAAATAATAAAAAGGGTCTAAACAATAATAAAATGATGAGTTCCGCTCCGCAGCCTTGTTCTCCTCAAGACCCGGTATAAAGGGAACACTAACGCCGCCCCTCCAAGTCGGATTCGGACCTCGGGAACCATCCCGATATGACCGTAATCCGACATTGCTCTGGGCCGATAGTTTGTCAAACTGGACTCGTTCCCACTGGGATTCGTTTCCGCTCTTTTGTTGAAATTGGCATAAACTCGGCATACATTTGTACGGGTTTGTTTCCGTTTACGTCGTACCTTCAATACGGACCTTTGTCCGAACATAAAGTGGTCCACAAATGACCGACAATATTTGAATGGAACGAGACGGCTTTCGTCCCCCGGACCCTTTGCATGGGAATATTGATAAGACCTTCCTGGGTCATGCTTAGACCACGGGTTCGCCCTAATCACGGCCATTGCCTGACCAACTTCCTAGGCCTATAGCCAGCTATCTCTGTACACATCTTTGTTTTGGAATCTAGTCTCGGGACACTTTCCCGTTGCCCTTCGGCATCGGAAATATTAACGACGCCCACGCAAGCCTCGTTTGGACCACGGGAGGCACCCCCGGAATGGTCCTGACTCGATCTTGCACCAGGCTGACAAACTTATTAGTTTCTGACCGCTCTAACCGGGATTTAACCGAATGTTTCCCATCCCTTAGAACAATAAATTTGCCGTGCCCCGGCATACATACGCTCCGATTTTGCCCATGACGATTACGATTTTCTGAAGCCGGGCGCTCGTCCGAATATTAAACGGTCCCCTGAGCGACCGACATGTTACTCTAACCGTGATTTAACCGAATGTTTCCCATCCCTTCGAACAATAAATCTGCTATGCCCCGGCATACATACGCTCCGGTTTTCCCCGTGACGATTACGATTTCCTGAAGCCGGACGATCGTCCGAATATCAAAATGGTCCCTTGAGTGACCGATATATTTCGAATGCTTGCTTCCCTAGACATAGGGCTTTCCGATTGATTTGAGACCGCTATTGTCTTGCCTCTCTCGATATAATTTCCTGGTCATGAGGCCCTGATTCCTGGTGATTAATCAAGGGTGTTCCCCTCTCCGAAGGAATGTAAATGACGCCGTGACCTTTATGGCGCGGCGGGTTGTGGTCCCGACACGAACCACACAATCGTCTGATTAGTCAGATCAAGTGCACAATAAATCGTCACCTTGTGACGGGCATGCCCACGCACTTAATAGACGAATCAACCATTTTCAAATAAACGACATACCAATAATAAGCGAACGAAAAGTGTGTCCACAAGTCTGGCACGTCCGGTGGGACGGAAACCACCCTTCATCTCTTCGCCGGGATTCGGGGCCTCATGGCCTCCTAATAAACGATGTTTGTCTGCTTTGAAGAATTGCATGCGCTATCTTTGTCAGCCATATGGGGAGAAAAGCCTGACCAGGCACAATTATCTTCGTGGCCTCGAGGACGCTACTCCGAGACACATGCAGCTTCCAGGAATCATGAAGGCCGCTAAAAAAAAGAGAAGAGAAAGAGAGAAGAAGGGAGGGGAAATCAAACCCCCCTTTCCTTAAGCAGAAAAAGAAGAAAAGAAGAAAAGAAGAAAAGAAGAAAAGAAGAAAAGAAGAAAAGAAGAAAAGAAAGAAACAAAAAAGAAGAAGAGGAGAAAGAATTGGCGAGAGAGGGTTGTATGGCCATATCCGCCGACACCCGTGCTGAACAATGATTACCACTGCGGGGTTGATGCGGTGGAGCGAACCACTCATCCCCTCCTTGAGGGGGTGAGCGCTCTCCTGCACACCTACCTTGGTCTATTACACAAAAAAAAGAGAAGAAAAGAAGAGACGAAAGGAAAAGTTGGCGAGCATTGCCGACCGAAAGGACAAGAAGAAGGGCGGCATCCTGCCCGACTCTAGGAAGGTCCAAGTCCGTGGTGCAATGCCCCGGTCCGTTCCACCTTCCTTCTGCCCCTATCTGGCGCAAGACGGTCTCTCGAGTGGCTGTTAGAAGATCCAACAAGCCGCAACTATAGCTTGACGAATTCCTACCCACTGTGGGGGATACTTTATAGCAATGAGGCCAAGCACGACCACCACTCTCGAAGAGAGCATGCATATACCCCGCCATGGGGGATAAAAAGAAGAATATGTCCCGCCATGGGGGATAAGAGGCAAGAAAGAAACACACCCCGCATGGGGGCATGAAAATAATAAATTACTCCCCCGCCTGGGGGCATAAAAGCCATAAAGGATATACCCCCGCCACGGGGGCACATGAAGAGAACCCACCCCGACTCAGGGGCACATAAAGCAAAAAAATTCACCCCTGTTTAGGGGCACTTGAAGAAGAGCTACACCCCCACCCGGGGGCATGAGAAGCAAAGATTATACCCTGTTTAGGGGCACACAAAAGAAGAAACTCACCCCGGCCTAGGGGCGTACAAAGAAAGACAGACGCCCCGCCTTGGGTGCACAAAAAGTGAAACACACCCCACCTTAGGGGCATAGAGCACATAAAGAATTACACCCCACCTTGGGGGCATCAGAAGCAGCAATACGCCCCACCTTGGGTGCACAAGAAGCAAACATCCCCCAGTGTGTCGGGATAGAAGAAGAAGAACCCACCCCGCTCTGGGGCATAAGAAGCAAAAGATACATCCCGCTCCTGGGGGCACATGAAGAGAATACACCCCAACTCGGGGGCATGTGAGAAGAATCCACCCCGCTCTGGGGCATAAGAAGCAAAAGATACACCCCGCTCCTAGGGGCACATGAAGAGAATACACCCCGACTCAGGGGCATGTGAGAAGAATCCACCCCACTCTGGGGCATAAGAAGCAAAAGATACACCCCGCTCCTGGGGGCACATGAAGAGAATACACCCCGACTCGGGGGCATGTGAGAAGAATCTACCCCGACCTGGGGGCATAAGAAGAAACAGAGTTGCACCCCAGCCTGGGGGCACATGAAGAGAATCCACCCCGACTCGGGGGCACACAAAGCAAAGGTTACACCCCGGCTTAGGGGCATTTGACGAAGAATCCACCCCGACCTGGGGGCATAAGAGGAAAAGGAGTTGCACCCTGGCTTAGGGGCTTTTGAAGAAGAAATATACCCCGCCATGGGGGTAGAAGAAGCAGAAGGCATGCCCCGGCTTAGGGGCGTATGAAGGGAAGTACACGCTCCGCCCGGGGTGCATAAGAAGCAAAACACACCCCGACTCGGGGAATATATATTAAAAAAAAAGAATACACCCCGGCCTAGGGGAATTTGAAGAAGAAACACACCCCGCCTGGGAGGCATATAAGCCATAAAAGATACACTCCGCCACGAGGGCATATGAGACAAAGAATACACCCGGCTTAGGGGAATACGAAGAGAAATACACCCCACTCTGGGACAGAAGAAGCAAATGAATCTATCCCGTCCGGGGGCACAATAAGCAGCAGAGTTACACCCTGGCCTGGGGGCACATGAAGAGAAGTATATCCCACCATAGGGGCATATAAAAGGAAAGAGAGCGAGAATACACCCCGGTCTAGGGGCACAGAGGCAAAGAGACCCACATCCCGACCTGGGTGCATATGAAGGAAGGTATACCCTGCTTAAGGTGCATTTGAAGAAACAACTTACCACGTCACGGGAGCATGGAAGCCATGAAGAATTCACCCCGGCTTAGGGGTATTCGAAAAATCTACCCCGGCTTAAGGGGCACTTGAAGAAGAAACACCCCGACCTAGGGGCATAAGAAGAAACTGAGTTGCACCCCAGCCTGGGGGCACATGAAGAGAATCCACCCCGACTCGGGGGCACACAAAGCAAAGGTTACACCCCGGCTTAGAGGCATTTGACGAAGAATCCACCCCGACCTGGGGGCATAAGAGGAAACCGAGTTGTACCCTGGCTTAGGGGCTTTTGAAGAAGACATATACCCCGCCATGGGGGCATAAGAAGCAGAAGACATGCCCCGGCTTAGGGGCGTATGAAGAGAAGTACACGCTCCGCCCGGGGTGCATAAGAAGCAAAACACACCCCGACTCGGGGAACATATAAAAAAAAGAATACACCCCGGCTTAGAGATATTTGAAGAAGAAACACACCCCGCCTGGGGGGCATAGAAGCCATAAAAGATACACTCCGCCACGAGGGCATATGAGACAAAGAATACACCCCGGCTTAGGGGAATGCGAAGAGAAATACACCCCACTCTGGGGCAGAAGAAGCATAAGAATCTACCCCTTCCGGAGGCACAATAAGCAGCAGAGTTACACCCTGGCCTGGGGGCACATGAAGAGAAGTATATCCCGCCATAGGGGCGTATAAAAGGAAAGAGAGCGAGAATACACCCCGATCTAGGGGCACAGAGGCAAAGAGACCCACATCCCGACCTGGGAGCATATGAAGGAAGGTATACATCGCTTAAGGGGCATTTGAAGAAACAACTTACCCCATCACGGGAGCATGGAAGCCATGAAGAATTCACCCCGGCTTAGGGGTATTCGGAAAATCTACCCCGGCTTAAGGGGCACTTGAAGAAGAAACACCCCGACCTGGGGGCATGAGAAGAAAGACTATACCCTGGTCTGGGGGCACGCAAAGAAAGAAGCACACCCCGACCTAGGGGGCATAAAGAGCAAAAGAATCACCCCGACCTGGGGGCATGAGAAGAAAGACTATACCCTACCTTGAGGGGTAGAAGAAGTAGAATCCACCCCGGCCTAGGGGCATTAGAAGCAAAATGCACCCCGCTCTAGGGGCATAAGAAACGAAGAACACACTCCCGCTCTAGGGGCATCTAAAGAAGAAACATACACCCCGCCTGGGGGCATGAAAGCCATGAAGAATTCACCTCGGCTTAGGGGTATTCAAAAAAATTTGCCCCGGTTTAGGGGCATTTGAGGAAGAACTACACCCCGCGATGAGGGCATGAGAAGCAAAGACTATACCCTGCTTAGGGGCATTCGAAGAGAAACATACCCCGCTCCGGGACATAAGAAGCAGAAGTTACACCCCGTCTGGGGGCCTAGAAGCCATGAAAGATACACCCCGCTTGGGGGCACAGAAGAAAAGTTACACCCCAAGCTGGGGGCACATCAAGAGAAATACACCCCAGTCCGGGGGCATTAATGAGAAAGGAAGAGCGGAAGAAAAGAACAACCATGAGGTGGGCATGGTCTTTGAACCCGCCTCTTCACGACGAAAAGAAGAGCAAAACAAAAAGAAAGGAGACACGAGGCAGACGTGGTCTTCGAACCCCCCTCTTCACACAAAAGAGGAAGAGAAGAAAAGAGAGAAGAGACACATGAGGCAGACGTGGTCTTCGAACCCGTCTCTTTACATAAAAGAAGAAGAGAAGAAAAGAGAGAAAAGACACATGAGGCAGACGTGACCTTCGAACCCGCCTCTTTACAGAAAAGAAGAAGAGAAGAAAAGGAAGTGAGCCTTGAGGCAGACATGATCTTTCACCTTCCACCTTCGGCCTTTGGCCACCCAACAAAATCAAGAGACCTTTCCTATTGTCAGCACCATGACCTTTCGTCTAGGCCGATGCATCAAACACATTGTCAGCATCATGACTCCTTCGTCTAGGCTGACGCATAAACCCATTGTCGGTGGCACTCTCGCCATCTAAGCCGACAATTATCTCACCTTCGGCCTTTGGGCCGCTAAAAAAAAGAATAAACCCTTCACTTTGGTTCGGATCATTTTCCGGCCAGAGAATCAAAGAATCAACCTTTCACTTCGGTCCGGATCCTTCCCCGGTCGGAGAATCAAAGAACAACCCTTCACTTTGGTTCGGATCCTTTCCCAGATCCTTTCCCAGCCAAAGAATCAAAGAATCAACCTTTCAATTCGGTCCGGATCCTTCCCCGGCCGGAGAATCAAAGAACAACCCTTCACTTTGGTTCGGATCCTTTCCCGGCCAGAGAATCAAAGAATCAACCTTTCACTTCGGTCCGGACCCTTCCCCGGTCGGAGAATTAAAGAAAAATCCTTTCACTTTGGTTCGGATCCCTTCCCGGCCAAAGAATTAACAAAGAGATCTTTCACTTTGGCTCGGATTCTTTCCTGGCCAGAGAATTAAAGAATAGACCATTTCACTTTGGTTCGGATCCTTTCCAGGCCAGAGAATTAACAAAGAGACCTTTCACTTTGGCTCGGATTCTTTCTCGGCCAGAGAATCAAAGAATCAACCTTTCACTTCGGTCCGGATCCTTCCCCGGTCAGAGAATCAAAGAATCAACCTTTCACTCTGGTTCGGATCCCTCCCCGGTCAGAGAATCAAAGAATCAACCTTTCACCCTGATTCAGATCCTTCCCCGGCCAGAGAATCGAAGAATCAACCTTTCACTTTGGTTCGGATCATTCCCCGGCCAGCGAATTAAAGAATCAACATTTCACTCTGATTCGGATCCTTCCCCGGCCAGAGAATCAAACAATCAACCTTTTTCACTTTGGTCCGGACCCCCCGGCCAGAGAACAAAAAAAGATACCCTTCTCTTTGGCTCTTTGTAGCCTGCTTGCCTAACACTTTGGCTCTTGTAGCCCACTTCTCTTTGGCCTTCGTAGCATACTTCCCGATTTTGGCTCTTGTAGCATGCTTCCCTGATTTGGCTCCCGTAGCCTGCTTCCCGGCTTCGGCCCTTGCAGCTCGCTCCTCAGTTTTGACTCTTGTAGCCTGCTTTTCAGAATTCGGCCTTCACGGCCCGCTTCCCATAATTTCGGCTCTTGCAGCCCGCTTCCCAATATCTTTGGCTCTTGCAGCCTGCTTCCTAGAACTCGGGCTTTACGGCATGCTTCCAAGAATTCAACCTTCACAGGCCCGCTTCACATAACTTCGGCTCCTACAGCCCGTTTCCCAATTTTGGCTCATGTAGCCTACTTCCCCGATTTGGCTCCCGTAGCTTGCTTCCCGATTTTGACTCTTACAGCCCGCTTCCCAATATCTTTGGCTCTTGTAGCATGCTTCCCAGAATTCGACCTTCACGGCCCGCTTCCCATAACTTTGGCTCCTGTAGCCCGCTTCCCAACTTTGGCTCTTGCAGCATGTTTCCCAGAATTCAGCTCCCGTAGCCCCCTCTCCTCAATTTTGGCTACTGTAGCCCACTTCCAATATCAACTTCGGCTTTTATAGCCCGCTTCCCTAATGTTCTTTCGGCTCTTCGCGGTCTCCTTCCTCAGCACCTTGACTGCTGCTTTGATTCTATATGCACGTACAAGATACATATACGTAACGACAATATGTTCTTACGAAAAAAAAAGAACAAAAATTACTTGGCTCCCCTTCTTGCATGCTTGCTTATAATATAAAATAACACACTTCCTTGAAATTTTTTAGGACCATATTTCCTTGCTAAATAATGCTGCGCCGATTCCGGATGCACGTGCGTCACGGCACATGCTCGAAGGGAACCCAATTATGGCGGGTGCACACGTCAAGGGGAAGAGTCATGGCTAAATTGCTAAGTCAAATTCATAAAATAAACCCGAGGTAAACTCCCCCACTTCACGCTTAATGTGTCCAATGGTCTTCAACCATAGGGATTGCCCGACTTTCTTCTTAGCACTCTACGGATGCTTGAATTTCTCCACTCGCGTGAAAGGTAAACGTGAGGAAAGAGCTGCCTACCCCCACTTAAAAAAATAATGATGAAAAAAAAAGAGAAACGTGAATCCGAGTAGCCGGGAATACCCATTGAGACACATGAGGAGACTCGTGTGAAATGGTGAAGCAAATTTCAATAAGGAAGAAGCCCAGTACCCGGGAATCCCCATTGAGACACATGAGAAAACTCACGTCAAACGGTGGAATCCACGATAGAACTATAATAAGGATGAATCCTAGTAGCCGGGAATCCCCATTGAGACACATGAGGAGACTCGCGTCGAACGGTGAAATTCGCTACCAAAAGAATTAGATGGGGGCTGTGCGAAGCTACCGAAATCGAGAGCCTGAAACCCATGTGTAGGCGCTAGAGTAATCCTCGAGTGTTGCTTAGAAAACCTGCATATCCCTATGTTTAGGGTCTTTTGCTCACACGTTTGCTCCTCCACTCCACAAACAGTTGTCCTGAGTGAAATGCGTGAATTTAAGCTATGCATGCAAGACATGCGATATCCTCTTGATGGGTGCACCACCCCTTAGCTGTGCCTTCTGGTCCGCACCGTGTCTGCGAATTATGGGAGATGTCCCTATCCCATCCCCTATAGAGGGAGCTGCCTTATTTATACTTATGTTATGTCTGCTGACGAATGCCTACATGCTTGAATGAGGAAATAATGATAATAATAAAAAAATTAATTTTCGCCATCGCAGCCTGCCTTCCCCAATTTTGGCTCGTGGAGCTTAATCTTGGCCGTCACAGCCTACTCCCCGCCCTTGCGACTTGCTAATCCCCCAATATCGGCTCTTGTAACTTGCTTCCCAACTTCGGCTCTTTGCAGCCCGCTTCTCAATTTTGGGCTCTCATAGCCTGCTCCCCAATTTCGGCTTTTATAGCCAGCTTCCCGATTGCGGCTCCTGTAGTCCGCTTCCCCGATTTCAGCCTTCACGGCTACTTCCTCAACACCAATTCTGGCCCTTGCGGTCCGCTTTCCCGGGTTCAAATTTCACAGCCGATACTCCCGGCGCATTAAAGAACATCGAGTCCTTTCACTTTGGTTTGGAGCTTCCATCCGGCTAGAGAACAAAAAGTCTTTTCACTTTGGTTCGGGCCTGTCGCCCGGCCGGAGAACAAACAGACCCCTTCACTCTAGATCGGACCTTCCGACCGACTGGAGAACAAAAGATTCCTTCCACTCTAGATCGGATCTTCCGCCTGGCTAGAGAACTAAAGAGAATTCTCTCCACTCTGGTTTGGACCTTCTGTCCAGCCAAAGAATTAAAAGACCCTTCATATAGCCAGTACCCCCGGCGCATTAAAGAACGGAGTACCCTTTCACTCTGGCCTGAGCCTGCCGTTCGGGTACGGAATCACCCATTTTTCCTTGCACTAGCATTGGTTCGTGTCAGCAACTTGATCGCCTCTCCGTCCCTTCGGGGTCACGAACAATCGTTTCGATCTAAACCACCTGTTCAGATCGTTGAATCAATAAACTCTTCTCTACGTCCCTTCGGGTGACGAATAATCCGTTTGATATGAACCACATGTTCAGGTCATTGAATCAACAAACTCTTCTCTCCGTCCCCCCCGGGTGACGAATATCCCTTCAATCTGAACCACCTGTTCAGGTCATTGAATCAACAAATTCTTCTCTCCATCCCCACGGGTGACGAATATCCCTTTTGACTTGGACCTCTCGTCCAGGTCGTTGAATCAACAAATTTTTCTCTCCATCCCTTCGGGTGACGAATAACCCATTTGATTTGGACCTCATGTCCAGGTCGTTGAATCAATGAACTCTTCTTTACGTCCCTTTGGGTGACAAATAATCTGTTTGATCTGAACCACATGCTCAAGTCATTGAATCAACAAACGCTTCTCTCCGTCCCTTCGAGTGACGAATAGCCCATTTGACCTGAAGCACCTATTCAGGTCGATTGGATCAACAAACTCCTCTCGCCGTCCCCTTTTCGGCGATGAACACACACCCTTTCATTTGGACCTCCCGTCTGGGTCATCGAGTGAATAAACCCTTCTCTCCGCCCTCATGGCTCGCCTTCCAACATCTTTCAGCTCTCGTAGCCTACTTTACGGACTTCGGTTCTCATAGCCTGCTCCCCAACCTCTGGCTTTCATAGCCTGCTTCCCGGGTGCTGGCCCACGTGGCATGGGTTCTTGACCTTAACTTCGGTCCACGGATCCGCTCTTCTCATCATGTTGATGAATCTCTCAGTTGGTCTGCACCCGCAGGCCCCGCTCTCTCGTCCCTCTCTCTCGCCGTCTGTGACTGGGGGGCATTTGTGGACACTAAAAAATTCTCACCCCATGTTTACGTGCAGGGGAATAAAGAAGAAGAGAAAAGAGAAGAGAATATGAAAAGAGGAAAAGAAGAGAAGGAAACACCCCTCAGGTGCCTCCAACGGCACACACTGCCAGGTGCCCCAACAGCACACCCTTCCCAACCCTCCAGCGGCACACTTCCTCAGGCCCTCCAGCGGAACACCCCGTGGTGTCCTCCAGCGGCACACTCCCTAGTGCCCCCAGCGGCACACCCCTAAGGTGCCTCCAGCGGCACACCCCCGGTGCCTCCCTAGCGGCACACTCCCAGTGCCCCCAGCGGCACACTCACTCGGTGCCCCCCATCGGCACACCCAGTTCGTGCCCTCCAGTGACACACTAAACAGGCCCCTTCCAACGGCACACCGCCTAGTGCCCTCCGCTGTAAGGCCCCGGATTTTTTTCCGGATCATTTTAGTGGGTCTCGGAGTGTATTTTATGCCTTACACGTGTTTTTCCCAGATGTGCCTTCGGAACTCTATGCAGGGCGAACCGTGGCGTTCTCCGACTCAGGGATAATACCCGCACGTTGTGTTCTTCCCGAGGATCGTGAAGATAATTTTTCATAATTTTCTAAATTTCTGGAATTTTTGAGTTTTTCTATATATTAACCCTTTCTCTATCTCCCCTCTCTATTCTCACTCTCTCCCTCTCTCTCTCTTCTCCTACGCTCTCTTCTCACCCTCTCTTCTCCGGCGGCCGACGGAGTGAGACGGGGGTGCGGCAGGGCGACGCGGGCGAGGAGGATGGCGAGGATGGGTCGAGGATCGGGAGATGGAGGCGCGTGTGAGCTCGGTGGCGCGTTCGTGAGCAAGCGAGGGTTTCGCTGCGATTTCTTCGTGGATCGGCATCCACGATGCGTCGTTTCTTCAGTGGAGGTAGGGAGATGGACCCCTAGCTCGTGCTCTTCCTTTCCCGTGAGTTTTGTAGGCCGTGGTGAGCCGAGTGGGCTAATCGGGATGATTTGGGGAAAAACTCCATGTTTTGGGGTTGTGAGCCGATCTACCGTTTCATTGCGTTTTTGGGGGCTTCCCCCTTGTTTTTCCCCTCTCCCGTGGAGGTATGGGGGCGTGGCACATTTTTTGGGTCGTTTACCGCCGTTCCGTTTTCGGACGGGTGTGACGGTCCTTCCAGTGACCCTCACAGACTGTGACGCCCCAGGGTGGGTGCGTCACAGGGCCCGTTTAGCCTACAGGTGGTCTTTGTGTGTGACGGTCCCACGATAGACCGCCACAGGCACTATGACGTGCCTAGGTTAGACCGTCAGGGATGATCTGGCCGTTGGCATGACCGTTGGTTTTTGACCGTTGGGGGTCAAGGCATGTGACACACGAGGCTTGGCGCGTCACAGCCTTGTGACGCCCCTGTGTGGGTGCGTCAGAGCGGACGCGTTCCCACCTTGTAACGCACCAGAGTTGGTCCGTCACAGCCTGTGACACACTGAGCGGGACATGTCATAGTTGGTTTCATGTTATCTTGTGACGCATCAGGGCTGGCGCGTCACAGACTGTGACGCACCAGGGCTGGCGCGTCAAAGACTGTGACGCACCAGGGTCGACGCGTCACAACCGGTTTGCACCGAGCGTCTGACGGCCCTGTGTTGGTGCGTCAGAGTTGTTGTGACAGTCGAGGCTTGGACTGTTACAGATTGTGACGGCCCAAGGGTAGACCGTCAGGCTCTGTATTGCGCCAAGGTGAGTTTTTGTGTTCTCCGCATTCGTTTCGCATTGTGTAGGTCCCTAGTCGACCCGGTTGCGACCCAGTGGTCGACTTGCGATCTTGTGAATTCCCTAGACACCCATGGGATTCTGTGTCCATGTTTTGAGGGTTTCAAGAGGACCATGCTACCTCGTTTAGCATGCCCCTGGGTTAAGAGTCTGGGTGACTCCTCGTGTGTCAGGCTTTTGTGTTACGCTTCACCGAGTCACCGTGCGTCAGTGTGTGTGCGGTGGGGTCTCCCCCGCATGTCGTGAGTTTTCCTGGAAGATGATTCCCGAGTGGACCATGTGTGTGGCCTTGGACTGTGAGTCCAGTTATCGGCGTGGCAGCTTGTGCGTTGCCCGTGGAATCATGCTTATGTGCTTTCCGCGTGGGCCATGTGTGTGGCCTTGGACTGCGAGTCCAGTTGCCAGCTTGGGGCTGGAGGGTTCCCGCCTTTCCCTGAGAGTGGAATTTGGTTTGGCGACCTGTGAGCTGCCTTGGGAATAGTGTTTCTACGTTTCTGCGTGGCCGAGTGTGCGGCCTGTGGACCGTGAGTCCCGTTTCTTCTTCGACTGTGGTCACCGTGCTATGGTGTTGGTACGTGGGATGGTCCCCGTACTTCGTCAGGTTCGGACGTGATTTTCCGTTGACTTGAGAGTCTACTCCTTCAGTGACCCTCCAATAGTCGTAGCCCACCAGTACGCGTGTGCTGGTCTCACCCGGGAGTAGGTGTATGGACTTACCCTGAGGACGGTTTTTAGACTGGTTACCGTCGGGCCCCACGTCTAGCAGCCAGAGTCCGGCTGAGGGGAAAACCAGTTAGAGGCCAGGCCAGGGGCGGACGGCCTGTGTGTGCACACGTGGTTGGGGGCGGTAGGACCCACGTCGACGGGCGTGACCCCAGCTAGTCACTTTCTTTGTGGTTACTTGTACGGTGTCTCATTTCCCGCTGGGCCGGAGGGAGACACCTGAGGTGCGGACTAAGACGTCAGTGGACGCATTCGGCCTTACTTCTTGTGGTAGGTACTCCTGTTCTAGACAGAGAGTGACAGATTGTCAATTTCAGTGACTTCGACCTTCAGGTTTTTCGGTCGTGTTGACCGTTAAGTTTCGGTTGTCTCGCTATGGCGCGTGTGTCGATTTTCATGCCGTGAGACTGGTGCTAGTAACTTTACCGAGGTTGCATCTTGTTGTGAGGTACCCGTGACCAGGTGGTCAGGGTTGCACCTTGGATAGCGTGTCCAGGTTGGCCGTGTCTTGGGAGACAGGCCTCTACGGCGTGGTTGCCGTAGGTTTTTACTTCGGTAAGCGGTACTAGTGTAGTTCGGTAGCCCCCGACCGTGAGATCGGGGTGTGTTTCTGGTTCAGTAGGAGTAGCTGTAGTGCCGAGTTTTGACCGGCCACCGGGTTTACTATTCCTGCTGTTACTGTTGCACTTGTGGTTACAGCTTTCTGTACCGCCGTTGTTTCCGATTGAGGTTCCGCGGGATCCCTGCTGAGTCTCTGTTTTGGAGACTCATCCCTACTTTTCAGGTGAGGCGGTTCTTCCTCGAGGTTCGAGGGTGCGGTTCGTAGGTTCTCAGTTGCCAACTCGCCAGGCCAAGTGTTCACTCGGTATGTGATACGTTTTACTACTTTAGACTGTACTTTCTGTTGGACATGACTCTGTTGTAGTAGTTGTTTATTTATTTATTTCTGTTAATTGTTGAATTATCCTGCTATATTTCCTAATTCTTTGTGCATCCACACTCCTTTTAGCCCTTCCGAGCCCTCCCGGCTCGTGGGCGACAGTTCGAGTCTCGGGTTATCGGGTCTCTCCCGATAATCAGATTCTCGGGTCGTTACATCCGCGGCACGCCCTCAAGGTGCCTCCAATGGCACACACACCTGGAAGCCTCTGCCAACGGCACGCTACCCTGAAGAGCCCCAGCGGCACCCTCCATGGTGGCCCTCCCAACGGCACACCCAAACGAGCCCTCCAGCGGCACAACCCTTGAGCACCGTTCAACGACACACTTCAAGCAGCTTCCAACAGCACATCGTTGCAACCACCAGAATGGCACAAGCCTACAGAAAACACAACGGTCATTAGATGAGCCCCTTGGCGCGCAGCTCGGCCACTTCAACGCCAGCTAGCGCCCTGCCTTGGTGTCACCCTCTGATTCGGCTATGAGATCTCCACCTGACGATGATGAGATCGGAGTCAACCTCGGATGGCAGCGCCATCATGAGGTCCCCCCATCAACGACACACATATAAAAAGCCCCTCACAGTGAGAGAAAGGGGGCATGCAAAAAAAAAGAGATACGAAGACAGCAACACAAGAGAAGAAGTAGAAGAAGAAGGTAGAGGAGAGTCCAGAGAAAAAGAGAGAATGTGATGTATGTAGTGGGGAGGGAAGGAATGCAGTGGAGGGAATGGCTACCCTCCCTCGTTCCAACTCTCCCCCCAAACTGTTTCTTTCCTTTTTCTGTTCTCTTCTTAGTTTCTCCCCTCTCCCTTTCGTCTGGATTGCATTATATTGTACCTGGCCTTTTGGCCATGATCTTTGTCATTGAGTTTCTCTATGAATAAAAATCTCCATTTGGTCTATCTCTTATTATTTTTTGTTGTTCTTTCTCTTCACCGTTGGCTTGTGATTTACATCCTTCCTCAACCTTCTAACTTTCTATTCTATCTGCCATCCTATGGCACCGGTCTGTTTAGTCCAATAGGTTGTGTCTCTGGCTCCCTGGCACATGGCTGCCTCCTCCATCCTCTGTGGTTTGTTGCAGCATAATCATTCCTTCCTCCTTCTCTTAGTGCTACTCCATAGCATGATCACCCCTTTTCTTTCCACGGGTTTGTTAATACCTACTGCCCCTTTACTAGCACTTGGGACTCACCCACTGGCCAAAACGTTCCCTTGCTTCCTTCTCCGAGCCAATGGTCTACATATACCTACCTGAGTTTCCCACCGGTACGCCCCTTGGGTGCCAACCCGGTAATACCCCCTCTGTCCTCCTACCCGACACACCTCCCTGATACCTGCTCTGGCCGACACACTCCCCCCCTTGACCTTCTCGGCCGGCGCACTCCCTGGCGGTGCCCTGCCGGCACACCCCAGCTGAGTCTTGCCCGGCACACTTTGGCCATTCCCTATCCGGCACACCCCTGGCCAAGCCTAGCCCGGCACACTCCAGCCATCGTTTCCCCGGTACACCTGTGACTTGTGTCAGCCTAAGTGGTGTCTCGCTCGGTGTTTTCTCCGAGTTTTCTGAAGTTTTCTCAAAGGTGGCTGCCTAGGCACACACCTCAAATTGTTGGTTCATGCCACTCCTTGTGGGCATGTCCCTTGTTATCCCCTTCCATCTCGGGTCAAGGGGAGATGCTGCCAAATTTTTGTAAGAAATAACAATATGCTAAAGGATAAAAGGAAGCAACAAACAAATGAACTAAGCAACAACAATAAAACGTTCTAATCAAGGCAAAGGAACTATGCAAGGCTCAAGGAATTGGACTGAACAAGACTCAGAGAATTGGATTATTGAACATGGTTTGGGACTCAATTATCTGACAGGGAATGGAAAGCCTGACTGTTTGAAGACCTCCATCAGAAAATTCATGAACAAGAGTGCCCTTCTCTACCCTCGTCTCATTCGTTTGGTCCTTGCCCGGTGCACTTCTCAACCCACTCACCCGGCACAATTCTAGCTTATGTCCCAGCCGGTGCACTGTGCCTTCATCCTGGCCGGCACACTCGTGCCTTTCTTCCCTTCCTTTCCCCGGCACAGTCTTGGCCACCCTTACCCGCCGCAGTCAAACCCATATCTGCCCCCTTTCCATTCTCAATTCAGCCTCCCACCGGTACACTTTCAACTCCCCAGTGGTACACTCCAACTGTCTCGCTCGGTGCACCGGCACCTTCCCTCAGCGGTACACCCTTCCACCCTAACTTACCCTTTTCAGCGGTACACTCCTCAATCCCTTTGGCCAGCACAGTCTCATTCGTTCTCAGCAGTACACCCTAACTTACCCTTTTCAGCGGTACACTCCTCAACCCCTTTGGCCGGCACAGTCTCGTTTGCTTCCAGCAGTACACCCCAAATAACCTTCCAGCGGCACACTCCCCAGCCTTCATCCGTTGCACCTGAAATGCAGTAGTATAATAGAAAGAATATAATAAAAAGAATATAATAAATAATAATAGTAGTAATAATAACAACAACAACAATAATAATAACAACAAATAATAATAAATAATAAGAAGAAAAAGATATAATGTACATGTAATAAAAGAAGAGTCAATCAAAAGAGAGAGATATATTTACATACATAAATAAATGAACAATAATAATAACAAATAGTAATAATAATAATAAGCTCAAAATAAATAATAATAAATAAAATAAATAATGGTAAAGTCAATAAATAATAATGATCACAAACTCACAAATAAAAAAATAATAAAAATGGTCTAAACAATAATAAAATGATGAGTTCCGCTCTGCAGCCTTGTTCTCCTCAAGACCCGGTATAAAGGGAACACTAACGTCGCCCCTCCAAGTCGGGTTCGGACCTCGGGAACCATCCCGATATGGTCGTAATCCGACATTGCTCTGGGCCGATAGTTTGTCAAACTGGACTCGTTCCCACTGGGATTCGTTTCCGCTCTTTTGTTGAAATTACCGTAAACTCGGCATATATTTGTACGGATTTGTTTCCGTTTACGTCGTACCTTCAATACGGACCGTTGTCCGAACATAAAGTGGTCCACGAATGACCGACAAGATTTGAATGGAACGAGACGGCTTTCGTCCCCCGGACCCTTTGCATGGGAATATTGATAAGACCTTCCTGGGTCATGCATAGACCACGGGTTCGCCCTAATCACGGCCATTGCCTGACCAACATCCTAGGCCTATAGCCAGCTATCTCTGTACACATCTTTGTTTTGGAATCTAGTCTCGGGACACTTTCCCGTTGCCCTTCGGCACCGGAAATATTAACGACGCCCACGCAAGCCTCGTTTGGACCACGGGAGGCGCCCCCGGAATGGTCCTGACTCGATCTTGCACTGGGCTGTCAAACTTATTGGTTTCTGACCGCTCTAACCGGGATTTAGCCGAACGTTCCCCGTTCCCCTGAATAATAAATCTGTCGTGCCCCGGCATACATACGCTCCGGTTTTGCCCGTGACGATTATGATTTTCTGAAGCCAGACACTCGTCCGAATATTAAACAGTCCCCTGAGCGGCCGACATGTTACTCTAACCGGGATTTAACCGAATGTTTCCCATCCCTTCGAACAATAAATCTGCCGTGCCCCGGCATACATATGCTCCGATTTTGCCCGTGACGATTATGATTTTCTGAAGCCGGACGCTCGTCCGAATATTAAACGGTCCCCCGAGCGACCGACATGTTACTCTAACCGTGATTTAACCGAATGTTTCCCATCCCTTCGAACAATAAATCTACCGTGCCCCGGCATACATACGGTTCGATTTTCCCCATGACGATTATGATTTCCTGAAGCCGGACGCTCGTCCGAATATCAAAATGGTCCCTTGAGTGACCGATATATTTCAAATGCTTGCTTCCCTAGACATAGGGCTTTCCGACTGATTCGAGACCGCTATCGTCTTGCCTCTCTCGATATAATTTCCTGGTCATGAGGCCATGATTCCCGGCGATTAATCAAGGGTGTTCCCCTCTCCGAGGGGATGTAATTGACGCCGTGACCTTTATGGCGCGGCGGGTTTTGGTCCTGACACGAACCACACAATCATCTGATTAGTCAGATCAAGCACATAATAAATCGTCACCTTGTGACTGGCACTCCCACACACTTAATAGATGAATCAACCATTTCTGAATAAACGACATACCAATAATAAGCGAACGAAAAGTGCGTCCAAAGGTGGTTCATGCTCTTTCATTTTATTATTCATTGGCTTAAAGCCTTTTATTTTGATTGATTATTCAATTCTTTGCCTTTCAAGCACGCCGGCTAAGGGAGATGCCAAGAGAGAAGAGGGGCGCGCCGGTTTAAGAGTGCTATAAGGGAGGGGTGTGTCGGTTATGGGTTGCACACGAGGGAGTGAGGGGCACGCCGGTTTAATGGGTTGCAAAAGAGGGGCACGCCGGTTACATGGCAGGAAGGAGGAGGGGCGTGCCGGTTACAGAGATAAAAGGGGGGGGGGCGCATCGGTTTAAGGTTTGATGAAGGGGCGCTCCGGTTTCGGATGTGAGCAATGGGTGGAGAGCTGTTTTCATGAGAGGGTTTAATCTGACGCGCTGGGAGTGCGCCAGTTTGGAGCCAAAAGGGGTAAAAGTGTCTATGAGTGTGAGGCTAAAACGGCGCGGGGGGTACCGCACCGGAAAATGGCGCGTCGGTTTAGTGGCGCGCCGAATTAGGGTAGGTTTTACTAAAATGAAAGATCAAGTGGTTTTCTTGAAACTTTAATGTTAATTAGGAAGATTATAGAGTTTATTCAGGTCTCAAATGCCTAGCAGACATGGCCAGTCCGGACTTATGCGAGGTTCCTACTCGAGCATAGTCCAAATTAGACTAAGTGTTCAGTCAAAAATTGGGCAGCACCTCCCCATGACCAGAGGGTTGCGGGGGGGGGGGGGGGGGGGGGGAAGTGGAGACAGTCCCACAGCATCTGGGGTACGCTCCTTAAAGCCGGGAGTGCCAAACGGTGACCGGCAGACTTCAACAGAGGGAAACCCCGAGGGCCAGCCTATGAGGGGTACTAACACTCCACGAGTCGAGGATACAACTAAAAGGGACAGATGTTTGCCCAGCAGGGGCATGAATGTTCATCCTTGCTATGGATTCCTCGAAGGCCATGCTATTGTTGACACCCGTTTTAGCCCACAAGTTGAGTTATTTCTCTTATTCATCATTTTGATGTCCCGAATTACCCATTATTTTGGAAACTTCCTTGGATGGATTTCGAGCCAATTTTTTACCATTTCATATCCTTTGAGTCTTGGAGATCATGATTTCCTAAAGTCCTGGAGCTTATCTTATCAAATTTCGACTTCCAAGTCAACTTACGGCCCATTTAGGTCGGCTTCCTTCAAGCATTTGGCTCTCTCTCACTGCAAGTGGTTCTTTTTCACCCTCTTTCAATCCTCTATTCAAAAAGTTATCTTCATCAAAGTTGTTCCTCTTTTAAAGATCTAAAATTTCTTCTTCTACGTCGTCGGCTAGTTCTACCCCGATTGTGAGCTATTCGCATTTTTCTAGCGTGCTGTGCTATTCACCTATTTTCCAGAATTTTCATCTATGTTCTAACCCCATTTCCTCCCTCTTCCAATCATTTTCTCAAATTTCTTTATTTATTAAAGTTGTTCCTCTCTTAGTTATCTACAATTTCTTCTTCTACCACTTTCACTAGTTTTGCCCCGTTTGAGAGATACGCTTCAATTTCTAAAGTCATGCGTAGTCTTCCCAGAATTTTTCCTCCATCAGTGTGACGGTCCTACATAGATGCGTTAGGACAGTGTGACGGTCCTACGATAGACCGTCACACCAAAACATGCCCGAAATGACCCTGTTCAACCCCTAGAGCGTGGCGGTCCTACCCTAGACCGTTAGAGCCATGTGACGGTCTAGTATAGGTGCGTTACACCGAAACTTATCCGAAATCATCCCGTTCGACCCCCAGAGTGTGACGGACCTACCCTAGGCCGTTACATAACTCTGATGGTCCTACGATAGACCGTTACACACATCAGAGAGTCCAATTCGTGCTGGACTCTGGCCCGAAAACTGTGCAACGAACCTATCTTGCAGAGCCCATAACTTCTTCAATTCTTATCCAAATTGATACCTATTTTTTCCTACTTCTAGCCCTTTGTATTATCTTGAATTTGGTTCATAGAAATAAAATTTTAATTGGCTATATCTCTCGGGATCTGGGTCGCAAGATTGAGATTTAAGCATCTTGGTTCAACTAAAACTCTGCAGATAAGGCTCCGTGGCTACCTTCCAAGAGCCATATCTTCTAGAATCCTCCTCTGAATTGATCCCCGTTTGTTCCCATCTCTTGTCCTTAGTATTATCTCGAGTTTGATCTAGAGAACTTGATTTATGTTAGACTCTATCTCCGGGAATCGTGATAAGAAGATGGGGATTTCACCACTTTTCTATAAAAACTGCCCAGCTCGTAGTTGCAAAGGGGGGGTCTTTTCGGACGTGGGGCGAAGCCATGCTGCACTGCCAACTCAGAACTTCGACCTTGGCTTGAAGAGGGAAGTATTGGATTTTCATTCCATCCTTCTGGGCTTGATTTCATGGTCTATACTCATAGTTCTAGTCCTCTCAAAATCACAAATCATCACAGTTTTCTGCACTTTCTGCTGCACATGCATTTTTTCTCGTTTTACATCAACGATTTCTCTCTATTATCTCAATCAAATTTCGTGATTTCAAATCCTATGCATGCACAACACACACACCTATCTCTTCCACCCTTCCACAGGGGTTAAAAACCTCCCCCGGTGAGTTTGCCCTCAATTTCTACCCCTATTTTATCACTGCTGGAATGATACTACACATGCATGTTCTAATGGATTTTTTGTCCTTGTTTTGACTTTGTTTTGCAGGAGAGCATGAATACAACGTGAGACCTTCTTCATCTAGCCGGCTGGAAGGAGAAGAGGTTTTAGTCCACAAGTTCCTCGTGTCCCATTCTTAAGCGCGATCAATTCTTTAAGTTCCAAGGTACACGGCGCCGTTCCTCTCATTTCTTCATCCTTTGGTGTTGTTGGAACCTTGGTGGCGATCACAGTTAGTATTTCTCATTCTTTCATCCCCCTTGTCTTTCATTCACATGTTTATACATGTATGTATTTAAAGGGGGGGATAGGAATCTAATTAAAACAAATCAACAGTTTTTTGGAGATCACGGTGGGACACCAATGCCCATCACGTTTGTTTTCATGCTCTTTTGTGAGTTGGGTGTGTGCATGTGCATGTTTGAGTGATATTTTATCAATTCTACCCACAGGTGGGACACCAAGGGCTATGGTAGTGTGACAGTCCTATAGTAGACTGTCAGAGCAGTGTAACGGTCATTTGGTAGACCGTTATATCTTCTGGCAGTCCTGCGCACATGCTCACAGGGCCGTGTTCGTCGAGACATAACTTTTGATCCTGATGTCCGATTGCGCTGATTTTTCTTCCGTTGGATAGCCCTTTATATTGTCTTTCCATCCATATATCATTTGACTCATTTTGTTAACATTTGCATATTCTAATATTGTCTAACTTTTTGAGTTTTGTGCATAAGTTCTGCAGGCAGGCTCAGGGACAGGTTCACAGGTACATCTTTACTCAGTTATTTGACTGCCTTCCCGGTGTCTTATTGCACTGATTTTTGTTTCATTAGATAGTCCTTTGTATTGTCTTTCCGCCCATAGCTTATTTGCATCATTTGGGTCTCATTTGCTTAGTTAAAAATTGTCATCATTTTAGTATTTTATCCATAAAATCTGCATGTGGTCTGCGCATAGGTTCACGGGGGCATCTTTGCTCAGTGATTTGATTGACCTCCCGGGGTCAGATTGATCTGTTCTTGGGCCCGTTGTGTAGACCTTTGTATTATCTTTCCATCCATATACTATTTGTCTTATTTGGATCATGTTTGCATAGTTTAATTTTATCTTGATTTTCTAGTTTTAGGCTAGAAATTACATGCAATCCGGTGCACATAGGGTCATACATTGCATATCATAGTTGCATTTCCTACCTTGGTAAGTGATCCTCTCGCTCCCATATTCCTTGGGCTCGACTAGGTGATCTTATCCGGGACCTCCATAAGTCCCCGCGAGCCGTGGATTCCCACACGGACGCCGGGCCGGTTGTACCTTTCCACACCTTAGGTTTGCATTGGCATACGTGTGAGGGAGTTAACCTTAGTCAACACAAAGTTTGGACCTTATTCCCATAGGATTCCTATCTTGAGGGAATTTTTCCTAATTCAAATCATTAAAAGGTCTATTAAAACCCCTAAAAGATTTCCCATCATATTAACTTGTTTGACTTGGGTGAAAACTTTCACATTGCATTGTTTATGTTGTTTGGGCTTGTCCAAGCCCATTAGTGGTGTTTTGTGCTGCATCCACATGTTTTGTTGTTGTTAGGCCCACTTAAGTCAGTCCATTTTATTGGTTCATTGTCCAGTCCATTGTCCCGTGGTCTATTGTCCATTCGTCTTTGCATTAGTGGGTCAGCCCCCCTTGTTCTCAAGCCCATTAAGCCCTTGCTTCCCTATTTATATTGTCCTTGATCTCCTTGTATTAAGTCTCCATTTGCCCTGATGGAGTATCATTCTAACGCCTTGTATCATTCTTTTTCTCAATCTTCTTCCAATTCCCACATGGAATCCTCTTCCCACGCGGGCCCATCTTCCCGTGGTCCTTCTGATCCATCCAAGGAACATGCTAATCTCATGGCCCATCTTTCAAGCCTTGTTCACCAAATAGACCCGGCCCAGGTCCAACGTCTTATTGCATCTCATCTTCATGGGCCTTCTTCTCATAATGGGCCATCTTCTATTCATGGGCCTCCTCCTTCTCCTTCATATGTTGCTGGCCCAATTGCTAATGGGCATTATTCTCTTAATGGGCCTCATTATTCTGCCCATGTTGCTGCTGGCCCATTCAACCTATGTTCCAACATCTCTTCCAGGACCGCTCACCCTTCCATTCCCAGAATGGGCCCTTTTTCTTCTCAGCCCGGATCCTCTTATCCGGCCCAATACCATGCACATGGTCCTAATTCACAACATCTTGCACAAGCTGGCCCTCCCTACCCAGGAGATGATTGCTCAAACCCAACACCAGCTTGATGAGCTTCAATGTCGGATTCATCCCAAATCCTCTTTAAGTGTTCCATTCGCATTTCAAGGTCTTCGGCTTCCGTCTCATCACAAATTCCCACATATCACCGTTATAGTGGAGTCGGTGACCCGTATGTGCACTTGAAAGAGTTTGTTTATGAGTCGGCCCAATTTCGACATGACCAACACTTGATGTCTTATCTATTTGGTCTGTCATTGGAAGGCCCGGCTCGGGATTGGTTCTTCTCTCTTCCGCAAGAGCAAGTTGTGAATTTTCAAGCTGTACAAGAGGGATTTAGTCAGTAGTTCCAAGACCAAGTTGGGCCCAAGTATTCTATCGCGGATCTGGCCCATGAGAAGATGAAGCCCGAAGAGGATTTCTGCACCTTTACCGATCGTTGGCGTCGCCTTGCCGCGCAAGTCCCGGGACACATTCCGGAGGGAGAACAAATCAAGATGCTAATTTCTAATGCAACGCCCGAATATCGGTTCATCTTAGCCCTCAACAACATTACCTCTTGGCAACAACTTTATAGCCGAGCCCGCTTCATTCGCCAACAAATCCAAGATTCCCTTGACGCCGAGTCTCAACCATCCACCTCCATATATCGACCTTCACCCTCCACGTGCCAACCCTACGCTCCCATGAGTCGGCCCGCCATGAGTCAGCCTTCCGCCACATATCCCTCCACGAGCCAACCTCCCGCCTCTACGTACCCATACGCCTCCGCATATCAACCTTCCATGAGTCAGCCTCCCGCATCCACATACCCGTCTCCATCTCCACTTCCGGTCAAGGGAAGATCACATCCCGAGCAAGTAGATGTCGTCTACATACCCCCTCATCCTGTTCCACACATGCCTTCACCAAAGCCCTCCACCACTAGCCACGCACTCTTGCCTACACAACCTCCACTTCCGTCTCCACAACCTTCTCCACCATTACATATCCCTCGTCATCCACCTTGCCCGAAGCAGGCTTCTCGCCTTCCATTGCCAGAGTGTTTCACCGATATATTTTGGGCTTTGATGGCCACTCACGCGTTGCCGCTCTCTCCGGCTGTGCCTTGCCGACCCGCGGTCGGGGATATGCTCCAGTTCTGTTATTTCCACCGCCAGCAGGGGCATTTGGTTGAGGATTACCCCGAGTTCTGGGATTATGTTTATGATCTGGAAGCTAAGAAAAGGATTGATTGGACCGCTATTCACAAAGTCATTTTACATCTTCGCAGCCAACAACAGGAGCAAGAAGTGCCACCCGGGCAGCCGTCTCCATTACTTCAAGGCCAGGGGCACCCCTGTGATTCCTTGTCTAGTGCTGCACTCGCTCCGTCACCTACTCCGTTACCTCTGCCATCTCCTACCCTGGCTCCATCGTCACCACAAACCCAACCCTCTGCTCATGCTAGTGCCTCCCCTTCTTCTCCCACCGCCACTACCACCGCTTCCATTCCCAACACCACTCGAAGCGTTGTGTCGACACGTCGACGGTGGACACCACAACCTCCCTCTTCACCCTCTCCACCTCCATGTCCACTACCCCCATCGCCTTCATCACTATCCTCACCATCTCCATTGCCATCACCATCATCTCCGTCTCCACCACCAGTGCTTCCATCACCACCTCCATCTCCACCCTTGCCTCCATCTCCGCCATCACCTTTGCCCGAGCCTAAGCAAGCCACACATTTGCCTTTACCTTTACCCTTAGCCACGCTTTCACCTTTGCCTTTGTCGCCACCCGAGCCTATCATCGCCACATCGCCTGCGCCTTCACTTTCCATCACCACTCCCGTTGGAGCCTCCATGCCTTCCAAACCTTCACACGTACCACCCAAACATATTCCCTTTACTTCTCCAACCACTTCCACCCCACGGAGCGGGTGTGCGTTACCCATGGTGCCCCTTGGGTCTAATCCCCAGGGAGACAATAAGCCAAGTCGAGATGATTCAGTGCCAGCCATGCATTTCAAGATTCAGGATTTTATCTGTCGGATGCCGATCTGTGTCCTGGTCCTTGGCTATTTTGGGGATGATGCGTCTCTACTTTCAAAGATGACAGTTGCTAAGAAGAGTTACCTTGAGTTGATGCCAGTTTCTTCCCGAGCAAGGCCTGTGGCAATCTCTTTGCTTGCCAGAGAGTTCATCGTTGATGCAATTATTTCTCGTCACTCTATTGCCATTCAGATGATAGGCCAAGAAGGGTTCTCTACCCGTGTTTTGCTAACGCATACGGCCGCCAAGCAGATTTTGGATTCTATGTTCAAGGGGCAATTGGCCGTATCTTCTACACTTTCCAAGGATATTCTACACTTGTTATGTAATCTTCCTCGGTTTATTAGCAAACCGGCCATGTCAACGCCGTGTATTACTCTCCCTCAGCTTCACCCGTCTCTTCTATCAAGGGAGTTGTGCTTCAAGGCTGAGTTCCGAGTGGAGTTGCCGAATCTCATGCTTCTAGTGTCGAGAGACAAAACCCCGTGGGTTTGTGATATTCATCACTCTGAAGGGTTACTTGCTCAAGAATGTCCGCATATTGCTAGCATCGGGTGTCTAGGGGCAACAGCACCGATGAAGTTGCATGTTCACAGTCGGGCCAGGCCATCTGCTAAGTGGGCCCGTTATTTGAGAAGGTATTACAGATTAAGAAGCCCGAAGGTCCAAGCCCGCACCAGGTGGGTCCATTTTCAAGAGATTTCTGCCAAGAAGAGGCGGCAATGCAAACTCAATGGCCATCGGTTGTGCATTCAAGGGTCCACCTCTTCCTCCCTTTCTTTTCATTCATCCTTCCTTCTACTCAGTTCCCACCCTTGGGTGGTGTATCTTCTTTCATCTGATCCTATCTCCATCATTTTCTCCTCCTTCCGTAGATCAGTGCGTCCCCATTCCTCTCCCTTTTCTCCGGATCCTCCAGATTTTCCCTCCTCTCACAATTCTAGGCCTCGGGCTATGTCTTTTCATCCCGATCTCGGGACATCTCCCAGTTCTTCTCCTCCAGTATCTCCGGGTTCCGTCTCTAGTTCTCTTTCCCTGACCCTATCGGGTGTCTCTTATTCTCCTTCTCTGACATTGTCGGATGATTCTTGTCCCTCTTCTCCGACCACGTCGGATGATTCTTCTTCTCATCTTTCTACTCATTCATCCTCACCCTTTCAGGGTCATTGCCCTTTTTCATGCTATTTTCGAGGATTTAGTCCGCCTTGATCTCAGCTAATCTGGTTTATTTTGTATCTGGTTCCTTGTTATCAGGGCCTCAGTGCCTTGACGAGGGAGTTCTAGCCCTCGTCTCTCTTCCTTTTTTATCCCTTCTTCGTCCAGTATGATGTCTGCCACTCCTCTGTGTCGAGGAATCTTTCAATCCTTTGCTCTCCTTTCATCTTTTATCTTGACAAGCAAGGAGTACAAAGCTACTCGCGCTCCTCGAAGCTCGATGATCGAGATCACTTCAGGATGTCGGTTTCCACGCCATGGATTTACAAAGGTATCTTTATTTTAAGCAAAGAAACATGCTTTCATTTCCATTATTTCTATTATTTCTGCACATGGTTATAATGTTATTCCTCAACATGGTTAAGTGGCTTTTAGAAATTTGCTTAGTTCATTTAGAATGAGTTCGCTTCTGCAGCATCCTTAGGCCGGTGATAGCTCCGCGCTGGGAGTCTAGTTCTTTCCCCGATCGTTGAGGGTGACCTTTAAGCATGGGTTTTTCACACACTTCACGGCGAGCCATAGCCGATCCCTCTAAGCAACACCGTTGCTGCTTTGGCCATACTTTGGGCATGCACAAAGGTCATTTTCTCTTTTCTGCTCAGCCAAGTGCAGGGGCAAGAGATTGATGGATAAGATGACCAACCTAGGCACTCCCTAATACGAGAGAGGTCTCAAATAGGGGTAGTCTTGACCCTCAAAAATGAGCTTTCATACTATATCTAGCCAATATGGGCTATCAAAATAAGAATGAATAAATATGCAAAATTATGAATCAAAGGCATGGCAAGAGTGGTAGTAAAGTTCTCCGCGGGACGTCATGAGCCCGGTCGCATGCGTGCCTAGTAAACATGGGTCTCAAAATCAAAGACACAAAGCTCCGGCGCGACAGACCTACTCTTAGAGGGGTAGTGCCCTGGAAGGAAGTCGAATCTTGATATCTCACATCCTGCATAAAGCTTGTCTCTAATTTTTCTTCTATTTATCTCTCTTAGGTTGGGTTGTATCCCGGGTATGGCCTTAGTAGGGGCACCGTTCTTTAGAGGCAGTTGGTTGTGGTAAGTCACCCTCACATGCACGCCCTGCTCAAGGGAAGTCTTTAATGAGAGGGGAGGGACGGTGATCCCTGGCCAGTAGTTCGAGCCTATCTTTGGGTGCTGCGGATTACTATTCAAAAATCCAAAAAAAATGATGAGATATTGTCAAAAATCTAAAAAAATGAGATATTGTTCAAAATCCAAAAAATGAAATATTGTTCAAAAAAATCAAATATTTTTAAAATCCAAAAAAATCAAGAAAATTGAAAATTCTAAAAATATTTATCTTTTACATTTTATTTTGAGAATAGATACGTAATCTGTTTGCTAAGTGTGCATGTTGCATGTACTCAGACATTCCTTACTATATCTTTGTGCTCTGTCTCCTGTCCACATCTTCTGATCTGTTCTCTTCTTCAATCATATCTCTCGATCTATTCTGAAGCTTGTGTCCTTCTCAACTTTTGTTTGCAATGATTATATCTATGAGAGGGCTTTTACCACACGACTATGAACCTGGCGGTTCTACTTCGGCTGATCTTGGGTTTTGATTGAAGGGCATATTTGTTTATGTCTTTTGTCCCGCCGTGTCCTCGTCTCACAGTGTCTATGTCCCACCGTGTTGTCCCATGCATATTATTTTATTCCTCACCACGTATTGTTGGTTGTCTTGCACATGTTGTTAGTCATCCCTTTATGTCCCATGTTCTTTTCCCAACCGTGTCTTTGCCCCACCATGCCCTTATACCACCGCGTGTGCTGTCCCACCGTGTGCGTGTTCTTGTCCCACAGTGCCTTTAGTCGCATGTATGCTTGCCATTTGTTTGTTTGTTATGTTTCATCCATCTTCGTTATGTTATGTTATGCCATGTTTTGTTCATATTTCTCTTATTATGTTATGTTCATGTCATGCTCGTTCATATTCGTTCATGTTCACATCATGTCATGTCATGTGGTTGTTGTCTTATGATGAAAATCCATAAAAAGTAGAAATCAAAAATTCCAAAAAATGCTGTGTCGCCTGCACTGGTAAGTCAGGTATGGCTCTCTATCCCTTCTCATTGTTGCATTACTATATGGTATCTACATTATTATAACCTCTCAAGGACCGGCTGGTTGTCCGTGTGTTCTGGGATCTGATGTTCTCCTTTAACAAAAATGATGATGATCTAGGAGCATATGGTTAATCGTTGGATAGGCCGCTCGGTTGAGTCGGGTGGGGGACGATAGACTCTGTCTCGCACGCCATGGTTGCAAGAAGACTCTTGACCCCGTCCTGACTCAATCTAGCAATATTATCCTTGAGTATTTTCTATTTTTTCTTTCTTTGCATTCGTTTTGATGATTTATTTATTTTAGCCCAGCATGCATCATGTCATTTTGAGCATTCATGTCTCGTGATCCCTTCAAGGATTTCTCCTCAGCTATGGTTAATTACACTTAAGCTCTCTTGGATAAGAGAATCACATTCCACTCTGAATTTAAATGATTTCTCTGATCTTGCCGCTCGGTCTGGTTGGCCAGCGTTATTCCTGTCTGGATTTTATCTCAGTTTTATCTCTCCTTTTCCAGCTCTTATGCTGTGTTCTTTCTGATCCCCTCATTGTCCGTGGATTGTGTCCCCGATGAGGTTGGTCATGTTTCCTTTTCCTCCTTTAGTTTAGTTCTCCAGACATGTCTCATCCTTGTCAATCATTTCAGGTGGTTAGTTTGGCATTTTCGGGAGAATTCCTATCACTTATTGGTTATGACGGGTGTCTTTTTACCTTGATGCCCGCTTATCAGTTCTCTCCATTTCATCTCCGCTTCATCTCCATTTCACGTCGCTATCGCTTTCGCTCCATCTCCTTTCCATTTCATCTCTGCGCCGCTTTCGCTCGTTCCCTTGCAAAGCGGACATCAAGGAGGGGCATCTGTTAACACCCGTTTTAGCCCACAAGTTGAGTTATTTCTCTTATTCATCATTTTGATGTCCCGAATTACCCATTATTTTGGGAACTTCCTTGGATGGATTTCGAGCCCATTTTTTACCATTTCATATCCTTTGAGTCTTGGAGATCATGATTTCCTAAAGTCCTGGAGCTTATCTTATCAAATTCTGACTTCCAAGTCAACTTACGGCCCATTTAGGTCGGCTTCCTTCAAGCATTCGGCTCTCTCTCACTGCACAGTCCTAAAAGTGGTTCTTTTTCACCCTCTTTCAATCCTCTATTCAAAAAGTTGTCTTCATCAAAGTTGTTCCTCTTTTAAAGATCTAAAATTGCTTCTTCTACGTCGTCGGCTAGTTCTGTCTCGATTGTGAGCTATTCACATTTTTCTGGCGTGCTGCTATTCACCTATTTTCCAGAATTTTCTTCTATGTTCTAACCCAATTTTCTCCCTCTTCCAATCATTTTCTCAAATTTTTTTATTCATGAAAGTTGTTCCTCTCTCTGTTATCTACAATTTCTTCTTCTACCACTTTCGTTAGTTCTGTCCCGTTTGAGAGATACGCTTCAATTTCTAAAGTCATGCGCAATCTTCCCAGAATTTTTCCTCCATCAGTGTGACGGCCCTACATAGGTGCGTTAGAGTAGTGTGACGGTCCTACAATAGATCATCACACCGAAACATGCCCGAAATGACCCTGTTCAACCCCTAGAGCGTGGTGGTCCTACCCTATACCGTTAGAGCCATGTGACGGTCTAGTATAGGTGCGTTACACCGAAACTTATCCGAAATCATCCCGTTCGACCCCCAGAGTGTGACGGACCTACCCTAGGCCGTTACATAACTCTGACGGACCTACGATAGACCGTTACACACACCAGAGAGTCCAATTCGTGCTGGACTCTGGCCCGAAAACTGTGCAACGGACCTATCTTGCAGAGCCCATAACTTCTTCAATTCTTATCCAAATTGATCCCCATTTTTTCCTACTTCTAGCCCTTTGTATTATCTTGAATTTGGTTCATAGAAATAAAATTTTAATTGGCTATATCTCTCGGGATCTGGGTCGCAAGATTGAGATTTAAGCTTCCTGGTTCAACTAAAACTCTGCAGATAAGGCTCCGTGGCTACCTTCCAAGAGTCATATCTTCTAGAATCCTCCTCTGAATTGATCCCCGTTTGTTCCTATCTCTTGTCCTTAGTATTATCTCGAGTTTGATCCAGAGAACTTGATTTATCTTAGACTCTATCTTCGGGAATCGTGATAAGAAGATGGGGATTTCACCACTTTTCTATAAAAACTGCCTAGCTCGCAGTTGCAAAGGGGGGCTCTTTTCGGACGTGGGGCGAAGCCATGCTGCACTGCCAACTCAGAACTTCGACCTTGGCTTGAAGAGGGAAGTATTAGATTTTCATTCCATCCTTCTGTGCTTGATTTCATGGTCTATACTCTTAGTTCTAGTCCTCTCAAAATCACAAATCATCACAGTTTTCTGCACTTTCTGTTGCACATGCATTTTTTCCCGTTTTGCATCAACGATTTCTCTCTATTCTCTCAATCAAATTTCGTGATTTCAAATCCTATGCATGCACAACACACACACCTATCTCTTCCACCCTTCCACAGGGGTTAAAAGCCTCCCCCCGGTGAGTTTGCCCTCAATTTCTACCCCTATTTTATCACTGCGGGATTGATACTACACATGCATGTTCTAATGGGTTTTTTATCCTTGTTTTGACTTTGTTTTGCAGGAGAGCATGAATACAACGTGAGGCCTTCTTCATCTAGCCGGCTGGAAGGAGAAGAGGTTTTAGTCCACAAGTTCCCCGCATCCCGTTCTTAAGCGCGATCAATTCTTTAAGTTCCAAGGTACACGGCGCCGTTCCTCTCATTTCTTCATCCTTTGGTGTTGTTGGAACCTTGGTGGCGATCACGGTTAGTATTTCTTATTCTTTCATCCCCCTTATCTTTCATTCACATGTTTATGCATGTATGTATTTAAAGGGGGTGGGATATGAATCTAATTAAAACAAATCAACAGCTATGGATAAGCAAGCTTCGAAGCACCCTGGATGAGTAGAAGATGAGAGAGGGAAAGCAGAGACGAAACAAACAACCGTGCATATCAAACAGAAAAAAAACTTCTGTTATTCATCCACCAGGGGGTTTTAAATACAAGATAGTTCCACCCAAAGTGAAGAGAGGATACATTGAGGGGAGAAGGAAGAGGTACACTAATAGGGGAGACGAGATACAGAATGCTTTCACCCCAGAGCAGAAGAACTACAGCAGGGGGGGAGGAATGGATACATCGGTGAGGGGGAGAGAAAGAGAGAGAGTAGAAGCTCCTCCCCCCCGACTCACCTCTCACTCTCCCACTTTACCTCTCTGACGAAGTCTCTCTTCTTCTTCCTTCGACCCAGAACCAGTGGAGCTCACGAACGCTGGATACCCATCTCTTTTTCTTTTACTGAGCTTCTTCTTTTCTGACCCTCTCCTCCTATCTTGATGGAGCATGCCTTACTTTTATATCTGTGGAGATGGGGGAGATCCCTCCTGAAGCCAACTCCTCCTCTTCTTTCCTTCATCTCCTCCGGCTCGAAGGCGTCGAGTGGCCTGCGAATAGGGGCGGGGTAGAGTAGGGAAGCTTCCTCCACGGGATTGGCCGACGGTGACCGAAGGAGAAGCGATGTTCGGTGCGAAGCTCGAAGCCTTCCATTCCTGGGAGCAGGAAGGGCTCAGGTAGTTGCACGCTGGTCAGGTGCAAGCCGTTCGTCCTTTTCAAGTAAGTCCCTTCTATTTGCACCCAGAAATAGGGGATCAGGCTTGTGATGGGATGGCCACCTTGGTTAAAATGGTGCGGGGGTAAGCGCACCGGTTTAGGAGCAATAGAGCAGCGCGCCGGATTAGCTCAAAGAGGAGGGGCGCACCGATTTTGGGGATATTGGAAAGGTCACGCCGGTTTTGGGCCATATAGGCACAGACGCGTCGTTTTAAGTGTCAAGGGATTTCACCTCGATTCCGGAATAGCTCAGACGTACGTTTGGCCTCCAGTACTGCCTTAGTTTTAATGGACTGCCTCGGGCCGTCCATTTCAAAATCTCTTGAGCCTCAGTTTGCGATTCTGAGTGATTTTCGACACGTGCCGAACCCGTGTCAGATTACCGGCGTTTCTTCCTAATTCGGCCTTCAGTGGCGCCGACTGGGGAGCCGGTGCCATCTCTTTTGCTTGAGGGACTTCTTTGTTGGGTGACAGAGCGTCGGGCACGTATTCATCCTGCTTGGAGGAGGTACGGGGTTTATTCGGCCTTCCCGTCATCGACTTGCTCTCGAGATGTCGACACGTCCATGCCGCAGGAACATTATTTTTCTTCTCTCTTTTTTGACGTCCACAGTGCCACCAGACTCAAGACAACTAACTAAACCGGCTAAACTATCGGCCATCGAGTCACGCGACTCATCCGAAGGCTGCTGTACAATACGACTATCAAATTCGAAGTTTAAAGGTTTTAGAAGTGGTAGGTTATCTCATGATTGGCAAAAACAACTTGTTAGGAATAAAAGCCCTCTGGTTGTGCTTGATTTCATGCATTCTAGACTAAGAATTTCATGATCTAATAGTTCTATACATTCATGCATCTCTTAGCTCTAAATGAAAATTAAAAGATATTATCCTATCTATTCACTAAACCCATGCATATAGTTGACCTATACTTCGTTATCATGACTAGGACAGTGGTAGTATTTTGATTTCCAGGCATGTTATATTTTCATAAACCTTTACTTAGTTTACTGCCAGCAGATTCTCTGACGCACCAATGTAAGACCGTCACATGAATGTAACGGCCTTACGATAGACCGTGTTTTATTGTTCTATTATCTCTGACGCACCATAGTAGGAGCATTACACCACTATAACGGCCCCTCGATAAACCGTCACAAGCATTGTAACGCGCCTATCCTAGACCGTCAGACCCCTGTGTTCTGCCAGCCCAAGGCAGAATAATAACCAGTTAAGTTTACTTATAAATAAGCTTAGATAGCTAAGTTGGACTTGTTATCATGACTTCAAGTTTAGTTACTGATTCATAATCAAATTGTATGATTAATGTGTCTTAGGTTATTTTAAGTTATGTTAATTTCATGTGCCAAAATTCTATAGTTTTGTATTTAAATCATGATTTTTCAAATGTTGTATTGACGGAGTTTTCTCATGGTTTCACATTGTTACACGTTCTCTTTATCAATAGAGTCATTTCTTTAAGTATATGGCGCATATTCTGGTATGTTGTCCATTAGTTCAAATTGCACTATAGGAACATTATTCTTGGACATGAGGACCTCTCTATTAGATATTCCTTCCAATGGAATAGGAAATCTCGTTTCAAGGCATCCGTAATTCTCCGCGAGCTTGTGATTCTCACTAGGACGCCGAGTTGGTTGTACCATTAAAGCCCATTGATTAGATTACACTATCGATGTTTTTGTTTATCAGTAATGTAACGGCTCTATGTTGGACCGTCAGGCACAAGTAACGGCCCAATATACGACCGTCACATTCAACTGAGTCCTATTTCTTGGTTCTGGATTCAGACTAATGTAACGGCCCAATACTGGAGCGTCACATCATGTAACGGCCCAGTACACGACCGTCACACTGCTTGAGTATTTTAACCCAAGGTGGACCAAGGGTTGATATTCCAAGGTTTCTAGATGAACTATTGATGATCTAAAACTTATCATATTGATCAAGAAACCTAAAATAATGAATGGAAAAGAAATAATGTACCGTTATGCTGCCGATTTATTTCCATAAGCATAACATTGCTTAAGTCATTCTTGATTTCACATGATTCTTATTAAAGCATTCATTTATTGAATTATTGTTATCATGAGCTTATTGAACTTATTACATTCTTGGCCATACTTTATTGTTACATGCGTAGAAAAAGCTTGATTTATACTTGAAGATGCGATCGAGCACTAATTGTGTTCAAGGGCTCTATGCTAGTCCCCTCGGCTGATTGTCGGAAATATACTATTATAAACCATAGGGTATGATGCTACTGGCGTCGCATTGCGTTGGGAGTACTTTCTCTATAAATAAGTGAAAATCCACAATACGGCATGACATGACATTCTTGTACATAACTTTCTTGCTTGATATTCCACAAAAATTCAGGAAGTACTTGCTCATCAGCAAAAGATAATAGAGTGATGATTATGTGACTTGCTAGTACATTCTCGATACATTCTTGTTCATGAAAGGCCAATATCATGTTCTTGTTACATTCTTGCTAGTTCGTACTTGCTCTCATTCTAACTTACTTGATCGTCTTGTTACTTTGGTTTAATCGCGTGATTGATCGCATTCGCATGATTTTTACATTATTCTTTAGAGCTAAATTGTTAATTACTTTAATAGTGCCTTCATGTTGATGCAAAGATACCTACTGGGCAAGTGTGCTCATTACCTATTTCCAATCTTTTCAGGAGATGGAAGTGATTCGAATTCGAATTCGGGTTATACAAGTAGCGGGTCCGAGAGCGAATGAAAGTATTGTCAAGATGAGAGTGAAGACTTAGGAAGGTCTATATTTTTTAGATTGAGTCTATGTAATTTTTCTATTTCTTGAGTCTGATATATTGGAATAAGTTAAATTAGTGGTTGTATTTGAATACTTGATTATTATGAAATAAAGTTGGAGTTTGAGTAAATATTGTGCAATTACATTTATGTGTGTGATTGTCTTGCGCTCTGATCATTCTTGCTTGCAAGAGGCTTACCATGCCGGCTGTCCGCGCTCCCCGAGTTAGTCTTCCGCTGTAATAAAGGCTCGGGGCGTGATAGTTAAGTTGGTATCATAGCCTAAGTCTCAGGACTTAGGAAGAAGAGTCATGTCATAGGAAAAGTCCAAGGTTTAAGGACCCCTACCTATGAACTAAGGAAGAAATTTCCATACCCATGTGAGAATTGGGTAGAGCCCGGGATAAGATAATTAATTAGCTTTAAGATTGATTTTTTTTCATTCCAATTTCATGATAAATAACAAGTTGTTATTTTCTCTCAGGTACCTTATCTTACGAATGGCTCATCGTGTAGATTGGGATGGCATGCAACAAACAGTTGCTGGCCTTACTCAGGCATTGCAAACCATAGCGCAAGGTGGCGCAGGGGCAAGGGCTGGTGACCTACATCGCAATTTTCGGAGTTTAAATTCTCCGCGATTCTATGGTTCTTCTAATCCTGACGAGGCAGAAAACTGGATGGACGAAATGAATCGTATATTTGATGTTATCCAATGCACCGATCAGGAGAAGGTGCATCTCACAACATTTCAACTTAACAAAGATGCTCGCACATGGTGGAAGTCGGTTCCGGCACCTCCGGCCGATGCCCCTCATACATGGGACGGTTTTCTTACCCTATTCCGTGCCAAGTCATTTTCGGAGCACGTAAAGGAACGAAAGGCTATGGAGTTCGCCACTCTTCGGCAAGGAATGATGACGGTTGCCGAATATGAACTGCAATTCTCAAGGCTAGCACCGTATGCATCACATCTAATCAGTACCGATTTATTAAAGGTGAATCGGTTTATGGACGGGTTACGTCCCGGTTTCATCCAGCAGCTCGGGATCCAAAACATCCGTAATTATGCGGAGATGGTTCAGCGAGTGTATTTATGTGAAAGGACCTTAGAGAAGGTCAAAAAATTGAAAGGGAAAGGAGAAGAATCAAGCCGACGCTCAGATCGGCATTATAAGAAGGAGAAATTTAGTATCACGGAACCCTACAAAAGCCGTGATAATAAGAAAAGATCTAGGAGTGGGAACGATGAAAGTTCCCACAAGCAAAAGAAAGTCAAGGAAGAGAAGGAGCAGGTCGCCACGGCTTCGACATTTTGTGAGAAATTCGGCCATTCGGCTGAGGAGTGTTGGAAGCGCCTTGGTGCTTGTTTACGTTGTGGAAGCAGGGAGCATCGCATGCCGGAATGCCCCCTTATAAAGGACCAGTCATCTGGTAATGGACGTAGGAGGCAGGCTCGCCTCAATGCTGTTATAGAAGAAGAGGAAGCGCCCAGGGATGATGGGCTTATGGAAGGTACTCTTCAAATCTGTTCTCGTCTTGCATTTGTGCTATTTGATACTGGTGCCTCTCATTCTTTTATCTCCATTACTTTTACTAAAACATTACCAATCGCATCAGTTCCCTTACCTTCTGATCTTGCTATTTCCACACCCTTAGGTTCTGGAACAAAGCTTACCGACTATTATCCTGATAGAGAAGTGATAGTAGAGGGTCACAATCTCCCCGCAAACTTAGTATGCCTTAACATGAAAGGTTATGATGCCATTTTAGGGGTAGATTGGCTTGTAGATCATGATGCTTATATCAATTGCCTAAATAGGATTATATCCTTTCGAAAGCCCAGTCTTCCGAGATTCTCTTTTCTTGGCATCAAGTACAAGAAGCATCCTACTATTATATCTTCTCTTCACGCTTGTAAACTTATCTCGCAAGGATGTGAAGCTTTTCTTGCTTCTGTCATTGTTGCCGAATCCAAGGAGATTATCTTAGCGGACATCCCTATTGTAAATGAGTTCCCAGACGTGTTTCCATCTGAATTACCGAGTTTACTGCCCGAGAGGGAAGTGAACTTCACTATTGAACTCATTCCAGGAGCAGCACCTGTTTCTATAGCCCCTTACAGGATGTCCCCCACAGAGCTTAAGGAATTGAAGAAGCAGTTGCAGGAACTTCTAGATAAGGGCTTCATCAGACCTAGCACATCCCCGTGGGGTGCGCCTGTCCTATTTGTCAAAAAGAAGGATGGTTCTCTCAGGCTATGCATCGATTACCGGCGATTGAATCAGCTTACAATTAAAAACAAGTATCCATTATCGCATATTGATGAGCTCTTCGATCAGCTTTCAGGAGCAGAATATTTATCTAAGATAGACCTCAGATCAGGTTATCATCAGCTTAGAATTAAAGAAGAGGACATTTATAAATCGACTTTTCGAAGTCGTTATGGCCACTATGAATTCGTAGCGATGCCGTTTAGGGTTAATTAATGCCCCAGCAGCATTCATGCAACTTATGAACAATGTCTTCCAGTCATATCTGGACCAGTTCATCATCGTCTTCATTGATGATATCTTGATATATTCTAAGACAAAAGAGGAACATGAACAACATTTGCAAATAGCTTTAAAAACACTTAGAGAACACAAGCTTTATGCCAAACTCAATAAGTGTGAATTCTGGCTCGAGGAAGTCTCATTCCTAGGCCACATTATTTCAAACGAAGGTATTGCTGTGGATCCTTCTAAGGTAGAAACTGTCAGAAATTGGAGCCGGCCAACGACTGTATCAGAAGTAAGAAGTTTTCTGGGTCTAGCTGGTTATTATAGAAGATTCATTAAGGACTTCTCAAAGATAGCAGTTCCTTTAACTAGACTCACAAGAAAAGAAAATACTTTTGTCTGGTTAGAGGAATGTGAGAAGTGTTTCCAAACTCTTAAGAATCATCTTACCACAGCTCCTATTCTATCACTACCGATGGAAGGTGGTGGATTTGAAGTGTATACGGATGCGTCTGGCATTGGCTTAGGATGCGTTCTCATGCAGAATGGAAAAGTAATCTGTTATTCTTCAAGACAATTAAAACGTCACGAGGAAAACTATCCCGTACATGATTTGGAATTGGCAGCGGTTTTTTTTGCCTTAAAAATTTGGCGTCATTATCTTTATGGAGAAAAATTCATGGTCTACACGGACCACAAAAGCTTGAAATATTTATTCTCTCAAAAGGAGGTTAACATGAGGCAGAGGAGGTGGTTAGAATATCTCAAGGACTTTGATTTTGCTATTCAATATCATCATGGCAAGGCTAATGCTGTAGCAGATGCACTCAGCAGAAAACCAATGGGTATGCTATCAAGTCTTATGATAAGTGTAGCTAACCTTGTTCCTCAATTTGCTTAGTTGAACTTAGATATTAACATAAAGGAAGAAGATTGTTTCATAGCTAATATCCGAGCTCAACCTACATTGATAGAAGATCTGGTCAAGCTGCAAAATGATAATCCTATATTAGTGGAAATTAAAGCCAATATTGAACAAAGGCCGGATTTTTCTATTTCCAATGACGGAAGATTGTTATTTAAGGGCCGAATATGTATACCAGATCATGAGGCTACGAAGAAACTAATTCTAGATGAAGCGCATAATTCCAAATACACAATTCATCCAGGAGGAACAAAGATGTATCAATATCTCAAAAGAAATTTCTGGTGGCCTAATATGAAGAGAGAGAAAGCTAATTTCGTGTCCCGTTGTCTCACCTGCCAACAAGTAAAAGCAGAACATTTTAGACTCGCAGGTAAATTACACCCCTTGAGTATTCCCAAATGGAAATGGGAGAGTATAAGGATGGACTTTATTATGGGTTTACCTAAGACAAGAGGTGGACACGATAGAATATGGGTAATCATAGACCGATTGACTAAATTCGCACACTTCATACCAATAAAGAGTCGATGGTCTGTGGATATTCTAGCAGCATTATACATAAAATAGATTGTCAAACTACATGGTGTCCCAGTCACTATTATATCTGATAGAGATCCTCGATTCACATCACAATTCTGGAAGGGTCTACAACATTCAATAGGGACTAGATTAAATTTCAGCACAGCTTTTCATCCACAAACAGATGGTCAAACGGAAAGAACGAATCATGTAGTAGAAGATATGCTCAGGACTTGTGCTATCGACTTTGGAGGTAGTTGGTATGATCACTTACCTCTAGTAGAGTTTACATATAACAATAGCTATCAGACTAGCATACGAATGTCACCTTTTGAAGCCTTATATGGAAAAAGCTGTTGATCACCAATATGTTGGAATGAAATAGGGAAAAGTAATTTCTAGGCCCCGATCTCATCATGGATTCTACAGAGAAGATCAAGCTCATTCAAGAAAGAATGAAAATGGCACAAGATAGGCAAAAGTCTTATGCTGACAATCGAAGACGTGACTTGGAGTTTCAGGTAGGAGATCATGTATATTTAAGGGTTTCTCCAGGTCGTGGTATTCGAAGATTTGGTATTAAAGGAAAGCTAACTCCAAGATTTATTGGCCCATTTGAAATTCTTGAACGGATTGGTGAAGTGGCTTACAAACTGGCTTTACCTCCACAATTAGCAGGAGTTCATGACGTATTTCATGTCTCTATGCTGAAGAAGTATGTATATGATCATGACCATATTATCACTTATGACAATCTGGAGATTCAGAAGGATATGACGTTCGAACAAAAGCCAATAAAGATTCTGGAACGGGAAGTGGGTCAACTAAGAAATAAAGTTATTCCTATGGTCAAGATTCAATGAAAGAAAACATGGCCATATGAAGCAACTTGGGAAACCGAAGCAGCCATGCGAAAAAGATTTCCAGAATTACTTAACTATAAGTGCACTCTCCGAAATCCATATATTAAATTTGGGGACCAAATTCTCTTAAGTGGGGGAGGGTGTAAGACCCCAGAATTTTTATAAATTATTTTAGGAATATTTAATTATTTTCTAGAATTTATAAAGGCCTAAATAAATTAATAAATAGAGTATTGGATCAATAAGTCATTATAAGGCCCAATTATGTTAAATAATTAACCTAGCCTATTTAAAGATAATCCAAAAGATTAATGGACCAAGTCCATCAAGTTTTGCCCATATTCTAGAAGGGTAATTAGCTTATTCACGTATTTTAAGGATAAATACTATTTATATAAGATAATTATATGGATAAACGAATAAAAGAGTTTTATGAAATTGAAACTCTATACACGTTGAATGTAACGGTCTATCGGGCGACCGCCACAGCCCTGTAACGCACTAGGCTGGATGCGTTACACTCTATTAGTTCTGTGAAAGGAAGAACGAGTAAAAAGATTAGAACTTTGAGATCTTATCTATAAGAGATCGACTTGGGAGAGCTTATAACATTACTAAGGACTCTTAGGTATTATGTTATGGCAAATTAAGGACTCTAGAATCGATCTAATCTTCAAAACCCTATAAATAGGACCTAGTTCTGAACTGAGCGACCCTTACTTTTGGCTCATGAAGAATCAAGGTAAGGAGTCATAATTTTGGGTAAGTTCCTTACGACTTTTTGTTTATAATATGTTAGACTAATAGCTCTCCAAATTTAGTGCTAGGAGATCAAGCAACCAAGGAGATAGAAGCTTCCAAAGTTGCTGATTCAACCTTAGCAACGTAGGAATCTGAACGCAAGTTCCCTGAAGATCCAGAGAGTAGGACGTCTAAAAGAGGTAATTATAGTTCAATCCTTTAGAACTTTTTATTCCCAATAGTTTCATCTTCTTACCCTCAAAATTTCACATTCTTAGGTCAAGAGGCTGAGGAAATAGAGCAGATTGAAGTTGCTGATTTATCACAAGAAGTACAAGGGACTAAGGGTAGCACCTAGCATCAAATTTGAAGTTTAAAAGTTTTAGAAGAGGTAGGTTATCTCATGATTGACAAAAATAACTTGTTAAGAATAAAAGCCCTCTGGTTGTGCTTGATTTCATGCATTCTAGATTAAGAATTTCATGATCTAATAGTTCTATACATTCATGCATCTCTTAGCTCTAAATGGAAATTAAAAGATATTATCATATCTATTCACTAAACCCATGCATATAGTTGACCTATACTTCGTTATCATGACTAGGACAGTGGTAGTATTTTGATTTCCAGGCATGTTATGTTTTCATAAACCTTTACTTAGTTTACTGCCAGCAGATTCTCTGACGCACCAACGTAAGACCGTCACATGAATGAAACGGCCTTACGATAGACCGTCACACCCTGTTGTGTTTTATTGTTCTATTGTCTCTGACGCACCCTAGCAGGAGCGTTACACCACTGTAACGGCCCCTCGATAAACCGTCACAAGCACTATAACGCGCCTATCCTAGGCCGTCAGACCCCTGTGTTCTGCCAGCCCAAGGCAGAATAATAACCAGTTAAGTTTACTTATAAATAAGCTTAGATAGCTAAGTTGGACATGTTATCATGACTTCAAGTTTAGTTACTGATTCATAATCAAATTGTATGATTAATGTGTCTTAGGTTATTTTAAGTTATGTTAATTTCATGTGCCAAAATTCTATAGTTTTGTATTTAAATCATGATTTTCCAAATGTTGTATTGATGGAGTTTTCTCATGGTTTCACATCGTTACACGTTCTCTTTATCAATAGAGTCATTTCTTTAAGTATATGGTGCATATTCCGATATGTTGTCCATTAGTTCACATTGCACTATAGGAACATTATTCTTGGACATGAGGACCTCTCTATTGGATATTCCTTCCAATGGACTAGGAAATCTCGTTTCAAGGCCTCCGTAATTCTCCGCGAGCTTGGGATTCCCACTAGGACGCCGAGTTGGTTGTACCATTAAAGCCCATTGATTAGATTACACTATCGATATTTTTGGTTATCAGTAATGTAACGGCTCTATGTTGGACCGTCAGGCACAAGTAACGGCCCAATATACGACCGTCACATTCAACTGAGTCCGATTTCTTGGTTCTGGATTCAGACTAATGTAACGGCCCAATACTGGAGCGTCACATCATGTAACGGCCCAGTACACGACCGTCACACTGCTTGAGTATTTTAACCCAAGGTGGACCAAGGGTTGATATTCCAAGGTTTCTAGATGGACTATTGATGATCTAGAACTTATCATATTGATCAAGAAACCTAAAATAATGAATGGAAAATAAAGAATGTACCGTTATGCTGCCGATTTATTTTCATAAGCATAACCTTGCTTAAGTCATTCTTGATTTCTCATGATTCTTATTAAAGCATTCATTCATTGAATTATTGTTATCATGAGCTTATTGAACTTATTACATTCTTGGTCATACTTTATTGTTACATGCGTGGAAAAAGCTTGATTTATACTTGAAGATGCGATCGAGCACTGATTATGATCAAGGGCTCTATGCTAGTCCCCTCGGCTGATTGTCGGAAACATACTATTATAAACCATGGGATATGATGCTGCTGGCGTCGCATTGCGCTGGGAGTACTTTCTCTATAAATAAGTGAAAATCCACAATACGGCATGACATGACATTCTTGTACATGACTTTCTTGCTTGATATTCCACAAAAATTCAGGAAGTACTTGCTCATCAGCAAAAGATACTAGAGTGATGATTATGTGGCTTGCTAGTACATTCTCGATACATTCTTGTTCATGAAAGGCCAATATCATGTTCTTGCTACATTCTTGCTAGTTCGTACTTGCTCTCATTCTAACTTACTTGATCATCTTGTTACTTTGGTTTAATCGCGTGATTGATCGCATTCGCATAATTTTTACCTTATTCTTTAGAGCTAAATTGTTAATTACTTTAATAGTGCCTTCATGTTGATGCGAAGATACCTACTGGGCAAGTGCGCTCATTACCGATTTTCAATCTTTTCAGGAGATAGAAATGATTCGAATTCGGATTCGGGTTATACAAGTAGCGGTTCCGAGAGCGAATGAAAGTATTGTCAAGATGAGAGTGAAGACTTAGGAAGGTCTATATTATTTAGATTGAGTCTATGTAATTTTCTTATTTCTTGAGTCTGATAGATTAGAATAAGTTGAATTAGTGGTTGTATTTGAATACTTGATTATTATGAAATAAAGTTGGAGTTTGAGTAAATATTATGCAATTACATTTATGTGTGTGATTATCTTGCGCTCTGATCATTCTTACTTGCAAGAGGCTTACCATGCCGGCTGTCCGCGCTCCCCGAGTTAGTCTTCCGCTGTAATAAAGGCTCGGGGCGTGACACCCAAAGAATGGGTGGGGAGAAAGAGAGAAACGAGAGAAGAGAGAGAGAGAGAGAATGAGGGTGAGAGGGGTGAAAGGGGGTTTAAATAGAAAATATTTTGGGGTTTTAAAATTTTAAAAATAGAAAAATAGAAAAAAATCATCCCCATGATTCTTGAAAAATGCACAACTCACCTGTAATGCCCCAGAGTCCGAAAACATATTGTTTCTCCACATTCGAGGATCTGAGGGCCCGTTATCCAAAATTTTGATTTAATTATAAAACACGATCTAGGACCCTCGGAAACACTCCGAAATCTATGGATTTCTGATCCGAAAACCCAAGTCGTAACATACGGGATCTCACAGTGCATCTAGTTCAGAGACAGGGCAGACACCGAAGCGCCGCAGGGGCAAGCACGGTGGGAAGAGAGATAAGATGAAAGCCAACTGCTACAACTGTGGAAATTTGGGACATTTCGCTCATGAATGCACTGAGCTAAAAAAGATACCCTAAATCTCTAACTCTCTATATATGTATGTTTGTTCGCATGTATTAGTTGCTAGAACACATCTTGAATGGATTGTGGATTCAGGAGCGACCAATCACATAACAATAGATCGAGCGGGATACGTGGATTATCACCGAGTCTCAGCAGGCATGCAAAGAGTTTATGTGGGCAACGATTCTAGTGAAGAGGTCTTTGGAGTTGGTGTGTACCAACTCGGGCTCAAGACTGAACGGACATTGACACTGTATGACACACTCTATGCGTCAGGGATTCAGTATAATCAACTATCAGTTCCATCACTATTAACACAAAGTTTTTCTCTCGTATTTGCCGACAGTAGACTTTATATTTACTTACACAATGTTCTGTATGGACATGGGTTGTTTGTTAATGGCTTACTTAAATTGGAGTTAGATATATATACTTCTATGTCTTCTATATCATGTGTGGCAAATGATGAAAAAGGCCTCTATTGTGTCCCATGTGCTTTTGATAATGACAAAACTTATATGTATGAATGGACTATGAATAGGAAGTGAGTATTCTTTGATAAGCTTCATTGAGTAATAAATTCATTGCTATCTTAATTGTGAATTCATGTTCTATCATAAAGAAATCTATGATGAAATTGAGGATGAGATGTATAATGCATGAGGTCAAACTGACAAAACCTCACTTGTGTGGTTCATGTTTATGGAATGACAAATTATGTGTGAGGTCATGTTTTGGATTGTTCATGTCTTGGAAATTTAATTTGAGAATGCGTCTTCCATGAATGTAAATGGATGTTAGTCTCTTGGATTGAATGGGCTCAATGCGGATGCCATTTTATAACCTTAAATGGATATTTGAATGTACTAATGTGATTTGCTCCATGTGAATATATTGATTGATTTTATACACTTGATGAAATCTTGAATGGTTCCAAAACATGTTGAGATTTGATTCCTCTCATGGTGTGAATGATTGATTCATATATTCATGACAATCTCACTCTAAACAATGAATGGATGAGTTTTCACTTCATAATTTTGGCTCATTGAGTGAGTTACTGTCTAACCCTTCTCCAAGTGCTTATCAGGTCCAAAAGAAGCCCAAAAATGTCAAGAAGATCAATCTAAGATATGTTGGACTTATTAGATTGAAATACATGCTCATTGAGTATATTTATGTGTTTTTCAGGTAAACTGATCGACATGAGCAAGGGGCCGGTCGACCTAAACTAGCCAGAGGCAACAAACCTGTTGAAATCAAGGAGCAGGGTCTGGCCGGTCAACCGACGGAGCTGGCCCGATCGACCGAATTTCCAAGAACCCATCGACTGAATTCTTTACAGAGTTCGGTCGATCGATGCTTGAAATCAGTCGATCGATGGGTCGATCGACCGAACGCCAAGGAACGGTCGACCGATTCCAACATGGATCTCGCGCGTGTGAAGGCGAATCTGACGTGGCTCGCACGTGAGGCCTCCTCTAGGCCAGAAAAATGTCTAAAATGTCCCTAACACATTTCCTAACATGTGAGAAGGTTTTAGGATGGTTCTAGAAGGGATATGAAGGTCATTTGACCCCCATTTCTCCCATATAACCTCTTATTATGAATTTGAGAGATTTTGTCCAAGAGAAAAAAAAAGAAGAGGCTTGGAGAGGAAGAAGGAGAGGAGATGTAATGTCCCGAGTTTTTGAGCACTTTTTGGATCTGGATCCGTGGGTTTTGGATCAGTTTTGGGGGTCCCGGAACGTGTTTTGCAGTTTACACGTATTGTTTCCTGACGAACCAACGGAACCCTGTGTAGGGCAAACTGTTGCGTTCTCCTACTCCGGGACAGTACCAGTGCGACCGACATGCTCCAAGGATCGAGGAAATATATTTTTCTATTTTTTCATATTTTTTGGAAAATCTGAATTTTCTATGAATACCCCTTTTCTTTTTCTTTTCTTCTTCTTCGTCCTCCTTCTTCCTCCCCCATGATCGACCGGCGCCCCTCTCCTCCCCCTCTCCCGTGCGATGACCGCGGCGTGCTCCCCCAGCTTCAGACAGTGGTGAGGCGACGGCGTGACGACGACGGCGACGATGTGGTGATCGTGGAGGTGCCCGTGGCTCGTGGGAGGTCGAAGGTTTTAAACGAAATTTTGAAGATCGGCGATAATCCGTCGCATTTCGGGCAACCTCGAGGTAGGGTGACAGATCCTTAGCTCGTTTGTTACCTTCCCCGTGATTTATAGGCCGAGGCGAGGCCGAGAGAGTGTTATTTCGAGCCGGGAAGGGAAAACCATGATTTGGGGTTTGAGCGCCGGATCTAGAGATTCACCGCGTTATTTGGTGGTTTGTGGGCATCAAATGGTGCCATGGGGCATGGGGAAGGGTTCCCCTTTTGTTTCCCCTTCATCTGTGGGTAAATGGGGCGTAGAATGACATTTTTGGGACATTCCTGTTGTTCTCGATTTTTCGGAATGGAAACAGTCGTTCCAAAGACCATTTCTTGCTAGAAGCGGCCCCAGACATACCATTTTCTGGTCCCGAGTGTCCATTGGGCTTAGCGGTCATGCGACAGACCGCTAAGGCCCAGTGGCGGCCTATCGGCCGACCGTTTTCCCTGTTTTGACCGTTGGCATTTGACCGTTGGAGATTTTTGGGATTAAGTAGTCATAGGGCAACCGTTTAACCCCGCCTTGCGGTCCCAGAGAGACCGTTTCATGTCCAAACGGTCACAAGGTGACCGTTTCATTCCTTCATAGCTCCGTGGCGTGGAGGTCCAGCATGAGACCATTTTACACCATGAGGTGGCCCAGGAGCGGACCGTTTTTGTCCCAAGCGGTCTGCAGGAGACCGTTTCTTCCCTAATGAGTCTGAAGGTCCAAAAAGGACCGTTTCTCTGTCAGGCAGTCCAACATTAGACCGTTTTTGCCCAGAGGCGGTCCAGAGTGAACCGCCACATGTCTTTTGTCCAACCGGAGTTCTTTTCTTGCCGATTCAAATCCCGGGCGAGTGGACCTCGATCCCCGTGTTGACCTACGGCTCGGCTGATGTTGGGCATCATTTGGGGGGTGTGTGTGGGTGCCGTGGGAACCCCGGGATGTGGCATAGTTCGGCTGGTGTCACCGTGAGTTGGTATTGGTATGAGGAGCTCTCCTTGTTATTTTTCCGGTTTAGACGTTATTTTATGTTGGCTAGAGAGTCTACTCCTTCAGCGACCCTCCACTAGTCGTAACCTTCCGACACGCGAGTTGTCCCACCAAGGAGTGCTGGCGAGGCTACCCCGAGAGATGATTTTTAGACTGGTTACCGTATGGCCCCACGTCTTGCAGCCATAGTCCGACTGAGGGGAAAACCAGTCAGAGGAGCTAACCTAGAACGCATGGTCTGTGTATGCACACGTGGTCGGGGGTGGTGGACCTACGCTGACGAGCGCTACCCTGACCAGTCCTTGTTCTGTGGTTACTTGTACAGGTCCCCGTTCCGCTAGGGCGCGATGAGGGGGACACCTGAGGCGCGGTCTAAGACGCCAGTGGGCGCATCCGACCTTGCTTCTAGTGGGTGATACTCCTATCTTTGTCAGGTAGTGACTCTTGGTGTTCTGTCAGGTTGTCTCGATTTTTGTGCCGTGTGGTCGGTACTTGACGTGGCTGAGCTTTCCCGTTTATTTATTTTGTTGACCTTCGCTCTACGTTTGGTTAGTGTTAGCCTTTGACTACTTTCCGTGCAGTTTCTCGTTTTACGAGGTAGGGGTCCGGGTGATCCCTACTGAGCCTTTTGTTATGAGGCTTATTCCCTGCGTTTTTCCATGGTTTCAGGTGAGGCGAGACTTCAAGGGAGCGCTTATGATGCTCCACGTGATTGTAGTACCCATGGTTAGTTGCCAGTTGCCAGAGCCGGGGTATGTCCCGTGTAGTTGTACTTTTCCTTCTGGACTGTACTAGTTGTGGACTACTGTTATATTTTAGCATGTTGTTAGATTGTGGACCATGTAATTTGCTTAATGTTATTTATTATTATTCTGGCTTATTCATAAATTGTGTAGTTCTACAATTATTTTAGATTCTCGTATATTTCCACACCATCCTTTTAACCCTTCCGAGTCTTCGGGCTCGTGGGTGGCAGTTCGGAATTCGGGTTATCTGGCCTTTCCCGGTATTCGGATCTCGGGTCATTACAGTTGGTATCAGAGCAGCGGTTGTGGATTTATATAAGGATCATAAATTAATCGTAGTGGTCCACTAGTCCACAATGATGATGTACAGTCGGCACTGGCTTAGGGCATCGTATGTTTTATTGATTTCACCGTTTTCCATGTCTTCTGTCTTTTGCAACAGGCGAGTATGGCGCCGAGGCGGAGGCCACGCTCTCAGCAGGGACAGTCGACAGAGGAGCAGGAGGAGCAGAGCAGAGTGCCACCACTTGCCACTGAGGTAGGGGATACAACGAGAGTTCCGTGGGTAGAGGATTTCTTTCAGAGTATGTTTCAGTTTATGACTCAGCAGTTCGGCGGAGATGCTGGTGAGGGCTCGTCGTCTAGGGGTGGGCCTAGCCGTGTAGTGAGGGACTTTTTGCAGTTCCATCCACCCTACTATGGCGGCCAGCCAGACCCAGATGTGGCCTGAGACTGGCTTGATGAGATGGAGAGAGTGTTCAGTTCCATGAACTGTGCCGAGGAGGACAAGGTGATGTTGGCTTGTAACCAGTTATAGGGTTCGGCTTGAGCTTGGTGGTCTTCGGAGTGGAAGATGTCCTTTCAGTCACGTTCCCTTCATCAGGTCACGTGGAAGGACTTTGTTAGGGTCTTCGAGCGTACTTACTGCCCATCCTATGTCGGTACGCAGAAGATGCGTTAGTTTTTGGAGCTGGTTCAGGGTGATATGGCAGTGTTGCAGTACATGGCTCGGTTTGTTGAGTTAGGCTGTTATGCTCCCCATATCATGAAGAATGAGGAGCTGAAGACTGAGCAGTTCATCCAGGGTTTGAGGCAGGATCTAATGCACCTCTTGATGGCGAACGCTGCCACTGATTTGGAGACAGCTTCCCGTGTGGCGGCATCCTTGGAGCTGGATATGCAGAAGATCCGAGGATAGGTTGGCTAGGGGAAATCCCTATCAGGCCGCAGCCAGCAGGCGGCTACCCAACAGCAGGGCACCTTTCAGCATGCTACGGGTAGTTCGAGAGCGTCGGCGCCAACGGTGTTAGCGGCATGATCGGTATCTTTTGGCTTGAAGGTCAAGAAGTTCTTCAAGATATGTTTTGGTAAGAAGCGCAAGGAGGGCAGAGATCAGAGGTAGGTGTCTGCAGGCATTGTTCAACAGCTGATTCCTTATCAGCGTCAGGGATCAGTTGGTGGTTCGCGGGGGTTGTATCCCTGGAGCGGTGGTTCTCATCCGCTCAGGCAGTGCACGACGCCAGTGATCTGTTTCAGATGTGACCAGACAGGGCATATGGCGCGTGACTATTTTTTGAGGCAGCAGTAGCAGCAGTACCCTCAGCAGCAGAGGCCGCTGCAGCAGCATCAGCAGCAAGGGTAGTATCTGCCACTACCCCGGTCAGCGAGTGTGGGCAGTCAGAGGTCTTGAGGCAAGATTACACACATGACCAGGGCATAGGCAGATACTGGAAGGTACTGTTATGATTTTGGGTTGCGCAGCTCGAGTTTTGTTTGATTCTGGCACGTCGCATTTGTTTATTTCGGTGGATTTCGCACTGAGTATTGAGGAGCCGGTAACCCAGATGTCCTGTGATTTGGTGGTAGAGTTGCCCACTGGTGATTTTATGATCACCTCGTATTATTTTGAGAAGGTGCCTGTGTGGGTGGAAGGGCGGAGCTTGACGACCAGGCTTTATGCGTTACCACTTCAGGATTTTGATGTGATTTTGGATATGGATTGGCTCGAGGCCCATCATGCCTTGGTGGATTGCGGCTCGAAGAAGGTTTATTTCTTGCAACTTTGGAGACCCACCTTCTATTTCCAAGGTATCAGGTCTTCCTCTTCCCGCTTTCTTATTTCGGCTATTAGGGCTCGTCGATTGCTCGATGGGGGTTGTCAGGGTTTTCTCGCTTCTGTGGTCATGGTGGACCAATCAGAGCTAGATGTGGAGGACATTCCGGTAGTGTGCGAATTCCCCGAAGTTTTTTCTGAGGATTTACCTGGATTACCTCCCCAGCGGGAGATCGATTTTGTGATCGAGGTGGTGCCTGGTATGGGGCCTTGGTCGAAGGCTCCTTACCGCATGGCTCCCGCTGAGCTGAGAGAGTTGAGGGTGCCGTTGCAGGAGTTGCTCGCCAACGGGTACATTCATCCTAGTTTCTCCCCTTGAGGTGCGCCAATATTATTTGTGAAGAAGAAGGATGGTAGTCTAAGGTTGTGTATTGACTACCGACAGCTGAATGAGGTGACCATTAAGAACAAGTATCCGTTGCCGCGGATTGATGACTTGTTCGACCCGCTTCAGTCCGTGCGAGTGTTCTCGCGGATTGATTTGCGGTCCAGTTATTACCAACTGCAGATTCGTGAGTCTGATGTGGAGAAGTCTGCGTTCAACATGAGGTATGGGCATTATGAGGTTTTGGTGATGCCGTTTGGGCTCACCAATGTCCCCGCAGCATTCATGGATTTGATGCGGAGGGTGTTTCATCCCTACTTGGATCAGTTCGTGGTTGTGTTTATGGATGACATCATTGTATATTTGCAGTCTGTAGAGGACCATGTGTACCATTTGAGGGTTGTGTTGCAGACCTTGCGAGATCACCAGTTGTATGCGAAGCTCAGTAAGTGCGAGTTCTGACTTCGCGAGGTGCACTTTTTGGGGCACGCGATTTCTGGTGTTGGTATTTTCGTGGATCCAGCCAAGGTCTAGTCAGTGATGCAGTGGCCGTGGCTGGGGTCTGTGACGGAGATTCGGAGTTTCTTGGGGCTTGCAGGCTATTATAGGAGGTTCATCTCGGATTTTGCTCGTATTGCAGCCCCGATGACCAGGCTTACGAGGAAGGATGTGCCATTTGTTTGGACTGATGAGTGTGAGCAAATCTTTATGGAGCTTAAGAGGTTGCTCACCTCAGCACCGGTATTGGTGTTGTCTTTTGGATCAGGAGGTTTTGTGTTGTGTATAGATGCTTCCAGGATCGGTTTGGGTGCTGTGCTGATGCAGCACGGTAGAGTTGTGGCGTATGCATCGCGGCAGTTGAAGCCACACGAGGAGAACTACCCTACCCATGACCTCGAGTTGGCTGCTGTGATCTTCGCATTTAAGATTTAGAGGCATTATCTGTACGGTGAGAAGTTCAAGGTGTTCACTGACCATCAGAGTTTGAGGTATGTGTTCACACAGAAGGACCTTAACCTCAGGCAGAGCAGATAGATGGAGTATATGAAGGATTATGACTTCACCTTGTCTTATCAACCGGGCAGGATGAACGTCGTCGCTAATGCCTTGAGCAGGAAGGTCGTAGTCAGTGCGATGATGTTGAGGAAGTGGAGGCTCTGGGAACAAGTTTCATCCGTGACATTTAGGCTTAAGGTTCCTCAAGAGCTAGGGTAGGCTATTCTTGCGAGCTTGACTGTCACACCAGTCATCCGTCCTCAGGTGACAGAGACCCAGCATGCAGACCCTGAGTTACCCCGAATTTTGGCTATTGCTGATATGGAGCTCGGCGAGGACAGAGCGGTGAGATTCCTAGATAGGGTATACGTCCCAGTCGAGGAGCAGGTGAGACGTTCGATGTTACTAGAGGCTCATGGGAGTAGGTACACTGTACACCCGGGTGTGATGAAGATGTATCGGAACTTGAGGAGGCAGTTCTGGTGGCCTAGCATGAAGCGTGATGTTGCTGAGTTTGTGGTCAGGTGCCTGACCTGTCAGTAGGTAAAGGTTGAACACCAGTGACCTGGTGGTACACTTTAGCCCTTGGAGGTTCTCGCGTGGAAATGGGACCACGTGACGACTGATTTTATGGTGGGATTGCCGAGGACTCTGAGTGGGCAGCATAGTATTTGGTTGCTGGTGGATAGGCTGACGAAGACGGCCTGATTGTTACTGATCAAAGTCAGCTGGAGTGTGCCCAAGTTGGCACGTCTTTATGTGGGGCAGATTGTACCTTTGCATGGAATTCATGTTTCCATTGTGTCAGATCGAGATCCGCGTTTCACTTCTGGATTCTGGAAAAGTTTCTAGAGAGCTCTAGGTACCGAGTTAGCTTTTAGCTCGTTGTACCATCCTCAGTCAGACGATTAGTCAGAGCGGACCATCCAGAGGCTAGAGGGCATGCTGAGATCATGTTACCTGGAGTGGCATGGGAGTTGGATTCACCATCTGCCATTGGTGGAGTTTATCTACAACAATAGCTATCATTCAAGCATTGGGATGGCTGCCTATGAGGCGTTGTACGGGTGACCGTGTCAGACTCCACTCGATTGGTTTGAGGTTGGTGAGCGTGTTATGATGGGACCAGAGCTAGTGCAGCAGTGCATGAATGTGGTGCATTTGGTCCGCCAGAACATGTTGGCGGCGCAGAGTCGGCAGAAGAGCTATGCCGACCGGAGAAGGCATCCCCTCAGTTTCGCGGTTGGTGACCAAGTATTTTTTAGGGTCTCTCCAATGAAGGGGGTAATGCATTTTAGGCGGCGTGGGAAGTTGAGTCCCCACTATGTTGGCCCTTTTCCTATTATGGAACACATCGACGAGGTTGCTTATCGATTGCAGCTACCCTCGGAGTTATCTACGGTGCATGATGTGTTCCATGTCTCCATGCTGAGGAAATATATGCCCGATGATTCTCATGTTTTGGAGGATTCCGTTTGGCCCGAGGTGACTCCTGATCTGTCTCTTCCGGAATTCCCTATCCCTATCGAGGATCGGCGAGAGCAGCACCTGCGGAACAAGGTTATTCCCCTGGTTAAGGTGGTGTGGCAGCGGCACTCTGGCGGCGAGCTGTCTTGGGAGCGAGAGGATGAGATGCATTAGCAGTTCCCTTATCTATTCGAGTAAGTCTCCCTTTCTTTCCCCCGTGCTTTATTTTGAATTTCGAGGATGAAATTTGTTTAAGGGGGGAGGGTTGTAATGCCCCGAGTTTTTGGGCACTTTTCGGATCTGGATCCGTGGGTTTCGGATCAGTTTTGGGGGTCCCGGAACGTGTTTCGCAGTTTACATGTGTTTTCCCCTAAAAAACTTACGGAACCCTGTGTAGGGCAAACCGTTACAGTACCAGTGCGACCGGCGTGTTCCGAGGATTGAGGAAATATATATTTCTATTTTTTATATTTTTTGGAAAATCCAGATTTTCTATAAATACCCCTTTCCTTTTTCTTTTCTTCTTCTTCTTCCTCCTTCTTCCTCCCCCGTGATCGACCGGCGCCCCTCTCCTCCCCCTCTCCCGTGCGATGACTGCGGCGTGCTCCCCCGGCTGCAGACGGTGGTGAGGCGACGACGTGGCGGTGTGGTGATCGTGGAGGTGCCCGTGGATCGTGGGAGCTCGTGGGAGCTCGAGGGCTTTAAGCAAAGTTTTGAAGATCGGCGGCAATCCACCGCATTTTCCGTGACCCCGAGGTAGGGTGGCGGATCCTTAGCTCGTTTGTTACCTTCCCCGTAATTTCTAGGCCGAGGCGAGGCCGAGAGAGGGTTATTTCGAGCCTGTAGACACGCTAAAATCAGTAATATATTGAGTAAATCTCATGTCACCACGTGATACCCCAAAGTGGACTTCAATATTGGCTTAATATGAAGTTTTTCTAATTCCTTTAGAATTTTTCTTTCATATTTGTAATTCGCGACTAGCAGCGAGGCGTCATTTAATTGACGATGATGTGGGTGTTGTTATTTGAATATTCAACGACCGAACGTGCAAGCGTTATTTCCTGGTGTTTCTTAATTTTACAAAATTCCATTCAAAAATAAATGTAAAGAATTGACGTCAGCCTCTAAGGCGTTGATTAATTAACGCCATTTTATGAAGGCGTCATTTCCTTTTTTAAATATGGATAGTCGTTTATTTCTAAAAATTGATCCAGGAATCAGCGGCTGCGTGCGCGGTCGTCATTTCAATTAGCGACCACCATGAGGTCGTCATTTTAGTTTCCATCTCCATTTCGTCTGCTGCCTTCCCGTGAAGCATCCTTCTTCATTTTAACACCATATTCGATTGGGGAAGGGGGATCCTTGTTGGAGGATTGCTATCCTATTAGAATAAGGATTTTTGGCCTTATAAATACCCCACGGCTTCCTTCGCGTGCGAGAGGTTGCATATACAACACCCAGACGAACAGAGAGAGAAGAGAGCTTTCTTTTCTGCTAACAATCTTTTGCAGGTTTTATTCTTGACGGCGTTGTTCTTCCTTAAGCACTCCCCTTCCTGCTGCGGCCAAAGTTTTTTTTTTTGAATTCTTCTTTACTACTGCTAGCAACAACAGAAGGGCGCCCCTCCTCCTCCTTTTAGTTATTTCTTGTTATTAATCGCATCTCACGCATCCCTCTCTCTAGCTCTTTTGCTAGAGATATTCTCTGCATATTATATTACGTGTTTGCATCATAGCATACATATTCCACACCCTTTTCACACCTCTTAGGGGTTTTTAAACAAACACACAAGGTGTGTTCATGCTTATGTTGCGTAGTTCTTTTTTCTTAGAGCATTGATACTACACTTTGGCTAATCCATATTTGCTTATTTTTGTTTGTCTTGCAAGGGTAATCAAAATAAAAACCCCCTTCATCGGCCGGCCGGTAGAAGGAGGAAGGAAGAACTCACAATATCACCCGCTTTCTCACAAGGTACATGCGATCATCCTTTTAATTTTTGAGGTAACCCCTCTGACGATCACCCTCCTTAAAGCATCACATGCTCCTTTTATTCTTTTCTTTATTTCCACATCATGCATGCTTAACTCCATCTATCATTTTTCCTTAATATCTCCCCCTTCTTTTTAAAGAAATTTTAAATTTCCTTTCTTTTTAAAATGTCTATGTGACACGTTCACAAATTGTCGATCATGGTGGGACCCTTGATGTTTTTGTTTTGATTACCCCTCCATCGGCACCCACGTGTGCCCCTCCCTTTGGCACCCTCGCGTGCCCCTCCTTTGGCACCCACGTGTGCCCCTCCTTAGTGCTCCATGTAGCACACTCCCCTTGTGCACCACGTGCACATCTCCTTATGCACCACGCGCACATCTCCCACTGGATTAGCCAATTTTTGAATTGTCCATAACATTTTTAAGAAAAGAAATTTGATTTCTCTTAGTTTTCATCATTTTTTGTTCTCTGGAACTGATTAGCAACTGCCCCGCAGCCGTTATTTTTGCATTCAGCGACCGCTCACAGAGGCACTGTTTCCATTTATTTTTTTCAACATTTTCATCATTTTTATAATCAACGCCCCTCCACAGAGGCGTCATTCCTGCATTCAACGCCTCACACCAAGGCGTCAATTCTGCCGTTACTGTTGATTTTCTTGTCCTGATCACTGTTCACTGATATCTGACGCCCCTCCATAGAGGCGTTATTTGCATATTCAGCGCCTCACCCCAAGGTAATATTTTACTTTTCTGTTCACTGTTTGCCACTATTTACAGTGATTAGCGACTGACACTTAGTCGCTGTTTATTGAGACCGTGACTTCTGTCAGGTCGTCATTTTGTTCTGTTGTTCATAGAACCTTGGTTATTACTGTTATCTTCATCTGTTGGCTTCATTTACTGATTGTTTGATTACTACTGCTTGATCTGCCCGCATTAGCTTGCATTCTCGGGCATTTGGTTGAGAGACCTCCTCTCTCTACACTTCTAGGATTCCACACCCTTTTCTTGGAATTGGAACGACCCTCCATTGAGCATTCCGTCTCTTTGGACTGGAAATTCCTTTTCCAAGGCCTCCGTAAGTCCCCGCACCCGTGGAATTCCCTCACGGACGCCGGGCCGGTTATACCACTTGAAGTACCCGGAGTTTAGTTAACCCATACGTTGGTAAGGAGAGAGAAAGAACTTAGTTGACCCAGAGATTACACTCAAACTTGAAACTAGGACCCACATTGAAGAGAGAGAATTGATCACACATTTAAAAATCCACTTTAATCTCAAAAGAGAAACTTAAAACTTTGGGTTCATTACAACTTGAGTGAAAAATTTGTTTGATTGGGTGATTATCTCTTACTTATACTTGTTGGTTTGAAATATTTTCTCTCCTTAAAAATGCAACTCCGTTCAGGTAAAATCATTAACATGGCCAACTATGGGTATTCATATGATGGTCATAAGGAGGGTCAATTTGACCAATCCTATGAGGTCCCCCCTCTAGATTCCACTCATTATGAGGGAAATTATGCCCCCTCTCATGCTTAATATTCCCAAGTTCATGTGGTTGATACCACTTCTCAAGAGGTTGAGCCTTCCTCCCAAGATCAACCTACCACACAAAACACATCTGGGGATGTTGCCCCATCTTTCAATCTTAATGATTTGATCCATGCTTTGTCTCAACTGGATGATTCCCAACGTCAGGTGGTTCAGGCCGCCCTAAAAGGAAAATCTGTCCCTTCATCTTCAAACCCCCCTCAGGCCACGGGTGGCCATCCATCTCTTAATGACCAGGTGGTCTCACAGAAAATTCCTTCACGTCCACCAACTCCTATCGTGGCTACGCCGGCTCAACCGGCAAGCCACTCAGTGGTTAGGCCCCAATATCCTCCACCTCCCCAAATCTTAAGGAGGCCTATGCCAAATATGCTCCCTTCTAATCTGGCCCCGGTCGAGTCCGACACCAACATCATACTCCTCTAGAAGATAGCTAGTATGGAGGAGCAGCTTAAGAAGGTCACTGCACCGAAGAATGCTCCAGAGATTGCTCTCCCCACTTTGCCAGTTTTTCACTTGCCTCCTTCCGAGATGCCGAATTTCCGGCGCTACAATGGAACGGGTAACCCGTTCATTCATTTGAAAGATTTTATGTACGAGACTTCATTCTGGCAAGACAACAAGATCTCCCTGGCCTATTTATTTAAAAGATCTCTAGATGGCCCAGCACTTGAATGGTTCTATTCTTTGGAGCCGGCCGAAGCTGGTGATTTTGATATTGTTCAGCGGAAATTTCTACAGAAATATAAGGACCGTGTGGGTCCATCTTTGTCAGTCACAGATCTGGTTGCTGAGAAGATGAAGCCCGATGATGACTTCATCTTGTTTGCCGATAGGTGGAGGGCTATGGCTGAGAAATTGAAAGACACACTTTCAGAAACAGAATAGGTTAAGATGATTATATCAAATTCTACTCCACAGTTCCGTCATATTCTGGCCATGAATAGGCTAAGCACTATGGAAGAGCTCTATGAGAGAGCTAGATACATACAGACCCAGATGAAAGACTCGCCCATCATGGGCATGTTTGAATAGAAACCAAGGCTGGTCAGGAAGACCACCAATGTCAATAATAGCGGTGGAACAATCGAGGGCACCGTAACTAATGAGCAGGTAGGCGTGGTTGGCAACCCCACACCTTTCCGCCACCCTAACCCAAGACCTCCACAACCTCCACAACAACTCCCCTTCTTTAACCCTGCTCCCCAAGCAAACAGCCCCCCTCGACCCTTCCATCCTCCTCCACAAAATCAAGCCGTCCATCCAAACCCACCAGTTCCTCAACAATACCATCAAGTGCCACCACCCACCAACTATGGTCCCTAGCAGCCAAGAAGACCACTAGGCCCCAAAAGAGCCCAATACCCTCTGTTACCCGAGAGCCTTCCTGATATCTTTAATGCACTCATGGCCGCCAACCTGCTCACCTTTCCAAAGGAAAGAACGGCCTGGCCCGCTAACGTGGACACCTCTCGGTATTGTGTTTTTCATCGACAGCCTGGTCATAATATAGATCACTACTTCCATTTTAAAGATTATATTTATGACTTGAATGATCAGGGTGGTATTAATTGGGATGAGATGAGGTAGCTCATTACAACCTTGAAGGCAAGAAGACCTCCTCGACAGCAGCAGGCTTAGTAGCCGCCTCAACAGCAAGTTCAACCTCCTCCTCAACAGTAGCAAGCTCCCGCACCTCAACCGGACATGGGGATTGTCCATAATCCACTGCCAGAGCACCCTCCGAATCAACAAGTAAACCATGTTACCTCCTTCTATGAAGTGGAAAGAGGACAAGGGTGGCATGAAGAGAACGCCTCTGTCGGGGCTTTAAATCAAACTCCAACCCAACCACCCCGTCTGTTAAGAACACCTCTCCATCCGACGCCTTCTCTCCAACCCTCACGTCCCCTTTTACACACTCCTAACCAAATTCTCCCCACCACCACTAATCCCTTGCCAACTCGGCCACTCCTCATTCGACCTCCACCATCTTCCACACCACAACCAACTCCCCCTCCCATCACCAAATCCTCTCTCTTGCCATCTAGGCCACTCCTTATTCGCCCCTCGCCAACACCTAATCCCTCCGCTACCACCAATCCTCCGCCGCCCACAAACCCTTCATTTCTACCCAGACCCCTTCTCATTCGGCCTACACCTCTTTCAGCCATTCAGGCGCCCCCTACCCCTCCTACTATTGCCTCTCCTGCTACCACTACCTCTCAGCCAACAAGGTCCCTCATAAGGGTTCCTTCTTTGGTCACTCCACCAATGCCTGTCAATCCTAATATCCCCTCTTCATCCATCAATCCTCCACCTACCCACAACCCGACAGAGGCGCGATCATCACAAATCACAGTGCTCCGCAGTGGATGGATGTTCCATCGTGTATTTCCGCAAAGGGAGCCAGAGCCCACACAGGGGTAAGAAGAACAAGAGCAAGAACAGGAATCCATACCGGGCGTACAATATGACTTGCTAAAGCACCTAGACAAGATCCCGACAAGGATTTCCATTCTAGAGCTGATAAAGAGATCCACCGTTCACCAGCAAGCTTTGAAAGAATATTTACAAAAGGTGATAGTTAATGAGGACATTCCGGCTGAACAGATTATGTCAGTTTTGACACCGGCATGTGGTCAGCCAGCTATTATTTTCCATGAGCATGAGTTAGCTCCAAAGCCAGCCAGGAAATATGCCCTATGTATCACAGTTGACATCAATAAAGTGGCAGTTAAACAATGTTTAGTTGATACTGGAGCATCCATTAATGTGCTGCCGCCAAGCACTTTGAAGATGTGTGGCATCCCGGACAGTCAGATTCGGCCATCTACCATTACAGTGACTGCCTATGATAACACGAAGAAGCCGCCTTTGGGCATTATTACTTTAAAAGTTGGGCTGGGTCTAATCTCGATCACAGCGGACTTCTATATTCTGGACATAGATCCAACCTTCAATGGCATTTTGGGCCGCCCTTACATTCAAGAGCTTGATGTTGTGCCCTCCACTAATCACCAATGCATAAAGTTTCCTCATAAAGGGTGCATCATCAAAGTCACAAGCATGCCTATTCTGCCATCAGAAGATATACACTTAGCAACATTAGTACCTTCCATATGGCCTTCCAATAGGCCTTTGCTCTCAGTGTTAGATGTTACCGACCCGCGGCAGGATTTGTTAAGGCCTCCAGTCACAACACTTGCATCAGCTTTAATGACACCCCTACCCCCCAAGGGAAAGAAGAAGAAGAATATGATGAATATCCCAGGTTGGAATATTTTAATGAAAATGGGGTACAGAACCGGCAAAGGCCTTGGTGTTAACCTCCAGGGCAGAGTGAAGCCCATTAGAAATTACAAGCTCATTCCCCGAGGTGGCTTCGGGTACAAAGGGCCAGGCAAGGAACATGGTAAATATGAAGGAGAGCCATGGGCTGTTATGACCTCCACTCTCAAGACAGATAGACAGCCCCTCACATGGACCCTACAAACACACTTTGTAAAAGGGGGTACTCAATATGATGAGCAAACCACATTAGTTACTTCTATGCTGGACCACCAAGATGTACATGCACGACAGTTTGCTCGCCATATAGCTCCATTGGTCACATACAAAGCTCTGGAGTCTTTAAGGCCTGATAAAAGAAGAAAGATGGATGACCCAGAATGTGAATGGTACCGATGGTTTGATATGAATGACATCGACATTGCTCTAAGCTGTCTATTCATGCCGACTGATCCGGAATGGCCGCCGCTTATTCATGAGTTAATAGAAAAGCCGACAGTGATTACAGATAAGAGGCAGCTTTTAAGCAACTATATAGATACTGGAGAGCCAGATGTGCCATATGAAGAAGGCTTCACTGTGGATAGGCTGTGGGCCGACCTTTTCTCTCTTAATTCTGTGCATCTGTCACTTATCACTTTCTGGTGCTCCAAGATGTTGTTCCCCGATATTCCTAGACCACCCGTGGTCTTGATACTCTTTCTCCGGATTTCTTTCAAGTTTCTTCAATTCCTCCTTTGCTCCTCGAGCAGTTTTCTCAACTCTCCATTGCGCCCCCGCGTGGGAAATCTCTTCTCCAATCTTTCTCTAATCTTACAATCTCAACACAACCTCCTACCCCTTCCTCCCATTACTTTATTCTTGAAAACGAAAAAAAAATGCCAAAATTCAAACTTTCCAATCTTCCATCTCTATTGAAGAGACCTCCTATCTTGCTCAAGAGTGTGCCCCGATCCAAGGGCCGCTCTTTCAAGGTTCGTTAGCGGACCTCCTTTTCTCCTCTGGTGAGAAGGCCTCTCCTATATCTCCTCTTGTACCTGCTGCATCTTCCTCTTCTTCTTCTCTTCCTCCTCTAGGTCAGGGTAGTTCATCTAGCTTGTCATCTTGTTCCTCTCCCTCTTCATCTTCTTTCAAGAGTCTTGGGGTAGATACTCATAAGAAAGCCAAGGATAGACAGATTCCCCGTAGATTCTTGCTAGATCTAGCTAGAAGATGCCGGGCATGTTTAGCTCTTCTTGAGTTTCTAGAGGATCCGATACTCCTGCCGGATTTAGAATGTGAGGATATAAGTTCTATAGATGAAGGGTTTGGTGTTTATGAGATCATAAATGATGAAGACCCTATTGAAGAGGGGGATGACGAATACGAAGAATATGAGGACGAGGCTGATGCTTTTGCTAGTGGCATGAGGAGATTTGACGAACCATCAGCCTCAGTAGAAGAACCCACCAAAGAGATCAATCTGGGTACCGAGGAAAACCCTAGGATCGTCCTCATCAGCGAAAACTTGCCGCCTTCCGAAGAAGAGGCCCTAATTCAAGTTCTTCAAGAATACAAGGACACGTTTGCATGGAGTTACGAGGATATGCCGGGTCTGAACCCTGCGCTTGTTGAACACCGTCTCACACTTAAGCCAGGATTCGTCCCGGTCAAGCAACGGTTAAGACGTTTCCACCCTCACATGGCATTAAAGATGAAAGAAGAGGTCGACAAGCTTCATAAGGCTAGATTTATTAGAGTCATCATCTATCCCAATTGGGTGGCTAACATCATCCCGGTAATGAAGAGGGACGGAAGAGTCAGAATTTGCATAGACTTCCGGGACCTTAACAGTGCGTGTCCTAAAGATGATTTCCCCCTCCCTCACATAGATGTGCTGATTGATAATACAACAGGGTATGAGGCCCTCTCTTTTATGGATGGCTTCTCTGGTTATAATCAGACCCGCTTGGCTGAGGAGGATCAGATTAAGACCTCTTTTACTACACATTTGGGAGCTTATTGTTATGTGGTCATGCCGTTTGGGCTCAAGAATGCCGGAGCCACTTATCAAAGGGCCATGATGGCTATCTTTCATGACATGATCCATATTTTTATAGAGGTGTACGTTGATGACATGGTAGTGAAATCAAGAACAAAGATTGAGCATCCTAGGGTTCTGGCCAAGGCCCTGCAAAGAGCACAGGAGTATCAGTTGAAGATGAACCCCAAGAAGTGCGTGTTTGGTGTTTCATCGGGAAAATTTCTTGGATTCATAGTCAGTAAGAGGGGTATTGAGATTGATCCCAACAAGACACGGGTAATAAGAGATATGCCTCCTCCCAGGAATTTGAAGGAAGTTCAAGGATTGATCGAGAGGTTGCAGTTCATTTGCCGGTTTGTCTCCCAACATTCACAAAGGTGTAGGCCATTTTACGAGCTTACTAAGCCGGGAGTCAAATTTAATTGGGATGACAAGTGTCAGGCAGCCTTTGACGGACTAAAGGATTATTTGGGCAATCCCCCTATCCTGAGGCCGCCAATTCCAGGCAAACCACTTGTTCTTTATGTTTCTGTCCTGGATGACTCTGTAGGTGCTGTCTTGGCACAAGTTGATGAAGAAGGAAAAGAGAGGGCAGCCTACTACTTGTCTAAGCTTCTTAACCCCTGTGATCAGAGATACTCAGCCATGGAGAAGACTTGTGCTGCTTTAGTCTGGGTAGTGCAGAAGTTGAAGCATTATTTCTTAGCTCACGAGGTTCATCTTATAGCTCGCATGAATCCTATCAAGTTTCTCCTTGAAAAATCTATCCTCACTGACCGATTGGCACGATGGCAAAGCTTCCTTTGTCAGTTTGATATCATTTACATTCAGCAAAAAATGATTAAAGGCTATGCCATAGCAGAACATCTTGCTCATCACCCTCTCCCTAGATTTGACCCTGTTCGCTCGGAGTTTCCAGATGAGGAACTAATGTCCGTCAATAAGTCCGATTCGATGTGGACGTTACATTTTGATGGAGCTCGGAATTCACAAGGAAAGGGGATCGGCATCGTTCTCCTATCACCTGAGGGTATCACTATTCCACTTGCCTCTCAGCTAGCATTTCTAGTCACAAATAATATAGGTGAGTATGAGACTCTTCTGGTCGGTCTACAGGCCGCTCATCAATTCGGTGTTACCCAATTGCGGATTATAGGTGATAGTCAGCTTATTCTTCGCCAAGTGCTTACCAAATGCCGCATGCTCAATCCTAAACTTAAACCCTATCAGAAACTGACTTCCACTTATGCCAAGCTTTTCACCAAACTAATCTTCATCCATGTTCCTCGAGATCAGAACATTCTAGCCGATGCTCTTGCTTCTCTTGCATCCTCTTTGGTTTTCCTTCCCGAAAGGGACTTCCATTCGATCATTGTTCACAAGTGTCTCACTCCTTCTATTAAAGATCCATCGTTCCTTAGTGTTGAGGAGGTGCTCAAGAAGTTTAAGGAAGGAGGAATCATTGAGAATAAGGAGATTATGTTATTAGATCTAGAGGAGGAGTTGGATGATGAAGAGAAGCCGTGGTATTACGAAATTACTATCAATCTTATCCTAAAGAGGCCACGGCTGAAGAGAAGAAAGCCATTAGAAGAGTTGCTCAGAGATACACCTTTGGTTGGAGGTATGCCCTATAGAAGAGGTCTCACTGGAGTCTTGCTCAGATGCCTCGACGATGACGAGTCTTGGAAGGTCGTGGAAGAGGCGCATTCAGGAGTGTGTGGCGGTCATGTCAATAGCCAGATGCTAGCTAAGAAAATCCTTAAATTAGGCTTCTATTGGCCCACTCTAGAAGAGGACTGCTCTATCTATGTTCGAAGGTGTGTCAAGTGCCAACTGCACGCCGATAAAATTCATACTCTTGCTTCTTCACTCCATCCTATGTCTTCCCCATGGCCTTTCTCCATGTGGGCTTTTGATATCATTAGACCTCTTGGTGATTCAAACCTCCTCGCAAAACTGAAATCATTTATACTAACGGCCACGGAGTACTTCACCAAGTGGGCGGAAGCGGAAGCATGCGCGGAGATCAAAGCGTCAACCGTCTGCAAGTTCATAATGAAGAATATCATTGCAAGATTCGGCATCCCGAGTACCATCGTCACCGACAATGGACCACAATTCATCTCTCAAGAGCTTCAGGACCTCTGCAACATGTATAACATTGCATTAGATCATTCATCTCCTTATTATCCGCAAGGCAATGGACAAGCAGAGGCAACAAACAAAACTCTAATCAAAATCATCAAGAAAACGTGTGAAGCTAATAAATTTGCGGATTGGCCAGAAAAAGCTGGTGGAAGCTCTTTGGGCCTACCACATTTCCATTCGTACTCCTACTGTGTAAACTCCTTTCGCCCTTACTTATGGAATGGAGGCAGTAGTTCCTTATGAGATTCTTATCCCCTCTCTTAGAGTACAATTAGACAAGGAGTTCTCTATTGATGAACGCCGTAAATCTCTCCTTGCTCAGTTGGAACTTTTGGATGAGAAACGTTTGGCCGCCGCCGATCATGCGTGCGTTTATCAAAATAGGCTTTCGTGTTTTTATCAAAAGAAAGTAATCGAGAGAAAATTTAAAGTCGGTGAAATGGTAATCAAAAGGATTTTTGTAAAACCGGGTGGACCTCGTTCAAAACTCCAACGGAATTGGGAAGGGCCTTACGTAATAAAAGAAGTTTATCCTGACAATGCTTATAAATTGGTTAACACCGAAGGGGAAGAACTGGCTCAACCTTGGAACGGTCTGTATCTGAAAAAGTACTACCCTTAAGTCTTTGAAAACAAACAAAAGCAAATATAAAAAATAAAAAAATAAAAAATAAAAGAAAAAAATTGAAAACTGCAGGCTGGCATGGTGCATAGGTCGCGGAACCCGAAAAATCAAGATCCTAATTCATTCTTCAGTCTTGAAAATTTAGTGTAGGGTCAATACCTGCACACACTACACATTTTGCTCTTAAACTCAAGCGGCTCAAAATTTGAGGAAGGTCAGAGCCAAACTAAGAGTGTAGAAAACTTTACATATTCTCTTCTCTTCGGTTCACGAGAGGGAGTATGAGTCAAGGAATGCTAACCAAACCTACCCGCCGCCCTAGTAGGTGGAAGTCAGGGCCCAAAATAGAAAAATATGCTATAAAGCCCAAGTATAATTATGTCTTTATTTTGCTTAAAAGAAAAGAAAGAAAGCTGCGAAAGAAAAGCATGACAAGAGGGCAAAATCTCCGTAGGGAAAACCCTGGTCGTACGCATGCATGAATAAGGGCAAAAATGCAATAAAATTTCCCTAAGTCGAAGACCGAACCCCAACAGGCACTAGAGTAGGGGAGGAAAGCTTCCTAGTTCTTTGAAACCTCTCGTGAGCTTCCTCAATTTATTCTTCATCTCCCCCTCTATGGTATGTTATAAGCTCGAAGGATGGCAAAGACCGACTAAGAAGGATGAGCCGCAAGAGGATATGAGTAAAAACACAAGCCATCAAGCACGTTGACCCTTTGTTAAATCATTTAAGAATTGTTAATGAATTTAGGATGGTAATTGTGTAAGGATTCAAAACTCTTTGGTGCCATGCTAAGTCTCACAAAAAAAATAACGTCCTCTTTAGGGACGTCATTTACACCTCATAAAAAAAACAAAAAAAATGGTTTTTTTATTGACGCCCGCTCGCGATGGCGTCATTTCAATAATTAGCGACGTTTGTTCATGTCGTCTTTTAAAATGAAAATAAATAAAAATGGTTTTTTCAATTACGCCCGCGTAATAGGGCGTCAATCCTGATTAACGTCTTTTGGTAGGGTCGTCATTTAAAAGAAAAGGAAAAAAAGAGAAAAATTGAAAAAAAGAGGAAAAAAGAAAAGATAAAAGGAAGAAGAAGGGAGAATTTCTTGAAGAAGTCCATTGCTCTTGCCATGTCATCTTTCTTGGTTGCATTATTGTGTGGGCATTCTTTTATTTCAAGTTTTGCATTTGCTTGCTTGCATGTTGCATTTCTCCTATCCTTTATTATTTGCCTGGATTAATTGAAAGCTTGGCCCCTTGACCCATCGTCAAGGTCAAAGTAGTGACAATCCCTTGCTTATTTGAGCAAGGGGCCAAGCCGAACGGATGAATTAATCTGTTTGTTTCAAGTGTGAACTACAGGCACAAGAAAAAAGGAAAGAGACAAAACAAGTACACGAGTGCTCAAGTCAACAAACTCAGATAACATCAAAATCTCATATAGATATATATAAATATCTGAGCATAAAAATAATGCAGGTGGAGGAGTACAACGAGTCTCTCTCTAGCTCTCGCCTCCACCCTCCACCCTCCTCTCTCCTACTCTCTACCTCACCCTCGTCCTGGTGACGAGCCCGTGGAGGGGGCATGGATCCCCGGGAAGCAGCTGAAGCTCGAGCCTGCTCCTCCACCTCGTTCCTCAGCCTTGTCGAGGAACCTGCCAAGTAAGCCATGCTGGCAAAGGCGCTCGAGTGTCCCTCAGCTCGCGCACGCTCTCTGCCCCTATGAAGGCGCTCCTCTGTCACTCGATGCCGCTCCGGTACGACGCCCAGCTGCGTCCTCAGGTCCGCGAGTTCACGCTCGCGTGCTACATGCTCCTCTCTCTCCCGAGTCTGCTCTGCCGTCCGCTCCTCCCTCTCTCGGGCACGCTCTCTCCTCTCCATCTCTAAGAGGAGCCTCATCTCTGACACCTCGCGCAGTAACTCTCCATGCTGCCTCTGCGCCTGCTCAAGCTCGGCAACCCGCTGATCACGGATGGCAACCTCGGTGTATGCTAGCGCTATCTGCCTCCTCGCCTCTGCTAGCTCTGTGACCTACATGCATCATATTATATTAATATCATTGAATTTTTGAAAGTAAATAATGCACATGGATATTGTTTTTACGAACTAACCTGCGCAGCTAGGTCACGCTGTCCTGCCTCAACGCAAGTAAGCGAGGCTCGGAGCTCCTCAGTCTGTAACAACACAAGTTTTTACAAGCACATTATGATATATCAGAGTGCATTTATGAGTGTGGTTCTAAGCTTACCCGTGCTGTAAGGTCGCGCTTCCGCGGCCTCGGCCCTCGCAACTACTCCTGCAAGCTGCTCCTCTAGTGGAGTGGCCTCTGTACTCGGCCCCCTTGAGCTGGAAGCCCCTCCTGCAACTCCTGCCGCCGCCCCCTGCTGGGCACGCTGCATTCATTAAGATTGTTAGTGGCTAATCATCAATGATTCAGGAATCATTTTGCATATAGATAAAAGCACTCACCAAAGTCTCCAGATCCGCTCGTGTGGCTGCCAGCTGGGCCTCTAAGCTGTGAAGATGGACTTGCATGTCCATCGCCGCCACATCCCGTGCATCATGCATTCATTACATATTAGTTGCATAATAAACATATATCATTTACAGAAAAATAAGAAAGGAAAAAAGAAAAGAATATGCATTCATACATACCCTTGTGACCCTCATCTGGGGTCGGCCGGCGTAGACCTCCCAGTAGACACGGAGGTACTCTGAACTATCCGCCGCCTGTGAAGTGACCCGTGTCCCGCTGCGCTGCCAGTCGGCGTACTGGTCCAGGAATCGGATCCTCCAGTCGTCGCCTTTGTGCGTCCGCGGGTCTTCTCCCGATCCCTGCGAGGCTCTCCAACCTCGACCCACTCCTGGTGTAGGCCGAGAGTCCTCATCGCCAGCCTAAGCCGTAATGGCTCGATCTGATTCAGGCAGTGAACCCAAAGCTCACGTCCAAAGCGAGGTCGGCCCGCTACGACCCAAGGCTGACCCTCCTCGGTCATACCCTGGTAGGGCCTCCAAACCACCTGGATTCACATCATGTCATCATATATCATTCATATGCATATCATTTCATCATATTTCATAAAGCAGGAAATGAAAGGAAATTGCATCATATTTAACATACGTACCAGTGTGGCGGGGTAGTCACAGAACTCCCGCCGAAGAACACGCAACTCGTAGGCGTGTGGCGCTCCAGTCACGAGCGGTAACCACCGTTGTGCTAGTGGGAATGCCCCCTCGTCTCCGGGTCGGGGATCGGCACGGCCCATCGGCATGTACAAGTAGCTCCACACCTACATCCATCAATTGCATTAGTAAACATTCATATGCATAATCATAATCATAAGCATTTAAATAGACAAAAGAGCATGCATACCTGAAGAAAAGGTGAGAAGCCACTGACTGTCATCTCTCGGCCTGTCCCCATGGACAGATCCGCCATCAGGTGCGCCAGCAAGGCGGCTCCCCATGCGTACCTCCCTATTCCCTCCAAGTCCTCAAGGATGCCCAAGAATTTGCAGTTGATGATATCCCCCTTCGTGCTCAGCAATAGCCTCCCGAGCATCAAGAACAGAAACCTCCTCAAATCTCGGTCCGCTTGCTCTCTCTGAGCCGGGTCCTGGCAATAGGCAGCCCAGGCTCTCCCAATCAACCTCTGTGAAAACTGCTCTAGGGACTCCCTCGGTCTCTGCCTAGAGTCCCCTAATCCCATAGCTATGGTCAGGTCAGTGCGGTAGATGGTCCTACACTCCCTAGGGGTCTCTGCTATCGTCTCTAGCTCTAACAGTCTCCGGGCTAACTCCCCATAATCTGGAAGGGTCACTCCACTGACTGCCTCCCCATCTACTCTCAACTCGGTGATCCGGGTGATGTCCTCCAAACTCGGTACCATGTGCCCCCACGGCATCAGAAATGCCCAACTAGTCCTATCCCACCTCTCTTTAAGAACCTGGATCAAGGGTAGGTCGGGGCGAATGGGTTCTATGCTAAGGAAAGGACCAAACCCCATTGCCTCTATCCTATATCTCTGGAAGTCTGGTAACCCGTAATAAGCTACCCGGACTTGGACCCATGAGATCCGAGTCCGCATCAATCCCTGCCAAATAAGAGGAACATAAATACATTCATATATGCTAGTGGAAATTCATTTGCTGTTGAAATCCTTTCACTATCTGAATTGACAACCACACTGTGGCCGTCAGTTGTTGAATTGACGCCCCTATGGGGGGCGCTATTTCTGAGGGTGTTTCGGTTTTGATAATTGTTTCCATGATAAAAATAAAAATTGACGACCACCCAAGTGGCCGTTGTATGCTGAATTGACGCCCATGTGGGGGGCGTTGTTTTCATGGGGTGTTTTTGAATCGACAGTAAAACAATGGATAAAAATGGCAGAAAAATGAAAGGAAATGATGAATACATATAATGGTTGTTAAATCACGACAAGGGTCAGGGCGTTATTTTGTGAATTATATCTTTTTAGAAAACGACATGGAAAATGAATTGACAACTTGTGGTAGGTCATAGTTTGAATTGACAACACCGCCATGGGGGTCATTTCTCTGGTTTTCTGGTTCATCGTCTACCCTTCACCAAGGGCTATGAAAATTAAGAAAAAAAGAAAGAAAAAATGAAAATCAAAAGAAATGAAAGCCTAGGGTTGGGGCACCAACCTTGCTTCGTTCAGGTGTCATCAGGCCTCCTCGCAGTGGCTGGCGAGGACGAGGAACTGCTGCCGCTGGTGCTTCTTCTTCCCCTTCGTCTTCTTCCTCGTCTTCATCTTCGTCATCGTCTTCCCCTTCATCTTATTCCTCGTCTTCGTTATCTTCTTCTTTGTCTTCTCCTTCTTTTTCTTCTTCGTCTTCTCCGTTGTCCTCTCCCTCTTCTTCTCCTCCTTCAACGTTTTCTTCTCCTCCGGCTTGCTCCGCCGCTGGAGCGTCCTCGGCTGCCGCGGGAGGAACTTCCTCACCGGCGGGTTGATCATCGCCTAGGTCGACGACGTCGGGGGCCATGACCCGTTGTCGTTTGCCGAGGCCAGCCATAAGGTTAGGGTTTGAGGGGGGGAATAGAAATGGAGATGGAACATGAAGCACCGGTTAGGGTTTGGTGGAGAGTAGCAGTGAAAGAGATAGAGCGAAGGAAGAAGAAGAAAAGGTGTAACGAAGGAAGGAGAAGAAAAGAGGAAAGTAGGGCGGTTATATTCGAAAAAATTGACGCCATAAGTAGCATTGCCCTTTCTGTAATTGACGGCCACGTTCAAGGCGCTGTTCCAAGATTTGACGGCAGTGTGCGAAGGCGTCATTTAACATTGCATGGGAAATTGAGCTGTCGTCAGAGCATTAATGGGAGAATTTAATTGATGTGAGGAAAGTAATCATTACTCTTTATAATTGACGACAATGCACGGAGGCGTCATTTGTTTAAGGCACGACTTACGTTAAGGCGTCATTAACGGAAAATCTGAAGGACTTTTAAAATAATCAACGCCCATTTGGTGGGGCGTCAGTTAATCAACGCCTACTTGCGAAGGCGCTAATCATGGTTTTAAATTGTTTTTTGGGGAAAATTGATTAAAGTAATTGACGGTGTGGTTAAAGGCGTTGTTTTGAGAATTGACGGCTTTCTGTATGTCGCGTCTCAGAACAGAAAGACAGAAACTGATTAAATTAAGAAGAATTGATCATATAAAATGTTTTCTTTGGCTCAATTAAGGAGAGATCCTTTATTTCATCAAAGAAAGAAAAACATTATTATGTCAATGAGCCACCTTGGGTCTCAATCCCCTAAGAGCTATTACATAAGCTTTCCATTGCTCTTTGTCTTCCTCAACCCTCTCCGTGGGTTGATGTAGCTTGTTGATCTTCCATATAGCTTGAATAGTCTTGATTTCCTCCTCCTCTTCATTAGAGCCAAGATCCCTCCTCTTGATAGGTGGAAGATGAGATGCCTCTTCAAAGTGGTGGCGTGGGAGGCCGATTTGTGGTAGGCATCGGTGAGCGTTATAGAGGATGAGCTCGGTGGCGCCCACTAGCCGAAGTTCCACTCCCGATGAGAGCCTTGTGCGGATGTTTTGTGTCTTGAGGAAGCCCGGTGCACATGTGAAGAGGTTCTTAGGCATCACCTTTAGGTGCTCTCTCCATTCCACTCTCTTCTTCACCTTTGGAACCCGGTTCACCACTCTCTCACACAATCCTAGTGAGCCCGTCATGTAGTGAAGATGACTTTTTGAGAAAATCCTAGAGGCTTGTTGAGTTTCCTCACAAGGGTCAAACTTTAGGTGGAGATCTACCCAACTAGAAAATAAGAGCATGGATCTATATAGGGGCCTCCCCATAGCCGCCGAGGCAAGCCCACTATAGAGATAGGCTAGCACCACCGGTCCTATTCTCTCTCTTTCCCAAATGCTAGCAATAGCACTCAATTGTGTTTCTTCTAGAAAATCTTCTAATGAGGGGAATAGAAGTGCCCCCGCCAAGCATATTACAAAAGCTTTTGTTACCTTCTCTAATTCATCCTCTTTTGCTTGATCCATTCTCTTGTAGACCCATGCCGCAAGCTTCATGAGGTTGATACGTTTTGTAGCTTTGATTTGGTTCACCATGTTGGAGCTTGAGATCAAATTTGATAGCATCTCATGAGCACTTAGGCTTTTTGGCATGATGCCATCTTTCCTTCATTTCCTTGGTTCATCCTTTTCAAGCCTAGGAGCATCTCTACTTCTTCTAAGAGTATGGTGGCTTCAAAGGTAGAGAATAAGAAGGTATGAGTGGAAGGGTGCCATATCTCTAAGAGGGCTCCCATGGCCGCCCAATCTAAGTGTACATCGTCATAGTGCTTTGCATGGGTCACTAATCCTAGGAGGTGCCATCTAGAGAGGTAGGATCTCATGTCTAAGGAGAGTTTGGAGAGAAGAAGGGGTAGCCACTTGTTATTGGTGTATCTTCTTGCACCCGGAATGCTTGGGTAGTCCCGAAGAAAATAAAATAAAAGAAGAGGGGAAGAAAGAGGAGATTATGATCAGAATTTTAGAGAAGGAAGGGGTAGATAGAAGTTCAATTCAAATCTTCATACTTACTTGATTCATGGCGATTCTTCCATTAATATGACCTGCAATATCAGAAATTTTGAGAAATGCCATTTTTGATTTCTTTGAAGGCCTTTGCATCATTCTATCCATCTTCTTCTTTGGTTGAAAAGAAAACTTCTGTTCTGTTGCTATTTCTCTATTTTGCTGTTGAATGTTTCGGCTAACAGGAAGCTTTCAGTTTGATGGGTTTAGCAGAAGAAGGCCTCCCCTTTTATAATGTTTGAGGCCCTGGCAACTGTTCGAACAACGAAGTTTAAGTTCGCATGGAATTCAGCTTTTGGAGTTTTGTTTCCGAATAGGGAACGGAACGCCGGGACTTACAGTCAATTGACGACGAAGCTTTTGGCGTCATTTTATTGAATATCGACCCATTCAGTGTCATCATTTATTTAACGTCCCTTCGTGCAGGCGTCATTTGCATTCCGATTCCAAATTAAACATTGACAGGGATTAGCGACGTGTCTGCTATCGTCATTTGTGTGTTTAACGCTCCTTTGCGAAGTCGCCATTTCTTGAGCTATATATTTTGACCTATTTTATGGCTGTGAGGATATGTGATGAACTTGCACTCTATATCTTATCATATGATCCTATTTGAGTTAAATGAACTTGGTTAAGCTAATGATCTTTGAGCGCAGAAAAGAACAGGTTATGCAGGTCTCGAGGCGCTCGGGTCTGGTAACATCATTCCTTCCCTGTATGCATTGTTATTATATGGTATCTACTCTAATATAGCATATCAAGGATCTTGTGGTTCTGATGAACCTGGAATTTGAGTTCCCCTTCATCAAAAACAGTGATAGTTCCAGGGGATTCTTGATCACACGGATAGGCCGTTGGGTCATCTAAGGTTTGGGACAACGGTTCCACTTTTCTGAGTTGATGCGTGGATAAATGGGCTTCGGCTTAGTGCCAGCTTAGAGATCTGGATTCCTGACCAAATCTGGATGGTTTAGCAATATTATCCTTGATTATTTTCTATTTTTTAATTTATTTTAATTTTATTTTTTAGCCCAGCATGCATCATGTAGGACTTTGAGCTTAAATGATGAAAATCCTCATGTTAAGCCAGTAATGAGGGTTGCTTGCTCCTAATTTTAGTTTACATGGGATATTCCATTCAAAATCGAGTACTGTGTTCTCCTTGAAGCCGCTCAGGCTGGTTCCTTGAAAGCATTCGTTCATTGGATTCCTATCTCACTTCACTTTACCTTTTCTGCAAACTGTGGACGCCAAAAAATGTCGATGAGGATCATACGGCATGCACGTCTCGACACTCGAGAGCAAGCTGAAGATGGAAATGCCGAACAAATCTCATGCCTCGCCCGATCAGGATGAGAACCCGCTTGGTGGTCCGCTACCCGTTAAGGAAGCCCCCAAGGCAGAAGATACAACCACAACTCCACAGCCGTCCGTGCCGAGAGCTGAATCAAAGAAGAGTCGGGAACACCGGTACAGCCTCAGTATGCACCGAAAGTTACGTAAAGTCTGGGATCAAGCCCCAAAGGCTGCAAATGGAATATTATAGAGGCCATGCATTGCAACTAGAACACTCCAGGAGCGCCAACACTCGAATAAATGGCTGCGACTTCGAAAAGAATCCATTTGAGGCTTAAAACGGCGTGAAAGGGCCTTAAACCGGCGCGCTCTAAACCGGCGCGCACCTTTAACATCTTAATCCGGCACGCCCCTTCAACATCTTAATCCGGCGCACCCCATTTTTTTCATTTTCCCTTGCTTGGCATTAGACCGGCGCGCCCCTCCTTGCTTGGCATTGAATCGGCGCGGCCCTTGTGTGCTGATAATCCGGCGCGCACAACTCTACGCCGTTTTAACCAAAGGGCCATCCCATCTATATTTCGATGCTCTGTTTCCGGATGAATCTCACACGAAGTCCAGAGAGGAGAAGAACAGTGGCATTCAATGCCCGTCCCATAGCCATTTAAAGATCGCAGAGCTGTGCACACCCCAACTCGACAGCGCAACGGTGGTAGCAGCAGAGGCCAGCACCGACGGTGGCAGCAGTAGTAGATCTCCAGACAAACCTACGAACATCCCGTCCTCGGATGAATGGCAGCGTACGGCGCGAACCAGCGGCATCCAACACAACGAGTCAACTCCCAGCGTTGCTGCGAGCAAGGCAGAGGTGGCGGGAATTCTCCCCCACTGGCCATTTCTACAAGGAACGCAACCTGTCCTATATATAGGTGGGTGAAAGAAGAAGAGAGGGTGGCTGCTCGAACCCCCTCGGCTGTATGCAGTGAAGAGAAGAAGAAAAAGAAAGAGGAGAAGGCCACCCGAAGAGAAGGAAGCTCCACCCACCCACGCCAGAGAGGTGAAGAAAGAAAGAGAGAGGAGAGTGAGAGTGAGAGGTGAGCTCGGAGGGGGAGGAGCTTGTGCTCCGTTCCCCCTCCACCATCGATGTATTCCCTCCTTTCCCTCTACTGTATTCTCCCCTTTTCTCGCTTTAGGGTAGATTCCCAGATGTATTTCCCTTTGCAAATGAATAAAAAGAGAAGTTCTTTTCGCAACATACGGTGTTCTTCTGCTTCCCTCTCTTTCCCTCTGCCTTCTCCTCATCCAGGCCCTTCGAAGCTTGCTTCTCCATAGCATGGCCTTCGAAGGAGTCCGTCAGGGGATGAACATTCATGGCCTCTCATGGCACACATTCGTCCCGCTTATGAAACCATCACCCGTGAGCTGTGGGAGTTCTTGAAGGCTAGTCCTCGAGCTTCATACACTCACTTATGGATTGTTGGACCGCCGTGAGGTCTACATTTTGAGGTTCACCTCGGAGCAATCCGTTTGGTGTTCCCCATGTTTCTCTGGCAAGCCTCAGTCCGGGGGAGGTGCTGCCCATTTTTCGCCAGGAACAAACGAACAAGCTATTCTCTGAGGGCCAGAACATCATATGTTGGCAGCCTCTGAACCAAACCGAACAATCCTGCACAATGAACACTTCTAATAAAACATTCATATTTTCATGCCAATCCACCTTAACAAACGACTAAAACACTTAAACTTCCTCTCCACAAACTCAACCTATCAATTCAATGAACAAATCAATCAACAGATTCACTTGCAGGTGAAAGAAAGAAGAAACAGAGCACGAAAGAATGAAATAAAACCTCGCAGGAGCTTAACCCGGCGCCCCCTAATCCGGCGTGGGCTAATACGGCGCGCTACCCCCCGCGCCGGATTAGCTCCACACTCAAATCCACTTCGGAATTCCTGAGCTCAAACCGGCGTGCCCCCTTTGTGATGCCCACAACCGGCGCGCCCCTCTCTTCTCCCTTATCCGGCGCGCCCCCCCTTCTTGCACCCATTAAACCGGCGCGCCCCTGTTCTCTCTTGGTATCTTCCTAAACCGGCATGCCTGAAAGGGAGAAATGATTAATTAAATGAGAGAAAAGACTTAAGGCTAATGAATAAAACTAATAAAAGACTTAAGACCCCGCGACCTGACCGCGCAGGTCGATCCGCATGCGAGGGCGCACGTTGGCGAGTTCGGGCTTCACACTTAACAATCTGCTTCCCTCGGACTGCGTATGAAGAAAAAAATGATGATGCCCCACTAGATCAGACTTGGATCTCGGGAGCTTTCGCCCGAACGTGACCACGATCCGATCTTATTCCGGGTCGATAGTTCGTTAGCTCGACCCGTCTTTTTCGGGATCCGATCCCGCACCCACATTAAACTTACCGTACCTACGGCAGACATCCGTACTGTTTTATCATCATCCGCGATGCTACTAATACGGACTTCCGTCCGAATAATGAATGGTCCGTTAGTGACCGACACGCATATACTGGGATCTGATCCCGCATTTGCATTAAACTTGCCGTACTCATGGTAGATATTTGTATGATTTGCCACCGTCTCTTATGCTACAAACACGGACCTTTGTCCGAACATAAAATGGTCCGTGTATGACCGACAAAATCCGAATGGAACGAGGTGGCCTCTCGTCCTCCCCGAACCCTACGCACGGGAACATCGATAAGACTGTCGTGAGTCATGCTTAGACCCCGGGTCCACCCAGATCATGGTCATTGCTTGACCCATATCCTCGGCCTATAGCCCGCTCCCTCTGAACACATACTGGTTCTGGGATCTGATCCCGGGACATCATTCCATTGCCCCTTGGCACCGGAAATACTGACGATGCCCAAGCGAGCCTGGCTTCGACCGCGGGGGGGGGGGGGGGGGGGGGGGGGGGGCACCGCAGTATGGTCGTAGCTTGATCTTGCACCGGGCGGAAAAACTCATCGGTTTCCGACCGCTCTAACCGGGATTTAACTGAATGTCTCATATCCCTTTAGACAATAAATTTGCCGTACCCGGCATACATATGCTCCGATTTTCCCGTGACGATTACGCGTTTCTCAAAACGGACACTCGTCCGAACATCAAATGGTCAACATACGACCGACATGATCTCGAATGCTTTATTCTCACCCTCGCACGGGGATTTTAATGCTTCCTAATAGACTTTCCATGTAACTAATTTCCCGGCCATGAGGCCCCTTTTCCCGGCGATTAATCAAGGGTGTTCCCCTCTCTGAGGGGATGTAAATGACGTCGTGACCTTCATGGCGCGGCGGGTTCCAGTCCCGACACGAACCACACAATCGTCTGATTAGTCAGATCGAGCGCACAATAAACCGTCACTTTGTGACTGGCACGTCCACGCACTTAATAAACACCAATAAACAAATAAACAACGAACTAAAATAAAAAGTGCGTCCACACAAACCCACCTTGGTTGTAGCACGTCCACATTGGCTGGTAACCGCTCTCCAATGGTGTCTTTCCTTTCGTGCTCGCGTGCACATTTCATTCATTAGCTTAGTTCTTTTCATCCAGTCGATCATTGCTTTCTCGTAATTATCCGAGGTTGTTTCATTCAGAATCCTGGAAAGATTTTCAACGCTTAGTGTCGGAGACGTGTCACATCACACCTTGGTATCTACTTTTCAGTCCGTTCCCACTTCATTTTCGCTCGTTGCACTTTCGCCTCATTTCGTCTCACTCCCCTGCAAAGCAGATGCCAAGGCGGAGCAGCTGTAGACACGCTAAAATCAACACTATGTTGAGTAAATCTCATGTCATCACGTGATGCCCCAAAGTGGACTTCAATATTGGCTTAATATGAAGTTTTTCTAATTCCTTTAGAATTTTTCTTTCATATTTATAATTCACGACTAACAGCGGGGCATCATTTAATTGACGGCGATGTGGGTGTCGTTATTTGAATATTCAACGACCGAACGCACATGCATTATTTCTTGGTGTTTCTTAATTTTACAAAGTTCCATTCAAAAATAAATGCAAAGAATTGACGTCAGCCTCTAAGGCGTTGATTAATTAACGCCATTTTATGAAGGCGTCATTTTCTTTTTTAAATATGGAAAGTCGTTTATTTCTAAAAATTGATCCAGGAATCAGCGGCTGCGTGTGCGGTCGTCATTTCAATTAGCGACCACCCTGAGGTCGTCATTTCAGTTTTCATCTCCGTTTCGTCTGCTACCTTCCCGTGAAGCATCCTTCGTCATTTTAACACCATATTCGATTAGGGAAGGGGGATCCTTGCTGGAGGATTGCTATCCTTATTTTAATCCTATTAGAATAAGGATTTTTGGCCTTATAAATACCCCACGGCTTCCTTCTCGTGCGAGAGGTTGCATATACAACACCCAGACGAACAGAGAGAGAAGAGAGCTTTCTTTTCTGCTAACAATCTTTTGCAGGTTTTCTTCTTCACGATGGTGTTCTTCCTCCAAGCACTCCCCTTCCTGCTGCAGCCAAAGTTTTTTTTTTGGATTCTTCTTTACTGCTGCTAACAACAGCAGAAGGGCGTCCCTCCTCCTCCTTTTGGTTATTTCTTATTATTAATCTCATCTCACGCATCCCTCTCTCTAGCTCTTTTGCTAGAGATATTCTCTACATATTATATTACATGTTTGCATCATAGCATACATATACCACACCCTTTTCACTCCTCTTAGGGGTTTTTAAACAAACACACAAGGTGTGTTCATGCTTATGTTGCGTAGTTCTATTTGCTTAGAGCATTGATACTACACTTTGGCTAATCCACAATGTCTTATTTTTGTTTATCTTGCAAGGGTAATCAAAGTAAGAACCCCCTTCATCGGCCGGCCGGTAGAAGGAGGAAGGAAGAACTCACAATCTCACCCGCTTTCTCACAAGGTACATGCGATAATCCTTTTGATTTTTGAGGTAACCCCTCTGGCGATCACCCTCCTTAGAGCATCACATGCTCCTTTTATTCTTTTCTTTATTTCTACATCATGCATCCTTAACTCCATCTATCCTTTTTCCTTAATATCTCCCCATTCTCTTTAAAGACATTTTAAATTTCCTTTCCTTTTAAAATATCTATGTGACACGTTCACAGAGTCGGGAAGGGAAAATCGTGATTTGGAATTTGAGCGCCAGATCTAGAGATTCACCACTTTATTTGGTGGTTTGTGGGTATCAAATGGTGCCATGAGGCATGGGGAAGGGTTCCCCTTTTGTTTCCCCTTCACCTGGGGGTGAATGGGGCGTGGAATGGCATTTTGGGGCCATTCCCGCCATTCTCGATTTTTTGGAATGGAAGCAGTCGTTCCAGGGACAGTTTCTTGCTAGAAGCGGCCCTAGACAGACTGTTTTCTGGCCCCGAGGGTCAGTTGGGCTTAGCGGTCATGCGACAGACCGCTAAGGCCCAGTGGCGGCCTATCGGCCGACCGTTTTCCCCATTTTGACCGTTGGCATTTGACCGTTGGAGATTTTTGGGATTAAGCGGTCAAGGGGCGACAGTTTAACCCCACCTTGCCGTCCCAGAGAGACTGTTTCATGTCCAAACAGTCACAAGGTGACCGTTTCATTCCTTCGCAGCTTCGTAGCGTGGCGATCCAGCATGAGACCGTTTTACATCATGAGGCGGCCTAGGAGCGGACCATTTTTGTCCCAAGCGGTCTGCAGGAGACCGTTTCTTCCCTGATGAGTCTGGCGATCCAGAGAGGACCGTTTCTCTGTCAGGCGGTCCAGCATTAGACCGTTTTTGCCCAGAGGCGGTCCAGAGTGAACCGCCACCTATCTTTTGTCCAACCGAAGTTCTTTTCTTGCCGATTCAAATCCAGTGCGAGTGGACCTCGATCCCCGTGTTGACCTACGGCTCGACTGATGCTGGGCATCATTCCGGGGCTGTGTGCGGGTGCCGTAGGGACCCCGGGATGTGGCGTAGTTTGGCTGGTGTCACCGTGAGTCGATATTGGTACGAGGAGCTGTACTTGTACTTTGTCCGATTTAGACGTTATTTTCCGTTGCCTAGAGAGTCTACTCCTTCAGCGACCCTCCACTAGTCGTAGCCTTCCGACACGCGAGTGGTCCCACCAGGGAGTGGTGGCGAGGCTACCCCGAGAGACGATTTTTAGATTGGTTACCGTAGGGCCCCACGTCTTGCAGTTAGAGTCCGGCTGAGGGGAAAACCAGTCAGAGGACCTGACCTAGGACGCATGGTCTGTGTGTGCACACGTGGTCGGGGGCGGTGGACATGCTCTGACGAGCACGACCCCGACCAGTCCTTGTTCTGTGGTTACTTGTACGGGTCCCCGTTCCGCCATGGCGCGATGAGGGGGACACCTGAGGCACGGTCTAAGATGCCAGTGGGTGCATCCGGCCTTGCTTATAGTGGGTAGTACTCCTGTCTTTGTTAGGTAGTGACTCTTGGTGTTCTGTTGGGTTGTCTCAATTTTTATGCCGTGTGGTCGGTACTTGACGTGGCTGAGCTTCCCCGTTTATTTATTTTGTTGACTTTCGCTCTACGTTTGGTTAGTATTAGCCTTTGACTGCTTTCCATGCAGTTTCTCGTTTTGCGATGTAGGGGTCCGGGTGATCCCTACTGAGCCTTTTGTTATGAGGCTTATTCCCTGCGTTTTTCCGTGGTTTCAGGTGAGGCGAGGCTTCAGGAGAGCGCTTTTGAGGCTCCACGTGGTTCTAGTGCCCAGGGTTAGTTGTCAGTTGCCAGAGTCGGGGTATGCCTCGTGTAGTTGTACTTTTCCTTCTGGACTGTACTAGTTGTGGACTACTGTTATATTTTAACATGTTGTTAGATTGTGGACCATGTAATTTGCTTAATGTTATTTATTATTATTCTTGCTATTCATAAATTGTATAGTTCTGCAATTATTTTAGATTCTTGTATATTTCCACACCATCCTTTTAACCCTTCCAAGTCTTTGGGCTCGTGGGTGGCTGTTCGGGATTCGGGTTATTGGGCCTCTCCCGGTATTCGGATCTCAGGTTGTTACAGGAGAGCTCACCCCCCTACTGCCAAGAGGACATCTACATCGATCTCAAGCGTCTCCATTAGTTTCGGATCGTGTTCAAGGCTCTATCTTCATCAAGGATCGTCATCTTGTCATCCTCGCGGCTATTCGAGCATCGAGAAGAATCATCTTGAAAGGGCAATTCTACCTTGCTGAATTTTCTATTGTTAGATCTAAAAATCATGTGTTATTTGATCTTGATTTAATAGGACATACTTGTATTTGTTGAGTACGGACTGAATAGATCTAGAGGGGGGTGAATAGATCTAGCCCCTTTTTCGATTTATAAACCAAAGATCGACTAGACCTTAAGCAAACTATGGGTTGCAAAGATAAAACTGATAACTACCGTGACAGCAAGCAATAAGAAGAACACACACCACAAGCAAAACCACAAGACAGGATTTTTAGGTGGTTCAGTCTCTTCCCGAGACTTACGTCCACCCCTTGCTCAACTTGAGCAAGGCTTCACTAAATGAGAACTCCTGATCTCAACCAATACACCGCTGATACACAGCTTCTTCCTGCTGACACACAGCTTGTACCCGCTGCCTCACAGCTTGACACTTGATGAAATGAAAAGAACAAAAAATGCAACAGGACTGAACAAGAGCGTTTGAATCAAAGAAAAGAGTTCAGCCTGGGACTGCAGATAACAAGAATAGACTCCCTGCTGGAGTCTTGCTTGTCTTGAGTCGGTCTTTTCTTCTGCAGCAATGAAGATGCCTTCGGTCTTGTGCAGTCTTTGTGATTTCTGAAGAGCCACTCCTTTCCTTTTTCAGAGTATCTTCGTGAGTGTATCCTTTCTTTTTCTTCTACTCTGTGTTCCCCTATTCAGTTCTCTGTCTTCTTCTCCTTTTTGCACTAGTTCTTATCAAACCCGGAGCTGTTTCCTGCGCAAGTGCAAACCTGTTGGGTTACTCGCTAAAAACCAGGGAGAAGATTAAATAGAATCTTAAAAAGGTTTGACCGGTTCTTAGCAAGATTCTCTCCTTGAATCCCGTGCGGAATCTTATCCTCTGAACAGCCCAACAACCTGCAACAACAACCTACAGGTTTCAAGGAACCGAAACTGAATTCGGTTGGAATTCGGTTCTGGACGCTATACCGCTTGTGGTCGACAACGACCCTGTCTCTGGTCGACAATGAGCAGTGTCCAGACGGCTGGTTCTTCAGGCTGATGCTCGTATCGCTCATTGTTGACAATAGCCCTGTCGCTGGTCGACAAGGGGCAATGTCCAGATGACTGGCAGTTCTGTCTGATGCTCTGTCTGTTCCGTGGTCGACAACGAGCAGGGCTCTGGTCGACAACCAGAGCGCGTACAGAGGAAAAATGACTTGAGCTGTGTTTGGTTGGATTCGTTGGTCGACAATGACCACTTCTCTGGTCGACAAACAACCTTTGACATTTCTTCTGATTTGTTGATTTCATTAGTACTTCAGTAAACCTGAAATAACTTGAACTATCAGATTTGCATTGAATTGGACACATCCATCATGTGAAGACGCAATCAATCAATCTTGCATGTGTTGTGTTATTAAAATAGATTAATCACACATATCCTTTGTCATCATCAAAACTAAAGGGATGCACAACAGTATTAACTGAGATATTTGAAGTGTGTGGTCGGATTGTGTGGTGTGCACATCCGAGTATGTCCGGTTTGCTGCGATTTGTAGCATGTGCGTGGTTTGGGGTTCATCCCCATGTGTGTGTGTTTTGGGGTTCGTCCCCGTGCGTGTTGCTGTAGTTGCAGCATAGTAAACCTCACCGGATTTTGGTGAGGGGTGGACATAGGGAGCTCAGTTGTGGTCCCGAACCACCTTAAAAATCGTTGTGCCCTTGTGTGGTTTGCCTGTGCGATTGTTCAATTTCATATACCTCCATTCATAGGTTATTTGTTGAATGTTGTCTAATTGTTGAGCTTGAATGCAATTCAAAAGAATTTATAGCTTGTGAAGATTTCATTGTGTGCTCAATCTAAGTTTCAAATGGTTAATTTTTTATATAGGGAGAAATCAATTCACCTCCCCTCTTGATTACATTTGCACTAAGGGACCCAACAACCTCGATTCAATAGTTTGGCATGCTCGGTTATGGCACATAGGGTAGGATAGAATGACTAGGTTAGCTAGAGAAGGTCTTTCGGGCCCACTCGCTAAAGTCAATCTTCTTGTATGTGAATCGTGTTTTGGCAGGCAAAGTGTGTCGAAAGCCTTTCGGGAAGGCTAAAAGGTCCACTGAGCCATTGCAGCTTATCCACTTTGACATTTGCGGACTATGAGTGTGAAGGCCCGCCAAGGGGTATCATATTTTTCTCATATTTATAGATGATTATTCGAGATATGGATATGTCTATTTGATCGCTGACCGCTATGAAGCATTAGATTGCTTCAAACAATTCTTAATAGAGGTTGAGATTCAATTGGACAAGAGTGTAAAGGCTCTTCGGATAGATCGAGGATGTGAATATCTATCAGATCAGTTTTGAACTTTATGTGAAGAAAAAGGAATTCGTAGACAACTTACTATTCCATATACTCCGCAACAAAATGGTGTAGCCGAGAGAAAAAATAAAACATTGTTAGACATGGTTAGGTCAATGATGGCACATGCTAACCTCCTAATATTCTTTTTAGGAGATGCTCCTCTAACTGTTGCCTACATCCTTAACCGCGTGCCTTCACAGTCTGTTCCTTCCACCCCTTATAAGTTATGGCGTGGTAAAAAGCCAACTTTGGAGAATCTACATCCCTGGGGTTCTGCAATATATGTCCATGACACTTCGCATAAGTTTGGAAAACTTGATCCTAAAGGTAGAAAGTTTATCTTTATAAGATATCCTGGTAGCTCTAAGGGCTATGTGGTGGATGGACAACACCTTGATGGAGGGATGACGAAAAAGGAGGTTTGAGATGTCGTTTTCTTAGAAAAGGAATTTCCTAACATTTGTGACACTGGGAAAATTTTTTGACCTCCATGAGTTAGATGAGTCTAGTGATATCTTACAATCTTCAAGCGATGGGAGAGAATTAGAACCTAACCTGTTGTACCCCTGTGGTTTTGATTATGGTTTTGATGATTGGTTGTTGATGTGAGTTAATCAAATGTTCAGTCATCTTGCTGCTCAGTTTAGATTAACATATTTGATGTTCAGTCATGCTACATGTTAAACTGATGCATAAAGCATTCATTGCTGTGGTTTTGATGATTGATTTGGTTTTTGATGATTGGTGTTTGTTGTTAATCACTGTGAGTCATTTTGTTGTGTAAGTCATTGCATTTGAAGTTCAGACTGTTATCTGCTGCATAAAGCATTCATATGCATTTACAGAGTCTATACATTGTTTGGCAGTAAGTCTGTACATTGAGCGTCTCTTAGAAGTCCATACAGTGCATTGCATTGGCTAAGTGTATACACTGTCATGCTCATCTAGCGTCTAAGATAAAGTCTGTACAGCGCATCACTCACGTTGGAAGTCTATACATTGGCATGAAGCATCTCTTGATGTATGTACATTCTTCAATGAACCTTGAAGTCTATACACTGATTCACTGTTCATCGCCTTTGGGCATCAGAGTCTGTACATCGCCTTCAATCTTCAAGTCTATACACTGGCTTATTCCTCAAGTCTGTACAGCCGTTAGCATTGGACTTCATGTCTAGACATTGCACTGTAGCATCCATCGTCTTCGTGTCATTTTCCCTCTTGTGTCTCGTTTCCCAATGAACCCCGTGTCGTTTCACCTCGTGCTGTTCTCACTTAACTTCGTGTCGTGTTTCTGAAACAGCTCGAATAGTTCTGATGAACTTCGAGTCATTTCCCTGTAGACCTCGTGTCGTTCCTGTTTAGTAACCACACTTCGTGTCGGTTACTGTTGTTTCTGTGTCCTCGTGTCGTTTTTGTTCCACTGTGTGCAGAACATTGCAGCACCTCGTGTTGCTTTCTGTGCCACTTCGTGTTGGTTTCTATTTTTGTCCTCGTGTCGTTCTCTTTGATATTCGTTATGTCGAGTTGCTCTTTACCTCGTGTCGTTCTCTGTGTAGTGTGTGTTTTTGTCACCACTATACTTCGTGTCGTTGCTCTTTACTTCGTGCTGTTTTCATCGTCTTCGTGTTGGTCTTTCTCATCAGACCTCGTGTCCTTCTCGCCTTGACCTCACTTCGTGTTGATTCCTGTTTTCATCTTCGTGCTGTCTTCAATTCGTGTCGGTTTCTGTTTGTGTCTTCGTGTCTCCGTGTTATTTTTGTCTTCGTGTCTTCGTGTTGTTTTCTTTCTACCTCGTGTCATTTTCTTCTCACCTCGTGCCGTTCTTATCTGACCTCGTGTCATCTTCCTTATTGTATTAGCCTTGGTACCTCGTATCGTTCTCTTTTCTATCTCGTGCTGTTTTCTGTACCACCCCGTGTTACCCTTAGGTCTTTGTTTTCATTTGTATTCATGTCTTCGTGTTTCTCTTGTGTTTATGTCCGCGTGTTGTTTCCTTCTAACTTCGTACTGTTCTCATATGAACCTCGTGTTGTTCTCTTGTAATGTTTACCTTTGTCACCGCTGTATTTCGTGTCGTCCTCAGTGCAGTGCACCTCTTGTTGTTTCTATATACCTCATGCAGCTCTATTGTTAATGACCATACAGCGTATTAATAGTTTTAATCTCATTACAGGTCCGAGGAAGAACATTCCACACTCCTGGGCTGCACGTGATCCGAGACAAGAGGAACCAATCTGATAAGGACACGTGGCAGGAAGATTCTGGAAATGTGGGAGGCACACGCGTTTTGTGCCCTATCCACCTGCTGCTGCTGCTATATAATGCAGCCTTCGTCCACAGATGAACGCTGATCGGGTTGGCGTGAGGAAAAGAACAGAGAGCCACGATCCAGATCGAAGCAGAAAGCCTGAAGAGCAGAAAGCCCTTCGATCCAGAAAAGGAAGAAAAGAAAGAAAAGAAGAGAGCAGAGAAGAGAGTGAGAGTGAGAGCAGAAGAAGAAAAAGAGAGAGAGATAGTGCTCGTGTGTAAAGAAAAGTAAGAGTGAAGAAGAAGAAGAGCAGAAGGAGAAGAAGAGAAAGAGAGAGATAGAAGTGTGAGCCGAAGAGAATAGGGGAGCAGAGATCGAGAGAGTGAAAGAGAAGAAGAATAAGAGAAGAGAAGAGGAAGAAAAACTTACCTGAAGATCTGTCTACTGGACCGTGGATCAAATCCAGGCCAGTCAGCTCCGTTGAGAGCCACATTGTGCATTTCGTTTCTCAGCTTTCTGTTTTGCTGAAGTTATTTTCGTTTAGTGTTTTTCCTTTGTTTTTTGGTTTGCTGTATTTTCGATACTCTGTAGAGAGGTCGGGGTTCCTCCTGTTTGTTCCGGAGAAGGGAGATTGCTATCTCCGGTTGCAAGTAGCTGGGTGCTACTTGTGGGTTCCCTCCGGTTTGGAGGAAGGGAGATCTGATCTCCGGTTCTGGGCTTGTGGATTCAAGTCCAGGGGTTCCCTCCGGGTCTGGAGGAAGAGAGACCGTGTGTCTCTGGTTTGCTAGTGACTGGTGTCACTAGTGGTTCCCTCCGTTTGGGAGGAAGAGGGGAGGCTGTTCCCCTGGTCAAGCTGTGTGGCAGCACCTGTTGCAGACTGAGTCTGCGGTTTCTAGCGTGAGCTAGTGGAAGCCACACTCGGGTTGAGTGTGGGGTGGATGTAGGTCTGCTGGACCGAACCACCTAAAAATCTATTGTGCAGTGGTGTGATTGTCTTTTTGTGCTTCCGCTAGGTGATTGCATTGGGGCGCTCCTTGTGTTTGCCTTCTGGTTGAGCAGAAGAGTTAATTAGTTTTCAGATTGAGTAAATCTGTCTGGTTAGCCCCCTAGTGACCTCACTTTGTGTTTGGTTGTTTCACTACTGCCAATTTGCCTTCAAGTATATTTGGTTTGCGAACGAGCATTTTTAGTAAGCGAAATTTTAACTGGGCGAAAAGGTTTTTTTAAGAGGAAATATTCATTCACCCCCCCTCTGAATACTTGCACCGATCCTAACAGTTGGTATCAGAGCGGTTCCCTAGCTCAACAGATCCAACGATCTGAAGGGGATCCTGCCATCTTGTGAGGTGTTCTTCTGCTCGACTGTTGCTTGGATTTTTTATCGAACGCTTACTGATCGCTTGATCAAATGGCTCCATCCGTGATATTTGATGGTTCTAATTTCTGCGATTGGCTAGGCGGCCTTGTTGTCTACTTAGATTCCATTGATCCAAATCTATGGAATCTTGTGTCTAGAGGCTCACATAAATTGTCTCACGATCAGACTAAATGGTCCAAGAAGGACAGACTGAAGAACCGTGAGAATCTCATGGCTCTTAATATTTTGACAGCGGCAGTCGATACTGACCTATTTCCATTTGTCTTCGAGTGCACATCTGGAGAGGAAATTTTTAACAAAGTGGCTGCCGTTCATGAAGAGCAAAATGATCAGTGTTTGGTGGCCAACCGAAGCAATCACAGTGAAGATCAAAGGGATGACTCATCATCTCAGGTAAGCTCCGAACCTGAAGATGTATCTTATGATGAGCTATCAGATTCTTATGATGTCTGCATGATAGACGTTAACAATGTTAAAGAACAAAATGTTGCTTTAAAAGTTGAGAATCAAAACTATCTAAAGAAGATTATTGAATTAAAAGACAATCTGAATGAGAAAGATATTGATCTCCTTAAGAGCATGCAAGATGTAACTGTGCTTAAATCCATAATGGATAATCTGAAACGTGACAGTGCTGAATGTAGAAAGGAAAATGGAAGATTAAAAGATGAAAATAAAAAATTGATGGTCTTGAACACAGTGATGGGACAGCAATGGTTAACCATTGAAAAAGAAAAAGGCATTCAGAAGGAAGACTCATGCAATCAATGTACAATCTTAGAGGATCTGGTTAAGGAAATCAAATTTGATGATAATTTTCAAAAGAATACAATCAGATCCTTAAGAGAAACGAATGAGTCATTAAAAAATTTGAATGATGCCCTACAAAAATAGATTGTCATATGTGAGGAAGAGTTAACAAAATCTGAATTGAAAATATCCTCCATACAATCTGAAATAGCCTCTCTATCAAAAACTGTGAAAGGGAAAGAGAAAATGAATGTCACCCTGAATGATAAAAAATCAAATCAGAATTCTGTGTGTTCATGCTCAACTTCATCCATGAATATCTCTGTTGAAACTGTGCATGACAATCATAGCCTTCATTCATATTCACATGCACATATCTTTAAAGGATTGCTTGCTGAAAATTCTCAGGTCAAGAATTTTTCTGATAAAAGGAAAAGTGTTAAATGCTTTTACTGTCATAGAATTGGTCATGTTATGCATAAATGTGATTTAATGAGACAAGATGACATAAAAGCCAAAAATTCTCATGCTAACAATCATGCTCATCTGAATAAAAGAACTAATTGCCTTGAATGTGGTAAAGTAGGTCATACTGCTGCACAATGCTGGTGTGCTAAAAGTAAGAAAACATCACAGTCTTATCATGTTGATTTGAATGCTAAAATAAGAAATTCAATTGTCTGCTCTCACTGCTGGAGGCATGGCCATACAGTAGGAAACTGTTGGCATGTAAAGGGAAAGGATTTTCATTCCAAATCTATAAAATTCCCTGCTCCCCATGTTGCTGCTAGAAATGACTATGGCTTTAAAAGAAAAACACTTCCATGTCTTAACTATGGAAAGCCAGGTCATAAAGCTAATCAAGGATGGTTGGCTGGAAATAAAAGACAAAATGTTCATATGGATAACAAAAACCTTCATGTGAATAGATTTCATGATCATATTAACATGCATGCTCAAAGGAACAAAAACTCTGTTGTCTCTTGCTATTATTGTGGTCAGTATGGACATTCCATGTCCAACTGTAAATTAATGACATCTGATGACCTTCATGCACAAAGTTTGTTTAGAACACATGTTGGGGGTAATACAGGACCCGAGGCAGCTTGGGTTCCTGCTGGATCAAAATAACCTAGTTAATGCAGGTGTGCCTTGGAAAGAAATAAACAAGAAGGGGTAAATAAACCAAGGCACTCAAGTGAGAAGACCCCGGGTTACTACTTTGAAGGTCAGTTCTGAAAAATTGTAATTAAAGTCTGCTCTATAATTTGCACTGCTATTATGATTGGATATCATGTTTAAATCTGATCAATTAGGAGCTTGTATCAGATTCTGTCACTTGCACTGTTAAACCTGTCTTTTGATCTGCTCATGCACACACTCCCATAATGAATATCAATTGCATTCTCCTGCTCACTCATAAAAGTTCAATTGCTGAAATTGTATGGGTGCTACACTGTCATGCATGATCACCATGGATTAATTTGCCAAGTGTACATGGAACTGGTTAAGGGGGAGCTGAACAAACTGTCTGAAGATCTTGGAACTGTTAGTACTGAATTGATCTGTTTAGTCCTAGTCAACTTGATGTTAGGTCTGCTCTTGAAAAATCTGAAATGCACATGGAAATAATTGTAGTTTACCTCTGAATGCATTACATATCAATGCCATGATGAATGATATGTCAAACTTCTTGTATGTTGAATTGCATATCATGCACTCTGAAATTTCTGAAAATCTGAACTGAATGTGAATGCTGTTTGAAAACTGTCTGTTGCATAATTCATTGAAAACCTGAATTGCATATAGGACTGTTGAGTTTACCTTGTTATTTATGACCTCTATGGTATATCAAATGGTAAGCTACCAAAAGGCAGGGAAATCTGTCCGGATGTCCTTACTATGTGAGAGCTGGTCTTTTAGACCAAGTGCTCCGCCTAGTACCATGGGTCACCTTGCTGATAAGGACAGTCTGATTGTGCATGAATCATTTGGTATCATATGTTCAGTTTTCAGTGCAAACATTGCATGTTTTCAGGGGGAGTTAGTTGCATATCCTTGCATAGCAATTCAATGTCGAGTCTTTGCATGTCCCTGCATACATATAGTGCATTGCATTTCCTTACATTGAAAAGTCAAAAAGGGAGTTTGAATACATATTGTGAGGGGGAGTCATTGCATTGCATATAGGTTGTCAAATGCATACATGGGTCAGGACTCATTGCATATCCTCTCTTACTGATTTTGCTGACAAACCTTAATCATATTCTAAAAACTTTGAGCTTCACAATCTCTCTTAACAATTGGTACTTCTACTATCAATTTGGTGTCATTTGGCTTCAGAATTCTATCAGTCTTTCATGAAGATTTCAATGGGCTATCTCGATCATAAATCTGAAAAACTTTTGAACTAGAAATATTCTATTATACGTTTTTATGAATGACTGAAATAACTCATGTGGTTTAAGTTTAATGTATTCAATGAGTTTGGCTTTAAAATCTCTTAAAAATATCTGAAGCATGGTTAATAAACCTTAACCATCTGTTTCATGATATGTCTTGTAAAATCTTCTGAAATCTGCACTTTTGAATATATGACTTCAACTGATTAAGTACATGAAACTATTATTGATTTGAAGCAAATGAATTTTTTCTGAAATGTCTAAAGGGTAATATCTGTCAGAGCAATGACATTGGTCACTGAGAAACACATGTCCGAAGGACTGTGTCATGAGGTGCCTTAGTTAACTCTGATTAAGAATTCATTGAAATTCAGGCAGAGCAATGGCATGCACACTGAGAAATACAACTCACTCATCAAGAAATGATTTGGAGTGTGTCATGATGTGTAAATGCTATCTCTGTTCATATATAGCATGACAGTTAGTCACACTAAGTGCTTAGGGACATTGGCCTCTGATCAAGGTATATCCTCTAGCTACAAGGTGTGAACTGAACTAGAGTGCTCGTAAAAATTGTAGCAAGAAAATTATTCAAAAGATTGAAATATCTGAATATTGATGCTAAAATCAAATTGCTACAACCCTAGACAAAATTATATGACTTCAAAATTGCTTGACTTCAATACTGATGCATGTAATTCCGAAAGAAGTCAATAAATTTGATTGTGTAAGAGAAAGGGAGATTTATCAAGATAAATATGAGGGCTTGGTTCATTCTTATTAAAATATGGTTTTAGATATCAATACAGAATTTTATTGATAAACTCTGCATACATCATGATTAAACCATGCTGTTCAATAAATGTCATTCATAAGCCCTTATGTTAGAAGACTTTGAAAACTCATGCTTTAGATTTATGAGATTGATATCTCTTTGAAAATCTGACTAAATTCCTTGTGTTTGGAGCATCCTTGAAAAATCTGTTAATTGAAATTCTTCTGCTCATGTTATTAGTTCACTGAACTGAACTTCTCCTTGTTTGCCCCTGTGGTCTCCTTCTCATTCATCTCATAAGATTCCACTTATTGAGGGGGAGATTCCATGTCTTGCATCAATTTCATATCAATTGGCATCTATTCAGGGGGATCATTCCTTGTCACACTGAATCATGTTCATATCATTTGTGACCTTGCATTCATATACTCAGGGGAAAGTATTGCATTTCTTGCTGCATCTGCATCTACCATGGTTTATCTTGATTATACCAAAGGGGGAGATTGTTTGCCAAAAAGGCAGAATCATGTTCTTGCAAGGGGGAGAAATTGACTGAACTTTTACACCTGCTTTAATTTCTCAAATTATTTTCTTTTTGATGAAGTCAAAGGGGGAGAATAATTTGAGTCTTCAGATTGCCTCACATCATCAGAATGACTCATTGTATTGAAAGTGTTGCCATCATCAAAAAGGGGGAGATTGTTGTACCCCTGTGGTTTTGATGATGGTTTTGATGATTGGTTGTTGATGTGAGTTAATCAAATGTTCAGTCATCTTGCTGCTCAGTTTAGATTAACATATTTGATGTTCAGTCATGCTACATGTTAAACTGATGCATAAAGCATTCATTGCTGTGGTTTTGATGATTGATTTGGTTTTTGATGATTGGTGTTTGTTGTTAATCACTGTGAGTCATTTTGTTGTGTAAGTCATTGCATTTGAAGTTCAGACTGTTATCTGCTGCATAAATCATTCATATGCATTTACAGAGTCTATACATTGTTTGGCAGTAAGTCTGTACATTGAGCGTCTCTTAGAAGTCCATACAGTGCATTGCATTGGCTAAGTGTATACACTGTCATGCTCATCTAGCGTCTAAGACAAAGTCTGTACAGCGCATCACTCACGTTGGAAGTCTATACATTGGCATGAAGCATCTCTTGATGTATGTACATTCTTCAATGAACCTTGAAGTCTATACACTGATTCACTGTTCATCGCCTTTGGGCATCAGAGTCTGTACATCACCTTCAATCTTCAAGTCTATACACTGGCTTATTCCTCAAGTCTGTACAGCCGTTAGCATTGGACTTCATGTCTAGACATTGCACTGTAGCATCCATCATCTTCGTGTCGTTTTCCCTCTTGTGTCTCGTTTCCCAGTGAACCCCGTGTCGTTTCACCTCGTGCTGTTCTCACTTAACTTCGTGTCGTGTTTCTGAAACAGCTCGAATAGTTCTGATGAACTTCGAGTCGTTTCCCTGTAGACCTCGTGTCGTTCCTGTTTAGTAACCACACTTCGTGTCGGTTACTGTTGTTTCTGTGTCCTCGTGTCGTTTTTGTTCCACTGTGTGCAGAACATTGCAGCACCTCGTGTTGCTTTCTATGCCACTTCGTGTTGGTTTCTGTTTTTGTCCTGGTGTCATTCTCTTTGATATTCGTTATGTCGAGTTGCTCTTTACCTCGTGTCGTTCTCTGTGTAGTGTGTGTTTTTGTCACCACTATACTTCGTGTCGTTGCTCTTTACTTCGTGCTGTTTTCATCGTCTTCGTGTTGGTCTTTCTCATCAGACCTCGTGTCCTTCTCGCCTTGACCTCACTTCGTGTTGATTCCTATTTTCATCTTCGTGCTGTCTTCAATTCGTGTCGGTTTCTGTTTGTGTCTTCGTGTCTCCATGTTGTTTTTGTCTTCGTGTCTTCGTGTTGTTTTCTTTCTACCTCGTGTCGTTTTCTTCTCACCTCGTGCCGTTCTTATCTGACCTCGTGTCATCTTCCTTATTGTATTAGCCTTGGTACCTCGTATCATTCTCTTTTCTATCTCGTGCTGTTTTCTGTACCACCCCGTGTTACCCTTAGGTCTTTGTTTTCATTTGTATTCATGTCTTCGTGTTTCTCTTGTGTTTATGTCCGCGTGTTGTTTCCTTCTAACTTCGTACTGTTCTCATATGAACCTCGTGTTGTTCTCTTGTAATGTTTACCTTTGTCACCGCTGTATTTCGTGTCGTCCTTAGTGCAGTGCACCTCTTGTTGTTTCTATATACCTCATGCAGCTCTATTGTTAATGACCATACAGCATATTAATAGTTTTAATCTCATTACAGGTCCGAGGAAGAACATTCCACACTCCTGGGCTGCACGTGATCCGAGACAAGAGGAACCAATCTGATAAGGACACGTGGCAGGAAGATTCTGGAAATGTGGGAGGCACACGCGTTTTGTGCCCTATCCACCTGCTGCTGCTGCTATATAATGCAGCCTTCGTCCACAGATGAACGCTGATCGGGTTGGCGTGAGGAAAAGAATAGGGAGCCACGATCCAGATCGAAGCAGAAAGCCTGAAGAGTAGAAAGCCCTTCGATCCAGAAAAGGAAGAAAAGAAAGAAAAGAAGAGAGCAGAGAAGAGAGTGAGAGTGAGAGCAGAAGAAGAAAAAGAGAGAGAGATAGTGCTCGTGTGTAAAGAAAAGAAAGAGTGAAGAAGAAGAAGAGCAGAAGGAGAAGAAGAGAAAGAGAGAGATAGAAGTGTGAGCCGAAGAGAATAGGGGAGCAGAGATCGAGAGAGTGAAAGAGAAGAAGAAGAAGAGAAGAGAAGAGGAAGAAAAACTTACCTGAAGATCTGTCTACTGGACCGTGGATCAAATCCAGGCCAGTCAGCTCCGTTGAGAGCCACATTGTGTATTTCGTTTCTCAGCTTTCTGTTTTGCTGAAGTTATTTTCGTTTAGTGTTTTTCCTTTGTTTTTTGGTTTGCTGTATTTCCGATACTCTGTAGAGAGGTCGGGGTTCCTCCTGTTTGTTCCGGAGAAGGGAGATTGCTATCTCCGGTTGCAAGTAGCTGGGTGCTACTTATGGGTTCCCTCCGGTTTGGAGGAAGGGAGATCTGATCTCCGGTTTTGGGCTTGTGGATTCAAGTCCAGGGGTTCCCTCCGGGTCTGGAGGAAGAGAGACCGTGTGTCTCTGGTTTGCTAGTGACTGGTGTCACTAGTGGTTCCCTCCGTTTGGGAGGAAGAGGGGAGGCTGTTCCCCTGGTCAAGCTGTGTGGCAGCACATGTTGCAGACTGAGTCTGCGGTTTCTAGCGTGAGCTAGTGGAAGCCACACTCGGGTTGAGTGTGGGGTGGATGTAGGTCTGCTGGACCGAACCACCTAAAAATCTATTGTGCAGTGGTGTGATTGTCTTTTTGTGCTTCCGCTAGGTGATTGCATTGGGGCGCTCCTTGTGTTTGCCTTCTGGTTGAGCAGAAGAGTTAATTAGTTTTCAGATTGAGTAAATCTGTCTGGTTAGCCCCCTAGTGACCTCACTTTGTGTTTGGTTGTTTCACTACTGCCAATTTGCCTTCAAGTATATTTGGTTTGCGAACGAGCATTTTTAGTAAGCGAAATTTTAACTGGGCGAAAAGGTTTTTTTAAGAGAAAATATTCATTCACCCCCCCTCTGAATACTTGCACCGATCCTAACATAACCATGTGATTGCTGAAGATAGTAGAGATGATCACCAAGCTAATGAGAGTATGCCCAGTGAGAGCACATCACCGGATCAGCTAGACACCCAAATATGCCGTAGTAAGTGTGGGCATATTTCTCATCGTCTATTTGATATTAAAGGGGAAGTTCTAATGTGTCTACCCACAGACGATGACGAGCCTAATTCTTTCAAAGAGGTATTTGCATCATCTTTTAGGAAAGAGTGGGAGGCTACTATGTAATATAAAATGGACTTCATGGCTAAAAATGAGGTCTGGGAATTAGTTGATCTCCCCCCTAAGCACAAAGCTATTGAAAATAAATGAGTTTTCAAAATTAAGCACATGACAGATGGATCGATCAACAAATATAAAGCATAACTTGTGACGAAGGGCTATACTCAAAAGGAGGGAATAGACTTTGATGAGACATTCTCCCCTGTGGTGAGATTCACATCAATTTGTCTTATCCTAGCCATTGTTGCTTATTTAGATTTGGACTTTTTTCAGATGGACGTTAAAATTGCATTTCTCAATGAAGAACTAGACGAGAAAATTATATGATTCAACCAGAAGGTTTTGAGGTAAAGAGACAAGAGCGTAAAATTTTTTGTCTCAAGTGTTCTATTTATGGCCTCAAACAATCCTCTAGATAGTGGTATTTTAGATTTCATAGAGCAATTATCTCATTTGATTTTAAGATGATTGAGGAAGATCACTTGTGTATGTCAAACGAATAGAGAAGAAGATCCTTATCATGTCATTTTATGTCGATGACATATTATTGGCTAGGAATGATATGAAGTCTATCGAAGTCACTATGTAGTGGTTATCTGCTGTCTTTGAGATAAAAGACATGGGTGAAGCAAATTACGTGCTTGGAGTAAAATTGTAAGAGATCGCTCAAGAAGACTTCTGAGTCTGTCTCAGGAGACTTATATAAATGAAATGCTTGAGTGATTCTAGATGCATTACTCTAAGCACATCGATACTCCAATTGATAGGGGATGTGCTATAAGTACAAGTCAATGCCCATAGACTAATTAAGAAAAGAAGGAAATATCTAAAGTGTCATATGCATCTGTAATAGGGAGTCTGATGTACACTATGTTGTGCAATCAATCTAACATTTGTTACACAGTCGGATTGGTCAGTCGCTATATGAGTAACCCTGGTCTCACTCACTGGAAGGCAGTGAGGATAACTTTTTGATATTTACGTGGAACGACAAACCTCGCCTTATGTTACAAAGGAGGTGACTTAAGACTAAGTGATTATAGTGATGCTGATTGGGCCAGCGATAAAGATGAGTGAAAATCTACCTCAGGCTACGTGTTCATGCTAGGAGGTGGGGCCATTTCTTAGTGCAGTAAGAAACAAACATGTATTACTTTATTTACGATGGAGTCAGAATACGTGACTTGTTCAGGAGTGTGTCAAGAGACTGTTTGATTATGAAATTTCCTACGACGATTAGCCATAACACACCACCCAGAAGAGATAGTGTTGTTGTACGTTGACAGCACATCGGCATTGGCCTGTGCTAAAGATCCAAAGTATCATGGTAGAACCAAACATATTGACATTTGCTATCACTACATTCTGGATCTACTTGTGAAAAGGTTAGTAGTGCTCTAACACATATCAACTGGTCGTATGGTAGTAGATCCACTAACTAAATAGATTCCTAGAGAGGCCTTCTTAGAACATATTAGAGCTATGGGGCCATGTAAATTGTAAACGTGAACAATTTTTATTGACATCAATGAATATTGTTATTCCTTCATGTCTCTTAAGATGCTATGTAAGTTTACACATCATTTAGAAGAAGATGTCACGAGGCTCGAATTGACCCTCTCACACGGGTAATTCACCTTGGCGCTAAGATAGCGAGCAAGATGAGACATTAGATATCTATGAAGCTTGAAGAGCGAGCAAGATATGTGTGAAAATTTATCTATTATGTCACCTTAGAGAGAGCTAAGATGAGATCTGTAACGACCCGAGAATCCGATTGTCGGGAAGGCCTGATAACCTGAGACTCGAACCGCCGCCCACGAGCCGGGAGGGCTCGAAAGGGCTAAAAGGAGTGTGGAGGCACAAAGAAATAAAAAATAAAGCAAGACAGTTCAATAATTAACAGAAATAAATAAATAAATAACTACCACAACAGAGTCCAGTCCAACAAAAAGTACAGTCTAAAGCAGTAAAACGTACCACATGCCGAGTGAACACTTGGCCCGGCGAGCTGGCAACTAAGAACACCTGAACCACATCCTTGAACCATGAGGAAGAACCGCCACACCTGAAAAGCAGGGGTGAGCCTCCTGTCACTGGCCCAGTAGGGATCCCGCGGAACTCCAACTGAGAACAACGGTGGCACGGAAAGCTGTAACCACAAGTGCAATAGTAACAGTAGGAACAGTAAACCCAGTGGCTGGTCAAAACTCGGCACTACAACTACTCCTACTATACCGGTCAAGCAGAAAGAGAAATCTCGATCTCACAGTCCGGAACCGGACCATACTAGCATCACTTACCAAAGTAAAACCTACGGCGACCCCGCCGTAGAGGCCTGTCTCCCGGGACACGGCCAACCTGGACACGCTGTCCAAGGTGCAACCCCGACCATCTAGTCGCGGGTACCGCACAACAAGACGCCACCTCGGTAAAGCCACTAGCACTAGTCTCACGGCACGAAAACCGACACACATGCCACGGCGAAACAACCGAAACTCAACGGTCAACACGACCAAGAACCTGAAGGTCGAAGTCACTGAAGCTGACAGTCTGTCACTCTTTGCCCAGAACAGGAGTACCTCCCACTAGAAGCACAGTCGGTAGCGTCCCCTAACGTCTTACACCGCACCGCAGGTGAACTGCCTGACGTGGTAGCGCCTACCAAAGGCACGACACCGTACAAATAATCACAAACAAGTGACTAGTTGGGGTCACGCCCGTCAGCGTGGGTCCAACCGCCCCCATCCACGTGTGCACACACAGACCGTGCGTCCCTGGTCTGGCCCTCTGACCGGTTTTCCCCTCAGCCAGACTCTGGCTGGTAGACGCGGGGCCCGACGGAAACCGGTCCACAAACCGCCTCTAAGGGTAAGCCCGTACACCTATTCCCAGGTGAGACCAGCACACACGTACTGGTAGGCTACGACTAGTGGAGGGTCACTGAAGGAGTAGACTCTCAAGTCAACGAAAAACAACGTCCAAACCTGACGAAGTACGGGGACCGTCCCACGTACCAGCACCATCACACGGTGACCACGATCGGAAAAGAAACGGGACTCACAGTCCACGGGCCACGCACCCAGCCACACAGAAACGCAGAAGCACGGTTCCCAAGGTAACTCACAGGCCGCCAAACTGAATCCCACTCTCAGGGAAAAGTAGGAACCCTCCAGCTCTAGACTGGACAACTGGACTCGCAATCCAATGCCTTACTCACATGGCCCACACGGAAAGCACAGAAGCACGATTCCCAGGGTAACGCACAACGTGGCACGCTGATAACTGGACTCGCAGTCCAAGGCCAACACATGGCCCACTCGGGAATCATCTTCCAGGAATACTCACGGCATGCGGGGGAGACCCCACCGCACACACACTGATACACGGTGACTCGTCAAGCGTAACACAAAAGCCCGGCACATGAGGAGTCACCTAGACTCTCAAACCCACGGGCATGCTAAACGAGGTAGCACGGTCTTCCCGACACCCTCAAAATACGGACACAGAATCTCATGGGTGTCTTGGGCATTCACAAGACCGCAAGTCGACCGCTGGGTCTCAACCAGGTCGACCGGGGATCCACACATCACGGAACGAATGCGGCGAACATGAAAACTCACCTCGGCGCAACATAGTGCCTGGCGGTCTAACCTTGGGCCGTCACGGTCTATAACGGTCCAAGCCTCGACCGTCACAACGACTTTGACGCTCCAACACAGGGCCGTCAGAAGGGCGAGTAAAAACTGAACGTAACGCACTCCCCCAGGGGCGTTATGTCACCTAACGAACCGACTCTGGTGCGTTAGGCCGGGGAGCTACACAAGCCGTGACGCATGCCGCTCGGTGCGTCACGCACTCTAACGCACCTACCGAAGCGCGCTAGGGTGAAGGGTGGATGCGTTAGCTCTAACGCTCCTGCCCAGGGGCGTCACACTACCCTGACGCCCCACTCTGGGTGCGTCAGGTGTCTATGACCCCCAACGGTCATAAACCATAGTCGGAACCACCGTAACGGTCTAGCATGAGGGCGTCACAACCCTGTGGCGGTCTATCGTAAGGTCATCAGGCCCACGAATGCCAACACACAAAACAAAGGGAACGTAATGCACCTGCCCAGGCGCCTTACACACTGTGGCAGTCACTGGAACGACCGCCACAGTGTCCCGGCGGCGAAACGGCAAACTAACACCAAAAATTCCATTCCACGCCCCGATCATCCACGGATGATGGGGAAAACAACGGGGAAGCTCCCCTATGGGCCCTAGCTTGCATCTAAAGCCTCGGATCGGCCAAAAACGCGATGGAACGGTAGATTGGCCCACAAGCCCTAAAACATGGATTTTTCCCAAAAATCCCCAAATACGCCCGCTCGGCTCACCACAGCCTACAAAACTCACGGGAAAGGAAGTGCACGAGCTGGGGGTCCATCTCCCTACCTCCACCGAAGAAACGACGTGCCGTGGACGCCGATCCACGAAGAAAATGCCGTGAAACCCTCACCGGCTCACGAATGTGCCCCCGAGCTTCGCCACGCCTCCACCGCCTCGATCCTCGCCCGGCCTCACCCGCATCCTCGCCTGCGCCGCCTCCACCTCGCCCCCGCCTCGCTCCGTCGCCTGCCGGAGAAGAGAGGGGAGAAAGAGAAAGGGTTAATATATATAGAAAACCCCAAAAATTCCAGAAATTTAAAAAATTATGAAAAATTACCTCGCGATCCTCGGGAGGAGCACAATGCGCCGATACAGTCCCGGAGTCGGAGAACGCCACGGTTCGCCCTACACAGAGTTCCAAAGGCACATCAGGTAAAAACACGTGTAAAACACAAAATACACTCTGAGACCCACTAAAATGATCCGAAAAAATTTCGGGACATTACAATCCTCTCCCCTTTAAGGAATTTCATCCTCAAACTTCAGGACTAGCACCAAGTCACAGAGGAAGAACACCTTAACCAACTGACAACACTGTCAAATCCCCAGCACAGAAAACCTCGATTCTTATGAAAATACCGATCCTGAGAGACACAGCCAGACTACAATCATGAACGACACCTCGCTCCGCATGCCGCGCACACCGGCCACCAGAGTAGGCATATACCGAAGGACACAGTCCGGCATCACCTCAGACGCCACGAAAACTAATCATGGCACCGTTGCCACAATCTCGCTCACCGAGGAGACACAGTCCTCGACACGAGAAACAGCTACCGATCCATCCAATGGTCAGCAGACAAATTACACGTCAGCTTCACAACCCGCTGACAGGTCGCACACCCTCTCAAGGGAACAACCAATACAGAGCGTCCACCAGCTCACGCAGCCATCTCAATAGACTGCAATCAGAACATCGGCTCAGCACCAAGAATCACCTCACGCATGGCAAGCTGAAAGCCAGACATATCACTGTGCCAACTCTGTCAGTGACAAACTTTGACAAAGCCCAGATCCTGTTCGGAAGGGCACATCACAGAAACAACCACCAAAGGTCTCACCTGCACACGGCCCTCGCCACGATCGAGCCCCGACAACCAGCATCTTCTGTCTGTGAAAAGACCATCCACTGGTCGTCAGCTACACGTCAACGGGAAACCTCCGCTTGCTCAGGTTCTTCCTTCTTTCCTGGTCCTCCACCAAATCCGAAGGGAACATTCCAAACGTTGGCAAGCCATCCGTTGACTCACACATAGATCGATACCACATCTCGAGCCGCACTCCTCTCGGACTCCGCATCCGATCTCGATCATCGCGCCAACTCGACCCTCTCGGGGAGCACGACGAAACCAATTGATGAGATCTAGGCGTCTTCAGTCATCACCTCACTTGACTCAGACTAGAGATAACCATGCTGGTCAGCAAACTAGAGATAACCATTGCGACACCAACGTCCCATCAAGGGCCACCAATCCGACGCCAACCTCACTAAAAGGCCTCCGCCCACAGGCGTCACTCTTCCGTCTTGTCTCATCACATCCCTCGACCTCCGTCAGGCGACATCCTCAACAACCCCATCTAGGTCTAACACCGACGCCTGACACGGCTTCCATCGCATGAACAGGGTACTCATGCGGCGCACTAGCCAGCACATTCCCCAACACTCCATCCTGCCAGTACCAAGAACCATAATATCTCAAGCAACGGCACGGCAACAAAATGTTTCCCACAGAGGAATCAATCCTCCAATGCTCAACGCAAACTCAAGAATCCGCCCGTAGCAACCAACGCTACGACCCTGAACCAGTGGGTTATGGGCCCACCATGCTTCCGCTGCGCACTCTGATCCACGCGCGCACAGCCAAGAATGTGAACACCGCCCAACCAACACTCGTCCTTCTGGAATACCGCCAGCACCCTTACACAACAAGGGAATGGGCACAACTTCTCATAGGCAACCACCTTGCCAAAACACGGATCACGTCTCGCACGGACTTCATGGCACACGAAGGCCAACCAATCCGAACACACAATGCAAAACGACGAACCTTGGCCAAATGCAATCTCTCCAACCAAAGGAGAAACCAATCGCACCATCGACCAACGGAAGAACTCCACACCCGACCTGATCTCGAATCTCGCGCACGCTGGAAACAGCACCATCCAGCACCAAGGAAAACCATCACTTCCATCCGGTCAGCGCCTCCGACACACTCGACGAGTGTCACGTTGGACCACAACCACAGCATCTCTCGAGGCACGACCGCTGTAATTCCTCAAAATGCAACGCGCCACTCCAAGAGCCGCAACACGAGCCATAATCGACAACCGCCAACGCTCATCCTCGAGTCCCGAAACTCACCGCGGAACCTTCACATCTCAACTCAAATCGAAGGCGAACACCACCCATTCGCACGCAAGAGCGCAAGAGCAAGACTTACTAGGACACCACAGCCCAATCCTGCCTCAAAATCCGCTGAATAATCGGGACCAACACGTCATTTCTGACGCAACAGAGCACGACAAGAACATCAGGCTCGACGAAACAGCAGCTCACCGAGAAGATCCTCCGCTCACCCGAGCACACCTCTCGATCAGAACACCCGCTCCGACAACTTAAACTACGACCTGAACACCTCAGGGGCTGGATAACCTCAAGTTGGAGTGGCCAAAACCGACAGCAGCTCCCTCAGAGCACACTCACGACCACTTAACCACAAGCAATCCACACCAGCCACCTGACCATGCTACAGACACCTCGAACGCAGCACCGCGAGCTCACGCCTGCCAGCAACCTCTGCCCAACGCTAGACAACTGGGGTCACCACCGGCGAGGAAGAAAGCTCTCGACCTCAATCCTTAGACCCCATGCCGGCACGAAAACCGCAAACAACAACCATCTTAACAGCACCGCACAGCGCACTCAAGCTCGCAAGCGAGAAATCAAGCGGAAAACATGCACGAAACCCTATGCCAACTGTTGACTGTACTAGACCTTATGGACTCTGATCACTGCAATATCTTGAATTCCTATGTACGTCCACAACCATCGCTCTGATACCATCTGTAACGACCCGAGAATCCGATTGCCGGGAAGGCCCGATAACCCAAGACTCGAACTGCCGCCCACGAGCCGGGAGGGCTCGAAGGGCTAAAAGGAGTGTGGAGGCACAAAGAAATAAGAAATAAAGTAGGATAATTCAACAATTAACAGAACTAAATAAATAAACAACTACCACAACAGAGTCCAGTCCAACAGAAAGTACAGTCTAAAGTAGTAAAACGTACCACATGCCGAGTGAACACTCGGCCCGGCGAGCTGGCAGCTAAGAACACCTGAACCGCATCCTCGAACCACGAGGAAGAACTGCCACACCTGAAAAGTAGGGGTGAGCCTCCTATCACTGGCCCAGTAGGGATCCCGTGGAACCCCAACTGAGGACAAAGGCGGCACGGAAAGTTGTAACCACAAGTGCAACAGTAACAGCAGGAACAGTAAATCCGGTGACAGGTCAAAACTCGGCACTACAACTACTTCTACTGCACCGGTCAAGCAGAAAGAGAAATCATGATCTCACAGTCGGGAACCGGACCATACTAGCATCACTTACCGAAGTAAAACCTACGGCAACCCCGCCGTAGAGGCCTGTCTCCCGGGACACGGCCAACCTGGACAAGCTGTCCAAGGTGCAACCCCGATCATCCGGTCGCGGGTACCGCACAACAAGACGCCACCTCGGTAAAGCCACTAGCACTAGTCTCACGGCATGAAAATCGACACACGTGTCACGGCGAAACAACCGAAACTCGACGGTCAACACGACCAAAAACCCGAAGGTCGAAGTCACTGAAGCTGATAGTCTGTCACTCTCTGCCCAGAACAGGAGTACCTCCCACTAGAAGCACAGTCGGTAGCGTCCCCTGATGTCACGCCCCGAGCTTTTATGACATCGGAAGACTCGCTCGAGGAATGTGAACAACCGGCATGGTAAGCCTCTTGCAAGCAAGAATAATCAGAGCACAAGACAATCACACACATAAATGCAACTGCACAACATTTACTTAAACTCCAACTTTATTTCATAATAATCAAATATTCAAATACAACCACTAATTCAACTTATCTTCATCATGCTAGACTCAAGAAATAAAAAAATTACATAGACTCAATCTAAACAATATAGACTTCCTAAGTCTTCACTCTCAATTTGATATGACTTTCATTCGCTCTCGGACCCGCTACTTGTATAACCCGAATCCGAATTCGTATCACTTCTATCTCCTGAAAAAGATTGGAAATAGGTAATGAGTACACTTGCCCAGTAGGTATCTTCGCATCAACATGATTAGCAATGTTTAAGTAATTAGCATTTTAGCTCTAAAGAATAAGATAAAATCATGCGAATTCGATACATCATGCGATCAAATCAAAGTAACAAGACGATCATGTAAGATAGGATGAACGAGTATGAACTAGTAAGAATGTAACAAGTATGATCAAGAATATAGCATGACCTTTCATGAACAAGAATGTAACGAGAATGCACTTTCACTTTTCACTTTCATAACCATAAAGGTTATGCACGAGAACGTCAATCATGTAGCAATTCACTACATTTTCACGAGTGCTCATGGATTTCACTTATATATAAAGAAAGTACTCCCAGCGCAATGCGACGCCAGTAGCATCATACCCCATGGTTTATAATAGTATGTTTCCGGTAATCAGCCGAGGGGACTAGCATAGAGCCCTTGGACACAATCAGCACCCGAGCTGCATCTTCACGTATAAATCAAGCTACTTCCATGAGTGTAACAATAAAGTATGGCCAAGAATGTAATAAGTTCAATCAATAAGCTCATGACAATAATAATTCAAAGAATGAATGCTTCAATTAAGAATGAGAGATCAAGAATGAATTAAGACAATGTTATGCTTATGGAAACAAATCGGCAGCATAACGGTACATTTCTTTAACTTCCATTCATTATATTAAGTTTCTTGATCGATATGATAAGTCCTAGATCATTATCAAGCCATCTAGGGACTTTAGAATATCAACCCTTTGGTCAAACCTCAGGTTAACATACTCAAGCATTGTGACGGTCTAATACTGGGCTGTTACATTCATGAGATGCTCCAGTGTTGGGCCGTTACAATAGTCTGAATCCCGAACAAAGAAAGTAGACTCAGTTCAATGTGACGGTCATATCTTGGGCCGTTAGGTGACTCTGACGGTCCAATATTGATCCGTTACACAGCTAGAACCAGAAAACATCGATAGTGCTTTCTAATCAATTGAGTTTTAATGGTACAACCAACTCGGCGTCCTAGTGGGAATCCCAGGCTCGCGGAGAATTACGGAGGCCTTGAAACAAGATTTTCTAGTCCATTGGAAGGAATATCCAATAGAGAGGTCCTCATGTTCAAGATAATGTTTCATATAGTGCAAAGTGTGAATTAATGGACAAGATACCGGAATATGTGCCATGTACCTAAAGAAAATGACTCTATCGATAGAGAGAGAATGTGTAACAACGTGAAACCAAGATAAAACTACGTCCATATATCATTGAAAATCATGATTTAGATACAAAACTATAGAATTTTGGCACATGAAATTAACATAACTTAAAATAACTTAAGATACCTTAATCATGCAATTTCTATTATGAATCAGTAACTGCACTTAAAGTCATGATAACAGCTCCAAACTTAGCTAACTAGGCTTATTTATAAGTTAATGTGACATCTTCAATTCTGTCTACAGTTACTCTGACGGTCGAGAACAGGGGCGTCACAATGATTGTGACGGTTTATCGTGGGATAGTTACAGTGTTGTAACACACTGAGTCTGGGCCGTCAGAGATAACAGAGAAATTTAAAAATAACAGAAGGTGTGACGGCATGTCGTAAGGCCGTTAGATCACTGTGACGGTCTTACATTGGTGCGTCATGTCGTCTGCTGGCAATAAAATAAAGTAAAGGTTTATGAAAACATAATATGCTTGGAAATCAAAATACTACAACTGTTCAAGACATGATAAACGAAGTATAGGCCAACTACATGCATGGGTTTTAGTGAATAGACAGGATAATATCTTTTATTTTCCATTTAGGGCTAAAGAGATGCATGAATGTATATAACTATTAGAACATGAAATTCTTAGTCTATAATGCATGAAATCAAGCACAATCAGATGGCTTTTATCCCTAACAAGATATTTTTACCAATCATGAGATAACATACCGCTTAATCTGGGCTTTAAACTTCTAATTTTAGCTTTCAAGGATCGCCCTTGTTCCTCTCTTCTTGTGACTTTTTAGCAACTTGACGTTACCCTAACTCCTCAGCCTCTTGACCTAAGGACGTGAAATTTTGAGGGTAAGAAGATGAAACTAAGGTGAACATAAAGTTCTAAAGGATTGAACTCTAATTACCTCGTTTAGACGTCCTAATCTCTTGATCTTCAGGGGTCTTGCGTTCAGTTTCCTGGGTTACGATAGTCCGACCAGCAACTTTGGAAGCTTCAATCTCCTTGGTTAGTTGATCTCCTAGCATGAAATTTGGAGAGTTATTATTCCTTAGTATTATAAATAAAAAGTTCTAAAGAACTTACTCGAAATTATGACTCTTTACCTTTGTTTCTTCACGAGCCAAAAATAAGGGTAGCTCAGTTCAGAACTAGATCCTATTTATAGGGTTTTGGCTAAGGTTTGTAGATTAGATCGATTCTAGAATCCTTGTTAAAGCTTAGATCAACTTCTAAGAGTCCTTAACACCTCTATTAGTCTTCCCATCTCGATCCCTAAGAGATAAGCTAGCAAAAATCTAATCTTTTGCAAGTTCTTCAGCTCACGGAATTAACAGTGTGACGGTCCAGGCTTGATGCGTTACATGGCTGTAGCGGTCGCCCGATAGACCGTTACATCAAATGTGTACAGAGTTTCAATTTATTAAAACTCTTTTATTCATTTATCCTTTATAATTATCTATAAAAATAGTATTTATCCTTAAAATACGTGACTAGGCTAAATAACCTTCTAGAATATGGGCCAAAATTAATGTGCTTGGTCTTTTAACCTATTGGGTTTCATATATCAAAGCTAGATTAATTACTTAACACAAATTGGGCCTTATAATGATTTATTTAATCCAATATTTATTTATTAATCTATTTTGGGTCTTTAAAATTCTCAGAAAATAATTAAATATACCAAAAATAAATTATAGAAATTCTGGGGCCTTACACCCTCCCCCACTTAAGAGAATTTTGTCCCCAAATTCAATATATGAGTTTTTACGGAGGGTGTATGTATTTTAAGGTATTAAAATTTAACGCAAGGCGACTGGGTTAAGAGAGTACCTTTTATCATCTCGCCTCCCTCGTCTAGAATGTCATTTAATCGACCTCGCTTCCCGCGTCCATTGTTATCCTTTGATGATTGTCCGTTGATGAGAGGACACATGGGCAAGCGATGTTCCCGGCTTCCACACTTGAGACAAGCGCCGAGACGCTTCCAACATTCTTCTACCAAGTGCCCAAAATTTTCACAAAATGAGCAAGGTGCCACGGCTTGCTCCTTCTCTTCTTTAACTTTCTTGTTCTTTCCATTTCCATTTTCAATTCTTTTTCCATTATCGTTCCCATTACGGGACCTCTTAATGTGACGATTTTCATCCTCATCCACTTCTTTTTCTTCTTTCCTATCATGTTTTGGGCTTGACCTCTCTCCTCGGAGCCTCTCCACCTTCTCCATGGTTCTTTCACATAGATGCGCTCTTTGTACCATCTCGGTATAGGTGTGGATATTCTGGGTTCCAAGTTGTTGGATAAATCCGGACCTTAAACCATCCATAAATCGGTTGGCTTTCAATAAATCTGTGCTTACCAAGTGAGGAGCATAAGGTGCTAGTCGAGAGAATTGTAATTCATATTCTGCCACGGACATCGCGCCTTGTTTTAAGGAGGAAAATTCCATAGCCTTCCTTTCCTTTACATGCTCGGAGAAGTACTTGGCTCGAAAAAGTGTAAGAAAACCCTCACATGTATGAGGTGCATCTGCAGGTGGCGTCGGAATGAATTTCCACCATGTACGAGCATCCTTGTTAAGTTGGAACGTGGCAAGTCGAACTTTCTCCTGGTCGGCGCATTGCATGACATCGACTATTCGATTCATTTCGTCGATCCAATTCTCCGCTTCATCTGGGTTAGAAGATCCAGAGAATCGTGGGGGATTTAAACTTCAAAAATTGCCATGTATGTTCTCTGCGCCAGCCCTTCCACCGGCTTAGGCCACTGTCTGTGTGGCTTGAGTAAGTCCCGCAACAGTTTGCTGCATCTCGTCCCAGTTTATACGATGAGCCATTGAGAATCAAGGAACCTGAGAATCATGGACATTTTAGTTATTTAGAGTCGGGAAAATTTATCCTAAGATAATTTCTATATAACTATCTCATCCCGGGGTCTACCCAATTCTCACATGGGTATGGAAATTTCTTTCTTAGTTCAAAGGTATGGGTCCTAAAACCTTAGACTTATCCTACGACATAACTCCTTTCCCTAAGTCCTGAGACTTAGGCTCTGATACCAACTTAATTGTCACGTCCCGAGCCTTTATGACAGCGGAAGACTCGCTCGAGGAACGTGAACAGCCGGCATGGTAAGCCTCTTGCAAGCAAGAATAATCAGAGCGCAAGATAATCACACACATAAATACAATTGCACAACATTTACTCAAACTCCAACTTTAGTTCATAATAATCAAATATTCAAATACAACCACTAATTCAACTTATCTTCATCATGCTAGACTCAAGAAATAAAAAAAATTACATAGACTCAATCTAAACAATATAGACTTCCTAACTCTTCACTCTCAATTTGATATGACTTTCATTCGCTCTCAGACCCGCTACTTGTATAACCTGAATCCGAATTCGTATCACTTCCATCTCCTGAAAAAGATTGGAAATATGTAATGAGCACACTTGCCCAGTAGATATCTTCGCATCAACATGATTAGCAATGTTTAAGTAATTAGTATTTTAGCTCTAAAGAATAAGGTAAAATCATGCGAATGCGATACATCATGCGATCAAATCAAAGTAACAAGACGATCATGTAAGATAGGATGAACGAGTATGAACTAGCAAGAATGTAACAAATATGATCAAGAATATAGCATGGCCTTTAATGAACAAGAATGTAATGAGAATGCATTTTCACTTTTCACTTTCATAACCATAAAGGTTATGCACGAGAACGTCAATCATGTAGCAATTCACTACATTTTCACGAGTGCTCATGGATTTCACTTATTTATAAAGAAAGTACTCCCAGCGCAATACGACGCTAGTAGCATCATATCCCATGGTCTATAATAGTATGTTTCTGACAATCAGCCGAGGGGACTAGCATAGAGCCCTTTGACACAATCAGTGCCCGAACTGCATCTTCACGTATAAATCAAGCTACTTCCATGAGTGTAACAATAAAGTATGGCCAAGAATGTAATAAGTTCAATCAATAAGCTCATGACAACAATAATTCAAAGAATGAATGCTTCAATTAAGAATGAGAGATCAAGAATGAATTAAGACAATGTTATGCTTATGGAAACAAATCGGCAGCATAACGGTACATTTCTTTAACTTCCATTCATTATATTAAGTTTCTTGATCGATATGATAAATCCTAAATCATTATCAAGCCATCTAGGGACTTTAGAATATCAACCCTTTGGTCAAACCTCGGGTTAACATACTCAAGCATTGTGACGGTGTAATACTGGGCCGTTACATTCATGTGACGCTCCAGTGTTGGGCCGTTACAATAGTCTGAATCTCGAACAAAGAAAGTAGACTCAGTTCAATGTGACGGTCATATCTTGGGCTGTTAGGTGACTCTGACGGTCCAATATTGATCTGTTACATAGCTAGAAACAGAAAACATCGATAGTGATTTCTAATCAATTGGATTTTAATGGTACAACCAACTCGGCATCCTACTGGGAATCCCCGGCTCGCGGAGAATTACGGAGACCTTGAAACAAGATTTCCTAATCCATTGGAAGGAATATCCAATAGAGAGGTCCTCATGTTCAAGATATTGTTTCATATAGTGCAAAGTGTGAACTAATGGATAATATACCAGAATTTGTGCCATGTACTTAAAGAAAATGACTCTATCGATAGATAGAGAATGTGTAACAACGTGAAACCAAGATAAAACTCCGTCCATATATCATTGAAAATCATGATTTAGATACAAAACTATAGAATTTTGACACATGAAATTAACATAACTTAAAATAAATTAAACTAACTTAAGATACCTTAATCATGCAATTTCTATTATGAATCAATAACTACACTTAAAGTAATGATAACAGGTAAAAAGTTAGCTAACTAGGCTTATTTATAAGTTAATGTGACTTCTTCAATTCTATCTACTGTTACTCTGACGGTCGAGAACAGAGGCGTCACAGTGATTGTGACGGTTTATCGTGGGACCGTTACATTGTTGTAACGCACTGAGTCTGGGCCGTCAGAGATAACAGAGAAATTTAAAAACAACAGAAGGTGTGACGGCATGTCGTAAGGCCGTTAGATCACTGTGACGATCTTACATTGGTGCGTCATGTCGTCTGCTGGCAATAAAATAAAGTAAAGGTTTATGAAAACATAACATGCCAGGAAATCAAAATACTACAACTGTTCTTGACATGATAAACGAAGTATAGGCCAACTACATGCATGGGTTTTAGTGAATAGACAAGATACTATCTTTTATTTTCCATTTAGGGCTAAAGAGATGCATGAATGTATAGAACTATTAGAAAATGGAATTCTTAGTCTATAATGCATGAAATCAAGCACAATCAGAGGGCTTTTATCCCTTACAAGATGTTTTTGCCAATCATGAGATAACCTATCACTTAATCTGGGATTTAAACTTCTAATTTGAGCTTTCAAGGATCGCCTTTGTTCCTCTCTTCTTGTGACTTTTCAGCAACTTCACGTTGCCATAACTCCTCAGCCTCTTGACCTAAGGATGTGAAATTTTGAGGGTAAGAAGATGAAACTAAGGTGAACAGAAAGTTCTAAAGGATTGAACTCTAATTACCTCGTTTAGACGTCCTAATCTCTTGATCTTTAGGGGTCTTGCATTCAGTTTCCTGGGTTACTATGGTCCGACCAGCAACTTTGGAAGCTTCAATCTCCTTAGTTGGTTGATCTCATAGCACGAAATTTGGAGAGCTATTAGTCCTTAGTATTATAAATAAAAAGTTCTAAAGAACTTACCCGAAATTGTGACTCCTTACCTTATTTCTTCACGAGCCAAAAGTAAGGGTTGCTCAGTTCAGAACTAGGTCCTATTTATAGGGTTTTGGCTAGGGTTTGTAGATTAGATCGATTCTAGAGTCCTTGTTAAAGCTTAGATCAACTTCTAAGAGTCCTTAACACCTCTATTAGTCTTCCCATCTCGATCCCTAAGAGATAAGCTAGCAAAAATCCAATCTTTTTGCAAGTTCTGCAGCTCACGGAATTAACAGAGTGTGACGATCCAGGCTTGATGCGTTACATGGCTGTAGCGGTCGCCCGATAGACCGTTACATCAAACGTGTACAGAGTTTCAATTTATTAAAACTCTTTTATTCGTTTATCCTTTATAATTATCTATAAAAATAGTATTTATCCTTAAAATACGTGACTAGGCTAAATAACCTTCTAAAATATGGGCCAAACTTAATGTGCTTGGTCTTTTAACCTATTGGGTTTCAATTATCAAAGCTAGATTAATTACTTAACACAAATTAGGCCTTATAATGATTTATTTAATCTAATATTTATTTATTAATCTATTTTGGGTCTTTAAAATATCAAGAAAATAATTAAATATACCAAAAATAAATTATAGAAATTCTAGGGCCTTACACCCTCTCCCACTTAAGAGAATTTTGTCCCTAAATTCAATATATGAGTTTTTACGGAGGGTGTATGTATTTTAAGATATTAAAATTTAGCGCAAGGCGAATGGGTTAAGAGAGTACCTTTTATCATCTCACCTCCCTCGTCTAGAATGTCATTTAATCGACCTCGCTTACCGCGTCCGTTGTTATCCTTTGATGATTGTCCGTTGATGAGAGGACACATGGGCAAGCGATGTTCCCGGCTTCCACACTTGAGACAAGCGCCGAGACGCTTCCAACATTCTTTTATCGAGTGCCCAAAATTTTCACAAAATGAGCAAGGTGCCACGGCTTGCTCCTTCTCTTCTTTAACTTTCTTGTTCTTTCCATTTCCATTTTCATTTCTTTTTCCATTATCGTTCCCATTATGGGACCTCTTAATGTTATGATTTTCATCCTCATCCACTTCTTTTTCTTCTTTCCTATCATGTTTTGGGCTTGACCTCTCTCCTCGGAGCCTCTCCACCTTCTCCATGGTTCTTTCACATAGATGCGCTCTTTGTACCATCTCGGTATAGGTGCGGATATTCTGGGTTCCAAGTTGTTGGATAAATCCGGACCTTAAACCATCCATAAATTGGTTGGCTTTCAATAAATCTGTACTTACCAAGTGAGGAGCATAAGGTGCTAGTCGAGAGAATTGTAATTCATATTCTGCCACGGACATCGCGCCTTGTTTTAAGGAGGCAAATTCCATAGCCTTCCTCTCCTTTACATGCTCGGAGAAGTACTTGGCTCGAAAAAGTGTAAGAAAACCCTCACATGTATGAGGTGCATCTGCAGGTGGCGTCGGAATGAATTTCCACCATGTATGAGCATCCTTGTTAAGTTGGAACGTGGCAAGTCGAACTTTCTCCTGGTCGGCGCATTGCATGACATCGAATATTCGATTCATTTCGTCGATCCAATTCTCCGCTTCATCTGGGTTAGAAGATCCAGAGAATCGTGGGGGCTTTAAACTTCGGAAATTGCCGTGTAAGTTCTCTGCGCCAGCCCTTCCACCGGCTTGGGCCATTGTCTGTAGGGCTTGAGTAAGTCCCGCAACAGTTTGTTGCATCTCATCCCAGTTTATACGATGAGCCATTGAGAATCAAGGTACCTGAGAATCATGGACATTTTAGTTATTTAGAGTCGGGAAGATTTATCCTAAGATAATTTCTATATAACTATCTCATCCCGGGGTCTACCCAATTCTCACATGGGTATGGAAATTTCTTCCTTAGTTCAAAGGTATGGGTCCTAAAACCTTGGACTTATCCTACGACATAACTCCTTTCCCTAAGTCCTGAGACTTAGGCTCTGATACCAACTCAACTGTCACGCCCCGAGCCTTTATGACAGCGGAAGACTCGCTCGAGGAACGTGAACAGCCGGCATGATAAGCCTCTTGCAAGCAAGAATAATCAGAGCGCAAGATAATCACACACATAAATACAATTGCACAACATTTACTCAAACTCCAACTTTAGTTCATAATAATCAAATATTCACACTAATTCAACTTATCTTCATCATGCTAGACTCAAGAAATAAGAAAAATTACATAGACTCAATCTAAACAATATAGACTTCCTAACTCTTCACTCTCAATTTGATATGACTTTCATTCGCTCTCGGACCCGCTACTTGTATAACCCGAATCCGAATTCGTATCACTTCCATCTCCTGAAAAAGATTGGAAATAGGTAATGAGCACACTTGCCCAGTAGATATCTTCGCATCAACATGATTAGCAATGTTTAAGTAATTAGCATTTTAGCTCTAAAGAATAAGGTAAAATCATGCGAATGCAATACATCATGCGATCAAATCAAAGTAACAAGACGATCATGTAAGATAGGATGAACGAGTATGAACTAGCAAGAATGTAACAAGTATGATCAAGAATATAGCATGGCCTTTCATGAACAAGAATGTAATGAGAATGTATTTTTACTTTTCACTTTCATAACCATAAAGGTTATGCACGAGAACGTCAATCATGTAGCAATTCACTACATTTTCACGAGTGCTCATGGATTTCACTTATTTATAAAGAAAGTACTCCCAGCGTAATGTGACGTCAGTAGCATCATATCCCATGGTTTATAATAGTATGTTTCTGGCAATCAGCCGAGGGGACTAGCATAGAGCCCTTGGACACAATCAGTGTCCGAACTGCATCTTCACGTATAAATCAAGCTACTTCCATGAGTGTAACAATAAAGTATGGCCAAGAATGTAATAAGTTCAATCAATAAGCTCATGACAACAATAATTCAAGGAATGAATGCTTCAATGAAGAATGAGAGATCAAGAATGAATTAAGACAATGTTATGCTTATGGAAACAAATCGGCAGCATAACGGTACATTTCTTTAACTTCCATTCATTATATTAAGTTTCTTGATCGATATGATAAGTCCTAAATCATTATCAAGCCATCTAGGGACTTTAGAATATCAACCCTTTGGTCAAACCTCGGGTTAACATACTCAAGCATTGTGACGGTCTAATACTGGGCCGTTACATTCATGTGACGCTCTAATGTTGGGCCGTTACAATAGTCTGAATCCCGAACAAAGAAAGTAGACTCAGTTCAATGTGACGGTCATATCTTGGGCCGTTAGGTGACTCTGACGGTCCAATATTGATCTGTTACATAGCTAGAAACAGAAAACATCGATAGTGATTTCTAATCAATTGAGTTTTAATGGTACAACCAACTCGACGTCCTAGTGGGAATCCCAGGCTTGCGGAGAATTACGGAGGCCTTGAAACAAGATTTCCTAGTCCACTGGAAGGAATATCCAATAGAGAGGTCCTCATGTTCAAGATAGTGTTTCATATAGTGCAAAGTGTGAACTAATGGACAATATACCGGAATTTGTGTCATGTACTTAAAGAAAATGACTCTATCGATAGAGAGAGAATGTGTAACAACGTGAAACCAAGATAAAATTCCGTCCATATATCATTGAAAATAATGATTTGGATACAAAACTATAGAATGTTGGCACATGAAATTAACATAACTTAAAATAACTTAAGATACCTTAATCATGCAATTTCTATTATGAATCAGTAACTACACTGAAAGTCATGATAACAGGTCCAAAGTTAGCTAAGTAGGCTTATTTATAAGTTAATGTGACTTCTTCAATTCTATCTACAGTTACTCTGACGGTCGAGAACAGGGGCGTCACAGTGATTGTGACGGTTTATCGTGGGACAGTTACAGTGTTGTAACGCACTGAGTCTGGGCCGTCAGAGATAACAAAGAAATTTAAAAATAAAAGAAGGTGTGACGGCATGTCGTAAGGCCGTTAGATCACTGTGACGATCTTACATTGGTGCGCCATGTCGTCTGCTGGCAATAAAATAAAGTAAAGGTTTATGAAAACATAATGTGCCTGGAAATCAAAATACTACAACTGTTCTAGACATGATAAACGAAGTATAGGCCAACTACATGCATGGGTTTTAGTGAATAGACAAGATACTATCTTTTATTTTCCATTTAGGGCTAAAGAGATGCATGAATGTATAGAACTATTAGAATATGGAATTCTTAGTCTATAATGCATGAAATCAAGCACAATCAGAGGGCTTTATCCCTAACAAGATGTTTTTTCCAATCATGAGATAATCTACCGCTTAATCTGGGCTTTAAACTTCTAATTTGAGCTTTCAAGGATCGCCTTTGTTCCTCTCTTCTTGTGACTTTTCAGCAACTTCATGTTGCCCTAACTCCTCAACCTCTTGACCTAAGGATGTGAAATTTTGAGGGTAAGAAGATGAAACTAAGGTGAACAAAAAGTTCTAAAGGATTGAACTCTAATTACCTCATTTAGATGTCCTAATCTCTTGATCTTTAGGGGTCTTGCATTCAGTTTCCTGGGTTACTATGGTCCGACCAGCAACTTTGGAAGCTCCAATCTCCTTGGTTGGTTGATCTCCTAGCACGAAATTTGGAGAGCTATTAGTCCTTAGTATTATAAATAAAAAGTTCTAAAGAACTTACCCAAAATTATGACTCCTTACCTTGTTTCTTCACGAGCCAAAAGTAAGGGTTGCTCAGTTCAGAAGTAGGTCCTATTTATAGGGTTTGGCTAGGGTTTGTAGATTAGATCGATTTAGAGTCCATTTTAAAGCTTAGATCAACTTCTAAGAGTCCTTAACACCTCTATTAGTTTTCCCATCTCGATCCCTAAGAGATAAGCTAGCAAAAATCCAATCTTTTTGCAAGTTCTTCAGCTCACGGAATTAACAGAGTGTGACGATCCAGGCTTGATGCGTTACATGGCTGTAGCGGTCGCCCGATAGACCGTTACATCAAACGTGTACAGAGTTTCAATTTATTAAAACTCTTTTATTCGTTTATCCTTTATAATTATCTATTAAAATCATATTTATCCTTAAAATACGTGACTAGGCTAAATAACCTTCTAAAATATGGTCCAAACTTAATAAGCTTGGTCTTTTAACCTATTGGGTTTCAATTATCAAAGCTAGATTAATCACTTAACACAAATTGGGCCTTATAATGATTTATTTAATCTAATATTTATTTATTAATCTATTTTGGGTCTTTAAAATATTCAAAAAATAATTAAATATACCAAAAATAAATTATAAAAATTCTGGGGCCTTACACCTGACGTCTTACACCGCACCGCAGGTGAACTGCCTGACGTGGTAGCGCCTACCAAAGGCATGGACACCGTACAAGTAACCACAAACAAGTGACTAGTTGGGGTCACGCCCGTCAACGGGGGTCCAACCGCCCCCAACCACGTTTGCACACACAGACCGTGCGTCCCTTGTCTGGCCCTCTGACCGGTTTTCCCCTCAGCCGGACTCTGGCTGGTAGACGCGGGGCCCGACGAAAACTGGTCCACAAACCACCTCTAAGGGTAAGCCCATACACCTACTCCCAGGTGAGACCAGCACACGCGTACTGGTAGGCTACGACTAGCGGAGGGTCACTGAAAGAGTAGACTTTCAAGTCAACGGAAAACAACGTCCAAACCCGATAAAGTACGGGGACCGTCCCACGTACCAGCACCGTCGCATGGTGACCACGATCAGAAAAGAAACGGGACTCACAGTCCACGGGCCACGCACCCAGCCACACAGAAACGTAGAAGCACGGTTCCCAAGGCAACTCACAGGCCGCCAAACCGAATCCCACTCTCAGGGAAAAGTGAGAACCCTCCAGCTCAAGGCTGGACAACTGGACTCGCAATCCAAGGCCTTACTCACATGGCCCACACGGAAAGCACAGAAGCACGATTCCCAGGGCAACGCACAAGCTGCCACGCCGATAACTGGACTCGCAGTCCAAGGCCAACACATGGCCCACTCGGGAATCATCTTCCAGGAAAACTCACGACATGCGGGGGAGACCCCACCGCACACACACTGATACACGGTGACTCGGTCAAGCGTAACACAAAAGCCTGGCACATGAGGAGTCACCTAGACTCTCAAACTCACGGGCATGCTAAACGAGGTAACACGATCTTCCCGACACCCTCAAAATACGGACACAGAATCCCACGAGTGTCTGGGGCATTCACAAGACCGCAAGTTGACCGCTGGGTCTCAACCGGGTCGACCAGGGATCCACACATCACGGAACGAACGCGGCGAACACGAAAACTCACCTCGGCGCAGCACAGTGCCTGGCGGTCTAACCTTGGGCCGTCACAGTCTGTAACGGTCTAAGCCTCGACCGTCACAATGACTCTGCCGCTCCAACACAGGGCCGGCAGAAGGGCGAGTAAAGACTGAACGTAACGCACTCTCCCAGGGGCGTTACGTCACCTAACGGACCGACTCTGGTGCGTTAGGCCAGGGAGCTACACAAGCCGTGACGCATGCCGCTCTGTGCGTCACGCACTCTAACGCACCTACCGAAGCGCGCTAGGGTGAAGGGCGAATGCGTTAGCTCTAGCTCTAACGCTCCTGCCCAGGGGTGTCACACTACCCTGCCGCCCCACTCTGGGTGCGTCAGGTGTCTATGACCCCCAACGGTCATAAACCACGGTCGGAACCACCGTAATGGTCAAGCATGAGGGCGTCACAGCCCTGTGGCGGTCTATCGTGAGGCCGTCAGGCCCACGAACGCCAGCACCCAAAACAAAGGGAACGTAACGCACCTGCCCAGGCGCGTTACACACTGTGGCAGTCACTGGAACGACCGCCACAGCGTCCCGGCGGCGAAACGGCAAACTAACACCAAAAATTTTGTTCCACGTCCCGATCATCCACGGATGATGGGGAAAACAACGGGGAAGCTCCCCTATGGGCCCTAGCATGCATCTAGAGCCTCGGATCGGCCAAAAACGCGATGGAATGGTAGATCGGCCCACAAGCCCTAAAACATGGATTTTTCTCAAAAATCTCCAAATACGCCCGCTCGGCTCACCACGGCCTACAAAATGCACGGGAAAGGAAGTGCACGAGCTGGGGGTCCATCTCCCTACCTCCACCGAAGAAACGACGCGTCGTGGACGCCGATCCACGAAGAAAATGCCGTGAAACCCTTACCGGCCCACGAACGTGCCCCCGAGCTTCACCACGCCTCCACCGCCTCGATCCTCGCCCGTCCTCGCCCGCGCCGCCTCCACCTCGCCCCCGCCTCACTCCGTCGGCCACCGGAGAAGAGAGGGGAGAAAGAGAAAGTGTTAATATATATAAAAAACCCCAAAATTTCAGAAATTCAAAAAGTTATGAAAAATTACCTCCGCGATCCTCGGGAGGAGCACAATGCGCCGGTACAGTCCCGGAGTCGGAGAGCGCCACGGTTCGCCCTGCACAGAGTTCCGAAGGCACATTAGGGAAAAATATGTGTAAAACATAAAATACACTCCGAGACCCACTAAAACGATCCGATAAAAATCCGGGACATTACAAGATCTACTTGAATCACTTACAACTTCTCTATGCCTTATTATGTGAAGTTTGAATAAGCTGGATGTGAATCTCATGACATGGCATTGAGTGGGGGCGACAATGGCATAAGATTCAAGTTAGTCATAATGGGAGTGACTAGACTAAGATCCGTATGGTTTTTAATTACTTTGAGTGGCATACTTATGTTGATGGGAGAACACCATAGCATGTGTCTCATACCGCATGTGCTACATACGACCATAAGTGAGAAAAATGAGTGGATCTCTATTTCATCATTGTGTGAGCTCCTAGATCATATTTCTGTTGATCCCCTTTGTACCATTTGTGAACTTGAGGACTGTGCCATGAAAATGAAGTTTGACGTCGCTACTTTAACATGCTCCTTAGGATTATGGTTGATACAGTCTAGCGGGACATGTCTAGAAAAGTGGTCAAGACTAATTAGATTGACATAAGAACTTAGAGAAGACTTCTGCATATTGCACCATATTTTGTGGCTCATACCCCAAGGGACTCTGTTAACTTTGTGATGATAGAGTCATGACCACATGACATTTGACATTTAACACTTTTTGCTATTTGAGATATTCAGAGTGTTAAATCAGGTGAATATGAGATTATCTGGGGTGCTATGAGATTTATGATGTTAAAATGTTCTGTTACTTAACAGTTCATTACTGTTATGATTAAGAGTTTTCTCATGAGGTCGCACACTCCATTTCCTATATGACATAGTAAGAGAAACAAGAATAAAGAGAGAATTTTATAGCTGACCTTCGTGGGCAAGTGAGAGATGTTGGCGTGCATGGGTTGCCTATGAAGATAGCACCATGCGTTCGTTCACGAACAGATGCATGCGTCCGTTCGCAAATAGTTTTGCATGCGGCTTTCCCATGCATGCCTGACACGCATGGCAGCCTCCCGAACGCCTAGAAAAGGGCATGCAGAGGTAGCGAGTTTTCCTCTTGATGCCCGATGTAATAACCCACCGAGAAGCCTCTCTCTCTCTCTCTCTCTCTCTCTCTCTCTCTCTCTCTCTCTCTCTCTCTCTCTCTCTCTCTCTCTCTCTCTCACACACACACACACACACACACATACTCTCTCTCTAGTTCTCTTTACACTTTCCGTAGAAGACGGGCATTCTTCTTGATGTTTCTTTGAGAGCTCATCACCGACGAGGTCAAGATTTAGAGTGTGATTTTCAAAGACGATTTTGATAGCCGTCTTTCTAAGACCTCCGAATTTTGAGATTACGAACTCCAGATATTTCTGGACTCATCGTACGTGTACCCCCACAATAATTTTGTATCAGAATGAATCCTTGAAAACATTTACCTACTTTGATATTCAAATAAGGTGGGGCCACTCGAGTGACCCATTCTACCTTAACCATTCTCGAGGCCGAATGAGTCATTCGACCCCATACCCTGAGAATCAAGTATCCCTTAAAAATCGATCTTAACATTGTTCGAGGTCGAATAGACCATTTCACATATATATATCAAAGTTAATTTGGCCGAACAACTCACCCTCCGTAACTTTTCCAAACACGTTATGCTCACTTTACGATAAAACCTCTAAAAATCTGTAAAAAGAAAAGAGGATGGAATATTTACGTGGATATTATCACGGAAGTTAATCAAAAATAAATGATTGACACTAACTTCATATGTGGACGGTATAATTGTAATTATAAATGTAGAAGAAATTTTTACATAATTTCATTTCTAAGAGTGAGTATATATGCAAAAAAAAATAAAATCCTGAATACAATTGGTCGGCGTGACTAGTAGGACTACTATCGTGGGAATTACCTTAATTACTCACACGGGTGTCTATCGTGGGACTGTACTGTCAACAGTGCCCAAATAGTTCTATCAGGGGAATTAAGATAAATGATTACTTAATTATGAATTTCTAAAAAAATATGATTTACTCGAATGATTAGAAAATATACTTTAGCCAAAAGAAAAAACATTTCCCATTAATGGATTGGTGAAACGAGTGTTATATCTATCCTGAACGTGTGTTATGTTGGAAGTACATGTTCCAGCGCAGAAATGTACTTTCGGTGTAACATTAATGTGCATGCCAAATTAGGATTATGCATTATAAGAGTGCGTTAGAGTTTAATTAACGTGTATCGCGCGGGTTGCAAAGCGTGCCTTCCGGATTAAAAATCGTGTATTTTAAAGAAAAATTGAGTAGTATATGTCAAAATCATGCATTCCAGTGGAAAATATTTTTCGTCTGGAATACATTTTTAGTAATTATTTAACAAAATAATCTTACTTTAAACATTTTTAATCATGATCACAATGTTTTTTCAAAATTTATTTTAAGAAATAACACCTACCTACCTACCTACCTACGTCGATCCAGACACGTTCCATCAGATTTTAGTGAATAAAATCATTTTATTGACAAAGACGGCAATTTATCTTTTACCCTTTCCATCTCTTTCGTTACTTTTTTTTTTCCTGACATCGTTCGAGACTGATGTATCTGAGGCGATGGGTGATGTTTTTCATTTTATCTGTTCGATCGATTGTGATTTAAACGAATCATTTGAAAAAAAAATCTTCACCTAATGGGATTGTTATATATATATATATATATATATATATATATATATATATATATATATATATATATTCAAAACTTCACCTAATCGGATGGATGGGACTAAAACAGATCGTCCACCCACCCCCTCGGGCAATCCGGTCTCGCATCTTTCGTTAATGCTCAACTAGCAAGGAAGGCTAGGGGGGGGGGGGGGGTAGGGGAGAATAAAGAGGAGGCGGCGATGGGTGGGAAGACCGGAAGTAGTTCACGGAAGCTGGCCGAAGGACAGGCAGCGACAGCGGCCTTTCCTGGCCGGTTGGCAAAATACCAGAGTGGGCTCACGCCGCTCACCCACTCTCGCGTCCTTCGCGAAGTGTGAATTCCTCCATTGTCAATTTGTCATCCGAATTGGGATAATTAAACATTTACTCTCCGAATCATACCTAATTTATTTTGTGCACGTATATTTAATATATATTATGATAAATTATATTTATCACACACACACACACACATATATATATATATATACCAGTACAGTGTTCAATTTTGAGAGGTATAAGTGAAATGTTATTTAATATAGAAGTATGTTCGACAATATAAAAAATATGGAGTTAGAAGTGGCAACAGGACGACTAGGGTTAAGTTATGATCCGTCGTAATGTAATGAATTTAACATTACCACTTACGTATGATCCGAGTCGAGATGAGTTAAGAATAAAAATATTTGTCAGATCAGACTGGGACAGATTTGAGTTAAGATTTCAGTCTAATCCAGATAGAAAAATGCAGGTCAAAATAATCTGACACCGAATTGATCCAGTCCTCAAGAATTATGACTCTCACCCTCTTTCTTAATAAGAGTCGGGTTCAATCAAGTGGGCAAAGTAAAATTAAATTTTTTATCAGGTTCATATAAAAATATGAAGTGGAGCATGGAATATTTCAAAGTGTACGTACGCAATTATTCCCGTCCAAATCTGCCGTTCCGGGACCGGCGTTCTCGCGTCATCCATGTTCGGCGAAGCGCTCTCGAGAGGGGTTCCCGGCACGTTAAGAGTGAATGCTACGTGCGGGCCCCATCCCGGGATGCCGGCACGGCATTGGCAGATGCGTCACGTGTTATATTCAGCACGGCAGGTGAGGGGGGGGGGGGGTGAGGACCCCATCGTGGGCCCGGTCCGGGATCGTTATAAAGTACTAACTCGACGGGTGCGTGCCGAGGGCAAGAACGGGAAAAAGGAAATAAATGAGGCGCACCTACACTTTCTTCCGTTATTGATGAAAGCCATGCTCGGTTACACGGCATAGAACAAACGAGTAATGTTTCCTGGGTGGTAGTGACATGTGATTGGGAAAAGGAACGAAGATGACATGCGGAGACGCACGGAGAGAGATTTATTAGGGGTCGAAGAGAATCAGACTAAGCGATCGCAATGAATTACTAATTTTGATTCACTCTAAATAATTTATTAACTACAGTTCGATACAACTGAGCAAAGATAATGTTTAGGGTCACGTCAATAAGGGTTTTTTTAATGGGTCCTATTAAATTAGAGATAATTTATTTATTTCAATTTATCTCAGACATCTAACCTCATCCTATCAATAATATCAAGGAGAAAGGTTCGTCACACACTCACGAGTGTTGCACGTCTTGAATGTGTAATATTTTAAAATTTTTATTTTAAAAAAAAAAATTAGAGTGGTCTCCAAAGTATCTTAATTTGAGATGTAAATCACGTCACCAATGAATTATTCAAAAAGAAATAATAAAAAAATAAAATATATTGAATGAATAGTATTTGACATCATCTGTCAACGCTTCAGATTATAGATTTTTTCCATAATCCTTTAGAGGAAAAAAGTTGATGGAGACCAATTTTCGGAGATTATGAAAAGTGCTCTTTTTCTCCCTATCTCTCTCTAAAATTCATAATCCAACTTTTAAATAATCTGATACGACAAAGGTACATTTAGTAAGACTTTCGAGGGATGGAGATTTCAAGGCCATAATTTATCTCCTATTATGTTCCCAAACGAGGTATCAGACTCGTTCTTTTAAAATTTGATCTATTTTATTTTTTAATTTTTTTAAACAATCAGATGACGACGTAACATATACTTTAAATTAAGATATTTTGATAACTACTTTAATTTTTTAAAAAATAAAAATTTAAAAATATTATCCACCGACAGTGTGCAACACACACTGAGTGTGTAACAAGCATGTCTGAATATCACGAAGGGGTTCTACACCTGAGATCCGACCTATTTGGCGTGCTGTATCTAGGTAGACACATTATCCAGGCTAACTTATATCTATGTTAGAAAAAAAAAATTTAATCTTTTCATACAGTTTGGACCTAAAATCCTAGATATTTTGCAAATTTACAAAAGCTCAAGACAAATAATTTATTTCAAACCTGTTTTAAGGGGAAACACCGTGCAGCTCACAAATCGGACCCGAAATCTTACGCATACCCATTTATCTAGGAAACATATATATATATATATATATATATATATAAAAGTAACAATTTGAATCTCAATAGAAGCATTCGGGATGGGCATGTACATATATCGGCTTATTACTCACAGCCCGAGATCCCACCATGAAGAGACTACCCACCGAAGAGTTGTACTTGGACCATCTGCTGGTGCGGTATTTTCTTTTTCTTTTCTTTTTTATCCCAGAGTAAAAAGTCTGCTTCAACTCAACCTACGTGTCAGTATACTCTAATCGAACATCAGATAGATAAAAGAAAATTTTAAAAATAAAGATTAAACCACCTTAAGTGGGCCCATACTGGTCGGCTTATTACAGAGATGCCCGATCTTTCTTTTTGATTTTCGTTTCCAGCCATTCAATTGATGGTTGGATGATATAGACATATAGGTCAAAAATGGCGTCAACTTGAATTTTTTTTTTTTTTTGTACTTACTAGATCACTCGACGATGCAACAAATTGGAGTCCCCGCAAAAATAGTGAACGGATTTGGGCTCACCCTAAAGTACAGGAGCTCTACTGATTAGGCAGCCCAAGTAAATTTTTTTGAATTTTTTTAGGTAGTTTAGACCCCCAAGCAACTCATTCATCGACTTTTTTCATGCGAAAACTAAGTCAATTGAAATGGGTCAATTAAGACCATCGGTTATTTTTTTTTAAGATTTTAAAAAAAAAACTATAGGGACGTTTGCGATGTGTAAGGTTCATGTTGAGTATTTTTGGTAAGAGCGGGGACTTCAATTTTGTTGCCTCTGATGCCGCCACGTGTTTCCCTAGAGCGTCCGTTGAGGTCATGATTGTGGGTGCTCGAGAGCATTCAGACGGTAGGAGTAATGATCGTACCCTTTCGGCCATCGCGGACATTTCAACCGACGAGGGACGGCAGGAGCAACTTGGTAGGGCTTCAGTGGCGCCTGCGGCTACATAAACTGCGTACTCATGCCCTTCTGCTCCATCAGGGCATTCCTCACAACAAGGGACCAAGGCTAGTTAGTTGTCAAGATGAGTATACCAAAAAGGGCTGCCAACATAGAATATTGTCACGAGAAGTCTCTTCACATGATTACCGAAAGAATCATCGAAGTTCACAATGAAATTAAGAAGAATAGTTAGAATACCTATTGAGTTCAATTTCTTCGTTTAAATGTTTGAGGAATAAACAACAATGGAGACAATGCCCACCAGCCAGTTGGCTTGATTTTGACAAACAACCGATTCTTAAGATAGCAGTTGAGCTTGAACCACCCCCAAAATTTTGTCCAAACTTGTTAAATTCTTTTCCTGCTTGCGCTCCCCTCTCACATATATGGGGTACTCCAACCCGACGTGAAATTCTGACCGACTCTGCCCGGTTTCCAACACTCATGTTTTGTGTTGACATCGAATCAACGCAGCGGCTCGTCAACTCAACTTCTGTCCGTACATATTCAATAATTTTATATAATAAAGATAATATCTCTTTCATGATTTTTTTCCACAAAATTTCAGTTTTTTTTCGGGGGGGGGGGGGGGATCTTTTTACTTGGACTGATTCTTCTTTTTATTTTTCAGATCTTGACGACATAACATCGAGGAGGGGTGTGTGTGTGTGTGTGAAGGGTGGAGGATTGGATGACTGAGTTAGAGTATCACAACTAGCTCCAAGAGGGGCCCACAAGAAATTTGAATTTTTGTTTTCTCTTCATATTCTATCCTGGTCACCGAAACTGACTTCATTTCTATGTTATTATATATCCTGATGTTGGTAGATTTCTGTTCATCCTTCGTGAATGTGCCCCCCCAACAAAATCTATGGTAGAACAAAAATGGCTCCGCGGTGAGCAAGCATTTCTCACAGAGAGAAAGAACCGCACGTCCATGGTCGGCGGAAAGAGTTGTGTGTCATGGAAGAGGACCCCTTCGGATACCCAGAAGAACAAAAAACGACCAAAGCGGAGGGATCATGATCATCTGGAGCCTGGAGGGGGGTGGTTCATTGAAATGCCCTTGTTTTGGTGCTGAACACCTAAAAATGAGCAACGGTTGAGATACGGCCACCGGCCAGTCGTCTGAAACTTTTGGCAAACAATCAATTCTTTTCGTTGAGCAAAAGAAAGGTCTCCCAAATTCTGTCCAACTATCACTCAGTCCCCTTTTCCCCAACTTGTGGGCCTCTTAATTCATCCATTAAAATCCCCAGAACCTGATATATATGTGATCATGATCCAAAAGCACACCTTTTTCAAGGTTTTACAGCTCATGACTTTCAAATTCGGGCTAACATCACATCATGGTATGATCCGTCTTCAGCTCTACACGTTTTTCTTTCCTCTCTTCCGAAATCTACTTGGTCGTGAAATGTATGCACTACCAAATACCAAATGGTGTTAAAGTAAGGTGTAATTGAAAACTGAGAACCACATCTAGACTCTCTAATATGTTCACGACAGCGTTTACGACACCGTCGACCAAGCGATGATGCTCCTCCTCCAGGCGGACCTCGCCTTCCTGGAGTGCCTGTGGTGAGGGACTACGGCCACATGGATATGTTGGACGGCTAGGGACTATGGCCACGCAGATTTTTGTCTTGGAGCTTCTTCCACGAGTGGACGTGTGGTAAAAATTATCCACGGGGAGATCACCTGAACTTAAAATTTCCTAGTTCCCAACTGCGATCGGTTGATTAGAAGAAAATGGAATCTACTAAAAAAAGTCACGAGGCATGTAAGTGATTTTTCATGCCATACAAAAATTGTCATACAATTAGGCGCAGGAGTAAAAGACGAACAAGAAAAGAAAATGAAAGGAAAAAGCGGAGAGGGGAAGAAATCTTTAATTTGAAATCATAATAGTGGCCATTCTGATAAATTTATTTTTCGACATATTTCTGCATGGGCCATGCAATAAGGTAAATTTATCATTAATTACAGAGTATTGACGAAAACGAGTGGTCCCTAAGTAGGGGGAATCCTGCCCTGCCCTTTCTGCATCAACAACAAATACAGTTTACGGAGAAAAATGCAGCTGCCTTGAATGCAATCTCGTCTTATCTAACTGAACCATGTTACATAGCTCATGCTGCACTCTGCATTTAGACAACCTACAAGGGGCCTGAGCTTTTGTGAATCATGTGAAAAGTAACAAAAACCCCAGCTTGATGATGTGAAAAATAACACCCGCATATGATGTCCAGGCCACCAGGTTAGGCATGAAAAGCTGTAAGCATGTGAGGCACCTAGGGAACAATGAGAAGGCAAAAACAAGATTTCCATTGTGGTCCCAAGGCTCTGTACGAGTTCCTTGAATCAGGGTCAAGTCATCGATCCATTCACAAATCAATTCATATGCACCCAGCCTAGAACGGGTTTGCTGTAAGGTGCCCGCAGGCAATGGCATACGAAAACTGCCAATACTTGTAAACACCTCAGATAACAGAGCTGCATATGAAGTAAGAATCCTTTGATTTCCAGCACTACAGATATTCCCAGTTCATGAACTTGCTGCCCTAGGTGTGAAAAATAGGCCAATTGGGTCAACCGATTTAAATTATGGATGCTGAATTCCAAGGTTTTAAAAATCATTTCTGGGATTGAAATCTGCTGTGGCTGGTTCCGTCCGAACCTTCCGGTCCAGTTAAACCGGTTTTTAGTGCTATGATGACATCTGCTTCATCTTCAGTACTACCCTCCCCCGAAGATTTGCTTGAACACTGAACTAAGTACAGCGACTTATCCCTCAAATGGATGGTCAAATCCCTGTTTTTGTCGCAGACAGAAGATATCTCTTGAAGCATGTATGTAGAGCATAACCACACGACACATTACATCTGCTCAAGAGATCCACATAAGCAAGGAGACTTGTGAAATTGTGTAACTGCAAGCTGCCCAAAAGCCAGTGCAAGCGAATTTTCGATACCCTGGATGACTTCAGTGAAGAATCAAGAAAGTGGGACAAGATAGCCTATCATCCACAAACAGTGAGATAGCAATCTTTCCCATCTAATTGCATGCAGAGATGTAGATGTTTGACTATTGAGCGAATCTCGTTAGAGTATGGATGGAACTCATCTCCAGCAACAAACTTGTGGACCCTTTGGTCCACATGTACTGAACTATAACCAGCCATGACCTTCACATGCTTCTCCCTCATCATCAACCTCATTCTTGCTGCATTGCTTCTTATCCCATTCATAGCATACATGTTTGAGGCCAGTAGGTAGCCTGATGCTTTTGATTGCTCCAACTTCATGACGTGTGAGAGTGCTTGTTCCCCAATCTGGCAATTACCAAAGTTCTTACAGGCACTCAACAGAGAACCCCAAGCACTAGCACCAAGCTCTACTCCTTCAGGCATCTTCTTTACCACCTCAAGGGCACCACTAAGATCTCCGGCTCTTCCCAACATATCCACCAGGCATGAATAATGTTCTGGAGAAGGCTCAAGTGCATATTCATCATGCATGTCCTTGAAGGATGAGAAACCCTCCTCCACCAGCCCCCCATGGCTACACGCAGAGAGCAGTGACAGCATGGTTACTTTGTTTGGTTCCACATTTTCTAATTTCATGTCATGGAGCAAGGCTAGAGCTTCCTTAGCATGACCATTCATACCATATGCACGGATCATTGCACTCCATGATATCACATTTTTCTCAGGCAGTTCATGGAAAACTTTACTCGATAAGTATATCTCCCCACACTTAGCATGCATATCTAGAAGTGCTGTGCCAACTGTTAATTCCTTTGCTAAGGAATTCCTAACTGCTATACCATGTACACTCCTTGAAAGCTTTATCTCTTGTAATGCAGAGCAAGCTTGCATAACACTTAACATGGTAACAGAATTGGGTCTCACATTTGCCAACAACATCTCTCCAAAGAGAGCAATTGCTTCATCTGACATGCCACAGTACATATATCCCATTATCATCGTACTCCAGGATATCAAATTTTTATCATCCATAAGTTCAAACAGTTTGATGGCATGTGTTATAAGGCCACATTTGGCATAAGCATCCAATATTGTGTTCACAACCACCACGTTTGATTCAAAACACCTACGAGTAACCATGCCATGAATGCATTTGCACCAAACTGACTGCTCAAGACTCCTACTTGACTGCAATAGGTTAACTAGAGTCACCTCATCTGCCATAACTCCTGCTGTTTTCATTGAATCAAACAGTGCTAATGCTTCTGAATACTGTTCATTATGGACCAACCCAGATAGCATACTATTCCATGAGATGATGTTCCTCTGAGGCATTTCCCTAAACGTTCTGTAAGCAGAATCTACATCCAAACACTTTGAATACATATCAACCAAGGAATTTCCGACGAAGACATCGCGTTGGAAACCTCTATTCATCACATATGCATGAATCGTCCTCCCTACTTTGACAAATTCCAAACAACTGCATGCTTGAAGAACACTAACAAGAGTCAGCCCATCAGGTTCTACTCCTTCTCCATTATACATTGTTCGAAACAGCCGCAATGCAGCCTCTGCTTCCCCATTTTGCGCATACCCACTGATCATGACACTCCAAGAGATCAAGTCTCTGTCGTAAATTTCAACGAACAGCCGGTGGGCAGACTCCATGTCATGTGATTTAGCATAATAGCTGAGCAAAGAGTTCTGAATAGGCAGATGAGCCAAAGTTCCATCTTTTATTACCAGACCATGAATGCCGAGACCTTCGCGTTTGGCTCCCAGCCTCCAACAAGCCTGCAGCACCAGCACAAGGGTGGCCAGATTGGGCTCAAAACCTGCAGCCCGAGCCTCCATGAACAGACCCAACCCGTCTTCATGGGCACCATGACAAAGGAACCCGTGTATCATGACATTCCAAGAAACCGTATCCCTCTTCGCCATGTGATTGAAGACACTCCACGAGGAGCCGACCATGCCGCACTTGCTGTAAAGACTAATGACGGAGTTGCCTATGGAAGTACACGCCCCGAAGCCACCTTTTACTACTCTCGCGTGGACGGAGGCGCCCCGTTTCAAGCACGCGGCGCTTGCGCATGCTTTGAGAATGGAAGGAATGGTGTCAAAATCTAGTAGCAGGGTGCCCGCCCTCGTCATTTCATAGCGATGGGATCGATCATCTTCTTGGCACTGCTTCCGGAAGAATACGTCGCCTGGGTATAATATGTTGATACGAGCTGCAAAGCCTTGGGTAGCTCGAAGGTGCGATCTTTGGACCGCACGTAGCGATAAACTCGGGTTTCATATTCGAGTAGGGTAACTAACTAAATTGAAGAGAGAAAAAAGTGAGCTCCAACGGCACTTCTCACGCACACAGGCCGGGTTAGTGCTGTAGCGTATTCGCGCCCAAGGGCACTAATACCCTGCCCTAACCCCCGATTTCAAAGGGAGGAGAGATCGACTCATCTAAGGCGACGGAGTGCGTCATTCTATTCTGTCTGTTTGATGTTTGATCATATGAAGTTCTGAAAAACAAACTGACATTTTCTTTCCAATGACAGTGATTTATGTAAATCACATGAAAATTTTCGGATAAAGTGGGAAGAGTCCACTTGGACTTCCTCCATTGCGTCAGGCAAATTGCTCTGGATGAATTCGAGTGGGCAAGTTTTTAAGTTGTTCTTTGGAAAAGAAACGGCTTTGATATCCTTTTGAAACTAAAAAAAAATGATTCGAGAAAAGCAAGTTAAGTTGTTGGAAAATTGCATACATAGTTAGGGAGTTTGGAAGGAAATGTCGAAATCCAATAGCTTAAATTGCTATAAGCTTCGGATAATAGATTTTCCTAGAAAGCTGGTGTTTATGCCGCCACATTTTCCTGTGCTTTTTGAAATGTTGAACCCCAAAGAATGAACGTGGATTGGAGTGATGCTTCAAGACACATTTGTAGGGAGTTAAAATATGATGACCAAGATGGGTAGAGTAGCCAATTATTCTACTTTATATACAGCTTAAACTATGGATACAGCTACACATTGCTTTCGTGCTTTATTGGATAAAAATGTTGAAGATAATGCGCATACCCCCGAGTGTTAAAACCAGGGATCTTGATATACTTTATTTGCATACCCTTTCAGCAACTCTCTATAATCTCAAGCTCTTGATCATTTGTTACGTTTTATAGCTCTACCTCTTTCTTAAATAACATAATCGCATGTCCTCATAGGAACGAACATGCTCCATCTTCGCTGTTGATTGGTCACCTGTTCCAACGTGTTAATCAGTGGGTCACATGGTCAAACTTCGGGAAAAAAAAAAAAAAGATCCCAAGCCATAATGCGTCCGCATTCCGCAAGTACGCCGTGGATTTGAAGCCATGATCTATCCATGACCCTTTCTAAAAGCCTATGTCGTGAAGGCTTTGGCTTTTTACGTATAATCAGCTTTGTAGATTTTGCTACTATGATCGATTACTGGTAAAAGAGAAGAAAGGTAACAATAGATTCCAGATAGCACCTGAAGCAAAGACGCAAAGCTGGGTTGCGGCAAACTGACGACGCCCATACATCGTCACAAAGGTTGCAAAGCACTGCTCTATGGATGGAAGGAAAAAAGACCCACAGCACAGCAAGATGAAGACAACAGATGCCAAGTGGGAAGAATGTGAACTATTATATATATCATTAGCAGGAATTGGACTGATTGGACAAAAGAATCGGGAACAATCGGGTAAAAAAAGATACTTTTATGTACCAGACATCAATCAAAAACAGCACGACAATCGCGAAGGTACGGGTTGTCGTACTTGACAAATTTGGACCAGTAGTTCCTGAACTTAACTATCGCTAGATCCAACCAGGGCTTGTAATTGCCATTGTAGTGAATAACAGCTGCTTCCTCGACTTCTTTCATCTCAACCCCCGAGTCATAACCAAGTCCCAGGACATGCCAGTGACGGTCCAAAGGATATGTCAGGTTATAGAAGGTTATCAGGCCTGGAGGGAGTGATCCCAACTTCCAGAGTGCCCGATCTTCATTCTACAGGACAACAAGAGAAGGAATTAGTTAGGGACTGCATATATAATTACCAGGAAATTGTCGCCATGAATGCATGCCAGTTGAAACTCTTCTTTGCCAATTTATAAGAAAAATGTGGGAGTTCAAAGCCATGATAAGATGTGATTCCAAAGAAATCTTGACAAACAGTCAAGCCAAAAAGATTGAGATGCAAGAACTAAGTGGGTGATTTTCTGTAGGTACTCAAAAGTCATGATAATATGTGATCTAAAAGTGAAAGATACAGTCAGGCAAAAGCAATTTTAAAGACTGTCCCTTTACAGTACCAGACGGTTGGAAATGTAACTACCTTTCATATGCAACAATAAATTGACAAGAATGACTGGTTGTCAAGCTGACACCATCCCCCATTTCATATGCCACACACATCAAATATCCTATGTATTATGTACTCCAATTGTATAGTTATCTAATGCACATTAAGTCATTTGAAATGGTTAAACAACATCTTTAATAAAGAATAACAGACGAGAGGAAAGGAAAGATGTCTTAACTATTAACTAATCGGGTAAAGGAAGAAAAACTGCATAGATGCTTATAAGCTACCAGATTCATTTTCCTCTATTCAAATATTATTGCTAAGCTGGCTAAGAAGATGACTTACTGTTTTCATTAACTACCTTCCAAATTGGAAGATCCTCCAAGGAATGCTAAGAAAAAAACTACCGTAAATTCTACGTTTTTCATTCAACTGGTATATATCAACTGCTACCATGTTATAATTTAAAATTTTGTAAACCATACTGTGTGATGATAAATGAAATTGTTCCATGGATATATATATTGCTTGATTCCTCCCTTGCTTGGTGGATGTGCACATGCACCTCTGCATGAATCATGTGCATGTGCATGTGGGTAGGCATGTGTATGTGTATGTATGTGGATTGGGGAGGAACCCACATCGTTTCAGTCGAGACCAGTGAAACAAGGGTGTATGAAGTAGCCCACAAACCTCGTACATCAAATAAGCTTGGCCAGAGTCCATCTCACCACCCAAGGTGAGTAATCTGCTCTATCATATGGGCTCTCACATATAATGTGATAACTGATAAAGTGATAGGTCTGTTATGCATGATTCTTTTAAGTTGCGTGAAGTTTCAGATAGATGATGATGACCATGATGAGCTAAGAAATTTAGAAGTTTCAGTATTAGTTTTCATGGGCGAATTTGGAGTGAGCAAATGGGGCTTAGTAGTTGATCAGCAATCTGAAACTCCATATAACTTAAATGAATTGTGCACATAGGATTTATCATATTCTATGAGAGAAATCATATTTAAAGAGAAATTATAAACTTGTTAGCTGCAAATTTGATTAACAAATTGTCTATCTAAGATTAGGTTATAGTTAAGCATCAAGATCACAGACATGCAGCTTATCATCTCAGAAGGCGCAAGTTTCCACTCAAAAGACCCAATAGTAAATGCATACTTGGACAACAATACATGCTTCAGTTCTGGGGGAGCGGGAAAAGGCTCTAACATTTCTAGATTAAACATTTAGTCATTTATTCCTTATCTTTTACAAGCAAGATAACGAGTGACTCATATATTAGCATATATTTGAACCAAATATTATGTGACAAATAGAGGATCTTATCCCGAGGGTATTTCCTCTAATCAATAAAGGCAAAATAAAGAACAGAACTAGTAGCATATTTCTAGTCTACTCTTACCATGTCTTGCCAGTAGTGATAAATTCCAGTAATATTTCGCTTATTCCATGCCTTTAAATCAAAGATATTCATTCCAAATGCCCAGCCACATGCCCGTGGATCAAAGTTCCTGGCAATCATTGGATTGGAGAAGTTCAGATATGTATCGTATCGATGAAAACTCTCCTTACATGTCTCTACTGCGCCATTCACCATCTCATTCATGTCAATCGACCAAAGAGGGGTCAAATCCTTCTGGACGACCACATCATCATCCAAAAACAGTATCTTATCCAATTTTGGATATACTTCTGGCATGTAGAATCTGAGATGGTTCAACATAGATAGATATTTTGGATTCCTATATTTGAGATTCTCATGCCCATCAGAGAGAGATGATGGATGATTTGACTTAAAGTAATATGCTTTTATTCTGTCAGATTCAAGCTGCCGTAGAACTGAACAGTAAGAGGAATTCAGCCATTTGAAATCATCAATGTTCTGAACTTGGACTGTTACACCGGGCGGTGGATTGACAAGGAACCACATCTTCATAGCAGCAAAATTCAGTCTGTCAGTCACAATATGAAACACATGTTTCTCTGGCTCCTTCACATGCGTTGCAGTAGAATTAACAACAACTGAAGTAGCAAGCACATTGTCAGAGAAGATAGCATAATGGTAGAGACTGCAATCTTCTAGTTTCTTGGTGACCACTACTTCCTTGCTGTTGTGGCCATGCAAGAAATAATCTGTTGTAAGTTGAAGAGAAAGACAGTGTAGGGAATTCGGAAGGGTCTTTGCAACAAGCTGGATCAAGAATGAGCTTCGCTTTTTCACTGAATTTATATTATCCTCTTGATACTGAAGCATTGCCCTCAACTTCCTTGCCACTACATCACAGTCATATAGCTTGTTTTTGGCCACTAGAAGAATGCTCCCCATTGCTTTTGCTTGTTCAAGAGCACTGGTCAACATCAGAAAATAATTCCACCATCAGTATGGAATGATTGGTGTTTCCTGCAAAGTTTTTGAGGGGGGTGGGCTGTAAAGATAATATAGAAAAGAAGTTGAGATATAGGAGTACCCGGGCTTCAATTCAACATCAGAATCTGCTTCTCCAATAGAAATTTGATTTTGTTTAATATGCTTCATCAGAGAATTATACAAAACATCGTCATTCTTTGAATGAGCAATACTAGCATATGCTTTTGCCATTATGATTTGGTCCTTCATGAGTTTCAAGGTGGCATCGGGTTTTATATTTTCGTATTCTCTCCTCCATACACCATATTTACCCCTAAATCGATTCTGAAGGTCCTTTGAACGTGCAATGGCTTCGTCCTCTACCTGATTTTCAACATCCCTACTCTGTGCTACTAGAGCAGCAGCCCTCACCTTTTTCCTCCTTTGCCGATGTTGCTACAGGGGAAAAGGTTAAAAATTTAGACATATCAAACAAAAGATGCTTATAAGCTTAAAGAATGATCTTCACCAGACGAATATGCTTCAATGGGCTCATGTCCTCCACAGTATCAGGATCTACTGCTCTGCTTGCAGCTTGTTGAAATGAACTTTTTCTTCTCTGACAGTCCATGGGAAAGGAAGAAAATACATAGACCAATTAAGTGATGAAATCAACTGTTTAGCATATTCACTAACATTATATCAACTGTAACCACAGAGGCAGAGAGCAAGATAAAAAGTAACCACTCGTAGCCCACAAAGATGTTGACAACATAATTTAAGCACAAGGCCAAGTCCATTTTATTGTGTTACAGTACACAGTGGTAGGCCTTCTTCTTCTGAAAGTCTCTTTCCAACCACCCTCTCATTTTGACATCCACAGATTCATTGAAGAGTAAAATAAAATGGTGTACAACAACAGGGAAAGGAAAGTAAACAGCTTTCCACTGTCTAAAGTACATCCCTCCATATACAAAGCCCTCCCCAACATGGAATGCAGATTCAGCTGATCAGGATTAGAATCATTCAATTAGACTTAGGATCGGCAGTGGCCAATCCAATTTCAGCTCTTAAGACTGACCCCATTCAACAGAGTAAAATACAAATAAAAATAAATGAAAAATAACTTGACTCAGGCCAAATCTGCCTGAATCAGCCAAATCCTCTGTGGATCGGCCCTCCGTCAATTCTTTTATAAATCATCTGATCTTGGCTTATTAGGGTTTATCAAAACATATTTTTTAAAAATACACTTTCTATGTATCTATGTGAAATATTTTTATTTATAAATATGTTTTTATTTATGAAAAATATTTTTTGCTGCTTTAAATGATTTTTGCTCACTTCCATTGGATCAGCAAATCTGGCTGATCCGATCCCAGACCGGATTGGGATTGGGCATAACCTCCTCCTCAACATCTCTGTTGTCCTACTTCAGGCTTCCTGTTACCTTCTTCCACCTACTTCTCACTAGCATCACTACTTATAGATCTCACGTTACAGATCTTCTCCCAGTGGGTTTTTCGTTTTTTTCCCTGAATGAGGGTGAACCGGACCGCCAATTTTATTGCTAAATAAAGGACGCACAGTCGAGAAGGTGAAGTGATGCGCCTCACCTTACAGAAGAGAAAAAGAAGAAAGAGAATCAATTACCCAGTCCAAAACCCAATGCTGGACTTTCATAATCTGCTCCCAACAACTATAAGAAATCCCCAACAGGTGTCTATTCCAAAGGAAAAGATCTTCTAGTGGTTCTGCACCTCTTCAGTGGCATGTCATAAACATGTAATGCCAGAATCCTATCTATCTGATATTATTTGATATACATCAATATGTGATTTCAAACATTTATGGTATCAAGATCGATCCTATATATAAGAATGTAACCATGCAGGGTAGACAAGCTGATCACCCCAGTTCCCATGTAAGATTGTCAGAGATTTAGTTAAATCAAAATAAATACGAGATTCTCCAAAAATGGTTCAAAATTTTGCAAATTCAAACCAATAGAACATTTCAGAACTCCAAGAAAACTGTCGACAAAGGGACACCCTAGGAAGTTCAGCTTCTAGTAGTAGCCTAGGAAAAGATATCTACATCATCCTAACCAGACCCTTGAAAGGATCCATAACTCCTGTGTGCATTGTCTCGTATTAAGCATTTTAACCAAAAAAATTTATGGTGTCACAGGCAATACCTGATCATTGTCTTGCATCTCATGGTTTTCTTTAGAAGAATCTCTCCAGGTCCAAGATGTGGACAAATCCTTTGACCGGATAGTGTACATCTTGATCTTGCCAGAAGCATCTGTATATGATGTGGTTATGCCTCTATCCTGCATGAAAGCAAGTTCCATAAAAGGACTAGTGTGAGGGCGTCACAGAAAAAGATAGAAACATCAGAAACAAACAAACAGAAGAAAAAAAGTAAAACCAAATTTTGGAAACAGGCCCAGAGGCACCATGGACAAGATCTTCTGTATCCTGGGGCTCATATACATGACCACAAAATTGCAAACATACCTTATTCTAAAGTGGAAAGAAAGATGAATACACAGTTAGCTACAAAGAGGGCAGGGATAAAGAAAGAAGAAAGATACATATAAACCAGTGTTAAAGAAAGAACAAGTATATACATCTAAAGCAGTTACTATTAATGATTTTGATAAGAAAACACCCAAATAGCATCAGTACCTTACCTTCACTACCCGGGGGAAGACCTCACTTTGGGTCAGATTCGTGGGAGTCCCATTATGCCTTTGTGATGCCACTGGTGTGGGGTTCTTGGCCAGCTCGTTCCAGAGGGTGGAGGCCAGCTCCGTCCACCTGGTTCCAGAAGGAAGGGTGACTACAGTGGAAGCCCTCATCCTCACCTCATCTCCCCTCGATGTTCCTCCGGTAGTCACGCTTGCCGTCAGGAAAGCCCATTTCGCAGTCAGGGTGACTGTCCGAGCAGCTACGAAGGAGTGGCGCCGGGAGGCGCAGCAGGGGCTAGGGCAACCATTAGCTCGATCGGAGGAAGAAAATGAACAGTGCACGGGTGGTTTGAATTCAAACCAGACTGCGCCGCACGGTGGGCCGGGAGTTGGTCGGCGAACTGCTCGGCCGTCTTTCGTCGGCCCATTGTTGGCAATTTCGGCCGAAACCGATACGTTTCGGCCGAAACGTATCGGTTTCGGCCATAACCGATACGAAAGGGCCCTTATTACTGTAGCAATCCGAAACTTAAAGGGGATATCGGTTTCGGGCGAAACCGATACTGGTTTCGCCCGAAACCGGTCGGTTTCGGCCGAAACACGTGAACCCCTTTATGCTTTGCTGTCCCCCCCCCCCCCCCGAAACCCCACTACCCAGCCACGGTTTCGGACGAAGCCCTCCCCCCTGCCGCTGCTGTGGTGCTGCTGCTGCCGTGCTGCTGTGCTGCGGCTGCTGCCTGCTGCAGTGCCGCGGGCCTGCGGCTGCTGCGTGCTGCCTGGTCCATGCAACTCCTGTTGCTTCATGAACTCAAGTCTGTACATTCTTCAATAGCAAGTCGATGCATCTTTTGCTCCATGCACGTAAAGTTTGTACATTCTCTGGTGGCATGTCCGTGCATTCATCTTCATTGTACATACTTTCCTATATGCATACTGCATTATATGCATCAAGTCTGTACATTCTCTGGTGCATGTCCGTGCATTCATCCTCATTGTACATACTTTCCTATATGCATACTGCATTATATACATCAAGTCTGTACATTCTCTGGTGGCATGTCCGTGCATTCATCCTCATTGTATATACTTTCCTATATGCATACTACATTATATGCATCAAGTCTGTACATTCTCTGGTGGCATGTACATACTTTCCTATATGCATACTGCATTATATGCATCAAGTCTGTACATTCTCTGGTGGCATGTCTGTGCATTCATCTTCATTGTACATACTTTCCTATATGCATACTGCATTATATGCATCAAGTCTGTACATTCTCTGGTGGCATGTCCGTGCATTCATCCTCATTGTACATACTTTCCTATATACATACTACGAATTATTATCCATATTAGGTAAGAATCAATGAATTTTTGTAACATTTATTTTGTCTAATTTGGTTTATTGTACTGCTTGTAGTAATGTACAATGGAATATTACTTTAACTTTCACATGTTCAATGTTTGAAATTCAATTTTTGTAGTTATCTACTTCAAGATTATTGCACTAACTTATACAGTCAAATGCATATGTAATGATTTTTGTGATTTTAAGTGATTATTTATATTATTTATGATTTTTTTCAGATTTTATAGAATTAATTTGATTTTTTTGAACCTTTTAAATGAGTTTCGGCCGGTTTCGGCCGAAACCGAAACCGATATCGAGTCGTATCGATTTCGGACCCGGGCGAAACCGAGTTTGCCATCCTTCTTCGTCGCTGACTCAACCAAACCACAGGAGAAAAGAGGGGGGGGGGGGGGTCGGACCCTGCCCATTGCTATAGGGAACAGCCGGGGGACCCGGGCATCTACAAGTTAACCCACGACTTACCCGACTCCAGGTTACGTGGGCTTATAGGCGAGCAGGGACCCGACAAGGGTCATCCCTTCCACCCATCTGATGCAATGTTCCTGGGGGACACTCCTTCAGTGGCGGCGACCTATTCCGGCGTGCAGATTGCGGCGATGACCCCTCCAGCCAGGAAGCGACCTCTCAGCCCTATCTGATGCCCCTGGTAGCAGGAGAGGCGGCTGCCGTTTTCCCCAGAAGGTCTGCGGGAGGTAGAAGCTACAGGCAGTCTAGCCCCTGCACTGGCGGATGGTGGCCGCTCATTCCTGGTGGCCGATGTCAACAGACAAGGCTTCCCCGACCCTCCCATTCTGGGCACCCTTGGGACATCCGATCACCTTGTCCTGGGTTCCCTCGAGGAGGGACTGGGACTGCTTGCCCACCGTTCACCAGAACTCGCGGCTGAGGAGTCAACCGGCCAGCGGAATCTGGGATCTTTGTATAGGGAACAAGTAACTGGTCCAGGAGGTGACGACGGAGACTCTGAAGCCCTGGAGGAAGGGGAGGAGCTGACCTTTGAAAGCCAGAAAGCCATTCTGGAGACCCTGGGCAGGGGTGATGTGGGGGGAGGAGGGCAACCTGAGGGAGAAGAAGACTTCTCTATCAGGGGTATTCTAGGTAGGGAGGAGGTGAAGGAGATGGTGGGACCTATAGAAAGGTAGTCGACATTTCAGGTGAGGGAGTTAGCGGATAAGGTGGGCATCTCTTTTGTTGGGGTGGAGAGAGACTTGAAAGGGGTCTTCACTAAAATCCATAAGAGATGGTTCCTTAGTATGGCGAGGGGGGTTAAACGAGAGAAATCCCAGAAGAGGGGGGAGAGGAAGTTTGTTGGCAAAGGCGAGGAGACGGACGTCTAACTGTCCATATGAGGATCATCTCGTGGAATGTGAGGGGGATATGTAGGGGGAAGGGGGAGAAGAGAAGGGTCGTGAAGGAGCTGGTCAAAAGATGTAAGATTGACATCTTGTGTATACAAGAATCCAAATGTGAAGGGGATGGAAAGTCTATCATGAGGGAGATTGGGGGAGCCAGACTAGTCAAGGGAGTACCTTTCCCAATTGAGGGGAGATCTGGAGGCATTATGATCCTTTGGAATCAATATGAGGTAGAGGAGGTGGAGCAAGATAGACAAATCAGCAGAGGGGCTATATCCCTACATTTTCGAAATGGATGGATTCCATTGAGACTTCTCAAGAGTCTATGGCCCTCAAAGCAAGGAGGAGAAGAGGCTCATGTGGTAAGATATGGCACGGCACCATAATAGCTCTGGCCAGCCTTGGTGTGTAGGTGGACATTTTAATGTTGTTGTTGCACCTATTTACACGGGGGAGATGGACAACTTCTACTGAGTTTATTGAGGATGCTGCACCGGTTGATATCGACATGACAAGTGCGCAGTTCACTTGATCCAACTTGAGAGCAGACCCCACTTGCACCATGCTAGACAAGTTTCTGGTATCAGTTAATTAGGAGGAGCATTATCCTCATGTACATGTGCGTCTTTGGCGAGATCAATGTTAGATCACAAACCTCTCCTCTTGAAGACCAACGACACCATTGTGACGAAGAGAAATTTCAAACTAGAAAGATTCTAGCTCAGAGAGACAGACTTTATGGAGACCGTTAGGAGAGCCTGGAATGTGGCGAGGAAAGACAGGTCTACTATGGCAAGCTTGGTTGGAAAAACGAAGCATGTGTCATGGGTTCTCAATGTATGGGGTGTAGAGAAGACCCTTCCTAACCTATGTTATCAAAGCGCGTGATCACCTAGGCAAGGGGGCGAGCCGAGGTGGCCCAAAGTCACCTCCTTCAGGTCGAGAACGCCAAGGTAATCGCCTCTGGTGCGTTTTGGGCCATGTCGGCCTGCCTCAGCCACTCGACCAGCCTTCGCAAAGCCCGGCCCACGCCCACTACCTGATAACCGTATCCGCTGCTATAAAACCCCTTCTTCCTGTAACCTTTTCTCTCCCTGATCGTAACTCTAGATTCCCCCTTTCTCGTGTCTCCTCCCCCTCTCGTGCGAGCGGCATTGGCGAGCCAACAACACGACGAACGGTGGCTTGTGGACGTCAGCAAGCGACACAGCGGACGGCGAGGAGCAGTGCAGCGGCAAGCGGGTAAGTCTTTCCCATCTCCCCCTTTTTGTTCTCTCTCCTCGAGCGATCCCTCCTGACTACCCCCTCTCACGTCTCTCTCTCTCAATCACACACAACAAGGGTCGACCCCCTCTCTTAGTCTCCATTTCTCTCTCTCTCTCTCTCAAACACATACAGAAAGAGGGGTCGAGCCCCTCTCACTCTCTCTCTCTCTCACACAAAGGTCGATCCCTCTTTCACTCTCTCTCTCTCTGTGTCTCTTTCTCTCTCTATGTATTGCTCTCTCTCTACTCCACACTCTGTCTCTCTCACATGAACACAGATAGAGAGAGGGGCCGAGCCCCCTCTCCTTCTATCTCAGTCTCACTCTTGCTCTCACTCTGTCTCCCTCTTTCTAATCGTATTCTCATGTCAATATACTGCAGGGAATACTGAAGCATTCGTTTTGGACTACTCCGGATAGTAAGGAGATTAAAAGGTAAAGTAATTTTTTTGTATAAATTTCTTTAGATTTATTGGTAATCTTATTTAAATTAGTTTGATTTTAGTAATGAATGAATTTAAGATGTTAATTGATTTTATGTATGTATTTTTGTGATATTTAGACATATATTTATATTTTAAATTATATTTATTTAATAAACATGGCCTCAAACACCTAGGCCATCGCCTAGTGAGATGAACCCTTGGTCATCTTGGTCACCTCTCGCCTTTGACTACACTACATAGTTCCCGACATAGCTGCTAAATGCAAGATATTATAGCAGATTGAGGGATTCGACTGCTTGGAGGAGGCAAGACTACTAGATGACTTAGACAGAAGGCTCAGGGACACTCTCAGGGCAAATTTTGATGAGATCCTCATGAAGGAGGAGATATAATGGAAATAGGGGTCAAGGGAAAGATAAATTAAAAAAGGGGACACGAATACTGCGTACTTCCAACACATTACTTCGGGGAGGAGAAGACTCAACTCCATCACTTGTATCCGAGTGGGTGAGCACTCTTTCTATAGGGAGAAGAATATCAGGGGGTGGGCGAGGGCCTTCTCCTCCGGACTGTTCACAAAGAATGATATCAACAGACCAAGGATTGCACGTGACCTTCTTCCAAGCCTCTCTCCTGATGAAAGGGAAACCATCCCTCAAAACTTCTCAGAGGAGGCCTACTAGGTAGCCTTCTCTCTTGTAGGGGACAGAGCCCTGAGACCGGACAAATTCCCGCTGGCTTTCTTCCACAAGTGCTGGGATATTATTAAAGGGGGATTTATGGCGACAGTGAAGGAATTTTAGGAGGGAAGGGTTCACTTGGGGATCATAAATAAAACCCTTATGGCCTTTATCCTTAAAAAAAAAGAAGCACAATGTTTTCAAGACTTTAGGCCCATCAATGTACTGAATAGCATATATAAGATTATCACCAAGCTACTAGTGAGAAGACTAGATAGAGTAATTGACAGGCTGGTTAGTGACTTCCAGAGAGCTTTTATCAAGGGCAAACACACAGATATAATTTTCTAGTGGCTCATGAATGTCACTTTGCCATGAAAAATCAGAGGAAGAAAGGAGTGGTTCTCAAGTTGGACTTAAGACATATAATAGGGTCAACTGACAGTGATTATTTGATGTGTTAGAGATTATGGCCTTTGGAGATAGATGGACCGAATTGGTTCGTCCTGGTTAATGGGAAGCCTACATCATCTTTCCATAGTGGCAGCGGGATCTGACATGGAGACCCCTTGTCCTCCCTTCTATTTGTGCTGGTAGCTCATATCTTGAGCAGGATGTGGCTGAGAGCAAAGATAGTAGAATTGATCAGTGGCTTCCGGAAAGGGAGAGACAGTATTTCCATTATCCACTTGCAGTATGCAGAAGACAGTATTTTGTTCTTAGCAGAGGATAAGCCTTAGCCTTTTGTGGCCAAGCTGACGCTTGAGCTATAGGAGGAGGTCAATGGCCTCAAGGTCAACTTAAAAAAAAAAGTCTCTTGATAGGTGTGAACATGGAAGATAGGGCTTTTAAAGCCATGGCCTTTATAATGGGCTGTCATATAGAAGCCTTTCCTATCTCCTATTTGGGCCTCCTGCTGTCCCCAAGGACCCTACACCTATGGTGCAAAGGTATGAAAAAAGGCTAGCAGGTAGGAAGGCATGGCTTCTCTCTTATGAGGGAAGATTAGTACTTTGCAAATAAGTGATCGATAGCCTACCTACCAACTGTATGTCTATGTTTTTGATTCCGAAGATTGTGGCAAAGAGGAATGAATCCATTCAGGCAAAATTCTTCTGGCACGGTAGTGGGGAGAGGTCCAGGGACTGGCATGATATTTCTTGGGATAAAGTGGCCAGACGTAAGGATATGGGAGGAGTGAGTATCAAAAATATTTGCGATTTCAATATGACTCCCTTGTGTAAGTGACTGTGGAAGTTAGGGGCAAGAGCGGACGGATTGTGGCCACAAGTCATTAGGTAGAGATACTATAATCAAGGGAGGGATTGGGATATGATATCAATATCGCAGTACAACATTTCATCCATCTGGTGGGGGATCTTGACATGCAAGGATACCTCTAGTGTTTGGGCCCGAATGGGAAATTGCGATAAGTGTCTTTTCTAGAAGGACAAATGGTGTGGCCATTTGTTGGCCACGGAAATATGTATTTAATATGGTGTTCTTTTTGAAAAGAAACATTTTTATATAAATGTTTATTTCGTGGGTGCGCATCGTATTAGACGATTTGGGTTCGGGTGCTGGACCTTTCCCCACTGACCGCAGTCAGTGTTGATTTACATCAGCCTATCGTCCGAACACTTTTGTTTGACTGTCAAAGAAACCTTAAAGTCCCCTAGATGGGTTTGGATGTTGAGGGCCTGCTCGCTTGGGTGACTCTCAATTATCACTCATTCACCACCTACAGACTGATGGAACTAGGGTTTTATCAAAGGCCTCTTAAGTTCAGGGAAAACCCTAAAATTTAAGATTATGGATGCAGTTCTGCAGAATCCACAGGCATTTTTGAAGTGGCGGGAGGTTTCCTAGACCCCGGAAGTATTTTGGTAATTTTACGTTTTCAGGGGTATTTTGGTAATTTTACCAGGCCAGGGGTATTCCTGAAATTTCTGGGTTGGAAAGAAAGTAGGATAGGATCACTGACTTCCCAAGGTGTTGAGGTCATTTATGGGGGGTTTTACAGGCTACTAGACCACTTCTAGGTCACAAGGTATTTTAGTAATTTTACCAAATCCTACACGGACCTAGGTTTGAGGCGACACCCAAGCGTCGGATTGAGCTAACAATGTTCTCGAACCAAAGAAGTGAGAGGGGCTTCATAGAAGGTGCACATGTGTCAATTTTGCCAAAGGAGGGGTATATATGCAATTCCCGAAAGTCCAAAGTTTTATTATAATTATTCTGATCGGTGTGCAGAGAAAATATATATAATACACCGGATATATTTAGGGCCCAAGTGGATACAAGGGTTGTCGGCGAGTTGTCGACGGTACATCACATAGATCTACACTAACGCGGGAAGTAGTAGCCCCAATTACAAAAGATTGCAGGGTAAAACTGCAAATAATAGGACTTTTGTTTCTCGCAATTCTGGGGAGGACATTTCCGTAATTCCCCCGTTATAGAGGTGGAACTACATAATTTAGTCGTCCGGGACGTAGAAACTTACATACATGGCTCGCAGAGGGGCATAATTACAAAAATACCCCCTAGGGACATAAATACAAGACCCAGGGATCACCTACCCCTCAAGGGTCAAAACGATGAACAAGTGCTTCTTCTCCTGTATGCCGATGCTCGATGCTGAATACTCGATGCTTAATGCCTTCTTCCGGACCCTTGGGGGTCTATTTATAGAAATAAGGGGCTATCCGGGGGTGTTTGAACCCGTACGGGGTGAACGGGATGAAAATGACCCCGGGAGGGTCCTTTTTTGTCTTTTTCTCTTCTTTTTTGAACGGGAGAGAGAATGGGCAGGGTCGAATGACCCCGGACCCACCCAGGGTCAAATGACCCCGGGCAAGCCCGCGGGGGACCTGCCCGAGTCATTCGACCCCGAGCAGGGCCCAACGGAGTCAAGCGTCCGCCCGGGCGCGCGCGAGCTCGGGCGAGTCTGCCTGGTCGCGTGCGGACCCCCCCAGGAGTCGGGCGACCCTGGACGGGTCCGCTCGACCCCGGTCGGGTCTCCCGCACTGGCCTTTTGGTATAAACCCCTGCTTTTAGGGTTTTCTAGCCCTTTTTCTCGCAGCACGCTACGTGAAGAGAGTAGAGGACGTGTCTCCCTGTTTGTCTGTCGTCTTCCCCGCGTTGTGGGCCGTGAAGAGGGGATTTGTGCTTGTCCGAGCTGCGTGATACACGTGCGTGATACTTCTTCGACGGTGTGTACTCCATCCTTTGCATCTCCCTCCTTTCGGCTGTGAAGCTTTTTTTGTTTATGTTGAGCACCCGAGGGATAAAATCCTCCCCTTTTTAGGGTTTACCCGGAGCCACGCGGTCCTGACAACCGTGGTGGTTTAACCCGGTGCCCGACCACCTCGCTTGCTGCGAGGAGTCTAAAATTGCAGAAATAGATGGGCTACAAAGTCCCGACGTGTGGAAATATTCCACGGGGTGGCGATATGCCGAATAGTGAACCCCGACCGAGTCGAGGGTAATATCTCGATTTATCCGAGACAAATAGTGGGTGCAACAAATGTCTCCCACGGGACATCCGTCAAAGCCAAAGGAGGGGTGGGTGGCCCGTGTCTTTCATGATTTTCTACTAATCCCCGAGTCTATTGACAAAATGGGGCTTTGTAGAACTGTCTAAACATTCTTATTGTTGTCCTCATGCTGGTTTGGTTTTTAATTGAGCCTTGTTACTCATTGTTCCTCTTTGCTCTTGGTCTTTGCAGCTTCTACAGACATGGCTCGTCAAAGCAGAGACAGAGAGGCATCCCGGAGGCCCAGGGTTGGGGGCTCTGATGATCATTATGTACGGAGGATAGACAGGCCTATGCCACCTTTCCCTCCTCGCAACATTACTTCTGAGAGCTTTGACGCGATGGACCGCGGGTTTACTTGGGTCGCTGAGGGCCCGACTGAGGATACTGCTGCAGCTGAGGGCACTGTTGATGTCTCCCGCATTATGAGGAGACATGGGGTCTATGTGTACGACCGCTCAGGAGGATATCCATCCCACTTTCTGCTGGATCGGCACCTCCTCCCTTTTGTCCAGAGCTTTGTGCCTTCTGGTGTTGAGGCCGATGATTCCCGCTTACCAGGAGAGAGGCGTCGTCTCGAGTGGGCTATATTGCTTGGGAGGGACAACATGCACGGTACTTGCACCTTTTCCTATCCGAGCTTCCCCGAGGGCTTTGTGCGGCAGAGGCAATATCCTGATCAGAAGAGTCTGGACTTCTTCAGAGACTTTGACAGCTTTACAGTCCGAGTGGGGCCATCCTCACCAACAATTTGGCATTTATCCGAACATCATAGAGCTGCGGATATTGCAGTAGATGGGATGTTTCTGACTCCCTCTGGTGCCACTTTTGCACATGATGATTATGATCACGACTGTTTATTGGAGAGGATACTAGCACAGAAGGCTCCCAGCTAGTATGGGAGATGGGCTATCATTCCTTCTCATTGTTACCGTCGAGGCACGACAGAATGGCTGTGGGGCATTCTGACTTTCTACAGAGCAGTGCTTGATAGGGCGGGGACCCGCCACGCAGTGACCGCGGCATTGTACTCCTACCCCTGCCACATAGGGTTCCTCCAGGCCTTGACTGAAAGGTTCAACCGGCGTTGGAACACGTTCGTCACCGCTGAGGGGGAGACTTCACTAGACCTGTGGGCTTTTCACAAGATTTCTGGACTGCCAGTTTGTTGACAGCCCAATGAGGAACTGTCCTTAGATGATCTGCATCTTAGTGCTTTGGATGGAGCCGGCCGATATCTTCTTCCTTACTACTTCAGATACCTGATGAAGACCTGGAGGGACCTAGCCCTCATGGGAAAAGAGAAGGCTGCCCGCACACCGAGAGTGACATTGAATGCCTGGGTGATGCACTTTTACGGTGGTCCCTACTACTTTTATGAGGAGTTCGCTTCTTTTGGCATGACCTGGGAGCAGTGAAGGGAGGTCGTGTTGAGATTTGCTTCACACCCATGTCACTTACCCGCCCCAGCACAGGGGTGGAACTCGAGAGAGCTGCCGCCACTGACGTACTTGGCAGCTTACTTGGCCTACTGGCTGGCCAGTTTCGTGATCCCTCATGGAGAGGAGGGAGTTCTACGAGCAGAGATGATCTATCCAGCCTGCCTGATGGCGTGTGGACGCAGAGTCGCTATTGCCCCGGCTGCATTGGCGAATATCTACCACTCTTTTGGGGCTTTGACTTCACACTTGACGCCCAGAGATAAGGGCATTCTGATGCCCACCCATTACTTGAGTGCGTGGGCTGGTTTACTGTTGCCAGAGCTTTCGCAGAGGACACCGATTGATAATCCAACTGCTCCGCTCATCTTCGCCTTTGCTGGTCACCCAGACCAGGATGCAGTTTTACAGCTAGCCAGTGCCCGCCGTGCTTTGTCCTTCCTCCATACTGGGAGGGGTGAGAGTCTGAACTTTGACCACAGTTCCCACCTATACCGTCCCTACTTGGAGTGGCAGAGTGATACAGTTGCCTGCAGATTGTCTTCATGGGCTTTACCCTCCTCCCATGCACTGGCCGAGTGGGTGGTTTGTATACGGCCTGGGGTTCTCGTTTACCGCCATTCCAGCACAATAGTTCTCGAGCCGTATTATTCACATCGGTTTGCCAAAAAATTCGGATATGATCAGACTATTCTCCCGAATGTGGACTTCCCTCTGGCCCTTCGAAAGATTAGACAGAGAGATGTACATCTGGTTGCAGCTGCTTGGCAGGTCTTCCTCTTCCGTGATGTGAAGAAGGATTATCCCATTCCCACACAGACGCGCAAGGGTCATTTTGACATACACTATGCGTGTTGGTGGTTTGAAGTCAACAATGTGTTCAGACAGGGTGCCGATGCCATCCGGGCTGCTGAGGAGAGACGCCTGAGGAGGGAGGACCTGCCTCCCCTGTTTCTTGACCCCGAGTTCGTCAGGTCTCACTTTTCTGGGCCTGCTCAAGCCATTCGAGAGATTGGCCCACTGGAGGGAGGAGGGGCTCCCCATCCCTGTTGACAAGAGTCAGTATGCTGGGGCTCTAAAGCCCTTGAAGAGTACACCAACAGCAGGGTCTACTTCTGGGTCTTCCCGCCAGAGGGCGACCCCTGGACCTTCAATGTCTTACTCTTTGTGGGAGGATTTGAAGTCCTCCTGTGGTTTGAAGGCGAAGTCCCAGTTATCAGAGCCAGTCCCTGAGGGAGCATTTGCAGGTATCACTTTCACAGAGTGGAGGGCCCATATTATTAATGCAGTGGGATGTGTCGGTCCAGTGGAATATATTTGAGATTTGGAGGTAACTGCCACCCCCAATGCTATCTTGGACATTATTAATAAAGTGGCTCGAGTTCTCCGACTGAAACCCGAACAGATCATATTAAAACCCGAAAGGATCATAGGAGCGCCAAGTATAAGCTGAATTATTTAGCTCTGCCTTACTTCCTTATACTTATTTCCTGCTCTGTATTTTGAGATGTTTATCACATACAATCTCTTATTATTTGCATACCATACCAGTGGCCAGGAGGATGGTGCTTTCCCGCGAGAGACCTCTCTAGGTGCTGCTCCCACTGAAGTCCATGCTCCTGGGAAGATGCCCCAGGCTGCAAGCCAAGAGGATGACACACGGCCTGCTGCCCGCCCTCGTTCCGGGGAAGAATCTCCCACTCCGGCAGACGTCTCCAGTAAGTGAAAGAATTCTTATTTCAAATCAGCATTATAACATATTTATACAATATTATAACCTGACTCCTTTTTCTCTTTTTGGATGCAGCTCCTCCTGAGATTCGGGCTGCCATGTGTTTTTCTCCCCGTCCTGGGAATGTCTTTACAGAGGCGGGATTAGAGTTCGACGAGTCCATCCTTGATGTTAGTTTGGACATTGAGGGATTGGACCCTACTGCCGACGACTATACACCGGTGACTGCCCCCTCTCTTGCACTTGATGTAGAAGGGGCCCCTGCCGCCCAGGGCTCAGGTAAACCTTTCTTGAACTTATCCCCGCTTTTCTTCTTCTTCCGTGCTTGAGAGAATGTATATGTTGGCTAATATAGCATTATCTGTTACAGAGGATCCTGAGGTCCGGCCCATCGTCCCCATTGCCGAAGAAGGGGGTGAGTCCTTTTCCAGCAAGGGGACTTCTTCATCCTCAGATTCTTAGAGCGGGGGAGGCTCTAGCTCCTCGCCGAGTACAGGGACTTCTGGTACTTCTTCTAGTGGAGGCTCCTCTTCCTCTTCACTAAGCGGGACATTGCTGACCATGCGGCTGCCCCTACTGAGTCCTCGACACCAGGTATATTTTCTTTGGACAGAAGCCACATCATTTGCTTGGATGAGTCCTCCTTTCTTTGTGATATTAACCCTCACTCCACATACGGATTCTACTTTCAGCTACCTCTCCTCCTATGGAGCCAGCAACGGGGGCCGACGCCGCTGTGGTTGAGAGGGATACCCCTGTAGAGCTTGGTATGCCTTTATCACTCTGAAGTTTTCATGCTTGTCGTTGGCGCAAATGACATACTAAGACCCTTATGCCTCATTTCATTTGCAGAGAGCTTGGCTGTATCTGGGCCATCTACAGGACAAGGATCAGCCCCTATTAAGATTTCTCCTCCAATCTTGGAAGAGAAGTCTCCTCCCACAGACGACACGGTGTGCAGAGCTGTCTCCAGTAAGGCTATTATGACTTGTACCTTAGAGTTCTGCACATACTGATTTTATTGTGGTGGTACACTCACAATCTTTTATCCTTTCCTTCTTTTTTTGGTTTCAGGCATAGCTGAGGTGGCTCTAGAGGTGCCCTAGGACTTTCCCGCTCTTGAGTTATAGTGGCCCGATGGGCCCCAGCTTGGTGCAACCTTGGGGAATGCTGATATGGGCACCCTGCTCATCCAGAATCTCCAATCGCTACTACAGATTGACCCCCTCCCGACCGTTGAGGCCATGAGGGATCACTTGGCGTGCTGCACCCGAGGTTACCACGCCTTCGGTCTTCCTCAGGACGCATGGATGGCTAAGGTCACAGCCCTGTGGGAGGAGTTTGCTCGCCTTCACGCTATTCGGGAGCGGAGACAGAGGATCCAGATACAGATCCGGCAGGAGGAGGAGCAGCTTTGCAGACTTCGGGAGGCCCAGGCCGAGATGGGTGCCCAGGTCGAGGCCGCTCAGGGGCGCGAGCAGGCGGCCTCCCGCAGAGTAGAGGAGCTTTTGCGAGAGGTCCGAGAGACCAAGGAGGAGCGTAGTCTCGCGCATGCCGAGGCAGAGGCTCTACGCCGCAGGCTTGAGGGGCTCTAAGAGGAGGCTCTTCAGAGTGAGACTCACCTTGCTGACCTGAGGAGGAGCGAGCCTGGTGCCTGATGAACTTTGGCACCTTCTTGTACACAGGACTTTTGTACTTTGCCCATTCTCATTTTGGTTACCCCGAGGACTTGTCTCGGGCTCCTTTCTTTTGATGATATTGACAATAAAGGACAGAGTTTAGCAACCTTTGCTACCATCCTCTTACATGTATGCCTTCTTTTTTTTTCTTTTTTTTGTCACTTACCAGCCCTACCGCCCTTTCAGGTTTTCGCCAAGATTGCCCCCCTTTAGCTTTTTCCATTGCGCCCTTGCGGGTTTTCACACTGAGGGATACCTATTTTTGCCTAAGGCGCCCTCTCGGGTTTTCACCTTAGTCGGGTTAAAGTCTTTTTGTTGTTGATTGTTGTCCTAATGGAAACAACCAAGTTTGCTGGGGCATCAATTTTTTTAGCCCCATTTTTTTTTATACCTATGATGCCAAGAGGCAAAGAGGGTTTGGCATCCCCAGCGGGACGTGTGTGCCGCACCGGTGGGACAAGTGGGTGGGTTTGATAGCCCTAGTGGGACACGCTTAGTCAAATCCAAAAATCGATAGGTCAAATGGGCCGGTAACCCGAGGAGGGCGTGCATAGGCCAAGCCCGGTTAGGACAGCAAATAAGTAGGTTTAACAGTCCAAAAGAGACATGCAGGTTAAATCTGGAAGCCGGTAGGCGAGATGGGTTGGCAGTCCGAAAGGGATATACATGGGCCAAGCCCAGTGATATAAAAGAGCGGATTTGACAACCCGGGTGGAACATATGGATCAAATCCGAATGCCGATAGGCCAAATAGGGTTGGCAGCCTGAGAAGGGCATGCATAGGGATGTCAAAAATATCCACAAATCCGATTACCCGCATCACCCGACCCGTGATGGGTCAGGTAATAGCTGAATAAAACGGATATGGATTTGGGTTCAGATATGTTTAAAATACCCGTTTCATATTCGGATAGGGTATGTATTTAGTGCACTCGAATCCATACCCGATCCGAACCCGCTCTTAATAACTTATTGTGCATGTTAGGCCTATGATTTTGACATGAACTTAACCCGTTGCCCGTCTTGTTGAGTTTGTGAGTTTGGACTTCTTGCTAAAATTGTAAGGACATTTTTATAAAACATAAAAATTACTTTAGAAAGGAAAGAATTGACCGAATTTCTATTTTTCTAATTCTCATAAATCTCATATTTCCTTAGCTGTGGATGTAGACTCATACTTTATGGACGGATACGGATATCCGCGAGTATATCCATACCCGTGACGGATATACCCGTATCCATACCCGCGAAAATAATAGGGTACTATCCGGGTATGATATTTGTAAAATTTTCACGGATAGGATATGGTATTGGTCTACCCGAGCCGAACCCGATCCATTTACATCCCTAGGCATGCATAGGCCAAACCCATGGAGACAAAAGACTGAACTTGACAATCTCAGTGGGATATGTGAGTCAAGCCTAAAAGTCAAGAGGCGAGATGAGTTGGCAGCCCGAAAAGGGTATGCATAGGCCAGACTCAGAAGATAAAAATGACAGATTCAACAGCCCTAGTGGGACGTGAGAGTCAAACCCGAAAGCCGATAGGCAAGATGGGTTGGCGGCCCGAAAGGGGCATACATAGGTCAGACCCAAAAGATGAACGAGTAGATTCGACAGCCCTAGTGGGACGTGGCAGTCCGAAAGGACATGCATAGGCCAGACCCGGTGAGACGAAAAGTAAGTGGATTTAACAGTCTGAAAGAGACATGTAAGTTAAATCCGACAACCAATAGGCGAGACGGGTCGGCAGCCCGAAAAGAGCAGGCATAGGCCGAGCCCGATGGGATAGCAAGGGTGGATCGGATAACCGAGAAAAACATGGGAGTCAAACCCGAAAAGTCCAAAATATGGGTGGAGCTGACATGCCGAAGGACGTATAAGCCAGCTTTAGAAAAGGAATGGATAGACTCGACAGTCCGAAGGGACATAGTAGTCGAATCCGGAACTGAAAATGTAAGCGGGGTTGACTAGCCGAAAGACATATGAATCAACCCTGCGAGAAAAGGAGACGGATTTGAGAGCCAAATGGGGCATACGAATCAAATCCGAAGGTTCCAAATACTAGCAATCCCGGTGGGACCAAGTATGACAATGTTGGAATGATAGCCATGACGCCCCTGTGGGACTGGATGTCGTACGACGACATTGGAAATATAGCCAAGACACCAGTATAATGCATTTGCCATCGTAGGGTGAAGTCACTGACTTAGAACCACCCATAAAACATGTTGCAAGAAGATTTTTTTTTTCACATTAGCAACCTCACCGCCTTTTCGGGTTTTCGTCGAGACTGGCCCCCTTTACCTTTTTTCGGTGCGCCCTTGTGGGTTTTCACACTGAGGGGTTGCCCATTTTTTCCCGAGGCGCCCTTGTAGGTTTTCACCTCAGTCGGGTCTGTGGCCTTTTTGCCCTTAGCCAACTCTGGAAGGGTAACTAAGTCCGCTAGGGCATCAATATTTTTAACCCTATTTTTTTTTTAACTTGAACCTTCATTGGGGAGAGGTATGTCCTGAGAGGACTGCTGCAAAAACTCTTGTGGTGACGCATGGTAGAGCTTCATGTGCTTGCCATTGAGAGGAGGGAAGGGATTGTTTCCCTTGTGGTCGACGACCGTATAGGCCCCTCCTTCATAGACCTTCTGGATGACGTAAGGTCCACGCCAATTAGGTTGGAGTTTGCCGCTGGACCTTCCTACCAAGACCTCCTTTTCTTTGACCATGACAAGGTCGCCTTTCTTGAATGCCCTTTTGCTTGACCAGCTTGTCATAAGCACGTGTCATGCGGGCCTGATACACTTGTAAGTGTTTATAGGCTCTGAGTCTTTCACCTTCAAGGTTGGACAGTTCCTCGAGCCTTCTCTCTATTTCAGATTGATCTTTGACCTGGCAATCCGACGTGAACGGCAACGCGATAAGATGCCAGCTCAATTTCCACCGAGATCACTGCTTCAGCTCCGTAGACCAAGGAGAACAGGGAACAACCCGTAGGGGTTTTGTAGATAGTCCGGTAGGCCCATAAGGCTTCGTGGACCTTTTCTCCCCAATCTCGTTTACAGCCACCCAGTATCTTGGCCAGCAGCTTGCAGAGGGTCTTATTGAAGGCCTCGGCTAACCCAGCTTGGGGATTATAGACGAACGACGTCCTCCAGTCAATATGGAACTTAGACGCCAAAGTATAGACGGTCTAATTCCTGAAGGGTGTGCCATTGTCCGAGATGATCCGACTGGGGGTGCCAAATCTATATATAATATAGTGCCTCACAAATCGGGCGACTATTTCAGCCGTAACTTTTCGCAGTGGAATAGCTTCTGCCCACCTGGAGAAGTAATCAGTGGCGGCCAATATGAACTTGTGGCCTTGAGATGACGGCGAGAATGGTCCCACAATATCCATGCCCCACTCTGCAAACGGCCAAATAGGCGCAGTTGGATGGAGCGGATTAAGCGGCCTTCGAGGCACTGGCCCAAATGCTTGGCATTGGTGACATGTACGAGTGTATTGGTTACCATCTTCGTACATAGTAAGCCAATAAAATCCCTTGAGCTTAATGCTATTTTTCATTTTGGCCCCTGCTTGATGAGCCCCGCACAATCCGGAATGGACCTCGTGCATCACGGTTTTTGCTTCCTTAGATGAGAGGCACCATAGGAGGACCGATCGATCCTTTTCATGGACGAGCCTGAAAAACAGGCCGTCAATCAGCTGGTAGGATGTTGCCCTACGTAGCAGTTACACCCTCTGAGCACGATCGGGGAGAAGCCAGCCATTCTTTATCTTTATAATCGGCTCGCGCCAGTCTTCTTCTTCCGGAGCATTCTCCTCTTGAATGTTATTGACCTCGTAAGCAGTGAGGCCAGATTCTTCGTCGAACACACTTGGTATGAGCCCTCGGTGTCTGAAGAGAATATTCAACTCTCCCTCGGGCGGGAGTTTTAAGGCTGCTGCCAGCTTTGCCAAAGCGTCAGCTTGGGAGTTATTGTCCCTTGGGACGTGGCCTATTTCAAATAGGTAAAATTTTTCTTTAAGCCTCATGACGGCTGCATGGTAGGGAATGAGCTCCTTATTTCGGATGTCATAGTCGCCCAGGATCTGTCGAATGACGAGCTGAGAGTCCCCGTACACTTTGATGCACTTGATGTCCATCTCCAGTGCCAGCTGAAGTCCAATAATTAGCGCTTCATACTCTGCTTCATTATTAGTCAATGACTTCATGAGAGCGCAAGAGTTATGAAGAATGCCACCTTGCGGAGATACAAAAACTATCCCCGCGCCCGAGACGAAGTCTGTGAGGCCACCAACCCTTTTGATCGTTCGGGAAGCACCATCAAAATACAACTCCCAATGTGGGAGGCCGAGGGTGAGGACGTCCGGCTTTGTTTGTGGTGGGACATTTTCAGGATGCTCCCCAGTCTCTTGTGAAGGCACCAACACCTCTTCATCAGGCAACTCAAAGTTGCGTGGCGAATCTTCTGGCATAGGGTGTGACCCCCCCGGCATGTTCACGTAAACCCCCTCCCCTTCACAGAAACAAAAAAAAAATATTTTTTTATTATTTACAGGGGGTTTACGAGGACCTGCTCACCCCCTCCAACCAAGTCCGCGTAAACCCCCCCCAACCCTTCACCTTCCACTATAAAACCCCCCTTAGAAGCTCAAGGGGCATAAGCAACAAGCAAGCAAGGACTCACCTACAGGTGCTCAAGGACTTAAGCCTCAAGGCTTCCGACAAAGACACGAGGAGCAAAGCGTGTGGGTGACTTGTTAATCGGCTTGTATACGCCGAGGGTATGTCGAACGTACTCCCCTCACATGGCGTCTAGCCGTCTCACTTAAGTCCACTCCCTCGCGTATAAGGCGTTATGATAACGACGATCACACCCGCACATCGGGTCTGCCCGCGTATGGCGCGTTATGATAACAACGTGCACGCCATAATGTCGGATTTGCTCCCGCCATAGGACCATGTGCCCGCCCCTCGCCCCGAGCCGGTCACCGACGGTCCCAACCACTGACTCGAGTTAGTCGGACCCTGGCCCGGAAGTAACATTCCCGGGACCGGCCCTAACTCCCCGGCATGAAGACACTCGCCTTCTGGGACCCGTACCCGACTGCTCACCTAGAGCCGCGTCCGACCTCCCTCAGGTGCCAGCCAGTGTCCGCCCCTGCCATCCAGTCTAGCCCGAGCACGAGCTTCCCAAATGGTGACATTTGTTGGAAACCGCTTCATATGATGAATGATTTTGCGGTCCGCCCGAGCACGGGTCTTGTCAAATGGCGGGATGACCTCCGCCAAAGTCTTTGGTGCCCCGCGAGGCTTCTCCCGCTTAGGAGGACGTTCCTTGCTCCGACCCTCCGCATTTTCTTGAAACAGCGGTGCCAAAGACTCCTCCGGAGGTGACAAGGGTTCATCATGTTCGCCCTCATTAGAAGGACCTGCCTGGCTTGTGGGCTCAACCCTACCGGAGGTACCAGCTTGCTCTTAGGTCTTATCTTGCACTGGCGGCTTGGCTGGCTCTCCTTCATCAGAAGAGGCGATTATAAATGGAACGCCACCCGATTTAGCTTCTGAGACAGGGCCTGAACCCTATGAGGAATTGAGGATAAAAGGGATTCCCCGAACTTGGGTTTCCGAGACAGGACCCGATTCCTCCCCTCTGAACAATATGACCCGGTCGAGAGTTAGGAGATCTTCACGCCCGCGTCCACGTCCTCGGCTATTTTTCGCCGGGCGGTGCTGATATGTCGCCATGGGAGCGTTCCACCCGGTGTTATCAGCCATAGTGTCTCGTCCCGAAGGAGAGTTGATGTTGTCGGGCGACGGGATCGCCACCATGTTGCAGGAGAGCTCTTGCAGCATTTCCTCGAGCATCTCCACAGTGAGCTCCTCATCCTTGTAAAATAAGGAGAGCTCTTCTGAGATCGAAAACTCCTCACCTTCTTCGAGACGGTGGACCGTCTCTCGGAGCCACTAAAGAAGCCGGACTTTATGCCCCAACTTGTCCCAGGGATGTATTGTCCAGTGTGACGACCCTGGTGGGGCGAGGGGGAGTATATTCCTCCAACTCATTTATGAGCTTTTGTAGCTGTTGCAAAGGAGTTGGCTCCTTGGGGATTTCTGAAGCTGTCGCTTGCTCAGCTTGCTTCTTCAACCTCCTCTTCAAATTCTTCCTGCGATTCTTCTCTTGTTTCTTTTGGCGTGCCGCCTCTTGATAAGTGAGCTTTGCTTTGGAGGTGGGACTGGTTTACTCCCGAAATTTTGCTTTTTACTCCGAGCCGGCTCTTTGGGAGCCCTGGTTCCGCGACTTTTTCGGGGAGCAACCTGAGTCCAGTTGGCCTCCTCCGGTTGCACCTAGAAGGTGGCATTGATCTCATGAGCAATTATCTCGGGCGGCAGCTCCTGGAACTCTGCCAATCCATAGTGGAGCCCTTGGGGGCTTTGCGATTCCACTGCTTTTGCTTTGATTGGCAACTTTGCATGTTCGAGCTGTTGAGGTCTTTCCACAATTGACGATCTTGTTGGCTCGACATGAGATTTGACTTGAGGCTCCCTCACTTGGGCTTTGCCTTTATTATCTGGCTATTGATTCAGCCTGGCAAGGGACTTGGAACCTCCTCCCGCAGCTTGGCTTTTTGGGCTTTGGGCCTTAGACCCCTCGCACATAGCCTTGCCTTTAGGGTTTGGCTGAGGATTGCTGCCCGTAGACTTGTCCGGTTGGACCTGCTGAGAGGTGAGCTTGGTCTCCTGCGGCTTGGCCTGCCCCTGTTGAGCTTGCTGGAGAATCTTCTCAACGACCTCTTTAAGACGCCGCCTCGCCGTTGAATTCCCATGTGCATCGATCTCCCCTTTTTGGATGAGGACTTCAATACAATCTCGAATTTTCGGACATTCCCCAGTGGGGTGGGACACCCTGGCATGATATTTACAGTAGCGGGGATGGCTCTTGGCTGTCTCATTGTAGTAGGACGGCAGATCATGCGCCATTACCCGACCTTCTTCCAGAAGCTTATCGAAAATCTTCTCAGTGTCTTCCTTAGGAAAAGAACACTGATGAGAGGGTCGCCACCATGCATACCATAATGTGGACTTGGGCGGTTGGGAATTGACTCGTTCCTCTCTCGGGTCTGGGAGTTGGAAAGCAGCCGAGGCATGTATGACATTGATAGAGAAATTTAAGGTTTCCCATCCATGCGGCTGCGGCGGGTTGACCAAGAAGTCGCCCATATTGATCACTCCTCGTCTAATCAAGTCTTCAGCGAGGTCCTTGAAGGGCTGGCAATCATGGATAATATGACATATCACCTCATGGTATGGGCAATAGCCGTGGTGCCTACTGGCTAGGTGACGCCGAGAGGTTTAATAGACCTTCTCGCCGACATGCGAAGAAGATGTGCAGGGTCTTCTCGCGAGGGAAAGAATATAGCTTCTCTGGCTCCTCGCCTTCAGATGAATCAGAGGATTCCTCATAGAGCCAACCCCTGAGCGGAGTTCGGACAGTGGGTGATACACCTGCCTCCCGTATATGGGTTGGAGCTAACCTCCTGGCAAATGGGCCAAAGGGCAAGGTGGCCAACTGCTCATCAATGCTTTCCAAGAATTGCTGTAGACGTTTTTGTTCCAGCTGTAGTTGCCGAATCTCCCCTCGGATCTTCCGGATAGTCCTCTGCAGCGCCAGGCATTCACGGAGTGAGGAAGAAGCGGCTCCGCGGCCGGCATTGGGCTGTTGATTTGATGGTCCGGCTTCGGAGGCATTGGAACTCGAAGCCGTCGCCACCATGTAGACCACATTGGCCGATCGGTTTGGTCGACTCCAGGCGTGAGGCTGTGGCGGGTCGACTGTATGGCCCAACATATTTATCAAGCCTTTTTGAATGAGCTCTTCTGCTATGTTCTTGAAAACATAACAGTCCCCAACAGTGTGACCCAACCTTCAGTGATACACACAATAAGTAGGGTCATCAGTTTTATCCACCACTGAGGGCTTCCGTGGATCCGATAGGGTGATGCGCTTTTCTTTCATGCACAGGTCAAAGAGCATCTTGGTATGCTTCTTTCTGAAGGAATAGGGCGCCTTCATACGCTCTGCTAACAGAGACGCATTTGCCTTGGCGTCGGGCTTTTTACCATTACCCTTTGACTTTCCTTCCCCTTTATCTCCATTCGTCGGGGAGAAGTCCACAACATTTACCTCCTCAGTCTTTTGAAGATTTGCCTTTGGCAGAAGCCTATGTCGGGTGATCAGCGAAGAACATCTTAATCTCCGCCACCACCGTATTTAGCTGGTCGAAGCTTCTGATGTTTGAGCCCAGAAGCTTTTCACTGACTTCCGCTGATAGACCCCTGCGACATATGGTGATCGCGTCTTCGGGCGTTGGAGAATTATCGCAGCGCATGCTGACGTCCCTCCATCGCTTGATGAAGTCCAACGCGGTCTCACCTTTCCTCTGTCTGAGGGCACAGAGTTCTGCAAGAGAAACTTTGCGTTCGGCCGTCTGAAAACGGTCGTCGAACTTCTTCTACATATCAGCCCAATCGGCCACGAAATTGGGCTTTAGCCTGGAATACCACTGGAAGGTGATGCCTGTCATGGACATGGCGAAGTACCACAGCAGATATGACTCTTCCAGCACCAGCTCACCCATGGCCGTCATGTAATAGGCCAGGTGTTCATGTGGCGAGCCCTGCCTATTGAACTTCCGATGTTTTGGGGCCTTCGGGTAGTCAGGTGAAAGTTTCTTGAATTGATGGTGGAGGGGATAAGGCACGCTGTACAAATCGACGGTAGCCACACCCTCACCATGTTGAGCAAATTTAGCCTCCACAATTCGCTCGATCATGAACCGCCTTTTCGCCATGAGGCTTTCTGCGGCAGGAGTGGCAGAGGACCGCGCATTGGCTTCATGTGGCGGCACTTCAAATTCCACTGCCACTGGTAACTTCGCAGCAGTGACAGAGGGGTTGGCCATGACTGGAATGGGAGGAGGCTGTTATTCCATCCCAGTGGGCGCCGCTGACGGTTGCACATGAACCTCCTTTTCGTGCAGTAATACTTGTAAGAGGTTCTTAAACTCTTGATTTTCACGTCGGAGCTCTTCCAACGCAAGAGTCTACACATCTCTTCCAAGATCTTCCTGGTGTCCGAGGTTTTTGTCCCCGTCGACACTGTGGACATCTTCTTGGTGTTCTTCTTGCCGCGCCGGCTCGGGCTGAGATGTTCCGACGGCCGGTGTCTGCTGTAATTGTGCGAGAACCCGAAAGATGGGCCTTGACCTCCTCAAAGACGGGAGAGGTTGATTTAATTCTCTCGAGGTATCCTCCGGCTGCTTATCGGCGGAGGTTGTGTAACAGGTGAACACTTATTGGTCACCTGAACCACCCGCTTCTTCCTGGACAGTTGTCTTCCAGGCTTGGGTGTCATCCCTAGTCTGTCAAAAACAGATACTCGGGACGTGGAGGCCTGGGCCGAGCAGTCCTCATCCGTGTGCGTTAAACTGGCCCACGGAGAGGTCGGCCGCACCTTTTTGCCGGTCCCTCGGCGTTTTGCCCGCGTGGGGGCTGAGTTGTAGACCTCGGGAATGTCGAGGTCTCAATACTTGTCGGACTACGCATTTGTTGCAGATCCGACATGCGGAAGGGCCCTTCCGCCCTTGCCCGCTTGATGATTCGAGCCTCCCATTGTTGGCAGTTTCGGCCGAAACTGATACGTTTCAGCCGAAACGTATCGGTTTCGACCATAACCGATACGAAAAGGGCCCTTATTACTGTAGCAATCCGAAACTTAAGGGGGGTATCGGTTTCGGGCGAACCCGATACTGGTTTCGCCCGAAACCGGTCGATTCGGTCCGAAACCATCCGGTTTCGGTCGAAACACATGAACCCCTTTATGCTTTGCTGTCTCCCCCCCCCCCCCTGAAACCCCACTACCCAGTCACGGTTTCGGCCGAAACCCTCCCCCCTGCTAGCTGCTGTCTCCCTGCCGCTGCTGTGGTGCTGCTGCTGCCGTGCTGCTGTGCAACTGTGCTGCGGCAGCTGCCTGCTGCTGGTGCTGCGGCTGAGCCTGCTGCTCTTGCTGTTGCTGCAGCAGCCAGGGCCAGCAGGTGCTGCTGTTAGCCTGTTACTCCCACCGCCGGCACCGCCCTACTGCCACCGCCGGACCGTCGGACTGCCCACCGGCCCCACCCCCTACTAGCCTGTTGTGTACACTTGGGGTTGTAAGTATTTTTTTGTACCTTAATTTGTGCAACCCTAATTAGTTCAGATTTCAAAATAAACTTTAATTAGATACTTAAAATTAGATTCATTATTAATTAACCCCTAATTCATGCAAAAAAATTAGGACTTTCGTCTAATTCGGCTTTCTTAGCCACAATTAAAGGTTAGATAAGTTTCATTGACAAATTTGGGGTGCCTTCATGATGGGATTATATTTTTAGCAAGGGTAATTAGGGTTTAATTAGTAATTAAGGCTTAATTAGTTCATAAAAATTGGAACTTTTGTCTAATTCGAGTTTCTTAGTCACAATTTAAGGTTAATTAAGTTTCATTGATGAATTTGGGGTGGGATCATGCTGGGATTATATTTTTATGAAGGGTAATTAGGGCTTAATTAATAATTAAGGCTTAATTAGTTCAAAAAAATTGGGGCTTGTGTCTAATTCGAGTTTCCTAGCTGCAATTGAAGGTTAATTAAGTTTGATTGATGAATTTGGGGTGGGATCATGCTGGGATGTCATTTTTATGAAGGGTCATTAAGGGTTATTTGGTAATTGGGGCTTAATTACCTCATAAAAATTGGGGCTTTCGTCTAATTCGACTTTATTACCCACAATTGAAACTCAATTAAGCTTCATTGACGAAATTGGGGTGGGATCATGTTGGGTTTTTTTTATGAAGGGTGATTACGGGTTAGTTGGTAATTAAGCCCTAATTATTTCATAAAAATTGGGGCTTTCGTCTAATTCGACTTTATTACCCACAATTGAAGCTCAATTAAGCTTCATTGACTAATTTGGAGCTCTTTCATGTTCAATTGCCTTTTTTTCATTGTACTTACAAGAGATTATCTTTGAATGTCATAATGCAGCATCATGCCTAGACGTCAGCAAACACAGGAGCAGCAAGGGCAGGAGGATCCTGGGTGGGCCCACCTGACCTTAGTTGATGCTAAGAGAAGAAATGTGAAATGCAATTACTGTGGTAGGGAGATGCGTGGCGGAATAACCAGAGGTAAGCAACATTTGGCAGGGGTACGAGGCAAGGATGGCGGTATCGGTTTCGGACTCGATTTCGGCCGAGTCCGATACCGATACCGTCCGGTTTCGGTTTCGGCCGAAACCGGCCGAAACCCATTGAAAAGCTTCAAAAAAAAATCAAAATAAGTCTAAAAAATCAGAAATAATTCAAAAAAATATAACTAATCACATAAAAATCAGAAAATTCATTAGACATGCATTTGATCGTAAAGAAGTTAGATTAAGTGCAATAAATATGAAGTAGACATTGAAATTCAAACATTGAACATGTTAAACTAATATTCTTGAGTACATACTAAGCATAAAATAGGTTCAAGCATATACAATAAACCTAATTAGGCACAGTAAATGTTACGGAAATTAAATGATCTTTACCTAAATGAAGAGGCACTAATATGGGTAATAACTAGAACCTTCTCCCTCATCGTCTGGCTTTTCATGTTCATACCCATAAGAAGGATGCATGTATGGTCTATATTCACTATAACCGAACAATGAGGTAGCTAAGTCCTACATCCCTCTTTAGATCCCTCTTGGAGTGTTTGGTTGGCTTGAGCCGAATCCAGTATCAGCATAAGAATCTTGAGGAAGAGAAGAGGAAATGGCCGGACGTGGATGGAACTGGAATGATGGCTCATAACCCCACGACCCATAAATCGCTACCTCCTGTTGGCCACCTCCATAACCTGATGGATGCCCATATTGAGTATGTGACTCATGTCCTCCCTCACCCTGACTGTATCCTCTGCCTGTGTCTGCGTGGAAGGAGGAAGGACCACCAGCATCCCCACCGCCAGTAGTAGCACCTGTAGCAGCTGGCACATACGAAAATATAGAATTTATCTCCTACCAAAACCTTTTCTGATTCGAACTGATAATTAGAATTTAAGTTACTTTCAAAAATAAAAAATCAAAGGATCACGAAACCTACAGCCTCCAGTCGCCTTTTGGCCTTTGGAGGTTCTTTTTCCTGTGCCGGTGTGCTTTCTTCTTGCACCCTTGACATGAATCCTGTTCCCCTTGGCGTGTGCCTCAAATAAATCTGCTTCAACTGCTCAATTGCCGGGTCCTCTCAAGCAGCAACATTTGATCTCTCAGTTTGCCCATGCACTGATGTACTTCTTCTTAAGAATGTAGGTGCCTTGCCCATTCTAGGAGTGACTAGCCTGCTATCTGAGTCGGAGTGTCTAGCTGGCTGAAAATCATGCTGCTCCTCAGTGTCCTCAACAACCCTAGACATGTGCACATGAGTATCTCTGGCCCTCTTTGATTTTCTTCTGAATTCGGGATCTCTTGACTCATCTTCATCTAGTATGCCCTCTGCCCATCTTCTATCATCATCATCAAAAATAGGCTCATCAACCTGCTCTCGTGTCTCCACCCAAGACTGCAACGGATTCTCATCATCAAATAAGGCATCCACATCAATTTCTGCGGCGGCATCCTCGGCGACATGTTTGTCTCGCAGCTGTTGTCTCAACCTCATATTCTTTATTCTCAACCTCATATTGTAGTGGCAGTACACTAATTTCTCTACCCGTTCAGCCTTTAGTCGATTGCAAACCTTCTAGTGTATAAGGCTGAACGTGCTCCAATTTCTTTCACATTGGCTTGCCGATGTTGTTTGACTGAGCACCCTAACTGCAATGAAAGCCAATACATTGCTGCCCACATCTCGGTTGTTCACCATTATCCACCAGTCAACTGTTCCACCAACCATAAACAAATGCATATTAGTTGTAGAAATATATATTCATCAGGTTAAGAAATCCAAAAAATAAAATATACCTGGGCTCACTCTTCCCACAGCGTATTGCAATTGGGAGTCAGCATATGTCCCAGTCCTCATTCTGTAATGGTTCATCTACAAACATAAAGTAATACATTAACATAACTACTTAAATAAATTCTATACATGTTATTGAAAGTATCAAATAAAGGCGAACCTCTACTTCGGCCTCTAGTCTCTTTTCTTGATTCCTCGATAAACGACCAATGACTTTTAAAGTCCCTTGAAGCACCTCGCCATCAACATGTGCATCGGCACCGTACATAAATTGAGGGTTGAGGAAGTAACCTGCAATTGTGTATAATTAACTAAATGAAATTTATAAAATAACATAAAGGCATTACCCCAATTTTAGTACAATTAATCACTCACCAGCTGCATGCAAGTCGTGGTGTAATGTGTTGTCCCATCTCTGGTCAATAATTTTCCACCATTTTGCATAATGTCTGGGAAGGGAATGCTGCAACTCCAATTTGGCACGGTCCATGGCCTCGTACAGATAGCCCATATCATTCTTCTCATCGCCATCCACCATTCTTAGGACCTTCACGAGAGGTGTGACTACTTTCAAGTACCGTGACACCCTGTCCTAGAATTTGTTGTCATCTACGACGTGGCAGACATCCAAATAATCCATCTGTGCATCAACATTGCCCTTGTCGATGTATTCCCGCAGGGCATTGTGGTATATGAAAGCTTTCAGCTCATTCTTATACCTGTGTAGATAAATGAAATTTGAATCAAATACTGTTACATATCAGTAAGAATAAAGTATCAAGAATTGAGATCAATCTTATACCTGTGCAAAGACTCCAAAGAAATAAAATTGGAAGCAAATCTGGTTGGGCCTGCACGGATGATATCTCGCCCTCCACTGGCATGCGCCCTGAACATATTTAGTATCCTAGGATGGCCATAGATATATTGTGTGACTTTTTGTGCCTTGTCAATTGTCTTCTTCACATGTTTTTCATTCCCTATGTCTTCAAACATCAGATCCGGACAATGTGCTGCACATGGGAGCCAATATAAATGACTGCGCTTCTGCATCAATTTCTTCCCTGCAGCCTTGTAACTGGCTTCATTATCAGTCACCACCTGCACAACATGCTCCTCTCCAATTTGTTCTACCATGCCATCCATCAAATGAAACAAATAATTTGCATTCTTTTCATAATCTGATGCATCAACTGATTTCACAAACACTGTACCTTCGATGCAATAGACCAAAAAGTTTATCATGGACTTCTTCGTGGTACCAGTCCAACCATCACACATGATGGTGCATCCTCTCTCCACCCATATATGCTTGAAACTTTCAACCCAATCATGGAGCTCCTCAACCTCTCCCTCAAGGCCACGCCCGTATATGTCTCGACGTGAGGGGGCCTTCAAGCCAGGGCCAACATCTGCTATGGCATCTATCATAGGTTGGAAATATTCACTTGAAGCTGCATGTGCAGGGACACCTGCATGAAAAAACCATTTGCAGATAGATTTAAATGCATGCCCTGCAACTTCTGCTGATTTTTTGACCCCTCTCAATGCTTGCTTGATTTTAAGTTGTGTAGCTTGGGGCCTTCTATGCAGATAGCTGTCCATGGGACCTGTTCCCTGCGTATGTGGGGCAGCACCAACGTCAGGACGTCATGCAGCTGTACTCTCATAGGTCCCTGAACCCATGGGTCCCTTCCCTTTCCTTCTAGCGGCTTCTTCACGCTCCCTTGCTTCAGTCAGCTCTGGATCAGAATCCTCAGTGCCTTCCTCATCATCATCCCTCCTAACCCTTCTGTCAGAAATCTCCTCAGCAATTTCAGCCTCATCCTCAACCCTTTGTTGCACCCTCTCCCTTTTCCCCAGAAGGCACTGGCGCATCTCTTCTCGCACCTCTCGGGGACAGTGGTCACATTGTCTCACCTCTCCTCGTACCATTGTTGGCAGTTTCGGCCTCGCTCACCCTGACTGTATCATCTGCCTGTGTCTGCGTGGAAGGAGGAAGGACCACCAACATCCCCACCGCCAGTAGTAGCACCTGCAACACCTGTAGCACCTGCAACTGCACTAGGATCATCATCATCACCACCATCACTGCCCAGTCGCCTTTTGGCCTTTGGGGCTGCTTTTTTCTGTTTCCGTGTGCTTACTTCAATCACCCTTGACATGAATCATGTTCTCCTTGGCGTGTGCCTCAAATAAATCTGCTTCAACTGCTCAATTGTCGGGTCCTCTCGAGCAACAGCATTTGTTCTCTAAATTTGCCCATGCACTGATGTACTTCTTCTTAAGGATGCAGGTGACTTGCCCATTCTAGGAGTGACTGGCCTGCTATCTGAGTCTGAGTGTCTAGCTGGCTGAAAATCATGCTGCTCCTCAGTGTCATCAACAACCCCAGGTGGGTCCCTTCTCTGGTGCCCTTGAGTATCTCTGGCCCTCTTTGATTTTCTTCTTGAATTCGGGATCTCTTGGCTCATCTTCATCTAGTATGCCCTCTGCCCATCTTCTATCATCATCATCAAAAACGGGCTCATCAATCTGCTCTCGTGTCTCCACCCAACACTGCAAGGGATTCTCATCATCAAATAAAGCGTCCAAATCAATTTCTGGCATTGCATCCTCTGCGACGCGTTTGTCCCTCACCATTTGTCTTATCTTCATGTTCTTTATTCTCAGTCTCATATTGTAATGACAGTAAACCAATTTTTCTAACCGTTCAGCCTTTAGCCGATTGCGAACCTTTGAGTGTATAAGGCTGAACGTGCTCCAATTTCTTTCACATTGGCTTGCCGATGTTGTTTGACTGAGCACCCTAATTGCAATGAAAGTCAATGCAGAACTGGCCAAATCTCTATTATTCACCATTATCCACCCGTCAGCTGTTCCACCAACCATAAACAAATGCATATAAGTTAGTAGAAATACATATTCAGGTTAAGAAATCAAAAAAATAAAATATACCTGGGCTCACTCTTCCCACAGCGTATTGCAATTGGGAGTCAGAATATGTCCCAGTCCTCATTCTATAATTGTTCATCTACAAACATAAAGTAATACATTAACATAACTACTTAAATAAATTCTATACATGTTATTGATAAAATCAAATAAAGGCCAACCTCTACTTCGGCCTGAAGTCTCTTTTCTGGTGTCCTCGATAAACGACCAATGACTTTTAAAGTCCCTTAGAGCACCTCGCCATCAACATGTGCATCGACATCGTACATAAATCGAGGGTTGAGGAAGTAACCTGCAATTGTGTATAATTAACTAAATGAAAATTATAAAATAACATAAAGGCATTACCCCAATTTTAGTACAATTAATCACTCACCAGCTGCATGCAAGTCGTGGTGTAATGTGTTGTCCCATCTCTGGTCAATAATTTTCCACCATTTTGCATAATGTCTGGGAAGGGAATGCTGCAACTCCAATTTGGCACGGTCCATGGTCTCGTACAGATAGCCCATATCACTCTTCTCATCGCCATCCACCATTCTTAGGACCTTCACGAGAGGTGTGACTACTTTCAAGTACCGTGACACCCTGTCCTAGAATTTGTTGTCATCTACGACGTGGCAGACATCCAAATAATCCATATGTGCATCAACATTGCCCTTGTCGATGTATTCCCGCAGGGCATTGTGGTATATGAAAGCTTTCAGCTCATTCTTATACCTGTGCAGATAAATGAAATTTGAATCAAATACTGTTACATATCAGTAAGGATAAAGTATCAAGAATTGAGATCAATCTTATACCTGTGCAAAGACTCCAAAGAAATAAAATTGGAAGCAAATCTGGTTGGGCCTGCACGGATGATATCTCGCCCTCCACTAGCATGCGCCCTGAACATATTCAGTGTCCTAGGATGGCCATAGATATACTGTGTGACTTTTTGTGCCTTGTCAATTGTCTTCTTCACATGCTTTTCCTTCCCTATGTCTTCAAGCATCCGATCCAAACAATGTGCTGCACATGAGAGCCAATATAAATGACTGCGCTTCTGCATCAATTTCTTCCCTGCAGCCTTGTAACTGGTTTCATTATCAATCACCACCTGCACAACATTCTCCTCTCCAATTTGTTCTACCATGCCATCCATCAAATGAAACAAATAATTTGCATTCTTTTCATAATATGATGCATCAACTGATTTCACAAACACTGTACCTTCGATGCAATAGACCAAAAAATTTATCATGGACTTTTTCGTGGTACCAGTCCAACCATCACACATGATGGTGCATCCTCTCTCCACCCATATATGCTTGAAGCTTTCAACCCAATCATGGAGCTCCTCAACCTCTCCCTCAAGACCACGCCCGTATATGTCTCGACGTGAGGGGGCCTTCAAGCCAGGGCCAGCACCTGCTATGGCATCTATCATAGGTTGGAAATATTCACTTGAAGCTGCATGTGCAGGGACACCTGCATGAAAAAACCATTTACAGAAGATTTAAATGCATGCCCTGCAACTTCTGCTGATTTTTTGACCCCTCTCAATGCAGACTTAATTTTAGGTTGTGTAGCCTGGGGCCTTCTGTAGAGATAGCTGTCCATGGGACCTGTTCCCTACGTATGTGGGGCAGCACCAATGTCAGGACGTCGTGCAGATGTACTCTCGTAGGTCCCTGAACCCATAGGTCCCTTCCCTTTCCTTCGAGCGGCTTGTTCACGCTCCCTTGCTTCAGTCAGCTCTGGATCAGAATCCTCAGTGCCTTCATCATCATCATCCCTCCTAACCCTTCTTCCAGAAATCTCCTCAGCAATTTCAGCCTCATCCTCAGTCCTTTGTTGCATCCTCTCCTTTTTGCCCAGAAGGCATTGGCGCATCTCTTCTCGCACCTCTCGGGGACAGTGGTCGCATTGTCTCACCTCTCCTCTTACCCCTGTCAAATGTTGCTTTCCTCTAGTGATTAAGCCATATATCTCCCTACCACAATTATTGCATTTCACCTTTCTTCTCTTCGCATCAACTAAGAATAGGAGGGCCCACCCCGGATCCTCCCGCCCTTCCTGCTCCTGTGTTTGTTGACGTCTAGACATGATGTTGCATTAAGACATTCATACACAAAAAGTTATAAGTACAATTAAAAACTTAACCCTTAATTAGCAATTAACCCTTAATCACCCTTCAAAAAGATTAATTAGGAGCATGATCCCACCCCAAATTATTAAATGAAGCTTAATTAAGCTTCAATTGAGCCTAAACAAACTGAATTAGACAAAAGCCCCAAATTTTATGAACTAATTAACCCTTAATTATCCTTTAACCCTTAATCACCCTTGGAAAAACTCAATTACCAGCATGATCCCAGCCCAAAATCTTCAATGAAGCTTAATTGAGCTTCAATTGAGCCTAAGCAAACCGATTTAGACAAAAGTCCTAATTTTTATGAGCTAATTAACCCTTAATCACCCTTCGAATGAATTAATTACCAACATGCTCCCGCTTCAAATTAGTCAATGAAACTTAATTGAGCCCTAATTGACCCTTACTAAACCTAATTAAAGAAAAGCCCCAAATTTAAACTTCTAATTATGGTTTAATTAGAAGTGTTAAAAAGTTAATCATGGTTTTAAATTAACCTACAACACAACATTTAACCTACAACAAAAAAAAATTCAACTACTCAACCAAAAAAACACAACATAAAAAATCCTAAATTTACCTCCACAAAATTTACCTCCGCAGTGGCAGCACAGGTCGGACGGTCCACAGCAGCAACCCCCTGCCCCCTAAAGAGCAGGGCAGCAGCCCCCCGGGCGGCCCTGGGCCCTGGCCGGCTGGCCCAGCACACTAGCACAGCAGCAGCAGCTGGCAGCGCCTGCCTCCACAGTCCACACAGCCTGTGACGCAGCAGCAGCCGGCAGCAGCAGGAAGTAAGGCAGCAGCCTGCGGCAGCAGCAGCAGCATCCTCCGCAGCAGCAGCACCACAGCACCAGCAGGCAGCAGCAGCAGCACGGTCGCAGCACAGCAAGGAGGGGAGGGGTTTCGGCCGAAACTCCCCGAAAAGCACACCAAGTGAACTCCCTAAAGGGGAGTTCACAGGGAGTTCACGTGAGTTTCGGCCGAAACCGTCCGGTTTCGCCCGAAACTGATAAACTAACTAAGTGTCGGATTGCTACAGTGCTCCGCCTGATTTTCGTATCGAGTATGGCCGAAACTGACAACCATGCGCGAGGGGGGGGACCTGCTTGGGGTCATTCGACCCCGGTCAGGCCCCCCGAGGTCAAATGACCCCGTCGTTTGGCCCCGGGCGGGTCGGGCGACCCCGGGCGGGTCTGCCCAGTCGCGCGTGGACCCCCCGGGGGTCGGGCGACCCCGGACGGGTCCGCTCGACCCCGGTCGGGTCTCCCGCGGTGGCCTTTTGGTATAAACCCCTACTTTGGGGGTTTTCTAGCCCTTTTTCTCGCAACACGCCGCGTAGAGAGAGTAGAGGACGCGTCTCCCTGTTTGTCTGTCGTCTTCCCCGCGTTGTGGGCCGTGAAGAAGGGATTTGTGCTTGTCCGAGCAGCGTGATACACGTGCGTGGGACTTCTTCTGTGGTGTGCACTCCATCCTTTGCATCTCCCTCCTTCCGACTGTGAAGCTTTTTTTGTTTATGTTGAGCACCCGAGGGATAAAACCCTCCCCTTTTTAGGGTTTACCCGGAGCCACGCAGTTCTGACAACCGTGGTGGTTTAACCCGGTGCCCGACCACCTCGCTTGCTGCGAGGAGTCTAAAATTGCAGAAATAGATGGGCTACAAAGTCCCGACGTGTGGAAATATTCCACGGGGTGGCGATACGTCGAATAGTGAACCCCGACCAAGTCGAGGGAAATATCTTGATTTATTCGAGACAAATAGTGAATGCAACACCACTTCACCCTGGAGACAAACTTCTCGAAGCTATTTGCAATCTCAATGGCACCACGGTTGTCAGTTTCTCAGAGTTTTGATATTCAGTTGTCAGGAGGTACATTAGCAATGTCATTTAGAAAGAATCTTAGGCTCGAGAAGATGGAGTAGCTAAAAGACCTTTTATGCTTCCTTTGGGACCATGCTATATAGCTAGATAAAGAGGACGAGTGATGGTGGAGATGAGGGAAGGAGGGTATTTTCTCAGGTACGTCAACATACACCTTCATATCCACTGGAGGAGTGTGCCACCGCCTTGCCTCCTAGATATGGACTCTCAAGAGTCCATCAAAGGAGAAGCTTATCAAGAGGATCTGTCATGGGAGGCTACTGACCCGAGATAGGCTGGCTACCTTTCTTCAAAGTATATCCACTCCTTGTTGCCTATGTAGTGAGAAGGATGAGTCCTTAGACCACTTGTTTGTAAGATGCACCTATTTACAAGAGGTTTGGGATGAGCTTGCTAAGAGGACACAACGTCATGTCAGTTGACAAAGGAATGTTCTCCACCTCATTTGGCAATGGGGCGAAAGTTGGAGCCTAAAAGGGGACAAAATCACTTGACGGATGATGCTTCATGCGACACTGCGGGAAATCTGGGGGGGAAGGAACAATTGAACTTTTAGAGGGGAAGCAAGAGTTGTGGAAAGACTAGTATCTTTTATTTGTGAAAAAGTGAGAGTGGATGGAGCTCCTTTGTAATATGAACTCTCACGACTCTTCCATTTTTGTTTTGTTGGGGGCTTAATGTGGGTCACATTACAGGCACACATAAGCCAAATGCAGAAGAATAATATTATGGCTTTATGATATGCCTATTTGTTATCACACCGTATAATTGGACCTCAACCAGAATAGTGAAAATACAAAAAGAATATGCAACTAAATTATTTTCTAATTCGGATGGCCTAACATGCTGGCAAATAAAGCCACCATTAGTCAAATACACATCTCCTACTAGTTGCCGAAGAAACGAGTCCCTTAACTGAATATTACTGTTTTCTTAGAAAATGCTCATTTTTATCATCGCCTCGTTGGCATTGGAGCCTAAAAGCCAAATCCCTCATTCCTCTTATTTTTCACTCTGTGGTGTTCTAACATCTAAAAAATGAGGATATTTATGGAACAGTACTACTTCCACGTAAACATGGGGATGTCAACAGATGCCCAAACAAAGGATGGACATGAATACAACTCTTCGAAAATTTTTAGATTTGGATATGAAGAATAACCGGATCAAGATGATTTCAGACACAAACAAATATACACATTTCTGAATTCGATTATTCATCCATGTGTTTTATTCACCCATCTTAGTTCTTGATTGAATCTAATCTGCAACTATCATTTTTCAAATGTTTATCCCAATTGCATGCACATTCTCCATCCTGCTGGACAAGTATAAAATGTAGTCAACATTTTAGTACTAGATTTTGAATTTTTCTAGAACAAATATGAAAAGAAACTTGGACTGTGTACGAACATTATTTTCCATGCATAAACAAAATATCCTTTTTTATGTGTAGGAATATATGAGAGTATGCATGGGATTGAGTATATATTCAGGGATTTGGAATGAATCCCTAGAACAAAAGGTTTTGTGGGTTCATGTGTCGGACCCTTCCTCACCGGCCTTGATCGGTGTTAATTACATCACTTGGACGGTCTAATGCTCATTGATTAACTAGGAAGCAAACAATGTAGATACATCATCCACCTAACCTTCACATGCACGTTTGCTGGTCCATAATGGGCTTGGGAGGGTTTCAGATGGTTTTGAAGTAATTTGGTTGATTTTGAGTCATTTTGGGCTACAAGGACATTTTGGTATTTTTCATGTTTTAAGGGTTGAAAAGTCATTTTAAGGGTTTAAGATATGTTTTAATGGCTCTAGGATGTTTTAAAACCCTAGGGTAGGTTTTTGCGTGATTCTGGGCATTTTGCACCTTAGGGGCATTTGGTCATTTTAGGGACATTTTGGGTTTGGGAGGTTACTTCTGATATTTAACATTTTGGGGGATGTTTCTATGATTTTTAAGAGTTTTCGGGGCATTAAGGGTATTTTGCTAATTTTGACCATCTTTTAGAGGTTTTAGGGGTATTTTGGATATTGTTAAAGATTTTTTTTTTCATTTTTTAGAACTTTTGGTAAAATTCGTGAAAGTTTTTAGGGTTTGGAGGGTATTTTGATAATTTAGGGCATCTTTATAGAGTCTCGGCTGTATTTTGGGCATCTGGGTGATTTTCACATTTGCTGATTTTTTGTGATTTTTGTGAATTTTCATGCTTTGGAGGGTACTTTAGTAATTTTAAGTGGCATTAGAGGCTAGGCTAGGGTTTGGACATAGAGGAGAGGTGTTTTAGAAAATCTTACATTTTTTGTGAATTTTTCTAATTTTTGGATATTTATATCACATCAAGGGTAGTTTGGCAATTTTGGGTCAAGATAAAGTCTGGGTTAAGGTTTAAGTGGTGTTGGAAGGGTATTTTGGGTATTTCACCTATAGGACCAACATCGAGTGCAATTCACATTTGTGGATTTTTTTGTTTTGAAGTGGATAGTACCACTATATGTCTTAAATGAAAAGTAGATGTACAAGAATAGCCAATGAACTTCCAAAAAGAGACCCTGTACAAAAGATCACATCAAGACGGTGCGGGATAGGCTACCCCCCCCCCAACAAAACAAAAAGAAAGGGGTTGAGAGCATTCACATTACATAGCAACTCCACTCATTCCCTCACTCTAGTACAAATGAAAGAAAGAAGAGAATCCTCCACTCTAGTCTCCTTCCTGAAGAGGAACAAAGAGTGGCATGCAGGATGAGCCACCACACCACACGATCACCTTTGAGGAGCCAACTCCTACCCCAGAGTCTCATGAAGGGCTGCACCTCAATCTGACGGCTAAGTACACACGGGGCTCTCGTAGCCAAACCTTCCCATACAGTCTGTGAGTAGGGACAACCTACAAATAGGTGGTCCACGGTTTAGTCCTCCAGACCACACAAGCAACACGTCGACTGGATACCCGATATGAAGTGAAGAAGATCATCTCAAGTGGAAAGCCTCCCGTGGGAAATCCTCCATATCAGAACCTTCACCTTCAACGGACTCCTCGGCCTCTAGATGTGGGGTGCAAGACTGTGCCACACCCCACCGTTAGAGATGATGGAATAGACAGACCAAACGGAGAAGGTCCCCTCCCTACCCCCCTCCGAGTCCACACATCTATCTTGAGAGGTTGCAGGGTGAAGTTAAGGAGCAGGAGAAGGTTCTGAAACTGTTCCATCTCGACACTCCTGAGGTCCCTCCTGAAAGTCGACGCCTAAGTGCCCCTAGGGAGGTACATATCAAAAGCTTGGTCAACCGACCCCATAGGGTTAGCTGCGATAGCTAACATACTAGGAACAGAAGCCTCCAAAGTGAAGTCACTGCACCATCTGTCCTTCTGGAAAATGCATTGGTTGCCTTTTCCAAGACGGACACAAACATTGGAAGAGATGAAATCCCTACAATAGAAGATGTCACGCCAAATTGGAGACGTTTGGGATGAAGTTGGAAGGTTCAAATCCCAAAGTCTCCTCCTGTCGTAGTACCTCTGCTGATGAGTTGCACCTAGAGTCCTTCATCCCCTGCCCCCAACCTCCAAATCCACTTGCTCAAGAGTGTCAAATTGAAGTCACCCATATTCTTGATCCCAATACCCCCTTATTCCTTGGTAGCACCCATCCTCCCTCACCTGATGTCGTGCCAACCCCTACACCTCCCCCTATTCCCATGCCAGAAGAACCTTCCATAAATGGCTTCGATCTTCTTCACCGCAATCTTTGGGATGCGAAACACGGAGAGAAAGTAAATAGGTAAACTATCCAAGATCGATTTATAAAAGACTAATCTGCCCCCATAAGATAACAGCCTCGCCTTCCAGCCAGCTAGTGTAGCCTCATATCTCTGAATAATAGAAAGCCAATCAGCACACCGAAGAGCCCATGGGGTGAGAGGGAGGCCCAAGTAAAAAATAGGGAAAGCCCTTATCTGACAACCCAAGATGCGAGCAGTCCTGTGACGAGGTTTGGCCTGCATGTCAACCCTAACAAGTGAGCTCTTGTTGAAATTAACCTTCAAACCAATGATCTCCTCCAACAACTCCAATAAAATTCTAGTCACATACATCTACCTCTCGTCATTTGTCAAAGACAGGATGGTGTCATCAACATATTACAAGTGGGTGACTGAGAGGCCACCTCTCCCAACCTGGAATCCCCTGATCAGACTTGCAAACTTTGCTCTCTACCATACCCTGTTAAGCACATTAGCCACAAGTACATAGAGAAGAGAAGACATAGGATCTCCTTGCCCGACCCCCCTGCACCTGTGGAAGAAAGAAGTAGGCTTCCCATAAACAAGAATCGCAAATGAGGCAGAAGAGATGTATGACCTGATCTAGCCGATCCATCTATCCCCAAAACCCATCTTCTCCAGCACATCAAATAGACAAGACCTATTGACCCTATTATAAATCTTCTCAAAATCCAGCTTCAATACCACCCCTTTTTTATTTTGAGTTTTCATGATATTCAGACACTCAAGGGCCACCAAAAAATTATCCTGAATATGATGGCCCCCGATAAAGACACCCTGGAAGCCGCTCACCACCCTATCCATAACTCTCTCCAATCTCTTTGCCAGCAACTTAGTGATGATCTTATAAATACCACTCAACAAATTGATAGGCCTGAAGTCACAAAAGTCATGTGCTCCTTGTTTCTTGCGGATGAGGACAAGAAGGGTTTTGTTAATTCCCCTCAAATGTGCCCTTCTCTCATAAAACTCCCTATCGGCTGCCAGAACGTCATATTTGATAACATCCCATCACTATTGAAAGAAGTACAAAGAAAATCGATCCAGACCTAGAGCTATATCCCTTGCAAGAGAAAAATAGCCTGACGCACCTCCTCCTCAGTGAAGGTCTACGAGATATCATCCCTCTTCTCAAGGGAAAGCCGTGGCAATAACTCATCTACAATCCTCGGCCTAAAGTTATCCTCCTTTTTAAAAGCCTAGAGTAAAAATCCTTTGCCAAGCCCCTAATTTACTCATCCGAAGAGATGGAGAGTTCATCCATCCTAATGCAGGCAATGGTATTCACTCTCCTCCTCCTAGAGACTATGCGCTGAAAGTAAGCAGTATTTCAGTCCCCCTCTTTGATCCATCTATCTCTCGATCTCTGCCTCCAAAAGACCTCCTCCCTAGAGAGGATCTCATCGAACTAGCATCTCAATGTCTCTCAACCTCCTGTCCTCTGCATCCATAAGCCCTGCCTCCAAGTTGTCAAGTCCCCCAATCTGCTGTAGAGTTTTGTCTTTTGCTATCCTTCTCGGGAGAGTTTGAGAACATAAGCAGTATGCCTCAATTTGCAGACAAGAATTGCCATAGCTAAGTTGCTAGTAACCTGTGTAGACCAAGCTCCTCTGACGGTATCCATGAAAGTCTATCTCCTTGAACCTTAACTTCTCCAACCTGAAAGTGAACCTCCTGTCCTGCAATCGACTGGTCTTCAAGAGGATTGGCTTATGATCCGACACAGATCTAGCCAATGGAACCACTTGCACAGATCTGGTTCCATAGGATCATGATGCCCCCTAACCTGCCTTCCGCCCGCGACACAACACCCCTGGAGAGTCTAGCACCCTTTAACACCTTCATAAGAAGCTCACCATCCCCTTCACATTTGGTTTCTTGGATACAAAATATATCAATCTTGCATCTCCTAACCAACTCCTTTATTGCCCTCTTCTTCTCCACCCCCCTAACCCTCTCACATTCTAGAAGACTATCTTCATGGAGACATAATAGTATCCCTCTCCTTCCATTCCCCTACCTCCGCCCTCTCCCCTCTCTATTGAGCCCTTTCCTCCTGCAAAAACGTTGCAAACCACCTCTTACATATATTGGTACATGCCCTCTCACATCTTTTTCAGCCCCGATTTCAAAGAAGATTCCCACTTGTTCAGCCATGTCTCTCTCCTGGTCCTCCATCATTTTTTAGCAGCCACCATCATCTCCTTTGCGTCCTTCAATCTCTCACTTGATCAGGGGTTTGAAGCACAAGAGTCCAAGAACGTTGATCTTTTTGAGGAAGTTGTCATGTCGGCCCTGCCAGAGGGGCCAGTGGCTCTGAGACCGGAGTAGTGGCCGATCTGTTCCAAGGGAAGCCCAGCCTGTCACCTTGGCGGCGGGGAGAAGCCCTCCTTTGGATAGGCCCCATCGGCCACCGGCGAAGAGGGCGGAGGTGCCAACAGACAACCAACCACTGTCGTGGAGTCCAGAGACGAGAACCGTAGCAGGGAAGCGAGGTTCAGGCTGGAGAGAAGACTCTTATTGGGTCCCACACACTCGATACGCGAATCCAAGGAGAGGCCGGGTAAGTCACGGGTCCTCGGCCCAGACCCAGACCCTGCACGACCGCTTGAGGGCCAACAGACCCAACCGAACAGCCTACCTGCTGACTGGACCCAGTCGCAGCGAACCAGATGCCCCGCAGAGCCGGCTCAGCGACAGAGATCGAGTGTTTTGAATTCGAAACGCCTACCGTTGGATCATCCCGTACCTCCTGACTCCCTCTCTGAAACCCCAGCGGTGGGGGCGTCGATCCAGGGAGTTCTTCCTTCACCGAGAATCGCATGACGATGACCACTCCAGCGAGTTTCATAGTCGCAACCGCTAGAATCGCCGTCGGCCCAGTCACCTGGAGGGTGGCGACAACCGTCGTCCTCGAGCCCACCGGGGAGAAAACCAGTGATCCCTGCTCATGCGCCTAAAGCTCTTAGTCACAAAGTCTACCCCAACCTCCTCACAGAGGAAGATAAAATCCCCTCAATAGGCACCCTGAATCTTCTCACCGGCGGATGGGGGAAAGTCCCCCGAAATTCCAACCACTGATGAAGGCGAAGAATAGATCCGCCTGCTACCAGGGAGCCGGCTTCCGCCATCTGCAACGCCACCTCCGTGTCCGGTCCCATAGCCAGAAAGGTAGAGCCTGCCACTCGGGAGACATCCATCACCTCCGTCGTCCCTTCTAGAGGAGAAACAACAAGGCACCTCCGCAACCATTCGAGTTAACCCCACAGGAGCTCTGCCGGAAACTCCCCAGCATCCAGCCAATGCATGCTAGCTAGAGCCTTCGGCGACGGGTTTCCCTGGATGACAATGACGAAGGACCGGCCACCCCCTTGGGCTCCCCTCACCTCTGCCGGAGTCGGAACCTGGCCAGGGCAGAAGCACCTAATGTGGCCCCGTCTGCCACAGCTGAAACACGTCGGAGCCTGCGCAGAAGGTCTTCCCCCTAACCCACAGACACCAAAGCCGGAGGGAGGCTCTGGGGCGATCCCCCCGGACAGACCATGCCACCCCGTGAGCTACCGGTGAGATTCCGGCGAGGGCCAACACCTAGAGGGATGCGGTTCGGCCACGATGGCCACACCATACCTAGAGCTTCTCTTGGCCCTATTAGCTCCCTAAAAATTCAATTCACATTTGTGGATTTTATCATAAAACCCCTTGTTTAATCAGACATTCTCCTGAAATTCAGGGGAGAGAGAGAGCGGGGGAGCAAGAGAGATGAATATCATTGGACTCTATCTACTTATCTCATTTCTCTCTCTTCTTCCTATTATTATTTCCCCTTTTCAGAAAATAGATCGAAGAGAGGAGCTATCGGGTGAGAGAGAGAGTCGGCAGGACAGAGAGAGCCATCGGGCACTTTCTCTTCCTCTCTTCTCTCTTCCTTTTATATTTTTTGTCAGATAAACAAAGGGGAAAGATAGTGTAGGTGAGAGAGAGATTCTGTTTTTTCTATTTTCTTTTTGCAGGACTCTCACGCATTTTTTTTCAGTTCAACAGGCTGACAAATGGTATTATCCAATAACTTAAGTTCATGTATCCATTTCTGATAAATTTTTAAGGATAAGAATAAAGATGGCGAGAAGGTAGGACTAAAGATAAACTTTAACTAGAAAAGGAAAGATGGGATTGGTCCTAAATAGAAAAAGGGACTCCAAATGCTTAATCAGACAAGTAGAATATTTAAACGAATGAAAACATACAACAAAAACATAGCAGAGGGGCAATGATGCTATATTGAATGTAAAAACAATCCCAAGCGGGCATTAGAATTATCGCGGGACAAAGTGAAATGGCATGGTCAGAGAGTGCACAATTTTCTATTAAGAGTTCCAGACACACGATGAAAAGATCTGCAAGACCCTGCTGCACTTTTTTCTGAAATTTGAAATTTGGGAGGTTTGAAATCAGGTAGAGCTGACATGTTTGTAATGTAATCAATATAAATTTAACTCAACAACCAAATCATACATGTGAAAGTCAAGTGGTAAAAAATACATGAAATGCTTAAGTTTATTTTTTCAACGCAGTGTATAAACTTCTAGATAGTTGAAAACCTTTTCACTGTCGCAGTCCTCACATTCTTGAAGAATCCTTTGTCCATTTGCACCTCTTTGTCTGGAAAATATGAAAAGAAAGTATGGATAATCTTACATATATCTGCCGAGACACAGCAGATGATCAACAGAGTTATAAAGGATGATACAGTATACCGTAGCATTTCTCTATCGTATATTTCTCTTCAGAAACATGAGAAGAACCAATTCAGTGGTAGATAGGCAATGAATAGGTAGGACTAAGTGAAATCAAACAAATCTAAGTAGCAACACCTCACCATTGCTAAGTTATAACTATAGCATTTCCGAAAGTGCCAATAAGAAAAATTTTCACATCAAATAAAAGAAAACCTGACTGATCCCACATAGGACAGTCTTTTTCTTTTGGGGAAATGAATGACACCAGATACTTATTAATATAAAAGAAAAGATGGCAAACACAATTATAGTGTGAGTCAACTCTCAAAAAAGCACCCATACAAAAACACAATAAGGCAGTGTGTCACCCAAGCCCCCTAAAGAAAACAAACAAGTGGCAATTATTTATCACATAGAACAGTGATTGTTCTTCTCTAGAATAATTTATAGGCTTCAGTAACAATTACTCTGAACTTGCATGTTAATAGGCCGTTTGGGAGCACTTTTATTTTTGAAGATATTTCTCTCTAAAAATTGTTTTATGTCATATTATTGTTTATTTTTTATTTTTTTTAAAGTAATGTAAATTAGTTAATGTTTACACGCAGAATTTTCGAATATGTATTTCATTGGATAAATATGTGTATATTTTGACATATTTGTTAATTCTGTGCTTTTGAGTTTATAAGACGATTTAGAGTTCGTGTATAGGATTTTTTCCCACCGATCGGAGTCGGTGTTAATTTATATCGGACAGGTCCAAACACCTTTGATTAACTGTTGAAGAACGTCTTTGGCCTCTATGCATTGTAACATTAATGATCTTGATAATCGCCCATGTAGCACCCTGGAAATTTAAATATAAAATAAATAATAATAACTATATAATATTAGTCATGTAACAATTATGGAAAATATATATATATATATATATATATATATAAATAGCTAAAATAGATTATGAGCATTAATATCAATTATGGGTCTTGGTAAATTGAATTGAAAATACTAATGGACTTCCATAAGAATAAGGTTTAAATGGGCCTTAATTATCTTCTACAAATAAATCCGCAAATAGTTAAAAGCCCAACCCCATTGATATTCAGACAAAAGGGATTTAACTCATAATGGACTTTGAGGAGCCTTGGGCCTTAGAAGGGACTACGTTTAACACCTAAAAGGAATACATACATAAATATGGTTACAACAGGGTGTTTGGGTTTGAGCATAAAATCCTTCTCACGATCGAACTCTGCATGGAGCATTAGGGTTCTAAACCAATTAGGAGGCGGCTGAGGATTTGGCAATAGAAAGGGATTAGCATGGAAGGGTGAAACCTATTAGGATTCTACGTAGGAGACCTAACTTCCCAATAGGAAAAGGATTTTAATCTCTATATATACGAGGCCCTGCGATCAACAGAAGCCTGTTGATGCTGCTACTGTTGTTCGCAGGTTGCTGCTACTGCGGCTGTGTGTGAAGGGTTAAAACTCCTTCTTCCCGGCGTCGACGCCGTGCTACGGCGTGGGCTTCCCCTTCTTCTCCTGCTTCCTACGTTTCCCCGGGCGGCTACTGCCGTAGCTGCACGTTCTTCCTCCCCATCTTCTTCCTCTGCTACCATGTTGAACGAGTTGCGGCTGCTGTTTCTGAACCTGTGAAGAGCGTGGGCTTCTTCCTCTGCTCTTCATCATCTTCCTGCAACTTCTTCTTCATGTTCTTCTTCTCACGACCAGCATCAAAAGGTAGGCTTTCTCCCAAGCTAAACCCTAATTAATTCTCATGTTAGATCGATAGAGCATGTAGACTTCCTCCAAGAACGTTCCGTTATTGTTTCTTATGTATGTCGCATGTAAAAGTGAGTTTTTATTGTTCTGGAAACGTTTCTGCATGAAAAGGAATTGGCGGCCAGAGCAGTGGTCGCAGATCAATGGACGACCGAGCAGGCGGGCGCTAATTCTTGAATTAACGACTGTCTGCTGGCCGTTAATTAAAGGGCGACCACCTTCCTGTTACTAATTCCTGTGGTAAAAATAATAAATAACACATGTTAGAAATTTAATAATTATGAAACCTGACATTAATATTTTTGCATGAGCACGTTTCTGGATTCCCCATATTTTTCTCTACAATTCCATGACTCTAGTTTTCTGAAACTCCGCATGCACATCAAAACGTTACTGCTCATGCCATCTTAAAAAGAAATGAATAGTGCCTTGTCTCTGTGAACATACCCAACTGATGCACACAGGCCTGTAGCCAAAGAAGAATTGGCAACCAAGCCTCTGTCACTATTTACAAAACCTACGCCTGTCTGAACAGACGCTAAAACCTGTCAAATTAATAAATATATGAAATCTTGAAAATTATGAATGGACGACCATCACATGGACGCCAATTAAAGATACGGCGCCTTCGTGGGAGGTCGCCCATTAAATGCGTTATTAAATCGAAACTGTTAAATATTGATTTAGCGCCTCTTTAAAGGGACACTAATTCATGTAATATTATTTTGGAAATTCTATATACATGGATTTGGCGACTTGACAGTAGACGATAATTCCTGATGTAGCGCCTGTCTGTCTGGACGCAGATTCTTGCTCTCACACTTTTTATCGGGTTTTTGGCCCATACCGCGGGTCTTTTTGACACTCTCATTTCACGTCCGTAGATGGAGTCCCTGTTTCACGTTGTTTCACGCTTACACCTCAACTCTTGGTGATGATTGGACCCTCCGCGGGACATTCCTTCCTTCGGACTGGTACTTTCTTCATTAAGACCTCCGTAAGACTCCGCTAGCCTTGGATTCCCTCAAGGCAGCCGAGCTGGTTGTACCCTAAAACCCTGAACACAAGATTGTCATATCATATGACACCCGGCCATCATAGAGCGTTGTTTAAAGTGTTCTGTGAGAGTTCTGTCTCTGTCTGGAATGTGCGACCAGACAGTAGACGCCAATTGAAATGAGCGACCGTGTATATGGACGCCACTTTCTTCTTGCCTATTACTGTTCACAGAATTAGCGACCGTGCAGTGAGCGCTATTTCTGTAATTGATGGCAGCCTGAGTGGATGCCAATTACCCAGATTCCCAGATTGTTATGGTTTTTATATATGATTTATCGTCATGATATCATTTCCAAAGTTCTGTCCTTGGACTCTATGTTCCGTGAATCTATCTTAATGTTCCTACATGCTTGATCCTTGGAACTCTTGGCCATTAATTGAAGTGGAATTAGTCTAGAAAACAAAAGGGGCTATGGGTCCAAACAAAGTTGATACTCAATACTAGAACAAAAGTGACGGGGTCCAGATCTGATCCCATGGGCAAGACAAAGTCCAAACGTGTGTCGGGATCATGATTGATCGGGTGTGACATTACACCAACCAAAAGCAAGATTGATCTATGACATTCTACAAAAGATTGACATATTCATGACTCGAATAATTGAACTCCCTTATACTTATGGCCAATCCGATAAAGTGATAGTTACATGTATGTTCTTATGAAAGCGAGCACCTTATTGATATGATTGATATTGTCTCATCATGAACGCTCTTGAATACTTTATGGAAATGCTTGTTATCTTACCATGAATGTCCTTGAATTTATCTCAGTCTATCTATTGTCCTTACAATTCTTGAATTTATCTCCGATTTATTGATCTGTCTCGTGCCATGATAGTTCTTGATTATTACACCTTGCATGATTAGCATGTTCATGTTAAATTGTTATTTACTTTAAGCATGCTTGGAGAAAGAGATATAAGACCTACTGAGCGTTCGCTCACCTAGTGTTTTTTTATGTTTTTCAGATAATAATAACAATGAGGACGAGAACGATCAAGATGGGCAAGGGCAAGAGTGAAGAGAGCTCCGACAAATCTAGATGAACCGCCTGGTCTTGTTGTCTTTTGTCTTATGTCAAGTCTAGTTGAGAGTCCAAAGTAATTTTCCTTTATTGAGTCTTTCTAGTCAAGGATGGCAAACTCGGTTTCGGTCTCGGTTTCGCCCGGGTCCGAAACCGAGTCGACTCGGTTTCGGTTTCGGTTTCGGCCGAAACCGGCCGAAACCCATATAACAGGTTAAAAAAATTAAAATTAATTCTAAAAAATCTGAAAAAAATCATAAAAAATATAAATAACCACTTAAAATCATAAAAAATCATAAAAATCATTACACATGCATTTCATTGTATAAGTTAGTGCAATAACCTTGAAGTAGACAACTACAAAAATTCAACTTCAAACATTGAACATGTGTAAGTCATATTCCATTGTACATTAATAGAAGCAGTACAATAAACCAATTTGGACAAAATAAATGTTACAAAAATTCATTGATTCTTACCTAATATGGATAATAATTACTAGAAGAACCTTCTCCCTCATCGTCTGGCCCTTGATGTCGATACCCATAACCAGGTTGCATGTATGGTCTATATTCACTATAACCAAACAATGAGGTAGCCAAGTCCTGCATCCCTCTTTGGATCCCTCTTGGAGTGTTTGGTTGGCTTGATTCGAATCCAGTATCAACATAGGAATCTTGAGGAAGAGAAGAGTCACTGGTCGAATATGGATGGAACTGAAATGATGGTTCATAATTCTGGGCCCCATAAATAGCTGCTTCATGTTGGCCACCTTCGTAACCTGGTGAACCATATCCGTGCTGACCTTGACTATATCCAGTAGTACCACTTGCAGCACCTGCACCACCTGTACCACCTGCAGCACTAGTACCACCTGCAGCACTAGTACCCCCTGCAGCACCTCCGGGATGATCATCATCATCATCAGAATCATAAGAAACCAGTCGCCTTTTAACCTTTGAGGATGCTTTTTTCTCTTTTGGAGTGCTTTTTTCAATCAACGTTGACACGAGTCATTTTCCCCTTGGCGTGTGCCTCACATAAATCTGCTTCAACTCCTCAATTGCCGGGTCCTCTCGAACAGCAGCATTTGCCCTCTCAGTTTGCCCATGCACTGATGTACTTCTTCTTAAGGAGGACATTCTAGGAGTGACTGGCCTGCTATCTGTATCTGAGTGTCTAGCTGGCTCAAACTCGAACTGCTCCTCAGTGTCATCAACCACCCTAGACTGGTGCGCATGAGTATCTCTGGCCCTCTTTGATTTGCTTCTTAATTCGGGATCTCTTGCCTCATCTTCATCAAGTATGCCCTCTGCCCATCTTCTATCATCAACATCAAAAACGGGCTCATCAACCTGCTCTCGTGTCTCCACCCAAGACTGCAAGGGATTATCATCATCAAATAAGGCATCCACATCAATCTCTGCAGCGGCATCCTCGGCGACGCGTTTGTCTCGCAGCTGTTGTCTCAACCTCATATTCTTTATTCTCAACCTCATATTGTAGTGGCAGTACACTAATTTCTCTAACCGATCAGCCTTTAGCCGATTGCGAACCTTTGAGTGTATAAGGCTGAACGTGCTCCAATTCCCTTCACATTGGCTTGCTGATGTGGTTTGACTCAACACCCTAATTGCAATGAAAGCCAATGCAGAACTGCCCGATTGTCTATTGTTCACCATGATCCACTAGTCAGCTGTTACACCAACCAACCATAAACAAATAAATATAAGATGTAAATAAAAATTAATTAAGGAAGATGTAATTGCAAAGAAAGTACAAAGATGAAGTATACCTGGGCTCACTCTTCCCACTGCGTATTGCAATTGGGAGTCAGAATACGTCCCACTTTTCATTCTATAGGAGGTCATCTACAAAAATTACATAATAGATTAGCTTTACTACGTAAGTAAATTCTATACCTCTTATTCATGAAATCAAACAGGCCAACCTCTACTTCCGCCTGAAGCCTCTTATCTTGTGTCCTCGATAAACGACCAATGACTCTTAAAGTGCCTTGAAGCACCTCGGCATCAACATGTGCATTGGCATTGTACATTAATCGAGGGTTCAGAAAATAACCTGCATTTGTATATAGTTAATGTATGGTCAATAATATATGAATACAAATAATCACTCACCAGCTGCATGCAAGTCGTGGTGTAATGTGGTGTCCCATCTATGGTCAATAATCTTCCACCACTTTGCATGTTCTTTGGGAAGGGACTCCTGCAACTCCAATTTCGCACGGTCCATGGCCTCATAAAGATATCCCATATCATTCTTGTCATCGCCATCCACCAATCTTAGGACCTTCACGAGGGGGGTGACTACTTTCATGTATCGTGTTACTCTGCCCCAGAATTTGTTGTCGTCCACGATTCGACAGACATCCAAATAATCCATCTGAGCATCAACATTGCCCTTGTCGATGTATTCCCGCAGGGTATTATGGTACATGAAAGCTTTCAACTCATTCTTATACCTGTGCAAAGAAATAAAATTTGAATCAAATACAGATCATAACTATAAGGATAAAGAAGTAATAATTGAGTTCAACAGTATACCTATGCAGAGACTCCAAAGAAATAAAATTTGAAGCAAATCTGGTTGGCCCTGCACGTATAATATCTCGCCCCCCACTTGCATGCTCCCTGAACATGTTCAATATCCTAGGATGGCCATAAATATACTGGGTAATCTTTTGTGCCCTTTCAACCGTCTTCTTCACATGTTTGTCCTTCCCTATGTCTTCAAGTATGAGATCAAGACAATGTGCTGCGCATGGGAGCCAATATAAATGCCTGCGCTTATGCATCAATTTCCTCCCTGCAGCCTTATAACTGGCTTCATTATCAGTCACAACTTGTACAACATTTTCTTCACCAATTTCGTCTACCATGTTGTCCATCAAATGAAACAAATAATTGGTATTTTTTTCAAAATTTGATGCATCTACAGATTTTACAAATACTGTACCTTCGATGCAATACACCAAAAAATTAATCATGGACTTTTTCGTGGTACCAGTCCAACCATCACACATAATAGTGCATCCTCTCTCCATCCATATATGCTTGAAGCTTTCAACCCACTGATGGAGCTCCTCAACCTCTGCCTCAAGGCCACGCCCGTATATGTCCCGACGTGACGGCGCCTTCAACCCAGGGCCAGCATCTGCTATGGCATCCAACATAGGTTGAAAATATTCACTTTCAGCAGCATGTGCAGGGACACCTGCATGAAAAAATCATTTATAGATGCTTTTAAATGCATGCCCTGCAACTTCTGCAGATTTTTTGACCCCTCTTAATGCACTTTTGATCTTAGGTTGTGTAGCCTGGGGCCTTCTGTGGAGATAACTGTCCATGGGGCCTGCTCTCTGCGTCTGCGGGGGCGGGGCAGCAACATCAGGACGTCGTGCAGCTGTACTGGAGTAGGTCCCTCCTGAACCCATGGGTGCCTTTCCTTTCCTTCGAGCGGCTTCTTCACGCTCCCTTGCTTCAGTCAGTTCCGGATCAGAATCTTCAGTGCCTTCCTCATCATCATCCCTCCTAACCCTTCTGCCAGAAATCTCCTCAGCAATTTCCTCCTCATCCTCAGCCCTTTGTTGCACCCTCTCCTTTTTCCCCACAAGGCACTGGCGCATCTCCTCTCGCACCTCTCGTGGACAGTGGTCGCATTGTCTCACCTCTCCTCGTACCCCTGCCAAATGTTGCTTGCCTCTGGTAATTCCGCCATACATCTCCTTACGACAGTAATTACATTTAACCTTCCTTCTCTTAGCATCAACTAAGGACATGTGGGCCCACCCCGGATCCTCCTGCCCTTGCTGCTCATGTGTTTGCTGACGTCTAGGCATGATGCTGCATTAAGAAGTTACACAGTCAAAGACAAACAATTGTAAGTACAAAACAAAAGACCCAAATTTATGAATGAATTAGGGGTTAATTACCAAATAACCCTTAATCACCCTTCATAAAAATATAATCCCAGCATGATCCTACCCCACATTCATCAATGAAACTTAATTAACCTTCAATTGTGGCTAAGAAACTCGAATTAGACAAAAGACCCAATTTTTATGAACTAATTAAGTCTTAATTACTAATTAAGCCCTAATTACCCTTCATAAAAATACAATCCCAGCATGATCCCACTCCACATTCATCAATGAAGCTTAATTAACCTTCAATTGTGGCTAAGAAACTCGAATTAGACAAAAGGCCCAATTTTTATGAACTAATTAAGTCTTAATTACTAATTAAGCCCTAATTACCCTTCATAAAAATACAATCCCAGCATGATCCCACCCCACATTCATCAATGAAGCTTAATTAACCTTCAATTGTGGCTAAAAAACTCGAATTAGACAAAAGCCCCAATTTCTATGACCTAATTAGGGCTTAATTAGCAATTAACTCTTAATCACCCTTGGGAAAAACTAATTACCCGCATGATCCAACCCCAAAATCCTCAATGAACCTTAATTTAACTTCAATTGAGCCTAAGCAAACCAATTTAGACAAAAGCCCCAATTTTAAAATCTGATTAGGGTTTAATTAGCAAATAACCCTTAAGCCCTTAATCACCCTTGGAATAAACTTAATAAGCAAGACTTGCTTACCCCAAATTTTTAACCCAACTAAAAGAACACAACAAAATAATCAAACAAAACCCAATGAAATTAACCTCAAACAAAATAATCAAACCCTTGAAGTTGAAGTTGTGTTGGCCTCGGTGTGCGGCGCAAGAAGGCTCCCTCAGACCTCAGTCCCTCTCGGCCTCTCCCTGTCGGACGGCCTTTCACCCTTGGTCGGACAGCTGCCGGCAGGAGCAGCCGCAGCAGCCAGCAGGAGCAGCCGCAGCACAGCAGCAGCAGGCCGCCAGCAGCAGCTGCAGCACAGCAGCGGCAGCAGCACAGGCGCACAGCAGCGGCAGGCACAGCAGCAGCGACAGCGGCAGCGGCAGCAGCAGACACCACCCGCGACGCAGACAGGCTAGACAGCAGGGGGGGAAGGTTTCGGCCGAAACCTGTGGGTTATGGGGTTTCGGGGGCCAACACTTGCCATAAAATCACTAGTTTCGGCCGAAACCAAACGGTTTCGGGCCGAAACCGTTTGGTTTCGGACGAAACTCGTATCGGTTTCGCCCGAAACCGATACCCCCCTTTAGTTTCGGATTGCTACAGTGTTTAATGTGTGTTTCGGATCGGTTATGGCCGAAACCGATACGTTTCGGCCGAAACGTATCGGTTTCGGCCGAAACTGCCATCCATGTTTCTAGTTGGAGTCGAAATTGTAATAGACTTCTATATGAAATAAAATTTATTTTTGTCCAATTATCTTTTGCCTTATGGTTTGTTCTGATTGACACGACTGATTCGCTGCCACGTTCCGAGTAATGTCTTCCGCTGCTATCGGTTCGGGACGTGACAGCCTATGACGGGTACATACTCTTGCAAAGATATCGAAGTCTTTATTTCTTCGAATATATGTAATTTGAATTACAATCGGTCTTTCAAGACCTTTACATATGATCTCGATTGTGTAATCGGGTCTTATAGATTACATCTGGTTGCAATCAAAGCCTCTGAATTTGCTTCAATCTGCATTGGATCTTCGAATCTGATGTCGTCCTGATTGGGTCATTGAATTTACTTTTGTCCCCTGATCGGACGGTTGAATTTGAATTCCATCACGAAGACCATTGGATCGCTAAGATGATCATTGTCGGTCCCTCGGAGTTGCTTCATGGTCATAATCACTCTTTTGATTGTGATTTGACCCTTAAGTTGACTTGGTGTCCATAAAGAATATTTTCGCACAAGGCATGGATATATTTGTAATTTTCCCTCCATCATGATATTTCTGTAGTTTTCCCGAACATTGGAGTATTCTTGCAATTATGAACCCTTTCTGGAGAAAATCCCGTCATGTCTTGACTTCTTGGGCATTCCTGCCATTTTTGACTTTTCGGAGATCGCCCCGTCGTTTGACTTCCTGGGCGCTCCTGACTTCCTTTCTTGACTTCTAGAAAATAACCCCGTCATTTGACTTCTTGGGCATTCCTCGTCTTCATTTCTTGACTTCTCGGAAATAACCCCGTCATTCGACTTCTTGGATATTCCTCGTCTTAATTTCTTGACTTCTCGAAAATAACCCTGGCATTCGACTTCTTGGAGATTCCTTGTCTTTATTTCTTGATTTCCCGGAGATAACCCCGCCACTTCTTTACTTCCTGGGCATATATGTCATTTCTTGATTTTTCGGAGATAGCCCCGTCACCTCTTGGCTTATTGGGCTTATCTGCCATTTCTTGATTTTCCAGAGATAGTCCCGCCACTTCTCGACTTCCTGGACATATCTGCCATTTCTGCCAAGGTTTATTTGCAATTTACCCATTTTTGAGTTTCCAGACATGAGCTCTTGACCATGAAAAAGATACGTGGGTTTGGATGGTTAGCAATAAGCCGAACTCAGGAGAGCGCACACCGCTTTAGAGAAGGGACGTGGTCCCGCTCCACCGAGTCGTGTAAATGGCGTAAACTAGAACATTCTTTGATGATTTTGAGACAAGCCGAGAACTTCCCCCGAGGGAGATATTTTAGAATTTTTCTACAATTTTCCTACTCTTGGGGGTATTTCTACAATTTTTTCATAATCGCAGATATTTATGCAATTTTCCCACTCACGGGGATATTTCTACAATTTTTCCAACATCGGGGGTATTTCTGCAATTTTCTCACTATGAGCGATTTTTTTGTAATTTTTCCACCACCGGAGGTATTTCTGTAATTTTTCCACCACCGGAGACATTTGTGCAATTTTTAGACCACCGAGGGCATTTCTATAATTTTTCCACCATCGGGGTATGTATATAATTTTCCCACCATCGGGTTTATTTCTGTAATTTTCCCACCATCGAGAATATTTCTACAATTTTCCGCCATCAGGAGTATTTCTATAACTTTTCCATCTTTCAAGGGTTTTTCTACAATTTGTGGACCTTCTGGGTCTTTTATGTAGTTTTCCATCTTTCAAGGGTTTGTCTGCAATTTCTGGACAACAGAAAGTTTTCATGCAATGTTCCCACAAGTGGGGTTATTTCTACAATTTTTGGGGTATTTCGGAATTTTCTATAATTTTCTGCATATTTTTGAGAACCTTGGACTTTTCTGCAAGATTTTCATAACCTTGGTTGTTTCTGCAATTTTCTCAAAACCTCGGCAGTCATTTTTTCCTTCAAATTTACAGAACAAGAACCCTCTGCAATCATTTTCCTTCCAGAATAGAATGCCAAAATATTTATTCCCCTTTAAACCTATTGGTTAAGAGCATTTATTGCCTTCTCCCAAATGCCCATTGGCTATGCCTTTTAAAAAAAAGAAGGGAAGAGATCCTTCTCCTTTAATTCCATGGTTAAGAGCATTTATTACCCATAGTTAAGAGGCCAAGGGGGGAATGTGTGCATAGGTTCTCTTCATGTCAACAAAAAAACCTGGTTATCATTTGATTATCCCCCAATTCCATCGGCCAAGAAGGGAGCAGTGCGTTTATTGCCCTCCCAAATCCATCGGCTATGGTGAGGTGACGGTGGGATTTGTTCCCCTTCTCCAATCCCATTCATTAACAGCATTTATTACCCTTTAAAGCCATGGTTAAGAGGCCAAGAGGGAGAATGGGCACATGCTCTCTTTCTCAAAAATCATTGACCAAAAGCATTAACCACTCCTTTGGTTTCATACTCATTCACACTTGTGTAGTGGCAGGTTTATAATACCCAGTTCCCAAAAAATATCTCATGCAATTGTAGAGCCATTCTCATAGTTTTTTTTTAATCTTCAAACTATACCCAACATGGGGACATACATAATTCCAGTCCTAATGAAGACAAGGGTTCCTGTGTAATATATTTTCTTTTCAGATTTCCTTTATGTATGCATAGACAGAAGAACCCTTGAGTAAGAGTGACCCCTCCTTCTTGGGTTTCATGCTTCAAGTTTCATGTCTTTCAAAGAAAACATGAGTCTTCAGGACCTTTACTCCCTGCGCAAGACTTCTTCTCCACTTGCGCCTCACAGAAGCTCTCCAAGTGCTCTGCTGCTCTGTGTATCTCCATAGCCTGCTACTCCTCCTTCTCCCCTTTCGGAGTTCTGCTACTATTGTTGCCCTTATATAAGGATTGGGGAGAGGACCGGAGGCATAGTGCCTCTGGTGGTGGCTTCCTAAAATGCCCCTCCGGTGGAAGTTCAATAGGTGGGCCTCCCTTCTCTTCTTCTTCTTCTCTTTTTCTTTTTTTTTTCTTTCTGTTGCGCATGAAAGAAGGACCGGAAGGGGTCCCCCTCCAGTTGGTTGGCACCGGAGGGGCCCCCCTCTGGTTGTGCATTGACCGGAGTGAGGTCTCTCCCTCCTCTTCTTCTTTCTTCTTCTCCTTCTCCTTTTCCTTCTTTTTTTTTCTTGTTCACATGAGAGGAGGAACCGGAGGGGGTGCCCCCTCCGGTCTGCACAACCAGAGGGAGACCCCCTCCGGTCCGCTGTGCAGTTGCAGGGCCCATCCTTGGCTCTTTTTTTGGGCCCATTTTAAGTAGGAGAGTGAGGGGGCTGCAAGAGGTGTTTTGTTCTTGTCTTTTTTTTCAATAAATTTTAGGGTTCAACAAATGCCCCCCACGGGATGTCTGTTAGAGCGAAGATGATGGCAGACGGCCCGTGCATTTAACAATTTTTACCCCTTAGTCTTAATGACAAGACAGGAAATTTAGTCTAGATTCTCCCTTGAGTGGATATCCTCCAGCGTACGATGACATCCTGGAAGTGAGATTGGAAGGGATTATATGTTGCCACGACACTTCAGTCTTGTGCGGTGTTATCATCAATTTCTGCGCAAAGTTTGACATTTGAGTTTGGGCCTACGTTTGGTACTATCACGCGCTTTGCGCCGGGCCATTTGACTTCTACCTTCAACTTGGTTGATGTGGATATTTCTCGACTCAATAATCTGTAGGAGGGGACTCATAAAAACGCACACCACTTTAGAGAAGAGGCATGGACTCGCTACACTGAGTCGACCCTGAGACTGAGTTTCATTAAAACATCACGAAATGCGCCAACTGAAGTAGGATTTTTTATTTTTATTCGTTATTTTTTTTGTCTTTCCTTTCTTCTTGTTTTTTTCTTTCTTTCTTCTTTTTCTCTTCTTTTTTTCCTTTCTTCTTTTCTTTTTTTTTCTCTTTTTCACTCTCTCCTTTTTGTGACCGAAATCCTTTTGTTCTTCGTCCACATCCTGATCTGACATTTTCCCCTCGAGTTTTGCCTTTTCTAGCTTTGTCCAGGGCTTGATTTGGAATCTTACTACTGAGACTCACCTTTTTTGCTTTGCCCAGGAATCTATCTCGAGTGTTAGTTGGTGCTCTACTCAATATGACTGTCGACCCAGACATTTGGGTCGGCCAGGGATTAAAGTTGAAACATTGGCCATTCCATCTCGTAGAAAATAGGATCTTCCTTGCGTAGAATTTTTGCGGGGTAACTTTGGCTTATTAACTCTTCAACTGTCTGTCTAAGGCTTCTCTTTTCACGCAGCTTCCTTGGGCATCTCTCTCTCCCTTTTGAACAAGGGTTTCAATGCAATCTTAGATTTCTTGGCATTCCCCGGTAGGGTGAGACACCCTAACATGACGGTCACACTATAGAGGATGCTTTCTCTCCACCTTTGCGTAGGTTGTCGTGGGCCGTGGACCATTATCCGACCCTCTTTGAGGAGAGTGTTGAATATATTCTTGGTGTACTCCTTTGGGAAGGAGTATTGGTGGGAAGGCCGCTAGCGTGTTCGGCTTGTTTTCTCACCCTCCTTTCTAAATTCCTTCTTCTTGATCTTCTCTCGTGTTTTAGCTCACGCTAATTCAATCGGAGAAGAAATTTCTGCCCTTGCGGACGACTGGGAGGTGCCTCCAGAATTGGAGTTGTTGAATTGGGCTTTTCTTTTAGAAGTTTAAGGTGACCATGCTTTCTTGGGATCACCTTGACCCAATCAGCCTCTTCTTTATGTATTTGACAAGTGACAATAATTGCCTGCTTGATTATTTCGAGCGGCAGTTCTTGAAACTTGGTCATATAAAGACTAGAGTCTTGAGAAATTGACACCATTTTGGACTTCTTGCATGTTTGCTCCTTTGTTGGTCAGGGACTTGCCTTGGGGGACTCCGTCTTGGTCTCGCCCTTTTAACTTTGCCTGGAGTCGGACTTGGATTGCTCCCACTTAAGGTCACATTTTTTACCTTGTCTGGAGCTTGGTTTGGAGTTTTTTGACTGAGTCTTACCTTTCTGGCTTTGCCTGGAGTTTAGTCTTGAATGATTTTTTCGAGTCAGAGGACTCACTGGGTACACATCCATTGTTGCCTAAGTTATATCTTTCGCATCAATATTGCTTGTATGGTTTGAATTTTGTATCCTGATTTTTTTTTTTTGCAAGTTCTATTGAAGGGATCCTTCCAAACTGTCATGTCAGGGTACGCAAATCAATATAATTTCCATATCAACTTTGCTTGTAAAATTTGAGATTCCTTGTATACTGATGATTTTCTATTTTTGCTTTGCAGGTTCTTTCCGAGCTGTCACATTAAAAGCATATATTGGGAGAATTTCAGAGTTTCCACAGCTTCAAATTTGAGTGACCTAATGATGCCACAAATGCAGTCCTTTGATTTGCAGCCTTTGCTTAATTAGGAGCGTCTTCCTTCCATTGGAGTTATGCAGGGCGACTTTGTAAAACAAAGCTGGAACAAGATGCACCCAGGGGACATTAAGCTTTGCACTTGATATGCATCCTTTCATTTACTTGTAGCTATCCCGAAGGATTGTCTCAGGCTCTTGTTGTGTATTCTTTCGTTTATTTGCAGCTACCCTGAGGGCTTATCTCAGGCATCTGACATGATTTCATGAATGAAAGAGAATCCACTTCCTTCATTGGATTTGCAGTCTCTCTTCTTTCTTCTTTTCTTTCTCTTTTCTTTGGTGTGAGGGCCTTCCTTGGCAAAGTCTCCCGGGGCACCGAAGAGAGGTGAGAGTGCATCGTCGTCGGAGTTTGATGCACTTGCCACATTGCCAAATTTGGAGGATCCTTTGAAGACGCCTATCTTGGCGATTCCCCTTGCTGACGAAAATTCAGTTGTAGAGAATTTTTTTTCCTTTAATCTTCAATGGATGGGTCACCTCCAAGTGCAAATGTTGACACTAGAGGGACGGAAAAAGTTTAAGGCGTCACGGGGATAATTTGATTGGTGCTTATGGTTTAAACTTTAGGTTGGCAGACCTTCATGGTTTGAAGGCCAAGAATTTAAAGTTTGGGTTTGAAATGGCTGACCTTCGCGGTTTGGAGGCCAAATGTTAGATTTGGGATTTGGGATTTGGGGCAGACCACTCGTGGTTTAGGAGCCAAAAATTGAGTATTGGGGCTGACCAAACAAGGTTCGGGAGCCAGAAATTGAGTATTTGGGACTAACCAAACATGGTTCGAGAGCCAGAAGTTTGCATTTGAGGCTGACCAAACAAAGTTCGGAAGCCGAAAATTGAGTATTGAGTATTTGGGACTGACCAAACATGGTTTAGGAGTCGGGAGTTTGCATTTGGGGCTGACCAAACACGGTTTAGGAGCCAAAACTTTGCATTTGGGGTTGACCAAACATGGTTTAGGAGCCAAAACTTTGCATTTGGGGTTGACCAAACATGGTTTAGGAGTCGAGACTTGAGTATTTGGGGCTAACCAAACAAAGTTTGGGAGCCAAAATTTTACATTTGGGGTTGACCAAAGATGATTTATGAGTCGAAACTTGAGTATTTGAGGCTGACCAAACGAAATTTGGAGAGCCAAAACTTGCATTAGGGGCTGACCAAAAATGGTTTAGGAGCCAAAACTTGAATATTTGGGGCTGGCCAAACAAAGTTTGGAGAGCCAGAGCTTGCATTCGGGATTTGGCGAGGTGGGACACAAACAAGGACTGTTCGAAAAGGCCGCTACCCTTTCGAGACTTCTGCTAGGGCAATTCCCCCATTTTCCTTTAATTTTCTTCAAGACAGGAAGCATCTTGCACTGATTGCTACTTGAACTCATGCTCGAGAGCATGATACAATCTTAGATGTTTTCCGTTTAGTGGCGGAAAGGATGTTTCTCTTTCGTAGTCAACGACCGTATATGCATCTCTTTCATAGACCCTTGTGACATCATAAGACCCACACCAATTGGGTTGTAATTTGCCGTTAGATTTGTCTGCCATGACTTCTCTTTCTTTGACCATAATGAAGTCGCCTTTTTTGAATGCTCTTTGTTTCACCAGCTTGTCATAAGCTCGCGTTATTCGAGCCTAATATGCCTGAAGATGTTTGTAGGCTTCCAACCTTTTGCCTTCTAAGTTGGACAGCTCTTCCAGCCTTATTTCTATTTCATCTTGCTCATGGGCTTGCAAACTAGTATGCACGGCTATCTGGTAGGATGGCATTTCAATCTCAATAGGTACCATAGCTTCTGCCCTGTATACTAGAGAGAAGGGGGAACAGCCGGTGGGAGTCGAGTGGGAATTTCAGCTGGTTGACCTTTGTGGCTTATAACCAGAGAGTTAGACCCGAGTCAGCAGACCCTTTGTGGTTTGGAAGTTGAGAGACTTGAATTTTGAGAATTTGGGGTGGACCTTTTGAATTTGCAGTCAAAAAAGACATGCAAATCGAGACCATAAGTAAATTAACTGGAATTGACAGCCCAAAAAGGACATGCAAGTCAAAACCAAAGAATTGAAATTTGGTAAGATTGACGGCCTAAAAAGACTTGCAGGTCAAGACCAAAAATTAAAATTTGGTGGAATCAACGGTCCAAGATGACTTATAGGTCAATACCAAAAGTTGAAATTTGGTGGGATTGACGGTCCAAAAGGACTTGCAGGTCAAAACCAAAAGTATGGAGTTTGGTAGAATTGACGGTCCAAAAGGACTTGTAAGCCAAGACTAAAAATTGAAATTTGGGTAGAGTTGACAGTCTTAAATGACATGTAGTCAACACTACAGATGAAATTCAGTATGGAGATATGCTTGCCCTGAATGGGACAATACCATAGGAAAAGAGACGTCCATAGTGACGTCTCAAGACGATGAATAATAATCGCTTTTATTTCATTTTTTCTTCTTTTTTTCTTTTCTTCTGATCCCTCTTTTTTTCTTCCATCTCTTTTTTTTCTCTTTTTTTGATTTCTCTCTTTTTTCTCTTTTTTCTCTTTTCTCTCTCTCTTTTTTGCTCTCTTTTTTCGTGTGCTTGATTCTTGGTGATGCAAAGAAATCTGTGGACCCCTAGACTCTTCCTCTTGAGATAGAAGGGGGAGGGGGATTCTTTGGCTTTGTAGATGTGACTAATTCACTTGCAGTGTGAAACTAACAGTTACGACTTGAATGACCGAACTTCGTGATGTAGAAGCCAAGCATTTAGTGTAACACCCTCAAATATAGATAAGTTGTACTCTATATCACCGAGGCGTCTTTTGAAGTATCGGCTCAGTTCTTGAAAAGAACTCCGAAGTTAAGCGTGCTTAATGGGGAGTAGTACTGTGATGGGTGACCTGCCCGGGAAGTCTCCCATTTTGAAGCCGATCACTGTTAGAAAGGGACAAAACCGTGAGGCCAGTAGGCCAAAGTGGACAATACCTCGAAGGTATAGAGTACGGGGCGTGATAGAATGGTATCAGAGCCATATCCCAGCCGGAAGTGTGAGAACTAAGTGTCATGCAGGGCAAAGTGCTACGCTATGGGAGCCACCTCTTGAACCCGCTATGGGACAAAGTGCTACATAGTGGGAGCCACCTCTTGAGCCTATAGGGGCCACCTCTAGAGTCCTACCTGTCTGGGAGTTTGATTGCGTGCTATATGTGCCCAGCGACGAGGACGTCGCCTATATAAGAGGGGTAGACTGTAACACCCTCAAATATAGATAAGTTGTACTCTATATCACCGAGGCGCCTTTTGAAGTATCGGCTCAATTCTTAAAAAGAACTCCGAAGTTAAGCGTGCTTAATGGGGAGTAGTACTGGGATGGGTGACCTGCCCGAGAAGTCCTCCATTCTGGAGCCGATCACTGTTAGAAAGGGACAAAACCGTGAGGCCGGTAGGCCAAAACGGACAATACCTCGACGGTATAGAGTACAGGGCGTGACATTTAGAGTTGGGGTTGATTTGGCTACCCTTTGTGATTTAGGGGTCAAAGATTAGAGTTAGAGTTAAGTTGGCTGACCTTTGTGGTTTGTAAGCCAAAGATTGGAATTGGGGTTTAGAATTTGCAGTGGCCTTGGTGGTTTGGGGGACAAGAGAATTTGAGATTTGAGTTTGGATTTTGGTCGACCTTTGGGTTTTAAAACTTGGCTGACTTGTGCGGTTTGGAGGCCGAGAAATGCTGTTGGGTTGGCTAACCTTTGTGGTTTGGAAGTCGAGGATTGCATTTAGGGTTTGACTAACTTTTGTGGTTTGGAAGTCAAAAGTTGAAATTTGGGTGAGTTTTTCTGGAGCTTGTGATTCGATGATTTTGATAATGTGTTCATCACGATGGGACAAAGTCATCGGAGAAAGAATGTTTAAGATGATAGTCCATAATGACGAGCGTTCCTCCTTTCTTCTTCTTCTTTTCTCTTTTTTTTTCTTTTTTTTCATATTACCAACTTCATCGCCCTTTCGGGTTTTCATCGAAGCTGACCCCCTTTAGTTTTTTTTTTCTAGTGCACCCTTTCGGGTTTTCACCTCAGCCGGGTTTCTTAGGACTTTTTACCCTCGACCACCCCTGTGATGGGAATGGCTAAGTCCGCCGGGGCACCTCTATTTTAAGTCCCTTTTTTTATTGAACTCTGGATTTGAGCTCTGACAAGGTGATGATCCAGCTGAAGTGGATCATATAACTGATGCAACTTCAGCTTCACATACTTTTCATGGAGTGAAAAGAAGGATTACTCCCTCTTTCGCAATTCTTCGCAGAGGGATTTTCTTTTCTGGGGATTTCTATGGCAACTGCATATTCAACTTTGCTTCTTTAAGTTTCTCTTCAAGAACTTCTTTCTTGTTTTTCTCCTCCTCAGCTTGCGCTTCATTTCAAGAGGACTGACTGTCTGACGACCGAGTTGGGTGGAATTCCCCCCCTCCCTCCCGAGTTGAAATTTTTGCTTTGAGCTTCTATCTTGAAGGGTCAGGGCCAGGAGTGCTCCTCTCTTTCTCTTTTCTTCTTTCTTTTTTTTAGGGATAAAATTTGGTAGGAAATTTTACAGCTTCTCTGTTGACAACGGGGAGATAAGTTGACGCCGAAATTGATTTGGTGTCACAGGCACAGGTTTAGGCCTGAAGCTAGCTTTGTGTTACCAAAGAATGAGTTTAATTGCAAAGGATGGCTTAGAGCCCGAAGTGGATCAAGACCCAAAATTGGCAGATCAAGAAATAAGTTGGTGTTCAACACCAATTTGATACCAAAGCATGGGTTAGATCCCATGCATAGATGGCTTGATGTCAGACAGATATGTTTCGAGCCTTAAGAGGTTCGAAAACTCAAGGTTTTGGGGCAGACTCCACTAACAGAGTGTTAAAATTGGAAAGGGAAAAAACAAAGGTCCCCGTTGAATCTGCCTTCTTGGATGTGCATGTGGTTTTACTTCGTCTCTTTTTTTTCTTCAGACTTGTATTTCTGGCTTCGCTTAGAGCTTTGCTTAAAGCCTTCTTCCCCAGACTGGCCTTTTTGGCTTTACCTGGGACTTGGCTTGGAGTCTTTTGAGCTTCTAATTGGGCTCTTGCTTATCGGAATTACCTTGCTTATCGGAATTACTTTGTTCGGAACTTTATTTAACGCTTTGTTCCTACCTTTTCTTGGAGTTTTCTTCGCCAGATATGCCCTTTTGACTTTCTGAGATGGCAGCTTGGTTCTTCAACAATTTTCTCCTCGTTCTTCCTTTTTCTTTATCCATTCTTCTTCCTTTTCTGCCTCATGTCATGTATTGAGGGAAAGGGGAATCTATTTTGGGGATGATTGGAACTTGCCCCTAGGGTTGAACTTCTTGCCTCAAGTTCTTGCCTTAAAAGGCTTAAGATTATTCGAGGCCTCTCTAACCCAATCGACCTCTTCTTGCTGCACTTGTACAATTTGTAATGTTCCATTGTTGTTGACTTTTCTTGGTCATTTCTTTATCATGATTGACTTTTTGTATCTTTAGATCAACATCTTATGTGGGACGACATGCCCAGACATGGTGTCTGAAGAAGCAAGGAATACCCCTTGTTTGCTTTTGTGAGCGATTTCGGGGCATGTTTTATTCTTTTCTTCTAATGATCTTGCTCGCTACGCACGGGACTTTCCGGTTTCGCGGTGAATGACATACACTCGCCTTTTACGGAAGGCCGAGATGGGTCGATTTGGCAAGCGGGGATCCAGGGAGTATTGACAAAGGGGAATGCCAGGATGACAGAGTTAGGGATAGCTGGACGGAATGCAGGCGTGCCAGTCGATTTCTCGACGATCACCTACGGAACCAAAGTTTGATCGGGAAAGTGCCACTAGGGCATGGCACGTGGGCACAGATTTCGAGTGACACGTGGAGAGAAGAAAGTTCCGCTAATACGAGTGGAGGTGATTGTGGGGATTCGTGTACAAGATGTCTTCCCCACCGACCGCAAACAGTCGATGTTTGTTTTACATCGGATTAAAATCGAACACCTTTGTTTTTTATACCAAAGGAGGACTGGGTGCCTTGGAAGCCGTAGTGTAGAAGAGGGACACGGTTCATACTGCAGCTAGAATTCGACCATCGGATTCAGCAAATCGGGTTGAAGGCACTAGAAACTGGGAGAGGCGTAGGCCAGAGTGGGGCTACGGACACTGGCTCAGCAAGGAGCAGGCAGGTGCTGGCCCGAGAGACACATATCACCGGGAGCTAGAGGGCGAGGACGCCAAAGTGTGGTGAGAAAAATGAAGAATTGGGTTTTCCGAGTACACTTCACTATAGTGAACCATAACATGCATTACAAAGAGGCGTTAAAAGGTCTTAATACATTGGAGCAAGCCGTTGGACAATTCCATCTCGAAGATCGGTCCCCAGGTCATTGCACAATAACGTGAGTTTTCCGCTGTTTTACAGAGGATCCTCAAAGGGACTATAGACACTATGAAGCGGTGAAGGCTGGGCTGAATACCGAGACACTGACACTGACTGGAGGGGTATGCGTACCGGGTGTCAGCGTGTCTAGGAGTTAGGATCGGGCCTCGGAAATGATACTTTCGGGCTAAGGTCAAGCTAACTCAGGGCGGCTGGCGGGACAGTCGGTTACTGGCTCAGAGCGAGCAATTGGAGGCCGACCCCGAAGTACAGGAGGTTCCGACATGAGAGTACCGATGCCGTTACCATGGTGCTCCATACGCAAGCGAACTCGGTAGACGAGTGCTCTCGCTATTACCATGGCGCCCCATACGTAGAGGAGGATGTTCGTGTGTTTTGGCTAAACGTCATATGAGAGGTGTTGATGTGACATACCCTCGACGTGGATTTAGCCGAACACGAACAGACAGCTAGGTTACGCTCCAAGTGCTATAGTTGTGCTTCCTCTGTTGTCTGTGTTGATCGATCGATTGATGCCTTGACTCTTGGCCTTCCAGGGGGATTTATACGCGAAGGGAATGGCTGGATTATAGGTTTAGGAGAGTTGAGGCACCACCCCGCGTAAAGGAGTTTAGGAGGGTTGGGTTTAGGCGGGCTAGGTGAGGAGAGAGAGGGAGAGAGAAGGGTTTAGGTGGAGCTGACTCCACCCTGCGTAAAGGGGGGGTTAGAAGGGTTAGGTGTACACTTCTCCCTCTCTCCTTGGGTTTACGGGGGCTAGGTGAAGAGAGAGAGGAGGAGGCGCAGGGTTTAGTTGCTTGTGAGCCCCACAGGGGGGTTTAGGGGGACTAGGTGCACACTTCCTCCTCTCTCCTTGGGGTTTACGGGGGCTAGGTGAAGAGAGAGAGAGGGGGGAGCATGGTTTAAGAGGGCTGACTTGATTATGGGCGTCACAGGGGGGTATAGGGAGGATAGGTGCACACTTCCTCCTCTCTCCTTGGGGTTTACGGGGGCTAGGTGAAGAGAGAGAAGGGGGGCGAATGGTTTAAGAGGGTTGGGTGGATTGTGGGCCCCACAGGGGGTTTAGGGAGGCTAGGTGCACACTTCCTCCTCTCTCCTTGGGGTTTACGGAGGATAAGTGAAGAGAGAGAAGGGGGAGCATGGTTTAGGAGAGTTGGATAGATTGTGGGTCCCACATGGGGTTTAGGGGGGCTAAGTGCACACTTCCGTCTCTCCTCTCTTTTTTTGTTTTATTTTTTGAAGGAAATAAAAGAGTGGGCCCGGGTTTGAGAGGGTTGGGTGGCAAACCCACCTAAACCCCCCCCCTCCCATGGGGGTTTACCCGGCGGCCAGGCCGGCCAGGCCGCCCTGGCCGGCGTAAACCCCCCCCCCCCCCCCAGGGGGGTTTACGCGGGGTAGACTAGCAAAGGGGGGAAAATTATTTTAACCCCCGTGGACCCCCCTTGGTCCCCCACGTGCGCGTTTTGGACTGGATTTTCTGACGTTTGGATTGGGTTTGAACCCTTGAAAGACCGGGTTGCTGAGTTGCTCAAGCTCGCTCCTTGGACCACGTGCTTCGTCTTGGACACTCCTCGAACGCTCCTCGGGCGCTCCACGTGGTGAGTTGACCTTTTTCAAAGCTGAACTGGACTAGAATAGTGGCTGGAAGGGGTTGAGAGGACATGCCCCGAGGCCGGGGCGTCTTGGGCGTGGGGGACGCCCCTGGCCGTGGGTGTCACGGGGCGGCCCCCGGGGTGCTCCCTTTGCTATTTTGTCTTCTTTTTACTGGCTGGGGGAAGGTTAGCTTGCCCACTTCATGGCTTGTGTGTTGGCACAAGCTTCAAAGCGAGGTTGATGCGAGGTCGCCTTCAAGATGTTCGGGATAATTCCCTGACCTTGTAGACGTGCCGTATAGAATGGGTTAAGGCCCGGATGGCCCGCTAGGACTTGAAATCTCTGTCTGGTATAGCTGGGACAGCAGGAGGAAGGCGTTGTGGGTGTGAGAACCCGGTCTTAACAAGAATACGCCGTTCTACACGACGAGCTGGTGTGGAGTCTTGGGTTGGCCCGACGGCTTTAAAGAAAGAGACCTATCGCCGCGTGTCTGGGAGTCGGAGGCAGTCCCCTTCCTTTGTAGTGTCATTGTATGTCGGAGTGAGCGTTCCTGAGCCGCGGATCGCCCTCGGTTCGTGGTGAAATGGCTGGAAAGAGGTGTTCGAGATAATTCTCGACTATCACCCACGAACCGTATGGGCCGGCTAGTGACCTTCGGAGCCCAGATTTGAGCGGAGGACCAAGTTCACTAGTGTTAGCTGGCTGAAAGGGGGCTTTTTGAGGAAATCCTGGGCCCCGTGGCTGGTGCCGTATGACACAGTGTATTGCTGCGAGCTCCTGGGTTGGCCCGGGTAGCTAAATTGTTGGCGGGCGAATGCCACTTGCTGGAAGGTCGGAGTTGGTCCCCGCTTTATGTATAGTCACCATATGGCGTGGAAAGTAATCCAGGACCCCTGGTTGATAGCGGGTTGATGTAGAATGGTTGGAAACAGGGCGCCTTAAACGTGTTTGAGATAATTCCCGACACTCTGTTAGGAGCCGTATAAGCTGGCTAACAGCCTCCGAAGCTCGATTTGACCTCGGACTCCAAAACCATTAGTGTTGAATCGCTGGGAGGAGGCGTATTGGGATGATCCCATGCCTCATTGCTGGACACCACATGTTGTGGCTTTGTTGCTGGGAACCCCCGGGTTGGCCCAGGTAGCTAAGTTGTAAACGGGCTGACACGATGGGTTGGAAAATCGGGGTGGTCCCCACTTGTTGTCGAAGTTGCCGTGAGCCACGGCTAGCCGGTTCGGGTCCGTGATTGGGCCCGGAGAGCTATAGGGGTGGTGAATAAACAATGCCCTTAAGGTGTTTGGGCATAGTCCTACACCTTTGAGTCTGGGTTATTCACTGGGCGATTCACTAGGATAAATTTGTGTCCAACAAATGCCTCCCATGGGGCGTGCGTCGGAGTCGAAGACGGGAGCGTACGGCCCGTGAGCCTTCTCTTTTTTGCTTATGGTTGTAACACGTGCTTGTTTACTTGCTGGCCTGCTTGCTTTGTGTTAGCAATATTTGTGCATATTGCTAACATTCTTTAAATTTGCTTTGTCACAGACTTGCAATCATGCCGAAGTTCGGGTGAGATGACAGAGCGACGAAAGGTGTTGGGACGAGCAGGGACCATTGGGTCCGGAGGACAGAGGAGTTGATGCCTCCGCTTGGCCCGCATGCTGTTACTAGGGCCAACGTTGACACAATGGACAGAGGATTACTCCTGGTTGCTGAGGGCCCGCTGGGTGAGGGCGAAGGTGTAGCTGGAGCTGTCGAGGATTTCCCGTGTGAACGGGGTTTACTCTTATGACCGGTCAGGAGGCTATCCGGGAGAGTACCCACTGGATCGTTTCTTATTTCCCTTTTTGCCGAGGTTCGTTCCTGAAGGTATGACAGAGGATCATCCTTCAGTTGTTGATGAGCGCCGTCGGCTGGAGTTGGCTATTCTTCAGGACCGAGATAGTCTGAGAGGTGCTTGCTTTTTCAGCTACCCTAGTTTTTCCAGAGATTACTGGAGGCAGCCGTAGTTCCTCAGTGTAGAGTGCCTGGGTTTCTTCAGCAGAGTAGCAGTGTGTAGGGTCAGGGAGACAGCACTTATTCCAGTAGTCTGGGACCTTCACGGGCATCACCGAGCTGATTCTGGCACTGTGGAGGGGCTGGTACTGGAGCCATCTGGGCTATCTTATGTTGAGCACAGCTTTGATCAGAGATGCATTCTTGATGGTATTCTGAGGCAGACAGTGCCGAGCTGGTACAAAGGCTGAGCAGTGATGGCGTCTTACTACTACAAGCAGGGAGCCAATGAGTGGCTTATGGGGGTGATTCACCACTACAGAGTGTTACTGGAGAGGGCCAGGATTCGGCATGCTATCACCGCAGTTTTGTACGGTTACCCGTGTTATATAAAGTTGTTGTAGGCACTCGCAGTGAGATTTAGCAGCAGATGGAACACATTTGCCACAGCTGAGAGGGAGACTTCCCTAGATTTATGGTCGCTCCATCATATTTCTGACTTGCCGGTAGTTGGCGAGGGTTACGAGGAGGCTATATTGGATGATCTTCATTGGAGCCACACTGGCGGGTACAGCCACTACCGCATGGCTCATAGCTATCGGTACCTGTTGAAGACCTGGAGAGACTTGGCTCGAGCAAGGACAGGCCACCCCGTACAGAGAAGATGACTTTACATGCATGGGTCCGTCATTTTTACAGTGGGCCCTTCTATTTTTATAATGAATTTGCCAGAGACCAGACTCCATGGGAGGAGTACCAGCAGATCGAGTTCCACTTCAGGACCTACTCCAGATATCTATATGCACCTAGAGCAGGATGGAACCCTCATGAGCTTCCAGACACGACATATTTAGCGACATATCTGGCATACTGGTTGGCGACGTTTGTGGTCCCCCATGGGGAGGACGGGGTGCTGCAGGCAGAGCTGTTGTTGCCCGCTTGTTTACTGGCAGAGGGCAGGAGGTTGGCACTAGCCCCGACGGCGTTGGCCAACATTTATCAGGGGTTTGGTGCACTGGCGAGACATTCGATGCCCCGGAAGAAGAGTGTATTGATGTCTACCCATTACCTGAGTGCCTGGGCGGGTCTTCTATTTCCAGGGTTTGTGACACAGATTGAGGTGGCAAACCCTACAGTTCCTTTACTTTTCGAGTTCATGAACCAGCGTAACGGCGACACATAGGCTCAGCTGGATGATGCTAGGAGGGTCTTGTCATTCCTCCCGTGCCGAGGTGATCGGGGTTTGCCTTTTGACTGCTGTTCGTGAGGCTTCTGACCAATACCAGTGCAGACAAGAGCAATTCACACGTTGTCGGAGTATTAGGAGCCTCCAGACTTTGTTTTTGCTAAGTGGGTATTTTGCACCCGGGCGACAGTGTTAGCCTTACACCAGTCTAGTGTGACAGTGTTGGAGCCTTATTATCCCCATCGTTTCGCGAGAAACTTTGGGTATGATCAGGCTATTCCTATGAGCTCAGAGTTCCCTTTGCCGAGCCGAGTATATAAGGGCAAGGATACCCACTTAGTGGCTGCAGCGTGACGAACTTTGCTAACCGGGGTGGACCATCCAGCCTGCCGGTTCCGGAGTTGGCCCGTCAGGGGCATTTTGATGTTCATTACGCTCGCTGGTGGTTTGAGCGCAACAGTTCGTTTCACCAGAAGACACAGGCGCTGACGAGCAACTACTGCGGGAGGATTTACCTCCTATTCACCTTGATGATGCGCTTCTGAGAGGACGGGTCTCCCGGATCAGCTAGGAGATCGGTGGATCGCCGACCAGTGGCAAGGCAGAAGTCCGACGTCCCTAGGGGACAATTATAAGCAGGCAAGGCCACCTCGAGCTTCACGAGCGTCACGGGCGGCGCCAGCTTCAGGGGCAGCAGCAAGTTCTGGCCGAGGCCGGGCGTGGCAAACCTAGTTGCTGCTTGACTGTGATCTTAGCAGGAGTAGTCCACGTGACACTGTGCTCTCGGAGGAGAGTTTCGCTCACACAGCGATAGTGAGTTGGCGGCGGCACATTGTCCACACGGTAGGGGCTACTAGGCCCGTAGAGTTCATCCCCTTCGTGGAGCAGGCTAGCACTTTGGATGAGCTGGAGGACGCTGTGAAGAAGGTTGCTCGGGTAGTTGGCCTAAGACCGGGGCAGCTTGTTCTCATTCCTACTACACCTTATGGGTCTACTGGTAAGACATGTTTTCTTGCAGTCTTGTGCTTTCATGCTTCGATTATACTGGTCATATCGTGCCTAACATTGAATTGGCAGGGTCGCCTTCGGCGGGTGATGGCCCCTCGGTCGAGACATCATCTGGTGGTGGGAGCGGGGACCATCAGCCACGCCCCAAGCGCGCCCGCGTTGGCAGAGGGACAGAGACAGGGTCTCCCTCACGCACCTCGGTGAGGGAAGTAGATGCAGAGGAGGAGCCAGCACCGAGTAAGTGTTTCAGACCTATAACTTATTCGGTTTGTTTATTGCTGTTACTCCTTGTAGAATTGACTTACTCATGTGAGTGAATATATGTTGTAGCTCCTCCGGAAGTTGTGGTTGGACTGGGCTTCTCCCCTGCTCCTGAGGTGATCCGCCAGAGGAAGAGGGGGACCAGAGTATCGACTTCGAGGAGTTGATGGACCTGATGAGGGAGCCTTCAGTTGTTGCTGGCACACCCTTATATCAGGAGATAAGGGAAGCTTCTGGGACTTTAGGTAAAGCCACTTCACCGGTCTTGACGGGGTTTGGTTTGATATTAATTTCCTTCTTTCACTGTGAAAATAGCCGATAATGTGTTTCTTCTGGTGTTGCAGGGACAGAGGCAGAGGACACTATTGATCCTCCTTTGACTGAAAGAGGTTCATCTCCCGCGAAGGATTCACTGGAGAGTGGGGAGTTGAGGGAGAGTCCCGGTGAGTGTCACTTTGCCTATAAGCGAGCCACCGAGTTCCTCCCTTCTTGTTGGTTATTTGCCACCGTTCATTAACAGATACCATGGCTTTCTTGTGCAGTTGGAGCTGGAATAGTGGCCCTCGAGATGGTTCGAGAGTTGGCCGCCACTGGTCCAGACGTGGAGCTACCGGCTTTTGATACGGAGCCGACAGTTGCTGGAAGCATTGCAGCTACTTTAGATGAGGTTGCGGGAGGCGATCTATTTGTGGCCCCGTCAGAGTCGTCATTCCCGACCTTGCCGTTAGAGTTGCCGGCTTACAAAGTGATCTAGGTAGCATGCACCACGACAGGATCTTCACGTAAGTAACTGGCTGTGTTACTATGACGAACCTGTCTGGATAATACTGATTGTATATTGACGTGTGCCATGCAGATGTATCGGCTCCTTTGACAGAGGATGAGTTACTGCCGACGGCTGTAGAGGCAGCAAGTAGAGACTCTAGCGTCCCCCATCCATCACAGGAGGGGCATGAAGCTATTGACATTGAGGGTGTCTCCTTAGGAGACAGTCCTATTGGTAAGACTCACCTGATCTTTTCTAGATGATGAGTATAATTAGTTCCACTCGTTGTATACTAATATGCATTTTTTTGTGTAGATGTTGCAGCTCTTTTGGTGAAGAGTGCGCTGCCACCCCCATTTATAGGAGCTGAGGGTGAGAGACCGGCTGCCCGGACTGTGTCAGAGGGGGCTGAGAAGTCTGGCAGTAGTGAGGACAGTTCCAACAGGAGCACCTCGACTAGTGAGACTTGCATAGTCGCCTCCTTCTTTAAGTAGAGAAATATTGTTTATTGAGCTAGCATGGTTATCTTTGTTGCCTGGTGATGTGCAGGAACACCGTCCTCATCTAGCGCCTCAGAGAGTTCTTGAGGACCTTGGACGGATCCTCCTTTAGCCGTGGAGATGACACCATGGCAATGGTCGAAGCTTCAGATCCCCAGGTTTCTGGTACCCCGACGGAGGAGGCTGCGAGGATTGATATGACCCAAGACACGGGCCAATAGGAGTTAGTGGCGATGATCGTCGAGCCTGAGCAGCCCGCGGCCATTGTTGGGATAGTTGACGGGGTGAGAGAAGCCGTGGCGGCCTCCTCTGTTGCTGAGGGGTCGTTACCTTCTCCCAGTTGAAGAAGAAATATATGTGGAACAGCCACAAGGCTATCAAATCAAAAGACAAGAAGATAAAATTTATCGCATTCGCAAGATATTATATGGATTAAAACAAATCCCTCGAGCATGAAACAACAAAATTGATCTATATTTTCAACAAGAAGACTTTCTAAGATGTCCAACCGAACCCTCATTATATATAAAGAAGAAAGGTACGAACTTCCTCATCCTTTGTCATTATGTTGATGATCTAATCATTTTAGTAATACCCATAATATGCTAGATGGTTTCAAGAAAAAAATGATGAAAGAATTTGAAATGACCAATCTCGGCATGTTGGGTTATTTTCTTGGCATTCAAGTAAAACAAATCAAAGGAGAAATATTTCTCAGTCAAGAATAGTATTGTAAAAATTTATTGAAAAAATTCAATATGGTCAACTGCAAGACCGTGGCTACACCCATGGCAACAAACACGAAGCTCTCAATACATGATGACGCAGAGAAGATTAATGATTCTGTCTACAGAAGTTTAGTTTGTTCTCTCTTATATCTCACAAATACAAAGCCGGATATTCTTTATTCAGTAAGTGTGATATCACATTTTATGAACGAGCCGAACAAGCTACACTTTGCAGCGACCAAGCGTATTTTAAGATATCTCTAAGGAACTACAGATTATGACATCAAATACATCTCAAAAGAAGACAATCATCTTATTGGTTACACCGAAAGTGATTGGGCAAGCTCAACAGATGACCGAAAAAGTACTTCTGATATATCTAAGAACAATGATGCGAGACCACAAAGAGACCTACGACCTACGAGACAACAAGTAGGCCGGAACGAAACGGTCGTTGGCAACAGGTCGAATTCGTTGATTCGCGTAGGCCGAGCGTTACCCGGTGACGGGGAGAAACGGGCTGAGAGCCCGCTGGCAGACAGGCACGATCGACGTCAGGAGGAGGTCGGTGGGAAGGCCGACCAAGGGGTGAGGTACGCACTCGACTCAGGCGGGGCAGTTTTCACGCGCAAGAGTACGTGGGTGTACTACTCTCTTTCTCTCGCTAGGCAGCGACTCACTAGTGTAGTGGAAGTGGGTACGGGCGCTCCCTCACCTTCGGCGCAAGAGAGTCAGAACACCAGATGAGCAAACCAACACAGACAGTGGCCACGGCACGTACCTAGCTAGTCGAAGTGACCAGTGCCGACTGGAGACGAGGGCGAGCCGAGAAGCGTGCGCTCCCTGCGACACGTTGCACCGACGTGGCTTCAATCAGTCCCTGCTTTACAACCAACATGAAACCTCCACGCAGGGAGGGGGAGCAAGGGGGCGGGACGTAAAGACTACCGTCTCGTAGGAGGGGTGAGCACGGGGAGGGGATGGACCTGATGGTCACTGTATTGCGCAGATCTAGGAGGCAGGCAGACCGGGGGCCGACGAAGGACAACGCGGTCCGGAGCAGTGACGAAGGCCGCTGCGATCAAGCCGATGCGCGAATGTGAGCAGTGGGACGTCCTCCTAACCAGCAATGATCCGACGAGGCCACAAGTCACAGGAGCACGGCGTGGTTGGGTGCAGAGTAGTACTAGGCGCGGCGGGAGTTGGGCGGTGTGCAGATCGCAGTTGGGAGGATGCTCTACATGTGGGGGTGCTACGGCCAAGGGCGGCCTGTGTACTAACTTGCAGGAGGAACTCCACAACACTGAGGGAACACCGGGGACTTGTTGGGACGAGGAGGCAGAGGCAGGCCACCCGGGGACGCGCCAGCCAGGGTCTGTCCTGCAAATGTTAACTATACACAAATACAGGTTATTTCCTCAACTCTCAATTTATGTACAATGTCAATGCAAATGTTGATGGCGAGGTGCTTCAAGGCACTTTAAAAGTCATTGGTCGTTTATCGAGGACACCAGAAAAGAGACTTCATGCCAAAATAGAGATTGGCCTTTATTGATTTTATCAAAAAGGCGTATAGAATTTACTTAAGTAGTTATGTTAATCTATTAATTTATCTTTATAGATGAACAATTATAGAATGAGGACTGGAACATATTTTGACACCCAATTGCAATATACTATGGGAAGAGTGAGCCCAAGTATACTGAATCTTTCTGCTTAAATTGAGTCAATATGCATTAGTACATCATGGAGAACTGATCTTTATTTACATCTTACATTTATTTGTTTATGGTTGGTGGAACAGCTGACTAGTGGGTAATGGTGAACAACCGCGATGTTACATTGGCTTTCATTGCAATTAGGGTGCTCAGTCAAACAACATCAGCAAGCCAATGTAAAATAAATTGGAGCACGGTCAGCCTTATACACTCAAATGTTCGCAATCGGCTAAAGGTTGAACGGTTAGAAAAAATGGTTTATTGCCACTACAATATGAGACTGAGAATAAAAAACATGAAGTTGAGACAACAACTACGGGACAAACGCGTCGCAAATGATACAACTCCAGAAATTGATGTGAACGCATTATTTGATGATGACAATCCCTTGCAGTTTTGGGTTGAGATATGAGAGCAGGCTGATGAGCCCGCTTTTGATGTTGATGATAGAACATGGGCAAAGGACATATTAGATGAAGATGAGCCAAAAGATCCAGAATTCAGAAGACCAACAATGAGGACCAGAGAGACTCGTACGCACCAGAGAGAGGACCCCGCTTTGTTTGTTCATGACACTGAGCAGTAGCCTGAGTTTGAGCCAACTAAACACTCAAAATCAGATAGCAGGCCAGTCACTCCTAGAATGGTCAAGCCACCTCCATCCTTAAGAAGAAGTACATCAGTACGTGAGCTAACTGAGAGAACTAGTGCTGCTGCTCGAGAGGACCCGACAATACAGGTGCTACTATTGGCGGTGGCACATATGCACCTACTTCCTCCTTCCACGCTGACACAGGCAGAGGATACAGTCATAGTGAAGGAGGATATGATTCACAGAGCTAATATGGACATCCATCAGGTTATGGAGGTGGCCAACAGGAAGCAGGCATGTATGGGTGGAGTCATCAACCAGAATTTCAATTCCATCCTGTTCCACCCAGTAGCAGTTATGGGTCAGCATCCTCTTCTCATCCTCAAGGTTCTGCTTCTTATGCTGTCATGCTGATTCTAGATTCCAATCAAGCCAACAACCTTACACTCCAAAAGGGATCCAAAGAGGGACGCAGGACTTGGCTACATCATTGTTTGGTTACAGTGAATATACAGAATACATGCAACCTTTTTATGGGTATCAACATCAGAAGCCAGACGATGAGGGAGAAGGTTCTTCTAGCTATTATCTATATTAGTGCATCATCATTTGGGTAAGGATCATTTAATTTCTATAACATTTGTTGTGTCTAATTAGGTTTATTATACTGCTTGAACCTACTTCATGCTTAATATGTACTCAAGAATATTACTTTAACATGTCCAATGCCTACTTCATGTTTATTACACTTAATCCTATTTCTTTACAGTCAAATATATGTCTAATGATTTTTTTTGATTTTTTTCATTTTTTTCTGTATTTTTTTCTTTTTTTGAATGTTTTGAACCGATTTCGGTGCCGGCCGAAGTCGATACCGAAACTGGTACTGCCATCCTTGGTGGGGCGGGGTTGGACTCTTCCCTGGTGAAAGGTGGGCGATGGAAATCGGGAAGGAATTTGAATTTGAGTTGGATAAGGAAAGGGAGAGAAGAGAGGGGAAACAGATACGCTAGGAGGAAGGGGGCAAAGGTGGTGGAGGAGGGAGATTAAGAGGGGTTGAGAGATTCTAAGAGGGATTTTTGGAAGGTGGAGCATGGTTGCCAGTATCGGCCGAAACGATACCGGACCTGCTCACTGTAGCAGATCTGAAACTTAAAAAAATAATAATTTTAATGGTTTCGGGCAGAACCGATACCGGTTTCGCCCGAAACTTACAGGTTTCGGACCGAAACCGAATTGTTTCGGCCTGGGACAGATTCGGCCGAAACCCACGTGAACTTCCCTTTTAAGGGGAGTTCACTTCTTATTCTCCCTCAAATCTGAGGGAGAATTTATGGGTGCTACTGCAGGGCGAGGGAGAGTCTCCGCCGCAGGGTTTGCGGCCACCGCCACCGCGACCGTAAAGAAGTGCTGTGTGTGGCTGCGTTTTCTTGAGGGAGAGGTTGGCGTTTGTTTTATTTTTATTTTTTTGGTTGGTTTGAAAGTTTTTTTTGTCGTAGGTTAGTTTTTTTGTTGTAGGTCAATTTTAAATCATGAAATATCTTAAGACTCCAAATTAAACCCGAATTAGTTCCTTAAATTTGAGACTTTTGTCTAATTAAGTTTAGTAAGAGTCAATTGAAGCTCAATTAAGTTTCATTGAAGAATTTAGGATGGGACCATGCTGGTAATTAATTTTTATGAAGAGTGATTAGGGTAAAATTGATAATTAAGTCATAATTACACCCTTAAATTTGGGGCTTTTGTCTAATTAGGTTTAGTTGGGGTCAATTGAAGCTCAATTAAGTTTCATTGAATAATTTAGGGTAAGAGCACTAGTAATTAATTTTTATGAAGGGTGATGAAGATAAAATTGATAATTAAGCCCTAATTAGACCTTTAAATTTGGGGTGAGAGCATATTGGTAATTAGGTCAATTGAAGCTCAATTAAGTTTCATTTAATAATTTAGAGTGGGAGCATGCTGGTAATTAATTTTTATGAAGGGTGATTAGGGTAAAATTGATAATTAAGCCCTAATTATACCCTTAAATGTGAGACTTTCCTCTAATTAAATTTAGTTAGGGTCAATTGAAACTCAATTAAACTCTATTTAATAATTTGAAGCTCTATTAAGTTGAATTACATTTTTTTCATTGTACTTACAACTATTTGTCGTTGATTGTCTTAATGCAGCATCATGCCTAGACGTGAACAAAGTCAGGAGCAGCAAGGGCAGGAGGATCCGGGGTGGGTCCACCTCTCCTTAGTTGATGCTGGGAGAAGAAAAGTGAAATGCAACTATTATGGTAAGGAGATACATGACGGAATTATTAAAGGAAAGCAATATTTGACAGGGGTAAGAGGAGAGGTGAGACAATGTGACAGATGTCCCCGAGAGATCCGAGAAGAAATGCGTCAGTGCCTTCTGGGCAAAAAGGAGAGGATGCAACAAAGGACTAAAGATGAGGCTGAAATTGCTGAGGAGATTTCGGGCAGAAGAGGAAGGAGAGACGATGACGAGGAGGAAGGTACTGAGGATTCAGATTTAGAGCTGACTGAAGGAATATAGTGTGAACAAACCACTCGAAAGAAAGGAAAAACACTGATAGGTTCAGGGACATACTCCAGTACAGTTGCACTACGTCCTGACACTAGTGTTGTCCCACAGAGAGGAGGCCCTATGGACAACTATCTGCACAGAAGGCAAAGTGCTACACAACCAAAAATCAAGGAAACATTGGGTGGGGTAAAAAAATCAGCAGAAATTACAGGACATGCATTTAAAAGTATCTGTAAATGATTTTTCCATGCAGGTGTCCCTTCGCATGCAGCTGAAAGTGAATATTTTCAACCTATGCTAGATGCCATAACAAATTCTGGCCCTGGCTTGAAGGCCCCGTCACGTCGAGACATACACGGGAGTGACCTTGGGGGAGAGGTTGAGGAGCTCCATGACTGGGTTGAAAGTTTCAAACATATATGAATGGAGAGAGGATGCACCATCATGTGTGATGGCTGGACTGGTACTACGAAGAAGTCCATGATTAACTTTTTGGTCGATTACATCAAAGATATAGTATTTGTTAAATCTGTAGATGCATCAAATTATGAAAAAAAATGTCAATTATTTGTTTCATTTGATGGATAAGATTGATAGAGTAGATGGACGCTCTGATGCCTATAGATGGAGTATCTATAGACGATCTAGAGGGGGGTGAATAGATCGATCACCCACTAAAATTTACTACAGCAGAAACAGTTGCGGAAAATAATCAAACTGCTGTAGGACGATCGGAAGGCACTCAATCACAACTAGAATGAAACAGATCAACCAAATTTTCTCTTCACGCGATCCTAAGCAATCATCTACTGAGCGATGAACAAATATAAAGGACAAAAGCAAACCACAAACAATCGCACAGGGGACGGAGGATTTTTAAGGTGGTTCGATCTCAAACCCGAGATCTACGTCCACCCCATACTCAAACTAGAGTGTGGCTTAACTGCTGATACACAGCTTCCGCTGATCCACAGCTTCGGGGTACAAACCCTACAAACCGCTGGGCCTTACAGCTTATGCCGACCAGAGGAGTCCTCCTCTGCAACCGCTGGAGCTTACAGCTTTACCCGTCTAGAGGATATCACACCTCTGCCCGCTGAGCATCACAGCTTGCTCCGCTGACAAACAGCTTGAAAACGAGTTTCTAAAAATGAAAACGAAAACAAGCGAAGAAACAAAGAAACCCACGAAGAGAATGTAGCTCAACACTGAGCGAATTCAGCTCCGGTTCTGAACCTAGAGACTGAAGAACAATCTTTCTCTCTCAATTCTCTCAAGACACTTCTCTCAGAACTCTCCTTCTTTTCTGCTCTCTCTGTCTTCCTTTTTCTCTCTGGATCGTTCAAGCGCTAGCTCTCTATGCTTCAGCTTTTCTGGCACTCTCTCGAAGGAGAAGCTTCTTGCTTATAGTAACAGCAGAGAGGTAGGGCGTGTGTTCTCCACGATTCGCGCCCAAACACCTTGGTCACGTGGCAGCATCCCAATTTACTACTTTACACGTGTCACGATCCTGGCACCTCCTCCAATCTTGGATCACATGTCATTCTTAGTCTTCACGAAAAGGCATCTGTCAAGACATTAGATATAAAGTCATTTTCAGACAGTTATACGAGATGTAAAGAAATTGCACGGAGTATTTATTCTGACATAGCTGAAGTGCACCGACTCAATGTGGTGTTCACACACACATGCACAGACTCAACATTCATAGACAAGCAGATGCACATACTTGATATCAACACAAGGCCTAAGGATGCACTGACTATGTATATGCAATGTGCACGTGTTTGCACAGACATTCTCACCTCGTGAGTGGCCTTGCTTAGACTACGACAATGCGAAGATAACAGTTGCACAAACTTAATGTGCTCGGTGCAAGTATTGCACCGACTCGATGACATGCCACTAGAGGCGTTGCACTGACTTAGCCATGTGTAGTGGTAGCCAATGCACCGACTAGCTCAGAAGGAATGCACAGACTCGATATGCATGGTGCAGATATTACACCGACTCGAATGCGTGCAACGAATGCACCGACTTAGAAACTCATGTGCACAAGACGAGCATGAGACAAAAGATGCACTGATGCGAGAGTTGCACCGACCGTGCTTGTGCTAGACGAACAAATTGCACCGACCTGCTACGGAGTAGCACATGCGATGAACTGCATGAGACGGAAACTAGCACGGACCCTGGTATGTGCATGAAACGCAAGATGAGACGCGAGATGAGACGGACACATGCACAGACCTAGGCCTTATGAGACATAGTATAAGACAGACACAGAATGTGCACCGACTTGTGTCTGCCTAATGCAAAGATGCACTGACTTGCAAGACTTGAACTTCACCCATATGCACAGACTCTGCTCGGACTTAGTTGCGAGCTATAGCTAAGGATGCACAGACTCAATGCAGACTAGACAAAAGTTGCACCGAGTCAATCTAATGCACGGACTAAATGTAATGTGCAGACAACATTTAGATGAGCATCTGACAAATAGACAATATCAAACAATAATGTTGCCAATCATCAAAACAAGATTTACAACATTCTCCCCCTTTTTGATGATGGCAACACCAATGGACAATGCATATGCAGACTGATGCATCTTTAAAAAGCTCCCCCTGAATATATGACTCTCCCCCTGTGTGAGTCTCCCTCTTTGAAGAAATAAACAATTCTCCCCCTTTGACTTCAGCAAAAAGGAAGGGAAGAGACTGAATAACATTCTATGCAATGGTTCAGGAAATGAGCAAATTATGAAACAACCCTTAGAATATAAGAGTCAACAATGTGCATTCTTAATCAAGTTCAGGTTTAACAGTTATAGAAAGTAGAGTAAAGCAGCTGACTTCTTGAAATAGGGCTATAGACTCCGTTTATAGCAATGAACCTAAAACACAGCCATAATAAACTAGGTCAGGACAGTACCCGACTGATTTCAAAAACGGTGAATATCAAGGAAAGTCACTTGAATTTGTATTGAAGTTAAACGACACTCAATGACTTTTGTTTTCCAAGGGTTACAGGAGTTCTTTTTCACTTCTGATTTCTGAATCTGAACTTAGTGATCAGACAAGTATCATTTATGTTGTTGACATTAGGTGTACACCTTGATAAGAGACCAGTACCCCCAGTTACTAAGCATAAACTACTATATTTGTTTCTGGTCAAGAGCTACAAAGATAGTTTGCACCTTTGACATTAAGGGTACACCTTGATTAGAGGCCAGTACCCCTAGTTACTCAGTAAAACCACCCCTATAGATTTGACCAAATGAACAGAGTTGACCTGAGTCACTTCATGACTTAAGGTATTCTCCATTTCTTTGATGGAGGCCTCAGTTTCTCAGTGCAACTCAGCCATTGCTCTGTCACTTTGTTCATTTCTTTTCTTTTAATGATCTTATTTCTGCTGCCCTTATAACTTTTAGAGTAACTGTTTAAAGACAATACACACTCTAGTTTTCTCCATTTAGACTTCACTAAGTCTTTTATGTTCAGGTACAATGAGGACCTTTTCTATTCTAACTATGAGAAAACAAGAGGTTAAGAGCTATAAACAGTTTCTAACACCTTATTTTCTGTTGAACAGTCTCTGAACTCTTCAGTTTATTAAGGTTAAACCTTCAATTCAGTCAAGAAGCAGCTGTGGTTCTTATAAGTGAAGAGTTGTAATAACTGCAGCTTACTGTAATAAACCGATAGCAAGAGTGATATTCAATCAGGATGAAAGAATTAAACAAGAAAGCACGGGAGCAGTTCAAAGAATTTTCAAGAGTAAGTCGAATGAAAATGATGTCATGAGATAGGAACTCATGAGATTGAGGAGAGAAAGTGGAAAGAATTGAACTTTGATCAGACAGCATTCAACTCCCCCTGACAACATGATGCATCGGCCTTATCATGCATGAGGAATACAGTGCATCAACCTTATTTGTGCAGAATGTAGACAATGCACCGACCTATATGTGGCTTGAGTGCAATATGCACCGACCTATATGATGAATGCTCATGCAATGCATCGACTATGTCTAAGACATGCCATGACTTATGCTCGATGCAAAACATGCAATGACTAGAATGCTCACACAATCTAACTTGTGAAAATTAAATACTTGCGCAATGCATCAACTAAGACTCTGTACAACTCATGCACCAACATCAGAAATAGTCTGTGCAAGATATCAAACAACCAATGTACTCAGTGCAAAACAATTATTCAAGCATCAAACATTCTTTATTCGAAATTTAAAGAACAGGCTGACACAAACATCTCATAGCATTTCAACAAACAGTTCAAGAATGAAGTTATTCATCATTTTCATGCTGAAATTTACAAAGCCCCAATTCTCTTCTTAAATATTTAAATCTTTCATTTCCAAGGGGCTTGGTAAATATATCAGCAATCTATTTTTCAGTTTCAACAAACACTAATTCAATTTCATTTTTGCTCACTACATCTCTAAGAAAATGGTGTTTAATTTCGATGTGCTTAGTCCTAGAGTGGTGAACATGATTTTTAGTAAGGCAGATGGCACTAGTGTTATCACATAAAAGTGAAATGCATCCCATATTTATCTGATAATCTGAGCGCTGGTGTTTAATCCATAGTACCTGGGTAGCACAGTTCCCTGCAGCAACATACTCTGCCTCTGCAGTGGAAAGTGCCACTATGTGTTGCTTTTTAGAAGCCCAAGATACTAGGCAACCACCTAGGAATTGGCAATAGCCACTAGTGTTCTTCCTATCTACCCGACACCCAGCATAGTCTGCATCAGTATAGGCTAGTAGCTATAGCTCACACCTAGCAGGATACCATAAGCCTAGTTCTTGGGTGCCTAATAAGTACCTAAAGATCATTTTCACTGCACTAAAGTGTGATTCTTTAGGACTAGCCTGAAATCTAGCACATAAATACACTACAAATTGAATATCATGCCTAGATGCAGTGAGATACAAAAGGGATCCGATCATACCTCTGTACAGCTTTTGATCCACAGGGTTACATTTGGTATCTTCATCAAGACTTGTTGAAGTACCCATTGGAGCTGCAATGTCCTTGAGGTTGTCGAATTTGTACTTCTCCAGGAGGTCCCTTATGTATTTGGACTGAGTGATGAAGGTTCCATCTTTGGTTTGTGTCACCTGCAGTCCAAGAAATAGTTTTAGCTCACCCATTGAGCTCATCTCAAATTCTTGTGTCATAAGTTCAGAAAATTCCTTACACAGTTTAGGATTGGTTGAACCAAAAACTATGTCATCCACATAAATCTGAACAATGAGAATGTCATGATGACTTACCTTGGTGAACAAAGTTTGGTCAACCTCACCTCTTGTGAATTTCTTCTCGATAAGGAATCTGCTGAACCTGTCATACCAAGCTCTAGGAGCTTGCTTCAAGCCGTAAAGAGCTTTATTCAATTTATAAACATGAGAAGGGAAATCTAAGCATTCAAAACCAAGAGATTGTCGGACATAGATATCCTCTTTTATTTCCCCATTGAGGAAAGCAAATTTTACATCCATCTGCTGGAGAGTTATTCCAAGAGAGCAGGCATAAGCCAAAAGAATTCTAATTACCTCTAACCTGGCTACAGGGGCAAATGACTCTTCAAAGTCAATTCCGAATTCCTGGTTGTACCCCTGAGCAAGAAGTCTGGCCTTATTCTTCACTACATTACCTAGCTCATTAGTTTTATTTCTAAAAACCCATTTTGTTCCAATGACAGTCCCATGATCAGGAGGTGGGACCAGGTGCCACACCTTATTCCTGTCAAACTGATTAAGCTCCTCGTGCATGGCATTGATCCAATGCACATCTTTGAGAACGCTGTCAATGGATTTGGGTTCAACATGAGAGACTAATGCATATGCATTTAATTCATGCTGAGCACTAAAGTAGTCTCTAGTCCTAGGGGGTTCATGCAAATCACCAATGACATTATCTACAGGATGATCTCTAAGAAATCTGACATTGATGATCTGGTTATCTGGATCTTCATTTACCTCCCCCTGAACAGCAGGCTCTTCTGCATTATTTTCTTCAGCTTCTTCCTCATTATCTGATTGGCCTGCAGACTGTCCTTCCTTCAGAATTTCTCCATCATCTTCTTTCCTGTATTGACCAACATCAGACTTATTTAGGGACTCATCAAAGACAATGTGTGGAGATTCCTCAACAGATTTAGAATTAAGGTTATACACTATATGCTCTAGTGTTTTCAGAATATCTAAGGAAAATTCCTGGATCACTTTTAGGTTCGAATTTATCAAGGTCTCTTTTATCATTAACATGAATGAAACACTTACAGCCAAAGACCTTGAAATAAGCAATTGAAGGCTTCTTACCTTTCAGAATCTCATAAAGAGTTTTCTGAGTGAAAGGTCTTACCATAGCTCTGTTGATTACATGGCATGCAGTGTTAACTGTCTCTGCCCAGAATTTTCTTGGTAAGCCACCTTCGACTAGGAGTGTACGAGCCATCTCCACAAGTGTCCGGTTCCTCCTCTCCACTACTCCATTCTACTCAGGTGTTCTTGGAGAGGAGAACCGATGAGTAATCCCATTGTCCCTGCAAAAATCAGCAAATTGTGAGTTTTCAAACTCACCTCCATGATCAGACAGAATATGCTCAATTAAATTTTTATTTTCCTGTTTTATTTTCAAGTAGAACTCCTGAAACTATGTGAATGCATCATTTTTGTGAGTCAAGAAAAACACCCAAGTAAACCTAGAGAAGTCATCCACTAATACATACCCATACCTCCTACCTGATAAGCTGACATATCTTCTGGGTCCAAAGAGGTCCATATGTATCAGCTCATAAGGTTTGGAGGACAGGTCTTCAGTTCTAGATTTGAATGAGTTTCTGGTTTACTTGGACTTTGTACATGCATTACAGACTTTATTTTCCTTCTTAAAAGATATTTCAGGGAGTCCTCTAACCATGCTATGTTTATTTAATTTGTGCAAAACAGTGTAGCTAACATGGCCTAACCTACGATGCCACAAAAATGCAAGATCATCTTTATTAACAGTGAGGCATAGGTTAGAGTGAGAGAGATCATCTAAATCTACCATGTAAATGTTATTTACTCTCTTACCAGAAAATTTTATTATATCAGAATCAGGTACATAAATTCTACAGCATTGAGAATCAAAAACTACTCTATGACCTTTGTCACATAGCTGGCTAATGTTGAGCAAGTTATAAGTGAGACCCTCAACCAGCATAACCTCCTCAATGCAACAGGTAGTGCACTTACCTACTTTACCAGATCCGATGATTTTACCCTTTGTGTTGCCGCCGAAGGTGACAAGGCCTCTATTCTTCTCTGTCAGCAAGCAAAACTTGGCCTTGTCTCCTGTCATATGCCTGGAGCAGCCACTATCCAGGTACCACATGTTGTTCTTGGCTGCCAGACTGTCACGTCCCGAGCGCGGAAGATACCCGGAGACGCGTGACGAGTTTATATCGATCATGTCAATCAGAGTATTAGTGTATTCGACACCAAATCAGAGATACGCAAGAGTAAAGATAACCCAATCCTTTTATTCCTTCACAAAAGTATTTCTATTACAATCTCTTGAAAATGCTAAACTTAATAAAAAGAAAAGTACAAAATTGACTCAAGAAAATATAGAAAAGACAAGACTAGTTGACGCTTTGAGAAGCTCTAATCTCTTTCACTCTTGACCTTCCATGTCCGATTGAGTCTCGTCGTCGGACTTACCTGAAAAGTAGGGAAACACTGAGTGAGCGAACGCTCAGTAGGAAATTATATCTCAAGAACTAGCAATGGGTTTAAGTAATTATATTTTCCATGAATGCACTATGGTTATGCATGCTTGCGTAAAACGACAAGATAGAGAGTATAAAATGAACTATTCAGGAACTTTCAAGAATTTGTATCAAATAGATGTCAAGACGTTCAAGCGAGTATATTCATCATGTCATGTTGAAAGTTTGACTATCACTTTTCAAGTAAGCAAGTATATAAATACCCTTTATCGGGTCACGCAAGTCATGTCATGTCAAGTACGAGTCAAGTACAAGAATTGTGGATTGTCCAATCAAGTTAGTCATGCACTTCGGTACAATGTCATACCGTGATCATTACAACTCCCATGGGCACTAGTACTTTCGGGTGCTCCTCCCAGGACCAGATCGGGCCCTATATACGCAGGCATTGATCATGTATTTTGACATCCACTTTATGTATAGCCAATATGGAATTTTCAAGGAAAAGCTTGGGAAATTCAAGATAGAGTAGAGTTCAAAAATTGAACTTGATGTATAAGGACGATAATAACGATATACTCACGAATATCGATAAAAACTGGGTGGAGTTGGTTCCCCTAATTGGGTACCATGACAATTAAGTGTCCATATAATAGATGGTCATGTCATTTGATATAGAATTGAGGTCCACAAGAACAGCATAATAATGACATGATTTCCACATCCCATTAAGAATATTCTCATGATATCCACATAGCACATCATGAGGGCCGGTATACCATATTTTTATAGAGTGACATGGCAAAATAGTGTAAAGGGTTTTTTTATGGTACAACCTGCTCAGTCGGCCTTGAGGGAATCCAAGGCTACGAGGAGACTTACGGAGGTCCCAATGACTAACTTGCCAGTCCAAAGGAACGGAATGTCCAATGGAGAGCTTGTATGTCACCGAGAGTTGAGGGGTAATCGATAAAACATCGTAGAACATGGGACTATATTCACGGAATGGAAATATAGTGCCGATATATACATATATATTTATATAAAACCCTCGGTTAACAGTAAACAGTATAAAATAATGACACAGAAAATTAGCGACTTAACATAAGTCATTATTTAATAAATTAACGCCCTGCAAGGGGTCGTTTATTTTCAATTTGACGACTTAGGAGCGGTCGTCCATTATAAATTTCTATTTTGCTGAAATTTTCTAAATTCTGGATTTTTGATAAAAACGCGCCTTAGCCAGGGGCGTTATTTCACCAAGAAACGACTTGCACGGTGTCGTTATATATTTTTTTTCTTTTTAGAATTTTAATAGCTTTCTGGTAATCTCAGGAAAATAACGACTTGTTCTAAGTCTTTAATTAAAAATAACGCCCTTGTGTGGGGCGTTACTTTCATAAAAGACGACCCACTGGAGGTCATTAACTCATTCTTTTCCAGGATTTATCATGAACAGTGGTAATTTCCAAGATAATAATTTTTCAGGAAACAATTACATGGTCAGGACAATTGAAAAAATATCAGGATTCGAGATATATTATTATGTGTTAGATTTAACCAAAGCTTTCGTAGATATAAAATTTTAAACGTGCGTATTTATTAATTTCTTGAAATTGACGACTCTTAGGTCAGTCGTCAGAACTTTAATTAGCGCCCTATAGAGGGTCGCTACTTACAAAATTTCTCAGAAAACTATGAAAACGCAGAGAATCTATATGCATGTATTAACAGATGACATTATCGTAATTATTATGCTAGTTTCGGCTACAATTCTTGAGAAAACCTACCTGATGATGATCTGGGTGAAGGAACGTGAAGAAAGTTGAAGAGAAAACGGTACTCTGTTCTGAACAGAGTCTTCTGGGAAAACGATGTTGATGAAGAACCCACGTTCTTCAGCTAGACAAGAGAGTTACTACTTGCTGCAGGCAACCTACAGAAGAAGAAGATGAAGAACATTAATATTCTCCATATCCATAACCGAAGGTAGAGGAAAAAGAACAAACCTGTTCTTCACGAGACAGCAACAGAACGGTTCGCCAAAAATAGCGAACAGGTTCGATTAGAAAGGTATTTATAGGATTTTTGGAATCCCAATGGAGTTAGAATTTGATTAGAACTCTAGTTTCCTTGATAGAGTCCTTACCATAATCAATCGAACACGTAGCAATCCTAAAACTTACCCTGGATAGTCTCCTGGTTCGAATGGAACACAAATACAATTAACGCCTTAGGTTAGGGCGTTAATTCTAATTGACGTCTTGACCTATGCCGTTTCTTTTACAATTCGCGCCCAAGAAGAGGGCGTTTCTTTCTCTTTCCTTTTATTCGTTTTGGACGTTTTGAAATTTGACGACCTTTGGTATAGGCGTCACTTTTTGAATTAACGCCTCAGGTGAAGGCGTTTCTTATTTAAATCGCGCCTTGTTGAGAGGCGTTATTTACATTTGACTTATTATTTATTCATTTTGGTTCTTATTACTTACTTACTTTTTCTTGAAACCTTCCTTTTATTTTACCAGGGTTACTACACCCTCCCCCACTTAAAAGAATTTGGTCCCCAAATTCCATCACATATAAACGTGGAGAGTGTAGAATACATACCTTTATAGAATAAGTTTGGGAATCGTTTCCTCATAGACTCCTCGGTCTCCCATGTGGCTTCGTGTTATGTACATTTACTCCATTGCACCTTTACCATGGGAATAACTTTATTCCTTAGGGTTCGTACCTCGCGATCGAGGATCTTCATAGGCCTTTGTTCATAAGTGAGATCCCTTTGAATCACCAGGTCTCCATGATCAATGATATGTGACGGATCGTGCACATACTTCTTCAACATTGATATGTGGAATACATTGTGTACTTCGGACAATTGAGGAGGTAAAGCGATGCGGTAAGCAACCTCGCCAACCCGTTCTAGTATCTCAAAAGGTCCGATAAACCTTGGTGTAAGCTTGCCCTTAACACCAAATCTCCTTATTCCACGTCCAGGTGATATCTTAAGAAATACGTGATTTCCCACTTGGAATTTGAGATCTCTTCTTCGTGTATCAGCATAAGCCTTCTGTCTAGACTGAGCAACTTGAAATCTTTCTCTAATCAACTGAATCTTTTCAGTGGTATCCCTTACCATGTCTGGACCTAATAGTTGTTTTTCGCCAACTTCGTCCCAGCACAAAGGCGATCGGCAACTCCTTCCGTATAAAGCTTCGAAAGGTGCCATTTGTATACTTGCCTGGTAGCTGTTGTTGTATGCAAATTCAACCAACGGCAAGTGATCATGCCAGCTTCCACCAAAATCAATGATGCAAGCTCTGAGCATATCTTCAACCACCTGATTAGTTCTCTCGGTTTGACCATCCGTTTGAGGATGAAAAGTTGTACTAAAGTTAAGTCTCGTCCCCAGTGAATGTTGTAAACCCTTCCAAAAGTGAGAAGTAAAACGGGGGTCTCTGTCAGACACGATTGAGACAGGTACTCCATGTAACCTGACTATCTCTTTAAGGTATAATGCAGCAAGAACATCAACTGACCATCGACTCTTGATTGGCAAAAAGTGTGCCGATTTGGTCAATCGGTCGATGATAACCCATATTCCGTCATATCCTCCCTTTGATTTGGACAGACCCATAATGAAGTCCATACCGATATCCTCCCACTTCCACTTGGGAATATCTAGAGGACGTAGCTTACCGGCAGGCTTTTGGTGTTCTGCCTTGACTTGTTGACATGTGAGACAGCGAAACACAAAATCCGCTATTTCTCTTTTCATATTGGACCACCAAAAGGTCCTTTTCAAATCTTGGTACATCTTAGTTGATCCTGGATGAATCGTGTACCTTGATCTGTGAGCTTCGTCTAAGATTTTCTTCTTTAGCTCTGGGCAATTCGGTATACATGTTTTATTTCTGAACATCAATCTTCCATCTGGTGCTAATTTGAAATCAGGTTGTTCTTCCATTTTGCCCTTAATTTCCACTAGTACGGGGTCACTACCTTGAAGTCCTTGTATTTCGGATAGCAAGTCTGGCTGTATGCTCATATGGGATAAGGTGACACACCTACTGTCCTTGTCCATGCTTATAGTAAGTTTAGAGAATTGTTCTAGCAACTTCCACTCCTGAATCATACAATTGGCTAATAGTGCTCTCGGCCTTCGACTGAGGACATCGGCTACAGGATTACCCTTTCCAGGATGATATTGTATAGTGAAGTCGAAGTCCTTAAGATATTCTAACCAACGTCTTTGCCTCATATTTAATTCCTTTTGAGAGAAGAGATACTTAAGACTTTTATGGTCGGAGTATACAATAAACTGCACTCCGTACAGATAATGTCTCCATATCTTCAGTGCAAATACTACCGTAGCCAATTCTAGATCATGAACTGGGTAGTTCTCCTCGTGCTTCTTCAATTGGCGAGAAGAGTAGGCTATAACCTTCCCTTATTGCATTAAAACACATCCGAGGCCAATGCCAGATGCATCGGTGTATATTTCGAATCTCTCGCCTTCAATTGGTAAAGCTAAAACCGGGGCAGTAGTTAGATGATCTTTGAGAGCTTGGAAGCTTCTTTCACATTCCTCACTCCATTCATAACGCATCTCCTTGCGAGTTAGCCTAGTGAGTGGTACGGCTATCTTGGAGAAATCCTTGATGAATCGCCGATAGTAGCCCGCAAGACCCAAGAAACTACGGATCTCGCTAACATTGGTCGGTCTTTCCCAATTCCTTACAGCTTCAACTTTTGATGGATCTACGGATAAACCGTCTTTTGATATAACATGCCCCAAGAAAGCTACTTCTCCTAACCAAACATCACATTTGCTGAGCTTTGCATATAACTGATTCATCCTCAATATTTGTAATGCTATTCTCAAATGCTCCTCGTGCTCTTCCTTGGTCTTTGAATAGATCAGTATATCATCAATGAAAACCACTATGAATTGATCTAGATGAGGCCTGAATATACTATTCATCAACTGCATAAAGGCAGCAGGGGCATTTGTTAGTCCAAAAGGCATAACAACAAATTCATAGTGCCCATACCTGCTTCTGAACGCGGTCTTATAAATGTCCTCATCTTTGATCCTTAGTTGGTGATATCCCGACCTGAGATCAATCTTTGAAAAATACATGGATCCAGATATTTGATCAAATAACTCATCGATTCTCGACAGTGGATACTTGTTCTTGATAGTGAGATGATTCAACTGTCGATAGTCGATGCATAACCTCATGGATCCATCTTTCTTCTTTACAAATAGCACAGGTGCTCCCCACGGGGAAGTGCTTGATTTAATAAATCCCTTCTTGAGAAGTTCCATCAACTGCTCCTTCAGCTCCTTGAGTTCGGCAGGGGACATCCTATATGGTGCCGTAGAAACTGGTCCAGCACCAGGGACCAAGTCGATGGTGAAGGCCACTTCTCTTTGTGGAGGTAATCCAGGCAAATGCTCCGGAAAGACGTCCGGAAATTCTTGCACAACTGGGATGTCTTCTAGCTTAGTCTCCTTAGTCTCCTTAATGGTGACAAATGCAAGGAAAGATACACATCCTTTCCTTATTAGCTTGCTAGCTCGGAGAGCCGAAATAAGAGGTGACTTGCTCCGACTCTTAGGGCTAGAATAGACTAGTTCTTGAAAGTCCTTGAAAGTAACTTTGCTGTTACGGCAATCCACAGAAGCCTGATACCTAGATAACCAGTCTGCTCCCAATATGACATCATATTCCTTTAGGTCTAAACATATGAGGTTGATAGGAAGATTTCTTCCTTTTACCAAGACTTCACAGTTTTGATAATGGTGAGTAATATCGGTTTCGTTTCCGAGAGGAGTAGATAAAAATATTTTCATCCATTCCGGTTCCATAGGTAGTGGGTCAGCAAACTTCTTGGAAATAAAAGAATGTGATGCACCCGTATCAAATAAGACATGTGCAGACTTGGAACAAACTTTTAGTGTACCTTCTACTAGTCCGCCTTCGTCTTGTTCCGCCTCCTTAATAGCTTGGAGACGAGCATTCTTTGTCACCGGGCGCTTTCCGTCACCGACTTGATCATTGAGTAGGGAACAGTCGGGAATCCGATGATCACGGCTCCCACAACGGAGACACGCTCCAAGTTTCCTCCAACATTCTTCGGCCTTGTGCCCGGCCTTATCACAGTGCTTACATACCACCTTAGAAGGTGTAGTGGTGATGGAGAAAGGTTTGGTCTTCTTGAACTTTTGCTCCTGGGAGGGAGTATCTCCATTACTTGGCCTCTTCTTGAAATTGGGTTTGAAGGTGCCGGAGCTAGTAACATTCTCCTTCATGCCTCTCCCACGGATCCTATCAGATAGTTCCATGGCATCTTCTAGTAATTGGGCCCGTCGAACCATCTCCGAATAGACTTGTATGTCCATCGGTGCCAGTTGTGTGATATATTGGGGCCTGAGCCCATCAAGGAATCTTCGAGCTTTCATCTTCTCAGTACTAACTAAGTGTTTAGCGTACCGAGACAGCCTTGAGAACTGCGCTTCATATTCAGCCACCGACAAAGATCGTTGCTTAAGTGCGGCGAATTCAGCGGCTTTCTTCTCTTGAACTCGATCTCAGAAATATTTATTGTTGAAATGTTCAACAAACTCCTCCCAAGTAACTTGTCCTTGATCTAATGTGGCTTCTACCGACTCCCACCAGCATCGGACGTCTCTTTCTAGTTGAAATGTGGCTAACAGGACCTTCTCTTGGTCCGAACATTGCATGACTCTAAAAACACGTTCCGTCTCTCGGATCCAGTGCTCGGCATCATCTGGATCAGTGGATCCCATGAACTTAGGGAGGTTCATGTTCTTGAAGCTTTGGTGGAGATTTCCTGCTCCACGATGTGCACCTCCTTGTGCCACTTGTTGAAGTGCCTGGGTCATGCCTTGAAGAGTGCGTTGCATGTTGCGCCATTGAGCACGTTCGGCAGCCATTGTCCTACAATTACGATAGCTATATTAGTATGTGATTGCGTTAAAAGGCTTTTAATTCTATGTTGACTTTAACCCTTGGTTCTACCCAATCTCACTGGTTAGAGGTTCAGACTTATCCTTGGACTTGGGTTTCTTAGGAATTGAATACCCTAGGCTCTGATACCACAAAAACTGTCACGCCCCGAGCGCGGAAGATACCCGGAGACGCGTGACGAGTTTATATCGATCATGTCAATCAGAGTATTAGTGTATTCGACACCAAATCAGAGATACGCAAGAGTAAAGATAACCCAATCCTTTTATTCCTTCACAAAAGTATTTCTATTACAATCTCTTGAAAATGCTAAACTTAATAAAAAGAAAAGTACAAAATTGACTCAAGAAAATATAGAAAAGACAAGACTAGTTGACGCTTTGAGAAGCTCTAATCTCTTTCACTCTTGACCTTCCATGTCCGATTGAGTCTCGTCGTCGGACTTACCTGAAAAGTAGGGAAACACTGAGTGAGCGAACGCTCAGTAGGAAATTATATCTCAAGAACTAGCAATGGGTTTAAGTAATTACATTTCCCATGAATGCACTATGGTTATGCATGCTTGCGTAAAACGACAAGATAGAGAGTATAAAATGAACTATTCAGGAACTTTCAAGAATTTGTATCAAATAGATGTCAAGACGTTCAAGCGAGTATATTCATCATGTCATGTTGAAAGTTTGACTATCACTTTTCAAGTAAGCAAGTATATAAATACCCTTTATCGGGTCACGTAAGTCATGTCATGTCAAGTACGAGTCAAGTACAAGAATTGTGGATTGTCCAATCAAGCTAGTCATGCACTTCGGTACAATGCCATACCGTGATCATTACAACTCCCATGGGCACTAGTACTTTCGGGTGCTCCTCCCAGGACCAGATCGGGCCCTATATACGCAGGCATTGATCATGTATTTTGACATCCACTTTATGTATAGCCAATATGGAATTTTCAAGGAAAAGCTTGGGAAATTCAAGATAGAGTAGAGTTCAAAAATTGAACTTGATGTATAAGGACGATAATAACGATATACTCACGAATATCGATAAAAACTGGGTGGAGTTGGTTCCCCTAATTGGGTACCATGACAATTAAGTGTCCATATAATAGATGGTCATGTCATTTGATATAGAATTGAGGTCCACAAGAACAGCATAATAATGGCATGATTTCCACATCCCATTAAGAATATTCTCATGATATCCATATAGCACATCATGAGGGCCGGTATACCATATTTTTATAGTGACATGGCAAAATAGTGTAAAGGGTTTTTTTATGGTACAACCTGCTCAGTCGGCCTTAAGGGAATCCAAGGCTACGAGGAGACTTACGGAGGTCCCAATGACTAACTTGCCAGTCCAAAGGAACGGAATGTCCAATGGAGAGCTTGTATGTCACCGAGAGTTGAGGGGTAATCGATAAAACATCGTAGAACATGGGACTATATTCACGGAATGGAAATATAGTGCCGATATATACATATATATTTATATAAAACCCTCGGTTAACAGTAAACAGTATAAAATAATGACACAGAAAATTAGCGACTTAACATAAGTCATTATTTAATAAATTAACGCCCTGCAAGGGGTCGTTTATTTTCAATTTGACGACTTAGGAGCGGTCGTCCATTATAAATTTCTATTTTGCTGAAATTTTCTAAATTCTGGATTTTTGATAAAAACGCGCCTTAGCCAGGGGCGTTATTTCACCAAGAAACGACTTGCACGGTGTCGTTATATATTTTTTTTCTTTTTAGAATTTTAATAGCTTTCTGGTAATCTTAGGGAAATAACGACTTGTTCTAAGTCTTTAATTAAAAATAACGCCCTTGCGTGGGGCGTTACTTTCATAAAAGACGACCCACTGGAGGTCGTTAACTCATTCTTTTCCAGGATTTATCATGAACAGTGGTAATTTCCAAGATAATAATTTTTCAGGAAACAATTACATGGTCAGGACAATTGAAAAAATATCAGGATTCGAGATATATTATTATGTATTAGATTTAACCAAAGCTTTCATAGATATAAAATTTTAAACGTGCGTATTTATTAATTTCTTGAAATTGACGACTCTTAGGTCAGTCGTCAGAACTTTAATTAGCGCCCTATAGAGGGTCGCTACTTACAAAATTTCTCAGAAAACTATGAAAACGCAGAGAATCTATATGCATGTATTAACAGATGACATTATCGTAATTATTATGCTAGTTTCGGCTACAATTCTTGAGAAAACCTACCTGATGATGATCTGGGTGAAGGAACGTGAAGAAAGTTGAAGAGAAAACGGTACTCTGTTCTGAACAGAGTCTTCTGGGAAAACGATGTTGATGAAGAACCCACGTTCTTCAGCTAGACAAGAGAGTTACTACTTGCTGCAGGCAACCTACAGAAGAAGAAGATGAAGAACATTAATATTCTCCATATCCATAACCGAAGGTAGAGGAAAAAGAACAAACCTGTTCTTCACGAGACAGCAATAGAACGGTTCGCCAAAAATAGCGAACAGGTTCAATTAGAAAGGTATTTATAGGATTTTTGAAATCCCAATGGAGTTAGAATTTGATTAGAACTCTAGTTTCCTTGATAGAGTCCTTACCATAATCAATCGAACACGTAGCAATCCTAAAACTTACCCTGGATAGTCTCCTGGTTCGAATGGAACACAAATGCAATTAACGCCTTAGGTTAGGGCGTTAATTCTAATTGACGTCTTGACCTATGCCGTTTCTTTTACAATTCGCGCCCAAGAAGAGGGCGTTTCTTTCTCTTTTCTTTTATTCGTTTTGGACGTTTTGAAATTTGACGACCTTTGGTAGAGGCGTCACTTTTTGAATTAACGCCTCAGGTGAAGGCGTTTCTTATTTAAATCGCGCCTTGTTGAGAGGCGTTATTTACATTTGACTTATTATTTATTCATTTTGGTTCTTATTACTTACTTACTTTTTCTTGAAACCTTCCTTTTATTTTACCAGGGTTGCTACACAGGCATACCTGCAAGCACAATCAGGGAGAAAATTTTGGAACCCAAAAGTGTTTGGGCTCCGAAACATATGAAGAGCAATTTAAACAAGACAGTAAACTCTTGGGAATCCACATTTGTTTAAGCATGGTTGACTTGATGGATTTCCCAACATTCTTTTCATTGTTTCTTTTCTTCTCAGCACCAACAGAATTAGCCTTCTTTTTCTGGTGCTGTGTCCTGGCACTATTGTTGTTAGCAACTTTGCTATTTTTGTGCCAGTGCCTAGGCCAATAAGTATTCAGAAAATGGTGGCCATAATTGGTCCTAGACTGACCAAAGAAAGATTGTCTACTAAGAGCCCATGTCCTAGACTGACCAACCCAATTTCTAACATGAGATCTATAAGATTGAGTGGGAAAAGACTAATACATAGACCTCCCTTGAACTTTATTCCATCCAGACCTATAGGATTGTTATGGTTATCTATAATGGTAGGTCTGGACACTGGGTCGGTAGAACTAGCTCAGTTGACCTCTGACTGAATTCTGTCTCCCTTGCACCTTTGACCCACCTGGCTTGTGCATATATGTATATTGAGTCTTCTCCTTGGCTGCTGGTGGTGGTGGAGACTTGGTAGCCTTGCTCTGGGGTTTGGGTGTGCAAGTAGACTGACCCCTGACCTGAGACTTACTCTTAGGTGTAGGGCAGGATGTGCTAGGCTCACCAACCTTCTGCTTACCTTTGTCCATAGCACTGGACATTTTGAAATTAACAACGTTAGCATCAGAATTTTCATTATTCATTTTGATAAGGGGTCTCTTCTCCTTTTCTGCTACAAATGAAATTGTCTTGACATTAAAACTTTTCTTAGCAGTAGGATTATACCCGAGACCCTCCTTCCTGAAATTGACATTTGACCCCAACAAAGCATTCAGATTATCAGATCCTTGGGTCATATTCTCAATTATTTTCACTTTGTCGGCATTTCCTTTTTCTAGCTGTTCGATTGAATTCTTTAATTCATTATTGACACCTAAGACAGCTTTATACTTTTCATCAACAATCTTCATTTCATTTTCATATTTTTGCAATGTCAGTTTCAAATCATCAATAACATCTTTCAGCATTTCATTTTCTTTTCTACATTCAATCAAAGCATGCTTTAAATCATCGAATTCAGAACATGAATTTTTTAACCTATCATTTTCTGACTGTAAACAGGCAAGTTTATCAGACATTGTCTTATCATTCAAAAGAGAGTTAACCTTCTTCTTCAAATACATGTTCTCTCTCCTAATATCATCTACTTTGTCTAACAAATCTCCGTAGGCATCTTGCCAATCAGAAATGGTATAATGCTCAAAGGGAGATGATACCTCATCGGAGTCTTCTCCTTTTTCTTCATCATCTTTTGCCATCAGGCAGATAGACTTTTCTTCGCCCTCGCTCTCAGATGTGCAGCTGAATGTGCCCTCGTCCTCGTCGCTCATGTGCTCACCATCGCCTTTCCTTTGGGAGCTTTCTTCTTTGACTTCTCTTTCAGCTTCTGGAGCTCGGGACAATCTGCCTTCATATGGCCGGTCTTCCTGCAGTGGTAGCAAACATTAGTGTCAACTTTCTTGGCAGGGTTAGATCTATACCTTGTTTACCTCCTGCCGCCACCAAACTGCCTTCGGCCGAAGTTTCTTCCCTCCTTTCTCAGAAATCGCCTAAATTCTCTGGTCAGCATGGCCAGTTGGTCTCCATCAATTTCTGACCCAGAGGGGCTTTCCTCGCTTGATGATCCACTGTGGTTGGATCTGCTCGATCTGCTGAAGCTGGCCTTCAGAGCAATAGGCTTCTTCTTCTTCTCTAGCTCCTCGGTCTTGGGAAGATTCATCTCGTAGGTCATTAGTGAACCGATGAGCTCGTCGACTTTCATATTCTGCAGATCCTTTGACTCCTCAACAACTGTAGCTTTTGTATACCATACTGGAGTCAGGGATCGAAGGATCTTCCTCACAATTTCATAATCCGAATAATTCTTTCCCAGACTCTGAGACCGTTGGTAATGATCACGAGGCACGCATACATTTCGGTGATGGTCTCACTGGGCTTCATTCGAAAAGCTTCATACTCTGAGACCAGCAAATTCGCCTTGGTCTCCCTTACTTGAGAGGTTCCCTCGTAGATGACCTCCAACTTATCTCACATCTCCTTTGCAGTGGTGCATGATGAAACCCGGGAGAACTCGGTGGGATGGAGTGCGCACTGAATAGCATTGATTGCACTCCAATTGAGGGTAGATCTCCTGATCTCCTCTCTTGTCCAAACTTCCTCGTTCTCATGAAGCTCGAACGGACATTTACTGACTACTTTCCAGATCTCATAATCTTTCGCCCTCAGAAATACTTGCATACGATTCTTCCAGTATGCATAGTTGGATCCATCGAAGTATGGGGGCTTGGCAGTGGAGTGTCCCTCAGCTGTCATCCCTTTAGCATCCATGGCCGTTGACTCTTAAGGACGTTGATCCATGCAGAAGAGTTAGGCTCTGATACCAAGTGATAGAGTAGATGGACGCTCTGATGCCTATAGATGGAGTATCTATAGATGATCTAGAGGGGGGTGAATAGATCGGTCACCCACTAAAATTTACTACAGCAGAAACAGTTGCGAAAAATAATCAAACTGCTGTAGGACGATCGGAAGGCACTCGATCACAACTAGAATGAAACAGATCAACCAGATTATCTCTTCACGCGATCCTAAGCAATCATCTATTGAGCGATGAACAAATATAAAGGACAAAAGCAAACCACAAACAATCGCACAGGGGACGGAGGATTTTTAAGGTGGTTCGATCTCAAACCCGAGATCTACGTCCACCCCACACTCAAACTAGAGTGTGGCTTAACTGCTGATACACAGCTTCCGCTGATCCACAGCTTCAGGGTACAAACCCTACAAACCGTTGGGCCTTACAGCTTATGCCGACCAGAGGAGTCCTCCTCTGCAACCGCTGGAGCTTACAGCTTTACCCGTCCAGAGGATACCACACCTCTGCCCACTGAGCGTCACAGCTTGCTCTGCTGACAAACAGCTTGAAAACGAGTTTCTAAAAACGAAAACGAAAACAAGCGAAGAAACAAAGAAACCCACAAAGGGAATGTAGCTCAACACTGAGCGAATTCAGCTCCGGTTCTGAACCTAGAGACTGAAGAACAATCTTTCTCTCTCAATTCTCTCAAGACACTTCTCTCAGAGCTCTCCTTCTTTTCTGCTCTCTCTGTCTTCCTTTTTCTCTCTGGATCGTTTAAGCGCTAGCTCTCTCTGCTTCAACTTTTCTGGCACGATCGATCTTCTCTCGAAGGAGGAGCTTCTTACTTATAGTAACAGCAGAGAGGTAGGGCGTGTGTTCTCCACGATTCGCGCCCAAACACCTTGATCACGTGGCAACATCCCAATTTACTGCTTTACACGTGTCGCGATCCTGGCACCTCCTCCAATCTTGGATCACGTGCCATTCTTAGTCTTCACGAAAAGGCATCTGTCAAGACATTAGATATAAAGTCATTTTCAGACAGTTATACGAGATGTTAAGAAATTGCACGGAGTATTTATTCTGACATAGCTGAAGTGCACCGACTCATTGTGGTGTTCACACACACATGCACAGACTCAACATTCATAGACAAGCAGATGCACAGACTTGATATCAGCACAAAGCCTAAGGATGTTCTGACTATGTATATGCAATGTGCACGTGTTTGCACAGACCTGATCAACTCGTGAGTGGCCTTGCTTAGACTACGACAATGCGAAGATAACAGTTGCACAAACTTAATGTGCTCGGTGCAAGTATTGCACCGACTCGATGACATGCCACTATAGGCGTTGCACTGACTTAGCCATGTGTAGTGGCAGCCAATGCACCGACTAGCTCAGAAGGAATGCACATACTCGATATGCATGGTGCAGATATTGCACCGACTCGAATGCGTGCAACGAATACACCGACTTAGAAACTCATGTGCACAAGACGAGCATGAGACAAAAGATGCACTGATGCGAGAGTTGCACCGACCGTGCTTGTGCTAGACGAACAAATTGCACCGCCTGCTACGGAGTAGCACATGCGATGAACTGCATGAGACGGAAACTAGCACGGACCCTGGTATGTGCATGAAACGCAAGATGAGACGCGAGATGAGACGGACACATGCACAGACCTAGGCCTTATGAGACACAGTATAAGACGGACACAGAATGTGCACCGACTTGTGTCTGCCTAATGCAAAGATGCACTGACTTGCAAGACTTGAACTTCACCCATATGCACAGACTCTGCTCGGACTTAGTTGCGAGCTATAGCTAAGGATGCACAGACTCAATGCCGACTAGACAAAAGTTGCACCGAGTCAATCTAATGCACGGACTAAATGTAATGTGCAGACAACATTTAGATGAGCATCTGACAAATAGACAATGTCAAACAATAATGTTGCCAATCATCAAAACAAGATTTACAACAAAGATGGTAGACCAAATTGGGGAAGACAAAATTGTACAAGTAGTCACTGATAATGAAGCCAGTTATAAGACTGCAGGGAAGAAGTTGATGCAGAAGCGCAGGCATTTATATTGGCTCCCATGTGCAGCACATTGTCTGGATTTGATACTTGAAGACATTGGAAAAGAAAATAATGTGAAGAAGACAATTGAGAGGGCACAAAAATTCACCCAGTATATTTATGGTCACCTTAGGATATTGAACATATTCAAGGAGCATGTAAGTGGGGGGTGAGATATCATCCGTGTAGGGCCAACCAGATTTGCTTCAAATTTCATTTCTTTGGAGCTTTTGCATAGGTTTAAGAATGAGCTCAATTCTTTCTATTTTATCCTTACAGCTAACATCCGTATTTGCTTCGAATTTCATTTCTTTGGAGTCTTTGCACATGCATAAGAATGAGCTGAAAACTTTCATATACCACAATGCCCTACGGGAATACATAGACAAATCTAATGTTGATGCTCAGATAGATTATTTGGATGTCTGCCACATCGTGGAAGATAACAAATTCTGGGCTAGGGTCACACGGTACATGAAAGTAGTCGCACCCCTTGTGAAGGTCCTAAGAATGGTGAATGGCGATGAGAAGAATGATATGGGATATCTATACGAGACCATAGACCGTGCCAAATTAGAGTTGCAGGATTCCCTTCCCAGAGAATATGCAAAGTGGTGGAAAATTATTGACCATAGATGAGACAACACATTACACCACGACTTGTATGCAGCTGGTGAGTGATTAATTGTATTGATACATTATTCTTTAGGGGCGAGTTTGACTACAGGTTAGAGTAACACGGTTAGGATAAGCACATGTAGGGTACCATGGGAGTTAGCTTGCTCTACTTTGATAACTGCCACTTACTCTTGCTAGGTTAAAACCGAGTAGGTCGACCATATATCCAAATTCACTGAACAGCTCTGCACCGGACCTATCCCTGGGACCTGGGCATAGGTCTACCTATATCCCTGGGACCTGGCCATAGGTCGACCTATGGCCAAGTCCCAGGGATAGGTATCCTTGGATATAGGTCGACCTCAAGTGACTCATTCCGTCTCTTAATTTGAGCAAGTCACCCGCCCAGAGATATCTCATCCCTGTCGACTTTAATCGTTTATCAAACTCGCCCTATGTTATTTTATATCTAACATTTAGTTAACTATACACAAATGCAGGTTATTTCCTCAACCCTCAATTTATGTACAATGTCAATGCACATGTTGATTGCGAGGTGCTCCAAGGCACTTTAAAAGTCATTGGTCGTTTATCGAGGACACCAGAAAAGAGACTTTCGGCCGAAGTAGAGGTTGACCTTTATTGATTTTATCAATAAGACGTATAGAATTTACTTAAGTCATTATGTTAATCTATTACTTTATCTTTGTAGATGAACTATTATAGAATGAGGACTGGGACATATTCTGACTCCCAATTGCAATACGTTGTGGGAAGAGTGGGCCCAGGTATATTTTATTTCTATGCTTTCTTAACCTCAATATGTATTAGTACATCTTACATTTATTTGTTTATGGTTGGTAGAACAAGTGACTGGTGGATAATGGTGAACAACCGAGATGTGGACAGTAATGTACTGGCTTTCATTGCAATTAGGGTGCTCAGTCAAACAACATCGGCAAACCAATGTGAAAGAAATGGGAGCACGTTCAACCTTATACACTCAAAGGTTCGCAATCAGCTAAAGGTTGGACTATTAGAAAAACCGGTTTACTGCCACTACAATATGAGACTGAGAATAAAAAACATGAAGTTAAGATAACCGCTGAGGGACAAACGCGTCGCAGAGGATGCAACTCCAGAAATTGATGTGAACGCTTTATTTGATGATGACAATCCCTTGCAGTCTTGGGTGGAGACACGAGAGCAAGTTGATGAGCCCATTTTTGATGTTGATGATAAAACATGGGCAGAGGGCATACTAGATGAAGATGAGCCAAGAGATCCAGAATTCAAAAGAGCAACAAAGAGGGCCAGAGAGACTCATGCACACGGCGCACCAGAGAAGGGACCCAACTTTGTTTGTTCATGACACTGAGGAGCAGCCTGAGTTTGAGCCAGCTAGACACTCAGAATCAGATAATAGGCCAGTCACTCCTAGAATGGTCAAGTCACCCTCATCCTAAGAAGAAGTACATCAGTGCATGAGCTAACTGAGAGGACTAGTGTTGCTGCTCGAGAGGACCCGACAATTGAGCAGTTGAAGCAGATTTATGTGAGGCACACGCCAAGGGGAAAATGACTCATGTCAAAGATGATTGAAAAAATCACACCAAAATAGAAAAAAGCATCCCCAAAGGTTAAAAGGCGACTGATTTCTTATGGTTCTGATGATGATGATGATGATGATGATGATCATCCCAATGCAGCTGCAGGTGCTACTACTGGCGGTGGCACATATGGTGCTCCTTCCTCCTTCCACGCAGACACAGGCAGAGGATACAGTCATAGTGAGCGAGGATATGATTCACAGAGCCAATATGGACATCCATTAGGTTATAGAGGTGGCCAACAGGAAGCAGCCATTTATGGGTGGGGTCATCAACCAGAATTTCAGTTCCATTCTTCCTCTTCTCATCCTCAAAATTCTTATGCTGATTTTGGATTCCAATCAAGCCAACAACCTTACACTCTAAGAGGGATCCAAAGAGGGATGTAGGACTTGGCTACCTCATTGTTTGGTTATAGTGAATATACAGAATACATGCAACCTTTTTATGGGACTCCACATCAAAAGCCAGACGAAGAGGGAGAAGGTTCTTCTAATTATTATCCATATTAGTGATCATCATTTAGGTAATGATCATTTAATTTCTGTAATATTTACTGTGTCTAATTAGGTTTATTATATTGTTTGAACCTACTACATGCTTAATATGTACTCAAGAATATTAGTTTAACATGTTCAATGCCTACTTCATGTTTATTGCACTTAATCCAATTTATTTACAGTCAAATGCATGTCTAATGAATTTTCTGATTTTTATGTGATTATTTATATTTTTCCTATTTGTTTATGATTTTTTAGATTTATTTTCATTTTTTTTGAACCTTTTCACTGGGTTTCGGCCGATTTCGGCCAAAACCGAGTCGTTTCGGTTTCGGACTCGGCCAAAACCGAGTCCGAAACCGACACTGCCATCCTTGAGGTGGAGAGAAGAGAGAGGAGGGTGGCGCTGGTTGTGGAGGGAAAGTAGGAAGAGAGGTGAAGGATGGGTGCGCTAGAGAGAGTTGGTTTAAGGAGGGAAGAGAGAGAGGGAGAGTGATGCGCAAGAGAGTAAGTGAGAAAGCTCGCAAGGGGTAAAAAAACTCACAAAATCTAAACTAAAAATTCTCTTTAATTCAACCAGAAGATCGAAGTGAGCGCCCCCCTTTGGCCTCCTTATATAGTGGAGCCAAGGGTGTACAAAAGACTCAAATGCCCTGGCTAATTTCTCAATACTACCATGCAGCCCGGAGAGGTGACTATAGGAAGGGGGTGACTCTAAGAACTCGTTGACTCACCTACATGCCTGAATATTGACTTAAATAAAGAAAAAATACATAAACTCTATGAAGAGAAATGCCAAATAAAAGAAGAAGTACCAGTAACCATCAATCCACAAATGTTGGAGCCGCTCGGGATTGTCCCAGAGAGTCGTCGTCCTGGTCGTGGCGTGGAGGGTCGCCGGTGTCCCCACCAAACAAAGCCTATCTCATGGTCATCAAAGAAGCAACAAACAATCGCTCTATCTTCAACCGAAGCCGAATATATATCTGCTACAAATGCCACATGCGAAGCTGTCTGGCAAAAAAGAATATTATCACAGCTTCAGCAAAATCAAGAAAAATCAACTACTATACTTTGTGACAATATGTCAGCCATTGCTATGACGAAAAATTCAGTCTTTCACGCACGGACGAAGCACATCAGGCTGCATCATCACTATATACGATATTTGGTCGAGAAAGAAGAAATCATTATGAAGTTTATAAAGTCAGATGAGCAAATCGCTGACATCTTCACGAAGTCCTTGACTATCAACAAGTTTATTTACTTTAGAAGTTACATGCACATTACAAATTAAGAGGGGGTGTTAAAAATAATTTGTAATGTGTAGAGTTTGAAGGAGAAATCTAGAACAATAAAAAATAGTTTAGTAGCACCTAGAAGATGAAAAGTCGGTTGAGAACCTCGTAGAATGGCGATAAAAAAGGAGGAGTCTAGAGCCATCTTCAAAGTTCTTCTCCACCGACATTTATGCCTATAAAAAGGGTAAAGTGGTGCTTGGGAGGAGTGCGAAGAAGTGAGCCAAAAACCTTTCCACTCCCATTCTCCCTCACGTAAAGGCCTTCCATCCTCTTTTTCTTTCAAAGAGCATTGAATGCTTATCTCTTCTTGTGAACCCTTTATATTATGTATTGACCTCCTCTTTACCTTGTAAGAGATATTATTACAATTATATCCATTCTTCAATAAAAGTTCTATCTTTTGCATCCTTGTGCCCATTTCACTTCCATCTGCTCCAACAGAGGAGGGGTTGTTGTTGTGGTGGTGGGGGCAGTGGTGGGAGTAGGTGTGGGCGATCATGAAGGGGTGGCATCCAGTGAATGAAGGAGGTGGCGGGACGGCTGGCAGCGCCGGTGGTGGTGGTGGTGGCGTGGTACGCGATGCAAGTAATATTGATGATGGTGGTGGGGCACGTGGGGGAGCTCGCCAGCGCCACCATCACCACCTCCATTTGCAGTGTCACACTCGAGGAAGAGAGGAAGGAGAAGAGGGAGAGGCGATGGGGAAGAGAGCATACTTGAATCACTACACGCACGAGAGAACAGGCGCATACGATGTCTAAGGGGAAAAAGGTGTGGGTTGTTTTTAATGTGGAGAAAGTTACAAAGGATGTAATCTCATCCAAAAAAACAAAAGAGAGACCCTACTAAACGTGAGTGGGAATTTTATTCTTAAATTTTATTTTGGAAGAATAGAGAGCAAAAAATGCAACCAAACACCCTACTAAAAAACTGACTTTTGCCATAAACGTGTTCATAAAAGATCATAATCAGTAAGCCTAAACAAAATATGGCATTTATAAGTGATATATATAGCATTCAGAAACATAAAAGAAAGAAAATTAAGAAATTAAAAGCAGTCCTGGAAGCCAAAGTTATCTTACATTTTTTGTGCAACTGGCATCAGAAGAGAAATGTTGTCGGATACTTCAGATCTAGTCAGAGGCAGAAGGAACATGACCTGAAAATTTTGATGAAGCAAGAAAAGGAAGGGAAGAAGTTTTAACATCATAAAAACATAGTTTCTGAGAGTCTCCAAATAAAATACCAAATGTGAAACAAGAAATCACCCAATTGCCAGCGAGACGGTGGCACAAACCAGAAAAGATACTGGTTGAAACAACAAAGTACAGAATAAGGGGAAAAATGAATGAAACTAGTTGATTCAATAAAAGACTGCTAAAGTATAAGAAGAAAAAATGAACTGTATTGCAGCAAGGCCTGGCTTTAGAAGGAACTTTTCTGCCATATGACAACAGGTTTACGTGAACCATGAGACATTCAGGCTAACTTGGCATTTCGACGCCATTTCATAGAAATTCTCAGATGTTTTCATAAGAGATGAAGACAAACGAGTTAACATCCGTGCATCTTCCTCTCCAATTTGAGTAACTTTCACTGACTAGCATCCTTGCAGATAGATTAATATAGAAGGAAAACACTAACATTAACAAAGAAATGGAACAATTTTCTTAAAAAACTCATTATTCCATGACAGTGGCATGCTGAGTCATATCAGAAGTTCACACTCCACCTGCCAATATCCATAAATGTCTACAGTGATCGTTGTTTTTACTTTTAATCTGTTTATTGACTTAATGGGACTCTTTAATAGTTTCATATGAAATTTTTATTTCTCTGGCCTCTCATGCATTGAGTAGGATGTATTTGACATCATTGTGACCCTTTGAGCCCAGTGGTTACTGTAATAAGCGGACTATGTCATAAACACTTCTCATCCTCAACATACAACTCATACTTTTAGTTTTAGACACCAGATGTGAGGCAGCACATTAAACTATAGCACCGACTAAAAGACACTACACTGGTCCCCACCATCTTTTAATAGATATAGAAGTGAAAATGTCGCAGAATAGGGCATGTTTTCAATTTTTCACACCTGAAAACCATATCCAATTAATTGAAGCTTTTCACAGGAAAAGGAAAAACTGAAACAATGAAGACTGGCCATGATTATTTGACAGGCGGAGATTCAAAAACCCCATGCTTTTCCAGTAAAAGAACTGGAGTCTGATAGAGATACTCCCTTGACATTTTAGATTAATGTGAAGTTTTTACAAAGTCACCTATAAGCAAGAGGCAGAGAGTCCCCTTCCAAGCTAAGTTTAGTATCATACATCTTTTGCAGTAGATGAGTAAGCTTTCTGACATCTAGTTGACAAAAATGGATAAGTAAAATGAAAAGATGCCATGGGAGCTAAGTATGTCTTCATAAGCGAGGATTATTAAAAACAATGCGCATGTAAAAGTATAGGCCTGGTTTGAGCGGTGAAGAGGAGATGATAACATGCTATTCAGCATCCCCTGAATTATAATTCTGCCAACTTTATTCCAATCTGTGTTTGGAAGCCAGTTTCCCTATTCATGATGTACTAAATAGTATATTTTACATTTCTTTCGGTATGGTGGGAGAAGAAAAAAGGGAGCAGTGGGGATGGGATCAGTGTAAGAATTGCACCTTACTCAAGGTGGATGACCCTTTCCTCTTTCATGATTTGCTCCTTATTTTAGTGAAATTGCATTTCAAGCCTGAATTACAATTGTGTAGGACCGGTGAATCAGTTGCTCCTAAATCAGCCAAATTATTCAGGAGATGTTGTGCTACCAACCGGGCCTTGGATACACAGATGAAGCATGTAGATAATATCTTCCACGGTGGAATATTATATAAAAAAATGCATCACAGACATGGAGTTGCCTTTTTCAATCCGGAAACATAATTAGATGATACAAAGACAAGCTTTCACTGTCAGAACCAGGGCAAAGGACTTTTACTCTTTACCATCATGTTTATGAATGGCAACAATCATCAAAAATGGGTTCACCCATTTGAACTACGTGCTATTAATTAAAGCAATGGACTTCTAAACCAAGAAGCCATCCATGAACAACCCAATCCGTCCTAGTTCTTGAAACTTTATGGTCAATGCACCAAACAATTTGTAATTCATAGGACGGGATAGGCGAATATATGTTACACAGTTATTTTGTGATACATCATACAAAAAAGAAAAAATAACCAAGATATATGCAAAAAAATTTAACCATAAACTAACAAGGACTCCTAAACTCCGTTGAACTGAGAAGAAAACGTCCAGCAACCCATCAACAGAACAAAGCCGTGGAATAAATACCAACCGCTCACTAAGTGATAACAGACCTACAGATGTGCGCAGGTCTGCAGAATTTGCTGGGTTGCAGGCTGTTGAACAGCATCCTCTGCAGAGTCCTTCTTCAAGTTCAACTAGGACTCTTGGCTCCGAATAATGGTTGGCGTTGTGTGGACTCTGTAATAGATAATCTTGTATACTCCTGTACTCTTGCTAGGACTCTGCTAGAAGAGAGTCCTGCAGGTCCCAAATTGTTGTAACCTCTACATCGTATATATGACACAAAGCTCCCACAATTGTGGTGAGAGAGAGTGCATTCGTTTTGTGTTCCTGTCTGTGGCTATTGCATTGGTTTCTTCATGGTATTGGAGCCATTCGGCTAATCGCCCTCCTTTCCTGCCTCCTGCGCACTCTCCTTTGCTGTCCGTGAACAGAGCATTCTGCCCTCCCACCCTGCGCAATGGCCCATCCTGGTGACTCCCCGTCCGCGTCCGCTGGGCAATCTGCTACTGCTGCACCTGCAGTCACTTCGGAACCTCTGTCCTCCCTTGCCTTCCCCACGCCAGATTCGGCTATGCCTCCCTCAAATGTCCCCCATTATCTTCCTCTTAAACTCACCTCTGATAATTTTTTGCTCTGGCATGGACAGTTTCTGCCTCTTCTACGAAGCTATGACTATCTTGGCATTGTTGATAGCTCCGATCCATGCCCACCGCCCACTCTCCCACCGGCCAACCCAGAGGACACCTCACGCTCCAATCTGGTGTATACAGTGTGGGTGAAGAAAGACCAACTGCTTCTCAGCTGGTTTATTGCCTCCATCACAGAATCTGTGCTCCCTCTAGTTATTGGTCTTCCCACCTCAAAGGCGGTCTGGGATTCCCTCTCCCACGCCTTCGCCTCTCACTCGTGGGCACGTGCTCTTCAACTTCAAACCCAGCTTCACACCATCCGGCACGGGTCCTCTTGTGTCACAAATATTTCCAGTGAGTCAAGGCCATAGCAGACGCCCTTGCTGCCATAGGTGATCCGCTATTGACTCAGGCCATCACTATGCACATTCTCTCCGGTCTGGGTCCATCCTATGACTCTTTTATTCCATCTATTACCACCCGTCTTGATTCCTTCACACTCGAAGAGCTCCTCGGCATGCTCATCTCACATGAGGTATGGCTCAATCACCACGCTTCCTCCTCCTCCGCGGACATGCCTTTTCCCTCCGCCAACACCGCCACCGCTGTTCGCTACTCACCCACCCTTCAACCTCCACATGCACAGCCATCACCCGTAGGCCGTAGCCGTGGTGGCCAGGGCCGTTCTCGTGGGCTGGTGGGGACACCGGGTCCACTACTGGGCCCACTACTCGGAGCCAACGCCGCACTGCCCTGACACCGAGCTTATGGCTCGGAGATCTCGGAGATCCTTCCTGAAGACTCGGCTTACGGCTACGATAGTGTATTACATATTGCGTATATGTATTTGTGTGTGTATGTATACATGTATTCCTACATGTATTTTTTTTTCCGTTCGTCTTATTAGGCTAAGTCATGGTCAATAAACATGTGTGTTTTGTGTATTTTATTTGGTTAAAATCCCAAGTCAAGAGTTAGGTAGGTAAGTTTGTTTTATTAGGCTAAGGACATATGTGCTATTTGTCAAGTTTGAAAGGTGTATGTGTAATGGGCCTTTCCTATATAAGGAGGCCAATGCTTGTTACGTATGATATGAATGAAAGATTGAATATGAATGAAAGATTGAATGAGTTGATGTTTTGTGTAAGAGATTTCCCCTCTTGCCTTCCCCTTCTCTCTCTTCTCTTTTGTGAGGATTGAGCGTCGCCCGGTGTGAGACCGTCCGGCGTGAGGCCGAGCTGTGTGAGATAGCAGTTATCCGTTCCCGTCCTGTTCGCGTCCCGGAGTGCCGTCGATCCATTCCCACATCGCCGCCGCGTCAAATTGGTATCAGAGCCCAACACGGCGCCTCCGTCCACCCCGACGTTCCCGACGTCTCTCTCTTTCTCTCTCTAGGTTGTTAGAGTGAAAAAAAAGGGAAGAAAGAAAGAAAAGAGTTATTGAGTTCTGTTGGGTGAAAAAAAAATATAGAAAAAACAAATTTTCCTCCCTCTTTCTATTTCTTTGTTTCTCTTTCTCTCTCTCTCTATTTCGGTCTCGGTATCCCTCTCTCTCTCTCTCGTTCAGAGCACAGCAGAAAGGAGGAAAAAAAAGGGAAAAAAAAGAGAGAAAAGAAGACAGAGAAGCGGATGAGAGAGAAAAGGTAAAAAAAAAAAAAGATTTTCCCTCTTTCGCGGCACGGGCATCGTCGCCCGTGCCCGATTTCAAAACGGCAGCGGCCGCAACGGCCGCTTGCGAAGCCGCCGCGCTCCGCCCCGCACCACCTGCGCGCCCGGCCCTGCGACCGGCCCCGTGCCCGCCTGCGCGCCCGCCTGCACCCGAGCGCGCCCGAGCACACGCCCGCCCGCGCCCGAGCGCGCCCCCAACCGCAACCGAGCGCGCCCCCGCCTGCGCGCCCTGCGGCCGTCCGGCACGCGCCCCTGCACGCCCGGCCCCGGCCGCACCGCGCCCGCCCGGCACGAGGCCAGCGCCCCACGTCCCTGCGCGCCCCTGGCCAGCGCCCCGCGCCCGCCCGGCCGTCGCCCGCGCCCCGTCCCTGCGCACCCATGGCCAGCACCCCCGCCCCGCGCCCCTGCGTTCTCTGGCGCCCACCGGCTCCCCACCTGCCCGGCCGACAGCCCGCGTGGACCGCCGGCTCTTCTTGACCCCGCGTGAAGCACGCAAGGTTTGAAACAGAGAAAAAAAAAAGTCAAGAAAAGGAGGTTGAAAGTTCGAGAAAGTGTTAAATATATATATTATATATATAGGATATATATAGTATTATATATATCTTTATATATATATCTATATATATTATTCGATTAAAAAAAGAGAGAGTTTAAAAAAATTGAAAAAAAAGAGAGGTGTTAAATATATATAATATATATTTGGGATATATATAATCTTATAGATATTTAGATATTTGTATATATATATACCTATATATGTCATTTAAATAATTTATCAAGTGTGGAATCTGAAGTCCACAACTCCGGCTCGACCAACGGCTGAGTCATCCGGTCGTCGACAGACGCTCCGCACTTTAGGGGTGAGAGTGCCCGTAAGTCTCCCTGCGCGGAGAAAATTTGTGATTTGTTCCCCTGCCCGGGAAATTTTGAGTGGTCTGTAATAACTCAATCCTCCCTGCGTGGAGTGAATTCTTTGTAACCGCTCAAGCTTCGTCGACGCCGTGCGGGCACGCACGTCCCCACTCGCCCTCGTCTCCGGTCGGAGCTAGACTTTTCAGTCAGCTAGGTACGTGCTCTCCTCACTTGCTCATTTAGTATCTTTTCAATTGCCGCGCGAAGTGAGAGAGTGCCCGATCCATGCAGCCAGTCTCCTGAGTGCATCGCTGTGAGCGGAAAGCGAGAGCTTGTATGTACCCATCCTTAGGCCCTAGACTGTCACATTAGGGCACCCTAATTGTCAGGAGGTAGTTCCACAACTACTTCGCCTTCGGGCAAGCAACTCTCCCTGACCAGTCCCTTCAAATTGGCCCTTTGCCAATTAGCCAACAAAATTCGGGTCTATAGCTTGCTAATTATCGGTCCCAGGATTGCATCATCTAGGTCCGAGGTCGTGCATGCCACGTTGGTCTAGGAATTCATCTGGCCGTCTAGAGCGCCCTTCAACGCTACTCATGGATCAAAAGAGCGTGAGTGCTATGTTGGCTCAGCTCGAGCATAACCTTCTGACCCATTTTGAAGAATCCATAGGCCAACTTCGAGCCGAGCTAGATGAGAGGATCCGAGCCTTAGATGATCGACTGAAGGGAGAGGAAGGACGAGTGAATGGCCATAGCGATCCCGTAGCCAATTCTAGGGAGGAGAGAGAGCAAGCGCGCCCGAATCAGGCTCCCCAAGGTAGAGAGCAAGAGGCCCGTACGCCTCGAGAGAGAGACCACGACGATGAAGATATCATCCTACGGAACGTCAAGATTGACGCTCCAAGTTTTGATGAGTCCCTCAACCCCGCTACATACCTTGAGTGGGAGACCGGGATGGACCAATATTTTGATTGGCATCGCCGCATGACCCCTACCACAAGGGTGAGGTTTGCCAAAATGAAACTCCTGGGTCAAGTCAAAACTTACTGGTGTAACGTTGAAAATCTCCTAGCCAGGAGACGGGAGGAGCCTATTAGCACGTGGGAAGAAATGAAGGAGAAATTGAGGGAGAAGTATCTGCCACCTTCCTACCATCAGCGTCTTTTAGACCAATGGCAGAAACTCACCCAAGATGGAAAGTCTGTGGACGAGTACATCACCAAATTTGATGACTTCTTCCTTCGGAGTCGAGTCATGGAGGATGCCTCCGTCACCCTCTCTCGGTTTAGGGCTGCTCTACACGAGAGTATTCAGCGGGAATTATTCTTGCGGGAGGTTAACACCCTCGAGCACGCCTACCAGGTTGCACGAGATGTTGAGCGGTTTCAAAGGGTGGTCTCACCTCGGGTTCCCATCTACCGCCAACCCGAACCCCGAAACCCCATAGTCCGCTATACTGAGAGAACTAGCCCCTCCACCTCCTACGTCCCTACTGCTACCCCACTTAGGGCCGTTGCCCCTACGGCTCCTTTCTCACGGAACCCTTTACCTGCACCCGCAGCTGTGCCTAGGCTGGAGTATACTCCACCAGTTGAGAGGAGAGATGACAAGGGAAAGGGAGTCGTCCCTAGCACCTCCCAACCAGCCCCTGTCTCGGGAGTCCGCTGCTTCAGGTGTCATAACTTAGGGCATATTGCCACCAATTGCCCCACCCGAGCCTTGGTCATCACCGACCCCCAGTCTATGGAGCTTCCACCTTAGGAAGGAGAAACCCTTGAGAGATATGAGCCTGACCCTGATCTCGTGGCCCAATTTGAGGAATTAGATGCAGGGTATGATGGAACGCATGTCGAGTACATGCAAGTGGGGGAAATTGCCGAAAGTTCAAACCAGGGAAGACTAGGTGTAGTTCGCTGCATCCTCGCACACCCACAGGAGGACGACTGGCGTCGAACCTCCATCTTCCAAACCTACATCATGGTCAAAACTCAACCCTGCAAGGTGATCTTTGACAACGGAAGCTGTATCAATGCAGTCTCTTCAGATTTTGTATCCCGTCTAGGTCTACCTACCCATCCTCATCCGAGGCCATACAACGTGGTTTGGGTTGACGACACATCTATCCCAGTCACCACTACATGTGTCATTCCCATCCAGTTCCAGTCCTACCAAGGACAAATCCTATGTGATGTAGTGCCTATGAAGGTCGGGAGCATCATCCTAGGACGGCCATGGATCTACGATGTAGACCTTACTACATTCGGTCGGTCCAATGAGTGTTCCTTCTCCCACAATGGGAAGAGGATTCAGTTGCTCCCAACACCCCCAAAGGTGGCCACGGGAAAGAGTCCTACCTCCACACCCGCTGCATCCCCCAAAATTCGGGAGAATGCCTCAACCCCCACCAACGGGAAGCTTCCCATTCCCTCCTCTCCTACACCTGTCATATCCATCCCTAAGGCCCCTAAGGTTGACCATGACCCGATTAGGCGCCTTAACTTCATAGGTGTTCGTGAGATGAATAGAGAGGTTGCCGAGAGTGCCCCTGTTTGGGCTGTTGTCGTCACCATTACCCCTGAGGAGTCCCAAGTCTCCATCCCACCTGAAGTCCAGGCAACCCTGCAGGACTTCCAAGATATCTTCCCGGAAGACTTGCCTTCAACACTCCCTCCCATGCGTGATGTTCAACATGTCATTGATCTTGTCCCTGCGTCCACCCTACCCAACCTTCCCCACTACAGGTTGAACCCCAAGGAGCATGCTGAGCTCCAAAGGATTGTCGAGGACCTTATCCACAAAGGTTTCCTCAGGGTGAGCAAGAGCCCATGTGCGGTCCCTGCCTTGCTCACACCCAAAAAGGATGGCACCTGGCGGATGTGTGTTGACAGCCGCGCCATCAATAAGATCACTGTCAAGTATAGGTTTCCCATTCCCCGTCTTGATGACATGCTTGACATGATGAGTGGAGCCACTATCTTTTCCAAGATTGACTTGAAAAGTGGCTACCACCAGGTCCGGATTCGACCAGGAGACGAGTGGAAGACAGCCTTCAAAACCAAAGAAGGTCTGTATGAGTGGCTCGTCATGCCGTTTGGACTATCCAATGCCCCCAGCACATTCATGCGGCTTATGACGGAAACCCTTCGACCCCTCATTGGTCGCTTTGTTGTCGTCTACTTTGACGACATTCTCATCTATAGCCACAACCCTCAGGACCACATCCATCATTTGAGGGAAGTCTGCGAGACTTTGAGGAGAGAAACCATGATTGCCAATCTCAAGAAATGTGAATTCATGACAGACCGGGTCACTTTCCTTGGATTTGTGATTTCTAGTCAAGGAGTGTCTGTGGACCCATCAAAGGTCCGAGCTATAGTAGACTGGCCAGAGCCCCAGAATGTCCATGACGTTCGTAGTTTCCACGGGCTAGCCACCTTCTACAGACGCTTCATCCAGGGATTTAGCACCATTATGGCACCCATTACGGATTGCATCTGTAAGGGGAATTTTGAGTGGACCAAAGCCGCCTCCCAGGCTTTTCTTCCCATAAAGGAGCTTATGACCAAAGCCCCTGTCCTCCGTCTGTCAGACTTTTCAAAAGTCCTTGAGGTTTCATGTGATGCATCTGGCGTAGGTATAGGTGGAGTGCTTAGTCAGGAGAGCCACCCTGTGGCTTATTTCAGTGAGAAGCTTTCTGATGCAAAGCTTCGTTACTCCACCTATGATAAGGAGTTCTATGCCGTGGTCCAAGCCCTCAAATACTGGAGACATTATCTCTTACCTCAAAAGTTTGTCTTATATTCGGACCACGAGGCCCTGAAATTCCTTAGCTCTCAGAAGGGCTTAAACCCGAGACATGGTCGGTGAGTAGAATTCCTCCAGTCTTTCACATTTGTTCTAAAGCATAAGGCTGGAAAGGAAAATAAGGTGGCCGACGCCTTGAGTCGAAGGGTCTCCCTTCTTTCCACTGTTCGGGTAGAGGTCACCGGATTTGACCGCATGAAGGAACTCTATGGAGAGTGTCCTGATTTTGGCCATGCCTACTCTGCTCTGTCCGCTGGACCCTCGACAGTCTTTTCTGACTATCTACTCCAGGATGGTTTTCTATTTCGAGGGCAGCAACTTTGTGTCCCGAGGACTTCTGTTCGGGACTTCCTGATTTGGGAAATGCATGCTGGAGGTCTTGCTGATCACTTTGGCCGCAACAAGACCATCCATTCTGTGGAGGAGCACTTTTATTGGCCTGGCCTGAAGAAAGATGTGGCCAAGATTGTAGCCAAGTGTAGGACATGCACGATGGCCAAACAGGTCAAACAGAACACTGGTCTCTACACTCCTCTCCCCGTTCCTGATCGACCATGGGTTGATGTGAGTATGGATTTTATCCTTGGGTTACCACGCACTACTCACAAACATAATTCTATCTTTGTTGTCGTTGATAGGTTCTCTAAGATGGCCCACTTCATTGCATGTTCCAAAACATCTGATGCATCTAGAGTAGCCCATTTATTCTTTGATGAAGTCGTGCGTCTACATGGTCTTCCCCAAACCATCGTGTCTGACCGAGATGTCCGGTTCACTAGTTACTTTTGGAAGACACTTTGGCACCTAGTTGGCACCAAACTCAAATTCTCCACTGCCTATCACCCCCAAACTGATGGGCAAACTGAGGTCGTCAATAGGAGTTTAGGAAATCTGTTGAGATGTCTTGTAGGGGAACATTCCGGCACTTGGGACCTTCTTTTGCCCAGAGCCGAATTTGCATACAACAGTTCGGTCAATCGGTCCATAGGTATGAGTCCATTTGAGGTCGTGCATGATACAAACCTAGGAAACCTATGGATCTCATTCCCCTTCCCCTCGAGTCTAGGATATCCAAGTCAGCTGAGGAGTTTGCACAGCATGTCACGAGTCTGCATGAATCAATTAGCAAGCAAATCAACCTCAGTAATGAGACTTATAAAAAATTGGCTGATTCGCATAGACGTCACCATGAATTTCAAGAAGGTGACTTGGTTATGGTACGGGTCCGACCCGAACGACTCCCCTTGGGAGCCGTTAAAAAGTTGCAGGCCCGTAGTGATGGACCCTTCCCAATTTTACGGAAGATTGGCTCCAATGCTTATGTTGTGGACTTACCTCCCGAATATGGGATTAGCTCGACTTTTAATGTGGCAGATCTAGTGGCCTACAAGGAACCCACAGCGATTCCTAGTGACCCTTTCGAGCCTTCTCCTCCCATTAAGAGCGAGCCCACCCCTGTGCGTCCCATAGCCTCGAGAGTACCGTGCGAGCACATTGAGAGGATACTGGATGAGCAGGTGACCACTACACGGAGCAGGGTGTACCAGCGCTACCTTGTCCGCTGGCGGGACCGTCCACCTTCTGATGATTCCTGGATCAGCCGGGAAGATCTCCAGCGCCTCGATCCAGATCTGCTGGAGCACTACCACAGCAGTGTCCCCCCTTACTCGACGGAGTCGAGTTCCAGCCGCCCCGGGAGGGTTGGTGGGGACACCGGGTCCACTACTGGGCCCACTACTCGGAGCCGACGCCGCACTGCCCCGACACCGAGCTTATGGCTCGGAGATCTCGGAGATCGTTCCTGAAGACTCAGCTTACGGCTACGGTAGTGTATTACATATTGCGTATATGTATTTGTGTGTGTATGTATACATGTATTCCTACATGTATTTTTTTTCCTTTCGTCTTATTAGGCTAAGTCATGGTCAATAAACATGTGTGTTTTGTGTATTTTATTTGGTTAAAATCCCAAGTCAAGAGTTAGGTAGGTAAGCTTGTTTTATTAGGCTAAGGACATATGTGCTATTTGTCAAGTTTGAAAGGTGTATGTGTAATGGGCCTTTCCTATATAAGGAGGCCAATGCTTGTTACGTATGATATGAATGAAAGATTGAATATGAATGAAAGATTGAATGAGTTGATGTTTTGTGTAAGAGATTTCCCCTCTTGCCTTCCCCTTCTCTCTCTTCTCTTTTGTGAGGATTGAGCGTCGCCCGGTGTGAGACCGTCCGGCGTGAGGCCGAGCTGTGTGAGATAGCAGTTATCCGTTCCCGTCCTGTTCGCGTCCCGGAGTGCCGTCGATCCATTCCCACGTCGCCGCCGCGTCATGGGCGCATTGGTTATGTTCCCAATGAGGGTTGTGGACGGCCTCCCCGCTGTCAAATCTGTCGGCTTATCGGGCACTTGGCTGATGCATGTCCTAGGTGCTATGATGATTCTTCCGTGGCTAAGAGGAATCCACCAACCCCAACCCCTCACTTGTCGTCGGCATTCTTTGTGGGCACACCTTCTACGCTCACCTCTCCCGCTTGGTATACAGACTCTAAAGCTGCACATCATATTACCCTGACTGCCCACAATCTTCAGACCGCATTTCCTTACTTTGGCTCGAATCAAGTCCACATAGGCAATGGTTCAAGTTTGTCAATTGCTAGTATCGATCAGTCATCTATTTCTTCTTCATCTCGTCCCCTTGCTCTTCATAATATTCTTCATGTCCTTTTTATTTCTAATAAACTTATTGTCAGTTAGTCAATTTACGCGTGATAGCAATGTCTTTTTTGAATTCCACCCTGATTTTCTCTTGTCAAGGACCAAGCTTCAGAGAAGGCTCTTCTTCGCGATCGGCTTAAGGATGGGATGCATCAGCTCGTAGACTCACGTTCTCCCTCCCTCACTCAAACACTAATCGGCGAGCGATCTTCCTCTTCTACATGGCATGCTCGTTTGGGTCATCCCGCTATGTGTACAGTGTCCAGGTCCTCTCCATGCATGGTCTGCCCTAAGCTTTGTGAGGCCTGTGAAAAGGCCAAGAGTCATCGCCTTTTACGTTGTCTTCTCATTGTTCCTCTAGTTCTTTAGATTTAATCTTTTCCGATGTTTGGGGGTCGTCCCCTATTGTCTCGTCGTCTGGTCACCACTACTATGTAACTTTTATTGATGATTTTAGTAAATTCACTTGAATCTTCCCTTTGTCTCGCAAGTCTGATGTGATTGATATATTCCAACATTTTCAACGGCATATGGAACGCTATTTCAATACTAATATTAAAGTGTTTCATTATGATTTGGGGTGGTGAATTTTGTTCCCTTTCCAAATATCTTGACTCTCTAGATATCATACGCCTAAACAAAATGGCACAGCAGAGCATAAGCACCGCCACATCATTGAAATGACGCTCGTCCTCTTAGCCGCACCGTCTGTGCCCACGTCCTCTCGGTTTGCCGTCTCCATAGCGGTCTACTTGATTAACCGTTTGCCCTCACCTGGCCTCGGCAAACACACTCCCCTGAAGATCCTTTTTGGGATTACACCTGACTACCACTCCCTGCGTACCTTTGGCTGTGCATGTTATTCTTGGTTACGCCCATATGCTTCCAACAAGCTTGATCCACGTTCCCATCTCTGTGTGTTCCTTGGCTACAGTGGTTCTCACCATGGTTATCGATGCCTTCACCCACAGACAAGGCACATTTATGTTGCACGTCACGTTGTGTTTGATGAGAACAGGTTTCCATTCGCTGAAGGACCATCCGGCATGCCCCCTTCGCCTTGTGATCGTGGCACTCTTCTCCCTGGGGCTGGCATCCTCGGAGCAGGGCCCAATGCCTCACCGCCGGCCTTTCATCTTGGGGGAGCTGGGTCACCGATGCAATCTTCACTGCGTTCACCCTCCAGTCGTTGCACGGACCATGTGGGTCTAGGTGCTTCACCAGCCTATAACACCACGGCGTCTCCTTCGTTGGCGGCAACACTTCGCAATCTCTCCTCCATTTATGTTGCTGCACCATTGATGTCATCGGCGCCGCTGCCCTCTCCCGTCGACTTGTCCGCTACAGCCAGCACAACAGATGGCGCCGTGGTTACGTCTCCCACCCCGTCTGCAGTGTCATGGCCAACTGGGCGTTCTCTACTTGAAGACTCCTCTGTGGCATGACCTCCACCACCGCATGCATCTTGTTACCCATCGGTTGACCCAAGGGCAGCCTCCCCTATTCTGACGACGACCCCCATCTCTGGTACGCATGCTGCTTTGCCGTCTACAGACATCGCTCCGACTCGTCCTGAGCCCACCTGCAACCAGACTGCAACACAAGACAGGCAACACACCCATCCCATGGTCACTAGCAGGCAGGCCGCTTCCCAGTCAGTGCATGCCGTGGCCGCTTCACGACACCCATTGCAGCCAGCCCTACTCAACACGGATGCGGCACTTGAGCTGACTTGCTTCACCCAGGCATCCCGGTCTCCAGAATGGCGTGCTGCCATGGCATCTGAATTCGACGCCCTCCTCCGCAATGGTACTTGGTCTATTGTTCCCCGTTCCCCTTCTATGGATGTCATCGGTTGTAAATGGGTCTTTAAAATTAAGCGTAATCCAGACGGGTCTATAAGTTGTCACAAGACTTGCCTTGTGGCCAACAAGGATGACAGTTTCGGCCGAAACAGATACATTTTGACCGAAATGTATCGGTTTCGAACCTGGACGATCCTAAACCGGACCTGCTCACTGTAGTAGGTCTGAAACTTAAAAAATATTATTTTATCATGTTTCAGGCATTTCGACCCAATACGTTTCAGTTTCAGACCTGCTATCATAACAAAAAATATTATTTTATTATGTTTCAGATGAAACTGAAACCGAAACTGAAATCCTTGATGGCCAAAGGGTTTCGACAACTTGGAATTGACTTTACCGACACCTTTAGCCCCGTCATCAAAATTGCCACAGTTCGTCTCATTCTTTCTCTTGATGTGTCGTCTGGTTGGCATGTTCATCAGTTTGATGTCTATAATGCTTTTCTTCACGGTGTCCTTCATGAGACTGTCTACATGGACCAACCGCCAAGTTTTGCCCATCCACAGTTTCCCTCCCATGTTTGTCTGTCTGCATAAGTCACTTTATGATCTCAGGCAAGCACCTCGTGCAGGGTTTCACTGTTTGAGTTCGCGCTTACTTGCCCTTGGTTTTGTTGGATCTAAAACTGACACATCTTTGTTCTTTCTTTTGCGGCTGTTGAACGGCATCCTCTGCAAAGTCCTTCTTCAAGTTCAACTAGGACTCTTGGCTCCAGATAATGGTTGGCGTTGTGTGGACTATGTAATAGATAATATTGTATCCTCCTGTATTCCTGCTAGGACTCTGCTAGAAGAGAGTCCTGCAGGTCCCAAATTGTTGTAACCTCTACATCATATATATGACACAAAGCTCCCGCAATTGTGTTGAGAGAGCGTGCATTCGTTTTGTGTTCCTGTCTGTGGCTATTGCATTGGTTTCTTCACTGAGCAACTGACAGGCTCGAAACCTGAAACAAATAAGGAATGCCCTTCGAATAGCCACTACGGTAAATCAATTACAACCACAAGACTCACCTTGCCATCCCATTTTTCAACACTCCAACTAACAAGAACCCCACAACCACTGACACTGGCTCTTGAGCCAGTCCACACCCTCAGAGATCAAAAAAAAGGACAAAACAAACAGATCCTAGGATCTGCCCAGACGACGTCTCCAGCAAGCACACGATTGACGACTATCCAATGAGTAGATACCCAGTAGACAAGGAACAGGAGCAGACAAGCAACCTAGAGTAGTTACCGAACAAGATCCAGAGAAGCGGGAAGGATCGAGGAGATCGCGGCACAAGAGCGAGAGGATCGGAAGCAAATGCACAATGGGAAGGTTCTTCCTCACCAGTAGAGAGCAAATGATCACGAGCAAGCTACCGCCGGGCAGGTCTCTCCTCTCGAGCTCCATGGCGAGCAGGCTGCGAAGAAGCGGAGGTGCCCCCGAGGAAAGGGACCGATGGAGGGATTGGAGACGGTGCGAGCTCCGTCAAAGACCGCGGGAAATGGGAGAAGCACCACGGCTCACTTTATGCGTCGCCATCGGTTCCCGATCGAGCTTTGGCCTTCCACGGATGCTGCCCGGGACCAAGTTAAAGGCCCTGTTAGATGGACGGTGGAGATTTTTCAATAATTAGAATCCCGATTAAGTGGCGGATCGGAGGTTCCGATTACATATATACTCCTATACATGTCCATATTTACAAATAAGCTTCATATTTGGACATATTACCATAGATACCCCTGATATATCTCTAATGGTTATACTTATATCCTTACCGTAAATTTCGTTCATTTAACTAAAGTGAAGTGCGAGTTAAAAAGTGGAATAACAAAGGCCGAGAACTCGTTGCCATTCGAGAATGGAGAGGAGTACCGACGCTTGATGCGAATGACGCCGACACCTTCCTCTGTTGACATTCCGTTTAGGGAGCATGGACAATGCAGCACTCCCCTTGGATGACGTGATGGGGAGGAGCGCATAGCGGAGGAATGTTCGCTCTCCAACATCGGCTATCCCTCGACTGGTGGGGGGGGGCATCTCTCTCTCTCTATAAGTTCCCACTAGGCTAGCAAACTGACATAGGAGTGAAACTCCCTCCAACGCTCCCCCACTGCCTCTCTCTCTCTCTCTTGTCTCTCGCCAACCTCATTGCACCTTTTCTCTCTCTCTCTGAGCTCCTCCCGAGTGACCAAGCCAATGTTGGAGAGGGAAACCCCCTCCAGCACTTTCCTTGTTACTGCTTTCTACCCCACCCCACCATCTCTCTCTCTCCCCTCATCTATCTCTCTCTAGGTGAGCAAGCTAATGCGGAAGAGGGAAACCCCTTCTCTCTCTCTATCTCTCTCTCTCTCTCTGCCCCCACCGAGTGGGAAGTTGGCCTTGGGTGGAGAAAGAGGGTGATGATGTCGTGTTCGTTGTCGCAGGGTACCTAATGCCATGGCGACTATTAGGGAAAGCATGGACATGAGATGGGAGGAGAGAAGGGCCACCGACGTAGGGTGGGGGGAGAGTGGGGACTGTAACGACCCGAGATCCGAGTACCGGAAAGGAACCGACACGACTTGAACCTCGACCCGTCACCCACGAGCCCGAAGACTCGGAAGGGTTAAAGGATGGTGTGAGGGCACAAGACTGAAATAACTGCAGAGATAGCATAATAACTAAATAATGATGCAGGAAGTTAAATAAATAACTAAACTGCTACAAGGTCCAGTGTATCTCATGTCCAAATTAAGTATAGTCAATAGAAAGAAAAGTATAAGTACACGGGGCATACCCCAGCTCTGACAACTGGCGACTAACCCTGGTCGAAAGAACCACGAGGAACCTTGGACGCACCTCCTGACGACCCCGTCTCACATGAAAACACAGGGGTGAGTCTCATTTCATAGGCTCAGTAGGGATCCCGCAGACCCCCACCTCGCACGAAAGAAACAAAGGGGAAAGGCGCACACTAGCATGGTAGGTAACACTACCTAACGAAAGGATGGCAGAATCAACAAGCAATAATAAATAAACGAAAAATCTCTCCACAGCTAATTGTACCATGCAAACCAACCCCGGTCCAACAAAACAAGAGTCCATACTTGCCAGGAGACAGGAGCTCTACCCATTAGAAGCAAGACCGGATGCGTCCCCTGACGTCTTACACCGTGCCCAAGTGTCTCCCTACTCGTCCCAGGCGGAGACTGAGACACACAACAAATACTACGAACAAGAACTAGCTGGGGTCGCACTTGTCAGCGAGCGTCCTCCGCCCCCAACTATGTGTGCACACATAGACCATCTGCTCTAGGTCGAGTTCTCTAGATGGTTTTCCCCCCAGCTGGACTCAGGCTACAAAGGTAAGGGGCCCTACGGAAACCAGCCTAAAAATCGTCTCTCACCGGGTCACGCTCTCCACCACTCCCAAGTGGATCCGCACCCACGTGCGCAGGAAAGCTACGACTAGTGGACATGTCACTGGAGGTGAGACTCAACTCACAGAGATCACCGATCGAAAGGAAACGGAGCGGCGGTCCACTCAGGACAGCCCCTCAGCCTAGCGGTCCTCTCTGGACCGCAAGGCATGCCTAGCGGTCTCCCTGAGACCGCCAGGCTCAGCCAAACGGTCAACCCGTGACTGCAAGCGGGCAAGCCACAAGGGGGCCTAACGGTCTATCACCAGGACGTTAATGTAACAACCCGGGATCAGAGTACCGGAAAGAAACTGGTGCGACTCGAACCCCGGCCCGCCACCCACGAGCCCGAAGACTCGGAAGGGTTAAAGGATAGTGTGGGGATACAAGAGAAGCTGAAATAACTGCAGAGATAGCACAATAATCTAAATAAAATACACAGAAGAAAATAAATAATCAACTGCTACAAGGTCCAGTGTATCTCATGTCTAAATTAAGTACAGTCAACAGAAAGAAAAGTACAAGTACACGGGGCATACCCCGGCTCTGGCAAACTGATGACTAACCCTGGCTAGAGGAACCACGCTGAAACTCCGCCCCGTCTCTCGCCGACCCCGCCTCACCTGAAAAGCAAGGATGAGCCTCATTTCATTGGCCCAGTAGGGATCCCTCGGACCCCCACCGCTCAACGAGGAAAACGACAACAAGGCGCGAACAACCACGGAAAGTAACACTACCTAGCAGGAGTACGGTAGAAGCAGCAAGTAGTAATAAATAAACGGAAAAGCTCCCTACAACTAACCGTACCAAGCCAACTGACCTCAAACCGGTGGAAAGACGAGTCCGTACCTGCCAGGAGACAGGAGCACCACCTACTAGAAGCAAAGCCGGATGCGTCCCCTAACGTCTTACACCGCGCCTCAGTGTCTCCCTACAGCGCTCTAGACGAAAACTAAGACACACAACAGTAACCAGGAACTCAGAACAAGGACTCCATGGGGTCGCGCTCGTCAACGCGGGTCCTCAGCCCCCAACTACATGTGCATTCACAGACCAACTGCTCTAGGTCGGGTCCTCTATCCAGTTTTCCCTCCAGCCGGACTCGGGCTGCAAAGGCAAGGGGCCCTACGGAAACCAGCCTAAAAACCATCTCTCTCGGGTAAGCCGCTCCAGCACTCCCGGGTGGGTCAGCACACGCATGCCGTAAGAAGGCTACGACTAGTGGACGTGTCACCGGAGGTAAGACTCTAACTCACGGAAATCACTAAACGTGAGGAAACAGAGTGGCGGTCCACCCGGGACGGCCCTGAACTTGGCTGTCCTCCCTGGACCGCAAAACACGCCTGGCGGTCTCCTTGAGACCACCAAGTCAGGCTTAGCGGTCTCCCTTAGAAGCCAACCAAACGGTCACCCCGTGACGGCATAAGGGGCAGAAAGCCACAAGGGCGTAGCGGTCTATCGTCAGGCCGCTAGCCCAGCCAAACGGTCCACCTTGGACCGCCAGGCCCAAGAAACGGTCCCAGCCTGACCGCCATTCAAGACGTGACTCCCAACGGTCAAAACACGTGCCCCAAGGGTGCCCAAACCCACCAAGGGAAAACGGTCATGGACTGGCCGCCTCCCAGGGGGTGACGATCTATCGCGAGACCGCCCCTGGGAGTAGCGGTCCCCAATGGACCGCCCAGCCCCAACCGACATCCCAACGGTCAAAAAGCCACGTCAAACGGGGAAAACGGTCACATCCAGGCCGCTACCCAAAGGGTAGCGGTCAGTCGTTGGACCGCCCCCCCGAGCTTAGCGGTCCCCAGAGAGCCGCCAAGGGTAGTAGCGGTCCCTGTTAAGATCGCTACTCCCACCCGAACATGAAACGGCGGGAAAACCCCAAAAACCTCATTCCACGCCACGATCATTGCCCGATGAGGGGGAAACAAAGGGGAATCCATCCCCTAACACCCTAGCATGCATCTATGCCCTTAGATCGGTCAAAAACACCGTAAAACGGGAGATCCGGTGCTCAACCCAAAATCATGGCATTTTACCCTCCCGGCTCAAAACACCCTCACTCGGCCTCCCCTCGGCCTAGAAATCACGGGGAATGCAATAAAGAGGGTAAGGATCCGTCCCCCTACCTCAACGGAGTCCAAAATCCGCCGGATCGCCGCCGATCTCCAAAGCTTGGTCGAACAAGAACGCCTCTCCCACGCCGCGAAAAGGGCACCGCCGTGATCCTCTCGCCACCGCCGTCGTCACCGCGCCACCGTCCGTCACTGGAGGAGGGAGGGGCGCCGGAGTTTTCAAAAGGGAGAGAGGGGGTCACGGCCGCGAGCGCCCACAGGAAGGAAGGAGAAAGAAGAAGAAAGAAGAAGAGGAAAGAAAAAGGAAAAAGAAAAGGGTTATATATAGAAAATCTAAAAAATGCCAAAAATACACAAAAAAAAGGAAAATCATTTTCTCGATCCTCGGAACACGCTCAATGCACTGGTACTGTCCCGGAGTAGGAGAACGCAACGATTCACCCGATATGGCGTTCCGTAGGTCCGTTAGGGAAAAACACGTGTAAACCACAAAACACGCTCCGGGACCCCCGAAAGTGACCTGAAACCCACGGATCCAGATCCGAAAAATATCTGAAAAATCCGGGATATTACAGCCCTCCCCCCTTAAATAAATTTCATTCTCAAAATTAAGGACAAGGCACAGGGGTAGGGGAGAAGACTCACCCGAACAAATAAGGATACACCTGCCGCATCTCATCCTCACGCTCCCACGACGCCTCACCATCGGAGTGACGCTGCCATACTACCTTAACCATAGGGATAACCTTGTTCCGTAGGCGTTGCTCACGCCGATCTCGATGCAGATAGGGTACTCCGGGAGGGACAAGTCTGGGGCCACCTCGGGCCAAACGGCATCCTCCAGAACGTGGGAATCATCGGGCATATACCTCCGCAGCATAGACACATGGAACACATCATGCACACAAGATAGCTCCTGAGGTAACTGCAACCGATAAGCAACTTCACCAATACACTCGACAATAAGAAAAGGACCAATGTAGCGGGGACTCAACTTCCCACGCCTACCGAAGCGCATGACACCCTTCATGGGAGAGACCCGCAAAAACACTCAATCTTCCACAGCAAAGCTGAGGGGTTGCCTCCTCCGATCGGCATAACTCTTTTGCCGGCTCTACGCTGCCTACATCTTCTGCCGAACGAAATGCACCACCTCAACACACTGCTACACCAATTCCGGTCCTGTCAGGACATGCTCACCCACCTCGAACCAATCAAGCGGAGTCTGACAAGATCGCCCGTACAATGCCTCATAAGGAGCCATACCAATGCTCGAATGATGGCCATTGTTGTAGGCAAACTCCACTAATGGTAGATGGTGGATCCAACTCCCCTGCCGCTCCAGACAACACGACCTCAACATATCCTCTAAGGTCTGGATGGTCCTCTCAGACCGACCGTCCGATTGAGGATGGTACGCCGAGCTAAAAGCCAACTCGATGCCCAGAGCCCTATGGAAACTCCTCCAAAATTTCGAAGTGAAGCGCGGATCACGATCGGACGCAATGGAGATGGGAACTCCATGCAACGGAACGATCCGCTCCACATACAAACGGGCCAACTTATACACGCCCCAAATGACTTTGATCGGTAACAACCGAGTCGTCTTCGTCAGTCTATCCACCAGTAACCAAATGTTATCATGCCCACTGGATGTTCTCGGTAATCCAACCACGAAATCAGGGGTCACGTGGTCCCACTTCTTTACGGGGATCTCCAAGGGCTGAAGTGTACCTCCCGGTCACTGGTGCTTAGCTTTCACCTGCTAACAGGTCAAACACCTGGCCACAAACTCCGCAACATCTCTCTTCATCCCAGGCCACCAAAACTGCCTCTTCAGGTTTTGGTACATCTTCGCCGATCCGGGGTGCACGGCATACCGACTCCCATGAGCTTCACGTAGCACCGCACGCCTCGTATGCTCCTCGGCTGGGACGTACAACCTACCTCGGAATCGCACAGCTCCATCCTCACCAAACTCCACCTCGGCCATCGATAGAATACGAGGCAGCTCGGGGTCCGCACGCTGAGCCTCAGTCACCTGACGATGAATAGCTGGCGTGACAGTCAAGCTCGCGAGAACAGCCGAACCCTGATCCGAGGGATCTTGAGCCTAAAGGTCATGGTCGACACTTGCTCCCATAAACTCCACTTCCTCAACAGCATCTGACTAACCACCACCTTCCTACTCAAGGCGTCAGCCACGACATTCATCCTGCCATACTGATATGACAGAGTAAAATCATAATCCTTCATATACTCCATCCACCTCCTCTGCCTGAGGTTAAGATCCTTCTGGGTAAACGCATACCTCAAACTATGATGGTCAGTGAACATCTCGAACTTCTCGCCATACAGATAGTGCCTCCAGATCTTCAGAGCGAAAATCACCGCCGCCAACTCAAGATCATGAGTAGGGTAGTTCTCCTCATGTGGCTTCAACTACCGAGACGCATACGTCACAACTCGACCATGCTGCATTAACACAGCACCCAGACCTACCCTGGAAGCATCTGTACACACCACGAAACCTCCCGATCCTGAAGGTAACACCAACATTGGAGTAGTCGTGAGCAATCTCTTTAGCTCCATGAAGCTCTGCTCACACTCCTCCGTCCAGACAAACGGCACATCCTTCCGCGTAAGTCTGGTCATCGGGGCCACAATACGAGAAAAATGCTGAATGAACCTCCTATAGTATCATGCCAGCCTCAAAAAGCTCCGAATCTCCGTGACGAAACTTGACCTTGGCCACTGCACCACGGCCTCGACCTTGGCCGAGTCCACGGAAACACCATCACCAGAAATCACCTCACGCAGCCAAAACTCACACTTGCTGAGCTTGGCATACAGCTGGTGATCCCGCAAGGTCTGCAACACCACCCTCAAATGATGCACATGCTCCTCAGCAGACCGCGAATACACGAGGATGTCGTCCACAAACACGACCACGAACTGGTCTAAATACGAACGGAACACCCTATGTATCAAATCCATAAATGCCACGGGGGCATTGGTGAGCCCAAACGGCACCACCAAGAACTCATAATGCTCATACCTCGAGCGGAACGCAGTCTTCTCAACATCAGACTCTTGAATTCGCAGCTGGTAATAACCCGATCTCAAATCGATCCGCGAAAACACCCGGGCAGACTGAAGCTGATCAAACAAGTCATCGATCTGAGGCAACAGATACTTGTTCTTAACAGTCGCATAGTTCAACTGTCGGTAGTCAATGTACAGCCTCAGACTACCATCCTTCTTATTCACAAACAACACCGGTGCACCCAGGGGGAAAAGGTAGAACGAATGTATCCCTTGGCAAGCAACTCCTGCAACTGCACCTTCAACTCTCTCAACTCCGCATGCGCCATACGATAAGGGGCCTTTGACATAGGTGCCGTACTTTTTTTTAATCCAGTGAATATCTATTACAGTGGGAGGAGGGAGAACGGTCACCCCTAGATAAGGGGAGAGACGCTCAGCCCCAGCCACCAAACAGAATGGAAATTGTATTCAGCATGCAAGAAATGGTACATGAAGATAGCTAGGGCCGTAGAGAGGGGCACCCTGCCTTATCTAGCCGGTAGGGTCCCTTTACATAGTGAGGAAGATCAGCCCAATACGCCCAAAAAGATGGAGAAGATAGGGTGCAACCCATAACAGCCAACATATCAGCCACTTGATTGGCTTCCCTGTACACGTGGGAAATAGATACATCGATGGTGATAAGAACATTAGCCACATCAAACAAAATGTGGGATAACTTCCAAGGGCAGGAGTATCGGCCTGACACAATATGGGCCAAAACAAGGGAGTCCGTCTCCACAGCAATGGTCCGAACCCCGCGTGAAGAGCAACGAAGAAGGCCATCCCGAAGAGCAAGGGCTTCTGCTTCAAGGCTAGAAGATGCAAAATGATAAGCTACAGCCGCGGCCCAAAGGAGGGACCCGTTGGAGTCTCTCACAACAACCCCTCCTCCAGCAACACCCATACCATGCTTAAAAGCGCCATCGACATTCATCTTTAATCTCCCCGAGGGAGGGGGAAACCACCGTATGAGCCTTGGGATAGAGGGCTGAGGGGCCTTAAAAAGAATGCCCCATGCTTGAAGCGTTTGTTTCTGAGCTAGCTGAAGATCTCGTCCTTTAATTTGACAGCCGAGCATAATGGCGCGCACAGATTGCAGCACCATGTAGAAGATGTGACGAGAGTTCATGGGTCTGCCTTCAAAACGTGCATAGTTCCTGTTGTGCCAAACCTCCCAAATACCTGCCAAGAATATGCAGCGAGCCAAAATCCCTTCCATGGTATTGAGATGCAATGAGCTCAAGAAATCAGCAATAACCGTAGCGGCGGAGGGCGCTGCACTGGCGTTAAGGTGCAAGAAGTCCGAGAAATAAGACCATAGTTCCCTTGCCACAGTGCTTCGGAAGAGAAGATGCAGGTCAGTCTCAATGCAAGGGGATGGACAACAATTACATCGAGAGCAAAGAGGGACGCCACATGCCATGATGGAGCTATCAGCCGGAAGGCAACCCTGCAAGACCCGCCAGGTGAGAATGGACCATTTGACATGAATGAAATGATACCAAGCGCCCAGGTAGGAGCAGCAGCAGGAGACAAAAGCTTTCGGACAGAGCTTGTAGAGAAGGTGCCATCGATTGTGAGGGTCCACAGCCATTTATCATGTGGAGTGGTGGAGGCCACAATCTGCGCCAAAGTCCCAAGGGGACAAAACTGTCGAACAGTAGCAAGAATGGCCTGCGGTTGTGTGGACAATACCTTAGCCACAGAACAAAGTTTGTCAGGTAAGTCATTCCAAATGTGAGTGGGGAGGTATTCTTTCAAGGGCTTGCTGCCCGCCCATGCATCAAACCAAAAGTAAGTAGTACTATACTGTGCTGTAGAGATAAACACCCGATGGTTGGCATAAATAAGGCCGGCAACTAGCTGCCATAAAGACCTTTCCGCAGCAGTAGTAAGGTTAAAAGATGCCATAGAAAAGTGCTATGCATGAAGGTATTTAGCACGAAAGTAAGAAGCCCATATGGTGGAACCCGTGATTGCTCTCCATAGAAGTTTAGTCCGTAGTCCAATTTGGAGGGAGTGAAGATTAAGTACCCCAAGGCCACCGCACTCCATTGGCCTAGCAACCGTATTCCATGCTTTCCAATGCTTTTTAGGGGGCCCTTCATAAGAGCCCCAAAAGAAGTTTGCAAGGAGCTTATGGAGGGCTCTGAAAATGGTCTTGGGGATGGCCGTAGAGGCCATCGTATATATTGGTAGGGTGGATAGAACATGCCGAATCAAAATAAGACGGCCTCCTGAAGATAAGAACCCCGATTTCCAACTTTGAAGCTTGGCGGCAGCGTTAGCAAGAAGATAAGAAAAATGGCGTGGCTTGATGCGACCGGAGTAAAGAGGAATGCCCAAGTAAGTAAATGGGAGAGCCGCTTGTTTGAAGCCCGTGACCTCTGCTATCTTCCTACAGAAAGCAATAGGAGCATCCTTTCCCACAATCAAATAACTCTTAGATGAGTTAATGAGTTGACCTGAGGCATCCTCATATTGTTTGAGGAATGACATTAGGGCTCTAAGATGCCTTACAGAGCCATTAGAAAATACTAGTGTATCATCTGCATAGAGGAGGTGTGACACCTTAGGGCAACGGCGAAGGGTATGAAACCAACTTCCTCTATTGCGGAAAAGAGCCAAGAGGCCGCGGCTAAGAGCCTCCTCTGCCAGGATGAAGAGTACCGGGACAATGGGGTCACCTTGCCGGAGGCCCCTAGAAGACTTAAAGAAGCCATGAGACTTTCCATTGGCAAGAATGGAGAACCAACAATTAGAGAGTAGCGGCTCAATGAGGGAAATGACAGAAAGTTGAAACCCAAACCTTCGAAGCACAGCATATAAGAAGTCCCATTCCATACGATCATAGGCCTTAGCCATATCAATTTTGAAGATAGCATTCCTTCCTCGACATTTGGTTCGAAGGTGTTGTATCATCTCACGGGCCAAGCTGATGTTTTCAATAATAGATCGGTCTTTAACGAATGCACCTTGCTCTTCAGAGATCAAAATGGGAAGCACACCCGCCAGACGATCACTAAGAACACGTGAGATGATCTTATAGAAAAAGTTGCACAAGCTGATTGGGCGGAAATCAGCACAAGTCTGCGGGTTGTCCACCTTAGGAGTTAATACAAGAAGAGAAGCAGTGAAGCTGCGGGGCAATGCATGGCCACAAAAATAAGCTTGGACGGCTGCAATAACATCTGGTCCAATGAACTCCCAGCTAGCTTGGTAGAAGTGGCCTGTGAATCCATCCAGTCCCGGCGCACTATCTGGGGATAGATTGAAAACAATATTCTTAATCTCATTAGGGGATGGGATAGCACTAATAGAAGCATTATGTGCGTCATCCAGAATGGTAGGAATAGTGGACAAGATGTCCGGGTGCATGTAGTGTGGGGAGGTAGCAAAGCCGTTCGAGAAATGAGAAACAAGCAAGTCTGCAATATCCTCTTGCCGGTCGGCCATAGACCCATCCTCACAAAGCAGTTTGGTGATAGAAGACCTTCTGCGTTGAGAAGTGGCATATGCATGGAAAAACTTAGTGTTCTGATCACCCTCCTTAAGCCAATGAAGCCTGGACTTTTGCCGCCAAAACAATTCCTCCTGTAGGTGGGCTTGTTCTAGCACCTCTTTTGCAGATAAATACACGGAAAGGTGGTCCTCCAAAGGGCTTCCATCAAAATCCTCATGAGCCACAGAAAAGGCATCCTCAACAGCCTGAACATTAGCAAAGACATTCCGAAAAACATTAGTGTTCCATTCCCGGTAGAAGTTTTTCATGTGTCTGAGCTTGAGAGCCATAGTGAGAAGGGGGAGAGAAGAACAAGGGCCCGCAGCCCAGGCGGCTTGGGAGTCAAGCTGAAACTGTGAATGGGTCTGCCACATATGTTGAAAACAAAATCTAGAGGGAAATCCCTATGTTTCAGAATGCACAGAAAGGAGCAGGGGAGAATGGTCACCGCATGCCCTTGATAAGTGTTGGACAGAGATACGGGGACAAGAGATAGTCCAATTTCCATTGAAGAACAGCCTGTCCAATCTTGCCCAGATGTCGTTGGCCTGTTGGCCATTATACCAGGTGAAAGCATTTCCACAGAAGCCAGCATCTTCCAAGCCAGAGGCAGATATACAAGCTTGAAACTCTGACGAAGAAATGGAGAATGCTTGGCTGCCACCACATTTCTCAGACAGATGTAGGATACTGTTGAAATCTCCACCCACCAGCCAAGGTTTGTCACAGTTAGCAGAGAAGTCCATCAAGTAATCCCATAAATTCATGCGATCAGTAATAGTGCAGCTAGCATGAGTTATAGTAAAATAAAAACTGATACCCAGCTTGGGAGACAGAAGGAGAGTGATGTGATGTTTAGAGAATGAGACTGAAACAGCATCAATACATGACCTCTAGAATAGCCATATTCTTCCTTTGGTAGGGGAGTTAGCAATATAATGATCCATACGAAGCTTCCGTTTAAGCTTGTCCAACCAAGGGACACCAAGTTTTGGCTCTATAACAGCCACAAAAAGAAGATTATGCTTCCTAATAAGAAGTTTTAACCTGCTAACGGATTGAGCATTACCCAATCCTCTTATGTTACAAATAAGTGCCTTCATAAATCAGAGATATCATTGGAGCACCCGACCGAATTGGTCCTGCGTGACCGGCGGCGAGGGCAAGCAGCACGGTCCCCTGGATCAGGAGGAGGGGCCAGACCAACAAAGCTAGCATGTGCAGCAGGCAAGTCTGGAAATTGGGAGAGGGGCTCCAAACCTGGCATAGTGAGTACTTGGATGATGGGGCGCATGGGAACAACACGTTCCTCAACAGTGGCATTAGGTCCCTCATCTCCACAAACAGATGTGTGGACAGCAACAGAATCGTGCAAGGATGGTGGTGGGTCAGGTGGAGCTATACCAGCAATGCAGACTCCCACAGAAGCATCGTCCCCAGCAAGCTCTGGGACTGAGCACAAACGAGCAGAGAGTAGCGATTCATGCCTGGGGTCCCCATTACGGGTAACCATAACCACAATTCCTTCTGCAGTAGCAGGTTCCAAGTTCACAGAGTCCTCCGGAAGAGGTGGTATAACAGGAGCCAGGTGGTGGGGACACCGGGTCCACTACTGGGCCCACTACTCGGAGCCGACGCCGCACTGCCCCGACACCGAGCTTATGGCTCGGAGACTCGATTGAAGACCCGGCATACTGAGTAGTTATACTTGTGTGTGTATTTATATCTTTGAGTATACGTATTTGTGTGTATTGAGTGATACACGTATTTTTATATATTTTATCTGTATTAGACTAGTCAAATAACATGTGTGTAATTTTTATATTTTATTTGATTAAAACCCACAAAGTCTTTAGTGGGTTGGTGGCCTTGTTTTATTAGGCTAGGATATATAGGCAAATAAGTAAAAGTGTGAAGGTATAAATGTAATAGGGCCTTTCCTATATAAGGAGGCCAATGCTTGTTACGTATGAATCATATATGAATTGAATGAAGCTTTGGTTGTACGTGAGAGTTCCATCTCTTGTGCTATTTCCTTCCCTCTCTCTCATTTTGTGAGATTTGAGTGTGTCGCCCGGTGTGAGACCGTCCGGCGTGAGGCCGAGCTGTGTGAGATAGCAGTTATCCATCCCGTCCTGTTCGCGTCCCGGAGTGCCGTCGATCCATTCCCACGTCGCCGCCGCGTCAAATTGGTATCAGAGCCCAACAACGGCGTCTCCGACGACCCGACGTCCCCAACGTCGTCTCTCTTTCTCTCTCTAGGTTGTTAGAAGTGAAAAAAAGAACAAAAGAAAAAGAAAAAAGAAGAATAGTTGAGTTCTACTGGTTGAGAGAAAGGAGTAAAAAAAAAGAGAGAGATCTGAGAAAAAAAATTGAAATAGAAAAAAAAAAGTTTTCCTTCAGCTCACCGTTTCTCTCTCTCTCTGTTCATCCCTCTCCCTCTCCCTTAATCTCTCTCTCACTCTGTTATTATCTCTCTCCCTCTCTAGTTCTGTCTCTCTCTCTCTCTCTCCCTTCTCTCTCGTGCGCACAGCAGAGGAAGAAAGGATGAGAAGAAAAAAAAATTAAAAATTTTTTTTTCTGTTCGCCGCGGCACGGGCCTCGTCGCCCGTGCCCGTTTCAAACCAAGAGGTTGGCCGCAACGGCCAACCCCCCAGCGCCCGAGCCGCCACCCGCAGCCGCGCTCCGCCGCCCCCCCCGCCTTGAGCCCCTGCGCGCCCGCCGCCGCGTCTGCACCCGCACCACGGCCAGCGCCCGCCCGTGCCCGGCCACAGCCCAGTGCGCCCACAGGTGCACCCCGCCCGGCCCGCCGTGCGCGCCACCCGGCCCCGCGCCAGCGCGCCCCGCCCGGCCGCACCCGCGCCCGGACCCTCGCACAGGCGCACACGCGCCGCGCCCGGCCAGGACCGCCCGCGCCCGCTCGGAGCACACCCCGCCCAGTGCCCGCCCGGCGCGTGCACCGCCCGGCCCGCCTGAGCTCCCCTTGCGCCCGCCTGAGCGCCCCTGTGCGCCCGCCTGCGCGCCCCTGTGCGCCCAAGCTCCTGCGCGCCCCCCCAGCAGACCCCCGCGCCTGCCGGTCTGGTCGTCCTCCCGCGTGGGCCGCCGCCCAGGCTGACCACCAGCCGCGTGAAGAGCACGCAGAAAGGTTTGAAAAAAAAAAGAGTTTGAAAGAAAAAAAAAATGTGTGAAAGAAAGTAGGTGAAGTGTTGAGAAAAAAAAGAAAGTCAAAAAGAGAGTTATATATATATATAATATATATATCAGAGATATATATAAATCTTATATATATATATATATATATATATATATATTTAATTGTGGCACCCGAAGTCCACAACGTCGGCTCGATCAGTGCCCAAGTCACCCGGCCGCCGACACACGATCCGTAACTTACGGAGTGTGGGTGCCCCTAAGTCTCCTTGCACGGAGAAAGTCTGGAGTGATTTGTTCCCCTGCGTGGGAAATTTTAAAGTGATTTTGTAATAATTAAATCCTCCCTACGTGGAGTGAATTCTTTGTAACCGGTCAATCTTCACCGACGCCGTGCGGGCACGCACGTCCCCGCTCGCCTTCGTCTCCGGTCGGAGTTAGACTTTTCAGTCTAGCTAGGTACGTGCTCCCCTCACTTACTCATCTAGTATCTTTTTAATTGTCACGTGACGAAGTGAGCGAGAGCCCGATCCATGCAGCCAGTCCCCTGAGTGCATCGCTGTGGACGGAAAGCGAGAGCTTGTATGTACCCATCCTTAAGGCCCTTGATGTCATATTAGGGCACCCTAATTGTCAGGAGATAATTCCACAACTACTTCGCCTACGGGCGAGCAACTCTCCCTGACCAGTCCCTTCAAACTTGGCCCTTTGCCAATTAGCCAACAAAATTAAAATCTTTAGCTTGCTAATTTTCGGTCCTAGGATTGCATCATTTACGTCCGAGGTCGTGCATGCCACGTTGGTCTAGGAATTCATCTGGCCGTCTAGAGCGCCCCTCAATGTTACTCATGGATCAAGAGAGCGTGACTGCCATGCTAGTCCAGCTCGAGCATAATCTCGTGGCCCACTTCGAAGAGTCCATAGGCCAACTACTGACGGAACTCGATAAGAGGATCCGAACCTTAGAAGATCGATTAAAAGGGGAGGAAGGAAGAGTGAATGGCCACGGCAATCCCATAGCCAATCCTAGAGAGGAAAGAGAGCAAGCCCGCCCAAATCAGGCTCCCCAAGGTAGAGAGTAAGAGGCCCGTACGCCTCGAGAGAGAGACCACAATGATGAGGATATTATCCTACGGAACGTCAAGAATGACGCTCCGAGTTTTGATGGGTCCCTCAACCCCGCTACATACCTTGAATGGGAGACCGGGATGGATCAATATTTTGACTGGCATCGCCGCATGACCCCTGCTACCAGGGTGAGATTTGCCAAAATGAAACTCCTAGGTCAAGCCAAGACCTACTGGTGTAATGTTGAGAATCTCCTAGCACGGAGACGAGAGGAGCCTATTAGCACATGGGAAGAAATGAAGGAGAAATTGAGGGAGAAGTATCTGCCACATTCCTACCATCAGCGTCTTTTAGACCAATGGCAGAAACTCACCCAAGCTGGAAAGTCTGTGGACGAGTACATCACCAAATTTGATGACTTCTTCCTTCGGAGTCGAGTCATGGAGGATGCCTCTGTCACCCTCTCTCGGTTTAGGGCTGGCCTACACGAGAGTATTCAACGAGAATTATTCTTACGGGAGGTTAACACCCTCGAGCACGCCTACTAGGTTGCATGAGATGTTGAGAGGTTTCAAAGGGTGGCCCCACCACGGGTTCCCATATATCGCCAACCTGAACCCCGAAACCCCATAGTCCGCTATACTAAGAGAGTTGGCCCCTCCACCTTCTACGTCCCTACTGCTACCCCACTTAGGGCCGTTGCCCATACTGTTCCTTTCCCAAGGAACCCTTTACCTGCACCCGCTGCTGTGCCTAGGCTGGAGTATACTCCACCAGTTGAGAGGAGAGATGACAAGGGAAAAGGAGTCGTCCCTAGCATCTCCCAACCAGCCCCTGTCTCGGGAGTCCGATGCTTCAGATGTCATAACCTAGGGCATATTGCCACCAATTGCCCAACCCGAGCCTTGGTTATCACCGACCCCCAGTCCATGGAGCTTCCACCTCAGGAAGGAGAAACCCTTGAGAGATATGAGGCCGATCCCGACCTCATCTGTAATATCCCGGACCTTTCGGATCCTTCTTCATGGGTCCCGGATCTAGTTTTCGGAGTGTCCGGCTCCGTTGTGTCCGAAATTTCGTTTCGGACATCTTTCGTGTTCGGATCGGCGCGATCCGGAGTCGTTTCGGAGGCCCGGAGGCGTTCCGCGGCTTTTTCCGCGTGTGTTTTCCGATTCCCGGTGTGTGTTTCGGCTTTTCTCTTCGGACGCTCGTTGCGGGTGAACCGGGCTGTTCACACGGACACGAGTGGTACCGTTGCGATCGGTGCGTTCCGAGGATCGCGGGGGTGTGATTTCCTAATTTTTGGAATTTTACGGATTTTCCGGGTTTTCTATAAAACCCTTTTTCTTTTCTCTCTCCCCCACCATCTTCTTCTTCCTCTCTTCTTCTTCCTCCTTCCTCCTCCACCGTGTCTCCCTCCCTCTCCCTCTCTTCCTCCCGGTTGGCCACGGCGAGCTCCCCTTCGGCTGCAGACAGCGGCGGGGCGACGGCGCGGTGACGTGGGCGGCGGCGAGGCGGTCGTGGGGGCGTGCGGCGAGCGTGGGAAGCTTAAGGAAGAACGAGGGTTTTCAAGCGTTCTTCGCGATTCGTGGACGATCCGGCGGAGCATTCGCTCCGTTGAGGTAGGGTGACGTTCCCTAGCTCTTCGCCGTTCTTTTCCGTGGTTTGTAGGCCGCGGGGAGGCCGAGAGGGGCATGTTTGGGCGTTTTTGGGGTTTTTCCATGTTTTGGGGTGAGCCGCCCGATCTATGGTTTTAGCCCATGATTCTATGTTTTGATGGCTTAGATGCATGCTAGGGGTCCCCAGGGGTCTCCCCCCTTGTTTTCCCCCTCTCCGGTGGAGGTACGGGGGCGTGGTTGGTGTTTTTGGGGTTTTCCCGCCGTAGCGTGCTCTGGGGCAAGCGACGGTCACTCCAGTGACCGTCACATGCTTGTAACGCCCCTAGAGGGGTGCGTTACTTCCCTGGGTGTTGGCCTTTGGGGTCGAGGGCTGTAACGGTCCTGCGACTGGCCGCCGTTTGCTAGTGACGCCCCTGGGCTGGGCCGTCACATGCGTTTCGACCGTTGGGTTTTGACCGTTGGGGGTCAGGCCATGTAACGCACCGAGATAGGCGCGTTACTTGCGTGTAACGCACTGGGGCAGGAGCGTTACTTCCTGTTGTCCCCCATGTGGATGGGCCAAGCGACGCACTGGGCCCAGCGCGTTACTTACAAGCAACGCGCTGGGGCAGGCGCGTCACTTCCCTTTCCATCCCGAGCGTGAGGGCCATGCGACGCGCTGGTCTAGGCGCGTCACATGCGAGTAACGCACTGAGCCCGACGCGTTGCTTGCAAGCGACGCGCCAGGGTAAGCGCGTTACTTTCCCTGTGGTTTTGGAGGGTGTGGGGCGCCGTGTGACGGCCTGTCTCAGGCGCGTTACTTTCAAGCGACGCACTGGAGCAGGCGCGTCACTTCCCCTACCCCTCTGGCCGTGTGACGGTCTGCCTTAGACCGCCATTTGTAAGTGACGGCCCTAGAGTGGACCGCCATTTGGCTGTGACGGTCCAGGGTCGGACCGCCACTTCCTGTGTTGCCCCATGAGGGTGGCAACCTCGCTTTTCTCTGACCGTGGTCTCCGTGCGACGGGACTAGTGCGTGGGGTGATTCCCACACGTTGTCGGGCTTGGGCGTTGTTTTCCGTGACTTGAGAGTCTACTCCTTCAGTGACCCTCCACTAGTCGTAGCCTACTAGTACGCGTGTGCTAGTCGCACCAGGGAGTGGTGTACGGGCTGACCTTTAGAGACGGTTTGTGGACCGGTTACCGTTGGGCCCCACGTCTTGCAGCCAGAGTCCGGCTGAGGGGAAAACCGGTCAGAGGGCCAGACCAGGGACGCGCGGTCTGTGTGTGCACACGTGGTTGGGGGCGGTTGGACCCACGTCGACGGGCGTGACCCCAGCTAGTCACTTGTTGTAGTTACTTGTACGGTGTTTGCGCCTCGGGTAGGACCTACCATGTCAGGCGGTTCACCTGCGGTGCGGTGTAAGACGTCAGGGGACGCTACCGGCTGTGCTTCTAGTGGGTGGTACTCCTGTCGAGTACGGAGTGTCAGACTGTCAGTCGTGTGTTTCCGACCTTCGGGTTTTGACGGTTCGACCGTTGAGTTTCGGTCTCCTCGTACCGTGGCACGTGTGTCGGTTTGCGTGCCGTTAGGGTCTAGTTCTGTAGAGTACAGGGCTTTCTTTTCCGAGGTACCTTCCTACCGCTAAAGTAGTGGTTTCTCGTTTTACGAGGTAGGGTTCGAGTGATCCCTACTGAGTCTTGTTCCGAGACTCATTCCCTGCGTGTTTTCACCGTGTTTCAGGGGAGGCGCCACCTTCGGGGAGCGCGTCAGGAGCGCAGCGGAAGCGTGGTGCGGGTGCCCAGAGGTAGTGCCAGAGGTCAGAGCCGGGGGATGCCCCGTGTAGCTGTACTTTTCTTTCTTGTCACTGTACTAGTCGTGGACTACTGTTGCTGTTGTCGTTATTTTATTGTGGACCATGTAAAATGTTAATTCATCTCCTGCTTAATATCATAACTGTTTAATTTCTGCAATTATTTGTGATGCTTGTGTATTTTCCACACCATCCTTTTAACCCTTCCGAGTCTTCGGGCTCGTGGGTGGCGGTGCGAGTCTCGGGTTATCGGGCCTTCCCGGTAATCGGATTCTCGGGTCGTTACAGCTGGTATCAGAGCGCGGTTGTGGAATTACATGAGAATCATAGGTAATTGTATTGGTCCACTAGTCCACAACGATGATGTGCAGGTGACGCTGGCATGGGGCACCGCGTGTTTTATTCTGACCTTCCGTTTCTGTGTTTTCTGTCTTGTGCTTAAGGAGCGAGGATGGCGCCGAGGAGGAGTTCTCGCTCTCAGCAGGGGCAGTCGGCTGGAGGTCAGGAGATCCAGCAGGGGGTCCAGAGGGACCAGGAGGAGCATAGCAGAGTTCCGGGAGCTACCGAGGCCGCGGATGCTGCGAGGGCTCCGGGGGCCGAGGGTTTTCTCCGTGGCATGTACCATCTCATGGCTCAGCAGTTCGGCGGAGAGGCCGGTGAGGGCTCGTCAGTCAGGGGTGGGCCAGGCCGAGCAGTGAGGGATTTCATGCAGTTTCATCCACCTTACTTTAGCGGCCAGGCAGACCCTGATGCGGCTCGTGATTGGCTTGATGAGATGGAGCGGGTGTTCAGTTCTGCGAAGAGTGCTGTCGAGGACAGAGTGGTGTTGGCCTACAACCAGTTGCAGGGTACGGCTCGGAGGTGGTGGTCTTCCGAGTGGAAGACGTCCTTTCAGCTTCGTCCGCTTGAGCAGATCGAGTGGGATGACTTTGTCAGTGCTTTCGAGCGTACGTACTGTCCAGATGTTGTTGCTACGCAGCGGATGCGGGAGTTTCTGGAGCTGGTGCAGGGTGACATGTCCGTGTTGCAGTACAGGGCCCGATTTGTCGAGCTGGGTCGGTACGCACCTCATATCATGGAGCATGAGAGGGTGAGGACGACGCAGTTTGTGCAGGGCTTGAGGCTGGAGCTGAGGCACCATCTGATCGCGAATGGGGCCACTGATCTCGAGACGGCGTCTCGCGTTGCGATTTCCTTGGAGATGGATATGCAGAGGACTCGAGGACCGATCAGCCAGGGGCAGTCTGTGTCAGGTCGCAGCCAGCAGTCGGCGACTCAGCAGCAGGGTTTCTTTCAGTCTGCGTCGGGTGGTTCAGGAGTACCGGCATCGGCAGCTTCGGTGACAGGATCTGCGTCCTTTGGCACGAAGGTCAAAAAGTTCTTCAAGAGAGGGTTCGGCAAGAAGAAGTCCAGGGATCAGGGGCAGGCTTCATCGGGCAGTGTGCAGCAGCCGTTTCCTTTGCAGCGACAGGGATCGGTGGGTGGATCGCGAGGACCTTGTCCACGGTGTAGTGGGACCCACCCAGGCAGGCAGTGCACGGCGCCGATCATCTGTTTTCGGTGTGACCAGCCAGGGCATATGGCGCGCGACTGTCCTCAGAGGCCGCCGCAGCAGCAGGTTTCCCAGCAGCAGCAGCAGCAGGGACAGTATCCGCCGCTACCCAGGTCAGTTAGTGTGGGAGGCAGGCAGAGAGCTCGTGGCCAGATCACGCACTTGACCAGGGCAGAGGCAGTAGCGTCGCAGCTCGTGGAAGGTACCGTTCAGATTTTGGGTTGTGCGGCTCGGGTTTTATTTGATTCTGGCGCGTCTCATTCGTTCATTTCGGAGGATTTCGCGTCGAGCGTCGAGGAGCCGGTGACCCAGTTGTCCTGTGATTTGGCTGTGGAGTTGCCTTCGGGTGACTTTATGGTCACTCCGTATTGCTTCGACCAGGTTCCGGTGTGGATCGATGGGCGGAGTATGCCAGGCAGGTTGTATGCGTTGCAGCTTCGGGATTACGACGTGATTCTAGGCATGGATTGGCTCGAGACTCATGGAGCGGTGGTGGATTGTGGGATGAAGAGGGTCTACTTCCAACATCCGAGCAAGAGGACCTTCTATTTCCAAGGTATCCGTTCCGCCTCTTCTCGATTTCTTATCTCTGCTATTCGAGCCCGTCGATTGCTTGATTCAGGTTGTCAGGGTTTTCTCGCGTCTGTGGTTGTGTCTGACCGGATGGAGCCGAATGTCGAGGACATTGCGGTGGTGTGCGAGTTTCCCGATGTCTTTCCTGAGGAGTTGCCTGGATTACCTCCCCAGCGGGAGATCGATTTCGTGATCGAGGTTGTACCTGGTACGGGACCTTTGGCGAAGGCTCCCTACCGTATGGCCCCCGCGGAGTTGAGGGAGTTGAGGGCGCAGTTGCAGGAACTGTTGGCCAAGGGGTACATTCGTCCGAGCTTTTCCCCTTGGGGTGCGCCCGTGCTGTTTGTGAAGAAGAAGGACGGTAGTCTGCGGCTGTGCATTGACTATCGACAGCTGAATGAAGTGACCATTAAGAACAAGTATCCGTTGCCGCGGATTGATGATTTGTTCGACCAGCTGCAGTCTGCGCGAGTGTTCTCGCGGATTGATTTGCGGTCCGGTTACTATCAGCTGAGAATTCGCGAGTCCGATGTGGAGAAGACTGCGTTCAGTACGAGGTACGGGCATTATGAGTTTCTGGTGATGCCGTTTGGGCTCACCAATGCCCCAGCAGCCTTCATGGACTTGATGCAGAGGGTGTTCCACCCGTATTTGGACCAGTTCGTGGTCATTTTCGTGGATGACATCCTTGTTTATTCGCGGTCTGCTGAGGAGCATGCGTACCATTTGGGTGTAGCGCTGCAGACGTTGCGAGATCACCAGTTGTATGCGAAGCTCAGCAAGTGCGAGTTTTGGCTCAGTGAGGTGCACTTTCTGGGGCACGTGATTTCTGGTGATGGCATTTCCGTGGATCCCGCCAAGGTCGAGGCTGTGATGCAATGGCCGAGGCCGAGGTCGGTGACGGAGATCCGGAGTTTCTTGGGGCTTGCGGGTTATTATCGCCGGTTTATCCAGGATTTTTCCCGCATTGCGACCCCGATGACGAGGCTCACGCGGAAGGATGTGCCTTTCGTCTGGTCCGAGGAGTGTGAGCAGAGCTTTAGGGAACTGAAGAGATTGCTCACCTCGGCTCCGGTGTTGGTTTTGCCTTCTGGATCGGGAGGTTTTGTGGTGTGTACAGATGCTTCCGGCGTTGGATTGGGTGCTGTTCTGATGCAGCATGGTAGAGTGGTGGCTTATGCATCTCGGCAGCTAAAGCCCCATGAGGAGAACTACCCTACCCATGACCTTGAGTTGGCGGCAGTGATCTTCGCGCTGAAGATCTGGAGGCATTATCTGTACGGTGAGAAGTTCGAGGTGTTCACTGACCATCAGAGTTTGAGGTATGTGTTCTCGCAGAGAGATCTGAACCTCAGACAGAGGCGTTGGATGGAGTTCATGAAGGACTATGACTTCACCCTGTCTTATCAGCCGGGCAGGATGAATGTCGTCGCCGATGCCTTGAGTAGGAAGGTCGTGATCAGTACCTTGATGCTGAGGAAGTGGAGGCTCTGGGAACAGGTGCCCGAAGTATCTTTCAGGCTCAAGATTCCCCAGGAGCCAGGGTTGGCAGTGCTTGCGAGTCTGACTGTCACTCCTGCTATTCGTCGTCAGGTGACAGAGGCTCAGCATGCGGACCCTGAGTTGCCCCGGATTCTTGCGATGGCTGATGTGGAGCTCGGCGAGGACGGTGCTGCGAGGTTTCGTGGCAGGCTGTACGTCCCAGGGGAGGAGCAGGTTCGTCGTGCGGTGTTACGCGAGGCTCATGGGAGCAGGTACACTGTGCACCCGGGTGCGACGAAGATGTATCGGAACTTGCGGAGGCAGTTCTGGTGGCCTGGCATGAAGAGAGATGTGGCCGAGTTTGTGGCCAGGTGCCTGATCTGTCAGCAGGTGAAGGCAGAGCATCAGCGACCAGGCGGTACTCTCCAGCCCTTGGATGTTCCTGCTTGGAAGTGGGACCATGTGACCACAGATTTTGTGGTGGGGTTGCCCAGAACCCCGACTGGGCAGGACAGTATTTGGTTGCTGGTGGATCGGCTGACGAAGGTGACTCGATTGTTACCGGTCAAGGTCAGCTGGAGCGTGCCTAAGTTGGCTCGTCTTTATGTGGAGCGGATCGTGCCGTTGCATGGGGTTCCCATTTCGATCGTGTCGGATCGAGATCCGCGCTTCACTTCTGGATTCTGGAGGAGTTTCCAGCGAGCTCTTGGCACGGAGTTGGCATTTAGCTCGGCGTATCATCCACAGTCAGATGGTCAGTCTGAGAGGACCATTCAGACTTTGGAGGACATGCTGAGATCCTGCTGCCTGGAGTGGCAGGGGAGTTGGATTCATCACCTACCGTTAGTGGAGTTTGCCTATAACAACAGCTTTCATTCGAGCATCGGCATGGCTCCTTATGAGGCATTGTATGGGCGTCCTTGTCGGACTCCACTTGATTGGTTTGAGGTGGGTGAGCGTGTTTTGACGGGACCGGAATTGGTGCAGCAATGTGTGGATGTTGTGCACCTGGTTCGTCAGAACATGTTGGCGGCCCAGAGTCGGCAGAAGAGCTATGCTGACCGTAGGCGGCAGCCCCTCGAGTTCGCCGTGGGCGATCATGTGTTCTTGAGAGTTTCTCCGATGAAGGGGGTGATGCGATTTGGACGGCGTGGGAAGCTGAGTCCCCGCTATATTGGTCCTTTCGCGATTGTGGAGCGCATCGGTGAGGTTGCTTACCGGTTGCAGTTACCCTCTGAGTTGGCGTCGGTGCATGACGTGTTCCACGTCTCTATGTTGCGGAAGTATATGCCCGATGACTCTCATGTGCTCGAGTTTTCCGTTTGGCCTGAGGTGACTCCAGATCTTTCTCTCCCAGAGTTTCCGATCCGCGTGGAGGATAGGCGAGAGCAGCGCCTGCGGAACAAGGTTATTCTCTTGGTCAAGGTCGTGTGGCAACGACACTCTGGTGGTGAGGCTTCGTGGGAACGTGAGGACGAGATGCGTCAGCAGTTCCCGTACTTGTTTGAGTGAGTCTTCCTCTTCTTTCCCCTTGGGTTGTTCTCAATTTCGAGGACGAAATTCCTTAAGGGGGGAGGGCTGTAATATCCCGGACCTTTCGGATCCTTCTTCATGGGTCCCGGATCTAGTTTTCGGAGTGTCCGGCTCCGTTGTGTCCGAAATTTCGTTTCGGACATCTTTCGTGTTCGGATCGGCGCGATCCGGAGTCGTTTCGGAGGCCCGGAGGCGTTCCGCGGCTTTTTCCGCGTGTGTTTTCCGATTCCCGGTGTGTGTTTCGGCTTTTCTCTTCGGACGCTCGTTGCGGGTGAACCGGGCTGTTCACACGGACACGAGTGGTACCGTTGCGATCGGTGCGTTCCGAGGATCGCGGGGGTGTGATTTCCTAATTTTTGGAATTTTACGGATTTTCCGGGTTTTCTATAAAACCCTTTTTCTTTTCTCTCTCCCCCACCATCTTCTTCTTCCTCTCTTCTTCTTCCTCCTTCCTCCTCCACCGTGTCTCCCTCCCTCTCCCTCTCTTCCTCCCGGTTGGCCACGGCGAGCTCCCCTTCGGCTGCAGACAGCGGCGGGGCGACGGCGCGGTGACGTGGGCGGCGGCGAGGCGGTCGTGGGGGCGTGCGGCGAGCGTGGGAAGCTTAAGGAAGAACGAGGGTTTTCAAGCGTTCTTCGCGATTCGTGGACGATCCGGCGGAGCATTCGCTCCGTTGAGGTAGGGTGACGTTCCCTAGCTCTTCGCCGTTCTTTTCCGTGGTTTGTAGGCCGCGGGGAGGCCGAGAGGGGCATGTTTGGGCGTTTTTGGGGTTTTTCCATGTTTTGGGGTGAGCCGCCCGATCTATGGTTTTAGCCCATGATTCTATGTTTTGATGGCTTAGATGCATGCTAGGGGTCCCCAGGGGTCTCCCCCCTTGTTTTCCCCCTCTCCGGTGGAGGTACGGGGGCGTGGTTGGTGTTTTTGGGGTTTTCCCGCCGTAGCGTGCTCTGGGGCAAGCGACGGTCACTCCAGTGACCGTCACATGCTTGTAACGCCCCTAGAGGGGTGCGTTACTTCCCTGGGTGTTGGCCTTTGGGGTCGAGGGCTGTAACGGTCCTGCGACTGGCCGCCGTTTGCTAGTGACGCCCCTGGGCTGGGCCGTCACATGCGTTTCGACCGTTGGGTTTTGACCGTTGGGGGTCAGGCCATGTAACGCACCGAGATAGGCGCGTTACTTGCGTGTAACGCACTGGGGCAGGAGCGTTACTTCCTGTTGTCCCCCATGTGGATGGGCCAAGCGACGCACTGGGCCCAGCGCGTTACTTACAAGCAACGCGCTGGGGCAGGCGCGTCACTTCCCTTTCCATCCCGAGCGTGAGGGCCATGCGACGCGCTGGTCTAGGCGCGTCACATGCGAGTAACGCACTGAGCCCGACGCGTTGCTTGCAAGCGACGCGCCAGGGTAAGCGCGTTACTTTCCCTGTGGTTTTGGAGGGTGTGGGGCGCCGTGTGACGGCCTGTCTCAGGCGCGTTACTTTCAAGCGACGCACTGGAGCAGGCGCGTCACTTCCCCTACCCCTCTGGCCGTGTGACGGTCTGCCTTAGACCGCCATTTGTAAGTGACGGCCCTAGAGTGGACCGCCATTTGGCTGTGACGGTCCAGGGTCGGACCGCCACTTCCTGTGTTGCCCCATGAGGGTGGCAACCTCGCTTTTCTCCGACCGTGGTCTCCGTGCGACGGGACTAGTGCGTGGGGTGATTCCCACACGTTGTCGGGCTTGGGCGTTGTTTTCCGTGACTTGAGAGTCTACTCCTTCAGTGACCCTCCACTAGTCGTAGCCTACTAGTACGCGTGTGCTAGTCGCACCAGGGAGTGGTGTACGGGCTGACCTTTAGAGACGGTTTGTGGACCGGTTACCGTTGGGCCCCATGTCTTGCAGCCAGAGTCCGGCTGAGGGGAAAACCGGTCAGAGGGCCAGACCAGGGACGCGCGGTCTGTGTGTGCACACGTGGTTGGGGGCGGTTGGACCCACGTCGACGGGCGTGACCCCAGCTAGTCACTTGTTGTAGTTACTTGTACGGTGTTTGCGCCTCGGGTAGGACCTACCATGTCAGGCGGTTCACCTGCGGTGCGGTGTAAGACGTCAGGGGACGCTACCGGCTGTGCTTCTAGTGGGTGGTACTCCTGTCGAGTACGGAGTGTCAGACTGTCAGTCGTGTGTTTCCGACCTTCGGGTTTTGACGGTTCGACCGTTGAGTTTCGGTCTCCTCGTACCGTGGCACGTGTGTCGGTTTGCGTGCCGTTAGGGTCTAGTTCTGTAGAGTACAGGGCTTTCTTTTCCGAGGTACCTTCCTACCGCTAAAGTAGTGGTTTCTCGTTTTACGAGGTAGGGTTCGAGTGATCCCTACTGAGTCTTGTTCCGACACTCATTCCCTGCGTGTTTTCACCGTGTTTCAGGGGAGGCGCCACCTTCGGGGAGCGCGTCAGGAGCGCAGCGGAAGCGTGGTGCGGGTGCCCAGAGGTAGTGCCAGAGGTCAGAGCCGGGGGATGCCCCGTGTAGCTGTACTTTTCTTTCTTGTCACTGTACTAGTCGTGGACTACTGTTGCTGTTGTCGTTATTTTATTGTGGACCATGTAAAATGTTAATTCATCTCCTGCTTAATATCATAACTGTTTAATTTCTGCAATTATTTGTGATGCTTGTGTATTTTCCACACCATCCTTTTAACCCTTCCGAGTCTTCGGGCTCGTGGGTGGCGGTGCGAGTCTCGGGTTATCGGGCCTTCCCGGTAATCGGATTCTCGGGTCGTTACATCATCACCCAGTTTGAAGAGTTAGATGCAGGATATGATGGCACGTATGTCGAGTACATGCAAGTGGGAGATATTGCCAAGAGTTCTAGCCATGAAAGATTGGGTGTGGTCCGCTGCATCCTGGCACACCCACAGGAGGACGACTGGCGTCGAACCTCCATCTTCCAAACCTACATCATGGTCAAAACTCAACCCTGCAAGGTGATCTTTGACAATGGGAGTTGTATTAATGCAGTCTCTTCAGACTTTGTATCCCGTCTAGGTCTACCTACCCATCCTCATCCGAGGCCATACAACGTGGCTTGGGTTGACGACACGTCTATCCCAGTGACCACTACATGTGTCATTCCCATCCAGTTCCAGTCCTACCAAGGACAAATCATATTCGATGTAGTACCTATGAAGGTCAGGAGCATCATCCTAGGACGGCCATGGATCTACGATGTAGACCTTACTACATTCGGTCGGTCCAATGAGTGTTCCTTCTCCCACAATGGGAAGAGGATTCAGTTGCTCCCAACACCCCCAAAGGTGGCCACGGGAAAGAGTCCTACCTCCACACTCGCTGCATCCCCCAAAATTCGGGAGAATGCCCCAACCCCCACCAAAGGGAAGCTTCCCATTCCCTCCACCCCTACACCTATCATGTCCATCCCTAAGGCCCCTAAGGTTGACCATGACCCGATTAGGCGCCTTAACTTCATAGGTGTTCGTGAGATGAATAGAGAGGTTGCCGAGGGTGCCCCTGTTTGGGCTGTTGTCGTCACCATTACCTCTGAGTAGTCCCAGGTCTCCGTCCCACCTGAAGTCCAGGCAATCCTGCGGGACTTCCAAGACATCTTCCCGGAAGACCTACCTTCAACACTCCCTCCCTTGCGTGATGTTCAACACGCCATTGATCTTGTCCCTGGGTCCACCCTACCCAACCTCCCCCACTACAGATTATACCCCAGGGAGCATGCTGAGCTCCAACGAATTGTTGAGGACCTTATTCAAAAGGGCTTCCTCAGGGTGAGCAAGAGCCCATGTGCTGTTCCTGCCTTGCTCACACCAAAGAAAGATGGCACCTGGCGGATGTGTATTGATAGCCGCGCCATCAACAAAATCACTGTCAAGTACAGATTTCCCATTCCCCATCTTGACGACATGCTTGACATGATGAGCGGAGCCACCATCTTTTCCAAGATTGACTTGAAAAGTGGCTACCACCAGGTCCGGATTCGACCAGGGGATGAGTGGAAGATGGCCTTCAAAACAAAAGAAGGTCTGTATGAGTGGCTTGTCATGCCGTTTGGGCTATCCAACGCCCCTAGCACTTTCATGAGGCTTATGACTGAAACCCTTCGCCCCCTCATTGGTCGCTTTGTTGTCGTCTACTTTGACGACATCCTCATTTATAGCCACAACCCTGAGGACCACATTCACCATTTGAGGGAGGTCTGCGAGACCCTGAGGAAAGAAACCCTATTTGCCAACCTGACTAAGTGTGAATTCATGATAGACTGGGTCACTTTTCTCGGATTTGTGGTTTCAAGTCATGGAGTGTCTGTGGACCAATCCAAGGTCTGAGCCATAGTAGACTGGCCAGAGCCCCAGAATGTCCATGACGTTCGAAGTTTCCACGGGCTAGCCACCTTCAACAGACGCTTCATCCAGGGATTTAGCACCATTATGGCACCCATTACGGATTACATCTGTAAGGGGAATTTTGAGTGGACCAAAGCCGCCTCCCAGGCTTTTCTTGCCATAAAGGAGCTTATGACCAAAGCCCCTATCCTCTGCCTACCAGACTTTTCCAAAGTCTTTGAGGTTTCATGTGATGCATCTGGCATAGGAATAGGTGGAGTGCTTAGCCAGGAGAGCCACCATGTGGCTTATTTCAGTGAGAAGCTTTCTGATGCAAAGCTTCGATACTCCACATATGATAATGAGTTTTATGCCGTGGTCCAAGCCCTCAAACACTGGAGACACTATCTCTTACCACAAGAGTTTATCTTATAGTCGGACCACGAGGCTTTGAAATTCCTTAGCTCTCAGAAGGGTTTAAACCCTAGGCATGGACGGTGGGTAGAATTCCTCCAGTCTTTCACATTTGTCCTAAATCATAAGGCTGGAAAGGACAATAAGGTGGCCGACGCCTTAAGTCGAAGGGTCTCCCTTCTTTCCACTGTTCGGGTAGAGGTCACGGGATTTGATCGCCTGAAGGAACTCTATGGAGAGTGTCCTGATTTTGGCCCTACCTATTCTGCTCTGTCTGCTGGATCCTCGACAGCATTTGCTGACTATCTACTCCAGGATGGTTTTCTATTTCGAGGGCAGCAACGCTGTGTCCCGAGGACTTCTGTTCCGAACTTTCTAGTCTGGGAAATGCATGCTGGAGGTCTTGCTGGTCACTTTGGCCGTAACAAGACCATCCATTCTGTGGAGGAGCACTTCTATTGGCCTGGCCTGAAGAGAGATGTGGCCAATATTGTAGCCCAGTGTAGGACATGCACGATGGCCAAACAGGTCAAACAGAACACTGGTCTCTATACTCCTCTCCCCGTTCCTGATCGACCATGGGTTGATGTGAGCATGGATTTTATCATTGGGTTACAACGCACTGCTCATAAGCATGATTCCATCTTTGTTGTCGTTGATAGGTTCTCTAAGATGGCCCACTTCATTGCATGTTCCAAAACATCTGATGCATCTAGAGTAGCTCATTTGTTCTTTGATGAAGTCGTGCGTCTGCATGGTCTCCCCGAAACCATCGTGTCTGACCGGGATGCCCGATTCACTAGCTATTTTTGGAAGACACTTTGGCACCTAGTTGGCACCAAACTCAAATTTTTCACTGCCTATCATCCCCAAACTGATGGGCAAACCGAGGTCATCAATAGGAGCTTAGGCAATCTGTTGAGATGTCTTGTAGGGGAACATTCTGGCACTTGGGATCTTCTTTTGCCCCGAGCCGAATTTGCATACAACAGCTCCGTCAATAGGTCCATAGGTATGAGTCCATTTGAGGTCGTGCATGGCTACCAACCTAGGAAACCTGTGGATCTCATTCCCCTTCCCCTCGAGTCTAGAACGTCCAAGTCAGCTGAGGAATTTGCACAACATGTCAAAAGTCTGCACGAGTCAATTAGCAAGCAAATAAACCTCAGTAATGAGACTTATAAAAAATTGGCTGATTCGCATAGGCGTGTGGACGCGGGGATTCTTATTTTTATTTTAATAGATTTAATGGATTTGGATATTTATTGACCCATTGATTTATTGGTTTGGTTAATTGGCGTGCCAGTCACATATGTGACGATTTCATTGTGCGCTCGACTTGACTTGGTCAGTCGATTGTGAAGTCCGAGTCGGGACCAAAAGTCCGCCATACCATAAAGGCTATGACGTTAATTACGTCCTTCCTAAGAAGGACAACCCTTGATTAAACGCTGAAATAGGAGGCCGCTCGGGGCGGTTAAAAACGAAGTGCATGATATTAAAGCTATTATTATTCTAAGGAGGTGACTGGGTAAACGATAGGTTATTAAATCAGCATGACCCCTCTGTGTAGGTCGTGCCGGGTAGAGATAGGACATCGTCCGCGCAGCGACGAGGCAGGGTCCGGACAGTCATCGAGGACATGTCCCCCTTCACGTTTCTCATCCGGCCAAAGGCCTCGCAGTGTTCATATTCCCCGAAGGATCGGGCCGGACGGGAGGTGCATGACGTGTACTTCCCGGGGCTCATCGGGGTTAGACATCGGTCGACATTTCGGCAGCATCTCCCCATAATCTGGATTATGCCCAGAGGAGAATAGGCTATCACCCACGGAGCGCCGGGATGAAAGTTGAGAAAAAGAGGGAGCGAACCTCCCACACTGCATATGTATGCCCTGGGGCAATGTTTGGACGCTTCCCTTATAGAAGCCGGTGACACTCATGCATTGGCAGAGCTCACTTTAGCTAAAAAAGGGGGGTGCTCAGGAATCCGGTGCGGATCAACGGAACATGAGGGAGTCTTGCTCCCTTCGATTTATCCCCGGGACAGGTCTGGTGACTCATGGGCACCCCTGGGTGGGTTTGATCCAGGCGCCGGGGGTTCAATTGAGTGGCAAAGCAGGCTCTCGGGGCAGCTTGGATGTGCATATAGGTTCCCGGCGCGAAACAGCGTGGCAAGGAGGCCAAGGGGGCTTTTCGGCGCAAGGGCCAAACGGCCGTAGGTTCCCGGCACCAATGGCTAGAAGGCCAGGGGGAGCTCCTGGCGCCAAATGGCATGGAGGCAGGGGCTCTCGGCGCGGGGTCTTCCCGGCGCGATGAAGAGCAGGCCAGGGAGGAGGCTCCCGGCGCGGGCCTCCCGGCGCGAGGAGAAATGAGGTGGGGTGGCTTTTCAGCGCGAGGTAAAACAACAGGGAGGCTCCCGGCGCGCTAAGGAGATAGGGTCTCGGCGCAAGAAGGCTTGCGCCGAGGGCTGTTCATCCGTTTTACTGTTTGTGGAGCCGAGACAGACGAGGGCGCCGAGGTGAATTTAGGGTTTTACGGCACTCTGTTTTCGGATTTATGGATGATTGAGGGGGTTTTCCTGGTGATTAGGGCTGAGATTGACGGGCCCTGAGGAGTCAAAGATGGATGCATTTATTGGGTATCAACCAGCTTTGGAGTGGGTTTAGAAGGAAATCCGAGGGCAGATGGAAATGGAAAAGGGGAACTGAACATAAGGAGCCTCTGTCACCATTGCTTGGATAGACTTCCAGGAGGATGGCTTGATCATCATGTGGCTTGGCTTTGTTCTGAAGGCCAAGGGATAGCCTGTCCCTGGCCCTGGAACAAGCGCATGAAAGCATCTTCGAGAAAGAAAACACAGACGAATAATCAGACTGGGGAAAGGAATAAGAGGCAAACCTCCACAGAGACAATAGCAGGCGACAATCAAGGCCTGTTCCATTTGTTTATTCATCCGAACATGACTATTACATCCATGCATCAGAGGGACGGAGTACATAGAAGAAAATTGCAGATAAAGACTAAGTCCTGTTCTAGCGGCATGAAAACCGATTACGATGTCGCAGAATACATCAGAAGAAGAAAAAAAATAGCATCAATCGAAATTACAAGAAGATGAAATGCAGAAATGGGGGGGGGGGGGGGAGGGCGGAGCATTGACTCCTCTCCCTCCCCGGTGCCCACCTTCAATCAGCTTCGAACCTTTCTCTCTGCTTTCTCCTTTGGTCTCTTCTCTCTTTCTTTCAGTGGAGGAGGCTCTCTTTTCCTTTTTTTCTGGCGGTGGCGATGGTGAGGATCTTCTGAGCTTTCTTTTTTTGTCCTTCCCCCTCTCCCCTTTTTTTTTCTCTTCTGTGTTTTTCGAAGGGGTGGGTTTTTATAGACCCGATCCTCTTACCCTCTCGGCAGGTGGAAGTCGGCGCGGCACCCTGCTCGCAGCAGCTCCCGGCGCGCCGAGTGGCCTCCTGTTGGGGTTTCCGGCGCCGCTCCCGGAAGCCCATTTGGCCGGCCCATTTAGGGCTTTTAGGCCTCACACGTGCCTTGGCTTCTCTTAATTCTTTAAACTGATATTCATCGTAACTGGAGAAGGTCCAGTATTAGTGACGTAACTTTGTTGAGATCATCTTGAGATTTCATCAGTCAGCAGACTGGGATTTCATCAGTGCTGTCGTTTGGATGACGATAACACCGGGCATCAGCTTTAGCCCGAGGAGGCTTTAGCCGGGTAATAGTTTCAGTGGTAATCCTTCCGTGGCTCGGACCTTGCCGGAATCTTCATAATCTTCATTTGCTGGTTCTGGCTTTATCCTTATCGTTGCCCACATCTCATCTGTCAACCAATCAATATTTGACTTGATATGACGTGTCATCTGCAGACCTTCAGACGAGGCCGTAGTGTAGCTCTTGTTAAAGTGTGCTAGGGGGTTTCATCAGTCAGGTGACTGCTATTTCATCAGTGCCGTCGTCTAACTGACAATGGCATCGGACATCAGCTTGGCCCGGAAAGGACTTCAGCTGGGCAGATGGTTGACGAACTCCGTCATTGATCTTTCACTGTTGGTCTGATCCTCCTTTCAATTCTGTTTCTGCTCTCACTCATTTTCAAGGTGTCAACAAATGCCCCCCACCTGCGGGCGGCGTAAGTGCAGAATAAGCGGCACGGGGTCTGCAGGTGCCTTTTATCATTCGAGGGCATCTTCCTCCATTTCCCTTTGACATTATTCTTTGGCTTGATCATGTTGCTGCAGCAATATTATGCACATGTATCTTTCATTTTCATGTTTTTCATCTCCATATCTTCTGATTTTATTGTCAGCATTTTGGAGCCTTCTTGGCCTTGCCTTGGGCTTCTCGGTGCAGGGTATAGCCCTTCTCGGCGCGGGGCTTCTCGGCGCAGCCCTCTCGGCGCGAGGGTCTTCAGCAGCTTCTCGGCGCGGCGGTCTCGGCGCGAGGGTCTTCATAGCTTCTCGACGCGGCGGTCTCGGCGCGCCCCCTCTTTTCTTCCGGCCGACGGGGGGGTTCTCGGCGCGCTTTCCTTCGCGCCGAGAGGCCCCTCTTTTCTTCTTTTTAACCCCCCGAGAGGGGTTTTTACCCTCATTTTTACATTCCTCTTCTCTCTCTTCATCTCGGCGGCAGTGGTGATCTTCCCCGCTCCGAGAGCCTTGTTTCATCTCCCCCCCTTTTCGACCGATTTAGTCTCGGGTAGGTTCGTTATACGGGACTAAGTCCCCTTTTATGTTCGGGATCACTCCCTCTTGGTGGGTGACTCCTTATCTTTCTTTGGGCAGACCCCGGACAAGGGGAGATGCTGCCGAAATTTATTGAAAATTGTTTGCCTCATTGTTACATGCCCATTCATCCTTCTGATGCTTATCTTCTCATGCTTCCCTGACCACAGGTGCTGACATGGCTTCCGGTGCTTCTACTGCGGCTTCCGTGACTGCGGGGGCGAGTTCATCGGCTCAGCCGGACATATCTCGGGCTTCAGTCAACTGGCTGAATGTGAATTGTCTGAGCTTTGGCTATAACCGGATCGCCACTGTTGATGAGTCCTCTGATTCCGAGACTGACACAGTGCCGTCTTCCGGAGTCTATTCTTCCACAGAAGGGATTGATTTCAGAAGGGCTGCTGACTACCGTCCGGATCTGCCGAAGGATCGTCATCTGCTGCCATTTATCCAGACCTTCACCATAGGCGGAATGAGGGATTTCCTGCTTGCTCGGTCTGTGGAAGCGGCAATACTGGCTGACAGAGACAGCATGAAGAGTTCTGTTTATCGAGCCCGAGCTATATATCTCCCAGGCGAGCAGAGGGACTGGAATGCCGTGCTGGGCATTTCCGAATTAGAGCCGGAGAAGAAGATGCTGACCCGGGCTCCAGAGTTTACCCCGGCAAGGTGGGACCATGCAGCCGGTCGTGTCCATTGGGAGAAGCCCAACTTTGGACTTTTTCTAGCTCCTGTGAAGTGGGGTTATAGGGACGAGCCATTCATTCTGAACTGTCTGGCCGTTCAATTCAAATATCAGCTGGCTGCCGGCTGGTTTGGGGATGCTAAAGTGACGGACGCCCATCTCTTCAGGGTAGGAGCAGTGGAGTTTACAGAATTTGTCTTGAAGGAATACGCCCCTTTACTGATTAGAGCTGGGGTATATCATAGTGTATTTGCCTCCAGGTTCCGCTATCCCATCTCTCGGGGATTATGTTGCGGCATGCTTGAAGTGTTCTGCCCACAGTTCAATACGTTCTATACAGCAGAAGGCGAGACTTCTCTCGATCTTTGGAGTCTTGCGCAGCTTTCAGGCCTGCCTATAGATGGGGAGCCATATGAAGAGGTATGTCTGGACGACTCCGTAAAGGACGCCTCTGATGGAGAGGGCAGATATTCTTTTGGCTATGCATATCGGTACTTGATGAAGGCTTATCGGACCATTTGTCTGTCCTATAGCAGGGGATCTTCCAAAGGATATCAACCCCGGAAAAAGAGCAGCAGGTTGAGAGTCCGTGTAGGACAGTGGATACAGTACTTCTTCGGGGGTCCTTTGAAGTATACAGACTTCTCTTCCGTGGGACCGACTCCCAGTAAGCAGATCAGGGCCCCTCGTTATAAATCAGCATTGCCGGCTTCACTGCGCCGAGCAGGTGTAGATGGCCCGAACCCAGCAGGGGTTGACCCCATTACTCATTGTGCAGCTTATCTGACCTTCTGGCTGTGCACTTTCGCTCTCCCTCAAGGGGACGAGACGATTATCAGACCAGAGGCTATATATCCGGCCTGTCAGATGGCCTGGGGGATGAGACTGTCTCTGTGCCCGGCGGCTTTGTGTTTAGTTTACAAATCGCTGGGAGATTTGCATAGACATCGGGTTCCCCGTTCTTTACGGACTGTAGGTCCATTTCATTTCTTCAATGCTTGGGTTTGCAGCATTTTCCCCGAGCTGGCCCCGAGAACTCTGCAGTCAGACACACTGCTCCCTCGGATGATTGAGTTTGCTAGCGCCGAACCCGGCCTTTTCTCAGAGCAGTTGTTCAAGATCAGGGGCCGGTTGACAAAAGTGCCTGTAGATGCTCCTGGTAGCATTCATTTTTGGAGCTTGGCAGCAGGCTTGGCTCCCTTAGTAGACCCTCAGAGGGAATGCAGAATGGAAGAGGTAGAAGTTTATGTCCATCCGGTTTCGGGGGCCAATGCCACCTGGCCCATATTAGAACCAGAACTGGTAAGGTGGGCTATGGCTATCCGACCCAGTGTATTGGTCTTCAGGAAGGGAGGCTTGCTCATCTTGGAGCCCTATTACCCATTCCATTTTAGCAAAAACTTCGGCTACGATCAGCATATTCCTTCATCAGCCGCTCAGTTCCCTTTGGACAGCCGTGCCAAGCATGGGTCCTCCATTGCCAGTGACGGTCGGATATGGTGGGATTTCTTTCATCGCCGAGAGGGCGTAACTTTCAGGATCCCGACCGTTTCTAATCGTATTCCCCGGGTCACATCAGAATACATCAAGTGGTGGAATACCCGCACCAATTTTTATAAGGATGGCAGAGGTGCCTTCTAGGACGTGGCCGAGCGCTCTTTCTTAAAGCGACAATCAGGGCCTGTATTTGAGATTGATGAGGTTCACCTGAAAAGGCTCTATTCACAGCATCCGAGGGAGGCGGACACATACATCGCCAGGCGTCGGTCCTTAAAAGAGGAAGGCTCTGAAATACCCACTCCTGTATTTTCTGAGATCAATGAAGATGCTTTTACAAAGGACCTGAGGCAGCTGGGCCACATAGGGAGTATTCATGTGGAGGTGCAGTATCCATTTCCCCCGGAGGAGCCTCTCCCGACAGCAGCCCCCTGGAGGGGCCCGGTAGACAGATTTCACCCTTACCGGACATTTGTGCGGAGGGAAGACCGCACCAGCACATATTATCAGCACACTTCTTGGCTTTTCGTGCTGTTGAATGTTCACGGGCTGTCAGTAGAGAACCCGATAGCCGGTATTCTGAATAAGCCGCTTTTTATCTCTTTTCATTATGTCGACGGCTGGTGCATGGATTACCTCGGCCTGTTTCATTGCCTTGACTTCCACGGCCACCAAGATTTAGCTGCCTTGACGGAGAAATGCCAGACCATAGGTGACGTGTGCTGGCTCGTGAAGGAGGCTACTTCCCGCTCGAAGGAGGTGGCTTATCTGTATTGGCCGCTTTCTACCTTCTATGACGGCCCAGCAGGTATGACCCTTCCTGTGCGCTCATGGCGTCTTTCTTTTATTGTCATGTTATGCATCTGTCGACTATGACTGTCTTTCTTGTGTCTTGCACAGATAGACCGGACATAAAACGGCAGGGACTTTACAGGAAGATTATTGCTCAGGCTGAAAAGCTTGCTTACTTTGAAATTCCTGCAGCAGCACCCACGACCACTCCCCTGCCTCCGGGCAAGAAGAGGAAGCCTTCTGCGGTGAAAACTGCAGTTGTCAAGGCCAAGAGGGCCAAAGTTGTTCGGATCCAGCAGTCAGCTCCAGTTGCGACGGACGCCGGGACCCCTCTTCCAGACATCCCCTCTTTTGACGAGTTCAGGTCTCAGAGGGAGGCTGCTCAGGAACCCGCCGAGAGTAGCGGTAAATATCTTGCAGATGCAATCTTCACTGCTTTCTTGACTGCTCTTTTAAGGCACCTTTCGAGACTGAGCTTCTCTTTATCTAATATAGCCCCGGAGTAGGTTGCAGTGCCTGCGGAGAGGGACACGAGGCTGCCTTCTCCTACCCCGGCTGGCGAGGAGGAGGGTAAATGTGCTCTCTCATCTTTTCTCTTTATACTTTTGCTGTTATTCTTTTTCATTATATCCCTCAGAGTTCCCCTTTTGTTGAGGTGGCAGTCAGGGAGCCGACTGGGGCTACAATAGCAGTGGGAGAGCCGTCTCAGCCGCAGGAAAGTGAAAGGACTCAAACAAAAGAGAGCCCTATTCCGGCCAGACGCATAATCACCCGGTCTGCATCGCGACATGCTCTAGAGGCGACCTCGCAGCACATAGCTAGAGTGGAGATATCCTCGGGCAGCTCCGAGACCGTGCCTGATAATGAGGAGGAAGTGACCTTCAGTGGCAGCGAGGAGGAAATCCAAAAATCAGAAACCCTGCCTGTGTTTGCAAAAGGCCTTCCGCCCTTTCAGCCTCCTAAACTGTTGATGCTATCTTCTGAGGAGGAATTGCAAGAGGAGTTTGCCGGGCTTGACACTGAGGTCGACATAACCCCTCCATTTGTTGCTTCAACTATGGAGCTTGCTCCTCTTTTGTCTCATCTTGAGGATATAGATCCCACTTTAAAGGTAAGCTTCTTTTTTGCTTGCTGTTCTATTTATTTTCTTCCATCCATTGATGAGGATCATTCTGCCTTGTCCTCAGGACCCTGTCACTATCAGCTCTGATGCGGCCGCAGTCTCCATGGATGTCTCATCTGCAGATTTGATCATCATCCCTGCTTTACCTTCAACTTGCATGGAAATTTCTGAGGTTATTCGCCCCGTGCCAGTGAGAATACAATCTTCAACTGACTTAACATCACTGGACTTGGGATCATCAGGCGAGATTTCCATCCCTGTCAGGGCCTCAGAGCTTAGAGCCGAAGCAGACCCAGCCAGAAGCTCCGCTTTTGTACCAGCTGCCGTAATGTCAATTGCGCCCGAGTCAGTAGTCCCTGCCACAGTGGCTATAGAGACTGGATTTCTGCCTTTACAGACTAGGGACCCTTCGCCCCCATTATCAGGAAGAGTAGCTGAAGATGAAGCCCTTATTCAGGAGACTCATGAAGAGATAGCTCCATCATTCATTGGTCCTCCCTCCGCGGATGTTCAAGCCATAGCACCCGAGACAGCGGTGGAGGAGGAATCTTTAGTTCAGCCAGAGGGCACGGAGAGGGACCGGCCAGTTCTTCCAGTAGATTTGCCATCTTCATCCTCTCAGCCGGGTGTCGCACTGTGGGCAGACATTGATAGTGAAGTGACCTTTGAAGTGATCCCCTCTGCTTCTTTTGGCTTCGCATCGTCTGAGAGCTTTGTCTGGCAGAACCTGGATATGCTGCGCCAGCTGGTAGAATCTCAGCCTGGCTTGACACATTTACAGCTGAAGGAAATTACTGATCGCTTCACTGCCGGCCTGTAGGCCATGGGCTGCCCTCTGGACACATGGGCTCAGCGGGTCTTGCTTTTGCTGAAATTCGTGCATCGGAGAGATTTCCTAGCACGGACTATGACCGACAAGCTGACGGCATTGAAGTTGCAGAGGTCAGAATGCAAATCTGAGCTGGAAAAGCTGACGCTTGCCCTTGACGAACGCCAAACTGAGCTACAGAGCGTTGTCCAGCGGGAGGAAGCCGTCCAGGGCCGGATAGCCATTCTGGAAGCGGAACTCGCTGGACTTCGAGCCGAGCTACAACAATTATCGTCTATTCGGCCACGGTCCACCGAAGAGGTGGCCTTATTGGAGGGACGGATGATGTCTCTCCGGGACATGTCCGTGAAGCTTCAGGAAGAGGAGGCGCGCCTTCATGAACTAAGAGCCGCTCCCAATGTGGGTCTTTTGGCCTTTGAAGATATCTTCCGGCGGCCTTGAATTATCTCTTCTCTGTTTTCTTCTTTTTGTAATACAATTCCCCCTCAGGGGCCCTTCTTGTATTCCCTCTTTTATTCAATGGAAAGGAATCTTTCTACCAGTCTCATATGTGGTTTATTCTTAACTTATCGCACCGTCAATATTTCACGGCGATTTGGCAGCGGTTTCAGCGGTCCCTTTGGGAATAGCCCGTACCTAGCAGGAGAGCGTCCACCCCTTCAGAGAAAGGATGGGGAATTCGCTCCACCGCGTGACGGCCTCCGGGGGGATGCTTTAAACCGAGTTCTGTTGGTGGTAGCAAACGTCCTTCTTGGCCATACGTGCCGCAAGGGAGACGGTTTGCAGGAATGTGAATGAAGAGGCTCAGAGCACAATCCGAAACGGGCGAATGGCCCATCCCGGGCAGGTTTCAAAGCTAGTCGGGGCGATGTGCCAATCGACCAGCACATGATTTCATCATCGACATTGGGTTTATATCGATGCAAAGAAAGTGTTATGAGTTTCATCAGAATAGACGAAAGGTCTAAACTGGCAGGGTTTTAATTGGACATGGTTTCATCGTTGATCGGGCGAGGTGCCAGTCGATCAGTGGTTGGTTTCATCGTCGATATGGGCTTATATCGACGCAAAGAGTTTCATAAGTTTCATCCGTATAGACGTAAGGTCTAAACCGGACAGAGGATTTCATCATTGATCGGGCAAGGTGCCGGTTGATCAACGGTGGGACATATGTAGAGGTGTAGGTCTTGTTAGGACAGACGTAAGGTCTATCCCAACAGGTTTTATGGCGGGTGGGGCTTTGCCAAGAAATACGTAGGTCTCATCAGGACAGGCGTAGGGTCTGTCCTGGTAGGGTTTTATCGTTGACCGGGCAAGGAGCCGATCGGTCAAGGGATGGTTTAGGAGTTTGACCAGGACAGACGTAAGGTCTGAACTGGCCAGGCTTTATCGGAATGATGGCCGATTTTATTGTTGGTGGGATATGTGAAAGGAGGGTATGTAGATTTCATCAGGGTAGACGTAAGATCTACCTCGGAAAGGCTTTATCATCGGTGGGGCATAGAGCCAGATGACCGACAGAAGGCCTCGTCAGTGAAGGGTAGGTGAAGGTAACGTGCCGGTTGGCATGGAACTTCTGAATTACCACATTACCGACCCAAGAGCCCTTTCGGGTTTTCGCCGGAGCCGGCCCCCTCTTGCTTTTGCCCACGCGTCCTTTCGGATTTTCACGTGGCGGGGTACCCGATTTTGCCTGCAGTGCCCTTTCGGGTTTTCACCACAGCTGGGTTTTAGCCCTTTTTGCTCTTGTCCAGAATGCCTGAACAAGTCTGGCGGGGTATCTCTATTTTCAACCCCCTTTTTTTGTATTTTTTTTATCGTTTTCTTTCTGTTTTCCTTTTTCATTATCTTTTCTGGGACCAGAACTTTCATCCTATGGACCATGGCGCCATATGTTTATTATGGACACACGATCATTGATGTGGGTGTCAACATCAGTGCAAAGGGAAGTAGGGTTTCATGATCTATCCAGACGAAAGGTCCGAATTGATTTAGAGGATATAAATAGCAGCTCGGGCACGAAGCCGTTTGCTGAGAATATGAGTTTCATCGTTAACGTGGGGTTTAACATTAACGCAAAGGAATATAGTTTCATGATCTATCCAGACGGAGGGTCTGAATTGATTCAAAGAGCAGTGTTGTGCTATGTCAGAGCGGACGGAAGGTCTACCCTGGATGGATTTTAGCGTCGATCAGGCAGCGCGCCAGCCGACCGATAGCAGGTTTCATCATTGGTATTGTGTCCATATCAATGCAAGGATTTCATAGGTTTCATCGGGATAGACGTAGGGTCTAGCCCGGACATGTTTCATCGCTGATCGGGCAGTGTGCCAGTCGATCGGCAACGAGTTTCATCATCGGTATTGGGTTTATACCAATGCAAAGATTTCATAGGTTTCATCGGGATAGACGTAGGGTCTAGCCCGGATAAGGTTTTATCATTGATACTGGGCGAGATGTCGATCGATCAATGGCGGGTTTCATCATCGGTATTGGATTTATACCAATGCCAGGAGTTCATGGATTTCATCAGGATAGACAGAAGGTCTAAACTGGATAAGTTTCATCATAGATCGGGCAGTGTGCCAATCGATCAACAGTAGGTTTCATCGTGGCGGGACGTAAAGACGGGGTTTCATTGTTGTGGGTCTTAGACAGAAACAAGTGAAAGTGTTTTATCAGGACAGACGGAAGGTCTATCCCGAGGTGGGCCTGTTATCGAGGGAATTTTTTTTGAGCAATGCATGAAGGCTTCAACAGAATAGACGTAAAGTCCATTTCGGATGGACCTAATCGTTGATCGGGCAAAGCGCCGGTCGATCGACGAGGAGTTTTATGGTGGGAGGTGAGGCTTTCTTTGGAATCACCACATTACCGACCCAAGCGCCCTTTCGGGTTTTCGCCGGAGCCGGCCCCCTCTTGCTTTTGCCCACGCGCCCTTTCGGGTTTTCACGTGGCGGGGTACCCGATTTTGCCTGCAGTGCCCTTTCGGGTTTTCACCACAGCTGGGTTTTGGGCCATTTTTGCACTTGTCCTAATATAGGAGCAAGTCTGGCGGGGAATCTCTATTTTTAACCCCATTTTTTTTTACTTTTGCTCCTTTTTTTTTTGTTCTTTCTTCTTCCTTCCTTTTTAGAGGGTGACAGGTGGGAATGCCACCAGCTTAAGATGAGGGTAGCTTGGTTAGGGCGGAGTGCCACTAGACCAAGAAAAGGGTAGCTCTGCTAGGGCAGAGTGCCGCTAGACCAAGGAAATGGGTAGCTCGGTTAGGGCGGAGTGCCGCTAGACCAAGAAATAGGTAGCTCGGCTAGGGCGGAGTGCCGCTAGACCAAGGAAAGGGGTGTAGCTCGGTTAGGGCGGAGTGCCGCTATACCAAGGAAGGGTAGCTCGGCCAGGGCGAAGTGCCGCTAGACCAAGGAAAGGGGTGTAGCTCGGTTGGGGCGGAGTGCCGCTATACGAAGGAAGGTAGCAGCTTGGCTAGGGCGGGGTGCCGCTAGACCAAGAAATAGGTGTAGCTCGGTTAGGGCAGAGTGCCACTAGACCGGGAAAGGGTGTAGCTTGGTTAGGGCGGAGTGCCGCTAGACCAAGGAAGGGGTAGCTGTGTCTGATCACTCGGGGAATGCTGGTTGTGCCGCATGATACAACTTTAGATGTCTTCCGTTAAGTGGGGAGAATTGGATTTCCCCTCGATGGTTAACAACCACGTAGGCCCCTCCTTCGTAGACCCTCTGTATCACATAAGGACCTTCCCAATTAGCATTCAGCTTTCCTTTTGGGTTGGACGCCATGACTTCTTTTTTCTTGACCATGACAAGGTCACCCTTCTTGAATTCTCGTCCTCTTACGAGTTTTTTGAATGCAGCGGCCATGCGGGCCTGATACATTTGGATACTCTTCTGGGCTTGGAGGCGCTTCCCTTCCAATTCAGCCAGTTCTTCTAGTCTTCTTTCTGCATTGGTCTGTTCGCCACGGGCCAGGCCATATTGGACTGCCACTCTGAGTGACGGGACTTCCAGCTCTAGCGGAACCACAGCCTCTGAGCCGTATACCAGCGAGTATGGTGAGCACCCTGTAGGTGTCTTGAAGACGGTGCGGTATGCCCACAGAGCTTCATACATTTTCTCTTCCCAATCCTTCTTATTAGAACTGACGACCTTGGCCAGCAAGGTGTAGAGAGTCTTGTTAAAAGCTTCTGCCAATCCGTTTGCCTGTGGATTGTAAGGAGTGGAGGTCCTCCATTCGATCTTATATTTCTCAGCAAGCCGATAGACCTTCTGATTTCTGAAATGACTTCCATTGTCGGATATTATTCGGTTGGGGATCCCGAACCGGAAGATAATGTTCTGTTTGATGAATCTGGCGACCAATTCACCAGTCACTTCTCTTAATGCTACAGCTTCCGCCCATCTGGAGAAGTAATCTGTTATGGCCAGTATGTACTTATGTCCGGCCGAGGAAGTCGGCAGTGGCCCGACTACATCAGTTCCCCATTGTGCGAACGGCCAACTGGGAACTGTAGGGTGCAGAGTCGTAGGAGGCCTTCTAGGCACAGTAGCATGCTCCTGGCATTTCTGGCATGATTTTGCAAATTTACAGCAGTCTTCAAACATGGTGGGCCAATAGTAGCCCAGCTTCTTGATTTCTATCTTCATCTTGGGACCAGCCTGGTGGGCACCTGCTGTCTCAGCATGTATCTCTTTCATCACTTGCCAGGCTTCCTCAGTGGACAGACAGCGGAGTAGAATCTTCTTGCGTGCATCTGCCATTATTTGGAACAGAATTCCATTCCTGAGTTCATAAGAATCCTTGATTCTCAGGAGTTTCATCTTTTCTTCTCTTATCTGCGGCAGTTGTTGGTGTAGAAACCACTGCAGCAGGTGCTGTCTCCAATCAGGCGCTTGTTCTGTGCTGATGGTGGCAACTTCGTTTTCTTCGGGGCACCTTTCTAGCATACTGGGGACTTGCCGCCGGTTCATAACGACAATGTTCAGTGTCTTATTTGGTGGGACTGGCAGGGAGCTGGCCAGCTTCGCCAGTGCATCAGCCTGGGCATTGTGTCCACGGCCCACATGCTTGAGCTCAATATGGTAGAATTTCGCCATGAGGCGCACGACTCTTTGGTGGTAGGGACTCAGTTCTGGCTTCCGCACTTCGAACTCCCCTTGAATCTGTTTTATTATCAACATCGAATCGCCGAATACCTGGAGCATTTGGATACCCATATTGAGGCTGATATGCAGACCGATTATCAGAGCTTCGTACTCAGCTTCGTTATTGGTACAGGGCTTGTTTATAGAACAGGAAGTATGCACGACCTCCCCTTCTGGTGATTTCAGCACAATACCGGCTCCAGCCCGTATTCTGGTCTTTCCATCGGAGTCTGTCTCTGTTCTAGATGCTCCATCAAAGAATAGTTGCCACATAACTGACTGGGTCTGGCAGGCTTCGAGTGTCTCATCATCGGGTAACTCAGTCCCTAGCATATCATTTTCCGGCACAGGATGCTCTGCGAAGAAATCAGCCACGGCCTGTCCTTTTATTGCCCTTTGGGGTGTATAGGTAATATCGAATTCCATCAGGATCACTGCCCATTTGCCCAACCGGCCCTTCAGAACTGGCTGAGTCAATATATATTTGAGCGGATCTGCTGCAGATATCAATCTGACTTCATGTGACAACATATAGTGTCTGAGCTTTTTGACAGCAAAGACTAGTGCCAAGCAGGTCTTTTCTATGTAGCTGTAGCTTTCCTCAGTTCTAATCAGCCTCCTGCTCAGATAGTATAAGGCTTGCTCTTTGCCTTCTTCATTTATCTGTGCCAGCATTGCCCCCAGGGAACAGTATGTGGCTGCGATATACAGTATCAAGGGCCTGCCCTTAATTGGTGCCCCCAGCACCGGAGGGGTCTTGAGATATTCTTTCAACTTCTCAAAGGCTTCCTGACAGCCATCGTCCCAGAGGAACGGCACATCTTTCATCATGAGCTTGTGAAAGGGGTGGCATCTTCCTGACAGATTTGATATAAATCGTCGGATATAGGCCAGACGCCCTTGCAGAGATCTCAGCTCGGACAGATTCCTTGGTGGAGGGAGCTCCTGGATAGCCTTAATCTTGGATGTGTCAATTTCAATGCCCCTATGACGGACAATAAACCCGAGGAATTTTTCACTGGACAAGCCGAAGGCGCATTTCATGGGATTCATCTTTAGTTCATATTTGCGTAGCCTCTGGAATACTACCCTCAGGTCTTGCAAATGGTCTTCTCTTCTTTTAGTTTTTACTACCAAATCATCAATGTAGCACTCTACTTTCTTGAAGAGCAAATCATCAAAGATCTTGGTCATAGCTCTTTGGTAGGTAGCGCCGGCATTCTTGAGACCAAACGGCATCCTTTTGTAGTGGAATATCCCCTTCGGGGTACGGAATGCAGTGTGCACTCTGTCTTCCTCAACAATCCAGATTTGGTTGTATCCGGATGACCCATCCATAAATGATAGGGCCTCATGACCAGTAGTTGCATCGATCATCACCTCAGTGATTGGCACCGGGAAATCATCTTCCGGGCAAGCCTTATTAAGGTCCCGAAAATCAACACATATTCTGATCTGCCCATTCTTCTTCTTTACGGGGACTATATTGGCCAGCCATGTAGTGTATTGATTTTCTTCAACAAAGCCTACATCAATCAGCTTGTCAACCTCTTTGTTAATCTGATTTATTAATTCAGGGTGCATTCTCCTGGAAGGCTGCTTTACAGGGCTAGCCTCTGGGTTTATTGCCAATCTGTGCTGTGCCACATCAGAACTCAGTCCCGGCATTTCATCATATGTCCATGCAAAGCAGTCTCAAAATTCCTTTAAAAACTGTATATACTGTTCCCTGGTAGCTGGCTCCAGCAGCGCACTGAGGAATGTCGGCCTTGGCTCATCTGCGGTTCCCAGATTTATTTCTACAAGCTCATCGACGGTGGCCTTACCTCCATCTTCGACCTCGGGCGGGGCTTCTTGCAAGTCAATGAAGCCTCCCGGGATATAATCTTCTTCAGTTTCATGATTTTCTGTTTCATCATACTGGTCATCAGCGGTTGCTGGCTCATCATATATGGCCAATATTGATGTATTCTGTTCAGTACGCCCCGAGGACGTAACTGGATCAGCAGGAAACTCGAAGACGGAGTCTTCCGCCCTTAGAGGCTCTTCTGATGCAGACTCCCTTGAGAGATCATCATTTTGCAGAGCCCGGACTTCTTCCAGGATGCGCTCAAACTCCAAGCATTCCCTCAGCTCTTTGGCTGCTTGGTCTTCATCCGGGATTCCCGTGTCAAACTTTGCTTCAGCATGGAACAGATCTTCTTTGCAAGGTAGGTCTTCCCAGCACCAATCTTTCTTTGCTTCATCAGACGTCCCCGTCTCCGGCTGACTGTCTGGGGCTTCATTGTTCATTATGGATTGATAAATGATTTCTTCATCTTCCGAGGGATACTTGTCATATCCCACCTCGGGAGGGTCTTCATGCTGGTAGGAGATCCACCTCAGCTTCATAGTATTCTTGAAGGGTATAACCCAATCCTGGGTGCTGAGTGATCTTCCTTAGTTCTTTATTATCCCGAGGCGGATCCCATAGCTCCTGGAACGCCTTCTTTTGGGCAGCATGTTGTAGTGATGGCATCTGCATCTTAGAGAACATCTGCGAAACCCGTCGGGTAGTGTAGTCTAAGCCTGTAATTGGCACCATCTGGTTTGCAGCCTCTTCAGGGACCATGCAGTCTTGATCATCTTCCTCGACTGACTCCCCAGTGTAGAATATGGTAGGAGGCTCGCAGAAGCGAGGGACTTCCATAGTCTTCAGTGGTAGCACCGTCTGGTACTCAAGGCTGACGATGGGTTTAAATAAACCCTGCGGCACCTCCACTTGTGTGTACTTTTCTTTCATTTCTTCATTGATATCATCCGGGTGAATGCTAGGAGGGGTGATCCGAGCAAAGTCACCGGCATAAGAGATGTGAGATACCTCATGCTTTTTAATATAGCCCTTTGGTGGCGGTGGAGACCAATTTCTTGCCTTCGTCGCCGGCTTTTTCTGGCTGACCACAGCCTCTTTCTCTTCACCCTTTCGCGGCACCTCCGTGTAGTAGGATGCATCGAGCATATGGCACTCGAATACTTCGAAGGGATGCAGATCCGCAAACACCCTCTCTTCTTTTCCTTCATGGCAGTATTTAATGCATTGATGTAGCGTGGACGGCACTATCTGATATTCATGCAGCCACGGTCTCCCCAGCAGGGCCTTATATGTGGTGTTGGAGTCGATTACATAGAATCGTACCACGGTAGTGAGATCCCCCAATGTGAGGTTAAAATCAGCCACCCCAAGGGGCGTCTCACATTTCTGGTTGAATCCCGCAATTTTCATGTCTCTGACCTTTGTAAGCTGCAGATCAAAGTAATATTTTTGGTAGATGCGGTATGGGAGAATGTTCACGGCAGCCCCAGGATCTATCAGTATCCTGCTCAGTGGCTGACAGTTCAGGGAGCCCCTCATATACAGCGGTCTGTTATGGCCGGAATTCGGAATCAGCATGTCATCCTCTGTGAATGTAACTGACGGCCCAGAATTCACTTCTGTCAGGAGTGCTTCATATTGTGCCGGCGACTGCAAGGCATCAACAATTGCTTGGCGAGCCTCTTCACTCAGAGAGAGAATCTCCTAGATGGAGAATCTGGTAGGGAGCTTCTTTAGCATTTTCATGATCCGGTTGCCCACCCTGACATTAGACAGTCTCATTTCTTCCGCCCATCGGGGTTTTGGAGGTTCATGTGGTACCTGCGGCCTCTGCTGACCAGTGCTGGCCTCAATCTCTGGACTGATTTCTTGGGGGGCTTCTTCTGCAGCAACGGCCCCTGGTGCCATTAGAGGGTTATCCCCTTCTTTCTCATTCTGCTTGTAGGCTACAGATGCCGACTGCTGAGGTCTCTTGCCTTTATCTGGCCCAGCCTGTATCGACTGCCCATTTTCTAGACTGGACAGAAATTCCAGAAATGTCGGAGTTTGACCTCCTTTCTTCTTTTCTTGGTACAGGCTGGCAGGGGGAGGAACCTGGACACCTCGTATCTCTGGTTCAGGAATGTGGTAGGGTTGTTCCCCTCTGAACATAATGTTATGATTGGCTGGTGGTGGGCGCCCCCATCTTCTTCCGGAGCGTGTTGCATGTGCCGAAGTTGAGGCCTCCGCATGGTTGGCTTCTAGTGGGGCATTTGATGTTTCATCCTCATCATTCTCCCCGGGCAAGGAAAAGAGCACTGACAGAGTGTTACACTGTACTGTCGTGACTTTCTTTCCCTTTTTGGACTTGGGCCGTCTCTTCTTCTTCTGGAAATTTGGCTTTGCCAGCTCCTGCCCCCAGAAGGGCTCAGTCTCATCTTTTCTTTGTTCTGCCTCTGGCTGCTCTTCAATTTTCAATTCTTCGAGCTGCTCCCAGAGTATACAGTCTTTTACCAGCAGGTGTTTGGGCTTTTTCTGCTCATATTCATCGAGCCCATTAATATACTGCTGTAAACGCCTGGCTGCAGGACTTACTTCCTTACGTGCAGGTACGGGGACTTGTCTTCTCCGGTTATGAGTGGGGATCCGGATGACTGGCCCGGTCTCAGCTGTGCGCCATACTGGCTTTACTGGAGGCGGTTCAGGTCTTGGTGTGACACCGCGGATAACTGCTCCATTGGTTTTGGCTGCGGGAGTCTTCTTTCTGTTCTTTATGGGTTTCATCTGCCATCCTTCCTGATCCTGCAGTGGGGTGAGGAAGCAAGCTTCGTAAGTATGTCTAGTACATTCTTCAACGGCCTCCTTAGGCAGCTGCTGGTAGATTGAAATCATATTGGCGGCCATTTTTAATGCCGGAGGCTCATGTGGACGAGGTGGCTCTACCTGGTAATCTCCCAGCTGCAGCTCGCCCTTTTTGACCATGCCTTCCATGATATCTTTGAAGATGTAGCAGTCTTCAATTGCGTGCCCCAGCGCACGGTGATATGGACAGAACAGTGGATCACCTTTCTTTGCTGCGTCATCGGGTCTCTTTGGTTCAGGCAATGTTACCTTGTTGAACTTGTATGCCCAGTTGAATAGTGCGGCTGTCTTATCTTTCGGGAAAGAATATGGCTTTCTCATTTTGTTTCTCAGAGAGACCTTATCTTTTCTTTCTGCCGTGTCTGCTAGCGGGGGAGCTTCATCTGCCCCCTTCTTCCCCTTCTGCTGCTCGAAGGTTCTGAAATCGACAGTGTTAGCCTCAGAATGTGATGGTCGTCGATCATTAGATTTACCTTTCAGCACATTGGGAACATTGGCGGTTGGACGTTTGGACAAGAACGTCTCAACCTCCGCCACTATATTGTTTAATCGGTCAAATGTTCTGACATCTGCACTGATCATCTTTTCTAGCACCTCTCTCCTGAGGCTCTGTTTGCATATCTGCACTGCATCTTCTTGATGAGGAGGTCTTCTGCATCTCATAGCTAAGTTCCTCCACCTTTTGATGTAGTCCATTGCTGTTTCATCTTGCTTTTGCCTGGTTGCATATAGTTCGGCTATTGTAATTTCTCTTTCCGTGACGTGAAATCTGTCGCGAAACTTTCTTTGCGTATCAGGCCAATCGGTCACTGACCCAGCCGGCAGGCTTGAATACCATTCAAAGGCTATCCCGGTGAGGGATGAGCTGAAGAACTTAAGTAGATAAGCTTCATCAGCTGCCAAGTCACCCATGATTGTGGTGTAGTAAGCTACGTGCTCCCTGGGAGAGCCTTGGCCATTAAACTTTTCAAACTTTGGCGGCTTACTGACGCCTGGAGGTAGTCTCTTAGCAGCATATTGGGGAGGATATGGTACCTTGTATACATCGTAGGTACTAGCATCATCGCCAGTCTTCTCAGACAGCTTCATCTCCACAATTCTTTCAATCATCAACTTGTGGGCTACGGTTGGATCTATATCTTCTGGGAAGAAGTGAGCTTGTTGCTGACTATGAGGAGTTGTCATCACAGTGGCGCGCAAGGTGGCCGCGGTAGGTTGTGTCTGAGATGCAGAGGGCTAAGCTACTGTTTGCTGTGGAACAGGTTGGCTCGGTGCTTTGCCCTTATCAGCCAAGAGAGGATTAGCTGGGATAGCCGTCTCTGTTGAGCTGGAAGTATGCCCCACAGGCTCGGCTTGCTTGGAGACCGGTGTAGCTTCATGTCTCTCATTGAGCTATTTTCTGAGAGCATTGATCTCCTGCTGGTATCTTCTGAACATCATCTGGATCATGGGATCCAGGGTGGACGGGATCTGTACATCTTCTGAAGTCCCTTCAGCATCATCAATGAAGGGATTATCTTCCTCTTCCGTTGTCACCACATTAACTGTCATAGTGGTGATCTTGCGGGTTTCATCATCAGTTTTCATCTTATCTTTCGCCGCTTGGCCTCTTCTTGTGACAGGCCCGGGTCTGGTTGCCAGCCTGAGTAGCTCGTCCGGTTGAGTTGGTAGCATGTCTTGCCCCCTGACAAGTCCGGCCATATTGCAGGCAAAGATCTGCATCTTTTCCCTCTGCCTGAAGACTTTCCTTTTCATCTGATCGGGGTATTTGAGCCGGTCAAAGACTGATATTCTTTCTTTGGCTTCTTCCCTATGCAGGTCTTCTTTCCCGTACCAGGCTCTGTGGCCTTCTTCATAATCATTGGAGTCGGAGGAGGAGACTCCGATCATCATTTCTTGGAGGGTTTCTTCTTTTTCTTCATCCATGGTGCCCAAGGCACGGGATAATCTTTGTTGACCGAGGGCAGAATTCCCCAGGTAGTGGAAGTAGTCTTGAGCCACTTGCTTCATCTCCTCTTGATTGTGCCTTCGTGGCTTTGGTTGGAGCATCAATCTTTCCTGGTTCTTCTGTTGATAAGCCAGTCTCCCCACCTGAGCAGTCAGGTGCTCGGCTTTGCAGTATTTGAGTATATCGGCCTGTCTGGCACAGGCTCTTGGTCTTCTTGGAATGGCAGCAGCGACTGGTTCGCTTATTCTCATTCTTTCTTCTTTCTCAAATCTTCTGTCGCCATCCTGGCAGCAGTTGGCAGCAGCATCATAGTTCTTCCTTTGCCATCTTCTGCCCCCAGCCCTGGGATGGGGGACCGAGAGGTCTTGCTTCTGCTCATATTTTCTGCCCCTCATCCTGGGGCGAACAGTGGTCAGATTTATTTCTTCATTTTCTTTCTCATCTTTCTTACCCCAAGCCCTGGGGTAAACAGCAGCATCATCTCTTATGTCCGTTCCTTCTCTTCTTCTGCTTCCTGCCCTGAAGCGGGCAACAGCATCCTCGGTAGCTTTCCCCTCATCTCGAGTTGAGGCCCAGCTCTGAATCTTCTTTGGTCGCCAGACCTGTTTATATCTTGCTGGCTTGGGCGCCAGCGGCTTCCTCTCATCAGTTTCCCAGTTGGCCCTCCTGGTGGCCAGAACTTGGAACTTGTTGTCGATCTGGACGGTCGGGACAATCCTGTCCGGCCGGACTTCTCTCGGGCGACCGTTGAGGTTCACCCTAACGTCACCCATCATCATCGTCCTCCTAGAATTTGAAAGACGATGGTCGGCAGCAGCGTACCGGCTCCTCCGGTTAGTTCTTTTCTTCATCTGGGCAGCAGCGGAGACCGTGTCCCTCCTTTGAACATGATGAAGATAGCAGGCGACGGCTGTCGAGGTCGTCCTCTCTGGTAAGCCACCCTTGTTATCAGCAGTCTTCATCGGGGCACTTGCAGCAGTGCCTTGCTCGTTGTTGTCGACCTGCAGAAGGTCGGTGAAGACGAGGCCCAGGCAGTTGGGCAGCCCAACAGCAGGCGGCATCGATCCGAACGCAAGAGGTACCGCCAGGTAGCCCTCTCGCACATGTGCATCGACCACTTGTTGATCAAAGTGTACAGAGATGATTCCAGCCATTATTGTAGTTCCCTGAAAATAGAGAAAGCGCGGAATCAGAAATTTGAGGGGGGGCCCACTGGGCCTCCTATTTCGGCGTAGAGATGAAGGGAGACAAAGTCCCACCGGGCGTGCCAGACTTGTGGACGCAGGGATTCTTATTTTTATTTTAATAGATTTAATGGATTTGGATATTTATTGACCCATTGATTTATTGGTTTGGTTAATTGGCGTGCCAGTCACATATGTGACGATTTCATTGTGCGCTCGACTTGACTTGGTCAGTCGATTGTGAAGTCCGAGTCGGGACCAAAAGTCCGCCATACCATAAAGGCTATGACGTTAATTACGTCCTTCCTAAGAAGGACAACCCTTGATTAAACGCCGAAATAGGAGGCCGCTCGGGGCGGTTAAAAATGAAGTGCATGATATTAAAGCTATTATTATTCTAAGGAGGTGACTGGGTAAACGATAGGTTATTAAATCAGCATGACCCCTCTATGTAGGTCGTGCCGGGTAGAGATAGGACATCGTCCGCGCAGCGACGAGGCAGGGTCCGGACAGTCATCGAGGACATGTCCCCCTTCACGTTTCTCATCCGGCCAAAGGCCTCGCAGTGTTCATATTCCCCGAAGGATCGGGCCGGACGGGAGGTGCATGACGTGTACTTCCCGGGGCTCATCGGGGTTAGAAATCGGTCGACATTTCGGCAGCATCTCCCCATAATCTGGATTATGCCCAGAGGAGAATAGGCTATCACCCACGGAGTGCCGGGATGAAAGCCGAGAAAAAGAGGGAGCGAACCTCCCACACTGCATATGTATGCCCTGGGGCAATGTTTGGACGCTTCCCTTATAGAAGCCGGTGACACTCATGCATTGGCAGAGCTCACTTTAGCTAAAAAAGGGGGGTGCTCAGGAATCCGGTGCGGATCAACGGAACATGAGGGAGTCTTGCTCCCTTCGATTTATCCCCGGGACAGGTCTGGTGACTCATGGGCACCCCTGGGTGGGTTTGATCCAGGCGCCGGGGGTTCAATTGAGTGGCAAAGTAGGCTCTCGGGGCAGCTTGGATGTGCATATAGGTTCCCGGCGCGAAACAACGTGGCAAGGAGGCCAAGGGGGCTTTTCGGCGCCGGTGGCAAGGAGGCAGGGGTTCTCGGCGCAAGAATGAGGAGGCCAAGGAGGCTTTTCGGCGCAAGGGCCAAACGGCCGTAGGTTCCCGGCGCCAATGGCTAGGAGGCCAGGGGGAGCTCCTGGCGCCAAATGGCATGGAGGCAGGGGCTCTCGGCGCGGGGTCTTCCCGGCGCGATGAAGAGCAGGCCAGGGAGGAGGCTCCCAGCGCGGGCCTCCCGGCGCGAGGAGAAATGAGGTGGGGTGGCTTTTCGGCGCGAGGTAAAACAACAGGGAGGCTCCCGGCGCGCTAAGGAGATAGGGTCTCGGCGCAAGAAGGCTTGCGCCGAGGGCTGTTCATCCGTTTTACTGTTTGTGGAGCCGAGACAGACGAGGGCGCCGAGGTGAATTTAGGGTTTTACGGCACTCTGTTTTCGGATTTATGGATGATTGAGGGGGTTTTCCTGGTGATTAGGGCTGAGATTGACGGGCCCTGAGGAGTCAAAGATGGATGCATTTATTGGGTATCAACCAGCTTTGGAGTGGGTTTAGAAGGAAATCCGAGGGCAGAGGGAAATGGAAAAGGGGAACTGAACATAAGGAGCCTCTGTCACCATTGCTTGGATAGACTTCCAGGAGGATGGCTTGATGTTATCATTCGTCGTCCTGGGAACCAAGAGATATCTGTCTTTGGTCCAGAAACGACTCTGATGATGTCGGTAAACAAATCGGGCATCGGAAACTCCGGAATCTCACAGATGTGAATCATCATGTGGCTTGGCTTTGTTCTGAAGGCCAAGGGATAGCCTGTCCCTGGCCCTGGAACAAGCGCATGAAAGCATCTTCGAGAAAGAAAACGCAGACGAATAATCAGACTGGGGAAAGGAATAAGAGGCAAACCTCCACAGAGACAATAGTAGGCGACAATCAAGGCCTGTTCTATTTGTTTATTCATCCGAACATGACTATTACATCCATGCATCAGAGGGACGGAGTACATAGAAGAAAATTGCAGATAAAGACTAAGTCCTGTTCTAGCGGCATGAAAACTGATTACGATGTCGCAGAATACATCAGAAGAAGAAAAAAAATAGCATCAATCGAAATTACAAGAAGATGAAATGCAGAAATGGGGGGGGGGGGGAGGGGGGAGCATTGACTCCTCTCCCTCCCCGGTGCCCACCTTCAATCAGCTTCGAACCTTTCTCTCTGCTTTCTCCTTTGGTCTCTTCTCTCTTTCTTTTAGTGGAGGAGGCTCTCTTTTCTTTTTTTTCTGGCGGTGGCGATGGTGAGGATCTTCTGAGCTTCTCTTTTTTTTGTCCTCCCCCCTCTCCCCTTTTTTTTCTCTTCTGTGTTTTTTGAAGGGGTGGGTTTTTATAGACCCGATCCTCTTACCCTCTCGGCAGGTGGAAGTCGGCGCGGCACCCTGCTCGCAGCAGCTCCCGGCGCGCCGAGTGGCCTCCTGTTGGGGTTTCCGGCGCCGCTCCCGGAAGCCCATTTGGCCGGCCCATTTAGGGCTTTTAGGCCTCACACGTGCCTTGGCTTCTCTTAATTCTTTAAACTGATATTCATCGTAACTGGAGAAGGTCCAGTATTAGTGACGTAACTTTGTTGAGATCATCTTGAGATTTCATCAGTCAGCAGACTGGGATTTCATCAGTGCTGTCGTTTGGATGACGATAACACCGGGCATCAGCTTTAGCCCGAGGAGGCTTTAGCCGGGTAATAGTTTCAGTGGTAATCCTTCCGTGGCTCGGACCTTGCCGGAATCTTCATAATCTTCATTTGCTGGTTCTGGCTTTATCCTTATCGTTGCCCACATCTCATCTGTCAACCAATCAATATCTGACTTGATATGACGTGTCATCTGCAGACCTTCAGACGAGGCCGTAGTGTAGCTCTTGTTAAAGTGTGCTAGGGGGTTTCATCAGTCAGGTGACTGCTATTTCATCAGTGCCGTCGTCTAACTGACAATGGCATCGGACATCAGCTTGGCCCGGAAAGGACTTCAGCCGGGCAGATGGTTGACGAACTTCGTCATTGATCTTTCACTGTTGGTCTGATCTTCCTTTCAATTCTGTTTCTGCCCTTACTCATTTTCAAGGTGTCAACCATGCGTCACCATGAATTTCAAGAAGGTGACTTGGTTATGGTACGGGTCCGCCCCGAACGACTCTCCTCGGGAGCTGTTAAAAAGTTGCAAGCCCGTAGTGATGGACCCTTCCCAATTCTACGGAAGATTGGCTCCAATGCTTATGTTGTGGACTTACCTCCCGAATATGGGATTAGCTCGACCTTTAATGTGGCAGACCTAGTGTCCTACAAGGAACCCACAGCGATTCCTAGTGACCCTTTCGAGCCTTCTCCTCCCATTGAGAGTGAGCCCACCCCTGTGCGTCTCACAGCCTCGAGAGTACCGCGCGAGCACATTGAGAGGATACTGGATGAGCAGGTGACCACTACACGGAGCAGGGTGTACCAGCGCTACCTTGTCCGCTGGCGGGACCGTCCACCTTCTGATGATTCCTGGATCAGCCGGGAAGATCTCCAGCGTCTCGATCTAGATCTGCTGGAGCACTACCACAGCAGTGTCCCCCCTTACTCGACGGAGTCGAGTTCCAGCCGCCCCGGGAGGGTTGGTGGGGACACCGGGTCCACTAGTGGGCCCACTACCCGGAGCCGACGCCGCACTGCCCCGACACCGAGCTTATGGCTCGGAGACTCGATTGAAGACCCGGCATACTGAGTAGTTATACTTTTGTGTGTATTTATATCTTTGAGTATACGTATTTGTGTGTATTGAGTGATACACGTATTTTTATATATTTTGTGTGTATTAGACTAGTCAAATAACATGTGTGTAATTTTTATATTTTATTTGATTAAAACCCACAAAGTCTTTAGTGGGTTGGTGGCCTTGTTTTATTAGGCTAGGATATATAGGTAAATAAGTAAAAGTGTGAAGGTATAAATGTAATAGGGCATTTCCTATATAAGGAGGCCAATGCTTGTTACGTATGAATCATATATGAATTGAATGAAGCTTTGGTTGTACGTGAGAGTTCCCTCTCTTGTGCTATTTCCTTCCCTCTCTCTCATTTTGTGAGATTTGAGTGTGTCGCCCGGTGTGAGACCGTCCGGTGTGAGGCCGAGCTGTGTGAGATAGCAGTTATCCGTCCCGTCCTGTTCGCGTCCCGGAGTGCCGTCGATCCATTCCCACGTCGCCGCCGCGCCACCAGGGAAGAAGACGGCCCCTCTGCCAAGGAGGAAGTACCAGTGAGAGCAGCTGTTCCCGTATCCAGGCGAGTAGGCCCTTGGGGTAGGGCATTGGCGGCAGGAGGCAAAAAAGGTTCTTCCAGACCCCCCGGCGGGGAAGGAGGAGCACCAAGCACGGAAGGACCAGTCCCAGCAGTGGCAGCATCAGCAAGATGAGGGGAGGGGTCCGCAGACTTGGTTGTTGTCGGAAGAGAGAGTGATGGGCCCTGCACATTCGTAGCCACGGGAGGGGTAACATCCAGTGAGGCAGGTGCGTGCCACGGGCCAACCTGCAAAGGAGCATCCAGGGGTGAAGTAGCAGGGGAGGGGGCCTCCACAGCAGAGACCGGTTGCCAGGTACGCCTGAGCCTAGGAGGGTCCTTGGCACGAATGGGGGCGCCATCAACAGTGATCCTTTCAGTCCCCTTCTTGCACTTGGCAGGAAGGTGGCCAAGACGCTTGCATGTTGAGCAGAATTGGGGAGGGTTCTGATACACAAGGTATTACCAAGACCCATCTCCACCAATGCCAACCCAAACGCGCTTTGGAAGGGACTTCGAAATGTCGATCTCAACACAAACCCAGGCTGCCTGCGTCCGAGTGAGACATAATGTGTCCCTAGCAATCTGAAGCACTGGTCCAAGACTTCCTACAATAGACCGAATCAGAGCTTCACAGAAGAAGTTGGGGGGGAGGCCTGGAAGATCAATCCAGACAGGCACAAAGGTGGAATCTTCATCCGACGAGAAGTGGATAGTCAACTTGGAGAAGAGAAAGAGTCTGCCCTTGACGTACAGGGATTCCTTTAGTAGGACTTGAAGGAAGTCTTCCTTGTTATGAAACCGGAGAAGGAGATGACGAGCATCCAGAGCGCTGATGACAAAGTCCTGAGAAAACTTGAATCTTTGAACCAGATGAGCGCGTGTCTCCTGAAAGGAAGGCCTGCCTAGAGGAGTGTGGGCCACAATGGCAAACTCGAATGCCTTGCAGGAGATGTCAATCTCTTCCAGGCTGAAAAACGCGGTCGGTTTGCCACTGTCAGTGAACGCAGGGCCGTGGACTAGCAAGGGGGATGGTGGCGGGGCAAAAGTGCTAAGCACTGCCTGAGCAAAGGAGGGGGGTGGGGCCGTGAGAATAGCAGATGCACCCTGTAGGGGGCGAGCAGAGGAGGGCATGGCGTGGAGACCACCATCTCCCACAGGCGCAGGAGAGGTTGACGAAGATGGGCCGCCGGCGAGCTTCTCTGATGCCGTGATAGCCGAAGGCCCCAGAGGGGCCGAGACCAGGCACCCCCCACCATCACCGGCGAGAGGGAGGGAAGGCGCGGGATGAGGAGGAGAGAGCGACGGTGCGTGCAGTGACGTTGATGCAGAGCTTGTTGCAGCACGCAAAGGCTTGGAGGCGACGTGCTCCGTACCGACGTGGCTAGAGATAGTGGACATCGGGGGAACCACTTCAATCATAAAATCAATCTCTCGCTATAGTGGTAACCCTGGCAACTCCTTGAAAAAACATAGGAAAACTCACACACAACGGGAATGTCCTCCACATCCGGACACTGCAGATCGGCCAAAACCACAGAAGCAAGAAAACCTTGACAACCCGCATCGAGCAATCGACGAGCCCTAATAGCTGAAATAAGAAAACAGGAGGAGGAAGACCGGATACCTTGAAAATAGAAGGTGGGTCCATGAAGCTGCCGGAAGTAGACCTTCTTCGAGCCGCAATCCACCAAGGCATGATGGCCTTGAGCCAATCCATGCCCAAAATCATATCAAAGTCCTGAAGCGGTAATGCATAAAGCCTGGCCGGTAAGTTCCGCCCTTCCACCCACACAGGCACCTTCTCAAAACAATAGGGGTGATCATGAAGTCACCGGTAGGCAACTCTACCACCAAATCACAGGACATCTCTGCCACCGGGTCCTCAACACTCTGAGCAAAATCCTCGGAAATGAACAAATGAGATGCACCAAAATCGAACAAAACTCGCCGTACAACCCAAAATCAGAATAGTACCTTCTACAAACTACGATGCCTCAGCCTCTGCTCTGGTCATGTGAGTAACTCTGTCTCGGGATCTCTGCCTCCCTATGGTAGCTGACCGAGTCAAGTGAGGAAACTGACCCTGCTGCTAGTACTACTGCGGCTGTGATGGTATCTGCTGGGGCTGAAATTGCTGTTGCTGCTAAAACTTGTGCGGCTGACACGGTCTCTGCGGACAGTCACGTGCCATGTGCCCTAGCTTATCGCACCTGAAGTAAACCACGGGCACCGAGCACTGTCTGCCTGGATGAGAATCACCGCACCGAGGACACCCGCCCCGAGAACCACTCATCGAACCCTGACACTGATAAGACGGCTGCTGAATGCTGCTCGCTGACTGCTGCCTCGACTCCTTGCGATCCTGACGCCTCCTGATAAAACCTGCTTCTTTGAACAACTTCTTGAGCTTCGATCTAATGGATGACGAATCTGTCGCTGACGCCACAGACGGAGATGTGCCTGAACCACCTACTACAGGCTAGATGGTACTCTACTGCCGCACATCCATCGGCTGGCTAAGACTCGTCTGCGACGGACCTGCACTTCCCTGCCCCCGAACCTTCTACAAATCTCTCTCCAGCGCCGCTGCTGCTCTGCAAGCTGCATCCAGGTTGGTCAAACCCGACGCAAGCAGGGGATGCCTCAGCTCTGGCCTCAAACCCCCGACAAACTGCTCGGTCCTCACCTCCTCATCTGGCATAATATGCGGTGCATAATGGCCCAACTCAATAAATCTGGATCTGTACTGCATCACGGTCATGTCACCTTGGACCAGCTCTAGAAACTCGCGCAGCTTTTGTGACCTGAGAAAGGACAGCCAAAAAGCACGCTTGAAAGCCGCGATGAACTCCTTCCATGCAATCTATCGAAGAGGACAGGACTGGAACACTGCTCCCCACTCTGACATCCACCAAGACCGGGCTGGTCCCTGCAATCGATGCGTGGCCAACACTACCTTCTCCTCCTCAAGACACTCCATCGAACTGAACACCCGCTCCAGGTCATCTAGCCACTCCCTGGCCACCTCTGGATCTGACTGCCCCTGTAAAGAGGCCGCTATAACTGTAAGAAATATCTCAGCACACGACCATGACCACCTTGAGACAATGAACCCTCGCCAGCATCACCGCCATGCTGCTGCTGAAGAACATACTTGAAGAGGCGAAATCTCACGCTGCGTCCTGAGCGGGCCGTGGATCACCAGGAGATGAACTGTAAGACAGGGAAACGCGTCAGAGGGCCCAGGGGATTTCCCTGGGGCGAAACCCTCCGATGGCTAAGTCAGTAGAGCTGTGGTGGAAGCAATGAAGGGAGGAGGAAAGCTGATGCGCGAGACTCCTCTCCACCAAAAGGGGGGGGATGAAGCGGATTGCTCAGGAGTTTTACCTTCCTTTTTTCTCTCTCTTTTTACCGGAGGGTAGCCCTGGTTTTAAGTAGTGTGCCGCCTCCAAGAGTCCTGTCAGCTGGGGGGTCTTCGGCGGGAGTTACGTCCTCAACGTGGGCTTTCATGGCCTTTATCGTGGGGGCGTTATCGCCTTGAAACCCGGTGGCTGGTTGATTCCCCTGTCTGTTGGGGACTCTTAAAGGCAGCGCGAACGGCTAGTGTCCGGTCGAGCTCCTGAAACGCCAGCCCTGTCCGGGCGAGGAGGATGGCTCGGTCAAAGGAGGGGTCGGATAGGTTGGCTGGCGCCTGTCTCTCCCGAGCGGAAAAATGGCCTGGGCCGGACCTTCCTTGTGACCTGACCATCACTCGGGCCCTCCGAGCCTATGGGCCGCCGGGGAGGGTTGGTTCCTCGAGTGTCTGTTTATTGGGCTTTTCTTCCCTGAGTGGGCCCCGTGGGCTATCACTCGGGTGAGCTTGCCTCGTTGGACCCTTTTGAGTCTTGTTGGGCTGCTCTTTGGGTGGGCTACAGAAATCCCCCTCTCCAATACTCATACATGCCCCAGAGAAACTCCTCTGCTCTGGGTGCTCTCACCCCTCCAACTGCATCATCTGGAAGCACTGCTCTACTCTGCCCTTCCTGCCCCTCCGCACCTGACTCTCCCTGCTAGGAACAAGTTGCTCTCTTGGGTGCCATAACCTCCTTGTTACAAAAGCAAATGGCAGAATTAATAAAACACACGGAGCCCTACGCCAATCGCCGACTGTACAGGACATTCATGGACCTTCTGGACCACTGCAATCGTTTCAGGTTCTTATGTACCTCCACAACCTCGCTCTGATACCAACTGTAATGACCCGGGATCTGAGTACCGGAAAGGAACCGGCGCGACTCGAACCCCGGCCCGCCACCCACGAGCCCGAAGACTCGGAATGGTTAAAGGATGGTGTGGGGATACAAGAGAAGCTGAAATAACTACAGAGATAGCACAATAATCTAAATAAAATGTACAGAATAAGATAAATAATTAACTACTACAAGGTCCAGTGTATCTCATGTCCAAAGTAAGTACAGTCAACAGAAAGAAAAGTACAAGTACACGGCGGCAAACTGGTGACTAACCCTGGCTAGAGGAACAATGTTGAAACTCCGCCGCGCCTCTCGCTGACCCCGCCTCACCTGAAAAGCAGGGGTAAGCCTCATTTCATTGGCCGAGTAGGGATCCCTCAGACCCCCACCGCTCAACGAGGAAAATAACAACAACGCGCGAACAATCGCGGAAAGTAACACTACCTAATAGGAGTACGGTAGAAGCAACAAGCAATAATAAATAAACGGAAAAGCTCCCTACAACTAACCGTACCAAGCTAACCGACCTCAAACCAGCGGAAAGACGAGTCCGTACCTGCCAGGAGACATGAGCACCACCCACTAGAAGCAAAGCTGGATGCATACCCTGACGTCTTACACCGCGCCTCAGTGTCTCCCTTCAACGCCCTAGGCAGAAACTGAGACACACAACAGCAACCAGGAACTCAGAACAAGGACTAGCTGGGGTCGCGCTCGTCAGCGCGGATCCTCTGCCCCCAACTACGTGTGCACACACAGACCAACTGCTCTAGGTCGAGTCCTCTAGCCGGTTTTCCCCCCAGTCGGACTCGGGCTGCAAAGGCAAGTGGCCCTACAGAAACCAACCTAAAAATCGTCTCTCTCGGGTAAGCCACTCCACCACTCCCGGGTGGGTCAGCACACGCATACCGTAAGAAGGCTACGACTAGTGGACGTGTCACCGGAGGTAAGACTCTAACTCACGGAAATCACTAAACGTGAGAAAATAGAGTGGCGGTCCACCCGGGATGGCCCTAAACTTGGTGGTCCTCCCTGGACCGCAAAACACGCCTGGCGGTCTCCTTAAGACCGCCAAGATAGGCTTAGCGGTCTCCCTTAGGACCGCCAAGCCAGCCAAACGGTCACCCCGTGACCGCATAAGGGGGAGGAAGCCACAGGGGCATAGCGGTCTATCGTCAGGTCGCTAGCCCAACCAAACGGTCCACCTTGGACCGCCAGGCCCAAGAAACGGTCCCAGCCTGACCGCCATTCAAGACGTGACTCCCAACGGTCAAAACACGTGCCCCAAGGGTGCCCAAACCCACCAGGGGAAAACGGTCATGGATTGGCTGCCTCCCAGGGGGTAACGGTCTATCGCGAGACCGCCCCTAGGCATAGCGGTCCCCAATGGACTGCCCAGCCCCAACCAACATCCCAACGGTCAAAAGGCCACGTCAAACGGGGAAAACGGTCACGTCCAAGCCGCTACCCAAAGGGTAGCGGTCAGTTGTTGGACCGCCCCCCCGAGCTTAGCGGTCCCCAGAGAGCCGCCAAGGGTAGTAGCGGTCCCTATTAAGACCGCTACTCCCACCCGAACATGAAACGGCGGGAAAACCCCATTCCACGCCCCGATCATCACCCGATGAGGGGGAAACAAAGGGGAATCCATCCCCTAACACCCTAGCATGCATCTATGCCCTTAGATCTGTCAAAAATACCATAAAACGGGAGATCCGGCGCTCAACCCAAAATCATGGCATTTTACCCTCCCGACTCAAAACACCCCCACTCGGCCTCCCCTCGACCTAGAAATCACGTGGAATGCAGTAAAGAGGGTAAGGATCCGTCCCCCTACCTCAAAGGAGCCCGAAATCCACCGGATTGCCGCCGATATCCAAAGCTTGGCCGAACAAGAACGCCTCTCCCACGCCGCGAAAAGGGCACCGCCGCGATCCTCTCGCCGCTGCCGTCGTCACCGCGCCGCCGCCGAAGCCCGCCGTCCGTCACCGGAGGACGGAGGGGCGCCGGAGTTTTCAAACGGGAGAGAGGGGGTCACAGTCGCGAGCGCCCATGGGAAGGAGAAAGAAGAAGAGGAAGGAAAAAGGAAAAAGAAAAAGTGTTATATATAGAAAATCTGGAAAATGTCAAAAATACAAAAAATTAGGAAAAATAATTTCCTCGATCCTCGGAACACGCTCAACGCACTGGTACCATCCCGGAGTAGGAGAATGTAACGGTTCGCCCGGTATGGCGTTCCGTCAGGAAAAAATACGTGTAAACCACAAAACACGCTCCGGGACCCCCGAAAGTGACCCGAAACCTACGGATCCAGATCCAAAAAATATCCAAAAAACCTGGGATATTACAGTTAACCCAAGTCAAACGGTCCTCACCAGACCGCAAGGCAACTAGAAACGGTCATGCCCTGACCGCTAACCAACACGTGGCTCCCAACGGTCGAAAAATTCGATCAAACTGGAGAAACGGTCGTCTGACGACCCCTGATCCAAGGGTAGCGGTCTATCGCGTGACCGCCGCCCTGAGCTTAGCGGTTCTGGGAGGACTGCTAAGGCATGTCGACACTCTGAAGCGCTTAACGGCCCCCTGGGGGCCGCTAGGGGAGCCTAGCGGTCCCTAGAAGGACCGATACCCCCACCTGAGAATGGGAATGGCGGGAAGACCCAAAAAATACGATCCACGCCCCGATCATCGCTCGATGATGGGGAAAACGAAGGGGAATCCATCCCCAACCCTCATAGCAAGATTCTATACCCTTAGATCGGTCAAAAATCCCATGGAATGGGAGATCCGGCGCTCAACCCCAAAACATGGAATTTTACCCTCCCAGCTCAAAAACTCCCCTCTCGGCCTCTCCTCGACCTACAAATCGCGGGGAAAGTGGAAAAGAGGGTAAGGATCCATCCCCCTACCTTAAGGAAGATCGAAAGCCATCAGATCACCACTAATCTCAAAATCTCACTTTTAAACCCACGATCTTCCCGCCCCACACCACGAGAACGACATCGCCACGATCACCACGCCGCCGCCGTAGCTCACCGTCGGAGAAGGAAGGGTGTGCCTCGGGCCGCGCACGGGAAGAAGGCAACGGTCAGGAGAGGGGGGAGCTCCAACGGGAAGAAAAGAAAAAGAAGAAAAAAGATATATTATGTTGCACATTTTGAATACTTTATGTTAAATCCAACTTCCTTTGTCCATACGATTGAGCTCCGACGAGAGATCTATGGCGGACTGAGCAGTGATCCATGGCGACTACAGTGACGGGGGAGCCTCCCCCCATCGCTGATCCTACAAATTTAGCTCATCTCCAGGCTCCTCATCCTCTGGCCATTGACGAGTCTCGCCGTTCCTACGCCCAAATTCTTTTGGCGTCTCAGCAAAAATCGAAGATTCCCATTCCTGTGAAGGCTCTAGGATTTACTGATCTTGGAGAAGCTGTAGTTTATTTCTCTAACGCGGATGTTGAGGCTTCTCAGAAAATGCTTAAGTTCGCTATTATAGCTAAGTGTTCATATGAAAGGCCTACTATTCCTAAGATCAAGAGCTGTCTGACTAAAAGGCTTTCGCTGGTTTCAGATTTTGTAATTAGCCGTCTTAATTTGAGACATCTTCTCCTGAGATTTGATAGTGAAACGGACTTCCTCAAACTCCTTATACAAAAGAATCTGTACATCAAAGGTTTTCTATTCCGATTTTTCCACTGGACGCAGGATTTCGATTTTGAAGCAGATCCTGCTTTTGCTCCAGTATGGATTGGTTTCCTCTCACTTCCTGCTAACTTGTTTCATGAGGATTGTATGCGGTCAATCGCTGGGAACTTTGGTCTGGTATTAAGAATCCATGAGAACACTCTGGCAATGATCGAAACTTCTGAAGCTCTGGCCTGCATTGAATTGGATATTTCAGCTCCCCGCAAAGAACAGATATGGATTGATTTAGATGGAAATGGCTTCTGGCAACCGGTGAATTATCACCGAATACCACATCTATGTTCGTTCTATCACAAGCTTGGACATGTTGCTACAGAGTGCAAGAAGAAAGTATATAAAGAAAATAGTCGTCGCATTGCTCTAAATCATGTTCCAAGGAACAATGCTCAAGCCTTCATGCCTCGAAAACTAGGTACTCTTCCTGTTCGAACAAATGCTACTGATGTAAAGAGATTTGAAATCCTGCAACAGGTTGATGAGGATTTAAATTTGAATCTCCATGATATTTCCCCTTCTGAGGAAGGAAAGCCAGTTGACAGTTCTGATGGGATTAACATGGCTATCAGTGAACCACAACTCTTAATGTCTCTCAAACAACCGACTATCAATCATACTGTTTCTCATATTTGTATATCCCAGACTCGGGAAGAGATCCAGGTTCCAACTGGTGATACTATCCTACATGAGGACAAACAGATTTTACTTTCTGATGACAAGTCAGTACAATTTGAGTACCATTCGCACATCCCTTTGAAGCAAGTTGATAATGCAAGCTTACACTCCATTGACTCTATTATTTTATCTGCTCCTGGTTACCATGGAAATAAGCAGATATTAATGCCAGATGAGAGTTTTGTTCATACTGTGGAAAGCACTGATATTGATATTCCTTTGAAGCAATCTGTTGCAGATAATTCCAAGCTCCCTTCAACCCAAAATGATTCCAACCCTGTAGCAATTAAGGGAGGACCTGAACAATTTAGTGTTGGTGAACCACCAACCCTGCAACAACATTTTCCTAAGCTATTGCAGGAAGAACTTCATCAAAGGTGCAAAGATATAGCTCTTCAGGCAGAGATAAGCAATACCACATCATTGTACAAAGAACACCCATGTGTTATCACCAGAGGTATGAAAAGGACTGGTTCCACAAGTAATCTTCGTCTCACATCAAATGATCAATGCCTTTTATTATTTGGAACATTAGAGGGATTGGGAATGATCTATCTCTTGGTCGTGTCAAATTCTTAATCAAGGAATACAATGTGGACTGCATGGTCATTTTAGAACCTAAGATAAAGACTTCTCTATTGAGAAATACTTGCAAGAAGCTTGGAATGCATAATTGTCTGGCCAATCAAGAAGAAAATGCTCACATTTGGGTTTTGTGGAAAGAGCCTTTTAACTTTATCATTATGCATCAGGATGAGCAACACATCTCTCTGTAGCAAACTAACTCTGTTTTTCCTCTCTTTTATGCTTCATTCATTTATGCCAAATGCAGCAATATTAAAAGACTTTCTCTCTGGGCCTCCCTACTTCATGTTCATTCGCTGATTCAAGGTCCTTGGATTGTAGCTGGTGATTTTAACTGTATTCTTAATGTGGATGAAACAGTTGGAGGAAATGCCCCATTGTTTGAAATCTATCTCTGAATTCCATGGTTGTATTAATGATTGTGGTTTAATTGATGGGGGTTATATGGGTTCCAAATATACCTGGCATAACAATCAACAAGGTGCAAAAGGAATATGGAGTAGACTGGACAGAGTTTTTATAAACTCAAGTTGGTTAAATAAGTTCCTAATAACAATAGAGCACTTATCGAGAGAGGCCCGAGACCATGCACCTCTTCTTGTCAAATTGGCAATTTTAAATAAATTCAGGTGTAGATTCTACTTTCAACAGATGTGGACCACACATGAATCCTTCCCTAGGCTGTTGCACAGTGTTGGAAAACCAGCCCCATTGCCACTTCTGCAATTACTACTTTATGTATTAAACTTAAGGCTGCGAGGAATATGTTACATATTTGGAATAAACAGGTTTTTGGAGATGTCCACAACAATCTCATTGCTGCGGAAGATGAGGTTCTGAAAGCTGAACATCTTTGATTCCATTCCTAGTGCTACCAATTTGGAAGTTTTAGAAAATGCAAAGTCAAGACTCACTGATTGTATAGTCCAACAAGAGATTTTTTGGAAACAAAAATCTAGAATCCGATGGTTAAAAGAAGGTGTTAGAAATACTAAATTCTTTCATATGACAACAATGGCAAACAGAAGATAGAATTCAGTTAATCATCTTCGGACTAACTCATGCACTATTACATCAGACAGTCAGGAAATTAAAGCCATAGCTGTGGATCATTTTCACAAAGCTTTCACATCTCAACAGCATTTCATTGATAGTGATTTAATAAATTGTATCCCTCATCTGATATCGGCTGAAGATAATGAACTTTTATGTGATGTTCCTGACTATAAGGAAATTAAGGAAGCTATTTTTTCCATATCCCCTGACAGTGCCCCTGGACCAGATGGATTTACTGGATACTTCTTCCAAAAAGCATGGCCAATCATTGACAAGGAAGTGGTCAATGCTACTCAAGAATTCTTTGCTAAAAGAAGACCCCTCCCAAGAGAGTTTACAGCTACCCTTATTGCTCTCATTCCCAAGATTAGTAATGCTTCTGCAATTTTTGAATATAGGCTAATCAGTTTATGCAATTTTTCCTATAAAATTATCTCCAAGGTTTTATGCAACAGACTGAGCAGTTTTCTGTCAACTATTATCTCCAAAGAACAGTCGTCCTTTGTCAAAGGCAGACACATTATAGACAACATTGCTTTGGCCCAGAAAATGACTCAGGAACTGGGAAGGAAAATCAGAGGGAGCAATGTCATTTTGAAGCTGGACATGGCAAAGGCATATGACAAAGTTGAATGTGACTTTCTTTTTCCAGTATTGAAGAAGTTTGGTTTTAATAATATTTTCATTGACACGATTGATCTCATAGTAAACAACTACTAGTTCTCTATCTCCATAAATGGAGAATCTACTGGCTTTTTCAAGTCTACAAGGGGCCTAAGACAAGGTGATCCTATTGCACCATACCTTTTTATAATTGCACAAGATTCCCTCAGCAGATTTCTTCAAAATGCCTTCATGAGTGGTTCTATTGGATGGTTCTCTGGTCCTAGGAGATGTCCAGCCATTTCCCATCTTTTATTCGCTGATGATACTTTAGTATTTGCTAATGCTACTGCTGATTCCATTCACAATCTAATGACAGTTTTGAGTTCATATGAAAAGGCCTCTGGTCAACTTATTAATGTGGAGAAGAGTGGTTATTTTATCCATCCCAAACAAGCCCAATCTATTTCCAACAGAATTGAGCACATTACTGGGTATACTAGACTGAATTTCCCACATAAATACTTGGGTTACCCTTTGGCTCTAGGCAGGATCAAAAAAGTACATTATGGGGGTATTATTGCTGTAGTTCAAAAGAAGATTGAAGGGTGGCAAGTCAAGTTCCTCTCTCAAGGCGTGCGCCTTGTTCTCATAAAACATGTGCTCACCTCAATCCCAATATATACTCTGGCTTCCTCTCCTCTTCATGAAGGAATTCATCACATATTAGATTAGTCCTTTGCTAATTTCTTCTGGGGCTCATCCCAATATGGCAACCGGAAACATTGGAGGGCCTGGCAGAAGATTTGCAAACCAATACCTCAGGGAGGTTTGAGAATTATGTCCCTAAGGCACATGGAAACTGCCCTTCGGGTTAAAATGCTCTGGCATGTTTTGTATTCTGATTCATTATGGGCTAGCTTTTTTAGAGCTAAATATGCTAGAGGTAACCACATTAGCACAGTTGGTTTCAAAGAAATGAATGACTTTGCAAGGAAAAGTTGGCTGCGTGCCAAAAATCTTCTCATCCAACATCAGAGGTTTATCATTGGCAATGGTCAAGACATTAATTTCTGGAAAGACATCTGGATCGGGGATAGCAACTTAGAGTCCATGGCTTCCTCCAATCTCATCCAGGATAATAAAGCTTCTGTCAAGGAAATCATCACTCAACCAACTCAGGAAACTGTAAATCTCATTGATGCTGTCCTTCCCAGTGATATACAAAGGGCCCTGTGTTATGTTCAAATTATCAGCCCTTCCGGATAAGGCTATATGATGTCTATCTTCTAGCGGAAACTGCATTGTATCTTCCATTTACCACAGCTATTTCAGTATGCAGCAACTAGAAATTCAACCCTGCTGGAAGTACATATGGTCTAAATGGATTCCCACAAGAATATATGTATTCATTTGGAAGGTTATTCACAACTGTTTGCCATCGGATCTAAACATCAAACGCATGGGTATTCCACTCTGCTCTAAATGCAGATGCTGCAAGCAAAGCCAGGAGGAGAACATCAATCACTTATTTGTTAAGAGTGATTTGGCATCCAACATATGGTCCTCTTTCAGATCCAAAGGTCTTCTAATCTCTGGTAACACTGCAAGGGGTTTAATAACTCACACAGTTCATGCAATAAAAGGTAATACTGCTTTTGGTTTATTTACTATTGGGATTATAACTTACGGTATGTGGGAGATCTGGACTGCCAGGAATGCAGCAATCCATGAAGACATGTTTCTTCAGCCGAAATGTCTGATTCCCAGGATTATTACCCAGGTTAAACAAGCTATTAGGCTTGCTGACTTACATGAACCAGACTTCAGCAGGAAGAAGATACTGGCAGCTTTTGATATCACTATTCAGTGCAATAAGAAATTGCCTATTATGTTGGTGAAGTGGTAGTGTCCTCCTTGGCCTTACTTAAAGCTTAACACCGATGGAGCCTCAAAACAAGCAAGTATTTCGGGAGGTGGTGGCATTATTGGAGATGCTTTTGGTTTTCCTATTATTGCATTTTCCCATTACTATGCACAGAGCAATAGTGTTATAGCTGAAGCCAGAGCCATTATGGATGGTTTAAAATTCCTAAAGGCAATTACGTCTCAGTCGGCATTCATTGAATGTGACTCCCAAACTCTTGTGCATGTGATTACCTGGAAGATCCCTTGTCCATGAAAGATTATAGGTTATGTGAGAGAAATCTGGAGCTTACTATCTACTAATGATTCAATCAGCCATATTTTCCGTGAAGCAAATAAAGTGGCAGATTCATTGGCCAACTATGCATGTGACATGAAATGTAATTTTTGTTTCTTTTCGCAGCAACAACTCCCTAAGCATATAAAGGGAATTGCTCGCATGGATAAGCTAGGATTGCCTAGCAACCGGTTGATGTAACTATTGCACCCTTTGATCATTAATAAAAATTACCTCCTAGTGTTGTGATGGTGGAGTGGCTTTCTCTCTATCCTTGATAGAGGATGCACTCTCCTATTACACTTAGGTAGGGTTTCAAAAAGAAAAAGAAAAAGAAAAAGGGTTATATATAGAAAATTCAAAAATTATGAAAAATGTGAAAAATTGGAAAAAATTATTTTCTCGATCCTCGGAACACGCTCAACGCATTGGTACCATCCCGAAGTAGGAGAACACAACGGTTTACCCTACACAGGGTTCCGAAGGTCCGTTAGGAAAAAACACGCGTAAACCACAAAACGCACTCTGGGACTCCCGAAAGTGATCCGAAACTCACAGATCCAGATCTGAAAAAATGTCTGAAAAACCCGGGACATTACAGCCCTCCCCCCTTAAACAAATTTCCTCCTCAAAATTAAGAACAACATGAGGTCAGGGGAGAAGACTTACTCAAACAAGTAAGGATACGGCTTCCGCATCTCATCCTCACGCTCCCATGACGCTTCGCCACCAGAGTGATGCTGCCAGACTACCTTAACCAGAGGAATAACCTTGTTCCGCAAGCGTTGCTTACACCGATCCTCAACGCGGATAGGGTACTCTGGAAGGGACAAGTCTGGGGTCACCACGAGCCAAACAGCGTCCTCCAAGTCATGGGAATCATCGGGCATATACCTCCGCAGCATAGACACATGGAACACGTCATGCACGGCAGATAGCTCCGGGGGTAACTGCAACCGATAAGCAACTTCACCAATACGCTCGATAATGCGAAAAGGACCAATGTAGCGGGGACTCAACTTCCCACGCCTGCCGAAGCACATCACACCCTTCATGGGAGGGACTCTCAGAAACACCCGGTCTCCCATAATAAAATTTAGTGGTGCGGACACCAGAGCACACGAGCGGCACGAGTCGACGAGCCACCGATACCGTACGCGGAGCACCACCCGGGCTACAGCGGCTTCCATCTGGCTCAGAGACAGCCTGTAGACTCCCCTTTGAGTCTTGATATTTATAGTATTTATGGGGATTTCATTTGTGTGTAATGTATGTTTATTTAGTTTTATTCGGATTGTAAGAGGGGTTTTTTTGTAATATGGGACCACCTGGGTCCCGCGGGCCCCCTATCCCTTCCCCATTGATCCACATCATCCCTAGGGCCCATGTGGGGTCAGTCAACCTTCCAATGGTGGGCTTCTAGAAGGGTGGGCCAAGTGGGAGACAAATGGGAATAAAATTCAAAAATGGGAACCTTGAAAGTCAAGGGGGCGCCCCCCTTATATCATATTAAATTAGGATTTGTAGTTTATTTTATTTAGTTCCAAATCACATGGGAGAAATAGTTTGTGGACTCCCTCTTTTACTCTCCCCAACCCTAGATCTAGGGTTAATTAGTGTCTTTTATCATTTCACATAAATACCTTGTATTTTCATTTGATTGGCATTAATGAATGAAAAAATCAGGAATTTCTTCCAAAGAGCAAGGGCCGCCCCTCTCTCTCTCTCCCCTCTCCCCCTTCTGAAGCTGAGAAGGCTGTATTCTTGAGGTGTGAAGCCTCCTCTATCAGGTGTGAAGATCGTCGTCGCCGCCGCCACCGTGCCGCCATCGCACCCCCGTCGTGTTCGCCGGAGTTCTGTCCATCCAGGATAGATCCCCCTTCCACGAATTTCTGCTCCCAGCCACGAACTCTTATTGAGCTCAAACTTTTAGGGTGAGTTCCAGAGGTTCCCCCCACGTTCCATAAAACTTGGTTTGGCCTTTAGATTCCTATTTCCATTTTTCCATTTTCGTCCATCTTTTCCTTCCAGATCTGCCAGGTTTCTGTCTACTGTGATAGCAACCCTAATCTTCCCATCTTTGACCCACTTTTTGATTTTTCATGGAGCCCCTAATTTTACTAGAGGTTTTTTCCAACATCCCCTCTACCCACGAATTTTCGTGGAATTTCAAAAGGACTCCACCTATTTTATAAAAATAATTTTCAGATCCCTTTCAGGTCTGTCTGCCCCTGTCCAGATCCGACCACCTGCCAGTATAAAATAGTTTTCCCCATCCAAACCTCCACCAAATCAGTCATAAGAACTATTGCCGTTTTCCTCTCTCTCCCCGCTACAATTTTCATGAAGAGCTCGAGGTCCGAATCTGAGGTCTACTCCACGGTCAATGGCTCTTCTCAGGAAACTTCACCGCTACCCTGAGATTTCAGACCCTGTCCAACAGCAACTTCAAAAATCAACTAAGGCTAGATCCATGCAGATCCAATTTGTCTCTCTAGCCCTAGATCAAACTACTTCGAAAGAGCTTTCCAACGATACCTTCTGTGCGTTGATCCGACATCAGGATTGATCGCAGCAGCTGATCTCGCCGGATCACGCGCTACAAAACAGAAGCAACCAGTCCGTGGGCAGCAACTCCAAAGCTTGGAGATCGGAGCCGATCGGCCTCCGACCGACGTTCCCGCCCGATCGCCTTCCAGGGCGGCACGCCACCAGGGGTCTCCATCATAGCGAGACCCGCCCCATCAGACTCGGAGGACAGAGCGGTCCGTGGGCCCCACGAACCCGTAGATCGCGCCGTCCGGACAGCACTAAACGCGGGTTTCGGCACCGACGGAGCGACATCAAGATGCTTCCCGTCAACCCAATTCGCGTGACTCCCGGGCCCCACATGTGACCTTTTACCTCCCTGCGTGGAGTGGGTCAAATTGTTGTACCACAGTAAAACTTTGTTAACCGGGAGTCCAGTTTTGGCCGGGGTTGTCTTCCCCACGCCGGGTGCGTGGAGGTACGATCGTAACTTCTTGTCATTACTTTGCTTAGCTAGTATATGGTCATATGCCGCTGTGAGAGCGTAAGATTCTAGCCCGTGAGTCCATGTCACTGCTTTGAGCGAGAGAGTGTGTCACGCCCCGAGAGTGGAAGATACCCGGAGACGCGTGACGAGTTTATATCAATCATGTCAATCAGAGTATTAGTGTATTCGACACCAAAATCAGAGATGCGCAAAAGTAAAGATAACCCAATCCTTTATTCCTTCATAAGAATATGTCTATTACAAACCTTTGAAGTACTAACTAAAATAAAGAAAAAATATAAGGTTGACTCAAGAAAATATGAAAAAGACTAGATAACACGGGAGAAGCTCTATCTCTTTCACTCTTGATTTTCTCCATCCGTTTGAGTTCCCTCATCGTCGGACTTACCTGAAAAGTAGGGAAACACTAAGTGAGCGAACGCTCAGTAGGAAATTAGTCATGTAATATCAAGTCAAGTACAAGATTTGTGGAATGTTCAATCAAGCTAGTCATGCACTTCGGTATAATGCCAATACTGTGATCAATCAACTCCCATGGGCACAAGTACTTTCGGGTGCTCCTCCCAGAACCAGATCGGGCCCTATATGCGCAGGCATTAATCATGTATTTTAACATCCACTTTTGTGTATAGCCAATATGGAATTTCAAGAATAAAGCTTGTAGACATGTAGGATAAACTTGGATAGAGTAGAGTCCAAAAATATGACACTTGACATAGAATGGCGATAATAACGGTACAATCACGATTTTCGATAAAACTAGGTGGGATTGGTTCCCTAACTTGGGTACCATGACAAGCAAGTATGGACACTCTTTATATAGAATTGAGGTCCACATGAACAGCACATCAATGGCAAGACGTCCTCATTCTTAATATAGAATTGAGGCCCACAAGAACATCATGTTGAATATAGAATTGGAGTTTACAAGAACAGCATCGAATGGCATGATAACATCATCCCATTAAGAGAATTCTCATGATACACACTTTGCATAACATGAGGGCCGGTATACCATTTTTCTTTAGAGTGACATGGCAAAATAGTGTAATGGGTTTTTATGGTACAACCAGCTCAGTCGGCCTTGAGGGAATCCAAGGCTCGAGGAGTCTTACGGAGGTCTCTATGACTAACTCGCTAGTCCAAAGGAACGGAATGTCCAATGGAGAGCTTGTATGTCACCGAGAAATAGTGGGTAATGCGATAAATCATCGTGAAACGTGGGACTATATTCACGGAGTGGAAATATAGTGCCTATATATATATATATATATACATAAATATGAAACCGTGTTAACCGAGGGAAAAATAATAATACAGGAAAATAGCGACTTGACCAGAGTCATTAATCATATAATTAACGCCTTACTTAAGGACGTCTATTAATCATTTGACAACTTGTGAAGCAGTCGTCCAAACCTTATCTCAATTCTTACAGAATTTCAAATTTACAGAATTTTAACAAAAACGCGCCCTGTACAGGGGCGTTACTTTTCAATTAGCGCCCTAGTCTGGGGCGTCAGTTTAGTAATAGACGACCTAGACAAGGTCGTGAATTCAAGAATTTATCAATTTTCAGACAATAAAATTTCAGGAAACGAGGTACATGGTCATGACAAGATAAATAACAGGATTTCACAGGTATACTCATGCAACATATTATATTCATGGTTCCATAGATATTAAATATTAAACGTGGGTATTTATTAATTATGTAAAATTGACGACTCCTGGGAAGGGCGTCAAAACAAGAATTAGCGCCCTAGTGTGGGTCGCTTCTTTAAATTAGCGCCCTTGCCAAGGGCGTTTCTTTTTGAAATTACATAGAAAACATCTGAAACCACAATAAAACTATATGCATGCACGACCGATGATATTATTAAGATCTTAAGCTAGTTTGGGCTACGATCTTGAGAAAACCTACCTTTTGTTGTGGATTGACTGGTGAACTTTGATGAAGAAACGGTACTCTGTTACGAACAAAGTATGTTGTTTTGTAGGATGGGAAGGAAAAGTAGCAGTCTTTGTCTTCAGTTCAGTAAGGAGGAAGGAAGACACGGTCTTCACGTCCCACGTGCAGGAAGAAGAATATGGTCGAGGAATAGTTTTCAGGCGTCTTCACACCACAGGCAACCTGTAGAGAAAGATGAAGAAGATTATCAATAAGTTCTTCCTTTGGCACGAACAGATGTAGATGCTTGCCGTTTGAAGAACCCACTTCTTCAGTTGATTCAACAGAGTTACTGCAGGCTTCCTACAAATAAAAGAAGATGAAGAATAATTAACACTCTTCATGAAATCGAAAAGCAGAGATTCAAGAAGAACCTGCTGTTCTTCACATACCTCAGAAGAACCGAACGCCAAAATAGCGAACAGATCGAATAGGTGGGTATTTATAGGATTTTTAGAATCCTACTAGGGTTAGAGTTATATTGGAAGTAATACTTCCATGATAAAGTCCTTACTATTTTCCATCTTCGATGTAGTTATCTAGAACTTGCTCTGGATAGACTCCTGGTCGAACGAAACTCGAACTGAATTCACACCTTAGGCTAGGTCGTGTGTTTTAATTGACGACGTTGTCCTAGTCGTTTCTTATTAAAAACGCGCCCATGGTGAGGGCGTTTCCTTTCCTTTCCTTAATTTTATTTCCCATCGTTTGAAATTTGACGCCCTAGGTTGTAGGCGTCCTTTTTAAATTAACGCCTTAGACAGAGGCGTTTCCTTTTGAATCAGCGCCTTGATAAAAGGTGTTATTTTCCTCTTGATTAATGATTTACTCATTTAGGCTCTTTGTCATCTATTTACTTATCTTTTATTTTAATTTGATTTATTTAAAAATCTTATTTGTATCAGGGTTGCTACACCCTCCACCACTTAAAAGAATTTGGTCCCCAAATTCAATAGTACATGTATATTTTGGAGAGTGTAGAGTATATACCTCTTTAGAATAATTCTGGGAATCGTCTCCTCATGGATTCCTCGGTCTCCCATGTAGCTTCATGTTCGGAGTTCTTATTCCATTGTACCTTAAGCATGGGAATAACCTTATTCCTTAGGGTACGTACTTCACGATCTAGTATCTTCATAGGCTTCTGCTCATATGTGAGATCTTTCTGGATCACGAAGTCTCCATGATCAATAATATTTGATGGGTCGTGTACATATTTCTTCAACATAGATATGTGGAACACATTATGTACTTCGGACAATTGAGGAGGCAATGCGATGCGATAAGTAACCTCGCCAACTCTTTCCAGTATCTCGAAGGGTCCGATGAATCTTGGTGTAAGCTTGCCCTTGACACCAAATCTCCGTATGCCACGTCCAGGCGATATCATGAGAAATACATGATCTCCAACTTGGAATTCAAGATCTCTCCTTCTTGTATCAGCATAAGCCTTTTGCCTAGACTGAGCAACTTGCAGTCTTTCTCTAATCAATTGTATCTTCTCGGTGGTATCCCTTACCATGTCTGGTCCTAATAGTTATTTTTCTCCAACTTCGTCCCAGCATAAGGGTGATCGGCAACTTCTTCCGTATAAGGCTTCGAAAGGTGCCATTTTTATACTTGCCTGGTAGCTATTATTGTATGCGAATTCAACCAGAGGCAAGTGATCATGCCAGCTCCCACCAAAATCAATGATGCATGCCCTAAGCATATCTTCAATGACCTGATTAGTTCTCTCAGTCTGACCATCCTGTAGATATATATTCCTTCCTTCCACTCTCTCACCGATGGTCAAAGCGCATCAAATGTATGGAACAACGAGCAATGAGCGAACCACGAGAGCGAGAGAAAGAAAATAAGACAGAGAGCAACGAAAAAGTACCGTGATCGCCACCAAGATGCCGTACGTGATAGTCACGCCGTACCTTGGAAAGGAAGGGGAGACACTCGCCTTGCTGCAGCACCGGGAAGACACGCGGTTGACGTAGAACCGCCTTAATCTACGCGCGGCCCAACGATAGACCGTTTGATGGTGCTGCCGAACATGCGGGGGAAGAACTCCTGGAGGACGAACGGCTTTAATGGGACCGCCTAAAGACGACGAGCGGCGCAGAGAGGGCCGCTCGTATCCTTGAACGGGCCTACACCAACCGCGCTATTCCGCCACGCCAAGAGTTACAAAAGGGGCTCACCTCCACCCTCTCCAGCCGGCTAGAGGGGATGGGCCTCGTGCTGATGAAGTGCTGACCTGCGAAACAATACCAAGACACAGAAGGAACACCCAGATTAGAACTAAATGACGTAGTACGCATTCATGTGAGAAGAATGAAGCATAATCAAATGGAAAGGGGGATACCTGGGGGGTTTTAAACCCCTAGGGTGATAAAAACGTAGGTGGGTGTATGCATGGGGAGAAAAATGAGGTAAACGCAGAGAGAGAAGAATGCATGCAACAGATGACGAAGAAATCAGAAAATGACGCTATGACTCGACACACGGACTACTCCCTGAACCGGAGGCTCGTAAGAACGTAGAGAGCCTCCCTCCTTGGTGCTAGGTCGTTCGGAAATGCGGTAGGGCTTCGCCGTCGACCAAAATTCCCCCCCCCTTTTCGACGTCCGGCCACTAGGGTCTATTTATAGAGCCTAGAAAGCCAACCTCGAAATTGGGGTTTTTAGATATTTTCAGGTCGAGTTGGCAAAAGATAATTCGTAGATAATATCCTTATCTTCCATCTAGACAAAACGACATCAAAAATGGCGGATTATCCACGGAGAGATCGTTAAAATAAATCAGGGATAAAACCATGCATGAAAGTATGAAAATCTGTTAAAAAACCTCCATCGAAGGGATGAACGGTCTAACGATAGACCGCGCACGTCTTGAACGGTTGTGTTCAGACCGTTCAACCTGTTGGTGGAAATGGAATTAAATCAGATAATTAGCCCAATTATCGCTCGAACAGACCGAAACGGCCGGCGTCGGACACTGAGAGATGAACGGCGCCTTGGCGACCGCTCTAAATGAGAACGGTCCAAATCAAGCCGTTTTAACCTTGTCGGTGATAATTCAAACATTTGGATAATTGTCTGAGGAGATTAGTACGTTTAGGACTCTGAGATATGGGCGGTTGGAATTTGCCCGTCCATTAGTTTGAACGGGTAGGATAGGGCCGCACAAAAGCCTGTCGGTGAGTATTAAGAAAATCCTCAGAAAATAGCCAAAATGTGTGAACGGTCTTGGATCAACCGCCCCAGTTTTGAACGGCTGATGTTGGACCGTTCATGCTCTTGGGTACTTGACTTTTATAAAATAGTTCAATTAATCAAAGCCAAGGTCCAATAAGCCCTGAATTGATACGACCTTTACCAAGGAGGGAGGCTACCCATAAAATGGGCCCAGGACGTGCCACAAAAAATGGCCCAACAAATGATAGACAACTTAGGGCATCAATTAATGGGAGTAAGAGAAACGACTCAACTTATCGGTATAAAACGGGTGTCAACTGATGCCCCTCCTTAACGTCCTCTTTGCAGGGGAGCGAACGGAGGTGAAACGGAGGTGACACGGAACGTGGAGACGAAGCGAAAATGTAGCGGAGTGGACCGGAAAAGCGGGCGTTAAGGTGAAACGACACCCGTTTCTACCAACAAGCGATGAGAATCTTTCAGAAAACCTTGAACCGAGCGTCAGGAGTAATTGACCAAAAGGCGACGCCAATCTGGAGGGACTAAACTAAATGAAACCAACCGACAAGACCAACCTCATGGGGGACACAATCCCGCGGTCCAATGAGGGGGCCACAAAAGAAAAAAAGCTAAAGCTCCAGACATGGACCTTTTAATCAACCGGACCAAACGAATCGACCAAAGAAAACCTTCGAATTCAGAGTGGAATTAGTTCATCTTACTCGAGCATCTGAACACACAGCTGACCATCACTTGACGGGACATTTCTTAAGCAACCATGGGGCATGAAAGCTCAAAAGGATGCGTATGATGCATGCTGGGCTAAAAATAAAGGAAATTGTTAAAACAAATGCCAAGAAAGATTAAAATATAGAATATTCGAGAGTAGTATTGCTAAGCTGGGAATATCAGAGTCAAGATACCGTCCGCAACCACAGCGTGCGGATAGAACCGTCCTCCTCGTGACATCCCAACTTAACAGCCTATCCGAAGGTTAGGTACATGAGCCTGGATCATCATCGTTTTTGTTGAAGGGGAACATCAGATCCTGGGACACGTAGGTAACCTGCCGGCTCTCGAAATAGCATCATATAATACCATATAATTAATGCAATAAGAGATTAGGGATAGAAGGCCATACCTGACTTACCTGTGCAGGCGAAACGGCGAGACATGCTGAAATGATGCTGCATAAGATGGTTAAGAGATGCATTTCCAAAGAAAATATCAATATTCATGATCTAAATACACCAACCAGATAAACGGCTGTATATCAACCGTGCAATATTCCAAACGGCTCTATGTTAACCGCTCTTACCTGACCTTCGAACAAATCTTACAGGGCCGGTTGCCGGTGACGAACGGCCGGGACTGCACCGTTTATAATAAGAACGGCTCTTTAAGAACCGCGAGGCCTGGAATTTCAACCGACTTGAAATTAACGGTCAAGAGATACATACGGCTCTAGATGGACCGTTCAAATGATGAACGGTCTAACGACAGACCGTTCTTCTGTGCAACCTCGAAAAAAGAAACCCCCTCGTCTCCCTCCACCGTAACCAACGGTGGAAGGGACGAAGGGGCAAAAGGCCTCACCCCATTCTCTCCTTCTCTCTTTCTCAACCTCCCTCCCTCTCTCGATCTCACAACCCCCCCATGACGAGGAGCCAGCCTCACACCGCCCGGTCACCCATCACCGGCGAGGGTTCACCTTCGTCGTCGCCACCGCCACCACCGTGACCGTCCGAGGAGGAGGGCACACCCGGGGTGACGATGGAGGACTTAGCCATTGTCGTCGCCGAAGAGGACGCTGCGGCCGGAGATGACGCCGTCGCCGGAGCCGAGGAAGGAGGCTTGCCGGCGAGGAGGGAGAAGAAACCTCGTGATGCCGAGGTAGGCCTCCCCACCCCTCATTTTCTTTAATTTCGCTTAATGCATGCTAGCTTAGGGGCTCTTTTAGGGGGGAGAGATGCTTAGAGGCCGGTTTAGGGGGGCCATGGAGGTCTCCCAGCCGGCTGGGGGCGTTCACTGTCGTCGGGGGCGGCGACGGTGAAACGGTTCAGCAGAAACCGCACGGTAAAACAATGCCGTTCACATAGGACCGCCCCAGATAAACACGGCTTAGGGACCGCCGTTCAAACTCACACAACCAACGGGCCACCAAAACACCAATACGGTGAGGTTATCACCGTTCAAATGATAGATGGACCATATAGGTCCGTTCAAACATGCAACCAAGGCAAAACAATACGGTCCTCACAGGACCGTCGTCAATCCATACGGCCAAAGGTGGGCCGTTACTCCTTAGGAAGAGGGGCAAACAGACGGTGCAGGGTAATCCGTCCAAGATGGGAACGGTTAGGGATAGCCCGTTCAAAACGGGGAACCTGAGAAACAGAACGGTTCGAGATAGGCCGCTCAACGGTCGAGCGGTCCGTGAGTAACCGTTCTTCAAATCAAGAATTGGACTTTGAGAATTTATTTAACTGAAACAAAATATGACACTAAATGACTAACATAAATGAGATGGATGAATGCAGGGGAAGCGTAGGACCCGTACCTCCTAGCTGCAGGTCCGTGCAGTGTACCTGGCACTGCCGGACTTCCAGAGGGAGCGGTTGACTGCCATGGGGTTCGCCTCCTTTCTGAGTATTGAGGTGTGTCGCTTTGACGCAGCTCTGCTCTATGCCCTGCACGACCACTGGGATCCAGTGAGTCGGACGTTCCTTTTTCCGTGGGGGCACATGGTCCCTACATTGGAGGACGTGGCCAGGCTTACAGGCCTACGTGTGCACGGGTCACCGGTCAGCGGGACTACTTTTCCTGACTACCGGGGGATGGCTCGGGAGTTGCTCGGCCTACAGCTGTGGCGCCCCGAGAGGCAGTCGACCCTCCTTCCCCGGGCTGCTCTCCAGGACAACCTGGGTCTACGATGAGCCGGCGTTGCAGTGGGCGAGCGACCAGAGGAGCACTTGGAGCGGCTCGTGGGGCTGGCGAGACCGAGGGTTGCTGCGGGACCGGGACCTGAGGCGGACAGAGTGCTGAGACGGTTTCTGATGCTGATGTTCGGGCGGCTTCTCTTCTCCACTCGGGCGGACGTGATGAGCTGTCGCTTCCTACCTTTCCTCCAGGAGCTCGAGTACATAGGTGACTATGCTTGGGGAGCGGCGGTCCTCGCCTTCCTCTTTGACACTCTCAGTTCGACGGCGCGTCGGACGATGCTTGGGGGCTTCTCCCCTTTACTCCAGGTGCGACTCTCTTCTCTAGACCCAATTATGCAACCCTATATGCTTGCTAAATGCTGACATGACCTTGTGGTATAGGTGTGGGCCTACGTGCGCCTACGTGGGTTGGGCAGAGGCGAGGAGACCCGCCCTGGGCTCCTGCCTATCGCACGGAGGTGGACAGCACCCCGGGAGATGATGGCCTTGAGGAGGCAGGTCTGGGAGCTGCAGGATGACCTGGACACTCTACCGTATACCTCGGTATGCTTCTAGACTCAGACTCTTTAATTACATGCTATTCTTTCATGATTATGATGCTGATGCAGTTTCCTATTCCTTGCAGGTACGGTGGACTCCTTACACGGAGGAGAGCCCGGAGGGCCAGCCGTGGGTGACCGAGGCCTTGGCCTTCTCTGGCCGGGACGTGTGGCTTCACTGCATGAATGTGGTAGAGCCACTGTACTTCAGGTTGGTGATGAGGACCATCGGGGTCCATCAGCCGGCCGTAGAGTTCCCTGCGCCTGAGAAGGCGGGGGAACGGGTGACGAGGACGACCTGGGGACTCCGCGAGGCGTTTGATTGGACCACAAGGAACGCCGGGCAGGTCGTCGACTGGGCTGCGCGAGGGCGAGTGGTGACCGCCCGGGCAGAGAGCGACAGCGCGTACTATACTGCATACGCACGGCACTACCGGGACCAGGTGTTTCGAGGCGCCCACCGACCGGTATGACTTCTAAACTTAAACTTTGTCTATTATGCTTATGAATGATGCACTGACACAAGGACTTTTAAAATGTAGGTCGACCCCGCAGGACGAGTGGCAGAGTTGCAGGGACTCCTGCACTCCACCATCCGGGAGAGAGATGAGGCCCAGCAGGCCCTGGCCCTACTGGTGAGTTTTCTAAACCTTAGACTCTTTAAATTATGCAGTTCTATATGATTATGATTATGCCTATGACTGACCTGGAGTATTTGGATGCAGCGCGTTGAGGGTGCTCAGAGGGCGGGACCAGACGCTCCTTCTTCCTCCTCCGTCCAGACTCCAGCAGACCGAGCCGAGCGGGACGCGGACTTCACTCGGATGGTAGAGCGGGCCAAGGCGGCCGAGGTGGCACTCGTGGAGAGGGTACGCAACTCTAAACTTCCCCTTTGCTTATTTATGCTTATGAAATGTATGAAATGTGACCAACTGACAATGACGTGTGAATGCAGACGTCCGAGCTGTCCCGCCTGCGGGCGGAGTTGGAGCAGAGCCGAGTAGCGGCTAGGGAGGAGGCAGCCCGTGTGCGGGAGGAGGTTGCGCTGAGCCAGCCAGCGGGCACGGAGGAGATGGCACTCCTTCGGCATGAGCTAGAGCGACTCCGGGCGGATGCGGCGGAGTTGGTGCGGGTTCGAGCGGAGCGGGATCGTGCTCTGATTGAGATGTCCGGGCTGAACGGAGAGTTGCGGGTTTTTAGAGAGATGAGCCGGCGATCGCGCAGAGGGACTCCGAGTGGCAGTCACGGCACTCACGGCTCCATGAGGAGTTTTTTCACGGGTTCCTCCGGCCAGCGGAGGAACGAGGAGGATGAGCGGCGCCGGCGACGTCAGCGTGACGAGGCGACCTCAGCGATGCCTCCTCCAAAGAGGCATGAGGGTGAGGGGGACAGCGACGGGGGCCAGGGAGAGGGAGCTGCTTGACTTGTTGTACTGGGCCCGTCTTTTGTACATGGTGTGACATGATAGTGATGTGCCTATCTTTTGTTTTTCGCTTGCTTTGTGGATGAATGTATGTATGCATGAGTGGATGAATGAGTTTGAGGAGTGTGCTTAGCCCGAAAGAGATGAACGACTTGAGTGAGATGAGTGACGCACACGCCGACTTGAGTGAGATGAGTGACGCACACGCCGACTTGAGTGAGATGAGTGACGCACACGCCGACTTGAGTGAGATGAGTGACGCACACGCCGACTTAAGTGAGATGAGTGCCGCACACGCCGACTTGAGTGAGATGAGTGACGCCAAATGACTGAGACATGAGTGTAGTAGGGTGATTGGGGGCAGAGCATATGGGCGGTTCTCCTAAAGCCGTTTGTAGAGAAGAGCGGTTCTCCGAAGACCGCGTCGATTGAGTTAGAACGGTTCAATATAAACCGTAATAATATTTGAGCGGCATATTGTAGGCCGCATAAGAGGCTGGACTCGGACTTTCTTAGAGAGATGAACGGTTGATGATGGGCCGTACATTCATATGGACGGTCTATCGTAAGACCGTCCAAGTGGACCTCCTATTTGCTCGAATGGGGACTCCCTGGAGAGTCCCCAGCCCGCGGGTAGGACGATTTGCACTTATCATAACCCTATCTTAGCCCGTCCTAGACTTATCCGAGCCTAATCCCAAGAGGTTTAGGCTTCCCAATGGACCCTATAAGTAGTAGGGGGGCCTTGACCCTCAACTCACACATCCTCCATCTCCCCAGGCTTAAAACCCTTGATTCCTATCACCCGATCATCATGAAGAGGGCCTTTGATGGAAGTTCTGCGGAGGGAGTGCCCTTTGAAGGGCCGAGACCAGCTAGAAAGGAGCGGGAGGTGATCCAATGGCTAAGCTTGATTCCTCGTCATCTCAGCGCCTCCCCTACGAGAGAGGTAAGTTAGATCAGAATATATTCAATTTCTCTCAATTTCCCTTATATTTCCTTACATCCTTAGCCTTTTCCTTCTTCTCAGCTCCTCCCCGGCCCGAGACGCTTTTCTAGTTTAAAGTGGGTGGCTCCCATGGTCCGTGCATTGCCCCTCGGGGTGACTCACCTTCTCAAATCCTGGCACCTACACTCCCTCTTAGTTCTAGGTCAGAATTACCCTAGACTTTCTTTAGACTGGCATAGTATCTCTGCTCTGATGGAGATTTGGCACCCCAGACCCACACTTTCTTCTTCCCATCTTTTGAGGCCACTATCCTGTTAGAGGAGGTAGAGACATATTTCGGGCTCCCTAGGTCCAAGGTGGGGGAGGAAGACTTGATATGCCATACCGTTGCCCCTATAGATCCAAAACTCATCCTAGGGGAATTTATACCTGATAGCGGGGATGTTCGCGCCTGTGTAGGTCCTCGTCACATTCACCTCCTTCCTCTGAGCCAGTGGGTAGTGGAGCATTGCCGGAATAAGTGCGGGTGGGTTGAAGCCATAGCCAAAGCTGCGTCCATCTGCCTATGCGGGGCCATCCTTTTCCCTTCAGCCGACCATGTCCTAGAGATCCCCTTACTCAGCACCATTAGCGGCCTTTGGCGGGGACTTTCCATCTCTCAGGCTGTCTTAGCTTATTTGTATGAGGGTCTTACTTCAGCAGCTTTAGGGGGTCCTCTCTTTGGTTCGATGATCCTATTGGAGTGCTGGATGGGAGTTAGGATGAAGTTTACCCTGAGGGAGGACATTACTTCAGTTAGCAGGATCTTTGGGAGCCATCCCCTCTACTTTATAGGAGGCGCCTTCAGGTTTTCTCCGCAGGTTGAGTGCAGGACGGCTGAGCTGAAGACCAGGGATGAGTTGCGTCCGTACATCAACAGGCTGCCCCTGGACAGGTTTGTGATGCGCCCGGACTTCCTCCACGACACCACCATCATGCTACCGAGGAGAGCCGGCTTGGACTTGAGGCTCGTGAGCGACACTGCCTTAGCGATGTACAGCCCACACAAATGCTACCTGCAGATTGGACTACCCCGGACGGTGCTACCTACGCTACCCCACCTTCCCATGCTACAGGCACGGAGGATCGGGACAGAGGAGGACGAGCAGGCGGTCAGGAGTGCGCTGCTCATGTGGGAGGTGAGTAGGGTGCGTACCCTACCAGCAGAGGTTGAGGAGGCTCCAGAGACTCGACAGGCTTACCTTAGGGAGTTGAGAGAGATACGTCCTCGCGGGGATGCCCATCGGCGGACTGAGTGATTTTCTTTTATTTTTATGATGACATGGGATGGGATTTTGTATCCGGACAGCTTGACATATGAAATGAATAAGATTTGATGAGATTGAGTTTGAGCTTTATGTTTTGATTATGATGTGATGTGATTGCATAGGCCAAAACGAGGATTGAATATTCACGTGGTCTCGAGCCAACTGCCCTTCCAACCTGCCCCTGTACATATGCAAACATGAAACAGATTAAATCTATTTTAGGCTTAGCCCCTTGCCTATAGCAAGTTAGGAGATGACCCTTTCTTGATTTTTGGTCAAGGGGTTGAGCCTTATTAAATAGGTGAATATCAAAATGCGAGAAATGCAGATGAATGCAAGAGGTATTTGCCTTTTGGAATATTTGATTTTTTTGTTGAATTTTGAAAATATTCGATCTTTTTGGGTTTTGAAATATTCGATTTTTTTGGGTTTTTTGAAATATTTGATTTTTTTGGGTTTTGAAATATTTGATTTTTTTGGGATTTGAAATATTTGATTTTTTTTGGGATTTGAAATATTTGATTTTTTTTTGGATTTGAAATATTTGATTTTTTGGGTTTTAAAATATTTGATTTTTTTGGGATTTGAAATATTTGATTTTTTTTTGGGTTTTGAAACCAGCTCGGGTCTCAAAAGCAGGGACCTTCTCGTCTTGCTATGGACTTCCAAGGCTCAGCGCGTGCAGGAAGGGGGACCGCCCGTGATCGGAGTCAACTTTGCTCAACGGTGCTTCTGCTGAGGCCATACCCGGGGTGGGATTCATTCCTTGGGAAAGTAAAAAGATTGAGTAGGAAGGCTGACGATAGGTGTAGAGGTTTTTAGGGCTTGAGTTCTTTCCCAGGACACCCCCCTCTTTTCAAAGAATCCGGTCTGTTGCGTCGGGGCTTTGTATCCGTTATCGAACCTTCACCCGCTCTAGGCACGCATGCGACCGGGCTCATAACGTCCCGCGGGGAAACTGTACTGCCACTCTTGCCATGCCTAGTTGCATCCTTTGGGGATTCGGAGAGCTTCGAGCTTTGTGCTTTCGGCTTTATCTTTTGATTTTGCCCCTTTTCTTTCTTTTTCTTCTTGCTTTCCTTTTCTTTCTTTTTGCGGAGTGAGGTCTTAACGGATTGCCCCTATTTGAGACCTCTTTTAATGGGGGATCTGGGTCGGTTCTCGCCCCCTTATTCACCACTTGCCCCTATCTTCAACCGAGAGAGAGGAAATACAAGGATCTCCACCTTCCCCGAGCATGGCCAAAGGAGAAACGGTGTCGGGTAGCATGAGAGAATACCGCACCACGGGGTCGTGTAGTGTGTGAGATGCTGGACCTAGGTCCTCCTTTCGCAATTTGGTGGGGTGTGCCCTGCCATCGAGCCGTTTACTGGTTTTATTTTTATGGAAAAAAATGCTTTAAATACAGCCCATTCCACGGGTTTGGCAACTCCTCCCCCTCCGCGTTAATTAGACGATACGCATTGCCCGGATAAGCTTCTTTGATTACGAAGGGCCCTTCCCAGTTGGGTTGCAGCTTAGACCTGGGGCCTGCTGACCTGATGAATTTACGTTTCAAAACCATATTACCCACTTGAAATTTCCTTTCAATGACCTTCTTTTGAAAATATCGTGAGACACGCTTTTGATATACTGAAACATGATTGGCCGCATTCAACCTCTTCTCGTCTAAGAGTTCCAGCTGGACTAGCAACGCCTCTCGACGTTCGTCAAGATTAAGTTCCTTATCCAGCTGCACCCTTAGGGAAGGGATCAGAATTTCATACGGGAGCACCGCTTCCATTCCATAGGTGAGGGCAAAGGGAGTCTACCCTGTGGGGGTGCGGACGGAGGTGCGGTAAGCCCATAGAGCTTCTATCAATTTGTCGGCCCAATCAGCAAATTTATGTGATTCACATATTTTCTTGATAATTTTAAGAAGGGTTTTATTCGTGGCCTCAGCATGGCCATTACCTTGGGGGTAGTATGGTGATGAATGATGCAAAACTATATTGAATTTCTTACAGAGGTCCTGGAGTTCTTGTGAGATGAATTGAGGCCCGTTGTCGGTGACGATGTCGCTTGGCACCCCGAACCGCGAGATAATGTTCTTCATGATGAAGCGGCACACTGTGGTGGCTTTGATTTCTGCATAAGCTTCAGCTTCGGCCCACTTGGTAAAGTACTCCGTAGCCGTCAGAATGAAGGATTTCTGTTTAACAGCAGAATTCGGATCACCGAGGGGTCCGATGATATCAAATGCCCACATAGAAAATGGCCAGGGGCCGTAATAGGATGAAGAGAAGAGGCCGGAGCGTGGATTTTGTCGGCATGGATTTGGCACTGAAGACACCTACGGACATAGGTGGAGCAATCTTCTTCTAGAGTTGGCCAGTAATAGCCCTGCCTAAGAATCTTCTTTGCCAAGGCCTGTCCGTTCACATGCCCTCCACACTCGCTGGAGTGGGCGGCTTCCACGACTTTCCAAGCTTCTTCATCATCTAGGCACCTCATTAGAACTCCATTCAGAGCCCGCCTATACAATTCACCGGCTATGATCGTGTATCTTGCGGCGACTCTTCTAATGGCTCTTCGCTGCTCAGCGTTGGCCGTCTCCGGAAATGTACCATCCTTGCAGTATTGCTTGATCTCATAAAACCACGACAGTTCTTCCTCTTCAATGATCTCCTCGAGCTCAGTCAATGAAACTTCTTTTGTTTCCTCCCTTTCTATTTTCTTCTCTACGAACATTCTAAGATTGTTGAACCAGGGATCCTGAAGAGAAGGAACATCTAGCCTTTGGACCACAATGGTCTCAGTGGCGCGACTCAGGGGAAGTGATAGGGAAGAGGCGAGTGATGCAAGGGCATCGGCCAAGATATTCTGAGAACGAGGAGTGTGAATATAGACGAGTTTCCTGAATTGCCTGGCCAAGAGCGTGACCAGATCCTGGTAGGGTTTGAGCTTAGGGTCGCGGGTGCGGTAAGTTGACAAAACTTGACGCAGCACCAGCTGAGAGTCTCCTATGATGTTAAGGTATCGCGCGCCCAAGATGTAGGCGTGCTTCAGACCGGCAAGGAGAGCCTCATACTCGGCTATATTGTTGGTGGCGGGAAATGAGAGTTGATACGCCACGGGGATGGTCACCCCTTCTGGAGTAAGGAGGACGGCACCGACTCCGCTGCCCTGGGAATTAAGAGCACCATCGAAATGAAGAGACCAGAAAGGAAGATGAGTGATCACCGCCAGGTGTTCATCGGGGAATTCATCCTGGATGGAATCAGTGCGAGGGATAGGAGAATGAGCCAAGTGCTCGGCAATAGCATATCCCTTGATTGCTTTCTGCATGATGAAGGTGATGTCGAACTGGGAAAGAAAGCTTTGCCAGCGAGCTAGCCGACTAGAAAGGACTGGCTTTTCCAATAGATAACGAATGGGGTCCATTCTAGAGATGAGCCTAACCTCGTGGGCAAGAAAATAGTGTTTAAGCTTCTGCGCTACCCACACTAGTGCTGCACAGGTCTTCTCCATAGCAGTGTACTTGGATTCAGCGGGATTAAATAACCTTGAGAGATAGTACGCCGCCCTTTCCTTTCCTTCATCGTCTACCTGCGCCAGAACAGCTCCTAGGGAGTCCTCAATTACAGAAATGTACAGGATCAGGGGTTTCCCGGGGACGGGTGGTTGTAGAACCGGGGGATTAGAGAGGTAAACCTTGAGTTCCTCATAGGCCTTCTGACATTGTTCATTCCATTCAAATTTCGCGCCTACCTTTAGCAATTCATAAAACGGGCGGCATCTTTGCGAATGTTGAGATATGAATCTCCTAATAAATTGCAAACGCCCGATCAAACCTCGAAGCTCAGTGATGTTCTTCGGCGGCGGCATTTCCATGACGGCCTTTGCCTTGTTTGGATCGATCTGAATCCCCCGTTTACTAACTATAAACCCGAGCAATTTCCCTGATGCAACTCCGAACACACATTTCTTTGGATTCATCTTCAACTTGTATTCCCTAGCCCTTTGCAACACCTTGGCTAGAATGGCGGGGTGCTCTTCTTGTGACCTCGATTTGACTAGAATATCATCCACATAAGCTTCTAAATAAACGTGCATCATATCGTGGAAGATAGCCATCATCGCTCTTTGGTAGGTGGCACCTGCATTTTTCAACCCAAATGGCATAACGACGTAGCAGTACGTGCCCCAAGGTGTGGTGAACGAGGTCTTTTCTTGATCCTCTGGAGCCAGAAGGATTTGGTTATACCCTGAGTAACCATCCATAAAGGAGAGGGCTTCGTACCCAGCTGTATTATCGACCAAGACATCGATGTGAGGAAGTGGAAAATCATCCTTCGGACATGCCTTGTTTAGGTCCCGGAAGTCAATACAGATTCGAATTTTACCATCCCTCTTCATCACCGGGACTATGTTTGCCACCCATTGTGGGTACAGCACAACTCTAATGAACCTGGCCTTATGCAATTTATCGACTTCTTCCTTAATCCTCAAGGCCATCTGTGGGTGGAATCTCCTTGCTTTCTGTTTAACAGACATTGCCCCTGGTTTGAGAATCAGCCTGTGTTCGACCAAGGCGGGGTCAAGGCCCGGCATGTCTTCGTAGGACCAGGCAAAAGAATCGCTGTACTCCCTCAAGACTTTGACAAGCTCCTCCTTAACTTGAGGAGGGAGATTAGCGGAAATAAGTATGAGCCTGGGGTCCTCTTCTGTTCCGAGGTTAGTTTCCTTAGTGGATTCATCCACTACTACGGAAGGCTCGTCGAACTTCTTCAAGCCTTGGGCATATAGGTCGGCAGTGTCATCCATTTCATCTTCCTCATCATCTGCTGGGTCTTTTTCATTCATAATTTCATATACTCCTAATCCCTCATTGCTCCATACCTCCTCAATTCCCTCATCATCCTCCAGGACAATCGCGGTCTCTACAAATTCCGGACACTTTAACAGAGCATGACATCTTCCAGTCAAATCTTGTAGAAACCTATCAGGGACGGTTTTGGGAGGGCGCGTTACGGCGGGTGCCGTAGACGTGGATGGGCTGACAAGACTCGAACTAGACTCTACCCTGACTAACTCGACCATCCTAGAAGACTATGTACACTGTACATCTAATCTAGGGGAGAAAAAGTCTACCGGAAGAGAAACAGGGGTCTCGTGCCCCTGGGAATCTGGGTAGAACATAGCGTAATCTTCCAAGGAGACCTCCGTTTGGAAATTGGCGTTTTTTTTTTGGAGGCTGGAGGTGATCACGCAGCAGGATGAAGAAGACGGAGGAGGAGGAAGCTACATGGGAAACAATTCTGGGAAGATGCAATCAAAGAAAGGATCAGACGACGAAAACCACATTTCATGGAGCTGAGCTCCTGGGGGAGGAGGAGTGAATAGGGTTGATAGATCAATGGGCGGGCAACGCCCGCAAGCACATGGAACGAATAGGATTTCGGGTCTCTCCGCAAAACACGGGTCGACCATGAGTGGAGGGGAACGGGGAACAGAATCCAACCTTTGAAACCAGGAAGTGAGACGGGACGGGGACATAGAATAAGTAGTGGCGGAGCTTCCCATCTTCGTGGCCCCTGGCGGGCCAATGGCATCGGAGGACGCTTTACCAGCTGCGTCTCCTTCTTCTTTGGTTCACCCTCTTTTCATAAAACATCCTCGTAAAGCAATCAGAAAGGTCTTCCAAGTCACCGGCTAGCCCTTGCGGTGATGGTGGCGGATCAGCAACAGCACAAGCTTCGTCTACCTTTTCTTCAAGGCTGGATGGCGAGGTCTTCAAGGTGCCGGGCTGCAACGGACCCTTCACAAAATGTTGCCAGTAATCCCAGGTCAACGGCCCAGAGTCCCCAAGCATCGACATGGAGGATTCATGATAGCCGAGGCCCCGGCGGCCCATCTTCCTTCCTTTGGGAACGGGGTTGGTTCGGCCCTGCAATTGTGCGCCGAGTCCTCGGCCTGGCTGATAGCCCAATTTTAGAATTAGGTGCCACCCTTTGGAGTCTCTCATTTTGGGCTTGACCTTCACATTGGTTGGTACAACGGTGGGCTTGCGTGACGCATATGCCCACGAATAGTTTAAGTCCATGACAGATAGAACAGGCCTGTTACTCGGCCACAGTGTGGGCAGAATCTTGGCGGCTATGGCGTCAACATTTTGAACCGTGGAAACACTCTTCACCTTGACCACTCGTCCTTGGAATGGGAACTTTAGACATTGATGGGCCGTCGAGGGGACGGCATTCAAACTATTCAACCACGGACGGCCCAGAATGGCTTTGAACATCGGGTCTATATCCAGCACATAAAATTCCACATCCATAACTAAGGGCCCTAGCTCGGCCTGAACAGTCACCACTCCATGACAAGCACGTCTGGAGTTATCATAGGCTGCTATGGTAGTCGGCGTCGGCTTGAGCATGTCCTCTGATATATTGCAAGCGCGAAGGGTACTCAAAGGGCAGACATTTATTGACGCCCCCGTGTCCACAAGGGCGGATTCCACAGCTATTTTGTTCAGAGAGATGGTGATACATAACGGCATCTGCCGTGCCTCGGGAGGTGCTAGCTCTGACTCAGCAAATGAAATAGAGGGCCCCTTTGTGATCGTGGCCAAGACCGAGGGCAGGCTATCCACGCCACATCTTCGCTCACCATAATTTTCTGTAGGAAGGTCTTCAGGGCATCTTGGTGGAGTGGCGACCTCTTGATTAGTTCTAACACTGAGATTTTAGCCGGCAGCCGGTCTAAGTGCTGCAATAAGTCGTATCTTGTGCCCGGCACAGGGTCTATCTCTTCTGGCTCAACTGTAGGGGAGGAAACTGCAGGGTTTGGTACAGACGTACTTGGAGAAGGAAAAATTCTTTGGAAAGGACGCCCGCTCCGAAGGGCGCATTGTGATGCTGGCATGGCCTGGACTGGACCCCCGCTTGGCCTGGTAGGGTAGGTGAAAGGCGTGGAGATGGAGGTGAGGATGACTGAAGTGGTTTTAATAGGCCCTGGTGGAGGGGAAAAAGGGTTAAGCTTAGGGGAAATGATGGGAGGTACGGCGGGTGGTGGTGAAAGGGCGGAAGGAGCAGAGGGGAATGTAGTGGGCCTAAGAGGCGACGCGGAGGAAGTGACGAGTGGTGTAGCGGTCGGAATGGCGGGTCTAAGAATGGAGGAGATGGCAGGTGTGGGAGAGTAGTGGTGGTGGAAGGTCAAGAGATGTGCGGGGGTCTCATCATCAAACGTCCACCCAGTGTTGGGGGCTGGGCGCTGGACCATATTCACTTGTGCCGGGGCCGGCGGCTGCTGTTGTTGTGGAGGAGCGGGTTGATGTACTGGCATGGGATTTTGATGGATCCCAAGGTCTTGCTACTGCGGTTGAGGCTGATGTTGCTGCTGGGGCTGCTGTAGCGGGGGCTGCTGAGGTGCCGCCTGCTGCTGCCTGGCTTGCCTTTGCCTCTGTTTAATATCCTCAATTAACTGGTGCATCTGGGCCCAATCAATCCTCTGGCCCTCATGCAAATCATACACCAGGTCTCTGAACTGGTAGCATCGCTCTATCGTGTGCCCGGGTTGCCGATGGAATATACAATATCGGGATTGGTCGGCAGCCGGATTCCAGTTCGGGCGTTCAGGAGGCAACTGAAGGTCACCAGTATACATTAAAGCAGAGAAAATATCTGGCAAGGTCTCAGGAAGAGGAGGGTAATGAGCCCTTTTTGGAGCTGGTCGAGCAGGGCCATAGGTGGTGGGTGGAGGAACATTATTGTACTGCGGGGGCCGCTGAGGCTGTTGGGGTGGCGGAGGTGCCTGTTGAGGGTATTGCGGGACTTGGAAGGTGGGCTGGGGAGCTTGCGAAGTGGCGAACTGGGGGTTGCGCTGAGGCGGTGGGAAGCGGGGTGGCGCGGCTTGTTGGGGGAATTGAACGGCCTGGACTTGCTCATTAATTTGTACTCCCTCAGTGACGGGGCCTTGGGTTCTCTTGGTGGCTTTGGGCTTCTGGGCCTCGAATAAAGAATGGATGGGGGAGTCCTTGAATTGGGTTTGAATAAACCTAGCTCTGCTGTATAGCTGGTGCATGTTTGCGATATCATTCATTGCCAGAATGTTTCTGAAAGTTGGCGTAGCATTGGAAATTAACAACTTCACTTTTTCCTCTTCCGGAATCTGCCCGGGCACACGTGAGGCCATCTGCCTCCAGCGTTCTGCATAGGTTGTGAAGTCTTCCTCCGGCTTCATCTTCTCCGCCACTAGGTCAGTGAAAGAGTACTTGGGTCCAACCCGATCCTGAAATCTCTGTATAAACCTCTCCTTGATTGTCTTGAAATTCTCGGCCTCCTCCATAGGCAAGGTGTAGAACCATTCCAGAGTGACCCCTTCCAGAGACCGACGGAACAAATAGGCCATCAAGCGATCATCCTGCTGGAACTGTGTCGATTCGTACAAGAACTCCCGGACGTGGATGAACGGGTTGCCATTCCCATCGTATTTGCGGTACACGGGGAGTTCGGACTGAGAAGGAAAACGAATGTCCCTGAAGTTAGGGATAGGGACATCGGCAAGAGATTGCGGGCCGACCCGCTTGTGGAGGAGATCAATTTGTTGCTGCATAGCAGCCCATTTGTCAAGAATTTCCCGTTCCCGGGAAGGAGGGGAAGGAGCAAGAGGAGTAATACCTGGATAGGTGGCCAAAGGATAAGCTGATGAGGGGGCAAACCGTAAGAGGGATAATGGGCTGAGGAAGGGCCCATATCCGCATGAGCCAACTGGGCCGCCCCTGACTGTAACCTAGCGAAGTCCGCCGGGACTATGGGGGCTTGAGGTGATGGAGAAATCGTGGTGTACGGATCAAGGTAAGGAACAGAGGGGAGGGGGGACTTTCCTTTATCAAGCTGTTGATGGACCGAGGTGGAAGCCTGGCCCATTTCTATATTGGGATGGCGAAAGGTCGGAGGGCGGACAGGAGTAAGGTCAATGGGAGCCACGGAGGTGGTCCCGACCACGGGGGATGTGGTGGCAGCAATGGTCGTGCCGTGAGCAGGAATTGAGGCCGGGGCATCGCCCCCTTGCAAAGCTTGTCTGATGAGATGGAGCTGGGTGGGGTCCAACTGGGCCATCATATCGAGGATCATACTAGCTGAACTCTGGTTGGGGGGGTTTGGAAGAGAGGATCGGTGACCCTCACCAAGAATGGTCGGGAGCGAAGGGGCCGTCCCCTCTCCTCCCTGCAAATGGGCGACCCTAGGTGGGTCCTCAAGGAGACCACGAGGAAGGGAGTCCTCGTGGGCCGGAGAGAAGTCGCATGACGACATGGAAGATGAGGAATCGAACAAAGGGTTGGAGTAGGAATGGAAATAAGAGTCAACCCTAGGAGGTGATCGTGGGGGAAGAAGGCAACCCCACATACACCAGGACACCTAGGACTAGAGCCAGCAAAGCTAATCAACCAGATCTACCAAGCAACTAATAAACATACAATGGAGAGAGATGAGAGCAGAATCACCCGATAATGCAATCAAGTTCTTACAATGATGCTCGTCAATTTCTTATATCTTCTTCTTCAAGCTTTAGTGGATTAATGAAAATATAAGTCCGCTCAACCACTAGGCGCCTATCTGGGATAAGAAGTGAGGAACTGTGTGACTCTATCAGGATCTCTTGCTCGCGGATGCAACTCTAGACCGGGGTGGATACGGTACAACCTGCCCGACGTCCGTGTGGGAATCCACGGCTCACGGGGGCTTACGGAGGTCCTCAGCAAGGTCCCTAGTCGGCTCCAAGGAATATGGAGAGGAGAGGAAACCCTACCTCGGTAGGAATGCAACTAATATGAGAAGAGGTCGATGCACCTATGCGCGTCGGAGCGCATGCACAAACTAGCCTAGTAGCTATCAATCAATGAGCAAGTATACACATGAGCAATGAAAAGCATGGTAATACAATGATGATAAGAGAGCAGGGGGGAAGTCAATGAGTAGCACCAAGCATAGCAAACCACATAGAATATGACAGTCAAGGTATAACAGAAACACACTGTGGCACCAGATGAATGGCCCCTCTTCGGCCGCCCCAACAGTAGAACGGTGTATGTGAAACCGTCTAACCCAGGGAGAGCACAGAACTACAGCGTAATCACAGAACCTAAAAAATGAGAGAGCAACGGCAGGAGAATACCCGAAAGACGGTCACTAGTCAACCGTGTAACCCCATGAACGGCCCTCAATCAGCCGCGTACCTGCAATAAGAATCGACCCAAATGTACCTGTGCTGGCAAACTGAACGGCCAGATCTACGCCGCCCTACAGTATGAACGGTGTATCTGGCACCGTGTGTAACAGGAAATACCGATGAAGCTGGCTCCGACTGCAGGGGATGGACGGTAGAGTATCAACCGCTCCCGTGGGTGGGCGGCCCAGGGAGAACCGCGTAGGCCCCCAGAGGACAGAAAGCGCATTCGCCCTGCAAATCACCCTTAGGAGAAAACTTGGACAACAAATAAGGAGGGTCAGCAACTCAAAGGCACGATGGGCATTGGTTGTCCCACCGTGATCGCCACAAAAGGGGGTGTAGATATATATTCCTTCCTTCCACTCTCTCACCGATGGTCAAAGCGCATCAAATGTATGGAACAACGAGCAATGAGCGAACCACAAGAGCGAGAGAAAGAAAATAAGACAGAGAGCAACGAAAAAGGACCGTGATCGCCACCAAGATGCCGTACGTGTAGTCACGCCGTACCTTGGAAAGGAAGGGGAGACACTCGCCTTGCTGCAGCACCGGGAAGACGCGCGGTTGACGTAGAACCGCCTTAATCTATGCGCGGCCCTACGATAGACCGTTTGATGGTGCTGCCGAACATGCGGGGGAAGAACTCCTGGAGGACGAACGGCTTTAATGGGACCGCCTAAAGATGATGAGCGGCGCAGAGAGGCCGCTCGTATCCTTGAACGGGCCTACACGAACCGCGCTATTCCGCCACGCCAAGAGTTACAAAAGGGGCTCACCTCCACCCTCTCCAGCCGGCTAGAGGGGATGGGCCTCGTGCTGATGAAGTGCTGACCTGCGAAACAATACCAAGACACAGAAGGAACACCCATATTAGAACTAAATGACGTAGTACGCGTTCATGTGAGAAGAATGAAGCATAATCAAATGGAAAGGGGGATACCTGGGGGGTTTTAAACCCCTAGGGTGATAAAAACGTAGGTGGGTGTATGCATGGGGAGAAAAACGAGGTAAACGCAGAGAGAGAAGAATGCATGCAACAGATGACGAAGAAATCAGAAAATGACGCTATGACTCGACACACGGACTACTCCCTGAATCGGAGGCTCGTAAGAACGTAGAGAGCCTCCCTCCTTGGTGCTAGGTCGTTCGGAAATGCGGCAGGGCTTCGCCGTCGACCAAAATCCCCCCCCCCTTTTCGACGTCCGGCCACTAGGGTCTATTTATAGAGCCTAGAAAGCCAACCTCGAAATTGGGGTTTTTAGATATTTTCAGGTCGAGTTGGCAAAAGATAATTCGTAGATAATATCCTTATCTTCCATCCAGACGAAACAGCATCAAAAATGGGGGGATTATTCACGGAGAGATCGTTAAAATAAATCAGGGATAAAACCATGCATGAAAGTATGAAAATCTGTTAAAAAACCTCCATCGAAGGGATGAACGGTCTAACGATAGACCGCGCACGTCTTGAACGGTTGTGTTCAGACCGTTCAACCTGTCGGTGGAAATGGAATTAAATCAGATAATTAGCCCAATTATCGCTCGAACAGACCGAAACGGCCGGCGTCGGACACTGAGAGATGAACGGCGCCTTGGCGACCGCTCTAAATGAGAACGGTCCAAATCAAGCCGTTTTAACCTTATCGGTGATAATTCAAACATTTGGATAATTGTCTGAGGAGATTAGTACGTTTAGGACTCTGAGATATGGGCGGTTGGAATTTGCCAGTCCATTAGTTTGAACGGGCAGGATAGGGCCGCACAAAAGCCTGTCGGTGAGTATTAAGAAAATCCTCAGAAAATAGCCAAAATGTATGAACGGTCTTGGATCAACCGCCCCAGTTTTGAACGGCTGATGTTGGACCGTTCATGCTCTTGGGTACTTGACTTTTATAAAATAGTTCAATTAATCAAAGCCAAGGTCCAATAAGCCCTGAATTGATACGACCTTTACCAAGGAGGGAGGCTACCCATAAAATGGGCCCAGGACGTGCCACAAAAAATGGCCCAACAAATGATAGACAACTTAGGGCATCAATTAATGGGAGTAAGAGAAACGACTCAACTTATCGGTATAAAATGGGTGTCAACACATCCGTCTGAGGATGAAAAGTTGTACTAAAGTTAAGCCTTGTTCCCAACGAATGTTGTAGTCCCTTCCAAAAATGAGAAGTAAAACGGGGATCTCTGTCAGACACGATTGAAATAGGAATACCATGTAATCTGACTATTTCCTTGATGTATAATGCTGCCAAAACATCAACTGACCATCGGCTCTTTATTGGCAAGAAATGCGCCGATTTAGTCAATCGGTCAATAATAACCTATATTCCATCATGTCCTCCTTTTGATTTAGATAAACCCATGATGAAATCCATACTAATATTCTCCCACTTCCATTTGGGAATATCTAGAGATGTACTTTTCCAGCAGGCTTTTGGTGTTCCGCCTTGACCTGTTGGCATGTGAGACAGCGCAACACGTAGTCCGCTATTTCCCTTTTCATGTTGGGCCGCCAAAAATTTCTTTTCACATCTTGGTACATTTTGGTAGATCTAGGATGAATCGTGTACCTTGATCTATGAGCTTCATCTAAGATCTTCTTCTTTAACTCGGGACAATCCGGTATACAAGTTCTATTTTGGAATAACAACCTTCCATCTGATGCTAATTGAAAATCAGACTGTCCTTCTAGTTTGCCCTTGATTTCCACTAATATTGGGTCATCATCCTGAAGTGCTTGTATTTCAGTTAATAGGTCTGGATGAATGCTTATATGAGACAATGTGACACATTTGAAGTTCGTGTCCATGCTTATATTGAGCTTAGAGAATTGCTCCAGCAACTTCCATTCTTGAATCATACAATTGGCTAACAGTGCTCTCGGCTTTCGACTAAGGGCATCTGCTACATGATTACCCTTTCCGGGATGATATTGTATATTGAAGTCGAAGTCCTTGAGATATTCTAGCCAACGCCTTTGCCTCATATTTAGTTCCTTTTGAGAGAAAAGATACTTGAGACTCTTGTGATCGGAGTATACAGTAAACTGTACTCCATATAGATAATGCCTCCAGATCTTTAGTGCAAATACTACCGCGGCTAATTCTAAGTTATGGACGGGGTAGTTCTCTTCATGCTTCTTTAATTGACGAGAAGAGTAAGCTATAATCTTTCCTTGTTGCATTAGAACACATCCGAGGCCAATGCCAGAAGTATCAGTATATACCTCGAATTTCTCTCCTTCCATTGGTAAAGCTAAGACAGGAGCTGTAGTAAGATGATCATTGAGAGTTTGGAAGCTTCTTTCACATTCCTCACTCCATTCGTAACGGATCTCCTTGCGAGTTAACCTCGTAAGTGGTACGACGATCTTAGAGAAATCTTTGATGAATCGCCTGTAATAGCCAGCAAGACCTAAGAAACTTCGGATCTCGCCAGCATTGGTCGGTCTTTCCCAATTTCTTACAGCTTCAACTTTTGATGGATCTACAGATAAGCCATCTTTTGATATAACATGTCGAGAAAAGTCACTTCTTCGAGCCATAACTCACACTTGCTGAGCTTTGCATATAATTGGTTTGTCCTCAATATTTGTAATGCAATCCTTAAATGCTCCTCATGCTCTTCCTTGGTCTTGGAATAAATCAATATATCATCAATGAAAACCACCACGAATTGATCCAAATAAGGCCTGAATATACTATTCATTAACTGCATAAAGGCAGCATGGGTATTTGTTAGTCTGAAAGGTATAACAACAAATTCATAATTGCCGTACCTGCTTCTGAATGCAGTCTTATGAATGTCCTCATCCTTGATTCTTAACTGATGATATCCCGACCTGAGATCAATTTTGGAAAAGTACTTGGATCCTGAAATTTGATCAAACAACTCATCGATTCTCGGCAGTGGATACTTGTTCTTGATAGTGAGATGATTCAACTGTCGATAGTCGATGCATAACCTCATGGATCCATCTTTCTTCTTTACAAATAATACAGGCGCTCCCCATGGGGAAGTACTTGGTCTAATGAATCCTTTCTTAATGAGTTCCATCAATTGCTCCTTTAACTCCTTGAGTTCAGCAGGTGGCATTCTATACGGTGCCTTAGAAACTGGACTAGCACCAGGAACTAAATCGATGGTGAAGGCCACTTCTCTTTGTGGGGGTAATCCAGGCAAATCTTCCGGAAATACGTCCGGAAATTCTTGTACCACCGGAATGTCTTCTATCTTAGTTTCCTTAGCCTCCTTAATCGTGACGAATGCAAGGAAAGATACACATCCTTTCCTGATGAGCTTGCTAGCTCGGAGAGCCGAAATAAGAGGGGTTTTGCTTCGCCTCTTGGGGCTAGTAAAGATCAGTTCTGCAAATTCCTCGAAAGTAACCTTGCTATTGCGGCAATCGACCGTTGCCTGATATTTAGATAACCAATCCGCTCCTAGTATGACATCATACTCCTTTAGATCTAAACATATAAGATCAATAGGGAGATTCTTACCATGAACCAATACTTCACAGTTCTGGTAATGGTGTGTAATATCAGTCTCGTTTCCTAGAGGAGTAGACAAGACTAATTTTATCCATTCCGGTTCTAGGGGTAACGGATCAGCGAACTTCTTGGAAACAATTGAATGTGAAGCACCAGTATCAATTAAGACATATGCAGACTTGGAACAAACTTTCAATGTACCTTCTACTAGTCCGCCTTCTTCTTCTTGTTCGGTCTCCTTAATTGCGTGAAGACGAGCATTCTTGGTTACTGGGCGCTTCCCGTCCCCGGCTTGATCATTAAGTAATGGGCAATCGGGAATTCGATGATCGCGACTCCCACAGCGGAGACATGCTCCTAGTTTCCTCCAGCATTCTTCTGCTCTATGGCCCGCCTTGTCACAATGCTTGCACACTATATTTGATGGGGTAGTGGTGATGGAGAAGGGCTTGGTCTTATTAAACTTCTGATCTTGTGAGGAAGTACCTCTATTGCTAGGCCTCTTCTTGAAGTTGGGTTTAAAGGAACCCGAACTTGTAACTTGTTCTTTCTTGTCCTTCCCACGGATTCTATCAGATAGTTCCGTGGCGTCTTCTAATAGCTGAGCTCGGTGCATAATTTTTGAGTAGACCTGGATATCCATTGGCGCCAGCTGTGTGATATATTGGGGCCTGAGCCCATTTAGGAACCTCCTAGCTTTCATCTTCTCGGTGCTAACTAAGTGCTTAGCATACCGAGATAATCTAGAAAATTGGGCCTCGTACTCGGCCACTGTCAAGGACCGTTGCTTCAGTGCAGCAAATTCTGCAGCTTTCTTTTCCTGTACTCGGTCTGAAAAATATTTAGCGTTGAAATGTTCAACGAATTCTTCCCAAGTAACTTGGTCTTGATTTAAAGTAGCTTCTATTGATTCCCACCAGCATCAGGCATCCCTTTCCAACTGAAAGGTAGCTAATAAAACTTTATCTTGATCCGTGCACTGCATAACACGGAATATATGTTCCGTCTCCCTGATCCAGTGCTCTGCGTCGTCCGGATCAGTAGAACCCGTGAATTTGGGAGGGTTCATGTTCTTGAATACTTGGTGGAGACTTCCGGCTCGTTGTGCACCTCCTTGTGCTACCTGTTGCAGCACCTGAGTCATGCCTTGAAGTGTACGCTGCATGTTGCGCCACTGAGCACGTTCGGCAGCCACCGTCCTACAATTACAATAACTAGAATAATACGTGATTTCATTTAGAAGCTAGCATTTCTATGTTAACTTTAACCCTTGGTTCTACCCAATCTCACCGGTTAAAGGTTAAACCTATCCTTGGACTTGGGTTTCCTAGGAATTGAATACCCTAGGCCTGATACCACAAAAACTGTCGCGCCCCGAGAGCGGAAGATACCCGGAGACGCGTGACGAGTTTATATCAATCATGTCAATCAGAGTATTAGTGTATTCGACACCAAAATCAGAGATGCGCAAAAGTAAAGATAACCCAATCCTTTATTCCTTCATAAGAATATGTCTATTACAAACCTTTGAAGTACTAACTAAAATAAAAGAAAAATACAAGGTTGACTCAAGAAAATATGAAAAAGACTAGATAACACGGGAGAAGCTCTATCTCTTTCACTCTTGATTTTCCCCATCCGTTTGAGTTCCCTCATCGTCGGACTTACCTGAAAAGTAGGGAAACACTAAGTGAGCGAACGCTCAGTAGGAAATTATATCTCAAGAACTAGCAATGGGTTTAAGTAATTACATCTTTCATGAATGCACTATAGCTATGCATGCTCGCATAAAACGATAAGATAGAGAGAGTGTATAACAATAAGATAGCGACGAGAACTAGTCATGAACTTTCAAGAACTTATATCAAAAGATATCAAGATATTCAAGCAGGTGTATTCATCATGTCATGTCGGAACTTGGCTATCACGTTTCAAGCACGCAAGTATGAAATTACCCTTTTTCGGGCCACGCAAGTCATGTAATATCAAGTCAAGTACAAGATTTGTGGAATGTTCAATCAAGCTAGTCATGCACTTCGGTATAATGCCAATACCGTGATCAATCAACTCCCATGGGCACAAGTACTTTCGGGTGCTCCTCCCAGGACCAGATCGGGCCCTATATGCGCAGGTATTAATCATGTATTTTAACATCCACTTTTGTGTATAGCCAATATGGAATTTCAAGAATAAAGCTTGTAGACATGTAGGATAAACTTGGATAGAGTAGAGTCCAAAAATATGACACTTGACATAGAATGGCGATAATAACGGTACAATCACGATTTTCGATAAAACTAGGTGGGATTGGTTCCCTAACTCGGGTACCATGACAAGCAAGTATGGGCACTCTTTATATAGAATTGAGGTCCACATGAACAGCACATCAATGGCAGGACGTCCTCATTCTTAATATAGAATTGAGGTCCACAAGAACATCATGTTGAATATAGAATTGGAGTTTACAAGAACAGCATCGAATGGCATGATAACCTCATCCCATTAAGAGAATTCTCATGATACACACTTTGCATAACATGAGGGCCGGTATACCATGTTTCTTTAGAGTGACATGGCAAAATAGTGTAATGGGTTTTTATGGTACAACCAGCTTAGTCGGCCTTGAGGGAATCCAAGGCTCGAGGAGTCTTACGGAGGTCTCTATGACTAACTCGCTAGTCCAAAGGAACGGAATGTCCAATGGAGAGCTTATATGTCACCGAGAAATAGTGGGCAATGCGATAAATCATCGTGAAACGTGGGACTATATTCACGGAGTGAAATATAGTGCCGATATATATATATATATATATATATATATATATATATACATAAATATGAAACCGTGTTAACCGAGGGAAAAATAATAATACAGGAAAATAGAGACTTGACCAAAGTCATTAATCATATAATTAACGCCTTACTTAAGGACGTCTATTAATCATTTGACGACTTGTGAAGCAGTCGTCCAAACCTTATCTCAATTCTTACAGAATTTCAAATTTATAGAATTTTAACAAAAACGCGCCCTGTACAGGGGCGTTACTTTTCAATTAGCGCCTAGTCTGGGGCGTCAGTTTAGTAATAGACGACCTAGACAAGGTCGTGAATTCAAGAATTTATCAATTTTCAGATAATAAAATTTCAGGAAACGAGGTACATGGTCATGACAAGATAAATAACAGGATTTCACAGGTATACTCATGCAACATATTATATTCATGGTTCCATAGATATTAAATATTAAACGTGGGTATTTATTAATTATGTGAAATAGACGACTCCTGGGAAGGGCGTCAAAACAAGAATTAGCGCCCTAGTGTGGGTCGCTTCTTTAAATTAGCGCCCTTGCCAAGGGCGTTTCTTTTTGAAATTACATAGAAAACATCTGAAACCACAATAAAACTATATGCATGCACGACCGATGATATTATTAAGATCTTAAGCTAGTTTGGGCTACGATCTTGAGAAAACCTACCTTTTGTTGTGGATTGACTGGTGAACTTTGATGAAGAAACGGTACTCTGTTACGAACAAAGTATGTTGTTTTGTAGGATGGGAAGGAAAAGTAGCAGTCTTTGTCTTCAGTTCAGTAAGGAGGAAGGAAGACACGGTCTTCACGTCCCACGTGCAGGAAGAAGAATATGGTCGAGGAATAGTTTTCAGGCGTCTTCACACCACAGGCAACCTGTAGAGGAAGAGGAAGAAGATTATCAATAAGTTCTTCCTTTGGCACGAACAGATGTAGATGCTTGCCGTTTGAAGAACCCACTTCTTCAGTTGATTCAACAGAGTTACTGCAGGCTTCCTACAAATAAAAGAAGATGAAGAATAATTAACACTCTTCATGAAATCGAAAAGCAGATATTCAAGAAGAACCTGCTGTTCTTCACATACCTCAGAAGAACCGAACGCCAAAATAGCGAACAGATCGAATAGGTGGGTATTTATAGGATTTTTAGAATCCTACTAGGGTTAGAGTTATATTGGAAGTAATACTTCCATGATAAAGTCCTTACTATTTTCCATCTTCGATGTAGTTATCCAGAACTTGCTCTGGATAGACTCATGGTCGAACGAAACTCGAACTGAATTCACGCCTTAGGCTAGGTCGTGTGTTTTAATTGACGACGTTGTCCTAGTCGTTTCTTATTAAAAACGCGCCCAAGGTGAGGGCGTTTCCTTTCCTTAATTTTATTTCCCGTCGTTTGAAATTTGACGCCCTAGGTTGTAGGCGTCCTTTTTAAATTAACGCCTTAGACAGAGGCGTTTCCTTTTGAATCAGCGTCTTGATAAAAGGCGTTATTTTCCTCTTGATTAATGATTTACTCATTTAGGCTCTTTGTCATCTATTTACTTATCTTTTATTTTAATTTGATTTATTTAAAAATCTTATTTGTATCAGGGTTGCTACAGAGTGACCCGTCCCGTGGCTCGATCCGAGCACGGAAGTGAGTCGGACTACCGTTAACTCTGCCGATTCCTCAACCGTGCACGATCCGCATTCCCCTCGCTTGGGACGACGAGTGAGCTTACATTTCTGTTAGCGACGTATAGCCCATAGGAGCTCTTAGTGTCGGGCCTAGTGTCTCTCATGCTCGTATGTTGCTGGTCGTGTATGCATTTAGAGTCCGAGGTCCATAACACTTAGAGTCGGTCCCCGAGTCCATCCTGCATCACTGAAGGGTTGCCTCCTCTGATCGGCATAACTCTTTTGTCGACTCTGCGCTGTCAACATCTTCTGCCAGACTAGACGCACCACCTCAGTACACTGCTGCACCAAATTCGGTCATGTCAAGACACGCTCCCCCACCTCAAACCAATCAAGCGGATTCCGACAAGGTCACCCGTACAACGTCTCATAAGGAGCCATACCAATGCTTGAATGATAGCTGTTGTTGTAGGCAAACTCCACTAACGACAAATGGTGGGTCCAACTCCCTTGCCACTCTAGGCAATATGACCTCAACATATCCTTTAAAGTCTGGATGGTCCTCTCAGACTGACCGTCCGACTGAGGATGGTACGTCGAGCTAAAAGCTAATTCCGTGCCTAGAGCTCTATGGAAGCTCCTCCAGAATCCCAAAGTGAAGCGAGGATCACGATCGGACACAATGGAGATGGGGACTCCATGCAACGGGATGATCCGCTCCACATACAAACGGGCCAACTTATGCACATTCCAACTGACTTTGATCGGCAACAACCGAGCCATCTTCGTCAGTTTATCCACCAGCAACCAAATACTATCATGCCCACTAGATGTCCTCGGTAACCCAACCATAAAATCATTAGTCACGTGGTCCCACTTCCACGCGAGAATCTCCAAGGGCTGAAGTGTACCACCCGATTGCTGGTGTTCCACCTTCACCTGCTGACAGACAAAACACTTGGCTACAAACTCTGCAACATCTCTCTTCATACCAGGCCACCAGAACTGCCTCTTCAAATTCTGGTACATCTTTGCCGATCCGGGATGCATGGCATACCGGATCCCATGAGCCTCTCGCAATACCGTATGCCTCACCTGTTCCTCGACTGGGACGTACAGCCTACCTCAGAACCTCACAGCTCCATCCTCACCAAACTCCACCTCGGCCATCGATAGAATTAGAGGGAGCTCGGGGTCCGCACGCTGAGCCTCAATCACATGACGACAAATAGCTGGCGTGATAGTCAGGCTCGCAAGAACAGTCAAACCCTGATCCCGTGGGATCTTGAGCCTAAAAGTCATGGCCGGCACCTGCTCCCATAACCTTCACTTCCTCAACAACATCTGACTGACCACCACCTTCCTACTCAAGGCGTCAGCCACGACATTCATCCCGCCAGGCTGATACGACAGAGTAAAATCATACTCCTTCATGTACTCCATCCACCTCCTCTGCCTGAGGTTAAGATCCTTCTGGGTAAACACATACCTCAAACTCTGATGGTCAGTGAAAATCTCAAACTTCTTGCCATATAGATAATGCATCCAGATCTTTAGAGCAAAAATCACCACCGCCAACTCAAGATCATGAGTGGGGTTGTTCTCTTCATGTGGCTTCAACTGTCGAGATGCATACGCCACCACTCTACCATGCTGCATCAGCACGGAACCCAAACCAATCCTGGAAGCATCCGTACACACCACGAAACCTCCCGATCCCGAAGGTAACACCAACACCGGAGTGGTAGTGAGCAATCTCTTCAGCTCCATGAAGCTTTGCTCACACTCCTCCGTCCAGACAAATGGCACATCCTTCCGCGTAAGCCTTGTCATCGGGGCCGCAATACGAGAAAACTATTGAATGAATCTCCTATAATAGCCCGCAAGCCCCAGAAAACTCAGAATCTCCATGACAGAACTCTGTCTTGGCCACTGCACCACAGCCTCGACCTTGGCCGAATTCACGGAAACACCCTCACCAGAAATCACGTGCCCAAAAAGTGCACCTCCTGAAGCCAGAACTCGCACTTGCTAAGCTTGGCATACAACTGGTGATCTCGCAATGTTTGTAACACCACCCTCAAATGATGCACATGCTCCTCAGCAGACCACGGATACACAAGGATGTCGTCCACAAACACGACCACGAACTAGTCTAGATACGGACGGAACACCCTATGCATCAAATCCATAAATGCCGCGGGGCATTGGTGAGTCCAAACGGCATCACCAAGAACTCATAATGTCCGTACCTCGAGCGGAACGCAGTCTTCTCATTGTCAGACTCTCGAATCCGCAACTGGTAATAACCCTACCTCAAATCAATCCGCGAAAACACCTGGGCCAACTGAAGCTGATCAAACAAGCCATCAATCCGCGGCAACAGATACTTGTTCTTAATAGTCACCTGGTTGAACTGCTGGTAGTCGATGCACAACCTCAGACTACCATCCTTCTTCTTCACAAACAACACGGGCGCACCCCAAGGGGAAAAAGTAGGACGAATGTACCCCTTGACCAACAACTCGTGCAACTGCACCTTCAACTCTCTCAACTCAGCCGGTGCCATCTGGTAAGGGGCCTTCGACATAGGCGCCGTACCTGGTACCACCTCAATCATGAAATCAATCTCTCGCTGCGGTGGTAAACATGGTAACTCCTCGGGAAAAATATCAAAAAACTCGCACACAACCAGAATATCCTCCACATCCGGACACTGCTGATCAACCAGGACCACTGAAGCGAGAAAACCCTGGCACCCCGCATCAAGCAATCTACGAGCCTTAATGGCCGAAATAAGAAAATGGGAAGAGGAAGACCGGATACTTTGAAAGTAGAAGGTGGGTCCACGAAGCTGCCGAAAACAAACCCTCTTCGAGCTGCAATCCACCATGGCATGATGGGCCTCGAGCCAACCCATGCCCAAGATCACATCAAAATCCTGAAGTGGCGATGCATAAAGCCTGGCCGGTAAGTTCCGCCCATCAACCCACACAGGCACCCTCTCAAGGTAATACGTGGTGAGCATGAAATCACCGGCATGCAACTCCACTGCCAGGTCACAAGACACCTCGGTCACTGACTCCTCGGCACTCTTAGCAAAATCCTTCGAAATGAGCGAATGGGACGCACCAGAATCAAACAAAACTCAAGCCGCACAACCCATAATCGGAATAGTACCTTCCACTAACTGCGACGCCTTAGCCTCCACTCTAGTCATGTGCGTAACCCGGCCTCGGGATCTCTGCCTCCCCGTAGTAGCCGATCGCGTCAACTGCGGAAACTGACCCTGTTGCTGGTACTGCTGCGGCTGTGGTGGTAACTGCTGGGGCTGAAACTGTTGCTGCTGCTAAAACTCGTGCGACTGACGTGGTCTCTGCGGACAGTCACGTGCCATGTGCCCTGGCTGGTCACACCTGAAGCAAACCACGGGCGTCGAACACTGTCTGCCTGGATGAGAATCGCCGCACCGAGGACACCCGCCCCGAGAACCACTCACTGAACCCTGGCGCTGGTAAGGTGTGGGCTGCTGAACACTGCTCGCCGATACCTGCCTCTGATCTCTACGATCCCGACGCCTCCTGCCAAAACCAGCTTCCTTAAACAGCTTCTTAAGCTTCGAGCCAAAAGGCGTTGAATCTGCTACCGCTGAAGTCACGGACGGAGATGCCCCTGAACAGCCCGCTGACGACTGGACAGTACTCTGCTGCTGCACGGTCGTCGGTTGACTAAAACCCATCTATGTCTGGCCTGCACTACCCTGACCCCGAGTCTTATGCAAATCTCTCTCCAATACTGATGCTGCTCTGCAAGCTGCATCCAGGTTGGCCAAACCCGACGCAAGTAGGGGATGCCTCAGCTCTGGCCTCAAACTCCCAACAAACTGCTCGATCTTCAGCTCCTCACCTGCCATGATATGCGGCGCATAACGGCCCAACTCAATGAACCTGGATCTATACTGCATCACAAACATGTCACCTTGGACCAACTCTAGGAACTCACGCATCCTCTGCGATCTGATGAAGGATGGACAGAAAGCACGCTCAAAAGCCGTGACGAACTCCCGCCACGTGATCTACCGAAGAGGACGGGACTAGAACGCTGCCCCCCACTCTGACGTCCACCAGGTCCGGGCTGACCCCTACAACCGATGGGTAGCCAACACCACTCTCTCTTCCTCGGCAAACTCCATCGAACTGGATACCCTCTCCAAATCATCCAGCCACTCCCTGGCCACCTCTAGATCTGGCTGCCCATTGTAAAGAGGCGGTTGGAACTGCAAGAAATCTCTCAGCACACGACCATGGCCACCTCGAGACGACGAACCCTCGCCACCATCACCGCCCTACTGCTGAAGAACATATTGATACATGCCCCGGAAGAACTCCTCTGCTCCGGGAACTCTCGCCTCCTCAGCTGCATCTACCTGAAGTGCTGCTCTGCTCTGCCCTTCCTGGCCCCCACCTGACTCTCCCTGCTGGGAACGAGTCCTTATTCTGGGCGCCATAACCTCCTGTTAAAAAAAACAACCAGTAGACTTTAATAAAACACACGGAGCCCTACGCCAGTCGCCGACTGTACAGGACATTCATGAACCTTCTATACCACTACAATCGTTTCAGGTTCTTATGTACCTCCATAATCCCGCTCTGATACCAACTGTAACGACCCGAGATCCGAGTATCGAAAAAGAACCGACGCGACTTGAACCTCGGCCCGCCACCCACGAGCCCGAAGACTCGGAAGGGTTAAAGGATGGTGTGAGGGCACAAGAGAAGCTGAAATAACTGCAGAGATAGCACAATAACTAAATAATGATGCATGAAATTAAATAAATAACTAAATTGCTACAAGGTCTAGTGTATCTCATGTCCAAATTAAGTACAGTCAACAGAAAGAAAAATACAAGTACACGGGGCATACCCCGGCTCTGACAACTGGCGACTAACCCTGGTCGAAAGAACCACGAGGAACCTCGGACGCACCTCCCGACGACCCCGTCTCACCTGAAAACACAGGGGTGAGTCTCATTTCATAGGCTCAGTAGGGATCCCACGGACCCCCACCTCGCACAAAAAAAACAAAGCGGAAAGGCGCACACGAGCACGGTAGGTAACACTACCTAACGAAAGGATGGCATAATCAACAAGCAATAATAAATAAACAGAAAATCTCTCCATAGCTAACCGTATCGTGCAAACCAACCTCAGTCCAACAAAACAAGAGTCCGTACCTGTCAGGAGACAGGAGCTCTACCCACTAGAAGTAAGATCGGATACGTCCCCTGACGTCTTACACCGTGCCCAAGTGTCTCCCTACTCGCCCCAGGCGGAGACTGAGACACACAACAAGTACCACGAACAAGGACTAGCTGGGGTCGCGCTCGTCAGGACGCGTCCTCCGCCCCCAACTACGTGTGTACACACATACCATCTGCTCTAGGTCAGGTCCTTTGGGCTGGTTTCTATAGGGCCCCTTGCCTTTGCAGCCTGAGTCCGACTGGGGGGAAAACCAGCTAGAGGACCCGACATATAGCAGATGGTCTGTGTGTGCACACATAGTTGGGGGCGGAGGACGCGCACTGACGAGTGCGACCCCAACTAGTCCTTGTTCATGGTACTTGTTGTGTGTCTTAGTCTCCACCTGAGGCGAGTAGGGAGACACTTGGGCGCGGTGTAATATGTCAGGAGACGCATCCAGTCTTGCTTCTAGTGGGTAGAGCTCCTGTCTCCTAGCAGATACTGACTCTTGTTTTGTTGGACCGAGGTTGGTTTGCACGGTACGATTAGCTGTGGAGAGCTTTTCCGTATATTTATTATTGCTTGTTGATTCTGCCGTCCTTTCGTTAGGTAGTGTTACCTACCGTGCTCGTGTGCGCCTTTCCGCTTTGTTTCTTTCGTGCGAGGTGGGGGTTCGCGGGATCCCTACTGAGCCTATGAAATGAGGCTCACCCATGTGTTTTCAGGTGAGGCGGGGTCGTCGGGAGGCGAGTCCGAGGTTCCTCATGGTTCTTTCGGCCAGGGTTAGTCGCCAGTTACCAGAGCCGGGCTATGTCCCATGTACTTGTACTTTTCTTTCTGTTGACTGTACTTAATTTAGACATGAGATACACTCGACCTTGTAGTAGTTTATTCATTTATTTAATTTCATGCATCATTATTTAGTTATTGTGCTATCTCTGCATTTATTTCAGCTTCTCTTGTGCCCTCACACCATCCTTTAACCCTTCCGAGTCTTCGGGCTAGTGGGTGGCAGGCCGAGGTTCGAGTCACGCCGGTTCCTTTCCGGTACTTGAATCTCAGGTCGTTACAGGGGCCGCCAAGGTGGGGGGAGAGGGGGGTCACCGATGTATGGTGGGGGAGAGTGGGGGGCTACTACGGTGGCAGAAGAGGGGGGCTAGGTGCCAGGATGGGGGGAGAGAGGGGCCGCTGGGGGGTGGTCTCTCTCTCTCACTCTCTCTCTCCCCCCTACATAGCTACTATGCCCGTTGTTGTGTGTGTCTCCATGCCCTGCTTCTTGCTAACACCAACAACCCTGGGATATGGTGTCTCTTTCTCTCTCTCTTTGCACCTCGCCGGTAACATCATCAAGTTGTTGTCTCAGGAGCTTTGCTGGTTGGGCCATGGCAACCTCCTTCCATTGCCACCGCTGTCGATCGAGCTACTACAACAATTGGTCGAGCTAGGTTTAGGGTTGGAAAAGGGAGGGAGAATAAAGATATGGGCATAGTCGCAAGCATTCAAGGTATATCAAGGGCATTTGTGACAATAAGTCTAAATGAGGAGTTTATTTACAAATATAGATATTTGTTATAATCGTAATCATTCAGGCTGTCTTTGACGCCGGAGTGGTCGGCCGGTTAGCCGACATGGGCTAACCGGTGGACCCCGCCTCCCTCTCACAGAAATGAGCTAACCGAGGTCGAGTATCTCAATCGACCTTTTGAGGTCGATTAAGACACCCCCTTACCTGAGTATCAAAGACGCCCTCAAGGTATACGAAGGACATTTGTGACACTAGACCTAAATGACGAGTTTGTCTGTAATATTGATATGTGTAGGGGTCTATATGTATAAAACTCTTATTTTTGGGAAAAGACAATGCTGAAGATCAGGGAGAAATTGTAAATGAAGTTTAATGAATGTTACTGGATCCAATTTTCTTATTTTTTTACTAGAAATTTATGGCGGATATTCTATTGAGGTCAAGGTGGGTTAGGTGAAAAATATGAGTTAAACTAGAATCTAGATTGAGGTTTAAGCATAGCAATGAGTTGGATTTCATTGGATTAGGGCGAAGTTATAAATAGAATTAGAATTTAATATTGCTGGACTTGAACTTAATCCGACCTAAGTTTAGGACTACATGTTATCATTGATACCTGACTTGGGTCAAAGTGAATAAAATGAAAAAAAAGGTAAGACTCAATTGAAACAGGTCTGAAATTAAATCTTTTTTATGATATAACCTAGTGAAAACTTTGAGACAAAAAATTTGACTAAAATTAAGCAAAAAAACAATCAACTCTATAAAATCAAATTTGGTTTTACTTGGTCTTGATATGTGCAGGCCATCGCTACAAAATAATTACATTGAATACGTGAACTTTAAATATATTTCTAGCTACAAAGGTAACAAAAAACACAATGTCAACAAGGCTTAACGTGATCAGGGGACATCGATTGACTCTTTTAAGCGATCCATGTATCATGAGAGGTACAGGTGTAAGGCCAATGATGTTTGTCGATTTGGACAATATATTCTTTTATGACCTTTTTTTTGTCAAATGAAACGTTACTTTCATTAACATAAGCCACAAATACAAGCACGGTCAGTCAAAGCAAGTGATGGCAGAGCCCCAAATCCCAAAGAAATATACATGGTAACAACTACAAAGAGCCCTTGCAATGATAATCATAATGTACGAAGGCTAATCTTGTAACATTCTAATTTTAAGAGGCACAATTTCACATTGAATTTTCAAAAACTGAGTTCAATAGGTCAAGCCATCTAATTAGTTTGAGCTAATTAAATTTTAATAATTAAATTAAATAAATAACTCATTTATAAATAGTGTAATTTTACGTACATAAGAAAGTCTAAATAAGATCAAACATGGTCTATTTGGAAGATACTTAATTTTTTTACAAATTTTATATTAGATTTTTTCAACTTATGTCATATAATAAGTTAAAAATATTAAATAATAAAATTAACTTATGTTATTAAGATTCTCAAAATTACCAAATTACCCCTACTTTCATAAGATGACATGTGGGCTGTGAGGGGGCGATTGTCTTTGGCAGTTGGAAGAGGTGTTTGACTCATTTCAATGCATTTCAAGAAAGAAGGAAACGAGAGTGAGAGAAATAGAGCGGGAGGAGCAGAGAAGAAGAAGATGAGAAAAGTTTAATATTTTTTATAAGTAGAAATTTAATTATTTGGAGAGATTTAAATAAGAAATAGTATTTCTAATGTGTTTAGTGTTAAAAAGAAACAGTGTAATAGGGCAACATCGTGACAACAATCGGACATTAACATGTAAATGGCAAACCATAGCACAAGTACATACAGAATTGATTCAATCAAGGAAGACCATGAAATAAGATTAATAAACATGATTACAGATTATAGCATGATAATAAAATAATTAATCTAAGATACACAAAGCGAGATAGAAGCACCTCAAAGAGACTCCCCTTAGAGAAGATATCGCCCCCAGTAGAACGGTGCGATAGATATAGCAGTCTTCTCTCAGGATATGTTTCTTTGAGGCGCTTCTATCTCGCTTTGTGTATCTTAGATTAATTGTTTTATTATCCTGCTATATTCTGTAATCATGCTTATTAATCTTATTTCATGGTTGTCCTTGATTGAATCAATCACGTATGTACTTATGCTATGGTTTGCCATTTATATGATAATGTACGATTGTTGCTATGATGTTGCCCTGTTACACTGTTTCTTTTCAACAGTCTTAGAGAAGATATCTTTCATGGCATCGTCATCTTCAATGAGCTTTGGAACTCGAGTGGACATGTCTGGGATGCCCGCGAAATTTTTCTGGCAACACTTTAAGCGTTGGCAACAACGCATGAAGATGTGGTTCACCATGGTTGGCCTAATCTCATTGATAGAATCGGACCCCCCTATGCTGGACGAGAATGACCCTGAGAGTGTTAAGAGTGTTGAAGAGTGGAATACTAAAGATAGACTGGGACATGTGTGCATTCTAACTGACTGTCTGATGTTCTGTTTGATGTCTATAGTACTTCCATCTTTAACACTGCTAAAGCACTGTGGGATGAACTTGATCGGAAGTACAATACCGAGGACCAAGGTCTGAAAAAGTACTATGTTGGCAAGTTCCTTACGAGAACAGATCTATAGGGGAGCAGGCACATGAGCTTCTACTTATGTTCCATGGTTTGGCTGAGGTAGACATGAAAATACTTGAAAAGCTCCAAGTCATATGCATCATAGAGAAGTTGCCTAGATCCTGGGAGGATTTTGGCATGGGCCTCAAACACCGTAAAGGGGCCATCTCTCTTGATGACCTGATGAGGGCTATAGCCATTGAAGAGGATCATAGAAAGGAGAAGACCAATATGCCTGTGGATGCAAGTGCAAACCTAGTAATGAGCATAAGGGTAAAGATTCAAAAGGTAAGGCCAATGTTGATTCCACTGCATAGATGAAACCTAAGGGAAAGATAAAGAAGAAGAAGGCACTAGGACAATGCTGGGCGTGCGGTGACAAGGGTCATATGCACAATGACTGTCCCAAAAGGAAAGAAAAATTGTCGAAAAAGACCCAACTGACCAATGAAATCCTAGCACAGATCAATGTAGTGACCGGAGAATCTTCTTCTGGTGCGTAGTATGTTTCTCTTAACCCTCAGTTGTTTGCTATTTATGGACCAAATAAATGGTTGGTGGACACTGGAGCCAATGTGCATTTGTGTGCTGACAGGGCTAATTTTATGTCTTATCAGGCCATTCATGACCGCTCCGTGATGATGGGAAATGGGAGTACAGCTAGGGTGCTTGGAGTTGGACGAGTGAACCTGAAGTTCACTTCAGGGGGTGTTCTTACTTTTTCCTTAGTGTACCATGTTCCTAGTGTCAAGAGGAACATTTTATCTAGTTCTGTTTTAGTGAGAGAGGGTTATGAACTTAACTTTAAGTGTAATAAAGTTGTGATACTCTACTTGAAAACTTTTATTGCTAAATGTTATCTTTCTGATGGATTATTTAAACTCTTTGTGGATCATGTGGTGAACAGAAATGTGAATGATAATGCTTCAATTTCTACTTCTGTTCCTGTTGCTTATAAATTTTTAGATTCATCTGAATTGTGGCATGAACGTCTAGGACATCTTAATTTCAATTCTTTGAAACGTATGATGACCCTGAAATTGATTCTTGAGCATACTGTTGATAAAACCAAGAAATGTGATATCTGTGTACATGCTAAACAACCTAGAAAACCTTTTCATTCTGTGGTTAGAGATTCAGATATTCTGGATCGAGTGCATTCAGATATCTGTGAGTTTAATGGTGTGTTAACAAGGGATCATAAAAAATATTTCATTACCTTTATAGATGACTGTAGTAGATACTGTTATGTGTATTTGCTTAGATCTAAGGATGAGACTTTGTAGAAGTTTATTATCTTTAAAAAGGAAGCATAAACTCAATCTGGCCGAGTTCTTAAGAGATTGAGGTCTAACAGAGGAGGAGAGTATACTTCTAGTCTGTTTGTAGAATATTACCAAGATCATGTCATTATTCATGAAACAACTGCTCCATACGCTCCTCAGTCTAATGGGATAACAGAAAGGAAGAATCGGGTATTTATAGACATGGTCAACTCTCTTTTGTAGAGTTCGAGACTACCTAAGTATATGTGGGGGGAAGCTTTGAATACGGCTTGTCTTATTCTGAACCATATTCCCCTGAAACATAAAGACAATAGTCCAATTGACTTTGGAGAAATAGAAAACCTAGTTTGAAATTTCTCAAAGTGTGGGGGTGCCTTGCAAAGGTACTTGTTACTGAGCAAAAGAGAAAGAAGCCAGGGCCTAAGACAGTTGACGCCGTCTTCTTAGGCCATGTTGAAAATAGCTATGCGTAGAGGTTTCTGGTTATTAAATCAGAAATTCCTGGCATAGATATTAACACCATAGTCGAGTTTTGGGATGCCGCGTTCTTCGAAAATATTTTTCCCATGAAGATTGTTGTGCCTCAACATCTGTCTTCTGAGATCGTAGTTTCTACATCTGATTCTATTCCAGAATATGTGGAAAGAATGACAAATGTGGGGGCTGATGCATCCGGATCTCATCCTGATACTAGTAATCATGAAGAAGTTGAACCAAGGAGGAGTAAAAGACAAAGGGTTGCCAAGGATTATGGAAGTGAATTTGTCACTTATCAGATCACGGGTGACCCCCCAACCTTTCGAGATGCTATGGCTTCACCTGAAGCTAGGCATTGGAAGGATGCCATTAAGAGTGAGATTGATTCTATTCTTGCTAATGGCACTTGGGAATTAGTTGGTCCTCCTCCTGATTCAAAGATCATTAGATGTAAATGGGCCTTTAAGAAGAAGCTCAAACCAGATGGTACTATTGACAAGTATAAAGCTAGGCTAATTGCTAAGGGTTTCAAATAAATGGAGGGGATAAATTATTTTGATACCTATTCCTCTGTCACTAGGATGACCACAATCAGGGTGCTTGTAGCACTGGTTTCTTTATATTATCTAACTGTCCATCAAATAGATGTCAAGACTGCCTTTTTTAATGGTGATCTTGATGAAGAGATTTATATGGATCAGTTTGAAGGATTTATGGTTCCAAGTAGTGAAAATCAAGTTTGTAGACTTGTCAAGTCTCTGTATGGTTTAAAGCAAGCGCCTAAGCAATGACATGAAATTTTTGATATGACTATCATATCATTTGGCTTTATAGTCAATAAGTTTGACAAGTGTGTCTATCACAAAGTTAAGGGTAATGAACATGTAATTTTATGCCTATATGTGGATGATATCTTGATATTTGGAAGCAGTTTGGGAATTGTAAATGAGACTAAATCATTCTTAAGTAGCAGATTTGAAATGAAGGATATGAGTGAGGCAAATGTAATTCTGGAGCTGACTCTTACTAGATCAGCTGAGGGAATAGTAATTTCTCAGTCTCATTATGTTGAGAAAGTTTTAGAGAAACTTGGCTATCAGAATTGCAAAGCTGTCTGTACACCCTATGATCCTTCTAGAATCTTCTGCAAGAACAAGAGTGGTGATCCTGTGTCTCAATTGCGGTATTCCCAGGTCATAGGATGCTTAATGTATCTGGCAAACTGTACTAGGCCAGACATTTATATGCTGTGTCTAAACTCAGTAGATACACAAGCTGTCCTGATCATACTCACTGGGAAGACTTGGAGAGGGTGTTGAGGTACCTGAAGGGTACCATGACCCTAGGCTTGCATTTTGGGAAATTCCCTTCTATTTTTGAGGGATATAGTGATGCAAGTTGGATAGCTGAGAACTCAGGGAGCAATGATGTCACAGGGTATGTCTTTACTCTGGGAGGTGGTGCAGTCGCCTGGAGGTCGACTAAACAAACCATCCTGTCTCGGTCTACTTTTGAGGCTGAGTTGTGTGCTCTGGACACTATTGGTATGAAGGCTGAATGGATCACTTCTTTATGAACTCCCTCTGATAAGTAAGCCTATACCTGCAATCTCTGTGCATTGTGATAACATGACCACAATTGCAAAGATCAAAAGTTCAAAGTACAATCAAAAGGAAAGGAGACACATTCAACTCAGACTTCAGTCTGTAAGGGAATTCGTGTCTCAGGGAGTGATAGCTGTGGATTTTGTTGGTATCAAGGACAACATAGTTGATCCTCTGACTAAAGGACTAAATAAAAATCAAGTCAAAAAGTTTAGGATGGGGATGAGACTGAAACCCATCAACTATTTTCCTGCAGTGGCAACCCAACCTATCTGAGTAGAGATCCTACAAAGAAGGTTCAATGTGGTAATAATAAGCTGCTGAGAGGACCGGAAGGCACTCATTCAGTTAGATATTTTGTATCTGAGTTCCTCCCCTGCAATCCTAAAACTAGTGCATGCCGCTGCAAGTTAAGGTTAAGTTATATACTTTTAATGGGTTCAAGCCTGGTAAGGCAGGATGTTAGCAGTGCATCCTTGGAGAAGCCCGCCTAAATGAGTATTACTGTGAGGCCGCAGTTAAGGAATTGGGTTGTTCCTAAAAGTACTCATGAATCAGGATAGGGCACATGGCCTTTTAAAAGTGCTAGTTACACATATTTCTACCCATGAAGTCTTATATCATGTTGTTTTTCAATAAATAACTCTCACATAAAGAATCAAGTTCAAGATTTAATTCACTTCGGTTCTATGGAGGTGAAAATTGGAACACTAAGATAAATGTTCAAACCCGAAAGGTACCTTTGCTGAAAGCATGATATGTTCATTCCTCTTCTTTATGTTCCCTTTGAACAAACATTGAGTTTGTGGGAGAATGTTAGGTTGAAGATGTTTGGGAGGACGCATAAGAAAGGGAAACTCAAAGGTTTTTCCAAAGGGTGTTACCTCAAGTGTTGTGTTTTGTATGGGATTTTTAATCCCGCATTGGAAAACACAAAGAGGTGAGGGGACCTTATAGTTCCTAGGGTCCCATGGACTATGTCTTATAGACAATAGTGGAGGTAAGCTAGATCCTATCACACGCACGCACGCGTTGGGCCGGGTAGGGCGGGCGCGCGCGTGTGAGAGGTGGATCCAGCCGGCTTGCCCTGGCACCTTTTTGGATTTCTTTTTGCTATTTTACCCTTTCTTGGAGAGAAAGAGGGGTCTCCGAACTAGCAGTTTGGAGGTGAACCGCCGCGGGTGTGGGCACAAAAGGGGTGATTAGCATTTTCCTAATCATGGGTTATCCTGTCTGTGTTATTTTTACTTTCTAGAGGAATCGCTCGCGTGCAGGCTCTCTCTCTCTCTCTCGTCTCCCTCTGTTGCGGCCGCCGCTCACCGCCGTCGTCTTCCTCACATGCCACCGCCTTCTCCTCATCGCTTGTTGTGTGGACAGTAGAACGTCGTCTTCTTAGCCGCTGTTCGTGTGCACGGACGTCGTTCTATTCTTCTACTCTCTAGCGGCCCTCTCTCTGCGGTGTTCAGTGCATGTTCTTCAACCTTTGAACTTTTAATTTGAAGAGATTTATGTTTCTTAAACAGCATGTTTACAAGGTTCTTGAGAGTGCGCTTGATAACCTCATGTTGATAGTCATATCCTGAGAGAAGACTGCCATACCCATCGCACCGTTCTAGTGGGGGCGATATCTTCTCTAAGGGGAGTTTCTTTGAGGTGCTTCTATCTCGCTTTGTGTATCTTAGATTAATTATTTTATTATCATGCTATATTATGTAATCATGCTTATTAATCTTATTTCATGGTCGTCCTTGATTGAATTAATCCCGTACGTACATGTGCTATGATTTACCATTTATATGTTAATGTCTGATTGTTGTCATGATGTTGCCCTGCTACACTATTTCTTTTCAACATTTAAAAGTATAAAGGACATCCTCGACACTTGATGAACATAAGAAAGATCAGCATAAATTATAGAAGCTCAGAGATTTATAATTTGTTTAGAGACCTCACCTTAAACATAGACATACGATAAACTTAGATAATACTAATCGTTATTTGTATTGTTATAATTTTGTTTTGATATGTAGAAATTTAGTTTTAATATATGAAGATTTTATTTTGATACCTAGAAACTTAGTTTAAGTATGTGAATATTGTGTAAGTTATTTGCGGATGTTTAAGTCAAATTTAAATTAAAATAATGATGTTATAGGGCATAGTTGTAGATAGTCTCAAGAATAATTATGGATAATTGAATCCTAAACTCTCTCATTAACTAGCAAATTTTATCTATCTATAATTGACTTCTCATAGTTAGTGTCTATTGCGAGAAGTCAATTTGTTACCGGGGAACAACGTACTTTGAAAATTCAGAAGCTAGACTTTAGTTTGGTGGATGATGAGATATTAACGTCTGATCTTATGCAGTCGATCAAGACTTCATCGTCATTCATTTAGGTGCTCTGATATTTATTTTGTTTGACCCCTTTATGTCGTGATTTAAATGCATATCCGATATATACAATTAATATATATATATAATTTAATTAATTATTTTAATTGATTTACATGTCAGAATTTACATATGAATATATATGATCTTTTAAGCTTATACATATGATTTGACATGGTAGACTCATATAAATATAATTTGATATGACATGCAAGTCATATACAACTTTAGATTATTTGATAATTAATTAATATTATGAAATTGAGGGATATGTATATATGCCTAATATTTGTATTTCCTCGTAAGCTATGTTTCCTTAGACTTATTTGTATGTTGAGTTATTTAATTTTTGACTCCCCCGCAATCTATGCTATATCAAGAATTAGCTCTCCTAATATAACTATTTATTAATAAGCCACTCAATTCTTCTGACCCTTATTAAATAGCCCATTTGATTAATCACCGTAAAAAAATAGAATATTTCTTTCCCTCTCCGTTTTAATTTTTTTCTTGTCCTATTTTACTCTTTTATTCTCTCTCTCTCTCTCTCTCTCTTTGTCTCCCTCTCTCTCTTATGGGGTGGGAGTCCTTGCTGCTGGACATAGTTGTCAAGGCGGGCGCCTTTGAAATGGCTAGATAGTACTCCAACACCTTGTTGACAGTGGAAAAGATGAGCTAGGCGATAGCCAAGGCGGGCTAGGCGCCAAGGCTGGCCAACTGTGACCCGTCCGAATCGGATCCAACATGATTATGTACATTTAACTCTTTCTTTTTTATAAATTTCTTGATGTTATTATATTCTTTTACAATTTTAATAAATTTTTTACACTTACTTTTGAATCTTTTGTATTTACTTCTGATTTTTTTGTAATTTTTTGATACAATTTAATTTTCTATAACTGTCACATAATTTAATTACAGTAATTTATTCATGTAATTTATTTTTTTTATTTTTCACATTTTTTATTCTTGATTTATATATTGGAGGATATATATTTTAGATTTTTTAATTAGTAGCCGAAGTGTCGCCTAGGCGACGCCTAAGCGGATACCTTGTCGCCTAAGTGCTTAGGGACCCTGTGAACGTCTTGGGTCGCCTTGTCGCCTTGGCAACTATGCTTCTAGGGTGCTGGTCGAGGATGGGGGTTGGGACGGAGGAGGCTGGCATGGTGTGCAGCGGTGCCACTGAAAGGAGACTCCCCCTTCTGCTGCGGTTGTTAGGACTCTTGCGACGGAGGATTGCGGCCGCCGCTGCTGGGCGCAACGGCCAGCAAGGCAGCCGAGTCTAGTGTAGGCGAAGGTACCACCTATGATGGTGGACGGAGGCCAATGAAATCAACTGCAAGGCATGATCCAGTGGGGTAGGGCGTAGCTCTGATGCTGGTCAACCATTAATGGCTACTACGGTGGTTGATGGCCGCCGCCGCCGCTACTGGTCAAGATGGCTGGCTTGTGGAGTATCAAAATTACTGGCAGAATGGGGGGTGCAGACCGGATCCTATGGCTCCTACAGGATGCTGCGATGGCAGGAGAGTGCTGGGCACCGCGAGCGACCAGAAAGGTAGAGTGCAAGTGTCGGGCATCTTGAGAAGCAGCTGGAAGGGGTGGGTGGTGCTTTCCGACAGTGTTGTATGTCCCCCTGGCAATTGTGGACGTTAGGGAAGAAGAAGGAAAGTGAGGAGATGGTGGGGTGGCCTATCTGACAAGGAAGGGAGGTCGGAGAGGGTGTTGCGGTGCATCTCTTGTTCTACCTCCTCTCTCTCTGCCCCTTATAACCCAGTGCCCCCTCCGACAGACCCACCCCCCTCCCATTCTCCCACCCCTCTCTTTGGCCCTACATCTCTCTCTCCTTGCCCCCAAACCCAGACTCCCCCCTCCCGTGCCACCCCCTCCCCCCCTCTCTCTCTACCCCCTAGACCCTGGCACCCCCTCTAACAAGACCATCCCCCCCGTTCTCCCTCCCCCCTACATCTCTCTCTTTGCCCCCCAAACGTGCCACCACTCTCCCTCTCTCTCACAATTGTAGCAGCGGAGGTGGTGGTGCCTCCGGTCTCCCCCTCTGATGATGGTACCCCTGCGAGCTCCTCCGACCCGCCGTCGCCTTCCCCTCCTCCGGTAGCCAGTTTCCCCCTCTGGCCCCCTCTCCTCCTCCCTCTTTCTCTCTCCCTCTCTAGGTGAGGGTTATTGGAGGGATATTTTAGTCATTTCCTCACCTTGGGAAAGCCTTAACCCTAGTAAAGTTAAATATTGTACATAAAACTGATGGCAAGAGATTTTTTACATAACAAATAAGATTTTGGGGAGTTTTTAACTAAATTGTTATATTAGAGGGGCCTACTCCTAATTTTAATTTTTATAGGGGCTTATTCATAAAAGACCCTTATATGTTTAGAACATGTTGCAATTTATGTTACCTTTAAGATTATCATGTGGTTTGTCAAATTGTTATGTACTAAATATATTATTGGTTTTAATGCCTAGGACGCCCTTAAATGAGACCTCAACTAGGGTTGTTGGAGAGATAGTGCACGACGGCCAGTCTCCAAGAAGGCAACACATGGTGTCCACTTAGGGTGTGCTACAAGTAGACTTAGGAGGGTTTGCACAATTCCTTCAAAGGGTTGGTGTAGACTATGCAGAGAATTAAACTCAGATAGTGATGCAAGCAAAATTGTACGCTCAGAAGTAAGAACATCAGGATATGTCAATATGAGCTATTTTAATGGAAAAGTTCAAAATCATGGTCCCTCCTTTTAAGGGGGAGAGTCAACTAGAAATTATAGAAAGTTGGACAAGAAAGATCGAGAGAATTTTCAAGACTACTGCATGTGTACAGTAGGCCAAGATGATACTAACTATATTTATCTAAGGCTCTGTAGATAAATGCTGAAGGTCTTCACTCAGGGTCACTTTTAGGGGTAGAGATATAGATATGAGCTGGAGGGAGTTCCTTGTTGTCTTTCATTCAAAGTTTCTTCTTTAGCATATGAAAGACAAGAAAGAAGTGGGATTTCTTAATTAATCTAAGTCAAGGATACTTATTAGTTATGCACTATAAAATTAAATTTATTGAATTAGGAAAAGTAGGCCTCTCACATGTGTGCAGATGAGTCAAGGAGGGTAAATAATATCTATAGTAGGGTTGCAATAATCTTGATCATCAGACTACGCCAACAACTTTGAGGATGGCTTTTATTATGGAGACTAAATATGAAGAATTCTTACAAGAAAGAAACATTGATAAGGTGAAAGAGATAATCCTAGTTTAATTATAAGGAAATATAAGAGGGGAAAATAGCATTTCAGAGGTAATTTAGCTAGTAAGAAGAGGAAATGCATGAGTTTATCAGCAGTGTGAGAGGCAACATGAAGGTAAAAAATGATTGTGAGCTATTGACAAGTGTTTTTCATGTTGTCAGACTGGACATATGACGAAGGATTGCCCAAACTACAAAAGTAGAAGTAGCAGCTGTAATAGTAGTAGAGAGTTTAGGCTATAGTGTATGCACTAACAAAGAAAGATGCTTAAGATGACAATGTGGTAGCTAAAGGTATCAGTCTTATCAATGATATACACGCTAGAGTTGTTTTATTTGATCCATGTGCTATAAATTCTTTAATTTCTTTGAGATTTGCCGAGTCATTGAGAGTTAGACACATTGTAGAAATAGGGGAAATACCCATTGATACACTATCTAGGGAGATAGCTAAAACCACTTGTGTTATTCCCAATAGTGATATAGAAATTCATGGAGATTTATGTTGCTATGTGTATACCAGATATAACTCTGCCATGGCCGGTCCCAAGCCCGGATGAGAAAAGAGGAGGGTTTGCGTTAGGTCGACAGTCAGCAGTAAAATTTTGTCACATCTCCAACATGAATTTTGATCTAAATACATTTTGTGCTAATGCTAGGGCGTTCCCCGTAAGCGACGCATTACATCGGAACCCGGATGGAATGACAAGTGAACAAGGGCTAGCTAGGACGTTCCCCGTAAGCGATGCGCCGCAATGGCGCCCGATTGCGGTGTCAAATAGGCAAGGGTTCTCGTGTGGGGTTGGACTCACACGGGTAAAGAAGCAAGTCTAAAAATATAGGATCCGTCTAGCTACTTGGAATATATGAACTTTAACGGGTAAGGGTTTAGAATTAGTTAAGTTAATGAAGGACATGAGGGTTAATATAGCTTGCCTACAAGAAACTAGGTGGAAAGGACATAAAGCTAAAGACATTGAGGGATATAAAATTTAGTATACGGGTAATAATAACTCTAGAAATGGTGTTATTATAATAATAGATAAAAACTTAAAAGACAGAGTTGTGGAAGTAAATAGATTGGAGGATAGACTAATGGTAATTAAACTTATCTTAGGTGAGGATATTTTGAATATAATTAGTGCATATGCACCTCAAGTAGGATTAGAAGAGAGCATTAAAAAGTAATTTTGGGAGACTATTGATAGTTTGATCTAAAATATCCCTAGTGAAGAGAGAATCTTTATTGGAGGGGATCTTAATGGTCATGTGGGTATAGATAATAGAGGCTATAAGAGGATTCATGGAGGGCTTGGTTTTGACAATAGAAATGATATGAATAACATTATTCTTGATTTTGCTAGGTCGATAGAATGGATGATCTAGTAATTATTAATACATTCTTTAAGAAGCGGGACGAACACTTAATAACATACAAGAGTGGAACACATATAAGTTAATTGACTATTTTCTCATTAGGAAGGTCAATAGAAAGATTGCAAAGTTATTCATGGTGAGAGTCTAGCCCCTCAACATAGGTTGTTAGTAATGGATGTCACTATCCCTAAATTCAAAAGAAAGATCATTATAAATAATTATTCCAAGATTAAATGGTGAAATTTAAAAGTTTAAAATTTTTTAAAAATCATCTATTAAAGAAAATATTTAAAATTTAGAACAAGAAACTAATGTAATGTGAAATAATGTTACAAATTGTATAACGAGGGTTGCAAAACAACTCTTAGGCGAATCTAAAGGTAAAAAGAATTTAGAAAAAGAGACTTGGTGGCGGAGTGAGGAAATCTAAAATACCATTAGAGTAAAAAGGGAATGCTTTAAAGTTTGGCAAACTAACAAAAATGCTCAAACCCTATAAGCCTATAAAATCGCTAAAAAGAGAGTTAAGAAAATAGTTAGCGAAGCTAAATCAAAGGCATTTGAAGATTTATATAATAAATTAGGAACCCGAGAGGGTGAAAATGACATATTTAAACTTGCTAAATTAAGAGAAAGGAAAACTATAGATTTAGATCATGTTCGGTGCATTAAAGGTGAAGATCAAAGGGTTTTAACTAAGGATCTTGAGATTAAAGGGAGGTGTCATAGCTATTTTCAGAAGTTACTTAATGGAGATTCCGTCAAGGATTTATCTTTAGAAGGTACCCAAGAGTCCACAATATTTGATAAATATCAATATTTCAGACGTATTAAGATGTCAGAAGTGGAGGATGCTTTAAGGAAAATGAAATTGGGCAAGGCCTTAGGACTAGGTGGCTTACCTATTGAAGTATGGAAAGGCCTAAGAGATATTGGTATTCAGTGGCTAACTAAATTTTTTAATAAAATTTTAAAGGAACAGAGAATGCCAAAAGTTTGAGAAAAAATGTTGTAATTCCTTTCTATAAAAACAAAGGAGATATTCAAAGTTGTAATAATTATCGTGGAATTAAGCTTATGAGTCATACTATGAAACTTTGGGAAAGAGTAATTGAAAAATGCCTCCGTTGTACGACTACTGTATCGAAAAATCAGTTTGGTTTTATGCCAAAAAGATCTACTATAGAAGCTATTTTCTTACTACAGCAGCTAATGGAGAAGTATAGAGAGATGAGAAAAGATTTGTATATAATTTTTCTTGATTTAGAGAAGACGTACGATCGAGTACCGAGAGAATTGATTTGGTAGATATTAAGAAAGAAAGGAATCTCTCAAGGATATGTTGATTTGATTAAGGATATGTACGGCGGTGCTATTACTAGTGGTCGAACTATTGCTAGGGAGACAGGTGAATTTTCCGTTTCTATAGGTTTTCATCAAGGTTCTGCACTAAGTCCGTATCTCTTTGCCTTAGTTATGGATGAAGTAACTAAACAATTACATGAGCATATCCCTTGGTGTATGCTATTTGCAGACGATATTGTTTTAATTGACGAGAGTATTGATGCTCTAAATGCTAAGTTAGAGCGTTGGAGACTTGCCTTGAAGTCTAAAGGTTTTAAAATTAATAGGAGTAAGTCAGAGTTTATGCACTGTAATTTTAGTAATGTGAGAGTGGTTCAGGAAGACATGGTTCTAATTGATGGACATAACATTCCGAAGAGTAGTAGCTTTCGATACGTAGGGTCTATCATACAAGAGAATGTTGAAATTTATGATGACGTTACACATTGGATTAAAGCAGGCTGGTTAAGATGGAGAAGTGCATCAGGTGTCCTTTGTGATCGTCGTATGCCTGTGAAACTCAAAAGGAGATTTTAAATACGAATATTGTACTTGATAAAAATCTTTGGCGGAACATGATTCATGTAGCCGATCTCAATTAATTGGGATAAGACTCTGATGATGATGATGATGATGATGTGCATACCAGATATGAATGATTTTGATGTCATTTTAGGAATGGATTAGTTAGGTAAAAATTATGCCCCTATAGATTGTTGGATAAAGAAAGTGATTTCAAAACTTTGAAGGATAGATATTTTATTATTAATGTCTAAGACATTATTCTAATTAAACATTAGTCTTGTCCATCAAGTCTATGAAGTGGCTGAGAAATGAATGTCGGAGTTACTTAGGTAGTGTAATGGTTGCTCTAGCAAAATGTGACAAGTAATCACTAGCTAATATTGAAATTATTAGGGAATTCTTAGATGATCTTCTAAGTTTGCCATAACATCAAGAGGTGGAGTTTCCTATTGAGTTTTTACCAACAACTTTACTTATTTCCAAAGCACCATATATAATGGCCTCGAGAGAGCTTGTAGAATTGAAGGAGTAGTTGTAAGAATTGTTAGATAAGAGATTTATTCATCCTAGTGTGTTTGCAAGGGGTGCACCTATATTTTTTGTTAGAAAAAAGATGGATCTCTTAAGTTATGTATTAATTATAGGAAGTTGAATCATGTGATAATAAAATAATAATAATTTGCTTAATCAATTATTGGCAGTTAAATTATTTTTCAAAATTGACCTTAGCTCAAGTTATCATTAGTTGAGGATAAGAGAGGAAGATGTATCCAAAACTACATTTATAACAAGATAGATATGGGCACTATAAATTTTGGTCCTGCCTTTTGGATTGACTAATGCCCTAACAACATTTATGGACTTGATGAATAGGGTCTCTTAACTATACTTGGATTGATTTATGGTTGTAACACCCCAATTCTTATTTTAGAAATATAATATTTATTTTTGAAGATTTTGTGGTAAGATTTGAGCATTAATATATTAGATTTTCCTTAGAAAAGCCCAGCGTATCAATTTAGTTAGTCAGTTGAAATTTTTAGACGATGACTGTAGCAAACCATCCATGCAGCTATACGATCCCCAATCTTCTTGACAACCACATTCCAATCAGAAAACTTCAGGTTGCCAACGGTAAGAGGTAGTCCCAGGTATCTGATTGGGAAATTACCCCATTTAGCCCCCACACACTTTGTATTCAATCTTTTTTATATCCAAGAGACAAAAAAAAAGACAGAAACTAAGAATAGATTTGCATGAATTGGGTGGCAACCAGACTGAAGGCCGGGTTGGCTTACAAGGAAGCAGAAGGGAGGGAAGGAGGTATGTTACGGACACGGAACCAGGCATTTGACTATAACTATACTGAATGTGAAACTAGAAACTTCAGTTTATGACAAGCTTTAAACATGAAAAAGGATGTCTTTCATTGGAACTTTGCATGGGTGTATAGACCACTAGAGATTGAGGGGAAAAGGTTTTCTTCCAAGGATTGGCAGACATCAGCGGTAAGTCCAAAGCGGCATGCCATGTAGGGTTGATTTCGATGGAGTTAGATACATTGGAAGATAGCAAAGCAGGGCAAACAGACAGCAGAAATGGACATCCTTTGGTAATGCAGTCAGCATGCTGCGATGATTGAAATTGATCGCTCCTCTTCAGCTGTTACTTGGTCCAGCGAAAACAAAGGACATTCAAAATCAAAATTGGCGAGGTTTCTGGTTAATATGGAATCGCCTCAAAATGTTGATTAGAGCTACAACAAAAGGGCTTCCAAGGGTGGCATATGATCATATTCCATTTCTGTTATCAACAGAGTCCTGTAACAACAGAAAAACCAGAACTTCCATATGAAATAGCATATTTTAGACATGAAGAATTCAAAGATTGGTTAGAGACTGGTGGAATGAAGCACCAAGTGACAAACATGCTTGCCTGCCTCTTTCTAGCAAACTAAAATGTGTAAGACAAAAAAATGAAGGCTCGTTTGTCCGGACAAGGACACTTTTAGAGCTGCTACAAGAATTTGACAAGAGTAACAAGAGAAGATTGAAGATGTTCATCTGAAAATGATCACGGACTGCTGACTGAAGATGAGAAAAGGCAATTGGATGAGGCGAAGGAGCAACACAATAAATAATGCATAGGGAGGAAACTAATGGACCGAGAGGGCCAAAGAGGCTTGGTTCAGGGAGGTAGACAAGATAGCACCTATTTTCATGCTGTGACAAGTGAAAGAAGAAGAGGGTTAATCATGGATTCAATTAGAGTGGGACACACTTCAGTCAATAGTGAGTCAGATATAGCTAAAGCAGTGATAGGGTATTATGAAACACCTTTTTAGGAAGAACAGTGGATGCCAATGGTTGAGAGCAACTCTTTCGAGCAAATTTCAGATTCTGAAGCTCAACATCTTACAAGGCCGTTTTCAGAAAATGAAATCAGAGATTCAATCTTCAGCATATCAGCATGAAACCTAATAAGTCACTGGAACCAGATGGGTCTTCTCATCATCATCATCATCATCAGAGTCTTGTCCCAATTAATTGGGGTCGACTACATGAATCCTGTTCCGCCAAAGATTTCTATCAAGTGCAATATTCATATTTAAACTCAAGGAACTAATGTCCTTCCTAATAACATCGCACCATCTCATTTTAGGCCTTCCTCGAGCTCTTCTACTAACATCCACTAAGATTTGATCACATCTTTTAACCGGCGCTGAGTTAGGGCGACGAAACACATGTCCAAACCACCTGAGTCTATTTTCTCTCATTTTACTATCAATTGGAGCTATCCCTAAGTCCTTACGGATGCGCTCATTCCTAATCTTGTCTTTCTTAGTCTTGCCACACATCCATCTCAACATCCTCATCTCTGCTACACACATTTTGTGGATGTGTTCCTTTCGTACTGCCCAACACTCGGTACCATATAACAGAGCAGGTCTCACAGCCGTTCTATAAAACCTCCCTTTGAGTTTCACAGGCATACGACGATCACAAAGGACACCTGATGCACTTCTCCATCTTAACCAACCTGCCTTAATCCTATGTGTAACGTCATCATAAATCTCCCCATTCTCTTGTATGATAGACCCTAAGTATCGAAACCAGATGGGTCTTCTATGGGGTTTTATCTACAATTCTAGGAGGTAATTAAAGGCGGAAGTTATGGCTGCAGTGATGGAATTTGGAAACAATCACAGGGAGATCAAGTGCTTCAACTCAGCATATGGTGCTCACTCAGAAAAAGAAAATGCTGAGTACACATACGAATATATGCCAATCAATCTCTTGGATGGCAGCTACAGGATCATCGCCAAGGCTCTAGCTGTAAGACTCAAATAGGTCCTGGGTAAGTTAATGGATTTCAACCAATCACCTACTAGGAAATCATCAAACGATCAGTAATGGAGGTGAAAGTATACAGCTGCACATTGGATAAGTATTCCTACTAGGTAGCTGTCTATCATCATCGTCAGAACCAGGTATTGATCCAAAAGAAAATTTGTATTGGACCAGAAGAATTAAAAAGGAAAAAGAGAATGTCCAAATCCTCATATGCTATAACCAAAAAGAAGAAAAAAAAGACAATTTCTACGGCAACCGTATACGCTCAAAAAAAAAATTGCTACAGGAACTGTAAGAAATTTGATGATGAACAGTTCATCCGATCCGATGCAGGTGCTCCTAGTAACAAAGAACCCAACGATTCCATCCAGAAAAGGAAAATTTGAAGTGCAGAAGACGATGCCAGAGCACATCGAAACCCTAATTTCTCTTGCCTGCAACATCCAAAGTGAGATCGTCAAGCTCCACCGCGACGGCGGCGCCATCCCCGAGGGGAGCTCCATGGCCGCACAGCCGCTGCCTGCTACTGCTGCCGCCCGCGAGAAAGAGAAAGGGGCGTGTGAACGAAGAGTAGAGAAGAAAGAATTCGGGGGCCGGAGTGGAGGCCGCTTATATAGCTTTCACGCGAAATTCGCATTCGTCGCAATCTCCGCACTTCGGTCGCCAACTCGCGAACGGAAAAGTACAAAATCTCCCCTTCGAGATATTACGAAACTGCCCTTCCGTCCCACGGATCTACGTAACTTTAGTAGAAATTGGATAGGTAACACAGTTTCGTGAGGTGTCACAGACTACGCTAACCGGCGAATTACCGAGGGCCAACGAGGAGTCGCAACGGCACATGCGGTGGCGTCGCAGGGCGGGGCTAATCACGAAGAGATGGACCGATAAAGAGGCCTTTTATATTTTACCCCTATACTTTTTTATATTTACATAATAGTCTTTTTAATCTACATATTTATTTACACAATAGTCTTTTTTAAGGGAATACTTCTAGGCCATAGTATAAAGCTAAGTCTCTCAAATGTTTACTAGATAGCCCCTGAATGATGCGAAATGAGGACGCGGAACGTCGAAGTCTTCCGTCGGAGAGCGGAGCAGGTGTCGGGAGGCCCATGCCAGGACGCGGTCACCTTGATGACCGTGTTCTGGAGAAGACGGTTCATCGACCGACCGCGTTCTTAGAGTTTTCTGCAACACTCGAGACACCCGAATGGGACTCTATTTTGGCTTCTCCTTCGCTGTGGACGTTTGAGGGAGCTTCCCAATAGATATTTAGTGGTTGTAAAGGGTGGGGGAGAGGGTGTAGGAGCGTGGGAAGACTTATAAGCTAGTTATATTTATCTAAATAGGATAAAGGTTGGGGGGGGGGAGGGTGGTAGCATGGGAAGAGGAGAGGAGCGATGGTGGAGGAGGATGGTGGTGGTGGTGTAGCTCAAAGGAGAAGATAGGGGCGCGACTGGGGCCTCTCACCCATTCCCATCTCAGGAATGACGCAGTCGGACCCTCCCTTTGCCTCTGTACTGTAGGAAACGGCGGTGAAGGTGGGATTCGAAGTGGGAAGCGACGGTGGTGGCGGTGGAGACAGGTGCGAAGGAAGGTGGTTGGTGGAAGAAGAAGAACGCGGAGATTCGATCGGGGCCTCTCACTCGACTCCTTCGCAGAGACGGTGCAATCGTCACCTCGCGCTCCTTCCCCATGGCGGATCAAACTAGGGCCTCTCACCCGTAGGGTTCCAAAAATAGGGACAAAACCTATAGCATAGCCATGGCTAAAAACTTGATTTTTATTACTCATTCGATTACAAGTGGGGGGATACATATATAGGGATGGGGGAAAGATGAAAGGACACTTAAACATCAATATTTTCTAAAAAATAGCCCACCATTGAGGACCTCAAAGTCCCAAGTGTCGGAAGTTGGAATGCTAGTCGGGGGCGCTTCTGCACTGATATCGCGATCTCCAAGGGGCCGCCTTCTTCAGGTCGCGGTCCCCAAGGGATCGCCTTCCGCGTGCATCTACTGCCGCTTGTCGCTTCCCGATCCCATTAAACCCCTCCGCTTGGAGGAGGTTCGACCTCGAACCTAGAGCCGCAGGACCCTAGTTTGATGGGACAAACTAGTGACTTGCTTTGATACCACTTTGATGCGAAACGAGGCCGGGGATCGTCGAAGTCTTCAGCCGGAGAGCGAAGCAGGTGTCGGGAGGCCCCGGCCAAGACGCGGTCACCTTGATGACCGCGTTCTGGAGAAGGCGGTTCGTCGGCCGAACACGTTCTCAGAGTTTTCTGCAACACCCGAGACGCTCGAATGAGGCTCTGTTTTGGCTTCTCCTTCGCCGTGGACGTTCGAGGGGGCTTCCAAGTGGGTTTTTAGTTGTTGTAAAGGGTGGGGGAGAGGGTGTAGGAGCATGGGAAGGCTTATAAGCTAGTTATATTTATCTAAATAGGATAACGATGGGGTGGGAGAAAGGTGGTAGCATGGGGAAGAGGAGAGGAGCGATGGTGGAGGAGGATAACGATGGTGGGGTAGCTCAAAGGAGAAGATAGGGGCGTGGCTAGGGCCTCTCACATATTCCCATCTCAGGAACGACGCAGCCGGACCCTCCCTTTGCCTCTGAACTGTAAGAAATGGCGATGAAGGTGGGATTCGAAGTAGGAAGCGACGGTGGTGGCGGTGGAGACGGACGCGAAGGAAGGTGGTTGGCGGAGGAAGAAGAATGTGAAGATTCGACCGGGGCCTCTCACCCGACTCCTTCGCAGAGACGGTGCAGTCGTCACCTCGCGCTCCTCCCCCATGGCGGATCGAACTAGGGCCTCTCACCCGTAGGGTTCCAAAAATAGGGACAAAACATATAGCATAACCATGGCTAAAAACTTGATTTCTATTACTCATTCGATTACAAGGGGGGATACATATATAGGGATGGGGAAAAGATGAAAGGACACTTAAACATCAATATTTTCTGAAAATAGCCCACCATTGAGGCCCTCTAAGTCCCAAGCGTCGGAAGTTGGAAGGTCAGTCGGGGGCACTTTTGCACTGATATCGCGGTCTCCAAGGGACCGCCTTCTTCAGGTCGCGGTCCCCAGGGGACCGCGCTCCACCTACATCTACTACCGCTTGTCGTTTCCCGATCCCATTAGAGGAGCTTGCCCCCTTGCTGTTGGAAGGAGATTCCCTTCAGTTTGAAGCAATTTTCTTCATCCAGATCGTGATCGAGATGGATCGTGCTGCATAGATCATAATTTCTACCATCGTCGGAGCAATTTTTATCATGGGAGGAGCCATCTAAAGGAGGAAAGTATTCCTTCAGAAATTCTTTCCATCTTAATTGAATTTTCTATGTCATTGGGTTTTTATTTGATAGAATTTGTGTGTGGAACTTGGATACATCTGATGTGTGTTTTGTCGGACTGTGTTTAGTCCAGATCTATGTGTGGTTGTGCTGCGATCCGCAGCGTGTGTGTGTGTTGGCTGCAAATTGCAACGTATGTGTGTGTGTTTGTTGCTGCATCTTACAGCGTGTGTGTGAAATCTATGTTCTAGTGGATTTAAAATCTTCACTCTGTGAGGTGTGGATGTAGGGAGCCTGGTTGTGGTCCCGAACCACCTAAATATTCTGCGTCTCTTGTGCTTTGGCTTATGTGGTGTGAATTGTGCATATTCGATCTTCGTGCGGCAAAATCGAGTGTGATGCGGTGAGATTTGAGTGAATTGTTTAAACCTTAAATAGATCTTGAATAGTTCACTCAATAGATTTTTAATTACGTAAAATTTGATTGCAATCAATTCAACCCCCCCTTCTTGATTGCCGTTTACTTGGGACAACAGCTAGTCCCATAGCAATGCAAACATTTAAAAATTAGAGACCAACAAAGAGTTTAAAAATGTTTCATACTCTCATTTCCAGATCCGCCTTCATAAAATCAACCAAAGATCAGAACTTTGGAAATATTAATGCATACTATCCTTAGATTGGAAATTGATGAACATGACTTAGAATACATCCCAAAGTTCAACAACACTTTTGCTCGTGAAAACCAAATCCACAGCTAGACAATTGCTTCTCTCATATTGCTATTCTAGATATGTGTCTTTCAACTCTGCACATTCTAGATCAGTACAATAGCTTTCATCTGCCTTCTTTTCTTTTCTTTTTCCCTTTTATCATTTTTTTCATACACATGATATTGCACATCCCTTCTGTCACGCCCCGACGCGGAATATCGGGACTGGCAGTAGAGACAAGTAATAATAATATGTTGATTTCTAGACATGATATGTTGAAGTTAAAAGATCGCACATCCACAAATAGAAACTGCTCCATTCATTAAATAGCACATAACCAAATCATGTTCCAACTACCATGATCTCACTTAACATAATCTTGACAACATCCACTTAACATTATTACATTGGCTAACTTCAAATTACAACTCTTCCAAAATACCCTTAAATACAAATAAACTCCACAACTAGAAATAGTTTCACAGGCTTCTATCAGGTTCACTCCACGGTCGTCACTCTTGCCCGTTCCCATCAGATTGCGAGTCCTCACCCGAGCTACCTGAAAAGGGGGAAAAACTAGGTGAGCGAACGCTCAGTAGGTAATAACATGCAAGTTTAAGTAATTAACCAATTAAATTGCATGTTTGAGCGCGTAAATAAAGAACGAAAGGAAATAACTATGAAACAAAATAATGAAAGGAAGGCAAGAACGTGATATAACAGAGAATCTGGCCAACAAGCAAGATTTAACCAAGTCAAGAGAAATTCAAGTAAGAGATTATTGTCTTAGACATCACGCTAGTCATGCACTCGGTGTAATGCCTCATCATGTCATTCAAACTCCCCGGGGCACAAGTACTTTTCGGGCGCTCCTCCCAGGACCAGACCGGGCCCTTATGATGCGTTGTCATTGATTTGTTGGATCCAAGATCTCAAGTTATGTCTAGACATTAATCAAGTTAGATGGCCAATACTTCAAGATATGGAACTTACCAAAGTTTTAAGGGTAAGTTGAAGTAGACATAATGTCTGGAAAGTTCAAGTTATCAAGAACCAATCAGGTCCTTGGATTCAACACGAAAAATCACGGAAAAATCACTTCTGGATGATAAGCGGTCAGAACAGGGCCGCTCAAGCAATGCACGGTCTAGAGTGGACCGTTCAGGATAGAGATGGGCTTAGGACTAGCCACACCGAAGTCAAGGATACACGGTCCATGTAGGGCCGCTCGAGGAATTGGACGGTTGAAAATGGGCCGCTCAAGACTAGTAGAGCTGGAAGCCCAAGAACAAGATAAACGATCCTTACAGGGCCGTCCAACAGATAGACGGTCCAATAAGATCCGCGCTATTACATGGGCGGTTCCAGTAGGTCCGTCCAACTTAATCAACTAGAAGTCTACCCAAACGGGCTCCGGGCTGCCATAAGTGGGGCAGAACTGAACCAGAGTCCAGCCCACTCTCCCCTGGTCAACCTAGGGCTTATTGGGTCGATCCAAACACAATTTGGTCGAAGATAGATCAAGGTTAATCGACCAATGTAAGTGGCACTTGGCCAGGGATGTACGGTTCGTTATGGGCCGCCCAATAGGATGAACGGTCTCTTTCGGGCCGCGCAATTCTCAGGGGGTCCAAGTCGAGCCGTGACTTACAATACGATAGTTCAATCGATTCGATCACGTACACAGGTTTAGGTCTTGATGGTACAACCTGCCCGGCATCCTAGTGGGAATCCCAGACTCGCGGGGGCTTACGGAGGTCCCATAATGAAGGTCCTAGTCCGACGGAAGGAATATCCGGCGGAGAGTCCCAAACATTACAAGGAAATAGGGCTAATAAAACATCAGAAACCAGTGAGACGGTCAGTCAATCCTACCGGAGTAGAACGACTGTCATACAACCCTAATAACATTTTCAATTTAATAATGAGTCATGATTAATATTAACATTGAAAAGGAAGATGATCCAAGGTCAAGATGAATAAATCAGCAAGATTTATAATCATTTAATGTTATAATTTCTCATGGTTTTTATGCATGTTGCTAACTTATATTTAACCACTAATCTACTATCATAAATCATGCGAAAAAGATAACTTAATAAATTATGTAGAGATGGACGGTCCAGTAGGGACCTTTCATCCTCCTCGGCGGTCGCACGACAGGCCGTTTATCCCCCTCAGGTCAGAAGGCCTTCTGGGGATGAGCAGTCTGTAATGAGCCGCTGGAAGAGACGAACGGTCAATAACTGGCCGCCTGACAGAAGGGCGGTCTAGGTCATGCCGCGCTTCCCAGAAACATAACACGAATCACAACACGTAAACGGTCTGTAATGTGCCGCCTAACCACGTTGGGCGGTCTATCGTGAGGCCGCGCAAGTCAAAAAAAATAGTCAAGCCCCTTTCGCCCTGCCCGCCTCCGGCGAGTTGGCTAGGGTTACAATGATTTGCTAAATACGCATAGTACAGAGCATAATAATTAGGGCTTTTGGATTTAAAAGAAATAGCACGACAAGTTTTACAGTATAGCATGCTCGATTTAATCTTTAATGCCTGATCGAAATCCCTACTTAAACAAGATGAAACAAGTATAACCCTAGATATGACATGCTTCTACTAAACACTAAAATTCTCGCATGATACTAAGCAACGTTTAGGGCTTTTGCATTCAATAGAAAGGGCACTCGATGCTGGTTCTAATCATATATAATACTTACGGTTTAGCTTGCTATAACCTACCTTAAACGGAGGAAGAAGGAAGAAGAAGGGACGACGACACGCTAAGAACACCCCACCGGTGATCGTCGGAATCCGCCCTCGTCCACGATCCTCGTCGGCCGTCACAGCACCCAAACGAAAATAGGGTTCATGAGGGTCATTTTTATAGGTCACACAAGGTCTAGAGTTTTCTATTCGAGGAGATAGAGTCCAATCAAGTTGGGCGTGCGCGAACCGCGCGGATAGGGTTAGCCGCCGCCTTCTTGTCCAAAATTCACTTTCTAGGGTTAGGGTTTCGGGGAGAACTAAGAGGGGAAACGATCCTCTCATCCTAGCCTTCCATTAGGATCCGGTCTCAGCCTAAATGATCGGGTATTGGGCTCAAATTTTGTGTTTTAATGTCCAATTAGATTAAGTGTGGATCTGGGCATTAATCACTTGATTTGGCCTAATTATGGATTTTATTTGGGTCAGTCACAGAAGACACTATTATCAAACATTTTATCATCTACAAGATTATGAATTTTTCAGATTTTTATAAGATAGTTGAAATTTAACTTATTCTATTTATTAAGGATTTTCTAATTAATTTCTTATAAATTTCCTAGAAATTTTTATTTGTTTAATAAATCGGGATATTACACCCTCCCCCACTTCAAAGAATTTGGTCCTCCAAATTCACTGCACTTAACACGATGGGGAGTGGAACAACTCACCTAGAACAAATCGGGGTACTGTTTTCGCATGGTATCTTCTGACTCCCAAGTAGCTTCTTCGGTTCCACGCCGACTCCATTGCACTTTCACCATAGGTATGGACCTGTTTCTGAGTTGCTGCTGCTTACGATCCAGAATCTTAACATGTCTCTCTTCATAAGTCAGATCTTCCTTTAACTCAAGATCCGCATGCTGGATGACATGAGTGGGGTCATACACATACTTTCTCAACATCGACACATGGAAGACATTGTGTACTCCAGATAACTGAGGTGGTAGTGCCAGACGGTACGCAACCTCCCCCACTCTTTCCAAAATCTCGAATGGACCGACATATCTGGGACTTAGCTTGCCTTGAATGCCAAATCTTCAGATTCCTCTTATAGGAGAAACTTTCAAAAACACATGTTCGCCAACTTGAAATTCCAAGTCCCTCCTTCTATGGTCTTCATAACTCTTCTGTCTTGATTGTGCTACTTGCAATCGGCCTTTAATAATACGAATATTCTTTGATGATTCAGAAATAAGATCTGGCCCCAGCAATTGCTTCTCACCAACCTCGTTCCAACATAATGGAGATCGACAGCTTCTTCCATATAGAGCTTCAAACGGAGCCATCTTAATGCTGGACTGATAACTATTGTTATAAGCAAATTCAATCAAGGCCAAGTGATCACTCCAACTGCCTCCGAAATCAATCATGCAGGCTCTCAACATATCTTCCACTATCTGGTTGGTTCTTTCCGTCTGTCAGTCTGTTTGTGGATGAAAAGCAGTACTGAAGTTCAGACGAGTTCCCAAAGATTCTTGCAATCCTTTCCAAAAATGTGAAGTGAATCTGGGATCTCTATCAGACACAATACTGACCGGAATACCATGGAGTCGCACCACTTCCTTCATATATAAAGATGCTAGAACATCAACAGTCCACTTAGATTTAATGGATAAGAAATGAGCGGACTTTGTCAATCTGTCAATGATAACCCATATTGCATCAAATCCGCTACGAGTCCTAGGTAGACCCATAATGAAATCCATGCCAATACTCTCCCACTTCCATTGAGGTATGTCCAGTGGTTTCAACTTCCCTGCAGGTCTGAAATGGTCAGCCTTAACCTGCTGACACACCAAGCATCTATTCATAAATTCTGTAATTTCCCTTTTCATAATTAGTCACCAGAAAGATCTTTTCAAATCCTTAAACATCTTTGTACCTCCAGGATGAATGGTATATCGAGATCTATGAGCTTCCTCGAGGATCTTGTTCTTAGCTTCGGCCACATCAGGTACACAAGTCCTTCCCTGAAATAACAGTCTGTCATCGTCAGCTATCATGAATTCCGGTCTGCTACTCAAGCTCTCCTTGATTTCTACCAACTCTGGGTCATTGTCTTGCAAGGACTTGATTTCTGCCAAAAATTTTAGTTTAAGCTGAATCTGAGCAATCATAACTCGGTCCTTGTCAACATTAATATCCAACCCGGCTAATTGCTCCAACAGCTTCCATTCTTGCATCATGAGACTTAATAATTTAGCCATCGGCTTACGGCTTAGGGCATCCGCCACCACATTACCCTTCCCGGAATGATATTCTATGGAGAAGTCGAAATCATTTAAATATTATAACCATCTTCTCTGCCTCATATTGAGTTCTTTCTGAGAGAATAAATACTTCAAACTCTTGTGATCTGAAAATACTGTGAATATCTCTCCATATAAGTAATGTCTCCATATCTTCAAGGCAAAAATTACGGCTGCTAGCTCCAAATCATGGACAAGATAATTCTCCTCGTGCTTTCTCAACTGCCTAGAAGAATAGGCTATCACTTTCCCGTGCTGCATCAGTACACAACCTAAACTAATTCCCGAAGCATCGGTGTACACCACGAAGCCTCCTTCTCCAGATGGTAATGCTAAAACATGGGCAGTCGTTAAACACTCCTTCAAAGTCTGGAAGCTTTTCTCACAATCTTCCGTCCAATCAAACTTATTCTCCTTGCGGGTTAATCTTGTTAAGGGTACCGCAATCTTAAAGAAATCTTTAATAAACCTCCGATAATATCCTGCCAAGCCTAGGAAGCTTCTAACTTCTGTTACACTAGTAGGCCTGTCCCAATCGTTAACTACCTCTACCTTCGACGGATCAACAGAAATACCTTCTTTCGTAATGACATGCCCTAGAAAGGACACCTCTTTTAGCTAAAATTCACACTTGCTAAACTTGACGTATAACTGATGGTCTCTCGATAATTGTAACGACAACCTCAAATGTTCAGCATGTTCTTCCTCACTCTCGGAATAAATCAGAATGTCATCAATAAACACTACAACCCATTGATCCAGATAAGGTCGGAATGCATCGTTCATCAACTGCATGAAAGCTGCAGGTGCATTCGTTAGTCCAAAAGGCATTACAATAAATTCAAAGTGCCCATACCTGCTATGAAAAGCTGTCTTATAAATATCCTCCTCCTTAATCCGCAATTGATGATAGCCTGATCGAAGATCAATCTTAGAGAAATACTGAGCTCCTGCTATCTGATCAAATAACTCATCAATCCTCGGTAATGGATATTTATTTTTTATAGTCAACTGGTTCAGTTGTCGATAATCAATACATAACCTCATCGAGACATCCTTCTTCCTTACAAATAACACTGGAGCCCCCCATGGGGATGTACTTGGATGAATAAACCCCTTCTCAAGTAATTCCATTAACTGCTGCTTTAATTCCCTCAGCTCTGCAGGAGACATACGATAAGGAGCCTTAGAAACAGGGGTCGCGCCAAGAATTAGATCAATAAAAAACACAACTTCCCTCTCTGGTGGAAGACCTGGCAATTCCTCAGGAAAAACATCCGAAAAATCTCGGACAACAGAAATGTTCTTAATCTCGATCTTCTTCTTAGGGGTCACATAAATAAAGGCTAAAAATGCCTGACATCCTCTCCTCATTAACTTATCAGCTTGGATGGTCGAGATAAGTGGCACATATCTATGGTGCCTAATCCCTATAAAAGAAAGTCCAGGGTGTCTAGAAAAAGACACAGAGCTGGAACTACAATGGACATTGGCCTCATGCTTAGCCAACCAATCTGCTCCTAGAATTACATCATAATCTTTCATATCCATGCATACTAAATCAACCGACAAATTCTGTTCATTAACCATAATCTTGCTAGAAGGATAAAAATACTTAATCGCTGATCTAGAGCTAATAGGAGTTGATATCTCTAAGGGGAAATTCATCAAAACCGGCTTCACAGCCAATGCCTTAGCAAAACTCCGAGAAACAAATGAATGAGTAGCACCGGTATCGAAAAGAATAAAAGCTGGCTTTCCATGAACAATGAGAGTACCTTCCACAAGTCCACCCTCCTCGGTGGTGCCTGCGTCCTCCTCTTGTAGGGCCTGTAGCTTGCCCTGCTGTTTCTTGCCGCCTTGAGGTTTAGTCGAGGTAGCCTGCTTGGATAAGAGAGGACACTCTGGAATGCGGTGATCCCTACTCCCGCAACGCAAACAGGCGCCCAGCTTGCGCCAGCACTCTTCTATCTTGTGACCGGGGCGGTCACAATACTTGCATACGCCCTTAAATGGAACAATCGGGCAAGGCTTCTTGTCTTCATTCTTTGGCATTTTCCCCTTCCATGAACCAGACCCGCCATTGGGCCTCTTCTTGCTATTCTCGGGTTTAGCACTCCCGGAACCAGTAGGTTGCTCCTTTTTAACATTCTTCCCACGGATTTTCTCCGTCATTTTTAAGGTATCTTCTAAAACTTGGGCTTTTCTTACCATCTCTGCATAGGTCTGAATCTTCATTGGCGCCAACTGGTTAATATAATGCAACTTCAGCCCATTTAGAAAACGTTTCGCCTTCATCTTCTCTGTGGAAATCAAATGAGTAGCATAACGAGAGAGTCTAGAAAATTGAACTTCATATTCCGCCACAGATAAACTCCACTGCTTCAGAGTAGCAAACTCATCGGCTTTCTTCTCTTGGATTCTGTCGAAAAAGTACTTGCTATTGAAGAATTCTTCAAATTCCTTCCACGAAATTTGTCTATCACCGAGGGTCGCCTTTACTGACTCCCACCAAGTCCTAGCATCCCGTTCCAACTGGAAGGTTGTTAAAAGCACACGCTTCTGGTCGCTGCATTGCATAACTTCAAAAATTCTCTCCATCTCCTTAAGCCAGTGTTCGGCTTCATCGGGATCAGTTGAACCTCCAAAACGTGGAGGATTCATCCCACGAAAAATCCTGTGTAGATCACCAGCACCATGATTCGCCGCTCCACCTTGGGCCACTTGTTGTAAAGCCCGCGTAAGTCCTTGGACCGTCCGCTGCATGTCTCGCCATTGCACACGCTCAGCTGCCATTGGAACATCCTACACGAAAATAATTTATCTTAAGTTCATTTAGGAGAAAGAGTTTAGAGTCGATTATTAACTCAACCCAAGTCTCTACCCAAATTCTCACTAGGTTTGGTCCTTTTACTCATAACAAGGGTATAGGTTCTACGACAAACACTTAGAATCCTAGAACTTAAATAACCTAAGAATATTAGAAACCTAGGCTCTGATACCACCTAACTGTCACGTCCCGACGCGGAATATCGGGACTGGCAGTAGAGATAAGTAATAATAATATGTTGATTTCTAGACATGATATGTTAAAGCTAAAAGATCACACATCCACAAATAGAAACTGCTCCATTCATTAAATAACACATAACCAAACCATGTTCCAACTACCATGATCTCACTTAACATAATCTTGACAACATCCACTTAACATTATTACATTGGCTAACTTCAAATTACAACTCTTCCAAAATACCTTAAATACAAATAAACTCCACAACTAGAACTAGTTTCACAGGCTTCTATCAGGTTCACTCCACGGTCGTCACTCTTGTCCGTTCCCATCAGATTACGAGTCCTCACCTGAGCTACCTGAAAAGGGGGGAAAACTAGGTGAGCGAACGCTCAGTAGGTAATAACAGGCAAGTTTAAGTAATTAACCAATTAAATTACATGTTTGAGCGCGTAAATAAAGAATGAAAGGAAATAACTATGCAACAAAATAATGAAAGGAAGGCAAGAACATGATATAACCGAGAATCTTGCCAACAAGCAAGATTTAACCAAGTCAAGAGAAATATAAGTAAGAGATTATTGTCTTAGACATCACGCTAGTCATGCACTCGGTGCAATGCCTCACCATGTCATTCAAACTCCCCGGGGCACAAGTACTTTTCGGGCGCTCCTCCCAAGACCAGACCGGGCCCTTATGATGCGTTGGCATTGATTTGTTGGATCCAAGATCCCAAGTTATGTCTAGACATTAATCAAGTTAGATGGCCAATACTTCAAGATATGGAACTTACCAAAGTTTCAAGGGTAAGTTGAAGTAGACATCATGTCTGGAAAGTTCAAGTTATCAAGAACCAATCAGGTCCTTGGATTCAACACGAAAAATCACGGAAAAATCACTTCTGGATGATAAGCGGTCAGAACAGGGCCGCTCAAGCAATGTACGGTCTAGAGTGGACCGTTCAGGATAGAGATGGGCTTAGGACTAGCCACACCGAAGTCAAGGATACACGGTCCATGTAGGGCCGCTCGAGGAATTGGACGGTTGAAAATGGGACGCTCAAGACTAGTAGAGCTGGAAGCCCAAGAATAAGATAAACAGTCCTTACAGGGCGTCCAAGAGACAGACGGTCCAATAAGATCCGCGCTATTACATGGGCGGTTCCAGTAGGTCCGTTCAACTTAATCAACTAGAAGTCTACCCAAACGGTGATGGGGCATCAAAGGCGATTTCCATACACGGGTGAAGTGTATTTGTGAGTTATGGCTTGTATGAGATTGTAATTGTGTATTTTCTTTCTTTTGGGCTCCTTGTAAGGCTTATATCAAGCCAATGGGCCATTTGTTATGTCAAGTCCAAGGTTAGATTGCCATTAGTAGAGTCCATTAGAAAGCCTAGTTCATATTGGACCAAGTGCCACCCTTATGGACCATATTAGTCATTTAAGGCCCAATTGAGCCACTCCCTCTCATGGGCCACCAAGACTTGGAAGGCCCAAGTCTAGACTTGAGTTAATAGGTTGGGTTGGCTGCCCTTGGACCAGCCTAGGCCCAAGAGAGGCCCATGAAGGGGGCGCCCCCTCTTTTGGCCTTCTTAGGCTTGTTAGGTGGTGTTTGAATAGATTTAGTCCAAGGTTGAATAAGAATGGTCAAATTAGATTAAACTAATGTATTAAATGTGTGATTCACATTGTATCCCAGCCCTTCAATCCAAACCCATAGATCCAAGGGTTGAGGTTGAGTTTGGTTGGCATCCTATATAAGGTTGTATTTTTCATATTGAATGAATTAATGAAGAGAAAATAAGCATTTGCCCCCCATTGGATCTTGTGCCCCTCCCCCTCCTTCTCTCTGGTTCCTCCACCTCCAGCCCCCTTCTAGAGTGCAATTCCCCTCCCCCTTGATCCCCTCTCTCATCTGAAGAAGCTCCGGTGATCGCCGCCGCCATCGTCTCGCCGCCGACGCGTCGTTGCCAACGGTTTCGGTGTTCTGTCCACTCAGGACAGATCCTTCTTCTCTGAATTCCTGCTATCACTCCCTTCATCTTCTGAAGCTCAACATTTCAGGGTTGGTTCCCCTCTAGAACCCTTATCCCTAAAAAAAAAATCACATCAAAATTCATCCTTTAGCTATTTTTTGATTTTCGTCCAAGTCCAAGTTCCAGATCTGTCCTGGTTCTGTTCACTATTCATCAGCTCTGAGTCTACCCCATTAGAACCATCTTTTGATTTTTTTTGGGACGCCCAAATTTAATGGGAGTTCTGTCCACATCCCTCTACCACCAGGAATTTTATTAATTTTTGGTTCGCCATCCAAGTATTTTACAAAAACCGTCCAAGTTCCCAAGAACAGTCTGCCCACAGTTTCCCAGATCCGATCCAGGTCTAGTAAAAATATCCCAGAAAATCCATTTCTTATCCAATCAAAAAACCAAAAATAGTCCCGGATTCCTCTCTCAGAGACCTTCAACTTTGCTGAAGAAACCATTTCCAGATTCGGAGGTCTTCTCCCCAGTCAACGTCGATCTTCAGAGAAGATAGATCCTGCCCCTGCAGTTCTGGCCCGAATTCAGCAAGATTGTAAATTCAACAATCAGAAATACAGATCTGATTATTTTTTTTGAAGACCCCTACGTCGAAGTATTTTGAGTCCTCTTTCCAACGGCTCTAATTTCGTCACGTTCTGACGACGGGGCTGATCGCAGCAGCAGTTTTCTCCGAGTCGCGCGCCTGCAAACAGAACTTTCAGGTTTGTGGCCGAGTCCCCCGCGAGCGTCGTCCGAGGGCCGCCCGGGGTCCGGCGGTCGTTCCAGCAGCTCGCCATCCCCAGGGAACGCTTCACAAGTGTTTCCACAATAGAGGAGTCATCAGGCCCCACACGACCCCTCCGATCAACACGTGGGCCCCCCCCACTAACATGAGTACGCGTGAAGCCGAAGCATCGTCCGGAACCGCCCGTCAACCCGAAACTGGTTCTCCCGGGCCCACTTGTGTCGCCCTTTACCTCCCTGCGTGGAGTGGGCTTAATTGCATTGCTGTAACCATAATGTATTAAGTTCCCGGGGGTACGAGTTCCGGCCGGGTCCCATCTTCGCCACGCCGAGAGCGTGGAGGTATCGCCTTCACCCTTACACTTGGCATTAGCTTAATTCTTTATATGCTTTATATGCCGCTGCTAGAGAGCATGTGTAGGGATACCTAGCTCGCTTTCAATTTATAATATCACTGCTGCGAGAGAGAGCGAAGCCGTCCCGTGACCCGATCCGGGCACGAAAGTGCGAGCCGACCACCCTAGCTCTTGCCGGTTTCTCAACCGTGCACGTCCGACGCTTCCCTCATCAAGGGACGATCGCGAGCTTGCCGTGTCCGTGTCTCGTCCCGCATCAATTTGGTATCAGAGCGAGTTGAGTCTAGGGTGTCTAAAGTCAAAAAAAAAAAGAAGAGTGTCATTTACGTCTAGTCATTAGTCGGTTTAAGTCGAGTCTAGGATCATCATATTTTCAAAACAACAAAAAGAGTCATTTTTGGGTCGCATACATCCCTTTACTCGGTATATCAAAAGGTGTTGTCCGAACGTTAGGCTACGCCTATCGGGAAGGTCACACATTTGTGCGAGTGATCTTCGGATCGATTACCTCCGCCACGTATCGAGTTTTGGTTAAGTCTAGGCGCATCATTTGCATTAGTGTGTTTTGCTTTAGTCGGCGTCTTCTAGTCGGTGTGTTTGCATGCCCACTCGTCGGGGTACTCAGTACTCACCCCCACCACCACCACCTATGGCCAACCCACGGGATACGTCGGGAGACTTCCACTCCCTACAAGAGGCGATGATGGCCATTATGGCTAGGTTGGACCAATCCGATGCTAACTTTCGGACCTTCTCCGAGAATATGGATGGTCGCCTTAGGGCCATGGAGGGACGCATGGAGACCTCCGATAGGTCGGTCCAAGACCTCGTTGGGCAGTTAGATAGGATGTCACACGGGGACCCTCCTGGGGCAGCCCAAGGTCCACCCGCACCTCCTCCCGCGGGGGCCCAAGTCCAACCCGCTCCCATGGCCCAAGTCCAGGCCGCTCCCGCGGCCCAAAACCAGCCACCACTGGTTCCTCCACCCACCCCTCCTCGGGTTCCCCAACTACCACACCGTGACCTTGGTCTCGAGGACTATGGGTCCGACAATGCCTACGAGGGGTATGGTCAATGTCGTCGTGGTTTTCAGCCACAACGAGATGAGGATGATGATCGGGTCCTTAAGACCGTGCGAGCGGATCCTCCCGCTTTTTACGGGTCTTTGGATCCGAAAGTCTACCTAGATTGGGAGTTTGGCATGGACCGTTATTTTGAATGGTATGATATGTCGGAGCGTCGAAGGGTCCGATTTGCCACCATGAAACTTATGGGGCAGGCACAAACTTATTGGAAGAATGTGGAGAGCCTGCTACTTCAGCGGCTAGAACCCCCAATCGACACATGGGCCGAGATGAAGAATAAACTTCGGCAAAAGTACCTTCCTCCCACATACCGCCAGCGACTCATCGATAGATGGCAAAGTCTTAGCCAGGGAGACCGGTCCGTCTCCGAATACATCGTGGAGTTTGATGAGTACTTTCTACGATGTGGTGTCACGGAGGAGAGTACCATGCCCGTTTCCCGCTTTCGACGTGGTTTGCGGCCACACTATCAGTATGAGCTTTTCCGCCGTAATGCCAAGACGTTGGAAGAGGCATACCAGATTGCTCTCGAGATGGAGCAATTTGAGGGAGAGTTCGAGTCTAGCCATCGGTTGGGCCCCACCCCTCTCTGTAGTACCGAGCCCCGTCACTCTATAGGCCCACATCAGCGGCCTCCCATGGCTCGACCTCAGGAGCCCACCCGTCAGGAGCACTTCGCTCCACGGCCTCGCCCTCCTCCACCCCGGGATCTATTTTCATCCCAACCACCGGCACCCTTTGCCCGTCCCCCAGCTCCTATAGCCCGTCCTCTCGTACCGGCACCCCCTCCACTCTTGTCCAAGGCACCTACACCTCCCCCATTGTTGCCTACACCCCCTACCCGACGGGATGATAAGGGTAAGTCCCCTCTTGTCGGGGAGAGTAGTCGATCGCGAATACAATGTTTCAACTGTCACGGGTACGGCCACATTGCTAGTGAGTGTCCCGCTCGCACCACCCTAGCCTTAGGTGTTGGAGGATCCGCACCTCCCGAGCTTGAGTGTGTCAGTTACGAGGCCGATGAGGCACTGGCCGATGAGTACTATGCTTTAGGGGAAGAGTTGGGCGACCCTTCGGCCGCCCCGGATACCGCCACCTAGTGGGCTTGATGCTACCACCTTAGTCTAGAGTCGTGCATGAGTCGGTGTGTTTTCTTTATGTGGTTTGTTTGTGTGGTGATTTTGAGTCGATTGTTTGCGTGGTTTGCATTCGTGTGTCTGTGCATGGTGAGTCTACATGTGTCTTGTGCAAGCTCGTTGTCGGTCTCTTACGAGTAAGAGGCGAGTGGACTCACTTGATGAGTATGGGATCGGTTTTACTTCTATATCCGGATCAGTCACCTATAGGGACTCAGCGGTGATTCTTAGTGAGTCTTCGAGCTGTCTCCTTCCTTTTGAGAGTGCCCCTTCGGAGTGACCACCTTTAGCCATAGCAGTGCGCATATCGAGTATATATGGAATGAGCAGGTGCCGATCACTTGGAGTGGAGCATACCCGCGCTACTTAGCACGGTGATGGATCCGCCGGAGGACCGGAGCAGCCATACCCCTACTCGACGGGGTCGAGTTCCTCCCACCCGGGGAGAATTGATGGGGCATCAAAGGCGATTTCCATACACGGGTGAAGTGTATTTGTGAGTTATGGCTTGTATGAGATTGTAATTGTGTATTTATTTTCTTTTGGGCTCCTTGTAAGGCTTATATCAAGCCAATGGGCCATTTGTTATGTCAAGTCCAAGGTTAGATTGCCATTAGTAGAGTCCATTAGAAAGCCTAGTTCATATTGGACCAAGTGCCACCCTTATGGACCATATTAGTCATTTAAGGCCCAATTGGGCCACTCCCTCTCATGGGCCACCAAGACTTGGAAGGCCCAAGTCTAGACTTGAGTTACTGGGTTGGGTTGGCTGCCCTTGGACTAGCCTAGGCCCAAGAGAGGCCCATGAAGGGGGCGCCCCCTCTTTTGGCCTTATTAGGCTTGTTAGGTGGTGTTTGAATAGATTTAGTCCAAGGTTGAATAAGAATGGTCAAATTAGATTAAACTAATGTATTAAATGTGTGATTAACATTGTATCCCAGCCCTTCAATCCAAACCCCTAGATCCAAGGGTTGAGGTTGAGTTTGGTTGGCATCCTATATAAGGTTGTATTTTTCATATTGAATGAATTAATGAAGAGAAAATAAGCATTTGCCCCCCATTGGATCTTGCGCCCCTCCCCCTCCTTCTCTCTGGTTCCTCCACCTCCAGCCCCCTTCTAGAGTGCAATTCCCCTCCCCCTTGATCCCCTCTCTCATCTGAAGAAGCTCCGGTGATCGCCGCCGCCATCGTCTCGCCGCCGACGCGTCGTTGCCAACGGTTTCGGTGTTCTGTCCACTCAGGACAGATCATTCTTCTCCGAATTCCTGCTATCACTCCCTTCATCTTATGAAGCTCAAAATTTCAGGGTTGGTTCCCCTCTAGAACCCTTATCCCCAAAAAAAACATCACGTCAAAATTTATCTTTTAGCTATTTTTTGATTTTCGTCCAAGTCCAAGTTCCAGATCTGTCCTGGTTCTGTTCACTGTTCATCAGCTCTGAGTCTACCCCATTCGAATCATCTTTTGATTTTTTTTGGGACGCCCAAATTTAATGGGAGTTCTTTCCACATCCCTCTACCACCAAGAATTTTATTAATTTTTGGTTCGCCCTCCAAGTATTTTAAAAAAACCGTCCAAGTTCCCAAGAACAGTCTGCCCACAGTTTCCCAGATCCGACCCAGGTCTAGTAAAAACATCCCAGAAAATCCATTTCTTATCCAATCAAAAAACCAAAAATAGTCCCGGATTCCTCTCTCAGAGACCTTCAACTTTACTGAAGAAATTATTTCCAGATTCGGAGGTCTTCTCCCCGGTCAACGTCGATCTTCAGAGAAGAGAGATCCTGCCCCTGCAGTTCTGGCCCGAATTCAGCAAGATTGTAAATTCAACAATCAGAAATACAGATCTGATTATTTTTTTTGAAGACCTCTACGTCGAAGTATTTTGAGTCCTCTTTCCAACGGCTCTAATTTCGTCTCGTTCCGACGACGGGGCTGATCGCAGCAGCAGTTTTCTCCGAGTCACGCGCCTGCAAACAGAACTTTCAGGTTTGTGGCCGAGTCCCCCGCGAGCGTCGTCCGAGGGCCGCCCGGCGTCCGGCGGTCGTTCCAGCAGCTCGCCATCCCCGGGGAACGCTTCCCAAGTGTCTCCACAATAGAGGAGTCATCAGGCCCCACACGACCCCTCCGGTCAACACGTGGGCCCCCCCCCACTAACACGAGTACGCGTGAAGCCGAAGCATCGTCCGGAACCGCCCGTCAACCCGAAACTGGTTCTCCCGGGCCCACTTGTGTCGCCCTTTACCTCCCTGCGTGGAGTGGGCTTAATTGCATTGTTGTAACCATAATGTATTAAGTTCCCGGGGGTACGAGTTCCGGCCGGGTCCCATCTTCGCCACGCCGAGAGCGTGGAGGTATCGCCTTCACCCTTACACTTGGCATTAGCTTAATTCTTTATATGCTTTATATGCCGCTGCTAGAGAGCATGTGTAGGGATACCTAGCTCGCTTTCAATTTATAATATCACTGCTGCGAGAGAGAGCGAAGCCGTCCCGTGACCCGATCCGGGCACGAAAGTGCGAGCCGACCACCCTAGCTCTTGCCGGTTTCTCAACCGTGCACGTCCGACGCTTCCCTCATCAAGGGACGATCGCGAGCTTGCCGTGTCCGTGTCTCGTCCCGCATCAAACGGGCTCCGGACTGCCATAAGTGGGGCAGAACTAAACCAGAGTCCTGCCCACTCTCCCCTGGTCAACCTAGGGCTTATTGGGTCAATCCAAACACAATTTGGTCGAAGATAGATCAAGGTTAATCGACCAATGTAAGTGGCACTTGGCAAGGGATGTACGGTTCGTTATGGGCCGCCCAATAGGATGAACGGTCCCTTTCGGGCCGCGCAATTCTTAGGGGGTCCAAGTTGAGCCGTGACTTACAATACGATAGTTCAATCGATTCGATCACATACACAGGTTCAGGTCTTGATGGTACAACCTGCCCGGCGTCCTAGTGAGAATCCCAGGCTCGCGGGGGCTTACGGAGGTCCCGTAATGAAGATCCTAGTCCGACAGAAGGAATATCCGACGGAGAGTCCCAAACATTACAAGGAAATAGGGCTAATAAAACATCGGAAACCAGTGAGATGGTCCGTCAATCCTACCAGAGTAGAACGACTGTCATACAACCCTAATAACATTTTCAATTTAATAATGAGTCATGATTAATATTAACATTGAAAAGGAAGATGATCCAAGGTCAAGATGAATAAATCAGCAAGATTTATAATCATTTAATGTTATAATTTTCCAGAGTTTTTATGCATGTTGCTAACTTATATTTAACCACTAATCTACTATCATAAATCATGCGAAAAAGATAACTTAATAAATTCTGTAGAGATGGACGGTCCAGTAGGGACCTTTCATCCTCCTCGGCGGTCGCACGACATGTCGTTTATCCCCCTCAGGTCAGAAGGCCTTCTGGGGATGAGCGATCTGTAATGAGCTGCTGGAAGAGACGAATGGTCAATAACTGGCCGCCTGACAGAAGGGCGGTCTAGGTCATGTCGCGCTTCCCAGAAACATAACACGAATCACAACACATAAACGGTCTGTAATGTGCCGCCTAACCACGTTGGGCGGTCTATCGTGAGGTCGCGCGAGCTGGCTAGGGTTACAATGATTTGCTAAATACGCATAGTACAGAGCATAATAATTAGGGCTTTTGGATTGAAAAGAAAGAGCACGAAAAGTTATACAGTATAGCATGCTCGATTTAATCTTTAGTGCTTGAAATCCCTACTTAAACAAGATGAAACAAGTATAACCCTAGATATGACATGCTTCTACTAAACCCTAAAATTCTCGCGTGATACTAAGCAACTTTTAGGGCTTTTGCATTCAATAGAAAGGGCACTCGATGCTGGTTCTAATCATATATAATAATTAAGGTTTGGCTTGCTATAACCTACCTTAAACGGAGGAAGAAGGAAGAAGAAGGGACGACGACACGCTAAGAACACCCCACCGGTGATCGCCGGAATCTGCCCTCGTCCACGATCCTCGTCGGCCACCACAGCACCCAAAAGAAAATAGGGTTCCTGAGGGTCATTTTTATAGGTCACACAAGGTCTAGAGTTTTTTATTCGAGGAGATAGAGTCCAATCAAGTTGGACGTGTGCGAACCGCGCGGATAGGGTTAGCCGCCGCCTTCTCATCCAAAATTCGCTTTCTAGGGTTAGGGTTTCGGGGAGAACTAAGAGGGGAAACGATCCTCTCATCCTCGTCTTCCATTAGGATCCGGTCTCAGCCTAAATGATTGGGTATTGGGCTCAAATTTTGCGTTTTAAGGTCCAATTAGATTAAGTGTGGATCTGGGCCTTAATCAGTTGATTTGGCCTAATTAAGGATTTTATTTTAGTCAGTCACAGAAGACACTATTATCAAAAATTTTATCCTCTACAAGATTTTAAATTTTCCAGATTTTTATAAAATAGTTAAAATTTAACTTATTCTATTTATTAAGGATTTTCTAATTAATTTCTTATAAATTTTCTAGAAATTTTTATTTGTTTAATAAATCATGATATTACACCTTCACTGTTTGACGTGAACCTTAACTCTTGTCTTAAGAGAAGTAGGTCCGATTATTAGGATCAGGGGCATTTTTTATGGTGTTTTTTTTCAGCATTGTCCTTTTGCACTTATTTGACAGATAACTTGGCAGATAGTTTTCCAAAAATATCTCATCACTAAAAAATATAGAGTATCAGACACCACACGTAAATAGCAGAAGGCTTGCCTTACTTGCTTCATTAGTGTGCATGCAATATTATTTTTTTTCGAAGTGATTGTGGACTTTAAGAGATTCTAATGTCAATTTTCCATGGCTAGATGAAATAATAAACTATTGTCCTTCTCCCTAGCCTTTTTCATTGTAGATTCTCTTTCAATAAAAGTATGAATCATGAAAACTCAGTTGGTTTTTTTTTTGACAAAATGATAACATCATGAAGTACTGTCATTATAGAGCATGAAAGTAGCAGGTTGTATAACATGCATCATGAATTCCCTCTCCCCAACTTGAATGACAGTGTCCTCAATGGCATAAACAATATAGAACAATAGAACAATGTAGAATTAAATTTTATTGAGAAGGAAGGGTACAACCTGGTGCATATGATGTGACTTCCTTGAATACAATTGTGCATGGACGACGTCCCCTTTTTCACAGCTACACTTGACTCCTGAAAACACACTAAGAAACACAAGCATTAAATTGAAAAACATTGAGTTGCCTCCTAATAAGCGCTAAGTTTACCGTCTTCAGCCAGACGCCAGCAAGCTCTCACAATTCACTCTAGATCACTCAGTGTAATTGATTCCTTTGGCATTAAATGAACGTTTTCCAAGTAATTAAGGCTTTAAACGTTGATTGTTGACAGTTAAAATTTGACCATTTTGAGGATTTAAAAGTTTAACAGTGCCATGATCAAAAGCTTTAACAACAACGAACGGCTCATCCCATCTTGATTTCAATTTTTCAAGAAATAAGCGCAACCTAGAATTGAAAAGCCAGACCTTTCGATTGGGTTGAAAAGATTTTCTCAGAATGTTCTTGTCATGAAAAACTTTTGTCTTGGCTTTATAGATTTTAGAGTTTTCATAAGCTTCATTGCGCAATTCATCAAGCTCATTTAATTGCAGGGCTCTATGAGAACCAACTTGGGCCGAATCAAAGTTAACTTATTTAATGGCCCAGTAAGCCCTATGTTCTAGATCAACAGGGAGGTGACAAGCTTTACTAAAGATCAATCTATAAGGAGACATGTCAATGGGAGTTTTATAAGCGGTTCTGTAGGCCCACAAGGCATCATCTAGTCTTTCTGACCAATCTTTTCTATCTGGCCTAACAGTTTTATGCAGGATGTTCTTAATCTCCCTATTAGAAACATCCACTTGTCCACTTGTTGATGGTAGGGGGTAGCGATTTTGTGGGTGATACCATATTTTTTAAACAAATCTCAAAATTGAGAGTGCGTGAAGTGCGAACCCCTATCACTGATGATATCCATAGGACATAAAATCTGGAGAAGATATTTTTTCTGACAAAATTCATGACAACCTTATGATCATTAGTCCTAGTGGCAATAACTTCAATCCATTTTGATACATAATCAACCGCCACAAGAATGTATTGTTTACCAAATGATTGGGGAAATGGTCCCATAAAATCAATTCCCCAAACATCAAAGATTTCAACCACCAAAATGGGATTAAGTGGCATCATATCTCTCTCAGAATTATTGCACACAGCTTGATACCTCAAACATGTCTTGCTGAATTCAAAAGCATCCTTGAACACGGTGGGCTAGTAAAATCCACTTTGCAAGACTTTCACAGCATTTTTCTTACTTGAAAAATGTCCCCCACAAACTAGAGTGTGACAAAAATTCAAAATACTTTGAAAGAAGCTAAGCTTTTCTTAGCAATGCACACATGGGCAAAATGGATTCTATGCTTTTACACGGAGATGGTCCAGCGAACACATTTATATGAAATGACTTTGGAAAAAGTCAAGAAACTTAAAGGCAAAGGAGAGGAATCTAGCCGAAAGATGGATAAACGTGGAAAGAAGGAAAAGTTTAGCATCACGGGCTCTTATAAGTCCCATGATAATAAGAAGAGATCTCGAAAGGGAGTGGTAGTGGCTACCACAAGAACAAGAAGGTGAAGGAGGAAGACAAGCAAGTCATGGTGGCTTACACATTCTGTGAGAAATTAGGCCATGCGGCCGACGAATGCTAGAAGCGTCTTGGCACTTGCTTAAGATGTGGCAGTCGGGAGCATTGCATGTCAGACTGTCCCTCATGAAGGAACAACCCTCCAGGAATGGCGGCGGACGAAGGCGGCAGGCTCGTCTCAATGCTGTTGTGGACGAAGAAACTACCAAAGAAGGGGAACTAATGGAAGGTACTGTCCAAATTTACTCGCATCCTGCATTTGTGTTATTTGATACGGGTGCTTCTCATTCCTTTATTTCTAGCTCTTTTTCTAAAACCTTGCCAATTTCACCTATCCCATTACCTTTGAATTTAACTATAAGTACACCCTTAGGTTCGGGAATAGAACTTAATGGGGTGTTTGGTTACAGTTTTTTACCTCTTTTTTCTCTCAATTTTAAAAAAAAGAGGAAGAGGTCTTATAATCCTGTTTGGCATACCTCTTTTAGTTTTTAGGGAGACAACTTACTCCCGTGTAAATCTTCCTCAAACAAAAAACAACACTTGACCAATTTTTTTTTTAAAACACTCACCACGTCTCACTCTCTCTCACTCGCGTCTGCCCTCCCCTCCCCTCCCTCTCCCTCCCCCTGCCTTTCACCCCGCCGGCCTCCCCCTTCCCCCTGCGGCCCTCCCCTCCCCTCCCCGGCAACCCCCTCCGCCGTCCGCCCTCCCCTCCCTCTCCATCCCCCTCCCGTTTTCCCCCGCCGGCCCCCCCTTCCCCCCGCGCCCCCCTCCCCGGCAACCCACTCCGCCGTCCGCCCTCCCCTCCCTCTCCCTCCCCCTCCCGTTTCGCCCCGCCGGCCTCCCCCTCCGGGTCCCCCCGTGCGCAGCCCCCCCCTCCGGCGCCGGGTCCCCCCGTGCGCAGCCCCCCCCTCCGATTCCCCCCCATGCGCAGCCCCCCCCTCCGGCGCCGGTTCCCCCCCCTGCGCAGGCCCCCCCTCCGGTTCCCCCCCCCCCCGTGCGCAGGCCCCCCTCCCTCCGGTTCCCCCCTCCGGCGCCGGCTCCCCCCCTGCGCCCTCCCCCCCCCCGTGCGCAGGCCCCCCCTCCGGCGTCAGTTCCCCCCCCCCTGCGCAGGCCCCCCCTCCGGTTCCCCCCCTCCGACGCCTGCTCCCCCCCCCCCCCCCCCCCGTGCGCAGGCCCCCCTCCCTACGGTTTCCCCCTCCGGCGCCGGCTCCCCCCCCTGAGCACCCCCTCCCCCCTCCCCTTCCCCCCCTCCGGCTCCGGCTCCCCTCCCCCTTGCGGCACCCTCCCCTCCCCCCGACGGCGCCCCCTCACCTCCCCCGACGGCGGCCCCCTCCCTGCGGCGACCTCCCCTCCCCCGGCAGCTCTCTCTCTCTCTCTCTCTCTCTCTCTCTCTCTCTCTCTGCAACTGCCGGAGGCAACTCGGAGAGGAAGACCCCTGCCAAACACATCCATACAAATTTTAAAATTTACGACACTACTGTCAAACAGAAAGTGTTATTTTTATCAATTTTAAATTTTAGATCAAAAATTATGTTGACATAAATTTTTAGATAGAAATAGATTTTAAAAAAAAACTGCTCCCAAACACCCTATAAAGCTTATCTCCCCAATAGTGAAGTTATCATAGAAGGTCACAATCTCCCTGCAAATCTCGTATGCCTTGACATGGAGGGCTACAATGCAATATTAGGAGTAGATTGGCTTTGTGACCATTATGCTGACATTAATTGTCGCAATAGGCGGATTTCTTTTCATAAATCAGATTTTCCAAAGTTTTCCTTCCTTGGCATTAAGTATAGGAAGCACCATACTCTTGTTTCTTCTCTTCACGCATGTAAACTCATCTCACAAGGGTGTGAAGCTTTTCTTGCTTCCGTTAGCATTACTAAGTCCAAGGAAATCCTTATAGAAGAAATCCCCGTTGTAAAAGAATTTTTGGACGTCTTTCCTTCGGACTTGCCCGGTATACCACCCGAGAGGGAGGTTAATTTTTCCATTGAACTCACACCTGGAGCAGCACTTGTGTCAAAGGCCCCTTACAGGATGTCCCCCACGGAGCTTAAGGAATTGAAAAGGTAACTTCAAGAGTTGCTGGAAAAAGGCTTTATTTAACCTAGCACATCCCCTTGGGGTGCGCCGGCTCTATTCGTCAGGAAGAAGGATGGATCCTTCATGCTGTGTATCGATGACCGGCTATTGAATCAACTTACCATCAAGAACAAGTACCCACTTCCGCATATTGATGAGTTGTTCAACCAGATCTCTGGTGCGGAGTATTTCTCCAAGATTGACCTCAGGTCTGGCTATCATCAGCTGAAGATTAAGGAAGAGGATATTCACAAGATGGCTTTCCGTAGTAGATACGGACATTATGAGTTTGTAGTTATGCCGTTCGGGTTAACCAACGTCCCCGCAACATTTATGCAACTCATGAATAATGTCTTCAGGCCATATCTCTACTGCTTTGTGGTCGTATTCATTGATGACATCCTTATCTATTCCAAGACGAAAGAAGAACATGAGAAATATCTTAGAACTGCCTTACAAACATTAAGGGAACACCAACTATATGCCAAACTAAATAAATGTGAGTTCTGGCTAAAGGAGGTTTCTTTCCTTGGCCATGTCATCTCCAAAGAAGGAATTGCCGTGGATCCTTCTGAAGTAGAAACTGTCAAGAATTGGAGCCGACCGACGACTATATCTGAAGTTAGAAGTTTCCTTAGTCTGGCTGGTTATTATCGACGGTTCATCAAAGATTTTTCCAAAATCGATGTTCCTCTCACAAGACTCACTAGAAAAGAAAATCCATTTGTATGGACCACGGAGTGCGAGGATAGTTTCTTGACTCTTAAGGAACATCTCACTACTTCCCCCATTCTGGCACTGCCTGTCAAAGGCGGCAGATTTAAAGTATACATGGATGCATCAGGCGTTGGCCTCGGGTGCGTTCTTATGTAAAGTGGCAAAGTGATTTGCTATGCCTCAAAACAATTGAAGCGGCACGAGGAAAATTATCCAGTTCATGATCTGGAACTAGCTGTCATTATATTTTCTTTAAAGATCTGGCATCACTATCTTTATGGAGAAAAGTTCACGGTATATTCGGACCACAAAAGTTTGAAATATCTCTTTTCTCAAAAGGAGCTAAACATGAGACAAAGGCGATGGCTGGAATATCTTAAGGATTTTGACTTCGCCATCCAATATCATCCAGGCAAGGCAAATATTGTAGCCGACGCGCTCAGCAGGAAACCAATGAGAATGTTATCAAGCCTCATGAAAGGTATGACTAATCTCATTGTTGAATTTGTCCAATTAAATCTAGATATAAATGCGGAGAAAGAAGAATACTTTATTGCCAATATTCGGTCACAACCTACATTAATAGAAGGCCTGGTCAAGTTGTAAGAAAATGACCCTACACTGATGGAAATCAAAGATGATATAAATCAACGGTCAGATTTCTCTATTACAACTGACGGAAGATTGCTATTCTGAGGTCAAATTTGTGTCCCAAATCATGCTGATACTAAGAAGCTAGTTATGGACGAAACATATAAATCAAGGTATGCCATTCACCCTGGTGCTACCAAGATGTACCAAGACCTTAAAAGGAATTATTGGTGGCCTAATATGAAGAGAGAAGTGACGGACTACGTATCACGCTGCCTCACTTGTCAACAAGTTAAGGCCGAGCATCAAAAGCCCGCTAGAAAGTTACATCCCTTGGCGATTCCTGAGTGGAAATGGGAGAGTATAGGGCTGAATTTTGTCATGGGTCTACCTAAATCAAGAGGAGGACATGACGGTATTTGGGTGATCATTGACCGCTTGACCAAGTCGGCTCACTTCCTACCTATTAAGAGTCGATGGTCCATGGATGTCTTGGCTGCCTTATTGTTTGCGACCTTTTCTTTCTTTCGCGCGGGTCGATCGAACAACTGACTGACTGGTAGTCAAATGATCAATTGACGATGCGGGCGTGCCAGTCACATGAGTGACGAATTTGTGATGCGCTCATTCTGACCCATGTCGGGCGAATGTGGGGTTCGGTCGGGACCAGCAGTCCACCATACCATAAAGGCTATGGCGTTAATTACATCCCCCACGAGGAGGAAACACCTTTGATTAATTGCTGAGATAGCGGGCTGTCGAAGCCGAATTAAAAAGAGCTACATGATGATCATGACGAAGGCATGCAGGATGCATATATTTATCATGCAGAGGATGCATAATTCATGGGATTATGGATCCTCGGTACGTGGCGGAGGACATAGGTCCGAAGACCACCGTCGCGCATAGCGAAGACTTCCGACCAGATGTAATCTGGTTTTCTGTCGACTCCATTTAATATACCCCTAGGCCGGGGTGTATTCTTGCTGCTTCTCATGCTCCCGAGGCAGGATGTGACTTCTTCAAATGCCCTTAAACCGGGGTGTAGCTTTTGCTTTGTGTGCCCCTCAGTCGGGGCGGATTCTCTTCATGTGCCCCTGGGAATGTGGTGTATTTCTTTTTTTTGCCTCCTATGCCCCTGTAGCAGGGTATATATCTTCTTCTCATCCCCCATGGCGGGGTATATGCATGCTCTCTTCGGGAGTGGTGGTCGTGCTTGGCCTCATTGCTATAAAGCATTCCCCACAGCGGGCAACCATTCACCAAGCTATAATTGTGGCTCCCTGGGTCTTTTAACAACCACTCGGGGGCCGTTTTGTGCTGGATGGAGGCAGCAGAAAGGAGGAACGAGCGGGGTCATTGCACCGCGGACTCGGGACCTCCTAGAGTCGGGCGGGATGCCGGGTTTCTTCTTGCTCTTTCAATCGGCGATGCTGGCCAACTTTTCTTACTTTCTTCTTTATTTCTCCCCTTTTTTGTATGATTGACCAGGGTGGAGGTGCAAGAGAGCGCTCACCCCCTCAGGGAGGGGATGAGTGGTTCGCTCCACCGCACCAACCCCACAGTGGTAATCTTTGTTCAGCACGGGTCTCGACGGACGTGGCCGTACAACTCTCTCTTGCCAATTCTTTCTCTTCTTTTTTTTACTTCTTTCTTTTCTCTTTTTTTTTTCTTCTTTTCTTCTCTTCTTCTTTTCTTCTTCTCTTCTTTCCTTCTTTTCTTCTTTTCTTCTCTTTCTTCTTGAGGGAAAAAGGGGGGCTTGATTTCCCCTCCCTTCTCTTCTCTTTCTCTTCTCCCTTTTTTTATAACAGCCCCCATGATTCCTGGAAGCTGCATATGCTTCGAAGCAGCGTCCTCGAGGCCGCGAAGGTAGCTGCATCGAGTCTGGATTTTCTCCCCATAGGGCTGGCGAAGACAGCACCTGCAATTCATCAAAGCAGGCAAACATCGTTTATTAGGGGGCCATGAGGCCCTGAATCCCGGTGAAGAGATGAAGGGTAGTTTCCGTCCAACCGGGCGTGCCAGAATTGTGGACGCACTTTTCGTTCGTTTATTAAGCTCTTCTATTCGGGAATGGTTGATTCGTCTATTAAGAGCGTGGGCGTGCCAGTCACGAAGTGACAATTTATTCGGGCTCCGAAGAGCCCACGGTGCGCTCGATCTGACTCGGTCAGACGATTGTGTGGTTCGTGTCGGGACCAAAACCCGCCGCGCCATAAAGGTCACGGCGTCATTTACATCCCCCATACGAGGGAACACCCTTGATTAATCACCGGGATTCAGGGCCTCATGGCCAAGAAATCAATTGCATGGAAGGTCTATTACGAGGTATTGAAATCCTCACACGAGGGCGAGAAGAAAACCCTTGGCGGTCGTGTCAGTCGTATACTGACCATTTAATGTTCGGACGAATGTCCGGCTCGAGAAGATCGCGGTTATCGCGGGAAAACCGGAACGCATGTATGCTGAGGTACGGCAAATCTATTGTTCGGAAGAGCGGAGAACATTCGGCTAAACCTCGGTCAGAGCAGTCAGAAACTAGTAAATCTGTTGGCCCGGTGCAAGAGCAAGCTGCGACCATACTGCGGTGGGCCCCCCCGCGGTCGAAACAAGACTTGCATGAGCGTCATTAATATTTCCGGTGCCAAGGGGCAACGAGGGAATATCCCTTGAATCAGCTGAAAAGCCCTGTGTCAAGGGAAGCGGATGTTCGAAACGTGTCGGTCATTCGGGAGACCGTTTAATATTCGGACGGGAGTCTGGCTTGAGAATATTGTAATCGTCGCGGGAGGACCTGGGACATGTGCATGCCGGGATACGGCAAGTTTATGATTCTGAGACACCGAAAACATTCGGTCAAATCTCGGTTAGTGTAGCAGGAAACCGGTGAATCTATTGGCCCGGTGCGAGATCGAGTCAAGACCATACCGGGGGCGCCTCCCGTGGTCCGAACGAGGCTTGCGCGGGCATCAATAATATTTCCGGTGTCGGAGGGCAACGGGGGAGAGTCCCAGGACCAGACTCCAAAACCGAAAACGTGTTCGAAGGGAGCGGGCTGTAGACCGAGGATATGAGCCGAACGGCGACCACAATTGGGACGGACTCGAGGTCTGAGCGTGGCCCACGGAGGTCTTATTGATATTCCCATGAAAGGGGTCCAGGGGTGGCGGAGGAACGTCTCGTTCTATTCCGATTTCGTCGGTCACTCACGGACCTTTTCATGTTCGGGCAAGGGCCCATGTTGAAAGTACGACGTGGGTGGAAACGACCCCGTACAAACGTATGCCGAGTTTATGGCAGTTTCAATGAAAGAACGGGAACGAATCCCATTAGAATGAATCCGATTTAACGGGCTATTGGCCTGGAGCAATGCCGGCTCACGACCATGTCGGGGAGGGAGCCGTTGGCCATATTGGTTGCTCACGGGTCTTTTCATGTTCAGACACAGGTCCGTAATTGAAACGCGGCGAAAACCGAGGTGAACCCGTTCAAATGTCTGCCGAGCGTGCGGCAATTTTAGTAGTGGCTCGGAAGGGATCCGGCCTGAGAAACGAGTCCGGCTTAATCGGAATGTCAGCCCGAGGCGAGGTCGGGCCACGGCCATTTCGGGATAATTCCCAAGACTCAGGCCCAACCTGGAAGGGCGACATTGTTGTTCCTTCAGCACCGGGTCACGAGAGAGACGGGGCTGCAAAGTGGATTTTACCATTTTTTTGGGGTTTTAAATTATATATGTATATAATTTATTGCTTATTTCCCTCTCATGTATTTATTCTGGATGATTTATCCGTTTTGTTTATTATTATTACTATTATATTTTCTCTCCTTTTTTTGTTTATTATTATTTTATATTTTTTTGTTTATTTCATATATATATTCAGATTTATTTATTCATCATAGTTTTTATTAATTTTATTATTATTATTATTATACATATTCTTCTGGAGAGAGAGAGTGGGCCGCTGGAGGGCCAAACGGGGGGCTGAAGGAGCGTGCCGCTGAAGGTGGAAGGGTGCACCGCTGAGGGGGCTGAGAGAGTGCGCCGCTGAAGGTTCGCGGGAGGTATACCGGGGAAGGGCTTGGCCAAGGGTGCCGGCGAAGGGGCAGGTGTGGTGGCTATGGGAGGCGTACCGATGAAGGAGCCTTAGGTGTGGTGGCTATGGGCCTGGCCGAGCGTGTCGGCGAAGGGTTGAATAGGGGAGAGCGTGCCGGCGAAGGGGTCACGGGAGCGTGCTGTCAAAGGAGCTTGAGGGCGTACCGCCGAAGGGTTGGAGCAGACGTGCCGCTGAGCGCAGGGGGAGCGTGTCGGCGAAAGGCCAAACGAGGCATGCCGGGGGAAGCTGGGATGGGGCGTGCCGCGAAGGGCGTTGTAGGGTGTACTGGCGAAGGGCGTGTGTCTGCACATTGGCCGGTCGCTGCGACATAAAGTCCGTACATTCATCAGCCCAAAGTCTATACGTTGTCTATTCAACCAGCACACAAAGTCTATACGTTCTTCAGCTCAAAGTCTGTACATCGGCTGCATTCATCAGCTCGAAGTCTATGCGTTGGCCAGCTTAAAGTCTGTACATTGGCCAGCTCAAAGTCGGTACATTGCAGCTCAAAGTCCGTACATTGCAGCTCAAAGTCCGTACATTGGCCAGCTCAAAGTCTGTACGTTGGCCAGCTTAAAGTCTATACATTGCAGTTCAAAGTCTATACATTGGAGCTCAAAGTCCATACATTGGCCAGCCCAAAGTCTGTACGTTGGCCAGCTGATCTATACATTACAGTTCAAAGTCTATACATTGGAGCTCAAAGTCCACACATTGGCCAGCCCAAAGTCTGTAGGTTGGCCAGCTGAAAGTCTATACATTACAGTTCAAAGTCTATACATTGGATGTAACGACCCGAGAATCTGATTACCGGGAAGGCCCGATAACCCGAGACTCGTACCGCCACCCACGAGTCCGAAGACTCGGAAGGGTTAAAAGGATGGTGTGGAGACTACACAAGTATCACAAATAATTGCAGAAATTAAACAGTTATAATATTAAGCAGGAAATAAATTAACATTTTACATGGTCCACAATAAAATAACAACAACAGCAAGAACAGTCCATGACTAGTACAGTGACAAGAAAGAAAAGTACAGCTACACGGGGCATACCCCGGCTCTGACCTCTGGCACTACCTCTGGGCACCCGCACCACGCTGCGCTCCTGACGCACTCCCCGAAGGTGGCGTCTCACCTGAAACACGGTGAAAACACGCAGGGAATGAGTCTCGGAACAAGACTCAGTAGGGATCACTCGAACCCTACCTCGTAAAACGAGAAACCACTACTCTAGCGGTAGGAAAGTACCTCGGAAAGGAAAGCCCTGCACTCTACAGAACTAGACCCTACGGCACGCAAACCGACACACGTGCCACGGTAATAGAAGACCGAAACTCAACGGTCGAACCGCCAAAACCCGAAGGTCGGAAACACACGACTGACAGTCTGACACTCCGTACTCAACAGGAGTACCACCCACTAGAAGCACAGCCGGTAGCGTCCCCTGACGTCTTACACCGCACCGCAGGTGAACCACCTGACGTGGTAGGTCCTACCCGAGGCGCAGACACCGTACAAGTAACCACAACAAGTGACTAGCTGGGGTCACGCCCGTCGACGTGGGTCCAACCGCCCCCAACCACGTGTGCACACACAGACCACGCGTCCTAGGTCTGGCCCTCTGACCGATTTTCCCCCGCAGCCGGACTCTGACTAAGACGAGGAGCCTACGGTAACCGGTCCACAAACCGTCTCGAAAGGTGGGTGCCCGTACACCACTCCCAGGTGAGACCAGCACCTCGTACTGGTGGGCTACGACTAGTGGAGGGTCACTGAAGGAGTAGATTCTCAAGTCAACGGAAAACGACGTCCGAGTCCGACAACGTGTGGGAATCACCCCACATACTAGCTCCATCAAACGGGGCCACGGTCGGAGAAAACAGACTCACCGCCTACGGCCAAACGCATGACCAAGGCAAACGGAACCTCCGGATACCAAAAACACGGTCACGAAACTCCACGGGGTGCCCGGGACGCACACACGGCCCAAGGGGAACACCCAACAACAGCCAGATCGCGCTAGGGATACCTAGCGCGACACGGAAGAATGCGCTAGGGAACCCTAGCGCAACAGGGAAGATCGCGCTAGGTCTCCCTAGCGCGACAGGGACCATCGCACTAGGGAACCCTAGCGCGACAAGGACCATCGCGCTAGGTCCTCCTAGCGCGACAAGGATAATCGCGCTAGGACCCCATAGCGCGACACGAACCGCCCTACTGTTCATCTTCTCCGATGAACGCGCTCGGTTGGGGCAGCGCGACCTCCAAGAACGCGCTACTGGAGTATAGCGCGTTCTCAGTCCGCGGCCGAAAATGGTAAGAACGCCCAAAAATTCTAACCACGCCCCCATGCCTCCATAGGAGAGGGGGAAAACAAAGGGGAAGACCCCTGGGGACCCCTAGCATGATTCTAGGCCATCAAAACACGAAATCATGCATGGAATCCATAGATCGGGCGAGCTCTCCCCAAATCATGGAAAAACCCAAAAACGCTCAAACGATCCCCTCTCGGCCTCCCCGCGGCCTATAAATCACGGAAAAGATCGGCATGAGGCCAAGGAACGTCACCCTACCTCAATGGAGCGAATGCTCCGCCGGATTAATCACGAATCACGAAGAATGCTCGAAGCTTCACGAACTCCCCACGCTTCCCACGCTCGCCGCACGCCCACGAGATCGCCTCACCGTCGCCCACGTGTCCGCGCCGTCGCCCCGCCGCCGTCCGTAGCCGGAGAGGGGTTCGTCGCGCCCGAATGGGAGAGAGGGAGAGAGGAGGGTGTCACGGTGGGCAGAAACGGAGGAAGAGGAAGAAGAAGAAAGAGAAAGGAGAAAAGAAAAGAAAAGGAATTAGGGCTTTATAGAAAATCTGAATTTTTGGGAAAATACCAGAAAATAGAAAAATACATTTCCGGAATCCTCGGAACGCACCGATCGCAACGGTACCACTCGTGCCCGGGTGAACCGCCCGGTTCGCCTGCAGCGAGCTTCCGAAGAAAAAGCCAAAACACACACCGGGAATCGGAAAACACACGCGGAAAAGCCGCGGAACGCCTCCGGGCCTCCGAAACGACTCCGGATCGCGCCAATCCGAACACGAAAGATGTCCGAAACGAAATTTCGGACACAACGGAGCTGGACGCTCCGAGAACCAGATCCGGGACCCGCAAAGAAGGATCCGAAAGGTCCGGGATATTACATTGGAGCTCAAAGTCCATACATTGGCCAGCCCAAAGTCTGTACGTTGGCCAGCTCAAAGTCTATACATTGCAGTTCAAAGTCTATACATTGGAGTTCAAAGTCCGTACATTGGCCAGCCCAAAGTCTATACGTTGGCCTGCTTAAAGTCTATACATTACAGTTCAAAGTCTATACATTGGAGCTCAAAGTCCATACATTGGTCAGCCCAAAGTCTGTACGTTGGCCAGCTCAAAGTCTATACATTGCAGTTCAAAGTCTATACATTGGAGCTCAAAGTCCGTACATTGGCCAGCCCAAAGTCTGTACGTTGGCCAGCTTAAAGTATATACATTACAGTTCAAAGTCTATACATTATCCCTGAAAGTCTATGCATCAGCCAGTCCAAAGTCTGTACGTTGGCCAACTCAAAGTCTATACATTATTCATTGGCTGTAGTTCAAAGTCTATACGTTGCAGCTCAAAGTCTATACATTGCTCGTGCAGTCGACACCCGAAGTCTATACATTCTTCAGCTTATTCAGCTCAAAGTCTATACGTTGTCCCTTGGCTGCGGCTCGAAGTCTGTACATTGCTCATTGCTGTGTTTGTACGTCAATCTGCTAAGTCTATACATTGAGTTTGAGACGGTGGATGAGGGTGTACCGGCGAAGGGGGGGAAGAGACAATGGAAAGGGGTGTACCGCTGGGGAATGGAGTGTGCCGGGGAAGGTGGAAACCAGTGTGCCGGCGAAGGGTGTTTGAAGTGTGGAGGCAGGGTATGATGGTGAAGGGCCAGATAAGTGTACCGTTGAAGGTTATTGGAGTGTGCCGCTGGGGGCACGACAGAGCGTGCCGGTGAAGGTTGGAATCTTCTGTTATTTATTTTTAAGGCTTTTCTTTTCTTCGTTTATTGATTTTTATATAGTCTTATATAAACTTCTCCTTTCCTTGGTTCTGTTCAGCCTTTTTGCTCACAAGTCAGACGTCTGATATGTTATGTCGTTATTCGGTTCAGTTCTTTTCACGCTACCGGCAGTGGCTCGATTAGTCGGAAAGTTTTATCGTTGATCGTTCTGTTCGTTTGTTGCTTCCTTTTGCCTTTTTAACATGTTGTTATTTTCTGACAAAAATTCGGCAGCATCTCCCCTTGACCCGAGCGTAAGGGAGATAAAGGGAACGCGCCCACACGGAGTGGCGGAACCCGACAACTGGAGGTGGGCGCCCGGAGGCGGCAACACCTTTATAGAACCTCGGAAAACACGAAGAAAATGATGAACGGGAGGCTTCTAATACTGGACAGGGTGGACGGGGGATTGGCCAAGGCGTACCGGCCAAGGACGAGCATAGGGTGTGCTGGGCTAGGAAGGCTAAGGGCGTACCGCTGAGGCACAAAAGGGGGAGGTGTACCGCTGAGGGCTATTATGGGGTGTACCGGCCAAGGTACCGGAAGGGTGTGCCGCTGGAGGAAAGTGCAGGTGCACCGGACAGGGCTCCAAAAGGGGTTGGCATGTTAAAGGGGCAGGGTGTTAGGCCGATCAAACCCACAGGGACTTCTGGCAAGGGGGAAAAAGGTTCAAAGGGGCAGACACAGGTGAAGGCACTGGGCTTTACGGGAGGAGGTTCGTGACCTCAAACCATTCAAGATGGTGCCGCATCCGGAGTAAATCGTCGGCATGAGGGATGAACGCAAACACCGGGAAGCGAAGGGAAAGACGACCAAACGCACTGTGGTCCAAAACAACGAGACAAAGAGAAAACCCACTGAGGGGGGGAAGATCTTTATTAATGGGGAGACAAAGGGCCGTAGCCAGCCGTGTACATCACAAAGCATGCCCGAGCTAAGGGTATGGACAAGAAAGAAAACTAAAGAACGAAAGAACGGAGAGGCGGGAAAACAAAGAACAAAGAGAGGAGGAGGTGTTGGGGATCGAAGCAGGGACGATCATCCACTGCTCTTTCCCCCACCTTCCCCTACTACATCAAGCCCTCTCTCTCTCTCTTACTCTCTTCTCGTTGCCTGGTGGCTGTCGGTAGACTCCACGCCGGAGCCTCTCCCTTTTATTCTCTCTTCTTCTTCTTCTCGTATGCAACTCCGTCTATTCGTCTCTGCCCATGGGTCTCTTCTCCGTGTCTCCCTCCCTTTTCTTCGCCGGAATGGGAGTGGTTTTATACTCCCAGCCGCGGGAGCCTTCGAGCACGGCAGTCGGAGGCGGGAAGCAGCTTCATCATGATGACGTTTGACCTTTCCCGTCCTGGCTGTCAGGGGAGTAGCCTGCGTGGCCCAACCGTTGGTTGACACCTCGGACAGCTCACTGCGCGCCAAGGATATGTAGGGCATGGGCTTCACGTCGTTTAGCCGTTGAAAAACCTTCACGCTATACCGCTGGCGGGCTGAAGAAGCGTGTCGCTGTAAGACACTATAAGCGTGCCGCTGAAGAGGGTAAAAGGCGTGCCGCTGAAGGCCCAGAGAAGTGTGCCGTTAAAGGGCACAAAGAGCGTGCCGTGGGGGGCCCTTCATAGTGTGCCGCTGGGGGCCCTTCACAGTGTGCCACTGGGGGCATAAAAAGTGTGCCGTGGAAGGCTTGAAGTAGTGTGCCGTGGAAGGCTCGAAATAGTGTGCCATGGAAGGCTTGAAATAGTGTGCCGTGGAAGGCTCGAAATAGTGTGCCGTTGAAGGCCCGAAATAGTGTGCCGTTGAAGGCACATGGGGCGTGCCGTTGAAGGCTTGCAGGGCGTGCCGCTGAAGGGCGTTGGGGGTGTGCCGCTGAAGGGCGTTGGGGGTGTGCCGCTGAAGGCCAAGGGCGTGCCGCTGAGAGGGGCCAGTGGCGTGCCGCTGAAGGGCCTTGGGCGTGCCGTTGAATGGCTAAATGGGCAGTTTTGAGCCCGTTGTGAGCACGAGTTGTGCCCCGTTTGATTTTCTTCGAGGCCCATGGATTGTGGGGCTCTTGGTGGTTGATTTCTCTTCACTGTCGTGACTCTGGAGACGGCTTCACGGCAGTGTGCATATTTGGGGAGTCTGGGTGACTAGTCTCTCCGGGGTTTCTTCACTCGGTGCCGTTGTTGATGTTGGGCCAAGCAGGATATCTGTGCGTGCAATTTTTGGTGTCCACACTAGCCTACAAGGAGCACACATCCCCCCCGTCTCGATCGGGTCTTAATTTGTTGGGGCTGAGTTCGTTGAACTAGGACCCCTATCATTGTCTGCAATGGCTTCGAGGAAGCGCCTACCATCGAGAGATAGAGCCCCCCCTGTCGCCCAACAACTTCAAGAAGCAGCAGGGGAATGTCCCCCTCCCCGGGTGATCGAAACGGCGAGAAACCTCGGAACAGTTTGGATGATCGTGATGCACAGATGCAGTAAATGCATAAACGAGACGGGCTCGTTGCAGGGGCATATGCACGAACAGTTGGAAAGCAACGTTCAGGGGATGGACCCTATGCATGGTGGAAAGAGGCACGCGCAGAAGCACGGCTCCATCCGAGAAGAGAAAGGGGTGCGAGAACCCTTGAATCAAACATGAAGATGAGGGAAAGAGAATCCCCCGGGGAGGGGTATTTCTGTAGCCCACGATGACTCGGGGCATGCTAAGAACTTCAGGGAAAGCGGAACCAGAGAATGATGCAAAGAAAGCCTCATACGCACGCATTCGCATACATAAGAAAGGGGAGGTGAAGATCATTCATTCGACCTGTTGATCTAAGCATTCACACATATATGTATTACCATCCCAGAAACGGGAATGGTTTAGCATTTACATAATAAGAACATGACACCGGCACCATTGCTCGATCGTCGTTCGCCAATAGCGGAGGCAGAGGACGTGCATAGCATAACAACAGGGGAAGGAAGAGAAAATAGAAAATCGCACAGAGGGGGAGGAGAATCGACTCATATCATTGTCGCTCCTCCCCCCCTCGCTTACATTCGATGAGTAGGAAATTCAGAAGAAGAAATCTACAGAAAGCAGAAGAGGGACCGGCACCAGCGCCCACCTGTTCCTGAAACAGGGTATCGTAAAGGAATAAGACGACCGGCGGAAGCTCCTCGAAGAAGCCCTGCTCCCTCTCTTCTGTTCTCTTTTTTTTCTTCTCAGGTCTCGATATGTCTCCCCCCTCTTCTTTCTTGATTTTGCCTCTCTTCTCTTTTTGTTCTCTTCTTCCAATCGAACCTCACCCGTTTATATAACAGGTTGGAGGCTTTGCATCCGGCATGAGCTTTTGGCGCGCCGGGAGGAGTCTTCATCAACCTATCGCGCTGGTTTGAGACGCCATCCGATAGAGTGACTTGCGCATCGGGATAAGCGCTGAAGGTAGGGGGGCGCGCCGGGATAAGGGCGCCCCGGCATAAGCGCTGAAGGTAGGGGGGCGCGCCGGGATAAGGGCGCTCCGTGCTAACGTCCCTTGCGCGCTTCGAGACAACTGACGAGTCCGGGGATGATTCCGGGGATCACCGTGAACATTATCTCGCTAATGCCCATCGAAAGCTTGACGAGGAGTTTTGTCGAAGCCCCTCGGTTGGCGTACGGCCATTCTCGAGGTTCTAGATAGCTTTGGGTTGATCATACGGGCCTGCCGCTGACACTGCCTTCGGCTCTATAATTCATGCCGCCGGCTCAGTCTGGCCCGTGCCCGAAGCTCCTTGGAAGGCGAGATAACACCAGGGATAGTTCCGCCCGAGCTGGGCGATCATTCGGCCACTGACGGGCCCATCTTGGCGGGAAGCCGTACCCGTGCCGGGTGATCGGGATCTTCTGCCGACAGAGCTTTCGGTCCTCCGTCTCGGAGAGCCAGGGGGACTCCTTTATCTTCAGGAGAGCCTTTCATGAGGTGGGTAGCCACTGGGTAGACCATCGTCCTTGATCGGACAACGGGTGTAGTGGATGCAGCACGACAAAGTCGATGCCGGTTCATTGGGCAGGCTTGGTCGCACTGCCGGTTGGTTGTGGATTCATCTCGGCTCTCCTGAGGTGAAGTCCCCACGTCCATACGGAATGACTCGAGGCTCTGGCAGCTTGAGAAATCCTCGATGTGTTGATCTTTATCGGCTCCCGCGCTTCGGTGGGCCGGGTCATTCGTCCTTATGGCTTGGTCGCCGACGATCATATTTTAGGTGCCAACACTTATATGTAAAAGAAATTATGAAACTGCATGAAGTCCCTGTCACCGTTATATCTGATCGAGACCCTCGATTTACATCTCAATTCTGGAAGGGTCTATAGCATTCCTTAGGGACCCGGTTGAATTTCAGCACCGCATTCTACCCACAAACTGATGGGCAAACCGAAAGAACCAATCAGGTGGTGGAAGATATGCTCCAGGCATGTGTACTTGATTTTGGTGGAAGTTGGCACAACCATTTGCCTCTAGTAGAATTCTCCTACAATAATAGCTATCAAGCTAGTATTAAAATGACACCATTTGAAGCCCTATATGGCAAGAGTTGCCGCTCACCTATATGCTGGAGTGAGATTGGGGAAAAGTAATTTCTAGGCCCAGAACTCATTCGGTATACTACTGAAAAAGTCAAGCTGATTCAAGAAAGACTCATGGTGACTCAAGATAGGCAAAAGTCTTATGCTGATAATCAAAGGCGTGACCTGGAATTCCAAATAGGAGACCACGTATTCCTCAAAGTTTCTCCGGGTCGAGGTATCTGAAGATTCGACATCAAAGGCAAACTTACTCCAAGATTTATAGGCCCTTTTGAAATTCTTGAAAGGGTTGGTGAGGTTGCTTATCGACTAGTCTTGCCTCCTTAACTAGCAAGAGTTCATGATGTCTTTCACGTCACAATGCTAAAAAGGTACGTTCCTGATCCATTCCATGCTATAAGTTATGAGAACTTGGAGGTCCAAAAGAATTTGACATATGAGCCAAAGCCGATCAAAATCATTGATCGGGAAGTACGTCAGCTTTGAAATAAAACCATTCCCATGGTAAAGATCTGGTGAAATAAAAGTTCAGACCAAGATGCAACACGGGAGACGGAGGAAGCTATGTGCAATAGATTCTCAGAATTATTCGATTGTAAGTATACTCCCCATAAAACCCATGCATTGAATTTGGGGATCAAATTCTTCTTAAGTGCTGGAGGGTGTAACGTCCGAGAATTTTCTAAGAATTTTTTAAGATTTAATATAATTATTAAACATTTTAGTAGACTAAATGGGCTATTTAAGGAATAAAGGTCTATTTAATAAGTATTTAAAGACCCATATATTATGTTAGGTTTAAATCCACCTAAATAAGCTCACAAGACCCAAATCCAAGCCCTTTAGGCCCAAGCCCAATTATAGAAACGTAATGGGAATTAAAAAAGGGGATAAATAGCACAAATAAGGGGTAAATAGTGGATAAATTAAAAAATCTAAAATTTTTGGAATAATTGTCAAATAGCGGTCTATCGCGAGACCGCCACTTGACTGTAGTGGTCCAGACATGGCCGCTACTTCCTTCTGATTCCGTGAATGGGAGAAACGTGAAAAGCTTGGATCTTTGACAACCAAATCGCCTTGGATCGAAGCTATCTGGCATGGAAGACTCTCTAGAATACTCTAGGGATCAGTTATACCCCAATTTAGGACTCTAAGGTCGATCTAATCCCTCAAACCCTAGGTAAACTCTATAAATAGGGTTAAGTTTGACTTGTGCGAACCCTTGTTTTGGCTCGTAAAGTTCGAAAGTAAGGAGACGTTATCTAGGTTGATTCTTTAGAAGATTTTGTTCTCCTTAGTTTTATCTAACTCCCCTCCAATGTTCGTGCTAGAAGACCCAGACGTTGAAGAATTAGGGCGTCTGCAAGTCGCTGGTTCGCTACAGGCTGCACAGGAACCAATGCGCCGGTCCAGTGAAGATCAGGAGATTAGAAGCCCTAAACGAGGTTAGTTCATGTAGTGTCTTTAGAACTTTTTGTTCCCCTTTATATCTTCTACATACCCTCCTATTTTCACGAATTTAGGTCAAGAAAATCAGAAGATAGAGGGGCGGGACGTTGCTAGTTTAGCACATGACGTGCATGAACCTGAGCGATCTTCCAGTTAGAAAGTAGAAGTCTAAAGTTTGTCCCAGAGGTAGGTTATCTCGTGGATGGCTAGAATAATATGTCAGGAGTAAAAGCCCTCTGTTACCTCGTGATTTCATGCACAGTACTTGGAGTATTTTATGTTTTATTTCAATTGCGCATCTAGATTATCACAGCATGCATGAATCCTACCCTTTAATGTGAAATTAGTAAATTTAACCTAATTCATATGAACCATGCATCTCCATGCGTTTCTTATGCTCTATCATGTCTTACCCTTCTGTTCAGCATGATTTCCATTTATTTATTGCCAACAATAGAGCTTATATGACCTATTTTACTTCTGTCTGTTACAGAAGAGAAATGGTCTCTATTAGACCGCCATATGTATATAGCGGCCCTGCGATAGACTGCTAACCCCAACATGCGGTCCTCACTTGACCGCCATTTGTTTCTATTCTCTATTGTCTGTTAACTCTAAATAGATTGCAGATTGACCCTATTAACTATATGATAAACCTAGGTAAATAGGTTTTATTCCTAGTTTTGACTTCATATTTGTAATATTGATTATATTATGCATTATCCTTGATAGGTAGCATGTCTTATATGGTTAAAATGTCTATTTTAAACTTATGTTAATTTCATGCCAACACATATATTTTGTACTAATGATCACATTTTTCATGGACTTGGTTAAGTGATGTTTTGATTGCTGTTTTGCCACGATTCCTTCTCATCTAGAGTCTTTTCTTAAGTACATGACACATATTCTGGTACGATGTCATTAAATACACTTTTACACTTATAAGCACACAATCTTAGACTTGTGATCCTCTCTGTTGGATATTCCTTCCACCAGACTAGGTGATCTAGTTTCAAGGCCTCCGTAAGTCTCCATGAGCCTGGGATTCCTAATAGGACGCCGAGCTGGTTGTACCCTCAAAACCCAATTGTCTAGAAAGCACTTATACTACCGGTGTTTTTCTGAGTTCTGGATATTAGCGGCCATCCAAGAGACCACAACTATCAGTTAGCGGCCTTTCACCTGACCACTATTTCCTCATAAACGGTCCTGATTTGACCGCTATATCATATTAGCAACCCAGACATGACCGCTATTTTCAAGAAACGGCCATGGCATGACCATTTCTGTCTCAAGTGTACTTAACCCGAGGTTTGACCTAAGGGTTGATTTTTCTATGATTCTAGATGGTCTATTGATTATCTAGGACCTAATATCCTGTCAATAAATGTGAGCGACGTCACGCGGTTCGGGGAAGCGGAGAAGAGGACGAGGAGCGCGCGGGCTCCTTCTTTTTGTTTGGCTGCAACACAGAAATAAGAGAAAAGAGAAGAGGCCACCACGGGAGATTACTCCGGTGGGGCGAGCGGGACGAATGTGATATAGCAAGATATGGGGGTTAAACGGCCATAGCGGGAAGTGACTCGCCGCGGCCTCGGGGGACGGGAATGGTGCAGAAATTAAATAACAAGAATTGAAACGACCATTGGGGAAGTGACTCGCCGCGGCCTCGAGAATATGAGCAGATAATAAGATGACAGAATATAAAGAGAATACAAAGAGCGGGAATTTAAACGGCCATTGGGGAAGTGACTCGCCTCGGCCTCGAGAACATAAACAGATAAGAATATAACGTATAAGAACGTGAATTTAAACGGCCATTGGGGAAGTGACTAGCCGCGGCCTCGAGAATATGAGCAGAATATAACAGAATATAAAGAGAATATAAGAACGGAAATTTAAACGGCCATTGGGGAAGTGACTCGCCGCGGCCTCGAAAACAAGATGTGATCGTCAGGGGCCGAAAGACCCCAAAATAAGAAAGTGATCGCGCCTACCTCAAGAGCGGGAGATGGCGGGTTGCTTCTTCCTCTCCCTCCTGCCGGCCGACGGAGAGGGCTTTCCTCGGCTACCCTTGCAGAACAACGACAAACAAATGACAAGTGGATTAGAAAGATGGAGGTGTAGTATTCAAATCCTTGCGATAAAAAATAACGAAATGATGGCAAGACACACACCTGGTTGGTGTTATCTTTTAAACCCCTCTCGGACTCGAGTAGGAGGAAAATGAGATGATGGATGTAAGAAGTGTATGAGAAAAGGCGCCCTTATGAAGGGGGATAGGGGATGCAAGATGATGAATGCAAAAAGAACTACGAAGAAAAGGAAAGAATTGGCTTATTGGATGTGCCGATGGTGAAATCCGGCGGAGCTCCGGCAGCGTGGGGACGACGTGGAAGCACGGTGGATGAAGACGACCTTCCTCTCGCGAGCGTGAGCACCCGAGAAGCCGGCAGAACCTCCACCTACAAAAGAACCCACGGGTTAGAAAATGACTCCGTAGCCTCTGGGCTCCGGCAGCCTATCGGATCACTTCGAAGCTCTCCCAGAACTGGGGGGGGGTGGGCCTCTATTTATAGGGCTCCGGAGGGTGGAGGCGTCCAGGACCCTGGACACCTCCATCAGGGCTGAACTAATATTTTATTTTATTTTTATTAATTTTTTCAGAATATTTTTGTGGGGGCGTCCAGGGTCCCGGACGCCTCTAACAGGTCCACCGAATACTGCTGGCGGCCGCACGCGGTTTGGCACAACGCGTGGTTTTGTGAGCGGCGCCTCGTGATTCAGAAATGGGCGCGTCCAGTTAGGTGGACGTTTCCATAATTTGGATTTTTTCACACACGACAAACCGTCGTTCGGTGGCCGGCGCCCGTGAGAGAGTTGATGGAGGCGTCCAGGGGCCTGGACGCCTCCAAAAATATATTATTTTTTATTTTGATTTTGTCTTTTATGCCAAGGCTGGCATTTTAATTTTTTATATTTGTTTTTATGGAGGCGTCCAGGGTCCTAGACGCCTCCATTAATATATATATATTTTTATTTATTTATTTGTTTTTATGCCAACTGGCATTTTACACACGTTTTTTTGTTTTTGTTTTTATGGAGGCGTCCAGGGCCCTGGACGCCTCCATTAATATATATATTTTTTATTTGATTTTGGGCCCTGAGAAAATAAAATAAAATAAATTAAATTAAAAACATGGGGGCGTCCAGCGGCCTGGATGCCCCCATTAAGACCCACCCGGGTCCTCAGATCAGGCGTCGGCGGCCGCCCGGCAGACACCCTTCTTGATTCCGGAACCTCTTGGTGCGTCTGACTGGTGTTGATGCCGTCCGAATGCCGTGACGAGACGATTACGGATGCCGAAAAAGGCAGAAGAAGACCCAAGAAAAGGAAGTACTCAAGTGATTCGAAATGCGTAAGCCGTCGCGGGGCGTCGTATAGTAATATGAGACTTTCTCAAGAGACGTCAAGAATGGCGTGTCTACAGCTGCCCCGCCTTGGCGTCTGCTTTGCATGGGAGCGACACGTAGTGGAATGGTATGGAAGTGGAGTGAAATGAAGTGGGAGCGGACTGATAAGTTGATGCCAAGGTGTGATGAGACACGCTTTTGACGTTACTGTTTGAAATCTTTCCTGAAGTTTTAATGAGGCGACCTTGAAGAAGGTCTTTCAAATATTGACGATTGCTTGGACGGAGGTCAAATAAGGGAGGGTGAGATGTGCGCTCAGGCACGAAATAAAAAGAGACCAACTTCTCGGTGTGGAAGTACCTGGGTCATAAACTTGTAGGTTTCACCTTTGGGGAGCGGTTACCAGCCAATGTGGAAGTGCTGCGGCCAAGGTGGGTCAAACAAGGTCAAAAGTAAAGGAATATCTGAGGGTCTGTCCAAACAAGGGTCTCCTTTGGAAGAGCAGCGTAGGGCTGTCTCAAGGAAACTCAGTATTTCATTCGGAGTGGAATATCTCATATTTGTAGGAATTGGAGCACAACGGCTTTCACAATCGAATCACTTGAATGATCTTCCGCAATAAATCAAAGTCCTATATGAATGCATGCTGGGTTTAAAGAAAAATTTAAAACAAACTAGAATAGAAAATAGCCAAGGATAATATTGTCAACTTGTTAAGAACGGGTCAGGATACCGATCCGGTGAGCCGACACTGGGCTGGGGCCCGTTTATCCGCGCACCAACTCACTGAATGGAACCGTCGTCCCCATGCTACCATAAATTAACGGCCTATCCGTACAACCTAAATTCTTCTGGGATCATCACCATTTTTGTTGAAGGGGAACTCAAATCCCAGATTCGTTCGGGCCGCAAGGTCCTTGACATGTTCTAGTAGCGTACGTATCATATACTATGATGCATGACAAGGTGGGACCAACCATTGAAAGGTGGGACAGGAGACTGGACAAAGACGTCCGTTAGTAAAACCTGCACAGGCCAGCAAAGGTTAGCAACATCAGAAAGTAGCAGAATCACAGTAGAATCGCACCACTGTACAAAGGAGATCCAGACAAAATCTTGACAATGACCACTGATGTGACATGTTCCATCCTGTAGCGATCTTCCCTTCCTATAAGAACTCCCCTTAGGCTAGTTCATTCAAATGCACCAAGGTGGGTTTCGGAAGCTCAGGAGAGGAAAGAGAGGAGAATCTAGAGATTTTCAGGATGGAAGGAGAGTCTTCCCGCGTTATGAAGAGGAGCAGGCCTAGCAGCGAGATCAGGCGACTCTCCGACCTCGAGGGTCATTTGAGTGGGACGATCATGTCGCATATGGTAAGCTGATTCATTTCAAATTTTCCATGTGAACCTTCTTCTTACTTCCTTCATTTCTTCTTTCTTTCCTCTTCCAGCCATATCCACTCTTCCCAGGCCCGAGGAAGTTTTCCAAACTGCCATGGCTTTCAAAGCTAACTTCCAACATCTCCATTGGCATGAGGGCCATACTCTCGAAGTGGCATCTGCAGGGGCTCCTTATTCACGCCAAACACTACGAGAAGATTCGTATGGACTGGGCGGCTATGGGCGCACTAGTGGAGATCTGGCATCCCCAGACCCACACTTTTATTTTCCCGACCTTCGAGGTGACCATCCTCCTCGAGGAGGTGGAACTTCTGCTCGGATTGAAGAAATTCAAGAGTGACGGGAAGGTGAAGGCTATGCGGATGCTGACACGGGGACTTTCGAAAGCGTCCTTGGAAGCTTCATGCCGCCCGATGCAGCCAGAAAGGTCCGTACTCAAAAGGGGATCGATCTCCAAAAGCTTACGGAGTGGGTCATGGACGCCCTGAGAGGGTCACCAGACGATGACTATTTGGAGGGAATTATGAAGGGGTTCACCATTTGTCTGGCGAGTGCTCTCTTGTTTCCTTATACCGACAACATGGTGGAAAAAGACCAACTGAGTGCTATCTGCGGGATCTGGCGTGGAAAGAGGGTGGGACCCGCTGTCCTCGCCTACCTGTATAGTGGCCTTACTGCCTCGAGCATGGGTAAGCCTCCTTTTGGTTGCGCACTTGTCCTGAGCTGCTGGCTGGATTTGCATTTCAAGTTTGATCATCGCGAGGGAATGCCAACTGCTTCGAAGCTTTTCCAACAAAGCCCTCTTCATCACATAGCCGACGTGTTAGGCTTCGGTGGAACTGTAGTGAACCGCGTTCCGTGGCTGAAGAAACGTGAAGACTGCCGGTCTCACTTCCGCACCGTGACACAAGGCTTCTTTACTTGCGCACCGTCATGTTTGCTTTCGCTGGATTTCCTCATGAGGCCTTCTCCCGAAGTTGATCTTACTGATCGGCACGACCGAGTTCGTCCTTTATAATGCGCATCGGTGCTGCCTCCAGATTGGCATCCCACGCCATTCTTTCCCGCCACCGACTGGCATCGTTCCTTTGAAGAAAAGGGAGTTGGGCACTGAGGCGGACGCGAAGGAAGCGAAGGCCATTAAAGCTCCCTGGAAGACAAGTGTTGCGGGAAAGGCCTTAGCGCACGTGGTAGAAGAATGCGAGCCGTGGAGGGCTTATGTAACCGAATTGGGGAAGTTAAGGCCTAAGGCGCCTAAACCCCTGATGTAGCTCATTCTGCTTCTCTGATGGAATAAAATCTGGCATTGATTTTTCGGACCAGTTCCCTTAATCTTTTTTGTGGTTTTTATTTTTTCTTTGTGTTTTTTTTATTTGGATTATACATACTCTTATCTTTTTTACTTTTATTATATATATATATATATATATATATTTGAAAATTTTTTATTATGGGGGCGTCCAGGGGACTGGACGCCCCTAATTTTATATTTTTGATTTTTTTAAATTTTTGTCTTGGGGGCGTCCAGAGGCCTGGACGCCCCAACTTTTTATTTATTATTTTTTTTTTGATTTTTTTGTTTTGGGGGCGTCCAAGCGCCTGGACGCCCCTAAATTTTTGAATTTTGAATAAAAAATAAAAAAAGTGGGGGCGTCCAGGCGCCTGGACGCCCCAATAACAGTGGATCTTATATATATTGGGGGGGCCTCACCCCCTGCTCATTTGTACTGTTCATTCTGACGACCCAGTCACCCCAGACGACCCATTCTTAGTCCCAATGGAGCGAGGAGGATCGAGCCAGGGTCCAGCGAAGCGGAAACGACGGACTCGTCGTCCGAGGAGGCTGAGGGATGATGCCGAGGAGGCTGCTGCGGCGGAGGAGATTGCCGCGGGTGAGGAGGCTCTTCCTTTGGCCTTGGAGGCTGCAGTGGACGCTGGCGACGCGGCAGAGGACGAGCACGATCCGGTAAGCCCCTTAGACCTCCATTCTATTGGTTCACTGGGTTAAAAGGGCGGACGAAAGGCTGTGTGAAGAACGCCGGGTGTGAGGGAAGGAGGCGTCCAGGGGCCTGGACGCCTCCACATTTTCTTTTTTTGTTCTTTTTTAATTTATTTATTTTTGTAAATAATAAAAAGAATTAAAAAAAAGGAGGCGTCCAGGAAATGGGACGCCTCCATAATAATATATATATATATTTTATTTGTTTTTGTTTTTGTTTTTGGGTTTTTCTAAAAATAAAAGAAAATAAAGGAAATGGAAAGGAGGCGTCCAGGGGCCTGGACGCCTCCACAAAAAATAAATATTTAAAAAATAAAAATAAAATAAAATGAATAAGTAGTATATGCAGTGTTATTGTTTATTACTATTCATGATGCTGATGTGTTCTCTGTTGGTTTTGTGGTGTGCAGGGCGTGATGAAGGGCCGGATCAGCTGGTCCCTGGTGGTGGCAGCATACCGCGGGCTGCCGGACTTCCAGAGGGCGCGTGTGGACGCCATGGGCTTTGGAGCTTTCCTTAGGATCGAGCCCTTCCGGCTCGACCTTCCTCTTATCCAGGCATTGAGGGAGCGGTGGCACGCACCGAGCCGAGCGTTTCTGATGCCCTGGGGGCATATGGTGCCGACACTCGAGGACGTGGCTCGGATCACCGGGCTACGGGTTGACGGAGAGGCGGTGAGCGGGGTCACCTACCCCGACTACCGAGAGAGTGCCCTGGACCTGCTGTGGTTAGAGACGAGTGTGACTGACAGGGACAGCAGGGTAGTCGGCCGAGTGGAGATCATGGAGGCGCTCGGATTCGTCGACCCGCGCCAGCGGGTCAGCGAGACTGGAGCGGAGTTTCTGGCACGACTGGAGGGAGATGCCCGTGCAGCTTTCACCCAGGACCCGAGCGAGCGGGAGCTGGTGGATCTAGACCTTCGGAGGTGACTTATAATGCACACTTATAAAGTGTTTTACATCCAGGAGGAGTTTGCAATTATGTCTTCAAATGCTTTACTCTTCTCATAAAGTGTTTTCACACTTATAATCAACTCTTGTAAATAAAATTTGGTTTGAATGCTTCTCATTGTGCATAGAGTTTTCAAACTCTTACTTACTTTTTGTAAATAATCACTCACTTGTGCATACATAGATCACATGCTTAAGTTGCATAAAACATGCTGCACATATCATATACATCCTCACTTGCATACATTTGCACTTGCTTGCATACATTTGCATATTCCTCATATTCGTGTGCTTGATTGCTATGATTTTTCGGTATATAAAATGGTGTTTGTGGAAGGTTGGATTATGTCTAGCCGGAAGCTTTCACTATGCGTGATGGTGGTCTTCGGACCTATGTTCCCCGCCGCGTACCGAAAATCACTTTGTTTGAATAGTTTGCTATATCCTTGCTTGAATGCATGTATATAATTTTAGAACACAATTCCTTGCAAATCTTCTAAGACCTCACCTCCTTGCTATATAAAATGCAGTGATTTTAATCATTTGTGAAAAGTGACATATACAAAGGAGAATGATTCATTTCAACTGTGCATACATTTAGGGGAGTCATAACTGTGTATAGGCAAATTCATCTTCTACATCCAAAGTAATTACCCATACATTATTCCAAAATGATGCATATGACTTTGATTGATAAGGATTTCAGAAATTCTTTTTAACACTTCATGGGAAACAAATTTCTACATGAAAATTGAGAGAATCGTGAGGAAAAAGCTGCCTACCCTGCATGCTTAAATAAGTGGTATGTCTAACTGAGTAGCCGGGAATCCCCACTGAAATAAATGAGGAAACTCGCGTCGAAAGGTGAAACAAAATTCACATTTTGTGATGAATCCTAGTAAGCCTGGGAAACCCCATTGAGACACATGAGGTGACTCGCGCCGAACAGTGAAATCCAATAAAAGAAAAATAAAAAGGGGTTGAGCGAAGCTACCAATAGTCGAGGATCAAAATAGAAGTGTAGGAAGGAAATAACCCTCTAGTTTTTTCTAGAAACTCTGCTAATATCCATATAAACTTAAAGTTCATTGCTCATTTACATAAATTTCAATTGGGTATTTTTGTGATGATTGTATATCTTGAATTTATTCTTATCATGGCTTATGTAGTACCTTACATATATGAATGCACTACCTTTTTTGATTATGGTTCATATCTCTCATTTTGATTTTGAATGAACTGTTCTTTTGCTATCCCCTTACCCCATTAAGGGGGAGCTATAGTACTGTATGTGTGCTTAACTCCAATGCATGCTTGCTTGTTTGCTTGCTTGCATACTTCATTTCACATTTAAGTTTGCATAGGTGCATCTTTAGGTTACATAATCCCATTGTCTGTTGGCTTTTGTTCTTGACAATTGGGGGAGAATAATGTGCTTTTTGGCATTATACACTGTGTGCATAGCTAGGTTTATTTCTGCATATAGGTTAGTTAAATCACACACTTGTGAAAAATTAGTTTTACATATAATGAAAAATTCAAAATTCAAAAAAATTGACCATTATGCATTGAATTCACATACCTGTTGATTGTATGTCGAATTCCAAATCTTTGCATGGTTCATAGTTCATACTCTTCCCTTCACGGGAAGTTAATTGCTGGGTTCGTGTGCTCATTTTTTTTTCAATTCATACTTACCCTTGCGTCCCCCACTTTTTGATAATGTCAAAGGGGGAGAGAGAGTTTGGTGGCCACAATATATTGTCATCATCAAAAAGGGGGAGATTGTTGGATTACGTGCACCCCTCCTTGTCTTTGACAATGGTTTTGATGATTCTAACATATTGTGTGTTTTATGCTTAATGGCATTTCGATGACAAACAAACTAACACGATGATCTTTTGCATTGCAGGATTGGAATCAAATGATGAATATCATTTTGGGAGTCAAATGGCTAATGGACAAGCTTCTTGCTATCCACAACTGATTTCTGTTTTACATGCCTCTCATGGATATTGATGTATTTGGTTTGAATAAGTTTCATGCATAGCAAATACATGGTCTTTGAGTGAAAGACATTATTATGGTGCTTGATAGATAGCATATTGCATTTGATAATTGGATGAGGAAATCATGTTCCTAAGTAGCTTTTTCACATGTGTTTCATATGACTTTACCATGGTTCAAACATGTATATTCCTCTTGAGAATGAGTTAAGTTCAAACTGGTTTTGATTGTGCTTAGATTGGAAATGATTCATTGCTTATTCTCTTAATTGAGTTAAGTTGCTAATTGAGGAGTTAATGTTTTCAAAGTTCTTTATGCATGTCTTGAGGAGGTGTTAAAGATGAAAATGTGTTCAAAGCATTTATGTGCCTCATGCTTATGCTGTCATGTTCATATTTCATGTCATTTGGGTTTTGGTCGCAAAACTAGCTCATTATGCTAATGCATGACCCAAGTATTTTGATCTCGATCTAACCATGTGTTTATTCATTGTTTCAGGTTAAAATATCATGGTTGATCATCATGGGACTTTGGTAACATCTAAACATTTATTTCCCCATGTTTTAACTGAGGTTTTTGAAGTGGCTTCTAGATGAACATGCTTTCTCTAAATCTTGTGTAAACAAGTTTGTTTGATGCATGCATTTGTTGAAAACATGTATGAATTGATGATTCAAACTTTGGCAAAAGATTTGGATTGATTTCATGGAGATATCTTTATGTTTGGTTTGAACTACTTTTTTAACTCATGTTGACTCATGCGTGCTGTGCATGAGTTTTTACATATTGACTCATGCGTGCTGTGCATGAGTTTTTGGAGCCTTCAGGTGGATCATATTCATAGTGTTTTGATTGGGGTCAAAATCCCTTTTTCATGCACTTGACTTATATTGACTGCATTTCAAGTGGGAAGTTTGCTCTTATTGTGAAAATGATGTGTTTAATGCTTACATTTGTTGAACGAGGTCTGAAAATGCTAACATCTTGTTTTCAATGCATAGTCATTTGATTTACATGTTGAATGAGGAGAAATGATTTTTGGTTGGACATAAATTGATGTCATTCGGATTTAGAATGAGTTCTCTTGCAAAATCATCATGACGATTTAGTTACATGCAAACCAATTTATTTAACTTGCTCTTAATCATTTAATTTCATGTTGAATGGTTGAATTCATTGGCTTGCATGTTTAGGTCATTAGATGACCTTTTGAAATCTCTTTTTCATGTCTCAAGGCAAGTGGGTCGACCCCCCTCACTAGATGGGTCGACCCCTGTGCAGAAAATGGCCAAATAGGCTTCTGGAACAAAGTGGGTCGACCCCCCTCACAAAGTGGGTCGACCCCTGTAAACCAGTTTGCAAAAATTGATTCTGGAGCAAAGTGGGACGTCCCACTTTGCTAGATGGGACGTCCCATCTACTGTTCACGCGTCCGTGCGTGAAAGTCGTGGGCCACCGTAGCCCATCCAAATGGACTCCGATTGGGGTGAAATTTTACCCTAATACCCTTGGGTTACTAATAAACATATTAGGGTGGTTTTGTTAGGGTTTTGCAAGGGTATTGTGATCTTTTGCTCAACTTATCCTTATGATATATATAACATGCGAATTTGGAAGAAAAGAGGAGAGAAACTCTTACGTGCTAATATTTCCTTGTTGTCTTGTAGGAAAAGAAAGAGGGAAATGAGTGGAGCTGAAGAAAAACGTGGATATCATCTACATCCAGGAGGAGTTTGCAATTGTGATAGAAGGAAGAAAGGAGCGGAACAAAAAGACGAACGCGTGGACGTTCTCATCGTCGACATCCGGCTACCCTCCGACTTGGGGATAAGAGAAGATCTTCTACAACCTCTCTCTACTCATGGAGAACTACTTCCACATCTTGTTTACATCTTCTTGAGTCATCTATTTTCAATTTTCAAGGGTTTCTATCCTTTTAGCTGAGCATAGATAAATATTTTGGGTGTTCATTATATATCCTTTTATTTTATCAAACTCGGAAAGTCATAGTGTGTGGGCGGAGTTGTATCTCCACATGTGTTGGCTTATTGTGGGGAAAGTTTCCCCGTGGATTGTTGTGTGTTGACGGAGTTGCGTCACCTTGTGGATTTAGTGTCCGGGGCGTGCTCCCCGATTCGGTGTGTGGGTGTGTGTGCTGCGGTGGCAGCGTGTTGGGGATTTTCCCCGTGTGTGGATATTGCTGCGGAAGCAGCGTGTGTGTGTGGTTGGGGTTCGTCCCCGTGTTGCTACGAAAGTAGCGTGTAGTGAAGCCTCACCCGGTTGGGTGAGGGGTGGACGTAGGGAGCCCTCGTGGTCCCGAACCACCTAAAAATCTCCGTCTCCTTTGTGAATGCCTGTGCGATTGTCTTTTTCTTCTATCTCCCTTCACAGGTTAATTTAATAGATTTTTACTCACTACACCACTGCACACTGCTACTTCTGTTTTCTGTGTTAGGCATAATTTTATCTAACGGTTGCATTGTGATTACGAGTGAGATCGGAAAGATCGAGAGAACCTGTTAATTCTCATGTTTGTTTAGGCTAATCAAACAGTTGATTTTAATTCCACCGTGGTCAGTTAAGAGAATTTTTTAAATCCGCCATCAAGGTCAAGGGGACAATTCAACCCCCCTTCTTATCCGCCATCCAGTCTGGGCCAACACAATGGCTTCCCAAATGGTGACATTTGTTGGGAACCACTTCATATGATGAATGATTTTGCGGTCCGCCCGAGCATGGGTCTTGTCAAATGGCGGGATGATCTCTGCCAGGGTCTTCGACGCCTGGCGGGGCTTCTCCCGCTTAAAAGGGCGCTCCTCGTATTCTGACCTTCTGCATCTTCTTGGAACAACGGGGCCAAAGATTCCTCTGGAGGTGGCAAAGGCCCATCATGCTGGTCTTCATTAGAAGGACCTGCCGGGCTTGTAGTCTCGACCCTGTTGGAGGGGCCGGCTTGCTCTGACGCCTCCTCGCGCACTGGCGACTTGGCTGACTCCTACTTGGCTGACTCCTCTTCTTCATCAGAGGATGCGATTGTAAAAGGGACGTCACCCGACTTAGCCGTTGAGATGGGGCCTGAACCCTCTGAGGGCTGAGGATGAAAGGGATCCCCCGAACTTGAGTTTCCGGGACAGGACCCGGCTTCTCCCCTCTGAATATTATGACCCGATCAGGAGCTAGGGGACCTTCACGTCCACGACCTCGGCCATTTCTTGCCGAGCGACGCTGATATGTCGCCATATGAGCCTTGCCTCCAGTGCTATCAGCCGTGGGACAGTAAATGTCGTCAGGCGGCGGAATCGCCACCATGTTGCAAGAGAGCTCTTGCAGCATTTCCTCGAGCATCTCGACAGTGAGCTCCTCATCTTTATAGAATAAGGAGAGCTCCTCTGGGATTGGGAAGTCTTCACCCTTTTCAAGGCGGTGGGCCATTTCCCGGAGCCATTGCAGAAGACGGGCTTTGCGTCCAAGTTTGTCCCAGGGAATATATTCATCTAGAGTGACGACCCTGGTGGGATGAGGGGGAGTGTACTCCTCCAGCTCATCTATGATCTTTTGAAGTCTTTGTAGAGGAGTTGGCTCCTTAGGAGCTTCCATAGCAGCGGCTTGCTCGGCTTGCTTCTTCAACCTCCTCTTCAAATTCTTCCTGCGATTCTTCTCTTGCTTCTTTTGGCGTGCTGCCTCTTGAGAAGAGAGAGAAGTTTGCTTCGGCAGTGGGACTCGCTTGCCCCCAGAATTTTGCTTTTTGCTCCGGCCTGGCCCCTTAGGAGCTTTAGTGCCATGGCTCTTTTTGGAAGTGACTTTGGTCCAGCTGACCTCTTCCGGTTGAGCCTGGAAGGTAGCATTGGTTGCCTGAGCAATTATTTCAGGAGGTAACTCCTGGAACTCTGCCAATCCGCAGTGGGGCCTCCGGGAGCTTTGTGGTTCTGCCGACTTTACTTGGACCGGTGGGTTTGCTTGCTTGAGCGGCTGAGGCCTTTCTACAATTGGCGACCTCGCTGGGCTGACAAAGGCCTTAGTCGGGATCTTTGCGGGCTCAAGGGGTTGAGTTCTCTCCCCGACTAATGGCCTTGCTGACTTGGCAGGAGCTCTGGCGAAAGGTTCTGACGCCTTGGCTTTGCCTTTGTTATCTGGCCGGGAGTTCTCTCTTATGACGATGCCAAGCTGACTGGACCTGGGACGGACCTTGGAACTCTCTCCCGTGGCTTGGCATCTTGGGTTCTGGACCTTAGGCTCTTTATAGGTGGCCTTGCCTTTAGTGAGTAATGGGAATTCATCATTTCCCGCATGCTCACTTGGCCGGGCTAATCGGGAGAAAGTTTCATTTTCTCGCCGGGCCTGCTGGAGAGTCTCCCTGGCGGCCTCTGCAAGGCGTAACCTTGTCATGGAGTTCCCCTGAGGATCGACAACCCCTCTCTGGATGAGGACTTCAATGAAGTGCTGAACCTCTGGGCATTGCCGAGTGGGGTGAGACACCCTTGCATGATACTTGCAATAGCGGGGGTGCCTCTTGGCCGTCTCATTGTAATAAGACGGCTGGTCATGTGTTAGCACCCAGCCATCTTCCAGAAGTTTTTCAAAAATCTTCTCAGTGTCTTCCTTAGGGAAAGAACACTGATGAGATGGTCGCCACCCTGGATACCATAGTGTGGACTTGGGTGATTGGGAACTAGCTCCCTGGGAACCAACTCCCTCCTCCTGCGGCTCTGGGAACTGGAAGGCTGCTGCAGCGTGAATGACGTTGACAGAGAAGTGAAGACTCCTTTGTGCATGCGGCTGCGGTGGGTCAACTAAGAACTCGCCCATGTTGACCTTCCCTCGCCTGATCAATCAAGTCCTCAGCGAGGTCCTTGAACGGTTCACAGTTGTGGATGATATGGCCAACAACTTCATGATATGGGCAATAGCCCTGACGACAAGCAGCACCTGGTGCCTGCTCCAGAGGTGACGGGCTAATCAACCCCGCCCGCTGACATGCGAAGAAGATATTGGGAGTTTTCTTCAAAGGGAAGGAGTATAGCTTCTCTGGGAGCTCGACTTGAAGTAGAGCCTCCATGTCTTCGGGTGAGTCCTTCTCGTCTTCAGATGAATCCGAGGACTCTTCAGAGAGCCAACCCCTGAGCGGGGACCGACCCTTATGTGGGCTGGAGCTAATTCCCTGGCAAATGGGCCAAAAGGAAAGGTGGACAACTGCTGATCAATGCTTTCCAGGAACTGTAGCAGGCGCCTTTATTCTCGTCGCAGCTGTCGGACTTCCCCTCGGATCTTCCGGATGGTTCTCCGCAGCGCCAAACATTCTGGGAATGGAGGAGGAGTGGCTCTGGGACCACCATTGGGCTGTCGACTCGAGGGCCCGACTTCGGAGGCATAGGAGCTTGAAACCATCGCCACCATATGGACCACGTTGGCCGACCGGTTCGATCGGCTCCACGGATGAGGCTGGGGTGGGTCGACTGTATGGCCCAGCATATTTACCAGGCCCTTTTGAATGAGCTCTTCTGCTATATTTTTGAAAACATAGCAATCCCTGACAGTGTGACCCAACCTCCGGTGATACACACAATAGGTTGGATCATCTGTCTTATCCACCTCCGCGGGCTTCCGCGGATCCGGTAGAGTAACGAGCTGCTCCTTCATACATAGATCAAAGAGCATCTTAGTATGCTCCTTTCTGAAGGAATAAGGCGTCTTCATGTTCTCCGCTAAGAAAGATGTATTTGTCTTATCACCAGACTTCTTGCCTTTTCCTTTGGACTTTCCTTCCCCTTTATCTTCATTCGTCGGAGAGAAGTCCACGGCATTTACCTCCTTGCCGCTAGCCAGACGGTCTGATGCGGAACGGGACTAAAAAGGACTGGACCTACTATGAAGACCAAGTGCGGCCAGCACTCACACGTGACAAGGTAAGCCGGAGTTCCCGACTAGCGTGGTATTCCTTCGGGCGTTCGCGTCACTCAACAAGATCTCCGGACCCACGGCCGTCCCTATGAGGGAGGCGTTAGGATCTAAGCGGGCAAGGCGCCGCCGAGCAAAAATGGAAGTCTAGTTCGAGCTCGGTGCTCGACTAGGGCCCGGGGAACAAAAGGGGACACTCTCCTCACCAATCCGCAGTGATTGTGTATGCTGGCTAGGATCCTACGCTCGGACGCGCCACATGCAATCACATACTAAAATAAGCAAGTACCAAGGGAAGGAGTGGAACGCGTACCTCCACGCCTAGGCGTGGCGAAGGAACCCCGGCCGAGTCCGACAACCCGATACACAAGATGATAACTATTACAAACCCAAATGGTGCCCACTCCTCGCAGGGAGATAACAGGCTACAACAACACAAATAATTCGGGCAGTCGGCGCACGGGCTGACGGGCAGCAGTCGAAGTGGGTGGAAGGCACCGGTAGTCGATCTCCGGGGCCTCACTCGTCTCCGAAGTTGGGTGTAGAGGTGGTCCACGTCGCCGAGGTCGTGCGCTAGGATGCTGAACTGCTGCTGGGGTCACGAGCCGGTGATGGTCCGTGAAGAGTGACGATCCACAACGCTTGCTGCTTGCTGGTTGCTGCAACAGGGGGGCAGAGACGCGGCTGGTACGGGGCCTTCCGGACAGCAATAGGGGCGGGGTCTTCTCTGGTAGGTGACTGACAGGGGAGGCTAACGGTGGGTTGTGGTGGCTGGCGGGGTGCCGTGGGACTTTTGGGCGTGGGTGGCGATGGGAGTTGGGGTCACAGTCTGCACTTCAGGGCAGTCAGAACTGTGACTCCCGGGAGGGCAGTAATGGCGAGGGGTTGTAGGTGGACTCCGGGCCTGTGGCGATTACTGGATATGGGGTAATGTGTGAGGGGGTGGCCTACCAAATTTCAGGTCAATCAGAGGTGGCTAGAGGGTGGTCCCTTTGGAGGTCTCTGCTGACTGGTCCCGCACGGGTACTGTAGCAGAGAACTCCGCACAGAAAGTGTGTAAAAAGGGAACTCTCAGCCCCGATGGAATTTTGAGGCGAGACCACTTGGAGTGGCTTCGTAACTGGCAGAGGAACAATTCTTATGAAGGGAAATGGGGCTAGAAATGGTGGCAAGGGTCCGTAAACGGGTGCCCAAGTGGACTCTGGTCACAGGCGAGACTGCCAGGGATGCGATCTGCGCAACGAAAGTGCCTGTGAAGACAACTTTCTGTGACGAAAGAGTTTTGGGGCGAGGCCGGATGGGTTGGAAAGCTAACAGGCAAAGGAACAAAAACCTTGAAGACACCCCTGGGATTTGCTGTCGGGAACTGGGCGTACCGTTTGCATCTTTGGACCCCTAGTGTGCAGGTCGGACAGGCACTCCGGGGTTGAGCAGCACGCCACCACGAACGTCGTCACCTCGTCGACCGGATCACCCGTGGACGTGGGGAAGAAGACCGCTGGCGTTGAAGCGTACCACGTGACCTCCAGGCCTCAACTCCAGGGCGTCTCACCCTAGAGGCTGAAGGAGATGGCTGAAGAAGAAGATGGCGGAGGTGGGAGGGGCGTCGCACCCCTTAGAGGATGGGGAAGAGGATCGCCCTCTTCCTTTAGAGCTGGTTGCGCACCAAGCAATTCTCTCACAAAATAAATTTTTCATTAACTTCAAAAGAAAAGTACATAAGCTCTTTTATATGCTAGGGTAGGAACCCTAGCCAAGAGGGAGGGGAAAGGGGGCCGCACATGGCATGGGGAAAGGGGGGGAAAGGAATCGGTCAAGAGAGGGGGGGGGGGGAAGGTGACCGCACCCTCTTCCTATATTCTAGGAGAGGGGGCAGCTGCCACCTCCTCCTCTTGGAGGATGTGATAGGGGCGCCCAAACCCTAGCCCTAGGAGGTGGGGGCGCAAACCCCTAGGTGGGCTAAGCAGGGGAGTGGGTGGCCAGCCCAAATGGGCCAGAGATTGAACCAAAGAAATGGCCCAATAGCCCTATCTCCTATCTAATGAGCATAAAAGGGCCCAACTAAAACCTAATTGGCTCCAAATGGCCTACAAAGGTCCATAACAATGCAAAAAGTGTCCACGCAGGGACTAAACTAAGGCCCAGCATGGCCCGAAGCATAAAAGGGACTCTGCTAGTCCGCCAAGTGGTCGCCAAGCCAAAGGGATATCGGCAAGCTCCGTGTGCTCCGTCGAGTGATGCGGCGCGTGTCCTCACCAATTCTCCCCGGGTGGGAAGAACTCGACCCCGTCGAGTAAGGGTCACGGTCGCTCAAGTAACGCTCCAGCAGGTCCGGGTCGATCCGCTCCAGCTCTCCACGTGTGATCCAGGTGTCGTCTGTCGCAGGGCGCCCTCTCCAACGCACTAGAAAGCGTTGGTAGGCTCCGCTCCGGGTCGTGGTCACCTGCTCATCCAGTATGCAATCTACATGCTCGCGTCTCGGTAACGGGGCTGGAGGAGGTGGACTCTCAGAGGGTGTAAGGCTCTCAACAGGAGGGGAAGGCCCAAAAAGCTCACTGGGAATCACTGCGGGATCCCGATAGGCCACTAGGTCAGAGACGTTGAACGTCGAACTGATCCCATAATCGTCTGGCAGCTCAATCTCATACGCATTAGACCCGATCCGCCTCAAAACTCGGAAGGGTCCTGCACCGCGGTCCTGGAGTTTCTTCACGGCCCCAGAAGGGAACCGTTCAGGTCTGACCCTGACCATGACGTACTCTCCCTCACGGAACTCACGCGTGCGTCGATGCACATCAGCTAATTCCTTATAACGTGCGTTGCTGGCCTCGAGGGGGTGATGATGATGTAGACTCCGAACTAGCTGTGTTGACTCATACCTATGTGAATGCAGTGGTGGTCCTGGACATCCAAACACAGACCTAGCATGCCTATGACTCCTACATGAGTGGACAACACGGGGAGGACCAGGACAACCAAAGTTGTATCTATCATGCATGGGTGTCCTACGGAATGTGGTAGACTCATGGGGACTAAATTGCCCAAACTCACTCATGACATTCCCTACATGAGACAAACCCCTATATGATGGTGGACATGCAGAAACATGGGGAAGAGACATGTGTCCCTGGCCTCCTAAGCTCGGGCATCTGGATGCCGGTAAGGTGAGGTGTTGACTAGAAGTCCTAGGTGGTGTATGATAGTGGACCTCCTCGACAAGGTGGGGAAAAGAATATGGGTCGAGAGGCTCACTAGGGAGGGGATCGAAAGGGTCAAAGAAATGATGACCCCTCCCGACAGGTCCCTTCACTATACTTGCCCATGTGCGACATTCGCCCAGGTGCAGATAATCACCTTCAGGCACTCTCATGTATGGGGCAAGGGGCTCATGAGGAAGGCAAGGAAGGCAAGGTTCCTCCCTCGGGACCGTGAAACCATAAGCGGGGACAAAATCAACCTCCACGGGTATAGGAAATAATAAAAGGACCTCGGATGTGATATGTCCTATGGTGTAGACCGAGGTAATAGACCCCAAAGCAGGGAGTGTAAAGCTATGACTATAGGGTTGGTCAGACCCTAAGGTCAACATGTAAGTCAACTCCCATTGATAATCTAAACTCCTAAGGAAGTCCTTCACATTTTCAAGAAAGCAGAAGGACCGAAAAGTGGTGTGAAAGGAGTTAAGGGGTATTATTGGGAGGGCTGGTCCCATGGGTGTATAGCAAGGAATGGAGACATCTAGAAGTGGACCCTCCCTTAGCCAGCTAGCTAAAGACTCTCCAATGACCAGTTCACCCTCGGAAGGTAAGAATGTCTCTATATGAGGGTATAAGGGTGAAGCCTCTCTCTCGGGAGTGGAAACTGAGTCCTCTATGATGTGGGGGGGGTCACTCCCTAACTCCTCAACCTCAGTTAGGTACTCCTCCATCAACTCCTGTTCAGCCTCGTAACTCACTGGAACAAACCCAGGTGATGACATGGAGGTGGTCGGCGTAACGCCGTCATGGAAGACAAACTCACCGGGAAGGTGAGATGGGTGTAAGGTGCAGGTCCTCCTATCCAGGTCGATGGTCGCACTTCTTTCCTCCAACCAAGTTCGCCCTAAAATGATGCATGGACCAGCAAGTGTGCTGATCTTGCACCAAGCGCCATCGAAATATTTAACGGGGCCAAACCACCGTTGAAACTCGATAAAAGCTAAACCATCACGGAGAACAATCTCCCCAGTCTTAGAGAGTGACTCAACAATGTCTTGTGAGACACAGTTAGACGACACCCTACTGATGAAGTCGATCTCCGTATGCATCCCATTAGGTAAGATGGCAGTGGACATGACAGGGCGCTGGAATGACTCGGTCATCGGTATAGGGATCGGGTCTCCCGACGACTGAGTGGTAGGGGCGACACTTAGGGGTCGTACCATAAGAGCATCGAATCGGGCCAATAGGGATGACGATGCATGGGCTCGAGGAATCGCCATGGGGCTGGCGGGAAGCTGGACATGCAAGACTCAACGAGACAAGGACAAAACTCTAACTAGACACAAACCTAACATTACAATGCAATGGTGGGTTACCTAGATGAACTAAGAGACTCAATGCAACCTAGATAACTCTAAGGCCTCAATTGCACCCTAGACAACCTAAAGACTCGAATGACCTAAGACCCCAATTTGTTAGAACAAACTGGTTCCCTAAGCTCTGATACCAAATTTGATGCGGAACGGGACTAAAAAGGACTGGACCTACTATGAAGACCAAGTGCGGCCAGCACTCACACGTGACAAGGTAAGCCGGAGTTCCCGACTAGCGTGGTATTCCTTCGGGCGTTCGCGTCACTCAACAAGATCTCCGGACCCACGGCCGTCCCTATGAGGGAGGCGTTAGGATCTAAGCGGGCAAGGCGCCGCCGAGCAAAAATGGAAGTCTAGTTCGAGCTCGGTGCTCGACTAGGGCCCGGGGAACAAAAGGGGACACTCTCCTCACCAATCCGCAGTGATTGTGTATGCTGGCTAGGATCCTACGCTCGGACGCGCCACATGCAATCACATACTAAAATAAGCAAGTACCAAGGGAAGGAGTGGAACGCGTACCTCCACGCCTAGGCGTGGCGAAGGAACCCCGGCCGAGTCCGACAACCCGATACACAAGATGATAACTATTACAAACCCAAATGGTGCCCACTCCTCGCAGGGAGATAACAGGCTACAACAACACAAATAATTCGGGCAGTCGGCGCACGGGCTGACGGGCAGCAGTCGAAGTGGGTGGAAGGCGCCGGTAGTCGATCTCCGGGGCCTCACTCGTCTCCGAAGTTGGGTGTAGAGGTGGTCCACGTCGCCGAGGTCGTGCGCTAGGATGCTGAACTGCTGCTGGGGTCACGAGCCGGTGATGGTCCGTGAAGAGTGACGATCCACAACGCTTGCTGCTTGCTGGTTGCTGCAACAGGGGGGCAGAGACGCGGCTGGTACGGGGCCTTCCGGACAGCAATAGGGGCGGGGTCTTCTCTGGTAGGTGACTGACAGGGGAGGCTAACGGTGGGTTGTGGTGGCTGGCGGGGTGCCGTGGGACTTTTGGGCGTGGGTGGCGATGGGAGTTGGGGTCACAGTCTGCACTTCAGGGCAGTCAGAACTGTGACTCCCGGGAGGGCAGTAATGGCGAGGGGTTGTAGGTGGACTCCGGGCCTGTGGCGATTACTGGATATGGGGTAATGTGTGAGGGGGTGGCCTACCAAATTTCAGGTCAATCAGAGGTGGCTAGAGGGTGGTCCCTTTGGAGGTCTCTGCTGACTGGTCCCGCACGGGTACTGTAGCAGAGAACTCCGCACAGAAAGTGTGTAAAAAGGGAACTCTCAGCCCCGATGGAATTTTGAGGCGAGACCACTTGGAGTGGCTTCGTAACTGGCAGAGGAACAATTCTTATGAAGGGAAATGGGGCTAGAAATGGTGGCAAGGGTCCGTAAACGGGTGCCCAAGTGGACTCTGGTCACAGGCGAGACTGCCAGGGATGCGATCTGCGCAACGAAAGTGCCTGTGAAGACAACTTTCTGTGACGAAAGAGTTTTGGGGTGAGGCCGGATGGGTTGGAAAGCTAACAGGCAAAGGAACAAAAACCTTGAAGACACCCCTGGGATTTGCTGTCGGGAACTGGGCGTACCGTTTGCATCTTTGGACCCCTAGTGTGCAGGTCGGACAGGCACTCCGGGGTTGAGCAGCACGCCACCACGAACGTCGTCACCTCGTCGACCGGATCGCCCGTGGACGTGGGGAAGAAGACCGCTGGCGTTGAAGCGTACCACGTGACCTCCAGGCCTCAACTCCAGGGCGTCTCACCCTAGAGGCTGAAGGAGATGGCTGAAGAAGAAGATGGCGGAGGTGGGAGGGGCGTCGCACCCCTTAGAGGATGGGGAAGAGGATCGCCCTCTTCCTTTGGAGCTGGTTGCGCACCAAGCAATTCTCTCACAAAATAAATTTTTCATTAACTTCAAAAGAAAAGTACATAAGCTCTTTTATATGCTAGGGTAGGAACCCTAGCCAAGAGGGAGGGGAAAGGGGGCCGCACATGGCATGGGGAAAGGGGGGGAAAGGAATCGGTCAAGAGAGGGGGGGGGGGGAAGGTGACCGCACCCTCTTCCTATATTCTAGGAGAGGGGGCGGCTGCCACCTCCTCCTCTTGGAGGATGTGATAGGGGCGCCCAAACCCTAGCCCTAGGAGGTGGGGGCGCAAACCCCTAGGTGGGCTAAGCAGGGGAGTGGGTGGCCAGCCCAAATGGGCCAGAGATTGAACCAAAGAAATGGCCCAATAGCCCTATCTCCTATCTAATGAGCATAAAAGGGCCCAACTAAAACCTAATTGGCTCCAAATGGCCTACAAAGGTCCATAACAATGCAAAAAGTGTCCACGCAGGGACTAAACTAAGGCCCAGCATGGCCCGAAGCATAAAAGGGACTCTGCTAGTCCGCCAAGTGGTCGCCAAGCCAAAGGGATATCGGCAAGCTCCGTGTGCTCCGTCGAGTGATGCGGCGCGTGTCCTCACCACGGTCTTTGGAGGATTTGCCCTTGGCAGAAGCTTGTGTAGGGTGGTCGGCGAAGAACATTTCAATCTCCGCCACGACCGTGTTGAGCTGGTCAAAACTTCTGATGTTGGAGCCCAGAAGCTTTTCACTGACTTCCGCCGAGAGACCCCTGCGGCAGATGGTGATTGCATCTTCAGGCGTCGGAGGGTTATCGCAGTGCATGCTGACGTCCCTCCATCGCTTGATGAAGTCTAATGCTGTTTCACCCTTCTTCTGTCGAAGGGAACAAAGCTCTGCTAGGGAGACTTTGCGTTCGACCATTTGGAAGCAGTCGACAAACTTCTTTTGCATATCAGCCCAATCAGATACTGAATTGGGCTTTAACCTTGAATACCACTGAAAGGCGGTGCCAGTCAAAGACGTGGCGAAATACCGCAGCAAGTATGCCTCTTCCAGGGCTAATTCACCCATGGCCGTCATGTAATAGGCCAGGTGTTCATGCGGAGAACCCTGCCCGTTGAACTTCTGAAGTTTCGGGGCCTTCGGGCAATCCGGTGGAAGCTTCTTGAATTGATGATGGAGGGGATATGGCACGCTGTACAAATCAACGGTAGCCACACCCTCGCCATGTTGAGCGAACTTCGCTTCCACGATGCGCTCGATCATCTGCTTCTGCGCCATGAGACTTTCTGCGGCAGGAGTAGCAGATGACCGCGCATGGGCTTCATGCGGCGGGACTTCGAAGTCCACCGCCAGTGGGAGTCTTGCAGCGGTGACAGAGGCATTGGCTGCTGCTGGAATGGGAGAAGGATGTTGATCTACTCCAGCCGGTGCCGCCTGAGGCGGGGAAGGAACCTCCTTTTCGCGCAAAAGCGACTGTAAGAGATTCTTGAGCTCATGGTTTTCCCGTTGAAGCTCGTCCAATGTGGGGGCCCGTGGTTCCTCCCCCAGCTCTTCTGCATGCCGGGAGTGACTGTCCCCATCAATACTGTGGATGTCCTCCTAGCGCTCTTCTTGCCGTGCTGGCTCGGGTTGAGATGTACCGGCGGCCGGCGCTTGTTGTGTTTGTGCCAGGCCGTGGGACCCAGACCTCGACCTCCTCGAGTATTGAAGAGGCTGATTGAGTTCCCTCGAGGTGCCTTCGGGCTGTTTTTCGCCGGAAGTGGCGTAACAGGTGAACACTTTGACGGTGTCATCGGTCACCTGGACCACCCGCTTTTTCTTGGGCGGTTGTGGCTCCGGCCTGGGCGGCCTCCTAAGTCTGTCAAAGACGGACACTCGGGATGTGGCTGCTTGAGGTGAGCAATCCTCCTCCGTGTGCGTGGAACTGGCCCACGGGGAAGTCGGCCGCACCTTCTTGCCAGCTCCACGGCGCTTCTGCCCCCGTAGGGACTGATTGGTAAATTGCGGAGAGACCGAGGCCTCAGTGCTTGTCGGACTCCGCATTCGTCGAAGATCTGACATGCAAAAAGGCTCCTCCGCCCTGGCTCGTCTTATAATTCGGGTCTCTTCCTTGGTGACCCAGATCTTCTTCAAATGGAGCTGATGCTCCTCAATTGGGTTGCCCCCTGTCCTTGGACGGGGAGCTCGTGGCTTGGGCCGTTGCAGAAGGCCCTGGGTTGCCGCCGGTACGGCAGACTTCTCCTTCTTCGCTCCTTTCTCCCGGACTTGCCGGAGGGACTCGAAGCGATTGGAAGTAGGAATAGTCGAGACGTGACGATCCCGTGGCAGAATCGGCTCGCCTTCATCGAGCCGAATGCGAATATCTCCGACAATTACCGTCTTGCCGGAGCGCGAGACAGCCGCTTCGGGCCTTGCACACTTGCGGCTACGACGCTGCCCCCATTGGGCAGGGGCGGCAGTGGTGGCACCCACCATAGGCATGGCGTCATCCTGATGTCGGCGGCGTTGCCCCCGTTGAGTAGGGACAACATCTCTGAGGGTAGCCGCAGTAGGTTTGGCGCCATTGCGGCGGCGGCGTTGCCCCCGTTGAGCAGGGGCGGCGTCGGTAGTGATTTGATTGACCGAGAAGACTCGGCCAATAGTTGGGGCAGAAGGTCTGACACCTTCAGCCATTAACGTAGCAGTCGAGCTGACTGGACTGGTTGTCGGGATGAAGGGCTTGACACCCTTAACAGTTGGAGAATTGGCCAGAGGGATCTGGCCAGTTGTTGTAGCAGAGGGTCTGACACCCTTGGTCTGTGAAAAGTTGACCGGACGAAGCCGGCCGGCTGCTGCAACAGAGGGTCTGGCACCCTCAGAAGTTGGTTTGCTGGCCGAACAGACTCGACCAATTGTTGAAGCCGAGGGCCTAACACCTCCGACGACTGGCTTATTGACCGGGCGAACCCGGTCGGTTGTTGCGGAGGGCTTGCCGCCCTCAATAGTTAGCTTGTGGGCCGAACTGATCAGGCCAACTAATGGGACCGAGGGCCTGACGCCCCCGACAGTTATCTTGTTGATCGGGCGAACCCGACCAACTGAAGCAGAAGACCTGGCGCCCTCAGAAGTCCTCTTGGCCGAGCAAACCAGGCCAGTTAATGAAGCCGAGGGCCTGACGCCCCCAGTAGCGACCTCGTTGACCGGAGTAACCCGACCAGTTGCTGGAGTCGAAGGCCTGACGCCTCCGATAGTTGTCTTCTTGACCGGGTGGACCCGGCCGGTTGAAGGGGCTGAGGGCCTGACGCCCCTGACAGTTGTTGCAGGCCTGGCTGAACTGGCTTCAGCCACTGGTACCACGCCCAAGAAGAAGGGCGAGCCGACGACAGGTGGGAAGTCGCCGAAAACCAGTGGGGTCGCCAGGAATCCAAGCCTGGCATGGTTGGCAACGATCTCGGGGCCGTAAGTAACGGCGGCCATCGCTGTTGCTGGTGTTGGTGGTGGTGGTGCGTAGCACGAAAGGAGTGGCGTGCAGATGCACGAGGAGCTCTCAGACGAGCGGTGAAAAGTATGCCCTCTTCTTCCCGTCCTTTAAAAGGAAGAGGAGGAGTCAGAACCTCAAAGAGGATTTTGGGGAACGACTTTGACAGAGAGAAGAAAGGCAGGAAAAGTCCCACCGGGCGTGCCAGTCTGTTGGACACGGAAAAAATCTAAATCGACTCTTATCGTAGATAAAAGGTAGATTTTCGTTCTTTTTGAAAAGAAACACTCCTCTGCGTAGAGAGGGTTCCGTGTGTGCGCATAGTATCAGACGATTTGGGTTCGAGTGCTGGACCTCTCCCCACTGACCGTAGTCAGTGTTGATTTACATCGGCCTAACGTCCGAACACCTTTGTTTGACTGTCAAAGAAATCCCCAAGATCCTTTACAAGGTTCTGATATTGAGGGCAAACTCTCTTGAAGAGCTCGTGATGTCCACTCACTCACCACCAACCAGCCGAAACGACTGAATCAGGGTTAGGTCTGAGCCAAACCCTAGGATTCAAGAATGGGAACGCAAATATGCAGAAGCCATAGGCATTTTTGAAATAAAGGGAAGTTTTCTGGACCCCGAGGGTATTTTGGTAATTTTACCAACCCAGGGGTATTTTGGTAATTTTCCAGGCCAGGGATATTTATGAAACTTCTGGGCTGGAGTGGAAGTAAAACTAGATCCCTAACTCCCCAAGGCATTGAGGCTATTTTTGGAGGGTTTTGGGAGGCTACTAGGCCATTTCTAGGTTATAGGGGTATTTTGGTAATTTTACCATATCCTGTACCTGGGTTATAGGTAATACCCGAATGCGAGACTGAGCTGACGACATTCCTGGACCAAAAGAATGACAAAGGGTTTCAAAGAAAGTATGCCTCTGTCAATTTGGCTGAAGGAAAGGTATATATGCAAATTTGGAAAGCCAAGGGTTTCCATGTAATTTTCCCTCGAGGATACACATGGAGCATGCTGAGTGCTTTTATAATTCCATATGAGTACAAAAGTTGTCGGCGGATTGTCGACTGTACAAATGTCCACTTTGGAGTGGGAGATAGGGACGTAGTCCCAATTACAAAAGATTATAGGGTATAACTGTAAATTACAGGACTTCGGTCTTTTACAGTCTCGGGAAGATTATTTTTATAATTTCGCCATTATAGGGGCAGAAATACAAGACTTAGTCGTCCCGGGACGTAAAGACTTACAAACATGGCCCGCTGAGGGGCGTAATTACAGACAAAGCCTGCTGAGGGGCATAAACGTAAATATACCCCGTAGGGGCATAAGTACAAGGCCCGGGGACTTACCCCACGCGGGCCGAAACAAACGAACAAAGGCTTCAAGTGTCTTCCGTAGGTTGTCACTTGTGTCTTCTCTCTCTCCTGCTTCGTTGCCTTCTCCAAAGGGTCCTTAACAACCACGCCCACGTAGGGGCATAACGACAAAACCCACGTAGGGACATAAATACAAGACCCACGTAGGGACACAACAACGACGCCCACGTAGGGGCATAATGACAAGCCCACGTAGGGGCATAATGACAAAGCCCGGGGTGTCACATCCCCAAATAGGCCAAGACAACGAACAAGAGATTTCTTCATGCCACGGACTCTAAGTCTCTTCAAGAAGCATCCTCCTCTCCCCCAAAATGGGACCGGCCCGGGGTGGGTCGGATCCGGGCGGGTTAAGACCACCCCGGGCAGGTCACTCTCCCTTTTCCTCTCTTTCTTTTTTTTTTTTGACGTGGACAGGCCGCGGGCCTGCCCTGCCCCGGGCGGGTCCGCCCCGGTGCGCGGCACCCCGGGCTGGTCCTCCCCGGTGCGCGGCACCCCGGGCTGGTCCGCCCGGGTGCGCGGGACCCCGGGCGGGTCCGTCCGGGTGCGCGGGACCCCGGGCGGGTCCGCCCGGGGTGTGCAGGCCCCGGGCAGGTCCGCCCGGGGGTGATTTACCCCGGGCGGGGTTCCCTCTCCCCGGGTGATTTTTTTTTTTTTTTTTGGCGCAAAATTTGCTTCCAACACCTACATCAAGAGGTGGACGGTGTGAGGGCGAGAGAGCTGCGGACGTCTGCTTACAGTTCGCCGGAGGAGAGAGCCGCGGCCGACGTCGCTGGCGCTCGCGTGAAGGGCGTGGCGCGACCCGTGGTGGAGGTTCTCCACCGGCTTCCCTACATCGGGAACGCGAAGGGAGAGGGGAGCGGTGGTTCCGCGGTGGTTCCCTACAGAGGGAGGACACCGCGAACGCGAAGGGAGAGGAGGCGCGGTGGTTCCCTACGGAGGGAGGACGCCGCGGTGGAGGTTCTCCACCGGCTCTGATACCATGTAAAGATTAGGGTAAAAAGTGTCTCTATCATTTAATTCAAGGAGATTGCAATATATATATGTGCCTGGGAACATACAAAAAAGGGCCAGACACACACTAAGAACAAAATACCAAAAATACCCCAAACTTAGTTATTTTAACACAGATCAAGTGGCTGTGATATGGGCTATTATCCCGTATATATATTTAAGGCATAACGTTGCTTGTTTAACATTTAAGGAATTTCCTTTGTGACACGTATATATTGTATTCTATGTGACACGTAATTTGTTTTAAGGGTCCAATTAGTGTACAAGACCCACTAAGGGTCCATTAAATGATCAAGGCCCATTAAGGATCCATTTGGTGGTTGAGACACACCAAGTATCCATTAAGTGATTGAGACCCAATAAGGATACAAAAGATCTCTCTAGATTACCATTTCAAGGTGGAGCAAGAAGCAGGCTCAACTGCCTACGCTTTCTTTGGTTTCAATGGTAAAACATTCCTCTAGGCTTCAGGTCCTACAGTAAAGCAAGGGTTCCATGTCACCCAAATTTCATATGAAATGCCCCTGAGGAAGAGTAGCAAGGATATGCTTTGAATTAATACGTCCACTAGAGGAGAGCAAGTTTCTTACTTAATCATTTACAGAAGTAGCATATTTTAAACATCTTTTGGTTTACTTTAGGGACTGCTGGTATCTGGAGAATATCTGCTCTAGATGAAGCTGGAGGATGGAAGGATCGAACAACTGTTGAGGATATGGATTTGGCCGTTCGAGCAAGCCTTAAGGGTTGGAAATTTGTGTCTGCCGATGATGTTAAGGTAAAATGATAACCAAAAAGGGCCTCTCTTTATACCCATATGGTGAACATATGATTTTGCATGCAGTTACCTGTTATGCCAAGAAAAAGTAGGTAGCTTTATGTACATTGTTGATAACATGTTATGTTCTGTTGTTTAGTGACTTTAACTTTCTATATATTATGCTCAAATTTCCTTCTTTATGGACATTTTTTATTGTGTTTTTCTTCATAGACGTCACCTTATTTCACCACTGCAGGAACAAAGCAGAAAGAAGTGTTTTTTGTTCCATGTCATTAGCACTTATGCTATACTACATTGGTCATGCAGTTTTTATGCAAATTTCGGATGATGTTGAGGAATTTGTGTAAAAAAAACTCACTGATTTAGCTATATCATACTTACTGTAGGTGAAAAATGAATTACCAAGTACATTCAAATCCTACAGTAATTAGCAGCATCGGTGGACGTGTGGTGTTGCTAACCTATTCAGGAAAATTCATGGGAATGGATATATCGAGGACAAAGGTACATTTTCTAAGATATTGACCCTCCGATCTGGCACCATTCTGTCAAAAGTTAGGTAGACGTTCATGATGAATTTTGCTTTCAATCAACCATGAATTTAATAACCGAGTAGGCATGTGGACGAAAATAGACGTGGGAAACTAGTTGCTATAGGATGAGGGCCGGTGCACTGGAGTATGCATTTTTACAGCCCCATCTACTGAACATCTGAACTTTGCTTCACGCGGCAGCTTAGCCCATCAAATCTTTTGATCCTGAATTGGATCTAAGCAGACTTGAATTTGATGGGTAAGGCCAGCTTAATGATATATCATATTAACTTAGCAGGAGTGGAAGCATCTCAACAATCAATATCAGAAGAGACGTCAAGGAGGGCCTGGGAAAGAATTTGAAATAACCACTGTTTTAGATATCTTGAGTTGAGAAAAGTTTTGAACCATCATCATCCAAAATTAGTTCTTTATAAGCCTTAAACATCATCGATCAAAATATTAATTGATTTAGCTTTCTTTTGAGTTTTAGTTTTCAAGTACCTCATTTTAGATGTTTTGCTTGAATCATTGTAAAGACCAAAGTTGATTATCGTTCCCTACCACGTATGAGTCAAGAGATCTGATTGCAAATTCTCCTTTCTAGACGACTAACCTTCCTCATGTCAGGAAGTAAGGAGGGTATCTCTCAATTTTTCCTTCGTGCGTCTCTGGTTCTTGCCTTTGTCCCATAAACCAAAAACAATACAAAAAGCTTCAAACTTCTTTTACTGATCTTGATATGTTGGATCTTTGCTGCCTTCGTTATGACCACTATCAAGTTTATCACTGTACCCTGAAATGTAAGCAGTGCAGATATCACAGCCATGTAATTCATGAAAGGTGACCCTATTAAATGGATATATAGTAGATTGAATACTTTTTTTTTGAAAGTGTAGTGGATTTAATACTTGAAAGGAACATTAATGGAACTGTTTTATTTCAAGTTGCTCTAAGGATTGGTGTTGTGAATTCTCCCAGGTCAATGAATTTTGAGCTCGCCTCCATACTTCACTATAATCCCTTTTTGGGGCAGTGGGTAGTGCCACTGTTTCTATAAATGTAAAAAAGGAATATACAAGTGTAGAGGGAGTAGCAACAAAACTCCCCTATACAAACACTGCCACCAGAGTCACCATGTCCTTAAATCACACATGATGGAGCTTCTTTTCCACAATGTATAGATATATTCAACTTGCAGAGTTTATGCATGCCATCTCTGTTGACTCGGGGTCTGTGGGGGACGATCAGAAATTCAAAGGCTTTAACCATATAAGCGAGTAATTTCACCTTCAAAACAATCTGAACGAATCACTTAACTTTTCACATGCCTTTGGAAAATTGAAATCCAAATATTCTACAGTCAAGTGTCATGTAGTATTGTAACAGATAAACAATGGTAATGGGGGGAGTAGGGCCATATGTATTGGCTGTTGGTCATCATCAACCAAGGAATTGGTAGTGGTACAGAATGGGATAACACCGTCGCACCGTCCGCCATTAGCTATCATTTTAACTGGGAGTAGCATTTTGAACTAGGTGGAATTTGATCAATTCTGTAGTCATTACATGTAACTGTCTCTTAGTCATCATCAGAATTCACGTGGGAGATGTGACAAAATTTTATTGTTGGCCATTAAACTAATGCAAACCACCCTCCTTTCTCATCCGAGCTTGAGACCGGCCATGGCTGAGTTATGTAACTATCTCTTAGTGCCATGCGAAATTCAGCTGTATGGACTCTATGTGGTACGCAGGTGCAAATTTACTTTCTTAGATTTTGCAGGCAACCGCATAACATGATCTCAGACTTGCATTACGTTTGTTATCATTTTATTTGTATGTATCTGGTATTTTAAGTTGACAGGCCAATAGAATCACTAGATGCTCAAAATTAATTTCTTTGTCACCATTTCCTCTATTCACATTTCTTAATACAAAGTCATTGTCCATTATGCATCTCGTGTTATGTTTCTTTATGCAAGAAAGTGCAGTGAGCTTGTTATTGTAACCTATTCAGTTTCTGCCAAGCTATGGGCTCCTGCACTTGATTTTCAGATAACCTTGGCTCCTTTTCCAGAAAAATAACTCCATTAATCAATATGTGATATTCACATTTTGTATGTTTTCTTTAAAGTGTGTATTTTTGTATGTTTCTACATAATATTTTTAGGCATATACACTTTAACAAAAGCCTTGTTTTCAAATTACTTCCATGCTTCAGACCTACTCTCAGCATGTTGCATTTTCCTTTTCTTCTTACTTTCTATGCTACAGGCCCGATACTAGCTCATTTGACTTAACATTGCAATGTTGCACAGACATCTTTTAACCGTTCAGATTTGTGACATAATGTCATCCATCTACTATTTATTTCATATGTTGTTCTACTTTTGTGGTTATGCAGATCAAAGACATAATCTTTTATTAAAGATAGCATCTGTGAAGGAGGGCGTGTTGGGAGCTCCATTAAGGGTCATTCTAAAGCATCTAGCATCGAGGAAAGTTGCTCCAGGTGTGGATAGACTTGTGGCTCTTGTGCACCGGCCTAAGGAGTCCTTTTTTGTCATTCCTCAAGTATAATACTTCTTATATTGCCTTCTCGAAGTTGGTTCCTTCTATTGGTCCGGAACATGTTACTGTATCCCTGTCATCTCACATACTAGAGGACTCAGTAGCTTATGTAAGGTGACATGCAAATGAACATTACAACCATATAGATTCTCTGTTTTTATACCAAGATTGGTCTCTTTCTACATAGGATTCTGCTTTGTCACTATATAGTTTGTACTTCATGTAATTATTTTCAATTTAATAATGATAGGTACAAGTTCACTTTGTACTATATAAATCAGAGAGGGTTATCTTTTGAAATGCATACTCTGATTGGTAATGCAAAAGAAAATAAAAAGTTCACATTTTTTTCACATTATAGTTGGTGTCTATGTTGTTTTCTCATTGTAAAGGTTTTATTTTTTTAAAATGTAGCTTTTGTATTATATTATGCATTCTAAGATTTTGCAACTAGTAAATGAATTTTCTTTTAAGAACGTGTGTTAGCTTAGGATTATTTAGTTTGAAATTTATAGACTTGGTTGCTTTTTCTTTTGCATCCTCTTTGTGGGTCGGACTACATTTTCTTGAAAGTTGCCCGACACAATCTATCGAGATCTTTTTATTAAGAAATATACAAGCAGGGTGATGCAGATTTAGTTCTTTAATATATTTTTTAAATTTATGATGTAAATTATGTATAGTTGCTCTTCACCTATATACATTTGAGATAGATGTAGATTACTTTTTCCTTCATTTATGGAGACCTATAAAGTTGCTTTAGATGTATTATGAGTTTATTATTTTTTGACTGAATGTCTTTAAGATTTAATCATGTAAATATATGTTCCTCAATTATCTTCGATGAATGAGATTTGTACGTAAATAGGTGTGAATGAGAAGTGTGTGTGGATCAACATGGTTGTGAGTGATATAATCTATGAATTTTAAGATACGAATGGATGCACTATTATAGGTGATGAGAGCACATATACTAATAGAAATGTTTTAGAAAAAAATATAATATATTCCTATGTTTTTTATTAACCGACGTTAAACCATTTTTCTACATTTTTAAAAAAGTGATGCTAAATCTTATTCGTGCATTTCTTCTAATACATGGTAAAAGGTAATAATACCTACGTTTTCAGAAACATAGGTATATCCTCTTATATGTGTATGTAGATAACTTTTACCTATGCTTCTATTAGACTATTCCTACACTTCTAAAGCATAAGTATAAGTTGATCTATACCTACGTTTCATTGAAACGTAGGTATAACTAATTGTCACGTGGATAAGCATCACGTTTTCAAAGCGTGGCAAGAAAACGTAGGTAAAGACTTTACCTATGTTTCTTGGACTTATACTTACATTTTTAAAACGTAAGTAGAAGTCAATTTTATTATAGTGACATAACTAACTGCTACTCTGTAAACACTATAGACGGAGGTCCAACTTTAAAACCACTAGGCAATCACAGCTACACTATCGGAAAACCCACGACACCTCTATCGTGAAGATCCATCCGTGCTGATGGAAGACTCAAGCTAGGACTACACAATCCCAAGTACAACTCCCTCTCTTGCACTACGGGAAAATTAGTTTTTACATACGACTGTTTCCTATGTGTTTGTAAGTTGTTAGTATTTATGGGCCTATACCTACGGTTTTTTAGGATATTCTATTACCTATTGTCACTATCGTAGGTACATGTTATACACTACCTACGGTTCAATAGCACCGTAGGAATATATAGCCATATTGAACTACCTACTAATAATGTCGTAGGCAATTGGTATGTTGTACCTACGGTTCAGTAGCACTGTAGGAATAGATAGCCATATTGAACTACCTACTAATAAAGTAGTAAGTAATTGATATGTCATACCTACGGTTTGATAGCAACATAGGAATAGATAGCCATATTGAACTATCTACTGATAATGTCGTAGGTAATTGGTATGTCATACCTACGGTTCGGTAGCACCGTAGGAATACATAGCCATATTGAACTACCTACCGACAATGCCGTAGGTGAGTGGTATGTCAAACCTACAGTTTCAGTTGAGCCATATGAATAGATAGACATATTGAACTACGTACCGATAATGCCGTATGAAAGTGGTATGTCATACCTACGGTTCCAGTTGAGCCGTAGGAATAGATAATTGCAATAAAATACCTACGGACATGGTTCTCGGAACGTACCTATGCTTTGTTGCCGTCGTTGGAGTAGGTCATTGTTGTACCCGGACTATTTCCCAGCCAAAATGACAAGAAGTAAGGGTTTGGGCATTTCCCCGAACACCTTCAAGACACGGGCTACCTAGCCCTTTCTACAACCCTGCGGGTCCCCACAAGGGTCCCGACCAACTTGCCGTGACATGCGGCAACACAAGCAATTGTTCAGGGTCAATCCCGGCCACTCTCATGCGGGCTTTGCCCTCACTCTATATGGCCGCCCGGGACCACCCGGGGCCCCCCGACGCTAAGCCACGCCACGTGGCATCCAATAAAAGAGCCGGGCCCACTCCGAGACTCTTCATTCAACCCTCCAAGGTCAAAGGGAGACCCAAACAAGTCAACCACAGGCTTTGGAGGCCCGCAGTACGTGTGTACGGCTCACACACGTGTGTCCGACATTTTTCCGAACACCTTGTGGGCACGTATATTTCAACCCTTCTACATAGGACCACGGGCCAGCCCATGGCTCCAGCACACTAATTGGGTCCTACAACGACCCCCCAGCAAGTCGGGGCCACCCCGACCCTCAGACACGTGGCAACGAACCACTGAACTTAGCTCTCGGGCCAACCCGAGGCTACCCTGCCAACCGGCCGTACAATGTGGCACGCAGCACAAGACAAGGCCCATGGGCCCAAGGTGCTTCCTCCCAGCCCCTATGGACTTCTACCCTTGGCCCTAGGCCAAATCCAAGGCCCGTCGGCCACCTACACGGCTTGTTCGGCAACCCGGGGTGTGTCGGGCATTTGCCCGAACACCTTGCGAGCGGCTACTCCGACTCTAAGAACAACGGCCCTATGGGCCCATGCCAGCCTCCCGGAGTTCAAAGTCCGTCAAAGGACATCCCCAGGCAACACAAGAAGACCCCCGGGGGCCATCCCTCAGGGTTACGGCCAGCCCGGGGCCAGTTCACCCCGGGGCATGGCCGTGCATCCCAGGGAGGGCGAACTCCCTGGGGGCCGCGCCCCTCCCTCCAGCCCGGTGGTCCCACGACCCCACTCTACCCGGTTTGTCCAATTACAGTCCTACAACGCGGTTCGTGTGCCGTACCGGTTCGAGGAGTCGACACGTGGACGTGGGAGCGCAAAGCGATAGCACGCGGGGATTCCGCAAGTCGACGAGCACACAAGCCTCCGCAAGCTCCGCGTATTCTTCCACCCACTTGTCCTTTTCTTTCTTAGTCAAATTAGGAAGAAAAAAGACCCAAAAATCGGATTTTATAGGGTGGGGACCTGTGGACGCGCTTAAATTCGCAGGTTCAGGTGGTCTTATCTATTAAGTGCGTGGGCGTGCCAGTCACCGAAGTGACAATTTATTCGGGCTCCGAAGAGCCCATGGTGCGCTCGGTCTGACTTCGTCAGGCGATTGTGTGGTTCGTGTCGGGACCGAATCCCGTCGTGCCATAAAGGTCACGACGTCATTTACATCCCCCACACGAGGGAATACCCTTGATTAATTGCCGAAATTAGGGGCCCTGCGGCCGAAAAGAATAATACTAATTGTGCAAGAAAAAGATAGGAGTGGATCACACTGAGGGTTGTATTCAGACCACCAACCGCTGGTCATGTCGGTCGCTCGTGGACCTTTTCATATTCGGACATGGGTCTGTGATGGAAACGCAACGGGAAAAGCCGGGACAAATCCGTTCAAGTGTTTGCCGAACACCCGGTAACTTTAGTGATGACTCGGAGGGCGTCCGGAACGAGGAGCAAACCCGGTCTGATCAAGATGTCGGCCCGAGGCTAGGTCGAGACCGGACCATGTCGGGATGACTCCCAAGATCCGAGCCTGGCCTGAGAGGGCGGCATTATGGTTCCTTTTGCCCCGGGTCGCGGGGAGAGATGGGGGCTACAGCGTGGGCCCTAGCGTCTTTTATTTGGGGTTTTCTTAGTTATATGTTCTGATCTGTGATTTGATGTTTATTGTTTATTTATACCTTTGAATCATTATTAATGTGGCATATTCGGGGTCCTTTAATTAGCATAATTTTCATCAATTTATTTGCTATCGTCAATGCCCTTATCATGCTATATATGTATATATACATGCAGTGTGCCGGCGAAGAAAAAAAAAGGGAGTGTACCGCTGAGGGCATGGGGTGTGCCGTTGAGTGGCGAAGGGGTGTACCGCTGGGGGCTGAAAAGGGCGTACCGCTGGAGGCCAAAGGGGCATACCGCTGAGAGCAACAAGGCCAAAGGGGGGGGGGCGTACCGCTGTAGGCTCAAGGGGTGTACCGCTGGGGGCTGAAAAGGGCATACCGCTGGAGAGTGTGTCGGTGAAGGAGGGGGGGGGGTGATATAAAGTCTGTACGTTCCCCAGTCTCAAGTCTATACATTGCCTATTCAACCAGCACGAAGTCTGTACATTGGCTGCTCAAAGTCTGTACATTGTCCATCGTGAAGTCTATACGTTGCCAAGCCCAAAGTCTGTACGTTGTAACATGAAGTCTGTACATTGGCTGGCCCAAAGTCTATACACTGCAACACCAAGTCTATACATTGCCCCTTTGGCTGCAGCTTGAAGTCTATACATTGCCAAGCTCCAAGTCTGTACGTTGTAACGTGAAGTCTGTACATTGCCCCTTTGACTGCAGCTCGAAGTCTATACGTTGCCAAGCCCAAAGTCTGTACGTTGTAACATGAAGTCTGTACGTTGGCTGGCCCAAAGTCTATACATTGGCCAAGTCTATACATTGGCCAGCCCCAAGTCTATATGCTGCAACATGAAGTCTGTACATTGCCCCTTTGACTGCAGCTCGAAGTCTATACGTTGCCAAGCCCAAAGTCTGTACGTTGTAACATGAAGTCTGTACGTTGGCTGGCCCAAAGTCTATACATTGGCCAAGTCTATACGCTACAGCGTGAAGTCTGCACATTGGCTGGCCCAAAGTCTATACACTGGATCCCGTTGAGACGGTGGCTGAGGGTGTACCGACGAAGGGAGGGAGTGTGCCGCTGAAAGGGCCATGGAGAGCGTGCCGTTAAAGGGTGTGTCCATGGGCAATTAGGGCGTACCGCTGAGGATTCAAGGGGCGTGCCGTGGAAGGCTTTGAAGCGTACCGCTGAAGACTGGGAGGAGTGTGCCGGCGAAGGGGTTGGATGAGTGTGCCGCTGGAAGATAACTGGGGCGCACCGTTGAAGGGCCAATCAAGGCGTGGTGGTGGAGGTCCAATCAGTTTTCAATTTCTTATTTTAAGGCTTTTCTTTTCTTCTTGTTTTAATTTTTTTTACGTAGTTTTATATAAACTTCTCCCTTGTTTCCGTTTTGCTCGGTTCAGCCTCCTTTCTTGCGGGTTGGGCGTCCGGGCTGCCGGGTAGTTGATCAGTTCAGTTCTCGTCATGGTGCCGGCAGTGGCTTGATTAGTTGGGAGGTTCATTGATTATTCCATTCGTTTGTTGCTTCCCTCTGTCTCTTTTAATATTTTGTTATTTTCTCACAAAAGTTCGGCAGCATCTCCCCTTAACCCGGGGCGTAAGGGAGATAAAGAGAACGCGCCCACACGGAGTGGCGGAACCCGACAACTGGAGGTGGGCGCCCGGAGGCAACAACACCTTTACGGAGCCTCGTAAAACGTGAAGGGAAGGGCTTGGAGTAGGGCCAGGAAGTGTACTGCTGGGGGACTGAAGGGTGTGCCGCTGAGGGCCATAAGGGTGTGCCGCTGAGGGCCAAGGTGAGTGTGCCGCTGAGGGCCCATGGGCGTGCCGCTGAGGGCCAATAGGAGCGTGCCGCTGAGGGCCAATGGGGGGGTGCCGCTGAGGGCCAATGTGTGTGTGTGTGCCGCTGAGGGCCCAAACAAGTGGGTCGGCCAAGGGCCGGAAAGGTGTATTGCTGGAGGCTCAAACAGGGCTAAGTGTGTGGGCTGGGAGACTTGAAGGCCATTCATGGCAAGAAGGGGGATTCAAGGCCGGGGGTAGGCTACTAATTACTGGGTGCTCGGAGAGAGGGTAAGGGTCTCCCCTTCCCCTAGGCCGGTGGACATAATAGAGGGCCATAGAGGGGAGTGAAGAGCCCATAAGGCCAAAACTCATAGGGGAGGAATCACATGGCTACGGAGGTTACGAAGAAATACCGGAGAAACGGGGAAAGCGAACAACACACCACATACACTGCGACGGCGGGAGTAAATCAATATAAATAGCAAGAAAGGTCCCAAAAAAAGGGGGGGTGATCTTTCATTCATGGGAGGCAAAGGGCCGTAGCCCTACATGTACATTACCAAAGAAGATGCCCAAGACGAGGCTATGGGTAGGGGGAAACCCAACGAAAGACAAAAGATAAGAGGGGGAGGAACAGAGTGCAGGAGGAAAGCCAGCCGCCCCTAACTCTCTCCCCCACTACATCGAGCTCTCTCTCTCTTACTCTTGCTTCTTCCCGGTGGTCGTCGGAGGAAGCTCACGCCGGGACGCCTCTTCTTCTCTTCTCTCTTCTCTTCTTCCTCTGTGTTGTCTGTGTTTCTCTCTGGGCCTCCTTTCTTCTTATGCATCTCCCCCCTTTCCTTTGTCGAACAGAAGGCTTTTTATACTCCCAGCCACCGACGACTTCGAGCACGACCGTCGAAGGCGGGAAGCCGGCTGTGATGATGGGTTTGACCTGCTCCTGTCCTAGCTGTCAGTGGGGTAGCCTGCGTGGCCCAACCCATGGTTGACACCTCATAGAGCTCACTGCGCGCCAAGGATGCATAGGGCATGGGCGCCATGTCGTTTTGCCGTTTAAAAGCTTTAACGCTGTGCCGCTGGCGAGTTGAAAAGGCGTGCCGTGGGGGAGCCAAAACGGCGTACCGCTGGGGGCCCAAATGGGCGTGCCGCTGAAGCCCCTGAAGGGCGTGCCGCTGAATGGCCTGAAGGGCGTGCCGCTGGAGGGCTCTCCAGGGCGTGCCGCTGGGGCCTGCTGAGGGCTGTGCCGCTGAAGCCCCTGGGGGCTGTGCCGCTGAAGACCCCCCCGGGGGTGTGCCGTTGAAACCCCCCCAGGGGGTGTACCGCTGAAGGGGGCGTGCCGCTGGAGGGGGCGTGCCGCTGGAGGGCTCTCCAGGGCGTGCCACTGGGGCTCCGCCAGGGTGTGCCGTTGAGGCCCCCTTGGGGCTGGGCGTGCCGCTGCAGGGCTCCCCAGGGGGTGTGTGTACCCGGGGCCCGTTCTGAGCCCATTGTGGGCACGAGTCGTGGCCCGTTTGATTCTCTTTGAGGCCCACGGGCTGTGGGGCCTTTTGTGCTTGATTTCTCCGGGGTTTCTTTACTCGGCGCCGTTGCTGACGTGAGGCCGAGCAGGATATCCAAGTATGCATTTTTTGGTGTCCACAAATGCCCCCCACCCACGGGTATCGCAGGCGAAGGATGAGCCGGGCGGTGCCCGCGGGTGTCTTCATCTCTTCTCTCTTTGTCGATGCCGACGGGGTGTCGAGAGCCGACCTGGTTTGTTGTTTGTTGGTCTCTTTGTTAGTGCCGACGGGGTGTCGGGAACTGAAGCAACATATTGGTCTCTTCGTCTCTTCATCAGTGCCGACGGGGTGCCGGGAACTGAAGCAACATATTGGTCTCTTCGTCTCTTCATCAGTGCCGACGGGGTGCCGGGAACTGAAGCAGCATATTGGTCTCTTCATCAGTGCCGACGAGGGGCCGGGAACTGAAGTGGTATGTTGGTCTCTTCATCAGTGCCGACGGGGTGTCGGGAACTGAAGTAGTATGCTGGTCTCTTCTGTTCTTTTCTCTCTCTCTCTCTTTTTTTTTGAACCACATTACCGATACAAGCGTCCTTTCGGGTTTTCGCCGGTACCGGCCCCCTCTTGCTTTTGCCCACACGCCCTTTCGGGTTTTCACGCGGCGGGGTACCCAATTTTGCCTGTAGCGCCCTTTCGGGTTTTCGCCACAGCCGGGTTGTTGCCATTTTTACCCTTGTCCCCGTGTAGGGGCAAGTCCGGCGGGGTATCTCTATTTTTAACCCCTTTTTTTTATTTTCTTTCCCCTTTTTTTTGAAGTTGAGTGATATGCGAGTGTAGGCTAGGGCACGAAGCCTTGCGCCGAAAAATAAGGTTCTTTCGTTGCCAAGAACAGAATGCCTGCGCAACAGGAGAATGTAGGTCTCTTCATCAGTGCCGACGGGGTGTCGGGAACTGAAGCAGCATATGTTATCTCTTCATCAGTGCCGACGGGGTGCCGGGGACTGAAGCAATTTGTTGTCACTTTGTCTCTTCATCAGTGCCGATGGGGTGTCGGGAACTGAAGCACTTTGTTGTCTCTTCATCAGTGCCGACGGGGTGTCGGGAACCGAAGCAGTTTGCTGTCTCTTCATCAGTGCCGATGGGGTGCCGGGGACTGAAGTAATTTGTTGTCTTTTTGTCTCTTCATCAGTGCCGACGGGGTGTCGGGAACTGAAGCACTTTGTTGTCTCTTCATCAGTGCCGACGGGGTGCCGGGGGCTGAAGCAATTTGTTGTCTTTTTGTCTCTTCATCAGTGCCGACGGGGTGTCGGGAACTGAAGCACTTTGTTGTCTCTTCATCAGTGCCGACGGGGTGCCGGGGACTGAAGCAATCTGTTGTCTCTTCATCAGTGCCGACGGGGTGCCGGGCACTGAAGCAGTTTGCTGGCCTCTTTGTCTCTTCATAAGTGCCGCCAGGGTGTCGGGAACTGAAGCAGCATATGTTGTCTCTTCATCAGTGCCGACGGGGCGTCGGGAACTGAAGCAGTATATTGGTCTCTTCGTCTCTTCATCAGTGCCGACGGGGTGTCGGGAACTGAAGCACTTTGTTGGTCTCTTTTTTTTTCTTTCTCCCTTTTTTTTTGAACCACATTACCGATACAAGCGCCCTTTCGAGTTTTCGCCGGTACCGGCCCCCTCTTGCTTTTGCCCACGCGCCCTTTCGGGTTTTCACGTGGCGGGGTACCCGATTTTACCCATAGCGCCCTTTCGGGTTTTCGCCACAGCCGGGTTGTTGCCATTTTTGCCCTTGTCCCCGTGGAGGGGCAAGTCCGGCGGGGTATCTCTATTTTTTTAACCCCATTTTCTTCTCTTTATTTCTTTTGAAATTGAGTAATATGCGAGTGTAGGCTAGGGCACGAAGCCTTGCGCCGGAAGATAAGGTTCACTCGTTGGCAAGAATAGAATGCCAGCGCAACGGGAGAATTTGTGCCGATTCAGACGTAAGGTCCGTAATGGCCATATTGTGCTGAGTGGGTGGCTAGGGCCCGAGGCCTTGCACCAGAGAGGGACTTATTCGTTGGCAAGGGACTAATGCCAGCGCAAGGATAGAGATTCTGCCGATCCGGGCGTAAGGCCCGTGATGGCGACTTTATGTGACGGAAGGTGGCTGAAGCACAGGGCTATATGCCAGGGACGGTCTTGTTCGGTTGCAGGGTAGTGGTACCGTGACGAGGATAGAGCTGTAGGGGTAGAGTCGTCTTTGCTCGCACGGACGCCCGTAGACGCGTAGGGGCACGCGTAAGAGAGGAATACAGGTGTATTTATATGCATGTACGTGTATATACACGTATATTTGTGCGCATGTGTACGCGTGCGTATATATATATATATATTATATAATATATATATTATATATATATATATATATATATATATATATATTTTTCTTATTATTGTCATTATCCCCCTTTTTTCCTTTTCTTTTCCCCTTTTTTTTTTTTTATCCTTTTTTATCCTTTTTGTTCACCCCCCCCTCTTTTTTGGAATTTTCCCCCGTCTCTTTCTTTGTTCCCTTCCCCCCCTTTTTTTTATTCGTTCTTTTCCTTCCCCCCTTTTTTTTCTTCTTTATTTTCTCCTTTTTTTTCTTTTCTCTCCCTCTCCCTTTTCCCCCTTTTTTTTCTTCCTTTTTTTTTTCTTTTCTTTCTTCTTTTCTCCCCTCTTTTCTTTTCCTATAAATAGGGGGGCGGGGGTACTTCGAACGGTCACCCGTTTCGAACTGCCCCCCCCCTCTTCCCTCTCTCTTTCTCCTTTTGGTGACCGAACGGGCGGACTTCCGCCCTCGTCCTTCCTCTTCCTCTCCGAGCACGACCACCGCCGCCGCCGTCGTCGTCATCGTTGGGGTGAGGACGACCGCCATAGCGGCCTCCCTCCTCATCCTCTCTTCTCCGTTCTTCCCTCCCCTCTCTTTCCTCTTCTCTATTCCCCCCCCCTCCTTATCTTTTCGTATAGGGCACGGTGAGGCCCTAGGCCTCCTCCCCCTCTTCTTTCATCGTTTTTTGGTTCCCTCTCTTCTTCTTCCCCGTCTCCGGTGTCGTAGACGGCCGCCGGTGAGTGTGCGTGGGGGTGCACCGGGGAGAGGGCGTTGGAGCGCGTCGGGGGAGAGGCCCTAGGGTGTGCCGGCAAACGGCTCTCCCAGGCGCACCGGGGAAGGCCACAGGGGCAGGAGCGTGTCGGTGAAGCATCTTTAGGAGCGCGCTGGGGAAGGCATCTTAGGGCGTGCCGGCGAGCGACGCTCCCAGGTGTACCGGGGGAGGTCGCCTCAGTTGGTTTACCGGGGAGGGCACACAGGGCACGCGTGCCGGTGAAGCCCCCCGTGGGTGTGCCGGGGAGGGCACCACGGGGACTGTGCCGGGGAAGGGCTTGTCTGGGTGTGCCGGGGAAGGGCTTCCCCTAGGCATACCGGCGAAGGTTGCAAGAGCGTGCCGGGGAACGACCCTGGCGGGTGTGCCGGGGGAGGCCGTCGTAGGCGTGCCGGTGAGGGGCCTTCGGGGGCGTGCCGGGGAAGCCGCCATGGGTGTGCCGGGGAGGGCACCCATGGGTGTACCGGTGAGGGCCCGTAGGGGGTGAGTTGTACCGGCTAAGGGGCCAAGGGGATTTTGTAACTAGGGGAGAAGACTCTTTTGACCGGTGGACTTCTGGTGTTGCCTCTCGGGGCCCACCATGACTTTGTTGGGGCCGTCACTCCTTATGGGCGCGCACCCGTGTTTTCCCTTACGCCTCTGGCCTAGGGGAAACTCTGCCGAAATTTCGTCAGAAATTGGCAATATTTTGTTCATTTGACTTGTAGCAAAGCCCCCCCCCCTTTACAGCTTTTCACTTTTCTTCGCCTACGGCTTAGTCTGATCTTCTATTTGTTGCCCCTTTGCAGATAAATGACTGCCCCAAGTGGTTCTTCTGTCCCTGCTGCTGCTGTCGGTGCCGACCTCATTCCCCGGGGTCCCGTGCCAGCGGTCACGTGGCTTAATGTGGAGGACCTGGACCGCGAACATGGGGAGATAGCTGCCATGGCAGAGTCGTCGGAGTCCGACCGGGAGAGCATGGACTTTGGCCGGCTTGCCAGAGTTGACAGCGGCTTCACTTTTGATCGGGCCACCGGGGAGTACAGGAAAGACTTCCCGAAGGATCGGCACCTTGTTCGATTCCTGAAACAACTGCGCTCCCTGGAGGGGCGAGACTTTCGCACGATAAAGGCCGTCGATCGGACCATCCTGCAAGCCCGAGACAGTCTACTATACAGTGTCCCCAGGAGCATTCCGATGTATTTGGTGGGAGAAGCCCGGGAATGGAAGCCGGTCCTGGGGATCGAAGGGGTGCTGCCGACTGAAGATAGACTGGTGCGAGCCCCTCAATTCACGCCAGCAAAGTGGGACATGTCTGCAGGGAAGGTGCGTGGCGAGTCGCCCCGATTTGGCTTATTCTTGGCTCCCCTAAAATGGGGTTATAGGGAGGAGCCGTTTATATTGGACTGCTTGGCCATCAGGTTCAAGTATGAACTATCACTGGGCTGGTTCGGGGAGCTGAAGCTTCAAGACGCCCACAGTTTCGGGAAGGGGCAGTGGAGTTCACTGAGTATGTATTGTTCAACTACGCCCCATTGTTGGTCCGGGTCGGCATTTACCACAGCGTGTACGCTTCTCGGTATGGCTACCCCATCTCCAAGGGTCTCTGTTGCGGCATGATAGAGGTATTTAGTGCGGAGACCAATACCTTCTATACGGCGGAGGGCGAGACTTCACTTGATTTCTGGAGCCTCAGCCAGTTGAGCGGCTTACCCATTGACGGGGAGCCTTATGAAGAAGTGTGCCTCCCCGACCTGATCAAGGATGAGACCAACGGGGATGGCTATTATTCTCTGGGGTATTCATACCGGTACCTCATGAAGGCGTACCGAGAACTGTATCAGTCGTCGCACAAGGGGAAGTAGCCCGCCCGTGGGGACAGAAAACGGGTGCGTATGGCAGTATGGCTGGAATACTTCTACGATGGGCTGAAGCAGTATGAAGATTTTCCCTGCGTTGGCACCGCTGTTGCTCGCAAGAAGCGTGCGAAGCCCAAGCATGATGTGAAGATCCCCTCCAGGGGACGCCGAAGCGGGGCCAATCCGATGGGGGTCGACCCGCAGACTCACTGCACCGCCTATTTGGCATATTGGCTGTGTTCATTCGCCATGCCGTACGGGGACGAGACAGTGATCCGGCCAGATGCCATCTATCCGGCGTGCCAGATGGCGTGGGGTGTCAAGCTTTCCCTATGCCCGACAACTCTCTGCTTGATTTACAAGGCACTGGGAGACATCAGCTCCCACCAGTTCCCGAGGCAGGCCCGGTACGTGTGCCCACTGCATTTCTTCAACGCGTGGGTCTGTTCACTGTTCCCGGAGTTTGCCCCGCGAGTCCTTCAGGACTGGGGGCTAGTGCCGAGGATGCTGGAGTTTGCGAGTGCAGAGCCGGCTTCCACTTCTATGCGGATGTATGATATTCGGGGCCGGTTGACCACGGTTCCCCGAGATGCAGCCGGTACCATTCATTTCTGGACGCTGGCTGCGCATTCAAGCCCCCTTGTGAATAACAAGAGAGAATGCAAAGACGACCAGGTGGAGAAGTACGTCCACCCGATCAGCCAAGAGAATGTGGTCCGTCCGCTGCTGGAACCAGAGCTGAGGGATTGGGCGCTGGCTATCCGCCCGAGCGTGTTGGTGTTCCGGAAGGGAGATAATGTACTGCTGGAGCCGTATTACCCCTTCCGATTTGGCCACAACTTTGGATATGATCAGCATATCCCTGTCTATCATGTGCAGTTCGGCTTGCCTTCACGGAATATCCGGGGAGGTTCGGTTGTCGAGCACGCCAAAAGCTGGTGTGACTTCTTCCACCGGGCGGACTCTGCCTCCTTCAGGGTGCCAGCCCCGGGTCACGTGCCCCGAGTGACCGAAGACTATATAAAGTGGTGGAATGCCCGGACGGCCTTCTATCGGTTGCACAAAACCGATTGTTGGGATGGCGCCGAAAGGAGGTTCCTTAGCCGGCAACCAGTGCCGGTACTTGATATCGAGCCGGAGCATCTTCTTCGACTCAAGAACAAGCAGGAGAGAGAGGTAGCGACATGGCTACTCGTCGGGAAGCCCGGAATGCGAGGCTGACGTCGAAAGTGGAGTTGCCTCCGGTGGCGAAGGACGACTATAAGAAGACATTGCGGGACCTTTGCAAGGTGGGGAGCGACTGCCTGGACCTCATCAATTATCCATTCCCCATAGAGGAAGAGGGGACTCCCGCTAAGAGCTGGCGTCTGGAGAGAGATGCGCTCTGCCCATACCGCACATTCATGAGGCGGGAGGAGAGGAAACCTGAGAACTATAGGGACACGACATGGCTATATGTCCTTCTCCGGGTGAACGGGCTGAAGATCGAAGATCAGAGGGCCTCCATCCTGGGGAAGCGCCTGCACATCCCGTACTACTATGCCGACGGGTGGGGCATAGACCACTTCAGCCTCTTCTGTCACCTCTCCATGAAGAAGCACGCGGATCTGGCCAACCTTACGGACCGGTGCCAGAAGATTGAAGATGTGTGCTGGCTCGTTCGAGAGGCGGCGCGTCGGGACAAAGAGCCATCCCTGAGTTACTGGCCGATCACACTGCGGCTGTATACTGGCCCTCACGGTATTTGATCTTCTTCTTCTCCTTTTGTCTTTGTCTCTTATCATGGTGGCCTTTGTGGAGAGTTGGATGTTAATCATGAATGCGTGTTTGTTATTTCTCTTTTCCTTTCTGGCAGACCACCCCGATAGCGCGCAAATGGCCACGTACCAGAATCTCCTTCGGCTTGTGCAGAAGCCTGCATATTTTGAAGCCGCGCCACTAGCCCCGACTGCGGCTCCTCTGCCCAAGGCAGCGAAGAGGCCCCGGGCAAAATCTCCCGTGAAGAAAGCAGTGGATGCCGCAAAGGTGGCTAAGCAGCGGGACACAAAGCGGAGAAAAATGGAGGCGGCCACGGCCCCGACTACCATTCCTCCGGCGCCACGGGTCCCGTCCTTTGAGGAGTTCGAGGTTGCCAGGACCGAGCCGAGCCAACCTGCCGGTTAGCGCCTCCGACTATTAGCATGCCTTTTAAGCCTCTTTCTTTATCTTTATTTCGGAGCAAGGTCTCGACGCCTGAATGTTTCCTTTCGTTTCAGCCCCTATGGAGGAGCCCACGCCTGCGCCTATTCGTGCTGTGGAGGAGCCAATCCCTGCGCCCCTTCCAGATGTGGGTGAAGTCGCGGCTGCGGCGAGGAAGACTTCGGTGCCGACCCCGACTCCCTCACCGGTAGCACAGGGGAGGTCCCGGGCCAAGTCGCCTGTTAAGAAGGCATTGGCTGCTGCCGAGGTGGCCAGGCGGGAAGCGGCAAAGCGGAGACGGGCCGAGGGATCCCCGGCTCCTACGGCCGTCTCTCCGGTGGCCCCCATCTTGTCCTTCGAGGAGTTTGAAGTTACCCGGGCCGGACCGAGTCACGACGCTGACGAGGTCCAACAGTCGCCAACATCGTCTGGGATTGGCTTGCTTCCTGAGCCGGCCCCGCATGCGCGCACGGCGACCATGCGCTTCTTCCTTACAGGCGGCACGAAGGAGCCGGCGCCCGTGCTGATCCCGGGCGAGGGTACGGCTGGGACTCCCGAGAAGGCCTTGCCTGTTGAGGAAGCCCGTGGGTCACCCCGTGCCGCAGGAGCTGAAGAGGGTATTTGCCTTTGTCGGCTTAATCGGCTTCTTCTCTTTTTTATTTCCTGGGGGCCAATTGGGCTTGATATAACCCATTTTTTTTGTGTGTGCCAGGCACAGCAGAGGCGGTCGCTGGGCTATTTGGGCCCCGCCTACAACTCCCGACGACGCGTCTATATGTGAGGAGGAGGCTGAGGTCCGGCGTACCAGCCTCATCTAGCCTGAGGGAGGGCGCGCCAGCCATTGACCTCGAAGTGGAGGCCCCTTTGCCGGCAAGGGGAGAGCCTGCGGCGGTCGAGTCATCGTCGGGCGAAGAGGTAGACTATAACTACTCCTCCGATGAAGCGGCTCCCGACGAGGGCGTGTCCGGGGCATCGGAGCCGCCTGAGCCGGTCTTCGGGCCCCCCTTACTTGCTGGCTCCCCGAGCTTTGTGGGGAAGACTGCTGTAAGTGTGAGCTTGCTTGGGCCGGCTCCTTCCTCTCCTTCTTGGTTATCTAATGATCTTTTCTTGTCAATCCCGGGTTTCAGGGGCTTGACTTGCCGGAGGCTGTGGAAAAGGGTATCCCAGTTGCGCTGATCGACCGTCAGGTAGGGGTCGATGTGGGCTCGGGCAGACTAGCCCTTCTATTCGAGGCTCTTGAGCAAGAGTCGGCCGCGGGAACTTCAAGTGTTTTCGAAGCGGCGGCCGAGCCTCTGGAGGAAGGAGAGATTGCGCCCGAAGGCCGCGTCCTCATGGTGGCCGAGGTAAGCAGGGTTTTATGGCTCTTCCCACTTCTCGTCCTTGCGTAATTTATTCCCGGCGACGGGCGGCTAACCGCATTTCATGTGGGCAGGTGGTGCCGACGACCGGGAAGATGCCTGGCCGCTCTCGCAAGGCAATCGCCAAGCGGAGGCCGATTACCGGTCGGCCACCAGCGGGGGGATCGACTCCGGCAGCTGTTCCGGAGGTGGAGACTCTTGCCGTGCTCGTGCAGGCGGGAAGCGTCCCTCACCTGCTGGTTCCACTTCCACCCCTTCCGAGGCTGCCGGCCCAGGTGGAGGATCCTCTCTTGAGACGGATATTCGCGGGGCTTCGTGCGCATCTGGAGGGGCCCCAGACGTGAGAGAAAAGTCCGTGGGTGATGGCGCCGGGTCTGGCTTTACTCGAAGCTCCTCCTCTAGCCGAAGTGACGGCACCTGCACCCCTGCCCCTTGGAGCAGTGGCAGAGGCGGGCCAGACGGAGGCAGAGGAGGCAGGGGAGCTCCAAACGATGGGGGCACCAGAGGCTTCGGCAACGGTCTTGTCCGCTCCCCCGGCAGTGGCTGGCCAAGGGTCTCTCGTCGAGCTACGCCGGCCGGGTGACTTGACCCTTGCCCTTCCTTCATCTTCAGCGGCGGTAGACACCGACCTGTGGGCAGAAGTGGACAGCACCGTGGAATTCACTCCTCCGGTCGTGCCCTCAGTCAGCCATATGTCATCAGAAGCGCCAGTCCGCCAAATGCTGATCACTCTACGGACCATGCTCCTCGCCGACCCTTCTCTGTCATATAGGGAGGTGCATACTATAGTGGTGCAGTTGACCGGAGCGTTGCAAGTGCTCAGCTGCCCGTTGGGGGAATGGTCCTGGCGGGTTCTGCTGTTGCTGAAGTATGTCAAGCGCCGCGAGTTCCTGGAGACCCAGGCTCCTGACGAACGTGCCGCCCTTGATGCTCAGGCAGACGAGTATCTGCAGACCCTAGAGGCCTGACGCCATAGTAGAGAACGCCACGGAAAGGCCTTAGAGGAAGGCGAAGGCAGTGTTCGTTCCTTCAAGAACCGGATCGAGAAGCTGGAGGGCTACCTCGCTGCGGCTAAACTCAGCCTTGCCGAGGCGGAAAGGAGGGTGGCAGAGGAGAGGGAAGCTCTTACCGTCGCCGACGTTGAAATGGTGTCCGTCGAAGCAGAGCTCGCCCGTCTTGAGGAATTGAGGGGCCGACTGCGCGATATGACGAACTTCCCTTGCGTCGGGATCCTCCCTCTCGAGGACATCTTCAGGGACATCGACTAAGCATTGCATCCCTTAATTCCTTCCTCTTTTCTTTTGAATGTAACACAGGGGTATGCCCCGCAACACATGTAGTCTGGTCCCCTTTTCTGAATAGAGCAGAGCATTTATGATTTCACGCGTTCTTTGTGTGTGCATTCGTCCCAGAGGGAGCTTTCTTACCCTCCTTTCTTTTCTGTGTACATTGTTTTCTTCTTCCCCTCCTTCCCCTCTTTTGTGCTGAACCACGTTAGCAGGGTATGGGTCTTTGCGAAGATTTGCTTCGGGAGAACCAGGCGGGGACCTACGTCAGGGTACAGGAGAGTGCTCGCCTTCCCAGGGGGAGGACGAGGGGACCACTCCACCATACCGAACGGGCGACTCCCTGGTTTCGCCGCAATATTGGAAGCGCGTGCTGGCCTCCAGCGGGGGGCCTTGGTCAGAGACCGGGCTTCTCGTCGTCCCGAGGGGACGGAGAGAAGAGTTTGTTTAGTCAATGATCCGGACGGGAGGTCTGAGCCAAAGGGGTATTCATCGCCCGGGGAGGACGGAGAGAAGAGTTTGTTTAGTCAATGACCCGGACGGGAGGTCCGAGCCAAAGGGATACTCACCGCCCGGGAAGGACGGAGAGAAGAGTTTGTTTAGTCAATGACCCGGACGGGAGGTCCGAGCCAAAGGGGTACTCACCGTCTGGGGAGGACGGAGAGAAGAGTTTGTTTAGTCAATGACCTGGACGGGAGGTCTGAGCCAAAGGAGTACTCGCCGCCCGGGGAGGACGGAGAGAAAAGTTTATTTAGTCAATGACCTGGACGGGAGGTCCAAGCCAAAGGGGTACTCACCGCCCGGGGAGGACGGAGAGAAGAGTTTGTTTAGTCAATGGCTCAGACGGGAGGCCCAAGCCAAAGGAGTACTCACCGCACGGGGAGGACGGAGAGAAGAGTTTGTTTAGTCTACTTTTAGTACCTTCGCTGATGCGGGGCGGTGACTGGAAATGGGGGGCATTCCCCTTTTCTGGTTTTTTTTTATATCCTTCTTTTGCTCTTTTCTTTCCCTTCTTTTTTTCTTTCTCTCTTTTTTTTTCCTTTCTTTTCTCTTCTCTCTTTTTTTCTTTTCCTTTCTTTTCTCTTCTCTCTTTTTTTTCTCTTATTATTATTATTTTTTTCTTCCTTTCCTTTTTTTTATACATATATTTTTGTTCTCTCAACTTTTCTTTTTTTTTTACTTTTCTCTTCTTTCTTCTCTTTTTTTTTTTTGAAAACGTGGATGGTAGCCAAGTTGTTTGGACATTAATCAGGCAAATCCGCCCAAAAATAGGGCGAAGAGTAATATTATTACCTGAATGGGGGCGCCGGAGCGTGGTACAATCTCAAGTGCCTTCCATTAAGAGGCGGGAATTGGACTTCCCCGCGATGGTTGACAATTACATAGGCCCCACCTTCGTAGACTTTTTGGACTACGTAAGGTCCGAGCCAGTTCTCATTCAGCTTACCCTTGGGGTTGGCGGCCATTAGGTCTCTTCTCTTGACCATGACAAGGTCACCTTTCTTGAATTCGCGCTCCTTGACCAGCTTGTCAAAGGCGCGCGCAATCCGGGCCTGGTAGACCTGAATATTCTGCTGGGCTTGAAGCCGCTTTCCTTCCAGACTGGAGAGTTCATCGAGTCTTCGCTCGGTGTTGGTCTGCCCTTCGGGGACAAGCCCATGCTGAATGGCGACCCTAAGGGACGGTATCTCCAGTTCGACGGGGACGATTGCTTCCGAGCCGTATACGAGAGAGAAGGGCGAGCAGCCCATTGGGGTCTTGTATACAGTTCGATATGCCCAAAGCGCTTTGGTGCGGACACCCGAGCTGTTGATCGGCACGACACACCGAGCCACCGGTACCGCACACGGAGCACGACACGAGCCACCTCAGCGTCCATCTGGCTCGAAGACAGCTTGGAGACTCCGCCTTGAGCCTCCCCATTTATTATATTTAGCTAGACTTTATGTGTGTGTAATTTGTATTTATTTCGTTGCATTCGGTTTGCCATTTTGAGTGTAATAGGGGCTTACGAGCATTTCGGACCCCGTGGGCCCCACGGGCCCCCCGGGCCCCACCACATTGGGCCACCTCAGCCTAGGGTCCCACATGGGGCCAGTCAACATGCCACATGGGAGCATCTAGAAGTTTGAATGGTATTTGGACACATGGGGGACAATGGACTTGAAAAGTCCAAATGAGAGGCCACCTACCCCCACCTACCAAGTCCAACTTCCACATCCTTGCCATTCTAGTCAATAGGCCGCCCCCCCCCTTTATTTTTTTTTAATTTTCATTTGTGTGGATGGTCACATGCAATCCTAGCCCTCAATCTCCCACCCCTAGATCCAACGGTGGAGGATTGATTAGATTGGTGACCTATATATGCTTGTAATTTCCATTTTTGATGAATTAATGCCATTTGGAATCAAGAAATTGTTAGAGCTCCAGCTTGGTGCGCCCCTCTCTTCCCCCTTGCAGCTGTGAAGGTTGCCTCTGGAGGTGTGACTCCTCCCCTATCAGTTCCGGTCATCGCCGCCGCCGCCACGAGCCGCCACCGCACCGCCATCGCCTTCGCCGGAGTTCTGTCCATGCAGTACCACAGCCACTTCCACGAAATTCCAGTCTCAGCCACGGCCTCAGATCGAGCTGGAACTTTTACTGGATGTCCCAGAGGTGTCCAGCACGTCCTCAGAATTTTGGTTGGTCATAAAGATCTCATTTGGTATTTTTTGATTTTCGTCCAATCACAGTTTCCAGATCTGTCTACTGTCTGTTTCCATTTCCACCCGCCCATAGTTTCAAGTCTTAGGTCCTTTTTTTGATTTTCTTTGGTTCGCCCAATTTAACTGGGTGTCCCTTGCATCCATCCCTTCATCCACCATTTTTTTTAATTTTTGGTTCGTCCATTTCATATTTTCTAAAATTCGTTCTCAGTCCTAGCTACAGTACTTTCTGCCAGTTCCTAGATCCGACCACCAGACACTCCAAAAATCCTATCAAATCACCACCAGCTCCAAATCCAATTCTAAAAATTGTCCCAGCTTCATGGTTTGAATATCTACAAAGTTTAAGAAGAGCTTGAAGTCTGATTCCTACGGCAAGTAGGCGGTCGATGGTGGTTCTCAGACAAGTACCCTGTAAATCTGATGTCTCAGTTACTGTACAACAGGGATTTGTAAATTCATTAAAGTCTAGATCCGGCTAGATCCATCATATCTCTTTGAGTCTAGATTGAAGAATTTGAAGAGAGCTTTCCAACGATAGCTCATGCGTCCCGATCCGACGTCGGGATCGACCGCAGCGGCTGTTTTCGCCGGAGCGCGCGCAGGGAAAACAGAACTGAAATCCGTGGGCAGCCATTCCACAACTTGAAGATCGGACCCGAACGGCCACCAATCGGTGTCTCCGGCCGACCGCCTTCCGTGGAGACGTGCCACCAGGGGTCCCCATCACAGTGGGACCCACTCCTGCAGATCCGGAGGCCAGCGCCACCCGTGGGCCCCACGGGCCCGCAGAACCCGCCGTTCGGAAAGCACTAAAACGCGGAGTTCGGCACCGCCGGGCGACATCAAGATGCTGCCCGTCAACCCGAGTTGCGTGATTCCCGGGCTCCACATGTGACCTTTTACCTCCCTGCGTGGAGTGGGTCAAATCTTTGTATTGCTGTGATATTGTTTAACCGGGAGTCCGTGATTCGGCCGGGGTTGTCTTCGCCACGCCGGGAGCGTGGAGGTAATGGTCCGAACCTCTTGGCGTTCATTGCTTAGCTAGTATACGGTCTTTTGCCGCTGCCGAGAGTGTAGGTTCCTAGCCCGTGTGTCCATGTCACCGCTGTGAGTGTGAGAGTGACCCGTCCCGCGACTCGATCCGAGTCCGGAAGTGAGTCTGACTACCTTGAACTCTGCCGGTTCCTTAACCGCGCACGATCCACGCTTTCCCTCGCATGGGACGCCGAGTGAGCTTGTACTTCTGTTAGCGACGTTTGCCACTAGGAGCTCGTAGTGTCGGGCTTAGCGTCTCCCTGGTGTGTATTGCTGGTCGCGTCTTCATTTAGAGTCCGAGGGTGGCACTGTATAGTGTCGTCTCCCGTGTCCGTCCCGCATCAGTTTGGTATCAGAGCAGGTTGAGTCTAGGGTAGTCGTTGCATAAGTCTTGCATAGTCTAAGGTTACCCCACACACACCTTCACTCGGTATATCCAAAGGTGTTGTCCGACCGTTAGGCTTCGCCTACCGGGAAGACCACACACTTGCGCGAGTGACCTTCGGGTCGATTACCTCCGCCGCGTACCGAGTCTTGGCCGTGTCTAGGGTGTAGTCGAGTCTCATTCTTTTCAAAAAAAAAAAAAGTGTTTTAAATTGCATTCTTTCAAAATACCAAAAAAGGAGTGTTTTCAAATTGCAATTAGGTCTAAGTGTATCATTTAGTGTGTTTGCATTAGTCGGTCGTTGTCACCTAGTCCGTACGTCTTTGCATGCCCACCCGTCGAGGCACCCAATACTCGCCACCACCACCTATGGCGGACTCCCGAGCCCGTAGTTCCGATGAGTCTTCCACGGCCGAGATGTTCCGGGCCATCATGGATCGTTTAGACACGCGTATGGATGGTCTTAGTACGCGTATGGATGGCATAGGGACGCGTCTAGAAGGGAGGATGAAGGTCCTCGAGGATCGGGCCGGGGTTTCGGAGCAGTCCATTCAAGGCCTTGTTGGGAGGATTGCCGTCCTAGAGAGGGGCCCAGTAGCGGCGCAACCCGCGCCGACGAACGGCCAACAAGAGCCGGTGCAGCAACCCGCTGTGCCAAGGGCTCAGGTAGAGGATGTCGGGAGGCAACAGGCGCCTATAGTGGATGATTATGCCTCCGACAATGATCACGGGGGTAACGGTCGTCGTCATCAACGACGGAATCGTGATGACGAGGATGACGACCGCATTCTTAGGGGTGTGCGTGCGGACCCTCCCACTTTTAGCGGGTCCTTGGACCCTAGGGTGTATCTAGATTGGGAGGCCGGTATGGACCGGTACTTCGAGTGGTTTGAGATGACGGACCACCGAAGAGTCCGATATGCGAAGATGAAGCTGCAAGGGCAGGCCCAAACTTATTGGATCAATGTGGAGAGCCTGCTCAACCAGCGACGTCAACCCCAAATCGGTACCTGGGATGATATGAAACTCAAATTGAGGGAGAAGTACCTTCCTGCCTCATATCGCCAACGTCTTATAGACAAGTGGCAAAGCATCTCCCAAGGGAACCGATCCGTGACCGAGTACACCGCCGAGTTCGATGAGTATTATTTGCGGTGCGGGGTCACGGAAGAGAGCACCATGACGATATCCCGCTTTCGGAGAGGTTTGCGGCCTAATTATCAATATGAACTCTTTCGCCGCAATGCCACCACTTTGGAGCAGGCATATCAGATTGCTCTCGAATTGGAGCAGTTCGAGGCCGAGTTCGAGTCACCCCATCGGTTGGGCTCCTTTCCCCTTCGTAGTGTCGAGTCCCGTGGCTCATCTGGCACATATCCGAGGGCCCCCATGGCTCGACCTCAGGAGCCCGCTCGCCACGAGCCCTTTGCTCCTAGGCCTCGCCCTCCACCCCCGAGGGACCTTCCTCGTCCCCAGCATCTTACGGCCCCACCCATAGCCCGTCCACCGGCACCCGCACCACCCGCACGTCCTTTGTTGCCTACGCCTCCTATCCGTCGGGAGGATAAAGGTAAAGGACCTATGATTGGGGAGCCTAGTGGATCACGGCAGCAGTGTTATCGCTGCAATGGGTTTGGCCATTTCGCCAACCAGTGTCCCACTCGCCCATCTCTTCACATTGGGGACACACAGGCCGAGGATACCACCCCTGCGGGCCTAGAGTTAGTCAGCTATGAGGCAGATGAAGAGCTAGCTGACGAGTACTATGAGATGGGAGGTGAGGCCCAGGATGCCCAGCAGTTAGACGATACCCATGTGGGGGTCGTCAGATGTATCCTCACCCAGCCACAGGTCAGTGATGACTGGCGTCGGACCACTATCCTTCATGTATTCTGTAGGCTGGGAAAGCAAATTTGCAAGGTGGTCATCGATAGCGGGAGTTGTATCAATGCAATCTCCACGAACGCTGTCACTCGTCTTGGTCTCACACCCGTAGACCACCCTTGCCCCTACCAGGTATCATGGGTGGATACCACTTCCATTTCGGTCAGGCTGCGGTGCTTGGTCCCGCTGCAGCTCCACTCCTACCGTGACGAGATCTGGTGTGATGTTCTCCCATGGAAGTGGGAAGTATCATTCTTGGTAGGCCGTGGTTATTCGACCGAGATGCCACACTCCATGGTCGGTCGAACACCTGTACCTTCGACCACGATGGCCAGCGGGTCACCCTCCAACCCGTTCGGCCCAGGAGCCCATCTGTTAGGGGTCCTACTGGCCCTAGTACTCCGAAGCCTTCCGTTCCCGGGCCTAGTACCCCATCCCCAGCTCGGGCTATGACCGTTACCTCTGGCCCAGGAGAGCCCTCGACGAGGAGATTGATGATGATTAGCTCCCGGGAAATGGAGCAGGAGCTTAGTCAGGGCTGTCCGGTGTTTGCCATTACGGTCCGAGAGGTGGAGCGGGACTCCGAGGGTGAGCTCCCACCCGAGGTTGTTCCCATTCTGCAGGAGTATGCTGATGTATTCCCGATGAGCTTCCCGAGGGACTCCCACCTATGCGGGATATTCAGCATGCCATCGACCTTGTTCCGGGCTCTTCTTTGCCCAATCTTCCTCATTATCGAATGAGCCCCACGGAGCATGCCGAGCTTAAACGGCAGGTCGATGAGCTTGTGCAGAGAGGATCTGTCCGGGACAGCATGAGTCCATGTGCTGTACCCGCATTACTCGCCCCGAAGAAGGATGGCACGTGGAGAATGTGCATTGATAGTCGTGCCATCAACAAAATCACCGTGAAGTACAGGTTCCCTATTCCCCGCCTTGATGACATGCTAGACATGATGGCAGGTGCCACTATCTTTTCGAAGATCGATCTTAAGAGTGGCTACCATCAGGTGAGGATTAGGCCAGGTGATGAGTGGAAGACCGCATTTAAGACCAAGGACGGTCTATATGAGTGGTTGGTCATGCCTTTTGGTTTGACCAATGCCCCTAGCACTTTCATGCGGCTCATGACTCAGGTCCTTCGACCTTTCATTGGAGTCTTTGTAGTGGTGTACTTTGACGATATCCTTATCTATAGTCGCACCACAGGAGACCACTTAGACCACCTTCGGCAGGTCTGTCTTCTTCTCAGGCGAGAGCAACTTTATGCAAACCCACAGAAGTGTGCCTTCATGACACCTCAGCTTACCTTCTTGGGTTTCATTGTGTCTAGTACTGGGGTCTCCGCCGATCCGGAGAAGGTCCGGGCCATTGTTGAGTGGCCGGAACCCCGTACGGTTCATGATGTCAGCAGCTTTCATGGCCTTGCGACGTTCTATCGTCGCTTCATCCGCGGATTTAGCTCCGTCACTGCCCCGATCACGGATTGCATCCGGAAGGGCACATTTGTATGGACGAAGGCCGCATCTGCTGCCTTCAGGGACATCAAGGAGCGTATGACCCAGACACCTATCCTTCGACTGCCTGATTTCTCGAAGGTGTTTGAGGTCTGTTGTGATGCGTCGGGTGTTGGGATAGGAGGAGTTTTGAGTCAGGAGTCCCACCCGATCGCATATTTCAGCGAGAAGCTGAATGACGCGAAACTGCGATATTCCACATATGATAAAGAGTTTTACGCAGTTGTTCAGGCTCTTAGGCATTGGAGGCATTACCTATTACATCAGGAGTTTGTCTTATACTCCGATCATGAGGCTTTGAGGTACCTCCATTCCCAAAAGAAGCTGAATTCGCGTCATAGTCGTTGGGTTGAGTATCTCCAGCAGTTCACCTTTGTGCTAAAACATAAGGCTGGAGTGGAGAACAAGGTGGCCGATGCCTTGAGTCGGCGAGCATGTCTTCTTACCACCATGAGTGCCGAGGTCATAGGGCTAGAGAAGATGAAGGAGGCCTATGTTGATTGTCCTGACTTCGGTCAGATTTTTACTACTCTCCAGGCCGGGCCCTCGAGAGACCATGATGATTATGTGCTTCAGGAGGGTTACCTCTTTCGAGGTAGCAGGCTATGTGTTCCCCGAACTTCGGTTCGAGATTTCCTAGTGTGGGAACTACATGCGGGAGGTCTAGCCGGCCACTTTGGTCGGAACAAGACTATTGAGGCAGTGGAGCATCGATTTTATTGGCCGAGCTTGAAGCGCGATGTTGCTAACATCGTGGCTCAGTGCCGTACATGTGCTACGGCCAAAATGAAGAAGCAAAGCTCGGGCCTTTATACGCCTCTCCCCGTGCCTGATGCCCCGTGGCAGGATGTCAGCATGGATTTTGTTTTGGGATTGCCACGTACCTCCAGGAAGCATGATTCGGTCTATGTGGTGGTTGACCGTTTCTCGAAGATGGCCCTCTTTATCCCTTGCTCAAAGACTTCGGATGCTTCTAGGGTAGCCCGCCTATTCCTTACTCATGTGGTGTGCAAGTTCGGGTTGCCTCGCACTATAGTGTCTGACCGTGATGTTAGGTTCACTTCCTATTTTTGGAAGACACTATGGCATATGATGGGTACGCACCTCAAGTTTTCCACTGCATACCATCCCCAGACAGATGGTCAGACCGAGGTGGTCAATAGGAGTCTGGGTGATCTTTTGAGATGTCTTGTTAGGGACCGCATTGGGGATTGGGATCTCATTCTACCTATGGCTGAGTTTGCATATAATGATTCGGTGAATAGGTCTACTGGCATGAGTCCATTTGAAATTGTCACAGGTCGTAGGCCTAGGAAACCCGTTGACCTTGTCCCCATGCCTGTCCATGCTAGAGTGTCGGAGTCGGCCGAGTCATTTGCTAGGCATGTTAGGAGTTTGCATGACGACATCCGTCGTCACATTGAGTCCAGCAATGCACGGTACAAGGAGTTAGCCGATGCCCACCGACACCACCGAGAGTTCCACGAGGGCGAATACGTCATGATCAGGGTAAGACCTGAACGGTTTCCCTCTGGAACCGTTAAGAAGTTGCAAGCTCGCGGAGCCGGTCCATTCAGAGTGTTGAAACGCGTTGGATCCAATGCGTACGTTGTGGACTTGCCCGAGGAATATGGTATAAGCTCTACCTTCAATGTATCGGATCTTGTTGCATATAGGGACCCAGCGGTGATCCCTAGTGAGCCTTTTGAGCCATCTCCTCCCCTTGAGAGTGATCCCACACCTGAGTGTCCACTTCCACCTCCAGCCCCTTTTTCACGGCAGCGTGAGCATATAGATCGTATACTGGACGAGCAAGTGACGGTTACCAGGAGTGGATCTTACCCGCGCTACCTAGTGCGATGGAGAGGACGGCCCGCTACTGAGGACACATGGATCACACATGGTGAGTTGCAGCAGATTGATCCGGACCTTTTGGAGCGATACAGGAGCGATGCAGACCCTTACTCGACAGGGTCGAGTTTCTCCCACCCGGGGAGAATTGGTGCGGACACCCGAGCTGTTGATCGGCACGACACACCGAGCCACCGGTACCGCACACGGAGCACGACACGAGCCACCTCAGCGTCCATCTGGCTCGGAGACAGCTTGGAGACTCCGCCTTGAGCCTCCCCATTTATTATATTTAGCTAGACTTTATGTGTGTGTAATTTGTATTTATTTCGTTGCATTCGGTTTGCCATTTTGAGTGTAATAGGGGCTTACGAGCATTTCGGACCCCGTGGGCCCCACGGGCCCCACGGGCCCCACCACATTGGGCCACCTCAGCCTAGGGTCCCACATGGGGCCAGTCAACATGCCACATGGGAGCATCTAGAAGTTTGAATGGTATTTGGACACATGGGGGACAATGGACTTGAAAAGTCCAAATGAGAGGCCACCTACCCCCACCTACCAAGTCCAACTTCCACATCCTTGCCATTCTAGTCAATAGGCCGCCCCCCCCTTTATTTTTTTTTAATTTTCATTTGTGTGGATGGTCACATGCAATCCTAGCCCTCAATCTCCCACCCCTAGATCCAATGGCTATGGATGGATGTGAGATGTAGACTATTTAAGGTTGTAATTTCCCATTTTATGCAATTAATGCCATTTGAAAGTTGGGAAAAAATCTCTTGAGCAGGCCTAGGCCGCCCCCTTCCTCTCTCCCTCTCCCCCTTGCAGCTGTGAAGGCTGCCTCTTGGTGGTGTGACTCCACCCTATCAGTTCCGGTCGCCGCCGCCGCCGCCACGAGCCGCCATCGCCACCGCCGGAGTTCTGTCTGTGCAGTACCACAGCAGCTTCTACGAAATTTCAGTCTCAGCCACGGCCTCAGATCGAGCTGCGAATTTTAATGGATGTTCCAGAGGTGTCCAGCACGTCCTCCGAATTTTGGTTGGTCATAAAGATCTCATTTGGTATTTTTTTATTTTCGTCCAATCCCAGTTTCCAGATCTGTCTCCTGTCTGTTTCCATTTCCACCCACCTAGAGTTTTAAGTCTTAGGTCCACTTTTTGATTTTTGTTAGTTCGCCCAATTTTACTGGGTGTCCCTTGCATCCATCCCTTCATCCACCATTTTTTTTAATTTTTGGTTCGTCCATTTCATATTTTCTAAAATTCGTTCTCAGTCCTAGCTACAGTACTTTCTGTCAGTTCCTAGATCCGACCACCAGACACTCCAAAAATCCTATCAAATCACCACTAGCTCCAAATCCAATTCTAAAAATTGTCCCAGCTTCATGGTTTGAATATCTACAAAGTTGAAGAAGAGCTTGAAGTCTGATTCCTACGGCAAGTAGGCGGTCGATGGTGGTTCTCAGACAAGTACCCTGTAAATCTGATGTCTCGGTTACTGTACAACAGGGATTTGTAAATTCATTAAAGTCTAGATCCGGCTAGATCCATCAGATCTCTTTGAGTCTAGATTGAAGAATTTGAAGAGAGCTTTCCAACGATAGCTCATGCGTCCCGATCCGACGTCGGGATCGACCGCAGCGGCTGTTTTCGCCGGAGCGCGCGCAGGGAAAACAGAACTGAAATCCGTGGGCAGCCATTCCACAACTTGAAGATCGGACCCGACCGGCCACCAATCGGTGTCTCCGGCCGACCGCCGTCCGTGGAGACGTGCCACCAGGGGTCCCCATCACAGTGGGACCCACTCCTGCAGATCCGGAGGCCAGCGCCACCCGTGGGCCCCACGGGCCCGCAGAACCCGCCGTTCGGGAAGCACTAAAACGCGGAGTTCGGCACCGCCGGGCGACATCAAGATGCTGCCTGTCAACCCGAGTTGCGTGATCCCGGGCTCCACATGTGACCTTTTACCTCCCTGCGTGGAGTGGGTCGAATCTTTGTACTGCTGTGATATTGTTAACCGGGAGTCCGTAAGTCAGCCGGGGTTGTCTTCGCCACGCCGGGTGCGTGGAGGTAATGGTCTAACCTCTTGGCGTTCATTGCTTAGCTAGTATACGGTCTTTTGCCGCTGCCGAGAGTGTAGGTTCCTAGCCCGTGTGTCCATGTCACCGCTGTGAGTGTGAGAGTGACCCGTCCCGCGACTCGATCCGAGTCCGGAAGTGAGTCTGACTACCTTGAACTCTGCCGGTTCCTTAACCGCGCACGATCCACGCTTTCCCTCGCATGGGACGCCGAGTGAGCTTGTACTTCTGTTAGCGACGTTTGCCACTAGGAGCTCGTAGTGTCGGGCTTAGCGTCTCCCTGGTGTGTATTGCTGGTCGCGTCTTCATTTAGAGTCCGAGGGTGGCACTGTATAGTGTCGTCTCCCGTGTCCATCCCGCATCACGCTTCATACATTTTTTCTTCCCAGTCCCTTTTGTTAGAGCTAACAGTTTTGGCCAGGAGAGTGCAAAGTGTTTTATTGAAAGCTTCGGCCAGCCCATTGGCTTGTGGATTGTAAGGAGTCGATGTCCTCCATTCAATTTTGTATTTTTCTGCTAGCAGGTAAACCTTCTGGTTGCGGAAGTGGCTGCCGTTGTCTGACACAATCCGGTCGGGCACGCCAAACCGGAATATAATGTTGCGGCGGACAAACCTGACTATGATTTCTCCGGTGACCTCCCGTAAGGCAATAGCCTCTGCCCAGCGGGAGAAGTAGTCGGTCACCGCCAGAATGTATTTGCAGCCTGTGGAAGATGCGGGTAAGGGGCCCACAACATCTGTTCCCCATTGGGCGAACGGCCAACTGGGCGCGGTTGGGTGCAATTGCACGGGAGGCCTCCTGGGTATGGTGGCATGCTCCTGGCATCTCTGACACGACTTAGCGTACTCGCAGCAGTCGTTGAACATTGCAGGCCAGTAATAGCCAAGTTTCTTGATTTCAATTTTCATTTTCGGCCCCGCCTGGTGTGCGCCAGCTGTCCCGGCATGGACCTCCTTCATAACTCTCCAAGCTTCTTCAATAGACAAGCATCGGAGGAGTAGCTTCTGTTTGGCATCCGCCACAATTCGGAACAATATTCCGTTTCGGAGCTCATAGGAGTCTTTGGTTCTGACTAGCTTGATCCTTTCTTCTCTTCGGTCAGGTAATTGCTGGTGTTTGAACCACTGCATCAGGGAGGCTCTCCAGTCAGGTAGGCCGACGGCTTCTGCTGTAGTGACCTCTAGTTCTTCTTATTCTGGCTCCTCTTCTATCATGCTGGGCATCTGGCGCTGGTTTATTACTGGATATGGAGAGATCCATCTGGAGGCACTGCCAGTGAGCTTGCCAATTTTGCCAATGCGTCGGCTTGTGCGTTCTCCCCTCTGGCGACATGGCCTATCTCGAGGAGGTAGAACCGCTCCATGAGCCGCTTTGACTTAGTGTGATAAGGGAGCAGCTCAGGTTTTCGGACATCAAACTGTCCCTGGACTTGCTTGACGACCAGCAGCGAGTCGCCGAACACTTGGAGCATTTTGATCTCCATTTGGAGGGCGACCTGGAGGCCGATGATCAGAGCTTCATACTCTGCTTCATTGTTGGTGCAGGGTCTGCTAATGCAGCAGGAAGTGTGCATCACTTCTCCATCTGGCGACTTGAGGACGATGCCTGCTCCGGCTCGTACCTTGGCGCGCCCGGACGGGGTCGCTTCTGTCCTCGAGGCTCCATCAAAGTAAAGCTGCCAGATGGCTTGTTGTATTTGGTCTACCTCTAGTGTTTCATCCTCGGGCAGCTCTGTGGCCAACGGGGAGTCTTCGGGCACAGGGTGTGCTGCGAAGAAATCCGCGACGGCTTGCCCCTTAACGGCCTTCTGGGGCACGTAAGTGATGTCAAATTCCATGAGTAGCACGGCCCACTTGCCAAGGCGCCCCTTTGGGACTGGGTGGAGGAGGATGTGCTTGATAGGGTCAGCTCTGGATATTAGACTTACTTCATGGGACAGCATGTAGTGCCTCATCTTCTTGACTGCGAAGACCAGAGTAAGGCAGACTTTCTCTATCGGAGTGTACTTGTCCTCCGCACCCACCAGTATCCGGCTGAGGTAGTAGAGAGCCTGCTCTTTCCCCTCATCATTGTTCTGGGCAAGCATTACCCCCAGTGAGTATTCGGTAGCTGCTATGTAGAGTATGAGCGGTCTGCCTTTGACAGGTGCCCCCAGGACAGGCGGGGTCTTCAGGTATTCCTTCAGCTGGTCGAACGCGTGCTGGCATTCATGGCCCCAGCTGAAGGGTGCATTCTTCATCATTAGTCTGTGGAAGGGTTGGCAACGCCCCGACAGGTTGGAGATGAACCTGCGGATGTAAGCTAACTGGCCCTGTAGGGACCTCAGCTCTCCCAGACTCTTCGGAGGGGGCAACTCCTGGATGGCCTTTATCTTGAAGGGGTCGATCTCGATCCCTCTGTGCCGGACAATGAAGCCGAGGAACTTTCCACTGGACACGCCAAAGGTGCACTTCATGGGGTTCATTTTTAGCCCGTATAGCCGGAGCCTTTGGAAGACGACCCTGAGGTCATTTAAATGTTCATCTCTCTTCTTAGTCTTGACGACCAGATAGTCGATGTAGCATTCGACCTTGTTGTATAGCAGCTCGTCGAAGATCTTGGTCATCGCCCGCTGATATGTGGCACCAGCGTTCTTGAGGCCGAAGGGCATCCTCTTGTAGTGGAATATCCCCTTGGGCGATCTGAAGGCTGTGTGAATCCGGTCGTGGTCGGCTATCCAAATCTGGTTATAGCCGGACGAGCCGTCCATGAAGGACAGGGCCTCGTGGCCGGTAGTTGCATCAATCATCACTTCGGTGATAGGCACCGGGAAGTCATCTTTTGGGCAGGCTTTGTTCAGGTCGCGGAAGTCCACGCAAATCCTGATCTGTCCATTCTTCTTTTTCACTGGTACAATGTTGGCCAACCATGTGGTATATTGGTTTTCTGCCACGAAACCGACATCTATGAGCTTGTCGACCTCCTTGCAGATCTGGCTGGTCAATTCCGGCCTCATGCGCCGGGGAGACTGTTTCACTAGCTCCACCTTAGGATCGATGGACAAGATGTGCTGAGTCACCTCGAGGCTGAGTCCGGGCATTTCTTTGTAGTTCCAGGCAAAACAATCCCGGAACTCTTGCAGCAGCTTTATGTATTGTTCTTTCTCACGAGGGGGGTATGAGAGCACTTAGAAAGGTCGGCCTGGGGTCGCCTTCTGTGCCGAGGTTGATCTCAATCAATTCGTCGACTGTGGCCTGGCCGCCATTTTTAATTTCTGGCGGGGCTGGCGACAAATCGACGAAGTCTTGGTCTTCATTGTCTTCGGGCTCGAGGATGGCATCCTCATCTTCTTGCTCCTCCTGGCTGGGCGTGGGGGCTGGATTTGCCGTGCAGTCCTCTTGGACCGTAGCCGCCGGGTCTGTGAGGTCCGCTGGTGCAGAAAGGCACAGGGCCACCTCGGGGTCTTCTATGTACTCGTCATAGACAGCTTGGACGGGGGCCGGGGTAGCCGCATCTTCAGGCGCCTGGTACTGGATGGATATGGTATAGGCTCCTGCTCTAGGGCTGTCCGCCACATGGGGGCGTGGCGGGGCTACCACATAGTCTCCCATCCTGAGCTCGTCCCTGTCGATGAGGCCTTGAGCAATGTCTTTGAAGACATAACAGTCTTCGATGGCGTGGCCCAACATCTGGTGGTAGGGACAGAACATCGGGTCCCCACTCCTTCTGGCGTCTTGCGGCCTCCTGGGCCTTGGGAGGGAAACCTTGCCGTAATAGCAAGCCCATTCAAAGATACCCCGAGTCTTCTCCTTTGGGAAGGAATAGGGCTTCTGCAACTACTCCTGGAGTGTCACGTCTCGCCGGGCTGGCCGCCCAGCAAAGGGGCTTGCTGCACTTCTTGCTTCTCTTCTCAACGGGGCGGAGGTGTCCGGACTGGTGCCTCGGGGCCGGGGCAGATGGCCACCCCACGGGGGAAGAGAACCCTGGATCAGGTCGGCGACCAGCGATGTTAACTCAGCCAGTCGCACTTTTAGCATCTCGATCTCCCGTTGCTGCCTGTGGTACAAGGCGTACATGACGGGGTCGTATCGAGGGGAATTCGGAGCATGGCCCATGCTACTGCTCCTTGCTTCGCCGGCCGATCGGAGCGAAGGTGCCTTGACGGTGTGCCCCTCCGGGGTCGGTTCCTCGGAGAAAGAGGAGGTCTTCCCCATGCAGCGGCGGATAGGGTTCCAAAGGAACACATCTTCATCTTGTGCCTCCTCAGTCGGAGAGCTGGGATATACATCTTGGCGGGCTTCCCTCAAATTTGCAGCTTCCGCAGGGTCGTCACCGGACAAGGCCGAAACTGATATCACATCGGCCTCGTAGTAATCTTCTAGTGAGAAACCCAAACCGGGATGCTTGGTGATTTGCAGCAACCGTCGATCCAGGTTTGGCGGGTTCCACATCTGTTCAAACATCTTCTTCCGGCTGGAGGGCAGGTATGGGGGAATCTTCTGCTTTCTGACCATCCTGGCTGCCCGGTCAGTCAGGTGAGGGAGTCCCGCAATGGGGACGTGCGGGTCATGCAACTCGTCAGGGAATCGGCAGTCATCGTCTTCCCTGGCTGGCTTTTCCCCCGCCACATAGAAGATAGTGGGCGGCCCTTCAGGGTTAGGCACCTCGAAGGTTCTCAGCTGCTCGGCTGCTTGGCATTCTATTTCTATTACCGACTTGACGATCCCTGGGGGGACCCTGACATCTTGTAGCAGGTCTTCGAGGCAAGGCGCCCCCGGTGTAGGGTAGATGGCGAGAGGAGCCGCCCTGAATACCCCTTCTTGTTGTGCAATGAATGGTACATGCGGGGGAGCCACATAGCCCTGGGGTGGCGGAGGAAACCAGCCACTTGACTCCATTTTCTTCTTTCCCTTGTCTCGGGCAGCTTGAGGAGTTTACTTCGCCTTTTCCAGGTACAGATTAGCATCTGATAAGTGACACTCGAACACCTCGAACGGGTGGAGGTCGGCGAAGATTCTGACTTCTTTCCCCTCGCAGGGGTACTTGATGCACTGATGTAAGGTGGAGGGCACCACTCTGTTCTGGTGTAGCCAAGGCCAGCCAAGCAACGCCTTGTAGGAAGTGTTGGAGTTGATGACGTGGAACTGGACTTTGGAGGTGAAGTCTTCAAAGGTCAAGTTGAACTCTGCGACCCCCATGGGCACCTCACATTTCTGGTTAAAGCCAGCAATCCTGACATTTTTGACCTCAACCAGGTGTACGTCAAAGTAGTGCTTTTGGTACACCCGGTACGGGAGTATGTTCACTGCTGCCCCTGGGTCGATCAAGACCCTGTTGATAGGCTGGCCGTTCAGCTGCCCTTTCATGTAGAGGGGCCTGTTATGGCTGCAAGTCGGCAGGAGCATGTCATCTTCTGTGAAAGCCACTGCTACTTCAGGTGATATTTCTGCCAAACAGGCTTCAAGGTGTGCTGGCGTCTGGAGTGCGGCGATGATGGCTTGCCGTGTTTCTTCGTTCAAGGACAGCATCTCCCATACCGTAAACCGGGTCGGGATTTTCTTGAGGTGTCTGACTATTCGCTCGGCCGCCCGCACCTTGAGCAATTTCATCTCTTCGGGCTTGCTGCGCCTGCCCTCATCCTGAGGTTGGGGTGCCAGATCAGGGGATGCCTGCTTTGTGGGCTCTGCTGCAGCCTGTTGAGCCGGCGGGGCCTGCTGGGCTTCCTCTGTTTCTCGCATGAATTCGGCGAGGTTTGGGATGCCGTTGAATTCTGCTTCTGGCTGGGGAGGAGTAGCCGCCGGTAGAGCTCGAGGACTGCTTGCTTTCCTGGTGGAGGGAGGCACTGGGGAGCGCGCCTGCTTGCCTGCTCGGGCTGACAGGAATTCGGTGAATGAAGGGGTGCCTTGACTCCTGGCCCCACCGGGATAGAGGCCCGATGGAGGAGGGATCTCGGCGCCTCGGACCTCAGGGTCGGGAATCTGGTATGGTTATTCTCCCCTGAGCATGATGTTGAGGTTGTCCTGAGGAGGGCGCCCCCATTTCCTTCCGGACCTGGTGGCGTGTTGGGAGGTGGACGCCTCAGCTTGATTCACCTCCGCCGGTTCCTGGGGTGGCTCTTCTTCTTTTTCTTCCAGGGAGAGAGCGGTGTCGAACAACGCCGAGAGGGTGTTGCAGGCGAAGACGACCTCCTTCTTCTTCTTGCCCCTGGGTCTTCTCTTCTTCTTCTTCTTGCCTGCTGCAGCAGACGGCTGGTCTTGAGGAAGTTCACCCCACAGAGGAGGCTCTTTGTCTGCATCAGCTTCTGTTCCCGGAGCCAGCTCGAGTGATTCGAACTCCTTCCAGGGGACATACTCCTTCAGCTCTACAGGCTGGATTTCGGGCTGTTCATAATCTTCGAGCCCATCAATAATAGCCTGGAGTCTTTCAACCGCCGGGCTAGTCTTCTTGTGCATCCGTAGCGGGACAGAACTCTTCTTGTTGTGAGTGGGCCGCCTCATGACCAGCCGAGGGGCCGTGTCGTGGCAAACCGGGCTTGCCGGGGGCGGTGCAGGCAGGGGCGCTGCCACCCTCGGGTGAATTCCTGGGGTAGGCCGAGAGGCGCGCGCCTTTCTAGTTTTTCTGGGTATAGTCTGCCACCCTTCTTGGTCTTGAGCTGGGGCCATGATGAAGGTCTCATAAGTGGCGCGGGCGCAGGCCTCCGCCCACTCCTTTGGCAGTTCCTGGTACAATGATACCATGTTGACGGAGGAGGTTATGCTGGGCAGCTCATGTGGCTGCGGGGGGTCTACTCTATGCTCCCCCATGTCTAGCTCCCCGTTCTTGATTAGGGCTTCAATAACATCCTTGAAGACGTAGCAGTCTTCGATAGTATGCCCGAGCACCCGGTGGTATAAGCAGAAGCGCGGGTCATCTTTCTTCTTCAGGTCACCGGGCCTCTTCGACTCTGGCAGTGTAATTTGGCTGTAGCTGGTTGCCCATTCGAACAGGAGTTTGGACTTGTCTCGGGAGAAGGAATAAAGTTTGTTTTTCATCTTCTCCCTTAGTGAGGGGCCCTCCCGCCGTTCTGTAGTTCTGGGCGGAGGAAGGTTGGCAGCCGCATTGGCTTTCTCTTTCTGCTTCTCAAAAGCCTGGAAGTCTAATGTGTGCACCTCAGGGGGAGCTGGCTTCTTCTCGGCCTGTCTGGCTCTCTGGCTTGACATGGCTGGAGCGGAGGAGTATCGGGCCAAAAATGCCTCGATCTCTGCTACCACGTTGTTCAGGCGGTCGAATGTCTTGACCTCAGTGCCGATCATCCTTTCCAGGATTTCTGTCTTCAAGTTTTGTTTGCAGATCTGCACCGCGTCCTCCTGGTGCGGGGGACGCCTGCACCTCATGCTGAGGTTCCTCCATCTCTTGATGTAGTCGAGGGCCGACTCATCGTTCTTCTGTCTCGTAGCATAGAGCTCTGCTACAGTGACTTCCCGTTCTGCAACATAAAATCTTTCCTTGAACTTCTTTTGCATGTCAGGCCAGTCAGCAACGGACCCGGGTGGCAGGCTGGAGTACCACTCGAAGGCGAGTCTGGTAAGTGTCGAGCCAAAGAACTTCAGGAGGTAGGCCTCATCAGCAGCTAGATCTCCCATGACGTTCACATAGTAGGCAATGTGTTCCCTAGGGGACCCTTGCCCGTTGAATTTTTCAAACTTCGGCGGCTTGGTGACGCCGACTGGCAGCTTCCTTGCGGCATAGTGGGCCGGGTAGGGTACCCGGTAGACGTCAAACGGCGTCTGATCCCCTTCGCCCCTCTCGGCCAGCTTCATATCTATCATTTGTTCGAGCATCAATCGGCTGACTGCTGCCGGGTCGACCGGATTCGGGTAAAAATGAGCGGGCTGCGCACTTGGGGTGGCTACCACGGTCGCCCGGGGAGCCATGGGGGACCCTTGCGAAGGCGGAGCCTGTGGCGGGGCCACTGCCGTGCAATGTGTTTGCCGTGGGGGCGCGCCCCTGAGAGGATTGAGGGTTGCTGGGAGAGCTGCCTCTGAAGACTGCCCCCTGTCCCTGGGTACTTCGGGTATAACCTCGGTCTGCCAGGACATCGGGGGCGGTGTATTCCGCTCACTTAGCTGCTTCTTGAGTGACTCGATTTCCTGCTGGAATCGTTGTATCATGAGCAGCATTGTAGGGTCAGCTGTGGGGAGACTGGGCATGCCCCCTGTCTCTTCGGCCGGGGCGTCCTCGGATGATGTTAAGGGTCCGCCACTCGTGTCGCCGGTGGTGACCACGTTGGCCGTGAGGGCCTCAAGGGGTTCTTCAGGTAGGGTCCCTTCGGCGCCTGCGGGTGTCGCGCCGCCTGCCGCTCTCCCTCTTCTAGTAAGGGGTCCCGGCCTGACGGCTATTCTGGCCAATTCTTCCGGATCGGTGGGCAAGGCCCCATACCGACCATGAACTCCTGCCATGTCGCAGGTGAATGTTTGCCATTTCTTATTCTTGTTTCTTTTTGTCGCCCTCCTGGACGATCTCCCTGGGAACACCAGTCTATCAAAGACCGACCGTCGGGGCGGCACTTCCTCCCGTACAGGGGACTGGCGCGACTCCTCCGGACGGGTCCTCGACTCTACGCTAGGTGCGGGTCGGGCGCCTTCCTCTTGAAAAGCGGAAGCCATTGCCCCCAGCAGTCTCTGGCGGCCGGCGGGGGTGCTACCCGGGCCTCAGAGGTAATTCCTCATAGCCTGCTCGATCCCTTCCCATTCCTGGTCAGGGAGAGCGGCCTGGGGTTGCATGTCGCTGACAGCGGCAAGCGGAGAGCAGGCCGTGAGAGCCGGGCGGGCGGCATTGTGCCGGCGCCCTCGACGACGGTGGCGGGCATTCTCAGACGGCGCGGTGATGACGGGTGCCGGTCGGGAAGTTGGGGTCATCGCCTCGACCCGGTCATCTTGTCGGGCCCTCCTCGGGCGGAAAGCGCTGGGCCCCGCTTGGGCGGGTGTAGCAGGCTGGGCCCCCTTGGGTACCCAAACTCGTTTCAGTTTGGCCGGCCTGTGTAGGGTTGCGGGCGTTGCCCTTTCCTTCAGCTTCTCCAGTCCTTGGAAGGAGTTGCGGACTGGGATGGTCGGGATGACGCGGTCCGGCGTCGCCTGGGACCTCTGCCCGTCTAGGCGGACTCGGAGGGCCCCAACCGTCATGGACTTTCCGGAGTTGGACATGCGACGCCCTGAGCCGACGCCGGTGTTGCTCCTCCGAAGCCTCCTTCGGTGGGATGCCGACCCTTGGTGGGATGGGCCGGTAGTTTGGTGCACGTGGTGCACGTTGCAGCTCAGCGTCGTTGTCGGGACGCTGGTATTGTTGTTGGCCATAGCTCGGCCGGCAGCAGCTTCAGTGGCCCCCGGGGCGGGAGCGTTGACCTGGGACTCTTCGGGCGTCTTCACCTCGAGGATGTTGGCGAAGGCTACCCCCAAGAAGTTGGGGAAGCCCACGGTGGGAGGGAAGCTCCCGAAGTTGAGGGGCACCGCCAGGTAGCCGCCTCGGACATGGTTCTCCACGACTTGAGGGCAGTAGACGACAGCCATTGTCGGTTCCATGATGCCTCTCTCTCTTCTCTGCATTTAAGAAAGTAGCACAATTAGTATTACAAGAAGGGGGCCATGGGGCCCCTAACTTCGGCAAAGAGATGAAGGGTGGATAGGTCCCACCGGGCGTGCCAGAGTTGTGGACGCGCTTAAATTCGCAGGTTCAGGTGGTCTTGTCTATTAAGTGCGTGGGCGTGCCAGTCACCGAAGTGACAATTTATTCGGGCTCCGAAGAGCCCATGGTGCGCTCTGTCTGACTTCGTCAGGCGATTGTGTGGTTCGTGTCGGGACCGAATCCCGTCGTGTCATAAAGGTCACGACGTCATTTACATCCTCCACACGAGGGAATACCCTTGATTAATTGCCGAAATTAGGGGCCCTGCGGCCGAAAAGAATAATACTAATTGTGCAAGAAAAAGATAGGAGTGGATCACACTGAGGGTTGTATTCAGACCACCAACCGCTGGTCATGTCGGTCGCTCGTGGACCTTTTCATATTCGGACATGGGTCTGTGATGGAAATGCAACGGGAAAAGCTGGGACAAATCCGTTCAAGTGTTTGCCGAACACCCTGCAACTTTAGTGATGACTCGGAGGGCGTCCGGAACGAGTAGGAAACCCGGTCTGATCAAGATGTCGGCCCGAGGCTAGGTCGAGACCGGACCATGTCGGGATGACTCCCAAGATCCGAGCCCGGCCTGAGAGGGCGGCATTATTGTTCCTTTTGCCCCGGGTCGCGGGGAGAGATGGGGGCTGTAGCGTGGGCCCTAGCGTCTTTTATTTGGGGTTTTCTTAGTTATATGTTCTGATCTGTGATTTGATGTTTATTGTTTATTTATACCTTTGAATCATTATTAATGTGGCATATTCGGGGTCCTTTAATTAGCATAATTTTCATCAATTTATTTGCTATCGTCAACGCCCTTATCATGCTATATATGTATATATACATGCAGTGTGCCGGCGAAGAAAAAAAAAAGGGAGTGTACCGCTGAGGGCATGGGGTGTGCCGTTGAGTGGCGAAGGGGTGTACCGCTAGGGGCTGAAAAGGGCGTATCGCTGGAGGCCAAAGGGGCGTACCGTTGAGAGCAACAAGGCCAAAGGGGGGGGGGCGTACCGCTGTAGGCTCAAGGGGTGTACCGCTGGGGGCTGAAAAGGGCGTACTGCTGGAGAGTGTGTCGGTGAAGGAGGGGGGGGGGGGTGATATAAAGTCTGTACGTTCCCCAGCCTCAAGTCTATACATTGCCTATTCAACCAGCACGAAGTCTGTACATTGGCTGCTCAAAGTCTGTACATTGTCCATCGTGAAGTCTATACGTTGCCAAGCCCAAAGTCTGTACGTTGTAACATGAAGTCTGTACATTGGCTGGCCTAAAGTCTATACACTGCAACACCAAGTCTATACATTGCCCCTTTGGCTGCAGCTTGAAGTCTATACATTGCCAAGCCCCAAGTCTGTACGTTGTAACGTGAAGTCTGTACATTGCCCCTTTGACTGCAGCTCGAAGTCTATACGTTGCCAAGCCCAAAGTCTGTACGTTGTAACATGAAGTCTGTACGTTGGCTGGCCCAAAGTCTATACATTGGCCAAGTCTATACATTGGCCAGCCCCAAGTCTATACGCTGTAACATGAAGTCTGTACATTGCCCCTTTGACTGCAGCTCGAAGTCTATACGTTGCCAAGCCCAAAGTCTGTACGTTGTAACATGAAGTCTGTACGTTGGCTGGCCCAAAGTCTATACATTGGCCAAGTCTATACGCTACAGCGTGAAGTCTGCACGTTGGCTGGCCCAAAGTCTATACACTGGATCCCGTTGAGACGGTGGCTGAGGGTGTACCGGCGAAGGGAGGGAGTGTGCCGCTGAAAGGGCCATGGAGAGCGTGCCGTTAAAGGGTGTGTCCATGGGCAATTAGGGCGTACCGCTGAGGGTTCAAGGGGCGTGCCGGGGAAGGCTTTGAAGCGTACCGCTGAAGACTGGGAGGAGTGTGCCGGCGAAGGGGTTGGATGAGTGTGCCGCTGGAAGATAACTGGGGTGCACCGTTGAAGGGCCAATCAAGGCGTGGTGGTGGAGGTCCAATCAGTTTTCAATTTCTTATTTTAAGGCTTTTCTTTTCTTCTTGTTTTAATTTTTTTTTACGCAGTTTTATATAAACTTCTCCCTTGTTTCCGTTTTGCTCGGTTCAGCCTCCTTTCTTGCGAGTTGGGCGTCCGGGCTGCCGGGTAGTTGATCAGTTCAGTTCTCGTCATGGTGCCGGCAGTGGCTTGATTAGTTGGGAGGTTCATTGATTATTCCATTCGTTTGTTGCTTCCCTCTGTCTCTTTTAATATTTTGTTATTTTCTCACAAAAGTTCGGCAGCATCTCCCCTTAACCCGGGGCGTAAGGGAGATAAAGGGAACGCGCCCACACGGAGTGGCGGAACCCGACAACTGGAGGTGGGCGCCCGGAGGCAACAACACCTTTAGGAGCCTCGAAAAACGTGAAGGGAAGGGCTTGGAGTAGGGCCAGGAAGTGTACTGCTGGGGGACTGAAGGGTGTGCCACTGAGGGCCAAGGTGAGTGTGCCGCTGAGGGCCCATGGGCGTGCCGCTGAGGGCCAATAGGAGCGTGCCGCTGAGGGCCAATGGGGGGGGTGCCGCTGAGGGCCAATGTGTGTGTGTGTGCCGCTGAGGGCCCAAACAAGTGGGTCGGCCAAGGGCCGGAAAGGTGTATTGCTGGAGGCTCAAACAGGGCTAAGTGTGTGGGCTGGGAGACTTGAAGGCCATTCATGGCAAGAAGGGGGGATTCAAGGCTGGGGGTAGGCTACTAATTACTGGGTGCTCGGAGAGAGGGTAAGGGTCTCCCCTTCCCCTAGGCCGGTGGACATAATAGAGGGCCATGGAGGGGAGTGAAGAGCCCATAAGGCCAAAACTCATAGGGGAGGAATCACATGGCTACGGAGGTTACGAAGAAATACCGGAGAAACGGGGAAAGCGAACAACACACCACATACACTGCGACGGCGGGAGTAAATCAATATAAATAGCAAGAAAGGTCCCAAAAAAAAAGGGGGGGTGATCTTTCATTCATGGGAGGCAAAGGGCCGTAGCCCTACATGTACATTACCAAAGAAGATGCCCAAGACGAGGCTATGGGCAGGGGGAAACCCAACGAAAGACAAAAGATAAGAGGGGGAGGAACAGAGTGCAGGAGGAAAGCCAGCCGCCCCTAACTCTCTCCCCCACTACATCGAGCTCTCTCTCTCTTACTCTTGCTTCTTCCCGGTGGTCGTCGGAGGAAGCTCACGCTGGGACGCCTCTTCTTCTCTTCTCTCTTCTCTTCTTCCTCTGTGTTGTCTGTGTTTCTCTCTGGGCCTCCTTTCTTCTTATGCATCCCCCCCCTTTCCTTTGTCGAACAGGAGGCTTTTTATACTCCCAGCCACCGACGACTTCGAGCACGACCGTCGAAGGCGGGAAGCCGGCTGTGATGATGGGTTTGACCTGCTCCTGTCCTGGCTGTCAGTGGGGTAGCCTGCGTGGCCCAACCCATGGTTGACACCTCATAGAGCTCACTGCGCGCCAAGGATGCATAGGGCATGGGCGCCATGTCGTTTTGCCATTGAAAAGCTTCAACGCTGTGCCGCTGGCGAGTTGAAAAGGCGTGCCGTGGGGGAGCCAAAACGGCGTACTGCTGGGGGCCCAAATGGGCGTGCCGCTGAAGCCCCTGAAGGGCGTGCCGCTGAATGGCCTGAAGGGCGTGCCGCTGGAGGGCTCTCCAGGGCGTGCCGCTGGGGCCTACTGAGGGCTGTGCCGCTGAAGCCCCTGGGGGCTGTGCCGCTGAAGACCCCCCCGGGGGTGTGCCGTTGAAACCCCCCCAGGGGGTGTACCGCTGAAGGGGGCGTGCCACTGGAGGGGGCGTGCCGCTGGAGGGCTCTCCAGGGCATGTCGCTGGGGCTCCGCCAGGGTGTGCCGTTGAGGCCCCCTTGGGGCTGGGCGTGCCGCTGAAGGGCTCCCCAGGGGGTGTGTGTACCCGGGGCCCGTTCTGAGCCCATTGTGGGCACGAGTCGTGGCCCGTTTGTGTATGTAGCCGTCACACACACAAGTCAACACCCACCGTATGTGAGACATTACAACATGGGTGGACGTCCCCTCATGCAGGGATTTCCCCTCGCGTGCCTGTCGGTTGCAACCACACGCGCGCTATGACGCCATGCTCTCTCGCAGTCACGAGGCCATGTCCGACCGCTCAATTCGAGTCGTTATCAACCCTCACGCAGATACTAGATCGATGTATCCCCTCCAGTCATCCAGTTGCAGGCCCCCGTCCAGAATCACGGCCATGGCCTATGCCACGGGTAGAGCCCTCTCTAAACATATGTGTGTTCATTCGTCACGCATCAACCCGGGGACCGACCAGCACGTCGGAGTTGTCCCATGGCATGCGCTAGTTGTACCCTGGCCATTACGGCCTTCTTGTAAAGAAATATACGTCTCAGTATAACATCGCCGATTGGATGAGTGCTCTCGCACCCACGTCCTGGCCCTCAACTTTCTATCTACATCACTCGGCATCCGTGCCTAACACCCTAACCCCAGTAAACACCCCTCGGTCTAACACGCATCCATAGCTGTTAAATGCCCCCAGCCCTCTACCCAAGGCTTCAGACACATATACAGACTTTTCTTTAGCTCAGAACGAAGGTATTCAGATTCAATCCGATGTAAACAAACACCGGTTGCTTACGGCCGGTGGGGAAAGACGTCCAGTACACGATTCCTGCAATCGCCTACGCACTCGCACCCATGGAACCCCTTCTCTCCACGTGTCGTTCGATCACCCGAGCCTAAGTGCCGCGCCCTGGTGGCACTTCCCCGGTCAACACTTGGTTCCAATAGTGATTGTCAAGAAATCGACTGGCACGCCCGCACCCTATCCGGTTAACTCTTATCCTGACATTTCCGTGCCATTCGACCCTTCTTGACTTTCCGTAAAAAGGAGAGTGCCCGATACCGCCGTGAGAGGCATGCAACCGTAAGGAGGATAACCGAGATACATCAAACTCCCGTAGTTTCCTTCCCCGCTGTATCCCTTCCTTCACCTCGGTTAATCGGCATAAAAACCCACGCAACAGAGAGGATGGCACTACCGGTGGGACGTCTCCCGCCTTCCTTCTTTTTACTGAAGAAAAGTCTGTGCCAGCCCTGAAGCCCGGTGCCCTTTCCCTATCCTTGCAGGAGAGGCAGAGGAGGGTACTCGTGCGCGCTTTCGCTAGCAGCTTCTGGTTCGCGCTCCGATCGTCGGACCGCCTGCGGCGACTGTCAGCTACCGTCGCCTCCGCAGCACTCAGCATTCCAACAACCATGGCGGCCGTCACCTACGGCCCCAACGTCATTGCCACCCATGCCCGGGTGGGCTACTTGGCGACGCGATCGCTTTCAGCAGCTTCGCCCCCGTTATCGGATCGCCCTACTTCTTGGGTGTGATCCCTATGGCTATTTCTCAGCCAATTCTAGTTTCTTCGTTGGCTCCTGTGGCCAACGCGCCACGCGCACTTCCAGCACCAGTATCCCGCCTGAGGGCCGGGCACCGGACTGTCACCACTGGCCCCTATAGGGCCCCCAGACCAACGCCGGTCTGGGTAAGCGTTAGCTCCAGGGGCCAGCCTCGTCCGATATCCAACACGGGCCCTGTGCCCCAGACTTCAGTCACCTCCTCAGCACTTTCATCGGGTTCCCAACCCCGAGCCGCAGCCAAGCCGGCACCCGACACGGGCTCCTAGCCCCGGGTCGACGGCTTCCCAGCATCCTCCTCGGGTTCCCAATCCCGAGCCGCAGCCAAGCCGATACCCAACACGGGCTCCCTGCCCCGGGTCCGCGGCCTCCCAACACCTTCCTCGAGTTCCCAACCCCAAGCCGCAGCTAATCCGGCACCCAATACAGGCTCCCAACCCCGGGTTCATGGCTTCCCAGCATCTTCCTCGGGTTCTCAACCCTGAGCCGTAGCCAAGCTGGCACCCAACACGGGCCCCCTGCCCCGGGTCCACGGCTTCCTGACATCTACCTCGGGTCCTCAACCCCGAGCTCCAACCAAGCTGATACCCAACACGGGCTCCCTGCCCCGGGTCCACGGCTCCTCAGTATTCTCCTCGGGTCTCCAACCCCAAGCCCCAGCAAAGCCGGCACCCGACACGGGCTCTCAGCCCTAGGTCTACGGCTCCGCAACACCTGCATCAGGATTTCGACCCCGAATCTCGGCAAGGCCGACTCTCGACGTGGGATCCCAGCCCCGAGTTTGCGGCTCCGCGGCATTGCACTCGGGACCCCGGTCCCGAGCTCCAGTTGAACTGATTCTCCCCGTGGGTCTCCTACCCAGGGGGCAACGTTCCTCAGCACCCTCCCCGGGCCTCCCGACTCGAGCCCGGATTGCGCCGGCACCTACCACGGGTCCTCGACCCAGGGAAGTCGGCACCCCAGCACTTCCAACAGCTTGCCTTCCGATGCAAGAGTGCCGTCTAGAGCATCGGCGACACTCCTATCGGCGCGGGTGAAGGCTTACACCCGAGTCACCCAGCCATCGACTCCCGGCGTGGGTTACTTACCCCGGGGTCCGATCCCAGCACTTCAGACTGACGGCTTCACGCTGTCGATCGCTCCAGGTCGGGTCTTCTCGGTCTACCATCTTGGGGCGGAGTCTTCCTCAGCTCCTCAGAAGAAGAGTCGCCATAGCCGCAGAGGCAGGCGACTTGCTGCTGCAACCAGCAACTCTGGCAAGACGGTCCTTGTCGGTGACTTGCGGATCCGTCGCGACAGGGGTGAACATACCCCAGAACGGACGATCCCTACCATCTCCATCTCCAATCGTTTTGACCTCTTGCGTCAAACACTAGAGGACGGGGCAAAGCTCAAAGGAGCGGGTTCCTCGGCAGTAGCCCGGGGGTACCCACCACAGCCAGACACACGGCCTCCCAAGACAACTCGTCGAAAAAATGGCGACAAGGGAGACCAGCAACTTAACGTGAGAAGAATCTGGGTCACCCCAGAAGAAGCTCAAGCTGTTCGAAGGGCGCGTATCACCAACCCCCTGCGAGCACTCAGACGCGGCATCAGACGAGATGCGACTGGCCTTATAGTAACATCATCTAACGACGCCCAGCCGTCCGATGCCCCCCCACACAAGAAAGCAGAGGCAAAGGCGAGCCCGTTATCGGGCCCTCCAACAACCTATCCTAGACTCTCTCCGATTGACATCGGGACTGATCCCCTCTGCAATGTACCTCGATCTTTGATAGACTAGAGACGCCTATCTACCCCGAGCGGCACGCGCGCGGGAAACGGACGGCCCGGTTCATCAATGACGCGGTTCGAGTGTTCACGTGTTACACCACCGGACACCAACCAGACACCCAGTCTGACGACTTGAACCAGCCTCTGTCCCACTTCAGGAGGCCGCGCCACCAGGCTCCGCCGCCTCCTCCAACAGGTCATATCGGCACTTCTACCGGGCCGCAAGCATCATAATGTGTGGAAGAAGTCCCGGTGGATGACCGTGACCCGCCTATCAACGCAGAGCCGGTCAACAATGACCCTCCTGCGAACGAGGCTCAAGAGGTGACCCTCGACACTCTCATGAAGGAGAACCAGCATCTGAAGGCCCTCCTGTAGAACCTCCTTTAGGAGCGAGACCTTCATCCTCAGCAACCTGTTAGGCCCAGGCCGAGGGGCCGACACCCCCGGCAGCCCGTGATGCTGCCAACACCTCAGCGGCGATTGCCCGAACTCCGTTGGCAACTGGGTTTGGCACGCCCCCGGTTGAGGTTCAACCACGAGCCTCCAACACGCCAGTGTCAGAGAATCTTTTGGCGCAATGCCAGATGATCGAGCTCATTGTCGAGACAAAGCTCACCCAGTATGGTGAAGGGACTGTCATGGTAGATCTCTACATTGTACCCTACCCGCTTCACCACCAGCTGAAAAAGCTTCCCCCAGAGTACTCCAAGCCCCCGAAGCTGCAAAAGTTCGACAAGCAGGGGTCGCCACATGAACACTTGGCCTACTATGTTACGGCCATGGGTGAGCTCGCGTTGGATGAATCATATCTCCTCCGCTACTTCGCCACTTCGCTCACGGTAACGGCCTTCCAATGGTACTCCCATCTGAAGCCCAACTCAGTCATCGACTGGGCCGATCTCCAGAAGAAGTTCCTCGACCGATTTCAAACGGCCGAGCGAAAGGTCTCTCTAGCCGAACTCTGTTCCCTTCGGCAGAAAAAGGGCGAGGGCACCCTCGACTTCATCAAAAAATGGCGAGACCTTAGCATGAGGTGTGTCAATCCACCCGCTCAAGAGGACGCCATCACCATATGTCGTCGAGGTCTGGCGGCCGAAGTCAGCGAAAAGCTTCTCGGCACCAATATCAAAGGCTTCAACTAACTCAATTCGACAGTCGCCGAAATAGAGATGTTCTTCGCCGATAACCCAAGCTATACCGCAGCCAAGGGTAAACAAGTGCGAGAACGCCAGCCTGGTAAGGAGGTGAATATCATAGAGTTCACCCCTGCTACCAAGGCCAGTAAGGGGGCCGAATCCAGTGGCTCTGACAAAAAGCCAGAGGATAAACCGGCTGCTCCTTCCTTCTCGGAGCGTATGAAGACACCCTTCTCCTTCAAGAAGGAACATACGAAGATGCTCTTCGACCTCTGCATGGCTCAGAAGATTATCAAGCTGCCCAAAATCCGCAAGCCGGACGAGGCTCTGAAGACCGACGACCCCAGTTATTGACTGTACCATCGCATGCTGGGTCATTCAATCGAAGATTGCTACGTCTTCAAGACCCATACGTAGAAGCTGATCCGAAATGGTCTTGTCAAAATGAAGAGGGGCCTCGTCGATTCCCCACAACCACACACGTGGGACAGGCCAGCTAAGGCAGCCCACGTGGCTCACCCCTCCGCCAATGTCATCCACATGATGGCCGTATTCTCTCTTTTTGATGACGAATCAGAGGAGCCCAGCGCCAATCGAAGGGGACGTTTGATCTGGTACCCAGGGTGGAGGCCTTGGCATGATCAGAGACCTCTCTCTTTCCCCAGGGAGAGAACCCGATGACTCTTCGATATCCTCGTCGATAATGGGCAAATCATGCCCCGCGACTCGCCTGCCGGCTACACCCATTGGGATCGTAGTCACCCCCAATACTGCCCCTTCCACGCCAGAATCTGCCATCCGATCGAGTCCTGTGAGGAAGTTCAACACCTCATCCAGGAACAGATCCGATGGGAGTAGATCGATGCGGAAGGAAACTCCATGTCGCTCGCCAGGCTTCGAAAAGCTATCGAAGAGACCCTGAGCATCGCCAGGGATGCGCCAGAGCGGCCAGACTCTCCTCAAGAAAATGGGCACGGGCTGTCTTACCAGCATCCTCCAGAATGGCTCGAGTTCTGGACGGACAACCAAGAGGCGCTTGAGCGGTTGCGGAGGCATAGAGAGTGGGATACCAGTCAAGAGACAGAGCTGACCAACTTCTCGGTCAACGTCATTCACGCCCTTGCTCCCCCGGCCCCTTCGGGCTCTCAGGCATCAACAGCCAGCCAGCCAGCCCCAGCCACTTCGGCTGTGCGGTGGCGGTCCTGGCGGGAGCTAAAGTCTCTCCTTTTCCTAAAGAAGACACCGCCAGGCTCCTCCGGGTCCTTCTCGGCCGGTAGGACGTCTTGGTGGGTGAAACGACGATGGGCTCTCCAGCTCCCTCTCGGCATCCTCCCCTCCTATCTCCGTCACCGGTAGCCATGGATAGGAAGGGAAAGCAAAAGCAAGGTGAGGCCCCGCCTCAGCCTCGTTACACCTCCTCAACGGATGGGCCGTCGGAGCCTCTCCACCTACATGTTGACACAATCCGAGTACGAAGAAGGCATCTTCGGAGTCTTCAGCGGCTTCGATTCAAGTGACGGGCCCACCGCCATAAGGCTCCGCCATTCCGTAGAGTCGGGATAACTGTGCAGAGCGACAACGTCTTGCAACGCCGTCGGTTGCCGCTGGGCCCAACTCTCAGCATGGTTACAAAGGCAAGGCTAAGGAGCAGGACGACAAGCATATCTCTCGATCCACTCCTCAATAAAAGCCGTCGCCACCGCGGCTAAGGCATCAAACCGCACACACATCTTCGGACGCCAGCACCAGCCTACCGACTCCTCGTAGGCTCCAGTCGCCACCGCGGCTAAGGCATCAAATCGCGCATACGTCCTCGGATGCCAGTCCTAGCATTCCGGCATACCAGGAATTGCCGCTCGAGGTAATTGAGCAGGCGATCAATGCCACCTTCCAGATACAACAAGCGGAAGGCGCCTGGATCAAAATTCGGGCGAGGAAGAGTCATCGACCTCCCCCTGCAAGGGCATCGGCTCGGAGATATCCTCGTCAGGATTTATCAACTCCGGCTCTAGCACCTCTTGTGGACGCACTAAAATTCGCTTATTTAGGTGGTTCGTCTATTAAGTGCGTGGGCGTGCCAGTCACCGAAGTGACAATTTATTCGGGCCCCGAAGAGCCCATGGTGCGCTCAATCTGACTTCATCAGACGATTGTGTGGTTCGTGTCGGGACCAAAACCCGCCGCGCCATAAAGGTCACGACGTCATTTACATCCCCCATACGAGGGAACACCCTTGATTAATCGTCGGGATTCAGGGCCTCATGGCCAAGAAATTAATTGCATGAAAGGTCTATTACGAGATATTGAAATCCTCACGCGAGGGCGAGAAGAAAACCATTCGCGGTCATGTCGGTCGTGTACTGACCATTTAATGTTCGGACGAATGTTCGGCTTAAGAAAAGCGTGATCGTCATGGGAAAACCGGAGCATATGTATGCCGGGATACGGCAAATTTATTGTTCAGAGGAACGAAAAACGTTCGGCCAAACCTCGGTTAGAGCGGTCAGAAACCGGTAAGTCTGTTGGCCCGGTGCAAAGGCAAGCTGCGACCATACTGCGGTGGGCCCCCCGCGGTCGAAACAAGACTTGCATGAGCGTCATTAATATTTCCGGTGCAAAGGGGCAACGAGGGAATATCCCTTGAATCGATTGGAAAGCCCTGTGTCTAGGGAAGCGAACATTCGAAACGTGTCGGTCATTCGGGAGACCGTTTAATATTCGGACTGGTGTCCGGCTTGAGAGTATCATAATCGTCGCAGGAGGACTGGAACATATGTATGCTGTGATACGACAAATACATTATTCCGAGACACTGAAAACATTCGGTTAAATCTCGATTAGTGTAGCAGGAAACTAGCGAGTTCTTTGGCCCGGTGCGAGATCGAGTCGGGACCATACCGGGGGCGCCTCCCGCAGTCCAAACGGGGCTTGCGTGGGCATCATTAATATTCCCGGTGCCGGAGGGCAACGGGGAAGAGTCCCGGGACTAGATTCCAAAACCAAAACATGTTCGAAGGAAGCGAGCTATAGGCCGAGGGTGTGGGTCAGACAATGACCATAATCGGGACGGACCCGAGGTCCAAGCACAGCCCACAAAGGCCTTATTGATTTTCCCGTAGATAGGGTCCAGGGATGATAGGAGCCATCTTGTTCTATTCATATTTCTGTCGGTCACTTGCGAACCACTTGATATTTAGACAAGGGTCCATATCGAAGGTGCGACGTGGATAGGAACAACCCCGTACAAATGTATGCCGAGTTCACGGCAACTTCAATAAAAGAGCGGGGACAAATCCCATTAGGATGAATCTGATTCGACAGGCTGTTGGCCCAGAGCAATGCCGGGTTACGACCATGTCAGGATGGGAACCGTCGGCCATATCGGTCACGCATGGACCTTTTCATGCTCGGACACCGGTCCGTAATAGAAACGCGGCGGAAATCGAGGTGAACCCGTTCGAATGTCTGCCGAACGTGCGGCAATTTTAGTAGCGGCTCGGAAGGGATCCGGCCGGAGAAATAAGTCCGGTTTAATCGGAATATCAGCCCGAGGCGAGGTCGGGCTATGGCCATTTCGGGATAATTCCCAAGACTCAGGCCCAACCTAGAAGGGCGACATCATTGTTCCTTTGGCACCGGGTCACGGGAGAGACGGGGCTGCGAAGCGGATCCCATTGTTTTATTATTATTTAAGAAATGTTATCATTATCATTTGTTAATTTATACATATCTTTGAGTGAATTCTTTATTACTATTTATTCATTTTTCTTGTGATTTATTCATTTACTATTGTTATTATTAGGTTTGTTATTATTTTTGTTCGTTTTATTATCATTCATTTACTTGTCATTTTTTATTAAGTTTGTTATTATTATTTATATATTTTTTGTTATCATTTATTTGTTGATTTATCATTATTATTATTTCTTTTAAGCTTATTATTATTATTGCTTATTTCTTTATCATTCTTATTTATTTATTCACCTTTTTGAATTTATTATCATTTATTATTGTTGTTTAACATTATTGTTTGCTATTATTTCTCTATTTTCTTTTGAGTTTGTTATTATTATGATTATTTAAGTTTTGTATCATTATTTGTTTATTTATTATATTTTCTTTTAGCTTATTATCTTTATTAATATCGTTATTTCAGGTGTACCGCTGGGTCATGGGAGTGCGCCGCTGGAGGGCCAAGGGAGTGTGCCGCTGAGGGCCAAAGGAGTGTACCGCTAGAGGGCTAAGGGAGTGTGCCGCTGAGGGCCAAGGGAGTGTGCCGCTGGGGGCCAGGGGGTGTACCGCTGGAGGATTAAAAGGGTGTGCCGCTGAGGGCTAGGGGTGTACCGCTGGAGGGTTAAAAGGGTGTGCCGCTGAGAGCCAGGGGGTGTACCGCTGGAGGGCCAAGGAGTGTGCCGCTAAGGGCCAGGGGGGGTGTACCGCTGGAGGGCCAAAAGGGTGTGCCGCTGAGGGCCAGGGGTGTACCACTGGAGGATCAAGGAGTGTGCCGCCGAGGGCTGAAGCAGGAGCGTGCCGCTGAAGGGCTGAGGGAGTGTACCGCTGAAGGATCAAGGAGTGTGCCGCCGAGGGCTGAAGCAGGAGCGTGCCGCTGAAGGGCTGAGGGAGTGTACCGCTGAAGGGCTGGGAGTGTGCCGCTGAAGAGCATGGGGCTGTGCCACTGAAGGGCTGAGGGAGTGTACCGCTGAGGGGCTAAAAGGGTGTACCGATGAAGAGCTTGGGGCTGTGCCGCTGAAGGGCTGAGGGAGTGTACCGCTGAGGGGCTAAAAGGGTGTACCGATGAGGGCCCACACTCCCTCTAATTCTTTTAAGGCTTTTCTTTTCTTCTTTTTTGATTTTATTAAGTGTGCATGTGTTTGTCTCTCTCTTTCTCTTGATTATCTTTCATTCTTTCTCTTGTGGGGACGGATGTTCGAGTTGTCTGGTTGCCGTTCGGTTTGGTTCTCTTTGAGTTGATTACGGCTCCCTTGCCTTGGTTAAAGTGTTTTACCGTTGTTCTTTTCATTCGTTTGTTGCCTCCTTTTGCCTTTTTAATGTGTTATCGTTCTTAACAAAAATTCGGCAGCATCTCCCCTTGACCCGAGCGTAAGGGAGATACAGGGAACACGCCCACATGGAGTGGCGGAACCCGAAAATTGGAGGTGGGCGCTCGAGAGCGGCAACACCTTTATAAACCTCGGAAAACTCGGAGGGAACGGAGAGTGGAAGACTACTCCTAGGACTGGCCAAAGAGGGAGTGCACCGGGCAAGAAGGAGGGGCGAGTGTGCCGGGCAAGGAAGGCACGAGAGGGCTTGCCGTCGAAGGCTTAGCCAGGGTGTGCCGGGCAAAGGTCCAAAGGACCGTGCCGGGGAAGGGCACAGGCGGGTGTGCCGCTGAAGGCTTAGCCAGGGCGTGCCGGGCAAGGGTCCAAAGGACCATGCCGGGGAAGGTGTCCAAGGGCGTGCCGTTGAAGGCACGGCTGGGGTGTGCCGCTGAGGGCACGCAGGGGTGAGCGAAGGCAAAAATGCCAAAGGGGAAGCAAGCCCTAACAAAAGGAGAAAGGGAAAGGGGCGTAAAACACCGAAGGATGCAAACACGGGAGAAATGTTTGAGGAAGACGTCCAAAAAATATTTGCAAGACTTCTACTTCTATTCTCATAAAAGGAGTGCCCCAAGGGGGCTAATACATCGCAACGACGGCAAAACAAGAAATGAAAGGAAAGAGGGAAAGAAAATACAGTGGGGGGGGGGGGGGAACAGAGCGTGGACTCCTCCCCTCCCGGACCTCACTCCCTCTCTCCACCCACTCTTCTTCTCTTCTTCTCTTTACACAGACGGTGGTGGTAGGTGGAGCGACGAGCTCCTCCTCTTCTCTTCTTATCCTTCTTCTCTTCGCGCGGACGGCGGTGGCGGGTGGACGGAGCAGCAGAAAGGGGGAGGCGGAGCCTCCCCTCCTCTTCTTTCTTCGCTTCTTCTCTTCCTCTTCTTCTCTTCTTCTCTTCTGCGTGTCTCTGTCTCTTCCTCCCCCACCTCCTCTTTCTCTTTTCTCGAATGGGAGTGGTTTTATACTCCCAGCAGTGGGAGCTTTTGAGCACGGCCGTCGAAGGCGGGAAGCAGCTCCGTCATGATGGGGTTTGACTCCCCCTGTCCTGGATGTCAGTGGAATAGCCTGTGTGGCCCAATCCCTGATTGACACCTCAGAGGGTTCACTGCGCGCCAAGGATGCGTAGGGCATGGGCACCACATCGTCCAGCCGTTGACATGCCTTAGCGCTGTGCCGGGGGAGGGCCAAAAGGGCGCATCGCTGAAGGTTGCCCAAGCGTGCCGCTGAAGAGGGAAAAAGGCGTGCCGTCGGGCACAGAAGAGTGTGCCGTAGAGGACCCAAAGGGGCGTGCCGCTGAAGACCCCACTTGGGGTTGTGCCGCTGAAAGCCCATGGGGGCTGTGCCGCTGAAAGCCCATTGGGGTGTGCCGCTGAAACCCCCCTTGGGGTGTGCCGCTGAAGCCCGTGGGGGCGTGCCGCTGAAGGCCCATTGGGGCTGTGCCGCTGAAAGCCCATGGGGGCGTGCCGCTGAAGGCCCATTGGGGCTGTGCCGCTGAAAGCCCATGGGGGCGTGCCGATGAAGCTTACAGGGGCTGTGCCGCTGAAGACCCCCAAGGGGCGTGCCGCTGAAGCCCATGGGGGCTGTGCCACTGAAAGGCTGTAGGGGCGTGCTGCTGAAGCATCAAGGGGCGCCGCTGAAGGGCTAAATGGGCATTTTTGAGCCTGTTGCGAGCACGAGTTGTGGCCCATTTAATTTTCTTCGAGGCCCATGGATTGTGGAGCTACTGGTGGTTGATTTCTCTTCGCTGTCGTGATTCCGAAGACGGCTTCACGGTAGTGTGTGCATTTGTTTGGGGAGTCCGGGTGACCAGTCTTTCTGGGGCTTCTTCACTCGGTGCCGTTGTTGATGCTGGGCCGAGCAGGATATCTGTGTGTGTAATTTTTGGTGTCCACAAATGCCCCCCACCCACGAGTAGCGCAGATGAAGGATAAGCCGGGCGGTGCCCATGGGTGTATTTGTCTCTTTCCTCTTCGTCGATGCCGACGGGGTGCCGGGAGCTAATATGTTGGTCTCTTCTTCTCTTCGTCAGTGCCGACGGGGTGTCGGGCGTTGACATGATATGTTGGTCTCTTTGTCTCTTCGTCAGTACCGACAGGGTGTCGGGAGCTGACATGATATGTGGATAGCTTTGTCTCTTCGTCAGTGCCGACAGGGTGCCGAGAGCTGACCTGGTTTGTTGATCTGTTTGTCTCTTCGTCAGTGCCAACAGGGTGTCGGGAGCTGACCTGGTTTGTTGATCTCTTTGTCTCTTCGTCAGTGCCGACGGGGTGTCGGGAGCTGACCTGGTTTGTTGATCTCTTTGTCTCTTCGTCAGTGCCGACAAGGTGCCGGGAGCTGACCTGGTTTGTTGGTCTCTTTGTCTCTTCGTCAGTGCCGACAGGGTGTCGGGAGCTGACCTAGTTTGTTGATCTCTTTGTCTCTTCGTCAGTGCCGATAAGGTGCCGGGAGCTGACCTGGTTTGTCGGTCTCTTTGTCTCTTCGTCAGTGCCAACAGGGTGTCGGGAGCTGACCTGGTTTGTTGGTCTCTTTGTCTCTTCGTCAGTGCCGACAGGGTGCCGGGAGCTGACCTGGTTTGTTGGTCTCTTTGTCTCTTCGTCAGCGCCGACGGGGTGCCGGGAACTGACCTGATATGTTGGTCTTCTCTTCTCTTTGTCTTCTCTTCTCTTTTCTTCTCTTCTCCTTTGTGTTATCCTTTTTTTTTATTCTCTTTTTCTTTTCTCTTCTCTGTTTCCTTCTTCTTCTCTTCTTCCCTTCTCTCTTTTTTTTTGAGAACTCCGAGCGACTGCTGGCGTGGATGCCAATGATATAAGAGCTGTCGGCACAGCGGCCGATAATTGGAAGCTGTTGACATGGGGGCCAATAATTGAAAAGTTGTCGACCCGAAGGCCGATGATTAAAAAGCTGTTGGCATGGGAGCCAATAATTGGAAAGCTGTCGACCCGAAGGCCGATGATTGAAAAGCTGTTGGCATGGGAGCCAATAATTGAAAAGCTGTCGACCCGAAGGCCGATGATTGAAAGCTGTCAGCTCAGGGGCCGATGATTGAAAAGCTGTCGGCTCAGGGACCGATGATTGAAAAGCTGTTGGCAAGGGAGCCAATAATTGAAAAGCTGTCGACCCGAAGGCCGATGATTAAAAGCTGTCGGCTCAAAGGCCGATGATTGAAAGCTGTCGGCATGGGAGCCAATAATTGGAAAGCTGTCGGCTCAGGGGCCGATGAGGGAGGCCAGAATAGACATGGCTGGAAGCAGGCTGCGGGAGCCGAAGTTGGGAGATTAACGAGCCGCGAGGGCAAGAGGTAGGCCATGGGGGCTAAGGTTGGGCTCTACGAGTCGTAGCTGGGAACGTAGGCTTCGATGGCCGAAATTGAGTTTATTGCATACGCACATTCTTGTTATTTTATCGTTATTATACTTTTTTGTATTATTTTTATGTTGTTTTGTTTTGTTTTTTTTTTATTTATCATTTTTTTAAAGCATGCAAGCATTCATTAGCAGGCATAACATAAATATAAGTAAGGCGGCTCCCTCTATAGGGGATAGGATAGGGACGTCGCCCGTAATTCGTAGATGCGGTGCGGGTCGCGAGGCACAATCGAGGGGTGGTGCACCCGTCGAGAGGATATCGCACGTCTTGCATGCATAGCCTAAATTCACGCATTTCACCCGAGGCAATTCTATGTGACGTGGCAGTGCAAATGTGTGAATAAAGAGCCCTAACCACAGGGATATGCAGGTTTTCCTGGTGACACTCGAGGATCGCTCTAGCGCCTACACATATGTTTCAGGCTTTCGACTTTCGGTAGCTTCACACAGCCCCCATCTATTTATTTTGGTAGCGGATTTCACCGTTCAGCGCGAGTCTCCTCATGTGTCTCAATGGGGATTCCCGGCTACTAGGATTCATCCTCATTATAATTCTATTACGGATTCCACCGTTTGACGCGAGTCTCCTCATGTGTCTCAATGGGGATTCCCGGCTACTCGGATTCACGTGTCTCTCTCTTTTCTTTTCTTTTTCTCTTTTTTTTTACAGTGGGGGTAGGCAGCTTTTTCCTTACGATTACCTTTCACGCGAGTGCAGGAATTCAAGTCTCCGTAGAGTGCTAAGAAGAAATTCGGGCAATCCCTGTAGTCGAAGGCCATTGAACACATTAAGTGCTAAGTGTGGGAGCGTTGCCTCAGGTTGATTTTGTGAGTTGGGCTTAGCGATTCAGCCATGACTCTTCCCCTTGACGTGTGCACCCGCCATAATTGGGTTCCCTTCGAGCGCGTGTCGTGATGCCCGTGCATCCGGAATCGGGGCGATATTATTTAGCAAGGAAACACGGTCCTAGAAAATTCCAAGGAGGTATATTATTCTATATTAAGCAACCATGCAAGCAGGGCAATCATGCATTCTCTTTTTTGTTGTTGTTGTTGTTTATTGTTGTTGTTGTTGTTGTTTTTTTTTTCATAGGAAAATATTGTTGTTACGTATATGTGTAGTGGTAGTAAAGGTATTAGGGAGGCAGACCGCAAAAGGGCTGAAAGGATATTAGGGAAGCGGGCTATAGAACCCGAGGGACATCACGGGAGTGAGCCATAAGGGCTAAAAGATGCTGGGGAGCAGGCTGCAGGAGCCAGAATCGGGAAGCGCGGTGGGACGGATGGATTAATCCTGACAGTGAGCCTCGACCGAAATGGGCCTGCAGAGGGGCGTTTGGTAGCGGGACGTGAGAGTCGAAGAGAAGGGTCTCTTTTGTTCTCTGGCCGGGGAAGGATCCGAACCAAAGTGAAAGGTTTATTCTTTTGTTCTCTGGCCGGGGAAGGATCCGAACCAAAGCGAGAGGTCTATTTTTTTAACTGGGAAGCTGTCGGCTGGGGTGCCAATGATGAGGTAGCTGTCGGCTGGGAGCCGATGATGAAGTAGCTATCGGCTAGGAGTCGATGATGAGATAGCTGTCGGCTAGGAGCCGATGATGAGGTAGCTGTCGGCTAAGAGCCGATGATGAGGTAGCTGTCGGCTAGGAGCCGATGATGAGGATAGCTGTCGGCTAGGAGCCGATGATGAGATAGCTGTCGGCTAGGAGCTGATGATGAGATAGCTATCGGCTAGGAGCCGATGATGAGGTAGCTGTCGGCTAAGAGCCGATGATGAGGTAGCTGTCGGCTAGGAGCCGATGATAAAGATAGCTGTCGGCTAGGAGCCGATGATGAGGTAGCTGTCGGCTAAGAGCCGATGATGAGGTAGCTGTCGGTTAGGAGCCGATGATGAGGTAGCTGTCGGCTAGGAGCCGATGATTATATAGCTATCGTCCCGAAGGCCGATGAAGGGGTAGTTGTCGGCTTGAAGCCCCGATGGCTGAAAGTTGGTCGGTTTAGCGCCCCGTCGGCGGAAGGTCTAGTCGGTTTAACGCCCCGTCGGCGGAAGGTCTAGTCGGTTTAACACCCCGCCGGCGGAAGGTCTAGTCAGTTTAACGCCCCGTCGGCAGAAGGTCTAGTCGGTTTAACGCCCCGCCGACAGAAGGTCTAGTCAGTTTAACGCCCCGCCGGCAGAAGGTCTAGTCGGTTACCGTTTGTTGGGTGGTTGAAGGTCGGAGGTAAAAGTTCATCTCGTGACTCTTCTTTATCTTCTTTTCTTCCTCTTTTGTGAGGAGAGGCGGGTGCAAAAACCATGTTTGCCTCGTCATCATTTCCTTCTTTTCTTCTCTTCTTCTTTTGTGTGAAGAGGCGGGTTCAAGGACCGTGTTCGCCCCGTGACTGTTCTTTCTCTTCTTCTTTTATGGGGAGGCAGGTGCAGAGACCATGTTCACCTCGTGACTATTCTTTCTCTTCTTCTCTTCTTCTTTTATGGAGAGGCAGGTGCAAGGATCATGTTCACCTCGTGACTGTTCTCCTTTTTTTTTCTCTTCCTCTTTTATGGAGTGGCAGGTGCAAAGACCGTGTTCGCCTCCTGACTGCCCTTTCTCTTCTTCTCTTCTTCTTTTATGTGGAGAGGCGGGTGCAAAGACCGCGTCTGCCTCGTGACTCTTCTTTCTCTTCTTCTCTTCTTCTTTTATGGAGAGGCGGGTGCAAAGACCGCGTCTGTCTCGTGACTCTTCTTTCTCTTCTTCTCTTCTTCTTTTATGGAGAGGCGGGTGCGGGGACCATGTTCGCCTCATGTCTCTTTTTTTCTCTTCTATTCTTCTTTTGTAGAGAGGCCGGTGCAGAGACCATGTTTGCCTCATGATTGCTCTTTCTCTTCTTCTCTTCTTCTTTTACGGAGAGGCAGGTGCAAGGACCATGTTTACCTCGTGATCATTTCTTTCTTTTCTTCTCTCCTTCTTTTGTAGAGAGACAGGTGCAAGGACCATGTTTGCCTCATGATTGCTCTTTCTCTTCTTCTCTTCTTCTTTTATGGAGAGATAGGTGCAAGGACCGTGTTTGCCTCGTGATCATTTCTTTCTTTTCTTCTCTTCTTCTTTTGTAGAGAGGCAGGTGCAAGGACCATGTTCGCCTCATGTCTCTTTTTTTTCTCTTCTCTTCTTCTTTTGTAGGGAGGCGGGTACGAAGACCATGTTCGCCTCATGTCTCTTTTTCTCTTCTCTTCTTCTTTATTGTGTATGTGATTTTGATGATTACAAAATGACTTTGTTGCCTAGACTTGCTTGGCCTTGTGCTTGAGTGGTTATTCATGTTTTCATGGCTTTGTATTGATGAGAAAGTTTTTGTGGAAAACAATGCTTCATGAATGTTAGTTTTTGTCAACAAGAATGCCATTTGAATGAATGTGTTCCCATGCTTTCTACATGCTTTGCATTTGGCATGATTGTTAACATTTGGGGATTGAAGCATTTTGATGTTGAAATTATGAAAGATACATGTAAGCTATTTGAATGTTTAAGCTCCCATGTCAATATATTTGACTTAATGATAGATTCATGCTTATCATTTCAAAACCTTGTCATTTGGTCAAATATATTTTTTGTTGACCTTGTGTGCTTGAATTGGAGGAGGTTGAGGTTGAGCTTTCATGTCTTTATATTTGGATGAGTGATAGATTCAAGTTCATCATAACAAAATCTTGTATTGGTGAAATGGCATAATGCTCATTTGAATGCTAGTGTGCTCATGTGATAGAAACAATCTTGTGTATTCATGAGTTTTCATGCATAGTGTGTATGGGTTGCAATACCCTTGTTTGTGGTTCATGGTTTCTTCATGATCCTTGAGGTTCATAATATGTTTGACTCTTTTATAGCACTCATGGTTGAATGGATGTCTTAAGAGTGGAACTCCTTGATCTTGATTTCCATGTAGATCTAATGATTTATCTTATTTTTGCAGGATGGACATTGATGGAAATCAGTTTGATATCACTTGGATGCATGGTAATATCCCTCTATTTTTTACCTATGAAAAATGGCCTTTTAGTAGGCTAGAAAAGCCCTTAGTATGATTCATAAATATACCTTATGGTTCTTGAGGGTTATTATGTGCTTAATACATTCACATTCATCAAAGTGAAATTGGTTTCATGGTGCCCACATAATGAGTTTAAGTGGTTTGAATGACTTTGTTTCAACTTGAGGTTTTGGTGATTTGAAAACTCTTTCATGCATTCACTTCATATGGTGTTGTAGTTTTCAAAGTGTTTCATGCATTGTCTAAATGACTTTTCCTTTGAAGTTGCAAAATGCTTAAGCCATTGAAATGACCATTTGTTGAATGAGGTCTAAAAATATGCCAACATCTTGTCTCAATGCATGATTTTTTGATTTATATGTTGAATGAGGAAGAATAGTTTTTCATTGAGCTTGAATTGATGAAATCCAGGTTTAGGATGTGCTTTCATGCGAAAACCTTCATAATGTTGAATTACATGCACTCCATTTGAAACAATTTATTTTTCATCATTAAAATTCATGAATGGATGTTAGAATTCATTAGGTTGCATGTTTAGATCATTAGGAATGGTTTAGAAATCTTTTTTTAATGTTTCTAAGTGAATGGGTCGACCCCCCCACTCAATGGGTCGACCCTTGGGCCAAAAAATGGCCAAATAGTGTTCTGTCTGCAAGTGGGTCGACCCACTTTCAGAGATGGGTCGACCCATTCCCTGTTCTGGGCAAAACCAGAACTCTGCTTGTAGATGGGATGACCCACTTGCTAGATGGGACGTCCCATCTGGCTTCGCAGCTCCGCGCGACTTTTCCGTGGGCCACCGTAGCCCATCCAAATGACCTCCGATTGGGGTGAAATTTTACACCAATGCCCCTAGGTTACTAATGAACATATTAGGGTGGTTTTGCAAGGGTTTTGCATGGGTATATGGGTCTTTTGGTGCCTTCTATATATACTTACATGTGACCTCCGAATTTGAGAAGGAATGAACACTAATGCTTACTTTGTGTTGTCTTGTAGGAGAAGAAAAGGGGAAAACGAAGAGGAGCTATTGAAGGCTCGATTTCATCTACTTCCTTGAAGATTTGAAGCTTGTGAAAGAAGAGGAAAGGGAGCGGCTCGAGAAGAGGAACAAGAGGAAGCTGGAATCGCCATCATCTGACTCCGAACCAAGAAGAGACGGATCGTTTTGAGAAGGGGAAGCTTTACATTTCATATATGTTCTTTGGTTCAGTGTTTAGAAGTTGTTTTGGGTTTCTTGTATCCATCTCTGAACATTTCATCCAACTTTGAATGATTATTCTGTGTGTGGGTTCAGAGAATGGTTTCTCCGAGTGGTTTGTGTTGACGCTTGTGCGTCGTTTGGTGCGGAGCATATCCGCGTGTGTGTTGGGGTTCTTGCCCCGTGTGTGTGGAGAGAAATCCCCGTGTGTTGCTGCATTCGCAGCGTGTGGTTTGGGGTTTTTACCCCGTGTGTGTGGGGAGAAATCTCCGTGTCTGCTGCATTCGTAGCGTGTGGAAAAAGCCTCACCGGTTTGGTGAGGGGTGGATGTAGGGAGCCCGTCGTGGTCCCGAACCACCTTAAAAATTCCCGTCTCTTGTGGTTTGCATTGTGTGATTATGTGCATCTCCTTTTACTCTATTTTCGCAGTCGTGTGAGTTCGGTGAGATTGAGAGAATCAGTTTATGATGTTTAGCTTAAATTCCTCAATCTTGTTAATCTTTCTAATTCCGCTGTGTGAGTAGGTTTAAGTTTTTAATTGGACATAATTTTTAGTAGAGGGTTCTATTCACCCCCCCCTCTAGAACCATGTTCCTGCACTCCGAGACCCAACATTCTTTTATAGGGAGGCAGGTACGAAGACCATGTTCGCCTCATGTCTCTTTTTCTCTTCTCTTCTTCTCTTCTTCTCTTGTAGGGAGGCAGGTGCGAAGACCATGTTTGCCTCACGTGCCTTTTCTTTCTTTTCTTCTCTTCTTTTTATGTGGCGTGGCTGGCTCGAGGGCCGCGCCTGCCTCATGTCTCTTTTTTTTTCTTCTCTTCTTTTTGTGTGGTGAGGCGGGCTCGAGGGCCACGTCCGCCTCATGTCTCTTTTTTCTTTTCTTCTTTTTATGTGATGAGGCGGGCTCGAGGACCACGTCTGCCTCCTGTCTCTTTCTTTATTCTGCTCTTCTTCTCTCATTAATGCTTCCACTCTAGAGTGTACTTCTCTTAATGTGCCTCCAGGTTGGGGTGTAGCCTCATTTGGTATGCGTCCCTCTGAGGGATGTGTTTTGCCTCTTTGCCTCTGTGCCCCCAGGCGGGGCGTATTATTCAAGGCTTCTATGCCCCCGTCTCAGGGTGTGTTTTTTTTCTTTTTTCTTTTTACTGCCCCCGGGGCGGGTTGTAGCTCTCTTCAAATGCCCCCATGGTGGGGTATACTCTTCACGGCTTCTATACCCCCAGGCGGGGTATGTCTCTTCTTCATATGCCCTTGGTACGGGGCGTGTCTTTTGTTTCTTATACCCCCCATAGTGGGGCAAATTCTGCTCTCTTTCTACCCCTGAAGGCGGAGGAGTGCTTCTCTTCATATGTCCCCGACACGGGGGTGTATCTCTTGCTTCTTATGCCCCCATGAGGCCGGGGTGCATCTCTTTACGGCTTCTATGCCCCCAGGCGGGGTATGTTGTTTCTTCAAATGCCGCTTGGGCGGAGTATATCTTTCTTCTTATGCTCCCAGATCGGGACGCATGTCTCTTCGTTTCTGTGCCTCGGGTCAGGGTAGATGCTTCTGTTTCTTATGCGCCAAGGGCGGAGTGTAATTTTTTTTGCCCCCAGGCTGGGGTAGGTGCTTCTGCTTCTTATGCGCCAAGGGCGGAGTGTATTTTTTTTGCCCCCTGAGCGGGGTGGACACTCTGCATGTGTCCCCGGGTCGGGGTGCAGCTTTGTCTCCCATGGAGGAGGTGTGTTGTTTCTTCAAAAGCCCCCAGACCAGGGTGTATTCTTCTCTTTCCTATACTCCCGAGGCGGGTGGGGTTCTCTTCATGTGCCCCCGTGGCGGGATGTGCTTCTTTCTTCAAGTGCCCCATGCCGGGGTGAATTCTTTTCTTCTTCCCAGACACACCGGGGGGGATATTTGCTTCTTGTGCTCCCAAGGTGGGGTATATTGTTGCTTTTGATGCCCCCAAGGTGGGGCACATTGCTGCTTCTGATGCCCCAGAGCGAGGTATCCCTTTTTTTTTATATGCCCCCGGCACGGGGTGTATTCCGCTTCTAGTGCCCCCAGAGTGGAGTGTATTGCCGCTTTTGATGCGGGGTGTAGTTCTTGCTTTTAATGCACCCAAGGCAGGGTGAATTCTTCTTCTTTGTTTACGTGCCCCCATATCGGGGTGTATTCCTCTCTTCATATGCTTCCCAAAGCCGGGGGATGTTGTTTGTTCTGCTTCAGATGTCCCCCCCCCCGGGGGGGGGGGGAGGGTTAATGTTGCTTCATGGACTCCGAGCATGGGGTATGCTCCTTCAAAGGTCCCTAAGCCGGGGTGGATTCTCTTTTCTTCTCATGCTCTCAAGGCGGGATGTAGCTTCTTCAAGTACCCCTAAACAGGAGCGGATTCTTTATGGCTTCTATGTCCCCTGGCGGGGTATGCTTCTTCTTCAAATACCCCTAGGCCGGGGTGGATTCTCTTTTCTTCTCATGCTTCCAAGGCGGGATGTAGCTTCTTCAAGTACCCCTAAACAGGAGCGGATTCTTTATGGCTTCTATGTCCCCTGGCGGGTTATGCTTCTTCTTCAAATACCCCTAGGCCGGGGTGGACTTCTCTTCATATGCCCCTGAGTCGGGGCGTATTTTTTATAGCTTCTAGGCCCTCGAGGTGAGGTATGCTTCTTCTTCAAATACCCCCGAGACGGGGGTGCGTTTCTTGGCTTCATATGCCCCGGACGTGGGGTATATCTTTTGTTTCTTATGCCCCCGAGCCAGGATGTAGCTTCTTGGCCTCATATGCTGCCGAGGCGAGGGGTATGTTGCTTCATGTGCCCCCGGGGGGGACGCATTTTGCCTCTACTGCCCCGTGGCGGGGTACATCTCTTGGCTTCTTACGCCCCCAAGGTGGGGTGTGTTTTCTTCTTGTGCCCCCGGGGTGGGGTATGTTGCTTTTTGCACCCCAAAGGTGGAGTGTACTTATCTTCAAGTGCCCCTGAGTCGGGGCGTACCTGTGTCTTACATGCCCCCCTGCGGGGTGAGCTTGGCTTCTTGTGCACCCGGGGCGGGGTGAGTTTTTCTCCTTTGCATGCCCCTGAGTCAGGGCGTGTTCTTTATAGCTTCCAGGCCCTCGAGGCGAGGTGGGCTTCTTCTTCAAATACCCCCGGGACGGGGGTGTGATTCTTGGCTTCATATGCTCCCAAGACGGGGTGTATTTTACTTCTTCTCATGACCCCAGGTCGGGGTGGAGTTCTCTTCAGTTACCCCTGAGTCGGGGTTGATTCTTCTGCCTCTTATGCCCGAAGGTGGGGTGCACTTCTCTTCATATGCCCCCTAAGCCGGGGTGCAACTCTGCTTCTTCTCATGACCCCAGGCTGAGGTAGTCTCTTCTTCTTATGCTTATGTGCTCCCGCATCGGGGCGTATTCCTTTCTTCACGTGCTCCCCTAAGCCGGGGAATATCGGGTGTTCTGCTTCAGATGCCCCCCGGGGGGAGGGGGGTATATATATGTTACTTCATGGACCCTGAGGACGGGATGTATTCCTTCTTCGAATGCCCCTAGGTCGGGGTCGATTTTTCTCTTCTTATGTTCCCAAGGCGGGACGTAGCTTCTTCAAATGCCCCTAAGCCGGAGCGTATTCTTTTGTGGCTTCTATGCCCCCAGGCGGGGTATATTTTTTCTTCAAATACCCCGAAGCCGGGGTGTATTCTTGCTGCTTCTTATGCTCCGAGGCGGGATGTGACTTCTTCAAATGCCCTTAAGCCGGGGCGTATTCTTCATGACTTCTATGCCCCCTGGCGGGGTATGTTTCTTCTTCAAATGCCCCTATGCCAGGGTGTGTTCTTATACTTTTTGCGCCCCTCAGGGCGAGGTGCATTCCTCTCCATATGCCCCTAGCATGGGGTGTGCTTTTGTTTCTTATGCCCCCAGGTCGGGGTACGTTCCTTCTTCATATACCCCTAAGCCAGGGCGAGTTTCTCTTTTTGTGTGTCCCCAGGCCGAGGTGAATTCTTCTGCTTCTTCCGCCCCAGAGTGGGGTGGATTCTCCTGCTTCTTATGCTCCCGCGGCGGGGGTGTGTGTTTCTTTTCAAAACACCTCTAGAACAGGGGTGTATTCTCTTATGGCTTCTATGTCCGGGACGGGACATGTTTTGCTTCTTGTGCCCCTAAGCCGGGGTGGACTTCTCTTCGAGTGCCCCTGAGTCGGGGCGTAACTGTGTCCCACATGCCCCCATGCAGGGTGAGCTTAGCTTCTTGTGCACCCGAGGCGAGGTGTGTTGTTACTTCAGATGCCCCCACGCGGGGTGAGTCCTTCTTCTTCTTACGCCCCTCAAGACGGAGTGCGTTCCTTTTCATATGCCCCCAACCCGGGGTATGTCCTTTGTCTCTTATGCTCCCGAGTCGGGGTATACTTTTTGGCCTCATATGCTGCCAAGGAGCTTCTTATGCCCCCGGGGTGGGGTGTGTTTCTTTTTTCTGATGTCCCTAAGTCGGGGTTTGCTTCTTTATTTGTGTACCCCCGGGCCGGGGCGAATTCTTGCTTCTTAGTCCCCGTGGCGGGGCATGGTCTTTGCTTCTTATACCCTCATGACGAGGTGGATGCATGCTTCATATGCCCCCGTACCAGGGTATATTTCTTCCTCGAATGCCCCTAAGCCGGGGTGTGGGCTCTGCTTCTTATGCCCCAGAGCGGGGTATGCTTCTCTTCATACGGCCCTAAGTCGGAGTGTATTCTTTTGCTATTTATGCCCCTAGATCGGGGTGAAACTATGTTGCTTCTTATGCCCCCAAGGCGGGGTGTGCTTCTCTTCATGTGCCCCACAGTCGGGGTATGTCTTCTGCTTCTATGCCCCTAGACCGGGGTATGTTCTCTTCTTCAAAGTCCCCTGAGCCGGGGTGTAGCTTTGTTGTCTGTTATGCCCCCGGACGGGGTAGAATCTCTTCATGTGCCCCCAGGAGCGAGGTGTATATCTTCTTTTGCCTCCTATGCCCCCATGGCGGGGTATATCTCTTCTTCTTATCCCCCCCATGGTGGGGTATGTGCATGCTCTCTTCGGGAGTGGTGGCCGTGCTTGGCCCCATTGCTATAAAGCATTCCCCATAGCGGGTAGCCATTCACCAAGCTACAATCGTTGCTCGCTGGATCTTTTAACAACCACTCGGGGGGGCCGTTTTGTGCCGGACGGAGGCAGCAGGAAGGAGGAACAGGCCGGGTCATTACACCACGGACTCAGGGCCTCCTAGAGTCAGGCGGGATACCGGGTTTCTTGTTGCTCTTTTGGTCGGCGATGCTGGCCGACTTTTCTTCTTTTCTTCTTTCTCTTTTTTTTTCTTCTCTTTTTTTCTTCTCTTTTTCTTCTCTTCTTTTTTTCTTGTATGATTGACCAGGGTGGAGGTGCAGGAGAGCGCTCACCCCCTCAGGGAGGGGATGAGTGGTTCGCTCCACCGCATCAACCCCACAGTGGTAATCTTCGTTCAGTACGGGTCTCGACGGACGTGGCCATACAACCCTCTCTTGCCAATTCTTTCTCTTTTTTTTTGCTTCTTTCTTTTCTCTTTTTCTTCTTTTCTTCTCTTTCTTTTTGAGGAAAAGGGGGGTTTGATTTCCCCTCCCTTCTCTTCTCCCCTTTTTTTATAACAGCCCCCATGATTCTTAGAAGCTGCATATGCTTCGAAGCAGCGTCCTCGAGGCCACAAAGGCAGCTGCACCAAGTTTGGCTTTTCTCCCCATAGGACTGGCGAAGACAGCACCTGCCATTCATCAAAGCAGGCAAACATCGTTAATTAGGAGGCCATGAGGCCCTAAATCCCGGCGAAGAGATGAAGGGTGGTTTAGGTCCCCACCGGGCGTGCCAGACTTGTGGACGCACTAAAATTCGCTTGTTCAGGTGGTTCATCTATTAAGTGCGTGGGCGTGCCAGTCACCGAAGTGACAATTTATTCGGGCCCCGAAGAGCCCATGGTGCGCTCGATCTGACTTCGTCAGACGATTGTGTGGTTCGTGTCGGGACCAAAACCCGCCGCGCCATAAAGGTCACGACGTCATTTACATCCCCCATACGAGGGAACACCCTTGATTAATCACCGGGATTCAGGGCCTCATGGCCAAGAAATTAATTGCATGAAAGGTCTATTACGAGATATTGAAATCCTACGCGAGGGCGAGAAGAAAACCATTCGCGGTCATGTCGGTCGTGTACTGACCATTTAATGTTCGGACGAATGCTCGGCTTAAGAAAAGCGTGATCGTCATGGGAAAACCGGAGCATATGTATGCCGGGATACGGCAAATTTATTGTTCAGAGGAACGAAAAACGTTCGGCCAAACCTCGGTTAGAGCGGTCGGAAACCGGTAAGTATGTTGGCCCGGTGCAAAGGCAAGCTGCGACCATACTGCGGTGGGCCCCCCGCGGTCGAAACAAGACTTACATGAGCATCATTAATATTTCTGATGCAAAGGGGCAACGGGGGAATATCCCTTGAATCGGTTGGAAAGCCCTGTGTCTAGGGAAGCGAACGTTCGAAACGTGTCAGTCATTCGGGAGACCGTTTAATATTCGGACGGGTGTCCGGCTTGAGAGTATCATAATCGTCGCAGGAGGACCTGGAACATATGTATGCTGTGATACGGCAAATACATTATTCCGAGACACTGAAAATATTCGGTTAAATCTCGATTAGTGTAGCAGGAAACTAGCGAGTTTAGTGGCCCGGTGCGAGATCTAGTCGGGACCATACCGGGGGCGCCTCCCGCGGTCCAAACGGGGCTTGCGTGGGCATCATTAATATTCCCGGTGCCGGAGGGCAACGGGGAAGAGTCCCAGGACTAGATTCCAAAACCAAAATATGTTCGAAGGAACCGAGCTATAGGACGAGGGTGTGGGTCAGACAATGACCATAATCGGGATGGACCCGAGGTCCAAGCACAGCCCACAAAGGCCTTATTGATATTCCCGTAGATAGGGTCCAGGGATGACAGGAGCCATCTTGTTCTATTCAGATTTCTGTCGGTCACTTGCGAACCACTTGATATTTGGACAAGGGTCCATATCGAAGGTGCGACGTGGATAGGAACAACCCCGTACAAATGTATGCCGAGTTCACGGCAACTTCAATAAAAGAGCGGGGACAAATCCCATTAGGATGAATCTGATTCGACAGGTTGTTGGCCCAGAGCAATGCCGGGTTACGACCATGTCGGGATGGGAACCGTCGGCCATATCGGTCACGCATGGACCTTTTCATGCTCGGACACCGGTCCGTAATAGAAACGCGGCGGAAATCGAGGTGAACCCGTTCGAATGTCTGCCGAACATGCGGCAATTTTAGTAGCGGCTCGGAAGGGATCCGGCCGGAGAAATAAGTCCGGTTTAATCGGAATATCAGCCCGAGGCGAGGTCGGGCTATGGCCATTTCGGGATAATTCCCAAGACTCAGGCCCAACCTAGAAGGGCGACATCATTGTTCCTTTGGCACCGGGTCACGGGAGAGACGGGGCTGCGAAGCGGATCCCATTGTTTTATTATTATTTAAGAAACATTATCATTATCATTTGTTAATTTATACATATCTCTGAGTGAATTCTTTATTACTATTTATTCATTTTTCTTGTGATTTATTCATTTACTATTGTTATTATTAGGTTTGTTATTATTTTTGTTCGTTTTATTATCATTCATTTACTTGTCATTTTTTGTTAAGTTTGTTATTATTATTTATATATTTTTTGTTATCATTTATTTGTTGATTTATCATTATTATTATTTCTTTTAAGCTTATTATTATTATTGCTTATTTCTTTATCATTCTTATTTATTTATTCACCTTTTTGAATTTATTATCATTTATTATTGTTGTTTAACATTATTGTTTGCTATTATTTCTCTATTTTCTTTTGAGTTTGTTATTATTATCATTATTTAAGTTTTATATCATTATTTGTTTATTTATTATGTTTTCTTTTAGCTTATTATCTTTATTAATATCGTTATTTCAGGTGTACCGCTGGGTCATGGGAGTGCGCCGCTGGAGGGCCAAGGGAGTGTGCCGCTGAGGGCCAAAGGAGTGTACCGCTAGAGGGCTAAGGGAGTGTGCCGCTGAGGGCCAAGGGAGTGTGCCGCTGGGGGCCAGGGGGTGTACCGCTGGAGGGTTAAAAGGGTGTGCCGCTGAGGGCTAGGGGTGTACCGCTGGAGAGTTAAAATGGTGTGCCGCTGAGGGCCAGGGGGTGTACCGCTGGAGGGCCAAGGAGTGTGCCGCTAAGGGCCAGGGGGGGTGTACCGCTGGAGGGTCAAAAGGGTGTGCCGCTGAGGGCCAGGGGTGTACCGCTGGAGGATCAAGGAGTGTGCCGCCGAGGGCTGAAGCAGGAGCGTGCCGCTGAAGGGCTGAGGGAGTGTACCGCTGAAGGATCAAGGAGTGTGCCGCCGAGGGCTGAAGCTGGAGCGTGCCGCTGAAGGGCTGAGGGAGTGTACCGCTGAAGGGCTGGGAGTGTGCCGCTGAAGAGCCTGGGGCTGTGCCGCTGAAGGGCTGAGGGAGTGTACCGCTGAGGGGCTAAAAGGGTGTACCGATGAAGAGCCTGGGGCTGTGCCGCTTAAGGGCTGAGGGAGTGTACCGCTGAGGGGCTAAAAGGGTGTACCGATGAGGGCCCACACTCCCTCTAATTCTTTTAAGGCTTTTCTTTTCTTCTTTTCTGATTTTATTAAGTGTGCATGTGTTTGTCTCTCTCTTTCTCTTGATTATCTTTCATTCTTTCTCTTGTGGGGACGGATGTTCGAGTTGTCTGGTTGCCGTTCGGTTTGGTTCTCTTTGAGTTGATTACGGCTCCCTTGCCTTGGTTAAAGTGTTTTACCGTTGTTCTTTTCATTCGTTTGTTGCCTCATTTTACCTTTTTAATGTGTTATCGTTCTTAACAAAAAATCGGCAGCATCTCCCCTTGACCCGAGCGTAAGGGAGATACAGGGAACGCGCCCACATGGAGTGGCGGAACCCGACAATTGGAGGTGGGCGCTCGAGAGTGGCAACACCTTTATAAACCTCGGAAAACTCGGAGGGAACGGTGAGTGGAAGACTACTCCTAGGACTGGCCAAAGAGGGAGTGCACCGGGCAAGAAGGAGGGGCGAGTGTGCCGGGCAAGGAAGGCACGAGAGGGCTAGCCGTTGAAGGCTTAGCCAGGGTGTGCCGGGCAAAGGTCCAAAGGACCGTGCCGGGGAAGGGCACAGGAGGGTGTGCCGCTGAAGGCTTAGCCAGGGCGTGCCGGGCAAGGGTCCAAAGGACCATGCCGGGGAAGGTGTCCAAGGGCGTGCCGTTGAAGGCACGGCTGGGGTGTGCCACTGAGGGCACGCAGGGGTGAGCGAAGGCAAAAATGCCTAAGGGGAAGCAAGCCCTAACAAAAGGAGAAAGGGAAAGGGGCGTAAAACACCGAAGGATGCAAACACGGGAGAAATGTTTGAGGAAGACGTCCAAAAAATATTTGCAAGACTTCTACTTCTATTCTCATAAGAGGAGTGCCCCAAGGGGGCTAATACATCGCAACGACGGCAAAACAAGAAATGAAAGGAAAGAGGAAAAGAAAATACAGTGGGGGGGGGGGGAAACGGAGCGTGGACTCCTCCCCTCCCGGACCTCACTCCCTCTCTCCACCCACTCTTCTTCTCTTCTTCTCTTCACACAGACGGTGGTGGTAGGTGGAGCGACGAGCTCCTCTTCTTCTCTTCTTATCCTTCTTCTCTTCGTGCGGACGGCGGTGGCGGGTGGACGGAGCAGCAGAAAGGGGGAGGCGGAGCCTCCCCTCCTCTTCTTTCTTCGCTTCTTCTCTTCCTCTTCTTCTCTTCTTCTCTTCTGCGTGTCTCTGTCTCTTCCTCCCCCACCTCCTCTTTCTCTTTTCTCGAATGGGAGTGGTTTTATACTCCCAGCAGCGGGAGCTTTTGAGCACGGCCATCGAAGGCGGGAAGCAGCTCCGTCATGATGGGGTTTGACTCCCCCCGTCCTGGATGTCAGCGGAATAGCCTGTGTGGCCCAATCCCTGATTGACACCTCAGAGGGTTCACTGCGCGCCAAGGATGCGTAGGGCATGGGCACCACGTCGTCCAGCCGTTGACATGCCTTAGCGCTGTGCCGGGGGAGGGCCAAAAGGGCGCATCGCTGAAGGTTGCCCAAGCGTGCCGCTGAAGAGGGCAAAAGGCGTGCCGTCGGGCACAGAAGAGTGTGCCGTAGAGGACCCAAAGGGGCGTGCCGCTGAAGACCCCACTTGGGGTTGTGCCGCTAAAAGCCCATGGGGGCTGTGCCGCTGAAAGCCCATTGGGGTGTGCCACTGAAACCCCCCTTGGGGTGTGCCGCTGAAGCCCGTGGGGGCGTGCCGCTGAAGGCCCATTGGGGCTATGCCGCTGAACGCCCTTGGGGGCGTGCCGATGAAGCCCACAGGGGCTGTGCCACTGAAGACCCCCAAGGGGCGTGCCGCTGAAGCCCATGGGGGCTGTGCCGCTGAAAGGCTCCAGGGGCGTGCTGCTGAAGCATCAAGGGGCGCCGCTGAAGGGCTAAATGGGCAGTTTTGAGCCTGTTGCGAGCATGAGTTGTGGCCCATTTAATTTTCTTCGAGGCCCATGGATTGTGGAGCTCCTGGTGGTTGATTTCTCTTCGCTGTCGTGATTCCAGAGACGGCTTCACGGTAGTGTGTGCATTTGTTTGGGGAGTCCGGGTGACGAGTCTTTCCGGGGCTTCTTCACTCGGTGCCGTTGTTGATGCTGGGCCGAGCAGGATATCTGTGTGTGTAATTTTTGGTGTCCACACCTCTCCCTTCTACTCCCTTAGAGATGGCTATCGCCAAGAGACAAGAGAAAAATAGGAGGAAGAACCACAGAAGGCGGCTCAAGAAACAAGCAGAACAAGCCGCCGCCCTGTAATCTCCGGCTGAGCCAACGCCTCTCCAAAGGCTCCGACGGCTCATTGATGACCTGGAGGAATACGTTCCTCCTCATCCTACCGGCGCTCTCCCACTCGACAGCTACATCCCATGGGAAGAAATGCAGAAACGAGCCCGCCTCGGGAATTGGGTCCAAGAGATGATCCAAAAGCTCACGCGAAAGACTCGTGATCCCTGACGAGCTCTCCTTGTGCTATAAAGATAAGGAGATCACCACAGAGCAGCTGGAAGAAATGCTTAGGCGCTGCACCTGTAACATGGTGGCCATCCCACCTCCTGACAATATCAACACTTCTCGACGGGGTGAGCCAGTAGCCTCCCGGACAAGACAAAGGGCTACCGCCCCTCTTGGGCTACAGCCAGCTCCCGAACACACCAGTCGCGGCCGAGGTCATGGCCAGGGATGAGGTAGAGGCCGTGGGAGAACTCCGGAGCTACCTCCTCACCCGTCCACTTTCGACCCGGAGCAGATCATCCTCTTTCGAGGAGAGGAATCGGCTCCCATTCTGGAAGTAGAAATTCGGGACGAACCCGGTGTCTTCCACCCTTCCGGCATTGAAGAGGCTACTGCCAGCCTCCCAGCCCCTATACCAGTGCCGGCTTATGCAACAGAGCAAGTAGGACCGTCCGGAAAGGATGAGCCAGCCCGCCAATCACCTCCAGAAGAGCCGTCATTGGCATCCCTATTCCGAGAGCTCGCTGGCGACCGAGGTCAATCTGATCCCGGTGGTAAGGGCAAGGTAGTGCAACTCCTCGACGGGGAACAGCACGGCAGCTCGTAGAAGGCTCAGCCTGACATACTACCCTCTCTAGAGGATGCTCGAGCCCGAGCTGATAAGAAGGTCCTCCACCGAATGAAGCGCTTCTCTGCCAGCATTTCAATTTGGGAAGCCATCGCTTGGAGTAAGGATCTAAGGGAAACCCTTATCAAAATACTCCAAGAGCCGGAAATCTATGAAGCGCATGCCGCGGAAATGAAGGCGGCTGCCTAGGGAGCCTTCACAGCCACCGTCTCTTTCACGGAGAAAGACATGCTGCTTTCCCCTCCGTGCCACAACCGTCCTCTCTACATGAAGGGGAAGATCAATGGGCATGATGTGAACCGGATCCTAGTGGATGCCGGTGCCGCAATCAACATCATGTCGCTCAAGACATTCATGTCTCTATATCTGACCCCATACCTCCAGAAGGTTCAGGCGGTTAATATATCTAGCTTCAACCAGAACACCGAGGACGTCCTCGGCCGGGTTGACGTCGATCTGGTGCTTGATGATTTCGCCTCCAAGGTGACATTCTACATCATCGACTCCAACACGTCTTACAAGATGCTACTGGGCAGACCCTGGCTCCATGAAAACTGGGTCGTCCCGTCGACTCTCCACCATGTTGAGTTATGGTTTTGATGATTGTTGTGATTGTTAAGTTATGGTTTTGATGATAACTAAACTTAATGTGTGATTAAGTGATGATAACTAAACTTGTGGTTGATTGCTCATGCTCTTGTTGTTTATGTATGGTTGAGATGGCAAATGGGAACGGTTACATGGTCTTGATCCTTGGTTTGCATATGTTGGTTTTACAAGAGGCAAGAGGTTTCACAACCTCTTCAACGGGAACAAGCATGGTATTAACCTTGACTATCTTGCTTGTAGGATCAAACACATGGCAGTCACCTGGTGAACCAAACATGTGGATAAGCACCCTGCTCCTCTATAATCCAAAATAGACATGAACGGGTTGCTAAAGGACTTAAGCAACAGAGCTGAAGAGGTTAACGGACTAACCCGAGAAAACCCAGGGTCTGCCCAGCTGGCGGTCGACCGCCAGCACAGGGGCGGTCGACCGCCCCTGCCAGCAATCCCCAGTCTACCGGTCTCTCAGTGGCGGTCGACCTCCAGCCCAGTAGCGGTCGACCGGGATTCCCAGGAACCATCCATCTGTAGGTTTCTCAGTAGCGGTCGACCGCCAGCCCCGAGCTGCCCAACATTGTTGACTTTTTGTGACTTCGAGGAAAGCCCTTCCTCTTGCTTTTGTTTAATCCCAAAGCCACCAAACACTCCAGATTTAGTGGATCTGGTCTGGGGATTGTCCATAGACCTTCCAAGGGTTATAAAACCTCTCCTTGAGGTCATAAACCCTAAGAGACTCCAAGAGAAGAAATCAACAAAGAGAGAGATCAAGGTGGCTCAAGGAAGAGGAGAATCACTATAGCCGTGAACAGTGATCCGTTGGCAAAGCTTCATCCATAGCTGAGGGTTCAAGATCCATTTCGAAGCCTTCATCCTCCCAAGAACTGAAGAAGCAAGAAATCAACAAGGAGAGATCGAGAGGAAAGCTATCAAATAAAGATTGCTGCAACGTTCGTGAACAACATTCCTTTCAACAAGTTCATCATCCGATTGAAGCCGTTCTAGCATCAACTGAAGCCATTCAAGCATCTTCCCAAGCCAAGGAGTTCCAATCAAGCAATGGTCTCAAGAAAAGCTTAAGAGAAGGCTGTCCAAGTGAAAGAAGAAAGAAGTACTGTAGCAGTGAACAATACTCCGTGCAAGAGGATCTACATTAAATACAAGGCCATTCAAGCTGAGTCTCAAGCCATTCAAGTAAAGAAGGAATCAACGCAAACATCCGGAGCATACACTCAGGGGGAGCCTAAATCAGGAGCATTCTAAACTGTGCCTTATTGTGTTTCAAGTTCATATTCGTGTTTTGTATAAACTACGAACTTGTGTGTGTGTGGATTGTTGTTGGATCCGTGGTCGTGTGTGTGCGTGTCGTTTTTGATTCGTGTGTGCGTAGGTCTTTTTAGATCTGCGTGTGTGTGTGGTTTTATCTGGATCTTAGTGTTTGTGTGTGTGGAGTGCTGCACTTGTCGCAGCATGTGTGTGTCTTGTTGATCTGCTTGTTGGATCGTGTTGGAGACCTCGTCTCCGTGTGCGTGTGTGTGTTGGGGTGCGTCCCCGTGTGTGTGGGCAGGCGTCGTCCTGCGTGTGTGTTTGGAGTGTCGTCTCCGTTTAGGGTTTTATTCTGAGTGAAGCCTCACTGAGTTTGGTGAGGGGTGGACGTAGGATTGCTGCTGTTGCATCCGAACCACCTTAAAATCGCTGTGCATTGTGGTTTGGGTTGTGCATGTGTGTGGTTTGATTGTTTTATTTTGTTATATGCTCGTGTGGGAACGGAGAGTTTGAGAGAATTTGTTTAACAACTTTCAACTTCCTAATTAGTGTTTATCACATATTTGAAAAGGTTAAAAGTTTTCTTAAAATTTGTAAACACCCAATTCACCCCCCTCTTGGGTGTCATTGATCGAGAGACTTCAATTGGTATCAGAGCTAAGGCTCTAATTTCATAGATCTAACGATCTAGAGTGATCCAGATCAATGACTACCATGATGTACACCTTGAATTCTCCACCGGTGTTTGATGGTTGCAATTTCGATTTGTGGTTAGGAAGAATGTTCAGTCTAGTCAATTCATACGACCCTAAGCTATGGAAGCTTGTCTCTTGTGGTCCCTATGAATTGCCCAAAGATAAAGCTGTCTGGGCTGAAAATCATAAGCATAAACATGATCAAAATCGGTTGGTTTTAAAGCTGTTCAATGCTGCAGTCAATTCTAATCAATTTCCTTTTGTCCCCCATTGTAGGTCCGCAAAGGATATCTTGGATGGCTTAACCGAAGTCCGGGAAGAGCATAAAGACCAATGCCTTGTGGCAGGTACGAGCGATCAAGGGAGTGATCAGCAAATTGAATCAAGCTCAAAGGTAAATTCTGATTCCGATAATGAAGATGAAGTTAATTATGAAGATTTGTTGATTGCATATGATGATCTTACTGAAAAATACAAGAAGCTAAAATCTGAAAACAAAAAATTAAAAAAGGATGCCAAAGAAAATAAGTGTAATTCCTCTTGTAAAAAATGCTTGCATCTAGAGGAAATGATTGAGGCTCATGTGTTTGACATTGAATTTCACAAAAATTAAATATGTTCCTTAAGAAATGAAAACAAAGAGATGACTGTGAAACTGAATTCTATGGCCGATGATCAAACCTTGATAAATGAACTGATTCATGATGAAAAGCTTGTTAAAGAAAATGAGAAACTGAAGGAATTGAACAAGGCCATTTCTGAAAGATTGTTGACTCTTGAAAAAGAAAAATATGTGATTATTAGAGAATGTGAAAATGTGGATGAACTTAGGCAAGAAGTAGAATGCCTTAAGACTACCAATGCCATGTTGAATATTAGTCTTTCTACTTGTGAAGAAGAACTTGCCACTTCTAAATTGTCAATTTCATCTCTTCAATCTGAAATTCTTGACTTGAATGATTCATTGTCTAGATTTGTAAATGGTCAAGAAAACTTGGATAAATTATTGGGGACGAAAGTGAATTTTCAAAGGGAAGGGCTGAGTTTTAATCCTGTGAACAAAAAGAAGTTTGAAAATAAAGTTTATACATCTTTTGTGCACAGTTCAAACATAGCTAGCACATCGAATGGGTCCCCAAATTAATCTTCTTCATAGATAATAAAAAGATCAAATGAAAATCTGAAAAATAAAAATCATGTTGCACACACACATGCATCTACACAGAAAATCAATTTGCATCAAAAATCTAAAAATGTCGCTAGCACATCCATGCATGTTAAACATACTTCTTCCACACACACACACACAACCAGTTAGAAAGAAACTCACATGTTTTTATTGTGGAAAACATGGACATGCTATGCATGATTGTTTCATTATGAAGAATGATGATTTGAGAGCATGTAGAAACCAAGCTATTTTGAAAAATACAAAGAAAGCATTCACCACAAAACCTTCTATACATTATAATCATTGTGGTAAAAGAGGTCATACAATTTCACATTGCTGGTTACTAATGAAGAAAAAGAACTCTCATTTAACACATCATGCTCACACACATAAATTGGTAGACCCAATGAGAAGAAAGAATATCATGCCACGTGCCTTCAACCATCACTTTGGAAAATCTGGACATATAGTGCATGATTATTTTCTGAAGAAAATTGATGATTTGAATGTTGTTAAAAATTGGAAACCACATGCCCATGTTGTTGCTAATCCACAAGGACCCAAAAGGATTTGGGTACCTAAGAATGTCAAATGAGAAATCTGTTTTGCAGGTGTGCCATGGAGTGTAAAAGTATGAAATCTGTTTTCGCCAAGAAGGTAAGGCACACGAGTCAAGTGACTCAAGAAAGACTAAAACAGAAAATCAAAAACTGAATTTGAAAACTCATGTGATATCCCTCTCACTATATTCAGTAATTGTATCATGGTTTGATTCATATTATACTGAATAGTCTTGTGATAATGCACATGTCTGTACATGCATTCCATCCATAGTTGTTTGCATATCTGTGTGTATATCACTTGTCATATAGCATCTTGTTGTAGGAGAGCTTGAAGATTCTTCAGATCATGATTTCACTACATATATTGACTTTGCATACACTTTCATACTCTGTCATGTAAAAGTTGAACATTGTGTATTCATGCCATAATGCATTGCAATCCTCCTGCCTTTGTCATCCATGATTACATAGTATATCAAATGGTGACATGTGGAAGGGCAGGTTGAGCCTGTCTAAAAACTATCACTACGCGTGAGGTGATCTTCGGATCTAAGTTCTCCGCCTAGTACTATGAGTTATTTACTTAAAAGGCTGCATATGGCATTAGATTGTTACTGAACATCTTGCATTCATGCACACACTAAGGGGGAGCAACCACTTTCGTCATATGGGCTTAATGTTTAGGTTCATGCATGAGTCATGCATTGCATCTAGAGTTGTCTAGGGGATGTTGGTTGTTAAAATAATTTGTCATGCCATTGTCAATAAATTTGAATCAAAATTGACAACTTAAGTCCTCTTGTCATTGGATGCAGATTACACTCCCCAAGTCCAAATGATGTTGGCCATCCATAGTCAGGTTTGAATTAGCTAAAGATATACCTTGCAAGGATGAAAAATGATGAGAATATTCTCAATTGCCACCATGAGATGGGATACAAGAACTTGAACAACCTCCAGGATCGACTCAAGCACAAGCTGGTGAAAGTCCTTGTTCGTGCTAAAGCAAGTACCCAAGGCATGATATGAAAGGCTCGCATCTTTTTGATTGAGAATGGTTAAATAGGTAAGGTTGATCAAACGCCTCTCACAAGGCAAATCAGGTAAAAGACTTCTTAGTGGCTTAAGTACATGTGGATGATATCATTTCTGAGCTACTGATAATGTCCTTTGTGAAGATTTTGCAGGGATTGTGCAAGAAGACTTTAAAATACTCTCATAAGTAAACTGAATTTCATTCTTCTTTAGATTGCAGGTGAAAGGCTTGGAAGAAAATTGATTCTCAAGGCAAAGGTAAGAAAGCAAAAGCTGAAATATCAACCTTCGTGAGGTTGGTGATTTTAGTGATTGAAGGCTTCCAACTTGTCTCCTGAACTAAGGTAACTCAACCTTGTCAATTCATGCAATGACCATCTTTATCACTTGGTGACACACTCAAGTGACAAGGTATTAACTCTAAAAACTTGAATTGTCATTAAGGTAACTCAACCTTGTCATTCTAGCATGTTGTGATGAATTGGTTGAATCAAATTAAAAATCTTGAACTTTATGTTGACCTTTGAACATCCTTTAATCTGATTGCTTGAGCACATTTAAGCTAATTAAGTATCTGGTATATCAAATACTGAGTAGTGAAAAGGTGGATTATCTTCACCTGGAAACTCTCACTATGCCTGAGTTGGTCTTTGGACCAAAGTTCTCCGCCTTGTACCAGAACTGGAAGAAATCGATTGTTTGGCCTTGAAAGAATTTTCTGATACTATTACTTACTCCTTGTTAGCTTGCCCCATGTCATAAGAGAAAAATTGCACTTTCACTGAATTTTTCTGAGATTCATGTTTTGTCAAATGGGGTCTTGCTAGCTAAACAAGTTGAAATGAATGCTATTTCATTCTCTATTGGCTGAGTGAAATCTAATTGAAACATGCAACATGCTCATGATGAACTGCTTCAAAATTTCTAAAATTGTTTCTTGTTGAAGTGAAGAGTTCTAAAATGGAAATGTCAATTCCTGAATGACTTGTGATTGATTTCAAAACCTTTGAAAATCTGTTCTTAACAATTTCTGACAATAAATGGTTTCCACTACATGCCAAATAATCTCTAGACATTTGTATATAAACCACTTGTGATGAATAATGTCCCATGCTCATCTTTCAAAACTGAACTGCTCTCTTGTATATAGTGTCATCTTTCATCTTGCATTCAATTCTCACATAGTTATAGGTTGCATGTATCATAAATTCACTGCATAAGGTGTTTTTAGATCATGCAAATGAAAATCAAAAGTCCGAATCACTTTGCACATTGCTTCGCATTCTTACATGCTTATACATTGCATTGCATTAGAACTCATGTATTAGTCGCACTTAGTTCATTCAGTTGGCATCCATTCAATTGGTATCAAATTGTCCATTCAATTGGTATCAAATTGACATCACTTGCATGCATGTCATAGTGCATTTGCATAAACTCCCAATGTGTGCTTGTGTGCTATTATATGCTATTCAACCCCATCCATTGGCACTTCTATAGCCTTATCCATTCTTGCTAAATAATGCTGCATTTGAGTCATTATTGGAGTGTCTCATGTCGTACACTCTGGGGAAGTTCTTATTTCATAAGTGTATCTATTTAGGGGGAGTTGCACTGTTATGTATTCATGATATTTTCGTATACATGCTGAATCAAATTCGCACACTTCTTGCACAAAATGTGAAAATCAGTGTTAATGATAAGGATATATGAATTTCTTTTCAACACTCTTGAGATGTTACACTTACTGCATGTATGTTGAAGAGACAGTTGAGGTAAAAGTTGCCTACCCATCCTTGTTGAAAAATCTGAAATGAAAATGAAAGATAGAGCAATGCTCGATCTCACTTAGTAAACTGGGCACATGTCACCTGAGACGTGATATGGTTCATATCTGAAAAGTGTTGACTAGTATCTCTGTTCAAAATGAGGTGAAATGGTTCAGTATTCTGCGTAACCGGGGATTCTGGCATGAGCTCCATACGTCTACTCGCGTAAAAAGAATTATTTAAACCGGATCATTCTTTGAAAAATTCTGATTATCTATCTAAAATTGCTGAGGTAGAGCGAAGCCTCCAATACGCTGTTCTCAAAATTAAAGTGCAGTTTGTAAAATGTCTCCTTGTGTTAATCTGGAAATCATAATATCCATATTGCAACTATCATTTTTTATGTTACTCACTTACACAGCTGGAAATTTGATTTAATATGTATTCAGAAAATTGATTGACTGCTTTAGCAATTGCATTAATCTTCTATATGATTGCACAATCTCCCATGTGTTACACATGTGCATTCCGGTTAGCATGACTCTCTTGCATATTTCTTATACCCATTCCCTTCTTATATATGTACGGGGGAGATTGCATGTATGTTTATATGTAACTGTTTAGTTGCATTGTGTGCACTTCATGAGTCACCATTTGCATGTGTTGTATTTCATGCATTTCAAACCAAAATATAAAAATCAGAAAATTTAAAAATCAAAGAAAATCCTTTTGATATGCCCTCCTGCTCTTGCTTGTTGTGAAAATCTGCTATGGGATCTAGATTTTGAATGCTTTTCTACTGAACACCTCAGCCTGTGCACATCTTCCTCCACTGGTTCATATCCTTGAGGCCAATCACCACCTTCAATTGGTATCAATACATGCTCGACTGTATTAGCTGTGGATGGTATCATATTGATTTGTGAGAATAATCACAAATTAGTTTCTTCTGATTAGCATCATATTGCTTTGCTCGTCTATGATTTACCCTTGCTTCTTCTAATTTGATATGATGGGCTATTGCTATTTCAAATGGAATTAAGCTTGTTCTTCCTTATTTGGCTTCTTCCAGCTCGCTTGCTCCTGTTGTTGTAGGAGATAGAGTTGCATTATCCCGCCTTTTGATTATGTCAAAGGAAGAGAAAATTGATGATTGTGTGTGACAGAGGGAGACAAATATATGTGCTATTCTATTGTATCATCATTAATAAGTTTATCATTAAGTTTGTCATCATCAAAAAGAGGGAGATTGTTGAGTTATGGTTTTGATGATTGTTGTGATTGTTAAGTTATGGTTTTGATGATAATTAAACTTAATGTGTGATTAAGTGATGATAACTAAACTTGTGGTTGATTGCTCATGCTCTTGTTGTTTATGTATGGTTGAGATGGCAAATGGGAACGTTTACATGGTATTGATCCTTGGTTTGTATATATTGGTTTTAAAAGAGGCAAGAGGTTTCACAACCTCTTCAACGGGAACAAGCATGGTATTAAACTTGACTATCTTACTTGCAGGATCAAACACATGGCAGTCACCTGGTGAACCAAACATGTGGATAAGCACCCTGCTCCTCTACAATCTAAAACAGACATGAACGGGCTGCTAAAGGACTTAAGCAACAGAGCTGAAGAGGTTAACGGACCAACCCGAGAAAACCCAGGGTCTGCCCAGCTAGCGGTCGACCGCCAGCATAGGGGCGATCGACCGCCCCTACCAGCAATCCCCAGTCTACCCGTCTCTCAGTGGCAGTCGACCGCCAGCCCAGTAGCGGTCGACCGGGATTCCCAGGAACCATCCGTATGTAGGTTTCTCAGTAGCAGTCGACCGCCAGCCCCGAGCTGCCCAACATTATTGACTTTTTGTGACTTCGAGGAAAGCCCTTCCTCTTGCTATTGTTTAATCCCAAAGCCACCAAACACTCCAGATTTAGTGGATCTGGTTTGGGGATTGTCCATAGACCTTCAAAGGGTTATAAAACCTCTCCTTGAGGTCATAAACCCTAAGAGACTCCAAGAGAAGAAATCAACAAAGAGAGAGATCAAGGTGGCTCAAGGAAGAGGAGAATCACTGTAGCCGTGAACAGTGATCCGTGGGCAAAGCTTCATCCATAGCTGAGGGTTCAAGATCCATTTCGAAGCCTTCATCCTCCCAAGAACTGAAGAAGCGAGAAATCAACAAGGAGAGATCGAGAGGAAAGCTATCAAATGAAGATTGCTGCAACGTTCGTGAACAACATTCCTTTCAACAAGTTCATCATCCGATCGAAGCCGTTCTAGCATCAACTGAAGCCATTCAAGCAACTTCCCAAGCCAAGGAGTTCCAATCAAGCAATGGTCTCAAGAAAAGCTTAAGAGAAGGCTGTCCAAGTGAAAGAAGAAAGAAGTACTGTAGCAGTGAACAATACTCCGTGCAAGAGAATCTACATCAAATACAAGGTCATTCAAGCTGAGTCTCAAGCCATTCAAGTAAAGAAGGAATCAACGCAAACATCCAGAGCATACACTCAGGGGAGCCTAAATCAGGAGCATTCTAAACTGTGCCTTATTGTGTTTCAAGTTCATATTCATGTTTTGTATAAACTGTAAACTTGTGTGTGTGTAGATCGTTGTTGGATCCATGGTCGTGTGTGTTCGTGTCATTTTTGATTCGTGTGTGCGTAGGTCTTTTTAGATCTGCGTGTGTGTGTGGTTTTATCCGGATCTTAGTGTTTGTGTGTGTGGAGTGCTGCACTTGTCACAGCATGTGTGTGTCTTGTTGATCCGCTTGTTGGATCGTGTTGGAGACCTCGTCTCCGTGTGTGTGTGTGTGTGTGTGTTGGGGTGCGTCCCCGTGTGTGTGGGCAGGCGTCGTCCTGCGTGTGTGTTTGGAGTGTCGTCTCCGTTTGGAGTTTTATCCCGAGTGAAGCCTCACTGAGTTTGGTGAGGGGTGGACGTAGGATTGCTGCTGTTGTATCCGAACCACCTTAAAATCGTTGTGCATTGTGTTTTGGGTTGTGCATGTGTGTGGTTTAATTGTTTTATTTCGTTACATGCTCGTTTGGGAACGGAGAGTATGAGAGAATTTGTTTAACAACTTTCAACTTGCTTAGTAGTGTTTATCACATATTTGAAAAGGATAAAAGTTTTCTTAAAATTTATAAACACCAAATTCACCACCCTCTTGGGTGTCATTGATCGAGAGACTTCACACCAATGCATCAAGTATGCCAAAGACGGGGAGCAACATAAAGTCTTTGCAGACCTGTCGCCGTTCACACCGGCAGAATGCAACATAGCCGACGCTGCGCTCTACTTCAAGGGGATTAGTCCATACCCCGTGATCAAGAGCAAAAGCAATGGTTGGCTCTCAGAGGAAGACGATGATGATCTCTTCTCTATCGACAAGGTAAAGGCCAAGCTTCACCGGTTGCGCCTCGGCTCCAAGTCAACCTCAGATCACCCCGAAAGGTGCCATATCGACTTCGAGACTAATCTCATTAGCCGAGCTATCGGAAAGAGTATATGCTTGCCACCAGACTGCATCCAGCTCCCGTGTGCATCCGAGGAGCACATCGTCGAGTCACTGACGACATTCATTATCACCTTCAAGCGACAATGCCTGTACAAGAAGAAGGCTAACAGGGACAAACCCATTATCTTCTACAAAGGAGACATGGTCCCTCAGGCCCCGCCGGATGACGACTTCGGCTGGTCTAGGCAAGCCGATGATACCCCCGAAGCAGTCCAGGTGTGGGGCGACCTGTCGTCGCATATTCAAGAAATGTTTTTGAAGCAACACATTCCCCTGTGGCAAACTTCTGCCCAACAAAGATATTTTCACCAACTGGGGGACCCTTCCTAGGGCCGGGGGCAACCCCCTATTGTGTAGTGGACAACAGATCTAGAAGGGAGGGGTGAATAGATCTGCCCCTCTTTTCGCAATGCAACCCTCTTTAAAGCTAGATGATGAAATAAGCAGCGGAATATAACTAGCTTGACGAAGAACACAAATGATTTGCTTGGCAAGATGATTACACAATATAGATATTGAACCTAAGCATGCATCTAACATAAAGCAATCGCACAAGCAAACCACAACACACGAGATTTTAAGGTGGTTCGGACTGAATCTCCAGTCCTACGTCCACCCCTCACCAAATCCGGTGAGGCTTCACTAGTGCAGCACATCAAACCGTAAATCGGAGAACCACCGACTGTCTTCCTACTAACCAACGGTAGGGACGTCAACACCGCAGATCGGACAACTTCCGATTGTCTTCCTACTAACCACCGGTAGGGACGTCAACACCGCAGATCGGACAACTTCCGATTGCCTTCCTACTAACCACCGGTAGGGACGATCTTCAGTTTTGATTGTTCGAATGAAATGAAGAAGAAAGAACAAATATCAAGCTATTCAAACAAGATATGAAATAAGCTCAAGAAGAAAAATCTTGTCTGAGATTGCTTGAGCTTGATTCGGATTCTTCAATGGATGTAGATCACCAATAGAGGCTTCTATCTTCTTCACAAAGCTCTCTTCTTGATTCAACAGCAATGGCTTCTTCTTCCTTGTGAGTTGTGCTTCCTTGAATCTGCTTGAGTTGATGAAGAGGAAGAAGGATGCAGTTTAGATTACCCTTGAGAGCCTTGATTGCTTCTTCTTCCTTGGAGGTTGAGATGGCTTCAGATCTGGACTTGAATCACCTTGGATGGATGAAGAACTTCCTCTCGAAACACTGTTCACGGAGGTGCTACAGTACCTCGTAAATGGCCTTCCTTGATCTCCCTTGAAGCCTTGAAGTGTTAGGGTTTCCAACCCCTCATGTGTGGGTTTTATAGACCTTGAATGGTCCTTGGACATCCTTCAGACCAGATCCACAATTTGTTGGTGATTAGGTGACTTTTGGATTAAAGAAATCCATGGAAAGGGGCTGGCCACGAGGTGGATTTTGAAGTCAAACATGGCTGCATCGGGGCTGGCAGTCGACCTGTGGCTTTTGGCGGTCGACCGCTACTGAAACACCTGCAAACAGATGATCCCTGGGAAATCCGGTCGACCGCTACTGGCTAGCGGTCGACCTGCAGCTGACAGATCTGCAGTCGGGGGGCCCCTGGCTGGGGCGGTCGACCGCCCCTGTGTTGGCGATCGACTGCCAGCTGGGCAGACCTCGGTCCAGCCCGGGTCGGTCCGTTAGCCGCTTCAGCTCCGTCGCTTGTGTCCATTAGCAGCCTGTTCATGTCTGTAACTTCATCCTTGTTGGTCTAGAAAGTACCAACTGAATCTTTGTCTTTTGACTCTCATCTTGTGCAGTGACCTTGGCTATTTGAATGAAGCTTGTAGTTGTTGTATAGACTTTGCATCAAGTCTTGGACGTGTAGACTTTGTGTGCATGTATGAACTCTGTACAGACTTTGCACCTTGAGCATGCATGAGCCTGTACAGACTTGCTTCATGAATGTACAGACTTGGTAACTTGATGCACGAACACAACAGAACGCAATGTATAGACTTTGCGTGTGAAGTAGCCGGCCAATGTATAGACTTGTGTTGCAGCCATCAGCCAACGTACAGACTTGGATTTGTGCTAGCAGCCAACGTACAGACTTTATCTTGTGCAACGTACAGACTTTGTTTTGTGCATGCAGCCAACGTATAGACTTCATCTGCAGCAACGTACAGACTTCATCTGCCGCAACGTACAGACTTCGTGTTATGCAACGTACAGACTTTGGGTTGTGCATGCAGCCAACGTACAGACTTCATCTGCAGCAACGTATAGACTTTGTGTGCAACAACGTATAGACTTGGAGTTGTGCTAGGCAGCCAACGTACAGACTTCATGTTCAGCAACGTACAGACTTTGTCCAACGTATAGACTTCGTCCAATGTACAGACTTTGTCCAACGCATAGACTTTGTCCAACGTACATACTTAGTCCAACATATAGACTTTGTCCAATGTACAGACTTTATCCAACGTATAGACTTTGTCCAACGTATAGACTTTGTCCATCATACAGACTTTGTCCAACATATAGACTTTGTCCAACGTATAGACTTCGTCCAACGTATAGACTTCGTCCAATGTGCAACCTTTGTCCAACGTATAGACTTTGTCCAACGTATAGACTTGGAATGCAGTGCACATGCACAACCTGTTCGATGAAATGATAAACTGCTTAAACAGATACATAATGGCATCATATGCAAACACAGTGTGACTTATAGTAGTTGCTATCATCAAAACCATAATAGTAATCATGGTGCACATGTGTTCAACATTCTCCCCCTTTTTGATGATGGCAACACTGTGAGTCATTATATGGCAGAAATAGCCAAGATGGCAAAGTGTATGATATATGTAACATATGCAGCTCAAGATCCATGATAGTAATAGCATGTTAATGCAATTATGAATGCAGATATGAATGCTATGCAATTATGCAAACCCCATCACATACACATATGAGATACAAACTGAGCAATGGATTCTCCCCCTTGGACTCTCCCCGTACACCATTCACACATCCCCCAGTGACAACTCACAAAGCAAATATGCTCTCCCCTTTGACAACGCGATAACGCATAGCTCTTACAAAGGACTCACACAAAGAATTCTCCCCCTTTGCCAACAGCAAAAAGGAGGGATAAATTCAATTGTCTGTGAGACCAGAGGAGAAAGAAGTTAAGGGCAAGCCATTATATGCAAACCTGAAACATACCGGGAGCAACATATATGGTTCAAAGCTAATGAAATCCGATATCATCAACAGAGTTCGAAAAGCATCTACATCTAAGATTTAATAAAAATGAACCAAAGGTGCATATCATGGCAGTGTTTAACCTTCCCTTGTCTTATATATCCATATTCAATAACTACAAAGGGAATAACACAAAAACTAGTATTGAGGCTAAACAATCATGACTAGAGCATGGAATTGTATGATTATAGCATATTTTGATTTTCAATATCTTTAGTATTTGAAGGCACATGACTCATATTTTACGAGCAATCAAGTCTAGTACATGCCTCTTAGCCGTAAGAATACACGTTGTTTAGACGCCAATATCCCTAGGTATTTGGCAAGACTGACGGTTATGCTCCAGAATGAACAGAGATAGCAAAATCACGTCATGACATATCTAAACTCATTTCTTTGATGAGAAGATATATTTCTCAGTAATCATGCCATTGCTCTGCCTAGAGTCCAAAAGAATTAAGACAGAGATAACAGGGGCACATCATGACATATCAATCGTCACTTGATTTGATGACATGACATATTTCTCCGTGCAACAATATCATTGCTCTGTCAAATTGATTTCCAAGAATTCCAGCTCATCAAGATGTTTAGAAACAATACTAAGCTCTAGAGTATCACCAAGATTGTCATGACGTTTGGATTTTAAGATTTCAGGAGAGTCATTCAAGGCATAACATGCAATCTCTAGTTAAGGTCTATTAAAACTAAGAACATAGATGATTTCAGAACCAATATTTCAGAACTTCAAGGAAATCATTAAATATGAACCGATTTCATTGAATGGATAATCATCAGGGCACATAATAGAAAGCTCTTATTCCATATGTCCGTCTGTCTCATGAACGGTATTGTCAAACTGGAAGCCAGTGAAGTTCAGATTGCAAGAGATAAGAAAAGCAACAAAACTCCCCCTAAAGATATGCAGAGAATGCACTCAAGGAGTTATGTTTGCAAGCAAATGTAAGGACAAACGTCAAGGAGTGAGAGAGTAGAACCATGCAGGGGTTGACCTGATCAAACATGAATTTGACAGGCATGAAATGCATAACCCAACACATGGTTGTACATTTATTAAATGCAACAGAATGAAGATGAAACATATGCATGAATACTGCAAAGAGACAACTCCCCCTTACTATATGGCCTATATGCGACAATGACGCATGGTACTTGGCGGAGGTGAAACCTCACGCATATTGAGTACTTCTAGGCAAGCATAACCTGCCTTTCCATACACCAACATTTAATATACCATGGCCATACAAGAAGGATGCTACACAAACCATGCAATGCATTATGAACATGAACTCAATTCATTATTATGCATCTACATGTAATGCGACACATATGCAAAATGACATATTGACATATAAACAATGCATGAAACACCAATATGCAAAAACACACACTAAATTGAACATGATCATCATTTCAAATTCTTATTGGCCTGAGGTCGACAAAGACCAAGCTCCCTTCTGAGTGTTGAAAACCTGTCATTATACAAGGGCTTGGTGAAAATATCAGCAATTTGATGTTGAGTATCAACAAAATGCAGTTCAAAATTTTTCTTACCGACCTCATCTCTAATGAAGTGATGCCTAATCTCAATATGCTTTGTCCTAGAGTGTTGGACTGGATTTTTTGCAAGGTTGATAGCACTAGTGTTATCACACAGAATCGGGACACAACCAAGATCCACCAAGTAGTCTTGGAGTTGGTGTTTAATCCACAACACTTGGGTACCACAGCTCCCCGCAGTAACATATTCTGCCTCTGCGGTTGAGAGGGCAACCGAGTGTTATTTCTTGGAGGCCCAAGAGACTAAACACCAGCCTAGAAACTGGCAATAGCCACTAGTACTCTTACGATCCAGCTTGCATCCAGCGTAGTCCGCATCAGAATAAGATATGAGAGTTAAATCACATGACGACGGATACCACAGTCCCAAATCTTGAGTGTCGACAAGATATCGAAGGATATGTTTGACGGCAGTCAAATGGGATTCTCTAGGACTAGCTTGAAATCTAGCACAAAGGCATACACTAAACTGGATATCTGGTCGGGATGTAGTCAAATAAAGCAAAGAGCCAATCATACCTCTATAGATCTTTGCATCCACTAATTTACCATTTTCATCCGAATGCAGTGATGTTGTGGTGCTCATAGGAGTTGCAATGATTTTACTGTTTGCCATGTCAAATCTTTTCAGTAGCTCCTTGATGTATTTGGCTTGACTTATGAAGCACCCATCTTGTCCTTGGTTGACCTGCAAACCGAGAAAGAATTGAAGTTCTCCCATTAGGCTCATCTCAAATTCGCTAGTCATGAGGTTAGCAAATTCTTCACACATTTCAGATTTAGTAGAACCAAACACAATATCATCAACATAAATTTGAACAATCAAAATGTTCTTACCTTGCTTCTTTATGAAAAGTGTTTGATCTACCTTACCTCGTGTGTACCCTTTTTCGATGAGGAACGAGCTTAGCCTTTCATAGCAAGCTCTCGGTGCTTGCTTTAGTCCATAAAGCGCCCTGTCTAGCTTGTATACAAAATATGCATGGTTAGTATTTTCAAAGCCAGTGGGCTGCTCAACATAGACTTCTTCTTTGATCATGCCATTCAAGAAAGCACTTTTGACATCCATTTGATACAGCTTTATCCTAAGGGAGCATGCAAAAGCAAGTAAAATTCTGATGACTTCGAGTCTAGTAACTGGGGCATAAGATTCATCAAAGTCTACCCCAAACTCTTGATTATACCCTTGAGCCACCAATCTAGCCTTATTTCTTATTATCTTGCCATCCTCACTTAGTTTGTTCCTAAAAACCCACTTAGTGCCTATGACAGATTGTGATGAAGGTCTAGGAACAAGATGCCAAACTTTGTTTCTTTCAAACTGGTTTAACTCGTCTTGCATTGAATTTATCCAGTTTTCATCTTTTAATGCTTCATCAATATTTTTGGGTTCAAGCTGAGAGACAAGAGCAAGTTGATCTAGTTCTTCCACAATTCTAAAATGTGACCTTGTTCTAGGTGGGTCATTCAAGCTACCAATGATATTTTCTAAAGGATGATCCTTAAGAATTCTAATGTTTGTAGCATCATTACCTTCTACTGGAGCTTGATTCCTTGCGTTGCTTGATTCAGCTCGGTCACCCTCTTCTTTTATTTCTTCTTGTGGAGAATCACTCTTGTCCTTCATGCTTAGGAATTCCCCATCTTCATCATTTTTCCTGCAAGAGTTATCATTGTTAGAATCATGATATTCATCAAAAGAAACATGGGGTGATTCTTCCACAGTTTGACTCTTGATATTATAAATTCTATAAGCCCTAGATCTATCAGAATATCCAAGGAATATACCTTCATCGCTCTTGGGCTCGAATTTATCTAAGTCTCTTTTGTCATTGTTGTGAATGAAGCATTTTGATCCAAACACTTTCATATGTGAGAGAGAGGGCTTTTTACCTTTCAGCAACTCATAATGAGTCTTTTTGGTGTGTGGCCTTACCATAGAGCGGTTGATAATGTAACATGCTGAGTTTATAGCTTCAGCCCAAAACCTCCTTGGAAGTTGCCGTTCAGCAAGCATGGTTCTTGCCATCTCTACAAGTGTTCGGTTTCTCCTTTCAACTACACCGTTTTACTCTGGGATTATTGGTGAAGAAAATCGGTGTGAAATGCCTTCAGCCCTGTAAAGATTATAGAAATCAGTATTTTCAAATTCACCACCATGATCAGATTGAATCTTGGAAATTTTAAACTCACCGTCCTGCTTTATCTTCATGTAGAGTGCCTGAAACTCATCAAAAGCATCATTTTTGTGTGTGAGAAAGAAAACCCATGTGAACCTAGAAAAGTCATCTACCAAGACATATCCATATTTTCTACCGCTTAAGCTAGCAGTTTTGGTTAGGCCAAACAGGTCCATATGAATTAGCTCGAGTGATTTGGATGATGTATTTTCAGATCTTCCCTTGAAGGATTTTCTTATTTGTTTACCTAGGGCACATGCATCACACAACTTATTTTCTTGTTTAAATGATAATTCAGGCACCTCTTTCACCATTGAATGCTTTAACAGTTTATGCAAGACATTGTAGCTAGCATGTCCTAGTCTACGATGTCATAACCAAGCAATTTCAGATTTTGGTGCAGCAAGACAAAGATTTAAATGAGCAGGATCATCTAAGTCAATCATGTAAACATTGTTGACTCTCTTATCAGAAAATTTTACTTTGTCAGATTTTGGTTCAAAGATTTTACATTCATGAGAATCAAATAATACTTTATGACCTTTATCACACAATTGACTTATGCTGAGCAAGTTATATTTCAAACCTTCAACTAACAACACATTTTCAATGGAGTTGGAGAGATTCTTACCTACATTACATGTTCCAATTATTTTTCCTTTGTTGTTCCCTCCAAATGTGACGTATCCTCCTTCCTTTTCCTCCAAGAGACAAAATTTTGATTTGTCTCCAGTCATGTGTCTTGAACAGCCGCTATCAAGGTACCACCTATTATGCATGGCTGCAAGACATTCCTGCACAAGCAATTAAGTAATGGTGTTTGGAACCCAACTAAATTTGGGTCCCATCAAACTCTTCAAATTTTCAAAACATGAAACCATTTCTTTTGGAATCCAGACCTTCCTAACATTCATGTTTTGTTTAAAAAAAGCAGGGATTTGATTTTTCTTTTCAATCTTGATATTCATTTTCTGTTTGGAGGCTCTTGGTTGGAGTTTGTGGAAGTTTGATGAAGTTTGCTTCTTAACCCATTGTGGCCACTGGTTGGTTTTTGATTGAAAATAATTATTTTGCCACCTAGGAAATTGATGCATAGAAAAATCACAATTACCCCCAAAATATGGTGGTGTCAACCTATGGAAGTGTCGACCTGTGTGAAATTGTTTGGCGGTATGAATGTTTGATGGTCAATGTGGTGTCGACGTGTGTTGTGGGGAACGTTGACTTTTCTTAGGCTTTTGAACAATCTTTTTGGGGATTCCAGTGGCTTCTTCTTCAACCTTTTCTTTTCCTTTCTTCTTTTGTTTTTGCTGATTTTGTGTGGGAGTTGTGTTTGAGGTGGAGGGTTCGGAAGATGAAACAAATGTGACAGTTTTTAACCCAATTGGCCTTTTGTTTGTAGGTTCAAAACCTAACCCTTCCTTGTTGAAGTTCATTCTGGTACTTAGCAGTGCATCTAGGTTTTCTCTTCCATCCACAAATTTTTCTAAGGATTGTTGTTTATCCTTTAACTCTTTTTGTAGGTTTTCAATGTTTTGCATGAGTTGAGTGTTGACATGTTTGACAGCTTCGTACTTCTCATTACTCAATTTACTATGCTTTTCATAGCTTTGTATTTTTAGCTTGATGCTATCAATCTCATTTCTCAAATTTTCATTTTCAGTTTCTAAGTCAGCCATTTCTTTTCTTCCCTCTTCCAAATCCTCAATCATTTTCTTAAGATCCTCAATTTCAGTTTCAAGTGAAGCATTCTTGACATTTATTTCATGATCATGCACAAATGAGTTAATTTTCTTTTTCAATGATTTATTCTCCTTTTTGTACATTTCATATTTTTCCATGAGTTGTATATATGCTTCCACCCAATCATCAATTGTATAATCTTCAAATGGAGAACTTACCTCAGTTTCTTCGTCACCTTTGGCCATGAGGTAGATATCTTCTTTTTCTTTATCCGAGGAGCTAGTTCCGTCATCACTTTCCTCTTCATCGCTCCATGTGGACACCATGGCCTTGTTCTTCTTCTTGCCCTTCCATTTGTCAGATTTTCTGAATCTGTCGGGACAATCATTCTTGAAATGTCCTGGTCTATTGCAAGAATAGCAAATGATTTTATCAGATTTCTTAGAATTTTCAGAATTAGATTTTAAACTATTTCTTACCTTTGACATTCCTCTCATGAAGCTCTTACCTTCCTTTCTCAGGAATTTCTTGAACTTACGTGTGAGCATGGCTATGTCATCCTCATCTCGCTCACTTGCAGAATCCTCACCTTCATCAGAAGTGCCATGACCGCTGGGTCCTGCTTTAAGAGCTAGGGACTTCTTCTTAGGTGCCTCAGCCTCTTTGTTCTTAAGGTTGATCTCATAGGTCATCAATGACCCAATGAGTTCGTCTACCTTAGTCGTTGCGAGATCTCTGGATTCTTCGACAACGGTCGCCTTCGTGTGCCATGCTGGAGTTAACGATCTGAGAATTTTTCTTACAATTTCGTGCTCTGAATATTTCTTTCCCAAATCAGTTAAACTATTAGTAAGTATAGTTAATCGGGCATACATATCTTGAATTGACTCCTCAGGCTTCATGCGGAACATTTTATATTCAGAAACTAAAATGTTGGCTTTTGTTTCTCGTACCTGAGAGGTTCTTTCGTAGATTACCTCTAGCTTGTCTCACATTAGTTTTGCAGATGCGCAGGTAGCCACTCTTGAGAATTCAACTGGATGGAGTGAGCATTGCATGATGTGTTTGGCACTCCAGTTGAAAGTGGATTGTCTTATTTGTTCTTTGGTCCACAAGTCCTCATTATCCGTAAGCTCATACAGACCTTTGCTAATCACTCGCCAAAGTTCGTAGTCTTGAGCGCGAATGAACACTTGCATGCGATGTTTCCAATAAGGATAGTTAGATCCAGTGAAATAAGGAGGTCTGTTCACAGTGTCATTCAGGTAAATAACCCTTAGACGCTGATCCACCATTTCCCTCAAGGTCGTTGGACCCCATAATGAGAGATTAGGCTCTGATACCACTTGTTGTGTAGTGGACATCGGATCTAGAGGGGAGGGGTGAATAGATCAGCCCCTCTTTTCACAATGCAACCCTCTTTAAAGCTAGATGATGAAATAAGCAGCGGAATATAACTAGCTTGACGAAGAACACAAATGATTTGCTTGGCAAGATGATTACGCAATATAGATATTGAACCTAAGCATGCATCTAACATAAAGCAATCGCACAAGCAAACCACAACACACGAGATTTTAAGGTGGTTCGGACTGAATCTCCAGTCCAACGTCCACCCCTCACCAAATCCGGTGAGGCTTCACTAGTGCAGCACATCAAACCGCAAATCGGAGAACCACCGACTTCCTTCCTACTAACCACCGGTAGGGACGTCAACATCGCAGATCGGACAACTTCCGATTGCCTTCCTACTAACCACCGGTAGGGACGTCAATACTGCAGATCGGACAACTTTCGATTGCCTTCCTACTAACCACCGGTAGGGACGATCTTCAGTTTTGATTGTTCGAATGAAATGAAGAAGAAAGAACAAATATCAAGCTATTCAAACAAGATATGAAATAAGCTCAAGAAGAAAAATCTTGTCTGAGATTGCTGGAGCTTGATTCGGATTCTTCTATGGATGTAGATCACCAATAGAGGCTTCTATCTTCTTCACAAAGCTCTCTTCTTGATTCAACAGCAATGGCTTCTTCTTCCTTGTGAGTTGTGCTTCCTTGAATCTGCTTGAGTTGATGAAGAGGAAGAAGGATGCAATTTAGATCACCCTTGAGAGCCTTGATTGCTTCTTCTTCCTTGGAGGTTGATATGGCTTCAGATCTGGGCTTGAATCACCTTGGATGGATGAAGAACTTCCTCCCAAAACACTGTTCACGGAGGTGCTACAGTACCTCGAAAATGGCCTCCCTTCATCTCCCTTGAAGCCTTGAAGTGTTAGGGTTTCCAACCCCTCATGTGTTGGTTTTATAGACCTTGAATGGTCCTTGGACATCCTTCAGACCAGATCCACAATTTGTGGGTGATTAGGTGACTTTTGGATTAAAGAAATCCATGGAAAGGGGCTGGCCACGAGGTGGATTTCGAAGTCAAACATGGCTGCATCGGGGCTGGCGGTCGACCTGTGGCTTCTGGCGGTCGACCGCTACTGAAACACCTGCAAACGGATGATCCCTAGGAAATCCGGTCGACCGGTACTGGCTGGCGGTCGACCTGTAGCTGACAGATCTGCAGTCGGGGGGTCCCTGGCTGGGGCGGTCGACCGCCCCTGTGCTGGCGGTCGACCGCCAGCTGGGCAGACCCCGGTCCAGCCCGGGTCGGTCCGTTAGCCACTTCAGCTCCGTCGCTTGCGTCCATTAGCAGCATGTTCATGTCGGTAACTTCATCTTTGTTGGTCTAGAAAGTACCAATTGAATCTTTATCTTTTGACTCTCATCTTGTGCAGTGGCCTTGGCTATTTGAATGAAACTTGTAGTTGTTGTATAGACTTTGTATCAAGGCTTGGACGTGTAGACTTTGTGTGCATGTATGAACTCTGTACAGACTTTGCACCTTGAGCATGCATGAGCCTGTACAGACTTGCTTCATGAACGTACAGACTTGGTAACTTGATGCACGAACACAACAGAACGCAATGTATAGACTTTGCGTGTGAAGTAGCCGGCCAATGTATAGACTTGTGTTGCAGCCATCAACCAATGTACAGACTTGGAGTTGTGCTAGCAGCCAACGTACAGACTTTGTCTTGTGCAACGTACAGACTTTGTTTTGTGCATGCAGCCAACGTATAGACTTCATCTACAGCAACGTACAGACTTCATCTGCCGCAACGTACAGACTTCGTGTTGTGCAACGTACAGACTTTGAGTTGTGCATGCAGCCAACGTACAGACTTCATCTGCAGCAACGTATAGACTTTGTGTTCAGCAACGTATAGACTTCGAGTTGTGCTAGGCAGCCAACGTACAGACTTCATGTTCAGCAACGTACAGACTTTGTCCAACGTATAGACTTCGAATGTACAGACTTTGTCTAATGCATAGACTTTGTCCAACGTACAGACTTAGTCCAACGTATAGACTTTATCCAATGTACAGACTTTGTCCAACGTATAGACTTTGTCCAACATATAGACTTTGTCCATCATACAGACTTTGTCCAACGTATAGACTTTGTCCAACGTATAGACTTCATCCAACGTATAGACTTCGTCCAATGTATAGACTTTGTCCAACGTATAGACTTTGTCCAACATATAGACTTGGAATGCAGTGCACATGCCCGCAACCTGTTTGATGAAATGACAAACTGCTTAAACAGATACACAATGACATCATATGCAAACACAATGTGACTTATAGTAGTTGCTATCATCAAAACCATAATAGTAATCATGGTGCACATGTGTTCAACACCCCCGTCCTTCCATAAGGATACCAGGGGGCTTGGTTACGACCAGGACCCGAGCTTCCGCGTCCACTATGCAGTTAACGTCGTAGGCTTGGCACTACCAGCCGACGACCAAACGAGAGTCGAAGCCAAATTCGATAGCTCCGGGGATGAGGGAGAAGAAATTCTGATCCCGATCTCCGCCAAATCCAAAACCCCGGCTCAAGCCGTCGGGGAACCTTCTTCGCCTCCCTGCCAAGACAAAGGGGGGAGAAGCTTCTCCAATCTCTTAGCCAGTCGAGGGACCCAGTACAATAAACCCTCCTGAGGTGGGGGGGGGGATCTTGCTGGTCTTAGCTGCGAAAGATTGCCAGCTCAGCTAGGCAACAACGGAGAAACCTCAATAACTCCAGTTGACGACTGCTTGCAGGGAGTCGGTGGCCCAGATCGATCCCTAGCGGGTCCCAGCAACAACTGCTCTCCGGTCCCTTCAGCATCAACCGGTGGCTTCGAGAATCAAGAAATACACAAAGCGGACACCGATGATGATGATTTCATTGACCTTCAACCCGCTCCTCCTGAGCTGGAGGATGGCGGCCAGGCAACCGTCGATGATCTCGTGGAGATCAACCTGGGCGGAGATGAAGCCCCTCAGCCTACATTCGTTAGCGCTCTCCTTACCGATGCAGAGAAGCAGGACTACAAGCAACTCCTGCTCGAGTTCAAAGACTGTTTCGCCTGGACCTACAAGAAGATGCCAGGGCTAGATCCCTCCATGGCGGAGCACGACCTAGCCATTTCTCCCTCAATCGCTCCAGTCAAGCAACCTCAGTGGTGCATGCGCCATGAGCTGGAGCTCCAGGTCTCGACCGAAGTCCATAAAATGGTGGAGGTCGACTTCATCGAGCCGTGCATCTACCCGATCTGGCTCGCCAATATAGTTCCAGTCAAGAAGAAGAATGGTCAAGTCCGCATCTGCGTTGACTTCCAGGACCTCAACAAAGCCTGTCCAAAGGATGACTTCCCAGTCCCAATCACAGAAACAATGGTCGATATGACCACCGGTCATGAAGCCTTGTCTTTTATGGATGGGTCGTCCGGTTACAATCAAATCTGGATGTCCCTTAAAGACAAGAACCACACAGCCTTCAGATCCCCCAAGGGGATTTTCAACTACAAACGCATGCCCTTCGGTTTGAAGAATGCTGGTGCTACCTACCAAAGGGCCATGACCAAAATATTCGACGAGATGGTACACAACACCGTCGAATGCTATGTTGATGACCTCGTCGTCAAAACTAAAAGACGCGAAAACCATTTGCATGACCTCCGCCAAGTCTTCGAGCGTCTCCGGTAATATGGGCTCAAGATGAATCCCATGAAATATGCCTTTGGCATATCCAGTGGCAAATTTCTTGGCTTCGTCGTCAGGTACCGAGGAATCGAGGTGGATCCCAGTAAGATCAAAGCGATCCGGGAGCTCCCAGCACCCAGCAACATCACCGAACTCAGGTCCTTCCAAGGGAGGCTGACCTACATTCGGAGGTTTATCTCTAACCTCTCCGATCACTGCACGCCTTTCAGCAAACTGATGAAGAAGGACGCCCCGTTTACATGGGACTCAGAGTGCCAGGTGGCTTTTGAGCAAATTAAGGAGTACCTCCTTACTCCCCCAGTCCTGGGGGCACCAATCAAGGGTAAACCCCTCATCCTTTACATTGCGGCCATGGACGCTTCGCTAGGAGCTTTGTTGGTACAAATCAATGAGGAAGGTAAAGAGCAGCCCCTCTATTACCTCAGCCGGAAGCTAATCGATGCCGAGTACCACTACTCCCCTATGGAGAAGGTTTGCTTGGCATTGGTGTTCGCAGTTAAGAAGCTACGGCATTACCTCCTGTCCCATCAAGTCGAGCTTATATCCAAGCACGACCCTCTGAAGTATCTCCTTCGGCGACCTGTTCTCTCAGGTAGACTGGGGAGGTGGGCTCTCCTGTTCATGGAGTACGACATTACTTATGTCCCCAAAAAAGTAATTAAGGGACAGGGTATGGCTGAATTCTTGGCAGCCCATCCAGTGCCAGACGACTCACCTTTCTGCTCGAAGCTTCGGGATGAGGAGTCCCTTGCTGCTCAATCACAACCACTGGTTGAACAGAGCGGAGATGTCTTGCATTATTGGCAGCAAAACGCTCTCACAACCAGCGTACCTTGCTGGGAGCTCTACTTCGACGGTGCTTCCCGAGGGGTCACCCGGAGCAGCCAGGACCCAGCCACCATGGCGGGTGCCGGTATAGTCTTCCTGACTCCTTAGGGCAGAGTTTTGTACAACTCCTGCGCCCTCATGAAGTCCCTGACCAACAACGAAGCTGAGTATGAAGCTCTACTCATCGGGCTCCAGATGGCTCTCCACATGGGCATCAAATGTCTCAAAGCCTACGGGGACTCCCAGCTGATAGTCCGGTAGGTCCTCGGCATTTACGACGTGCGGAAGCCAGAATTGGTTCCATACCATACCGCCGTCACCAGGTTAACCCAGAAGTTCTATTTCTTTGAAATAGATCACATCCCCAGGAGCAGCAATGCTCAGGCGGATGCCTTAGCAAAATTGGCCGTGGCCATCAAGCTCCCGCCCGAGGGTGAGGTCGACATCGTCATCAAGCATAGAATGCTGATGTCAATTTCACTCGAAGACAACACCGGTCTCACCATTTATGAGGTCCACGACCTTGACCAGAATACTCCTCAAGAAGGTGAAGATTGGCGACAGCCAATCATAAAACTCAAGAAAGGGTGGCTGATGCGGGACGGACACGCGACCTGGGACTCTAGCTCGCGATCGTCCCTAAGCGAGGGAAGACGTGGGACCAGGCGCGGTTGAGAAACCGGTCGTGAGTCTCAGGTATCAGCCTTTCCACGTTAACTCGGATCGAGTCACGGGACGGTACACTCACTCACTCTCGCAGCGGTGATAACAATATATCAAGCTAGAAACCTACACTCGTAGCGGCATTCAAATATATACAAATTGAGCAAAATGTGATAAGAGAGAGGGGGCGAGTTTACCTCCATGCTCCGGGCGTGTGGAAGACGATCCCGGCCAAGGCAGTAACTCCCAGTTAAACAATTACTACAATAATTACAGAAATGGTTTCTACTGCCCACTCCACGCAGGGAGGTAACGGGCTACAAATGGGGCCCGGGAGGATCGAACTTGGGTTAATGGGCAGCGTTTTGATGTATCTTCAGCGGCACACGTATTCACAAACGTGGGGCCCACGTGTTCATCGGCGGGTCCGAGTGGGCCCGGAGTGGTACCGCTGTGACGTTGGCTCCTGGAGAGACGCTCCCTAGGACGGCGACACGCTGGTTCGCCTTGTGGGAGGCGAGTCGGCTCCGGTCTCACTTGTTGACCGCGCTGCCCACAGATCTGAAGTTGCTATTTTACAGCGTGCGACCCGGCAAGTTGCTGTTGAACAGGACCCGAAATCTCAGGACAAAACTAAGTTTTCCTGAGAGTTGGCGTTGACCGTGCCTCAAACCTCAGATCTGGAACTTGGTCTCTTCATGAAATTTGTAGAGGTGGAAACAAGAAAGACGGGGATAATTTTTAGTTGACTTTTGGTGGAGGTTTCAATTTTTTGGGGATTTTATACTGACTGGGGGTCGGATCTGGATTGCACAGGACAAAATAGATTTGGGAAAAGACAACAATTTTTAAAAATACAAAATGGACTTTTGAAATTACAAGAAAATTCATGGATGATGGGGGTGGTGGATAGAACTCCCAATAAATTTGGGGGTTCAAACAAATAAGAAGAAGTGGGTCGAATAGGGGAAATTCAAGGTTGCTGTGACAGGATCTGAACAGAAGATAGAACTGGAAGGTGGAAATACACGAAAATGAAAAAATAGCAAACGAAAGGTAAATGACGGGATTTTTTTTGTGGAGGCTGGGGTGGACGTGGATGACTCACCCTCCAAGTTTGGACTCGATCTAAGCTCTTGATGGAGAGATAAAATTCAAGCTTTGAGGATCTATCCTGATGTAGATAGAACTCCGATGTTGATGACGGCGGTGCAATGGTGGCGGCGGCGGCTGGAAGTCGCATCCAGCAGAGGTTGGAGATCTTGGAGTCACACCAAGATGAGGGCTTCACACCCTAGAATGACATAAATCTATCTGCAAGAGGGGAGGAGAGACACAAGGGGTGCCCTTGGGCTTGCTCTTGGTAAAAATGCTTAATTCTTCATTAAAATCTCTAATGACACTATACATAGGCTTATATAGAGAATGGCAAGGGGTGGGGGGCTGGGAATTTCGTGGGAGAGAGGGAATTTTCTTCCCCATGTGGTCAAATGACCAAATTAAATAAAAAATATAATATGGGATAAACTATATTATAAGAGAGAAGCATCTTGGACTTTGCTTGGTCGAAGTTTAAATTTTCTTCCACCTTGTCCCCTTGAATGGTCAAGCATCTAGAAGACCACCTTGGACCTTTGACCAGCCCCACATGGGACCCTAAGGCTTAGGTGGACCAATAGGGAAGGATATGGGGGCCCCTTGCTGGTCCTACTGGACTTTTACACAAAAACCCACAAAAACTTAAAGACTCACATTTTGGCTTATAAAGCCTTACAATTACAATCATACTTTTCTTAGGATATAAATGCAAACTAAAAGGACACAAATATAAAAATAAAAGTAAGTGCCCGGTGTTGATTCCCATCAGTGGCTCCCTCCTGACCGAGCTCAAAGGGTTTAGCTACTCCGTCGAGCAACCTCCTACGAGTTGATTGGCGACTCCCTGTATCGGCTTGTCCACGAGAAGGACAAGTCAATTCTCCTGAGATGTGTCTCCCTCGTCGAGGCTCGAGACATTATGTAGGAGGTCCACTCCGGATTGTGCGATGCACACCAGGTCGGAGATCGGATGAAGCACAACATCAAGCTCAAAGGCTTCTACTGGACAACCATGTACGCGGATTGCATCCAATATGCCCATACATGCCATCAATGCCAAGCCTTTGGCCCAATACCCAGGAAACCTCCTAACCCACTGCGTCCTACGGCCCCCACTTGGCCATTCGCTGAATGGTGCATGGACATTGCGGGTCCTTTCCCGCCATCTTCCAAGGGCCATAAATACATCTTGGCCGCCACTGACTACTTCTCTTGTTGGGCGGAGGCCCTTCCCTTGCGAGAGGTCACCGACGAAATCGTTGCTAGATTCGTCCGGCACAACATTATATACCGATTCGATACTCCCAGTCGCATAGTGTCCGACAACGGGACACCCTTCAAGAATAAGGCCGTATACCAGTTAGTGGCAAAATTCTACATCGACTGGAGAACTTCTTCGATCTACAACCCTTAGGCTAACGGCCTGGCGGAAGTCTTCAACAAGACCCTCTGTAGGCTCCTGGCTAAGATGGTTAGCCATCGGAAACGCGATTGGGGTGAGAAGGTCTTCGAAGCATTATGGGCCTATCGGACGGTCTACAAAACCCCTATGGGGTGCTCGCCGTTCTCCCTTGCTTACGGGACAGAAGCGGTTATCCCCATCGAAGTCCAGTTAGCCTCTTATCGTGTGGCAATCCACACCGGCCTTACCGGATCTAATGAAGACGAGTACCAGAGGAGGCTAGAAGAGCTCTCCGATCTAGAAGGCAAGCGACTCGAAGCCTACAAACGCCTGCAAGTATACCAGGCTCGCATGGCTCGGGCCTATGATAAGCTCGTCAAACAGCGAGCTTTCAAGCAAGGCGACCTTGTCATGATCAAGGAAAGAGAAGTCATGGCAGGGCGCTCCAGTGGAAAACTACAGCCAAATTGGCGAGGTCCATACATTATCCAGAACATCTATGAGGGTGGGGCCTACATGGTTGTTGATCACAAAGGTCATAGACCGTTCCCGCCTCTCAACGGCAAACACATGAAGCTGTATTATGCACCGGAGCACGAGTTCGCGCGCCAGCCAGACTAAGGCGCACGTCCCAGCTATCACCAATAAGGCCGGTCCTCCCCCGTGAAGGGTCTAACGGGCCAATCCTCCCAGTCTACAATACCCAGTCAGCCAACTAGCTCAGCTCCTCGGAACTACCGCCAGGCATCTGCGGGGACTGATCTCCTGCCCTAGTTCCCATCACCACGGGAGCATGGGCACTTCTGCACCAGCACCAGTCTAGCCGCCAGGCTCACAGGTAAAAAGAAAATGGGGTGAAAAATAGAGATGCCCTGGCAGACCCAGTCATTCTCACCATAATGGGGTGGCTGGGGGCAAAAAGGCCAGTAACCCGGCTGAGGTGGAAACCCAAAAGGGCACCTCAGGCAAAATCGGGAAACCCCTCGACGTGAAAACTCGCAAGGGCGCATCAGAAAAAGCTAAAGGGGGTCGGCTCTGGCGAAAACCCAAAAGGGCGGTAGAGCCGATAACGAGAAAATCTTCTTCTCCCCACCAGTCAGAACAGCCTTCCGCCTATTCCTTGGTGGGCCGTTAGCCTCATCCAGAGCCAGTCTTCAATCCATTTGCATTGCTACGGTGCAAACCCTCAGATCCCCAGTTGCCCTTGCATTATTTCTGCTCAGTTTGGCCAACCTTTGGCCCTTGCCTCAACAACACAGATCAACCAGTCCCTGTGACGGTCAAGCTTCCAGTCGCCATCTTGGTAAACTTATATCCCGGTATGTTCCCAAACATTTATCATTCTCTACCCCTACATCCTACATACCCTGCAAATCCAGAGCCTTCCAGTTCATTATAATCCCAGTTCCCCCATACCATCCCTGACCCACTAGCCATAACTCCAGTCATATCTTGCCGTGACAAAGTGGCTCTTCGCCACCATGGCTTGAGGATTTCTAAAAAACCTTTGTTAATGGCCAAACGATATCCGGCTATCCGTACCATCCAGTCTCAAGTTACGTCCCCTGACAGCAGCATGCTATGGACGACAGTTTCAAATAAAATAAAATAAAATATAATGGGGTTAAACCCCGGCGGGCCTGGTCGAATCCATTATAGGAATCGGCTAGGCGCAAAAAGTACCACTGACCCAGCTAAGGTGAAAACCCGAAAGGGCGCCTTAGGCAAAATCGGGTAACCGCTCGGTGTGAAAACCCACAAGGGCACACCGGAAAAAGATAAAGGGGGCCAGCTCTGGCGAAAACCCGCAAGGGCGGTAGGGCTGGTAAAGAGAAAAAAAAACTCTCTCCCCCTCTCCACTTTTCACTCACAAAGCCATCGGCTATGACACGTCCCGTTGGCGAGCTCAACGTTACTTCACAACAATGGTGGCCACTACACCCCCGAGGGTTGGTCATCGCCAGCTTCCAGTTCCAGTTTTCAGGTACAACGCCTCTACAGGCTAGCCGCCAGCCTCCAGTACCAGCACTTCGGCAACAACGCCTCTACAGGCCGGCCGCCAGCCCCCAGTCCTAGCACTTCGGCTACAACGCCTTCACAGGCCAGCCGCCAACTTTCAACTCCAGTTTTCGGCTACAACGCCTTCATAGACCAGCCTCCAGCCACTAGTCTCAATACTTCAGCTACAATGCCTTCATAGGCCAGCCGCCAATTTCTAATCCCAGTCACCGGCTACAACACCCTTACGGGCTAGCCACCAGCTCCCAGCTCCAGTTTCGGCCACGATCCCTCCACGGGTGGACCAACCAGCTCCAGCCCCGCTCACGGCCCCTAGCTGTGATGCCTTGAGGCCCTTCGGCCAGCTCAGTCCTAGTTTCTTAAGTCCAGAAGAGCTACATTACCAGCTAACAACATACAAAGAACCAACACTCAGACGCCAACCTACAACTGATATATCCTAGAATCAGTTCTCAACCTTAACCAAGTAGGCCGCCACGTCTTGATGGGCCTACGCCAACCTGTTGGATTTTTGTGACTTCCCTAGTGTTTTGATGATGAGCATCACTATGTTAAATAGTGTCATTTTTAATCAGATATCAGGAGTAATGTTATGCATTCAAACTCTCCATGATTAACAAGAAAAACTGCTATGAGATAATACCCTGCATGTCCGTACTGTTCCTTTCATACTTCGTGTTAGTTGTGTTCACTTCACTTCGTGATGTTTACTGAAGCAGCTCTAATTGTTCTGACGAACTTCGAGTCGTTTCCCTGTGAACCTCATGTCGTTTCCTCAGTATTTAGTTGCTCATCTCGAGTCATCCTTTATGTTTGCCCTTGTGTTTTCGTGTCACTTACTGTTGTTCCTCGAGTCGTCTCTTGTTCTGGTTTCACTGCTTCATCTCGTGTCGTGATAGCCGTGTCTGTCTTCTGTCTTCGTGTTGATTTTACTTCGTGCATTCTTCTCTAAATTCAAGCTTTAAGTGTCTCAAGTCGAGTCTAACTGGGTTGTCTCCATGTCGTCCTTAGTTCGAGTCGTTTCTTTGTTATTTCTATCTTCGTGTTGCTTTTCCTAGACCTCGTGTCTTTCTTGTTTTGAAACCACACTTCGTGTCGGTTTCTGTTTTCATCTTCGAGTTGTTGTCAGCCCGTGTCGTCCTTGTCTTCGAGTCGTTCGTTCGTTCGAGCAACTTAGTACTCGAGTTGTTTTCGTGTGTATTCAAGTCCTTTTAGTAAAGTGTCGTTTCACCTCGTGCCGTTCTCTTTGCTGGTTGTTATGTCGTGTTGCTTTGTATTCGTGTCTTCGTGTTATTCTTGTGTTTATGTCCGCGTGTTGTTTCTTTCTATCTTCGTCCAAGTTCCCTCTGATCGCGTGTCTGTCTACCGTTTCACCCCGTGAGACTTCTTTCTTTTTACCTCGTGCTGTTCTCATTTGACTTCGTGTCGCTCTCTTTAGTGTCAGCTTTATTATTGTGCATCTCGTGTCATTCTCTTTCTACCTCGTGCTGTTTTCATCTGACCTCGTGTCATTCTCTCCTTGTCTCGTACTGTAATAATCTTGTGTATCTCGTGTCGTTCTCTGAAAAGTGCATCTCGTATTGCTATCACATACCTCATGCAGTTTTAGTTCCTGTGGCCCTCAGTTTTAATGGTTTTTATCTCCTTGCAGGTCCGAGGAAGAACATTCACCGGTGTCTGGACTGCACGTGATCCGATACTAAAGGAACCAATGCTATAAGGGCACGTGGCAAGAAGGTTCTGGACCGAGCGCGGGAAGCACACGCCTTGCATGCACCGTCCTGATCGCTTATAAAAGCACTGCCTCATCATCTACGAAAAGGTGGAGCTCTGAGGTTACAGAAAAGAAAGTTGAAGTGAGAGCAGAAGAGAAAGAGCCTCCCTGAGAAACTAGAGTGTTCCAGTTGAGAGAGAAGAGAGAGCAGGAGTGTGATCAGAAGATGGGTATTTACTTACGGATCAAATCCAAAGTCTGCTGCTCAGTTTGAGCTACATTGTTTCCAGTTTCTGAATTTTGGATTCCTCTTTTCTTGTTTTCGTTTCTTATATGTTTTTCCTTCTTGATTGAGAGTTCTCGGTGTTACCTCCTGATGTTCAGGGGAAGAGAGAGACGTGTTCTCTCTGGTTTACTTGCAACAGAGGTTGCAGTAGTGTTCCCTCTCGTAGAAGAGGTGTTCCCTCTAGGATTCAGAGGAAGAGAGACCTTGGTCTCTGGTTCTAGTGATTGCAGATCACTAGTGTTCCCTCCGATTGGAGGAAGAGGAAATTGCTTCCTGGTTTCTAGGGACTTGACGTCCTTAGGGTTCCCTCCGGGTGTGGAGGAAGAGGGGAGGATGTTCCCCTGGTGAAGCTGTGAATCAACAGTTGTCGCAGACTGAGTCTGCTTTGCTAGCAGTGCTAGTGGAAGCCTCACTTCGATTTGAAGTGAGGGGTGGACGTAGGCAGACTGGAGATCTGGCCGAACCACCTTAAAAACCTCTGTGCCCTTGTGTGATTGTTTGTGGTGGTTCTTGTGGTGTGCCTTCTATCTACTCCAGTTATTGTTCGCACTGCGGTTTTTGTGGGTTCATCCGCGAGATTGCTTGTATTCAGTGAATCACTCTTCAGTAATTTTTAATCGGTTGAAAACAGTGATCTATTCATCCCCTCCCCTTCTAGATCACTTCATATTTCTTGTATCACTTGGTATCAGAGCGGGTATTTCCCAATATGTGGTCCAACGGCCAGGGAAACGGATCTGCTGGTCCTCGCAGCTACATTGCTGAAGGGCAGTCAATCACCCGTCCCCCTTTCTTCGATGGTAATAACTATTTTTTCTAGAAGAACAGGATGGAAGTCTTTATCAGGGCCCAAAGCCACAAGCTCTGGAGAGTAATTACAGATGGTCCGTACCAACTTCCACCGAATGAAGATATATGGACAGAGGAACAGGTAAAACTCTCTGCACTGAATTGGACAGCTCTTAGCATCATACAGTGCGCCGTCCACCCTGAAGAGTACTTGAGGATTTCAGCGTGCAAGACTGCAAAGAATATGTGGGATGAATTGCAGTTAATCTATGAGGGCACATCTCAAGTGAAAGCTACCAAGATTAATATGCTTACAACTCAGTATGAGTTGTTTAAGATGAAGCCAGAAGAGTCGATCACAGAAATGTATGCTAGATTGTCTGTGATCATCAATAGTCTGAGAGGATTTGGAAAGGAGATTCAGCAAGAAGACATTGTCAGGAAGATCCTTAGGTCCCTAACTCCCATCTGGGATACTAAGGTGACCGTCATAGAGGAATCTAGAGATTTATCCACCATGTCAGTAACCCAGCTGATTGGGTCTCTCATGACCCACGAAATGAACTTCAAACAAGGGAATGATGGACATGACAGAAAGGGAAAGAATGTTGCTCTGAAAGTTTCACGACATACTAAGAAGAGCAGCAGCAGCAGTGGTGGTGGTGGTAGCAGCGAAGACTCTAACGGATTCTCAGACCTGGACAAGAGCGAGCATGCCATGCTCACCAGGCAATTCAGAAAGTTCCTGAGGACTAAAGGGAAATTCTACAGGAGAAAGAGATTCAATGCTGCAAGGAAGTCTCCTGAACGAGAACTTGAGAAGAACCGGTTTGTTAAGAAGGTTACATGCTACCATTGTCAGAAACCTGGTCACATGAAAAGTGAATGTCCAGAGCTGCAAGTTAAGGCTCCCGGATACCAGAAGAAGATGGTGCACAAGAAGAAGAAAGCCATGCTGTGCACATGGAGCGACGAGGAGGAGGATCCAGAAGCCACCTCCTCCAGTGAAGATGAATAGAAGACTTGCCTCATGGCCAACCATGAAGAAGAGGTAACGAACTTATTTGAGAATTTTACTTTGGATGATTGGGAGGACGCCTATGGCGACCTGTTAGCTAAATATAATTTTCTAACCAAGGAGCACAGAATGCTTAAACGAAAGTTTCACTCTGTTTCTGAGGAACACTCTATTGCTGTTACGGACAACATGAAAACCAAGGAGATGGCCATTGAGCTAGATCAGGCTAGAAGTGAGATCGAGAAGTTTAGAATGGAAAGAGAGGAAAATCTAGCTAGGATGAATGAGCTGAAAAGTAAAACTGAAGAGAGTAAAAAGGAGTTTAGGCTGATTGCAGAAAAATATGAGGTGGTTAGAAAAGTTAATCAGGAACTCCAGGACCAATGTAATGAATTTCAGAAGGAGATTGAGGACAAAGGAAAAATACTAGAAAAATTTACAGAGGGGAGAAACAATCTGGATGTCCTTCTGGGGTCGAGGGTAAACTTCAACAGGGAGGGATTAGGATACAATCCCACAAGTAAAAAACCCTTTGAATTCAAAACTGTCACGTTCTGCCCTGCCAAGGGCAAAGAAAAACTGGAAACCCCATCCAGTTCCAAATCTGTCTCTACATTGAAGGTTTCGACCAGCAAATCCATTCAATCCACTGGTCAGCAAGCTAAGTCAGGAAATCCTGAGACTAGAACTGCTTCTGTGCAACAGTTGTGGAACAAAGGCTTTCACACGACCACTCCTATTGATGTCACTAGAAATGTGAACAGTTTCACTAAGAAATTTCAGCATGCTAGTTATCAAGGAAAGCATGCAAACATGCATCACTTTCAGCACAATTTTCATTTGAACAAAAATGGTTACATGAATTATGCTCAGCACACACGTGTGTCCTCTAAGAGGCCAAACAACAATTCTTATGTTCGGAAACAGCAAAATTTTAATAGGAATAGGCTCATTCAACACCCACTAAGAAATGCCAAGAAGGAAGAATCAAGCTACATGAAATCACTGAAAAGAACAGTAAAACAAATGTGGGTTCCTAAGTGTGATTTGGATAAATTGAAAAATGTCTTTGGACCCAATTTGAATTGGGTCCCACATTACCTTGTCTGAACTCTCGCAGGTTAGCCTGGCAGCCGAGCATAACAAGTGGTATCTTGACAGCGGCTGTAGCAGGCACATGACAGGAGACCAGTCCAAATTTAGCAAACTGAAAATGAAGTTTGAGGGCTTGGTCAAATTCGGTGGAAATAACAGAGGAAGAATAATTGGAATTGGTACAGTTGGTAAGTCCTCTACTAACTCCATTAAAGATGTGTATCTTGTAGAAGGACTTCAGCACAACTTGATAAGTATAAGTCAACTCTGCGACAAAGGACACAAGGTACTCTTTGACCACAATTCCTGTACTATTTTTGAGCTGAATTCTGATAACGTCATGTTCATTGGTCATAGAGTAAACAATGTATACATCGTAGACCTGGATGATAATCCTGAAACTAACTTGTGTATGTCTGCTAACTGTGAACAGGTTGTTTTTGACTGGCACAGGCGTCTAGGCCATGCTAGTATGTCAACAATGAATAAACTGTCTAAGCATAACCTAGTTAGAGGTTTGCCTAGAATAAGATTTCAGTTAGGGTCCAAGCTATGTGATGCTTGTGCACAAGGTAAACAGACTCGTGCGGTTTTTAAGTTGAGAACTGAGAGTCTTTCATCTAAACCGCTGCAGCACTTGCACATGGATCTCTTTGGTCCTACTCGCATACAAAGTTTGTCAGGTAAGAATTATGGATTAGTCATAGTGGATGACTACACTAGATTTTCTTGGTTGTTTTGTTTAGCAAATAAAAATGATGCTTTTGTTCACTTTGAAGAACTTTTCAATAAAATCAAACTGCAAGGTGAACATAATATCATTACAATTCAGTCTGACCACGGAGGAGAGTTTGAGAACTCTTCATTTTCTGAATTTTGCTCAAAAGAGGGAGTGACTCACAGATTCTCTTCTCCCAGGACACCGGAGCAGAACGGAATTGTTGAGAGAAGAAACAGGTCAATAATTGAAATGGCCAGGACTATGCTGATTGAGAGTGGACTTCCAAGGAGATTTTGGGCTGAAGCTGCGAATACTGCATGTTACATTCTGAACCGAGCCTTGGTAAGACCTACTCATAGGAAAACTCCTTATGAACTTCTCAAGGGTAAGCAGCCAAACATTTCTTATTTTAAAGTTTTTGGCTCAAAATATTTTATTCACAATAATGGTAAGAATGGTTTGGACAAATTTGAAGCTAGAAGCTCACCTGGAATTTTTCTCGGATATTCAGAAACCTCAAGGGCTTACAGAGTGTTCAATAAAGATGCTCAAACTGTTGAAGAAACACCGCATGTAGTGTTTGATGAAAATGAATCCTCTAACAAAGTGATGAATGATGACAGGGAGCCATCTAATGAGAGAGATTTCTTGGAGAGAATTGAAGAAGAAGAGATGCAGCCAGCTGCTCAACCAGAAAACTCACAGCAGGAAGGAGCAGCTGAAGTAGGTGAACCCTCAGGTGAGATAATATTTCACAAAGACCACCCTAGTGAAAATGTCATAGGAAATTTGCATGATCCTCCTAGGACAAGATCTCATTTTAGACTTGTCCAAGAACAGGACTTAGCTGCATTGGTATCTCAGGTGGAACCCAAATCTGTGGAAGAAGCCTTAAAATATGAATCTTGGGTATCTGCCATGTGTGAGGAATTAAATCAATTTGAGAAAAATATTATATGGAAACTAGTTCCCAGACCTGATAACACTCATGTCATTGGCACTAAATGGGTTTTCAAGAATAAAGTTGATGAGAATGGAGCTATTTCTAGAAACAAAGCAAGACTTGTAGCTCAAGGCTACAGTCAGGAATTTGGTGTGGATTTTGAGGAATCCTATGCCCCAGTGGCTAGGATGAAAGCTATAAGAATTCTACTTGCATTTGCATGCTCTAGGAACATTCGGCTGCAGCAGATGGATGTCAAAAGTGCATTCTTAAATGGGTTATTGAAGGAAGAGGTATATGTTGAACAACCTCCAGGTTTTAATTTCTCTGTTCAGCCTAACATAGTTTTTAGGTTGAATAAAGCCCTCTATGGATTGAAGCAGGCTCCCCGAGCCTGGTATGAGAGACTTTCTGAATTCCTGTTGAGCAAGGGCTACACTCGAGGTAAGGTTGACCAAACCCTCTTCACCAAAAATCTCGGAAAGGATTTAATAGTGGTCCAGGTATATGTTGATGATATCATCTTCGGATCTAACAATTCAAAATTATGTAAAGAATTTTCTGAATCTATGTCTCATGAATTTGAAATGAGTTTAGTTGGCGAACTAAAGTATTTTCTTGGGCTGCAGGTCAAACAGATGGAGGATGGTTGTTTCATAAATCAAACCAAGTATACTCTGGAGATGCTGAAAAGGTTTGGAATGACCAACCTCAAGACTATCTCAACACCCATGGGCACCAACTCCTCACTGGATTCAGACGAAAAAGGTAAAGAGGTGGATGCTAAATTATATAGAGGTATGATCGGTTCACTCCTCTACTTGACAGCATCCAGGCCTGACATTCAATTTAGTGTAGGGATGTGTGCCAGATACCAGGCTAGGCCTACTGAATTGCATTTGGGAGCTGTAAAAAGAATCTTTAGATACTTATCTGCTACCCATGATCTAGGTCTTTGGTTTCCTGCATCATGTAGTTTAGATCTCATTGCATATACAGATGCAGATTATGCAGGATGTAAATTAGACAGGAAAAGTACTAGTGGTCACTGCGAATTTTTAGGAGGGTGCCTAGTCTCTTGGGGATCCAAGAAGCAACACTCTGTGGCTCTCTCTACTGCTGAAGCTGAGTATGTGGCAGCAGGGAGCTGTGGCACACAGGTTATATGGATAAAACACCAGCTTCTGGATTACTCTATTGAGCTAGGTTGCACTCCCATCTTTTGTGATAATACTAGTGCTATAAACATTGCAAAGAATCCTGTACTTCACTCTCAAACTAAACACATCGAAATCAGACATCATTTTATTCGAGACGAAGTAGCTAGGAAGACCTTTGAGTTGATCCATGTTGGCACTAACTCACAAATTGCAGATATTTTCACTAAGCCACTGGATATTGAAAAATTTAGCACATTGCGCAGAGAATTAGGTATTTACAGGATTTCATAATTGAATATTTGATCTCTGAATAATCTGTCATGTGCTCTTATGCTTATCTATGCTCATTATCTGTTGCTAAAAAATAACCTCATTATGAGTGTTTGCTGATTCACGTGTATTGATTGATATCACTGTGTTTTCTTTGAGGTGTTTTGAGGTTGTCTTGGTTAAGTCTGAGTTGGAGTCAAGGTCTCAGGGGGAGCTAGATTAATAATAGGAGTCATGTTCTTTTGGCTAAATCTGAACATACTTTGAACGGACTTTTGCTGATCTTATAAGAGAATCAGTTTGAGTAGGTGGATAAAAGAAATTCTTGAATGTTTTATCCGTTAAGACTGTTCATCTAATTTCTTGTTGGAATTTCAGCTGTTAGTCCCACTGAGATCAAAATCTGAATTCAAGACTATCTTCCTACACTGTAACTGACTTCTGATCTAGCCAGTACAGCATACCTACTTAGTCTAGTTGAGTCCGAAATGAGGTATATAGTGTTTTTGTATGAAAAACTTTGGAGCTGGTGTATTGCTCTCAAACTGAATCAAGACTAATTTACAAGGCTTCAAGTGCAGTTTAATGAAAATTCATGAACGAAGTTTTTACAAATCTTGTATTCTGTTCATTGAGAAACTGGGACTTTCATCAATGAAGTGAAAGAATTCCATGTCATGAGATGGCAGTAAATCGGGCTTAATTAGCTGTCTTGATCATACAGAGCTATGGTATATATCTGGTTAGTAACTGGGGTGTCTGGCCTCTGGTAAAGGTGTCACCTTAATGTCAACACCAGTTAGAATACTATCTCTGTCCTCTTGTCAGAAGGGGTAATGTGGTCCTACCACCAAGTAACTGGGGATTCCTGCCTCTAAACAAGGTGTCTCCCTAATGTCAAAGGTGTACTTGACAGATTTACATTTGATCTTGACCATCTTTGAAATATTTTTCTACCTCTTGGTATCAAGATCCTGCTCACTTAGCATGTAGGTCTTGGTTTGTTTGTTTTCAATACCACAGATCTTTGTTTTCCTGACTTCCTTGCTTTATACTCTCTAAGTAAAGACTCACTCTGACCATACTGGTATCTTGTACCTTACTTGCTTAGAATCTGGTTCTGTGTATGGAGCGAATCTTCATTCACCATTTTGCACACAGTCTGACTAACTGATCCTCAAAATTCTCACATAAAATTAATGGCTTTCTTAATTGCCTAAACATCTCAATAACTTTCCTTCATCAGCCATACTCTCAGTTGTTTTCTCTCCACTGTCAGCAAGTTTCTTTTCATGATATCTTCAGACCTGCCCCTAGTTTTGATGATGTCAAAGGGGGAGAGTGTCTTGCTTGTGTTTTGCTGTTTTTGCTGAGGGGGAGCGATAGTTGCTTGTGTTGTTTTGCTGTTGTATTTTGCTGAGGGGGAGCGAAAGATAAGTGCCCTGAGTTATCTAGTCAGAGGAAGGCAGTTGTTGTGTTCAGGGGGAGCTCTTGGGAGTCGTCAGAGGAGGCGAGTGTGTTGTGTGTCTGCATTGCTTATCTTCACAGCTTATCTTCATATAATCTCATTGCACGTCATCTCTGTTATTTAATATAGTGTTGCCATCATCAAAAAGGGGGAGATTGTTGGATTTTTGTGACTTCCCTAGTGTTTTGATGATGAGCATCACTATGTTAAATAGTGTCATTTTTAATCAGATATCATGAGTAATGTTATGCATTCGAACTCTCCATGATTAACAAGAAAAACTGCTATGAGATAATACCCTGCATGTCCGTACTGTTCCTTTCATACTTCGTGTTGGTTGTGTTCACTTCACTTCGTGATGTTTACTGAAGCAGCTCTAATTGTTCTGACGAACTTCGAGTCGTTTCCCTGTGAACCTCGTGTCGTTTCCTCAGTATTTAGTTGCTCATCTCGAGTCATCCTTTATGTTTGCCCTTGTGTTTTCGTGTCACTTACTGTTGTTCCTCGAGTCGTCTCTTGTTCTGGTTTCACTGCTTCATCTCGTGTCGTGATAGCCGTGTCTGTCTTCTGTCTTCGTGTTGATTTTACTTCGTGCATTCTTCTCTAAATTCAAGCTTTAAGTGTCTCAAGTCGAGTCTTACTGGGTTGTCTCCATGTCGTCCTTAGTTCGAGTCGTTTCTTTGTTATTTCTGTCTTCGTGTTGCTTTTCCTAGACCTCGTGTCTTTCTTGTTTTGAAACCACACTTCGTGTCGGTTTCTGTTTTCGTCTTCGAGTTGTTGTCAGCCCGTGTCGTCCTTGTCTTCGAGTCGTTCGTTCGTTCGAGTAACTTAGTACTCGAGTTGTTTTCATGTGTATTCAAGTCCTTTTAGTAAAGTGTCGTTTCACCTCGTGCCGTTCTCTTTGCTGGTTGTTATGTCGTGTTGCTTTTGTATTCGTGTCTTCGTGTTATTCTTGTGTTCATGTTCGCGTGTTGTTTCTTTCTATCTTCGTCCAAGTTCCCTCTGATCGCGTGTCTGTCTACCGTTTCACCCCGTGAGACTTCTTTCTTTTTACCTCATGCTGTTCTCATTTGACTTCGTGTCGCTCTCTTTAGTGTCAGCTTTATTATTATGCATCTCGTGTCATTCTCTTTCTACCTCGTGCTGTTTTCATCTGACCTCGTGTCATTCTCTCCTTGTCTCGTACTGTAATAATCTTGTGTATCTCGTGTCGTTCTCTGAAAAGTGCATCTCGTATTGCTATCACATACCTCATGCAGTTTTAGTTCCTGTGGCCCTCAGTTTTAATGGTTTTTATCTCCTTGCAGGTCCGAGGAAGAACATTCACCGGTGTCTGGACTGCACGTGATCCGATACTAAAGGAACCAATGCTATAAGGGCACGTGGCAAGAAGGTTCTGGACCGAGCGCGGGAAGCACACGCCTTGCATGCACCGTCCTGATCGCTTATAAAAGCACTGCCTCATCATCTACGAAAAGGTGGAGCTCTGAGGTTACAGAAAAGAAAGTTGAAGTGAGAGCAGAAGAGAAAGAGCCTCCCTGAGAAACTAGAGTGTTCCAGTTGAGAGAGAAGAGAGAGCAGGAGTGTGATCAGAAGATGGGTATTGACTTACGGATCAAATCCGAAGTCTGCTGCTCAGTTTGAGCTACATTGTTTCCAATTTCTGAATTTTGGATTCCTCTTTTCTTGTTTTCATTTCTTATATGTTTTTCCTTCTTGATTGAGAGTTCTCGGTGTTACCTCCTGGTGTTCAGGGGAAGAGAGAGACGTGTTCTCTCTGGTTTACTTGCAACAGAGGTTGCAGTAGTGTTCCCTCTCGTAGAAGAGGTGTTCCCTCTGAGATTCAGAGGAAGAGATACCTTGGTCTCTGGTTCTAGTGATTGCAGATCACTAGTGTTCCCTCCGGTTGGAGGAAGAGGAAATTGCTTCCTGGTTTCTAGGGACTTGACGTCCTTAGGGTTCCCTCCGGGTGTGGAGGAAGAGGGGAGGATGTTCCCCTGGTGAAGCTGTGAATCAGCAGTTGTCGCAGACTGAGTCTGCTTTGCTAGCAGTGGCTAGTGGAAGCCTCACTTCGATTTGAAGTGAGGGATGGACGTAGGCAGACTGGAGATCTGGCCGAACCACCTTAAAAACCTCTGTGCCCTTGTGTGATTGTCTGTGGTGGTTCTTGTGGTGTGCCTTCTATCTACTCGAGTTATTGTTCGCACTGCAGTTTTTGTGGGTTCATTTGCGAGATTGCTTGTATTCAGTGAATCACTCTTCAGTAATTTTTAATCGGTTGAAAATAGTGATCTATTCATCCCCTCCCCTTCTAGATCACTTCATATTTCCTGTATCACAACCCTACACAGGGCTTTCTCCCCACTTCCTAGCAACCAGCATTCAGTTCCCAGTACCTAAAATCCAGTCACCATCACTCTCCTCACCTAGTCCTTTATCTCAGCTCCAGTTTCGGGTAAAACCCAGTCCCCTGCCCCCTACACCGGTACGTGTTAAAACAACCAAGCACGACCAACAGTAAGTGGCCGCCATCCCTTGTATCCAACCCTATCCCATAGACTGGGGAGAAGAGCAACTCAGTAAACAATAACACCCAAATCCAGAATTTGTCATTGATACTCTATAAAATTGAGCCCAAGACATGCCCTTGGGGTAACAAAGATACATAGTCTGGATAACAAAAAGGGGGAAGGGAAGTGATGTGGGACGGACACGCGACCTGGGACTCTAGCTCGTGATCATCCCTAAGCGAGGGAAGACGTGGGACCGTGCGCGGTTGAGAAACCGACAGTGAGTCTCGGGTATCGACTTTTCCGCGTTAACTGGGGTCGAGTCACGGGACGGGTTACACTCACTCTCTCGCAGCGGTGATACAATTGATATAACGGGTTAATAACCTATCACATGCAGCGGCATATACGAATAAAGCAAAGCCTACGAGGAGGGTGACGAGTGTACCTCCACGCTCGAGGCGTGGGGAAGACGTTCCCGGCCAAGTACGGTAACTCCAGGTAACAACAGTAAAAATTAATTACAACAGTCAAATCTATTACCCACTCCACGCAGGGAGGTAAAGGGCTACAAGTGGGGCTCGGGAGGACCGACCTTGGGTTGACGGGCAGCAATCTGGAGGTGTGTACGGCACGAACTCGGACTGCTGGTCCGACTCGGTCCTGCGCCGACTCGGTACTGCGCCGACTCGGTACTGACTCGCGGGACAACAAGGCGCAGATTTCAAAGGAACGATGCCCTCCTGAGGTCTTCTGAAGGCGCCGCTTAGCTGGGACGATGGCGGGATGTCCCTGATCGACTCCTGGGAGTGGCGGTTCCAGAAGTTGACTTTTGATATATTTGCACGAATTAATCCCAGACTAATTTTTCTGATCTGCACAGAGAATAGGTTTGCGCGCCTTGGCGGCAAGAATTAAATCTCTCAGATCCGAAATCGGATCGAGGTGAAACTGGTGGGGTTGGAAAGAGAACTTCCAGCTCTACCACATATAAAGTTTGTACCTCGATCCAACGAAGGGATGAGAAATGGGACGCTCTGGAAGACTGATATTGTTTCTGACCCAGACGAACAGACACACATGGCAGCAAGGGATCTGCCTGAAACTGACCTTTGACTGAGAGGTAAATGATTTTTCTAGACTCCACGAAAATTATGGTGGAAGGGGGTATATGTGAGAAACACTGAGGAATGTTTGTGATTTTTTTGGAAATTGTTAATGGGGGGGGGGGGAATACAACAAGGTGACTCTGTCTCGTAGATCTGTAAAATGGCAAATTACTGAGAGGACAAACAAAAATATGGGAAAAATATCAAACTAAGGCCAAATGGCACGAAATTTGAACTGGAGATTAGGAGAGACGAGCAGAACAAACTCTCAAAATTAGGGCTCGACCTGATAACAAAAAAAATAACTAGAATTTTGGGATTGGGGTTCTATCCTGATGGAGATAGAACTCCGGCGAAGCAGCGGTGGCGGCGCGTTGGTGGCACGAACGGAAGGCAGTGGCCGGAAGTCGCATCCAGCGGAGGTGGACTTCTTGGAGTTACACCAAGAGGAGGGCTTCACACCCTAGAATGGAAAAAATCCATCTGTAAGAGGGGAGGAGAGACACAAGGGATGCCCTTGGGCTTGCTCTTGGTAAAAATGCTTAATTCTTCATTAATTTCTCTAATGACACTATACATAGGCTTATATAGAGAATGGCAAGGGGTGGGGGGCTGGAAATTTCAAGGGAGAGGGGATTTTCTTCCCCATGTGGTCAAATGACCAAATTAAATAAAAAATACGACATGGGATAAACTATATTATAAGGGGGAAGCATCTTGGACTTTAAGGGTTGGAATATTGGACTTTTTAATCCAATTGTCCCCTTGAATGGTCAAGTCATCTAGAAGCCCACCTTGGAACTTTGACTGGCCCCACATGGGCCCTAAGGCTTAGGTGGACCGATAGGAAAGGAGATGGGGGCCCCTTGCTGGTCCTACTAGACTTTTGCACAAAAATCCAAAGATCCTTAGGGAATGACACATTGGCTTATAAAGTCTTACAATTGCATACATGTTTTCCCAAGGATATAAATGTAAATAAAAGGACACAAGTGCAAAATAAAAATTAGTGCTCGGCGTCGATTCCCATCAACTCTCCCCGGGTGGGAAGAACTCGACGCCGTCGAGTAAGGGGTACGGCTGCTCGAGTAGCTCCGGCGGATCCGTCACCGAACCTGGAAGCGCGGAGTACGCTCCACTCCAAGTAATCGACACCTGCTCATCCCGTATAGATTCGATATACACACGCTGCTGGGGAGGAGGCTAGAGGTGGACACTTCGGGGTGGGGTCACTCTCAAAAGAAGGGAAGGCGGCTCTAAGACTCACTAGGAATCACTGCTTGTCCCTTATGTGACTAGATCCGATATGTGAAGTAGAACCGATCCCAAAGTCCGACAAGTCTCGTACTCGAAAGGGACTAACAACGCGAGCATACAAACCGACTCGACTTGGTGTATACACAGACACACAAGACCCTAGACACACCTAATGTTAGTCCGACCCGTACATGGGTGACGGCGGACCAGGACACCCGACTGTGTGCCATGCATGCATGTTATGTACCTGGAGGTTGGTGGCATGAGGAACACCTAGACGCCCAAGTATGACCTTGTCATGCTTGGACGACCCTTTGGATTTGCGAGACTTGAGAGGGCTAGGAGAGCCGGGTGTGGGTGTATCGAGATTGGGCTTGGTGGGTGTAGATGACCCGGCCCATGGGGAAAGGGGGTGATAGTGATCTACCTCGAAGAAGTGGAGGAGATGTGGTGGGTCAAGGGATTCACTAAGGAAGGGGTCGAAGGGATCGAAGAATGTGTGTCCCCTCGATATGGGTTCTCCCATGACACGGTCCCACGTTTGAAAGTCATAGTCACCATCATACATTGTGATCGGTGGGACGACGGTCATGTGTAGAAAATAAGATTCCTCCCTTGGGCAAAAGGGAATGAAGTCGGGCTCAGCCGGCATAGGGAGGAATAGAAGAATCTCCGTAGGGACTTGACCCACGGTGTACACAGAGGTAATGGACCCTAAGGTGGGATGGGTGAAGCTACGACCAGTGGGTCGGTCGAAGCCTGGGGCCAACAAGTGCGTAAATGCCAACTGCCGGTCTAACCCTTTAAGAATGTCGTCCAATATATCCATATAGTGATTAGACCGGAAGGTGGTGTGAAATGAGTTGCTTAGCACTAGAGGTAGTGTGGGGTCCATGGATGGGAAGGGAGGTGGGACCAAGCCATCTTTGAGCCAGCTAAGGAGTGGCTCGGTGATGAAAAGCGTTCCCGTAAGAAACACGGGTGGCTCGGGTGAAGGTGGCTCCCAATATGATGGCTCCGGATGAGGATCGGAAGGTAAGGGTGGTAACGGAGCACTCACGGGTGGCGAAGGAGGGGCCTCCATGATGGGGAGAGGGCTTGGGAACTCCTTAGATGGGGCCGGGTAGGGGCTATGCGATATGGCCTCCCTAGGCTCGGGTATGGCTACCTCTGGTCGCGGAGGTGGGCAAGGGGAGACCAATGACTCAAAATAAGCGTACCTTCTATCCACCCGATCCGAAATCATTTGCACAAGTTCGGCAACGGTGCGGGTTTGAGTAGGGGTATCGGGGTGGACTCGCCCGTAATCAACCGGCCTAGGCTTGGGTCTAGGCTCATCTATGTGTGGGGCTCTTTGCCTCCGACTAGGACCCACTTGGTTGGAGGTGATTGGGTGAGGTCGGTTGGAGGTGACCGGTTGGGGAACGTAGACCTTCCTAAGCTCTCTCTTCATGTCCCACCATGACTCGATGGGCCGTTGCCTCCTAACCTCTCTCAAACGTTCAATGTGGTCCCACTTTTCGGCGGCCTCGTGTAGAAGCCTCTCTCTGACAAAATAGAACTGCCCGGCTTCGAACATGGTATAACAATCAAAGTATGTATCCATGGCGGCCTCCCACTTGAGATAGTCGCTCGGGACCTTGGATCCATAGAAGTCCGAGGCTAAGGGCCTACGGATGTGGTGGGGTTGGATTCCCCATCCTCGAGTGTGTCGCCACCATTCATATGATGTGGGCCCTTGGGGATCCATGGGACACGGGGAAGCTAATGGGTGGACATGCCGACACGTGGAGACAAACACTAGACAATGCAAGGTTGGAATGAGACTCGACTATACCTAGACACAACCAAGACTTGGTACGTGGCGGAGCTAATCGATCCGAAGATCACTCGCGCAAGTGTGCGGCCTTCCCGATAGGCGTAGCCTAACGTTCGGACAACACCTTTTGATACACCGATTAATGGTATGCAAATGTGACACTTAGACCGACTTAGACTCGACTTAAACGACTCTTTTTTTTGTATTTTGTTTCGAACTCAGACACAAAGACTACCCTAGACTCAACTGGCGCTCTGATACCAAATTGATGCGGGATGGACACGTGACCTGGGACTCTAGCTCACGATCGTCCCTAAGCGAGGGAAGACGTGGGACCGTGCGTGGTTGAGAAACCGGCAGTGAGTCTCGGGTATCGGCTTTTCCGCGTTAACTCGGGTCGAGTCACGGGACGGGTTACACTCACTCTCTCGCAGCGGTGATACAATTGATATAACGGGCTAATAACCTATCACATGCAGCGGCATATACGAATAAATATGAATAAAGCAAAGCCTACGAGAGGGTGGCGAGTGTACCTCCACGCTCCGGGCGTGGGGAAGACATTCCCGGCCAAGTATGGTAACTCCCTGTAACAACGGTAAAAGTTAATTACAACAGTGAAATCTATTGCCCACTCCATGCAGGGAGGTAAAGGGCTACAAGTGGGGCCCAGAAGGACCGACCTTGGGTTGGCGGGCAGCAATCTGGAGGTGCGTACGGCACGAACTCGGACTGCTGGTCTGACTCGGTCCTGCGCCGACTCGGTACTGCGCCGACTCGATTCTGACTCGCGGGACAGCAAGGCGCGTATTCCAAAGGAACGATGCCCTCTTGAGGTCTTCTGAAGGCGCCGCTTGGCTGGGACGATGACGGGATGTCCCAGATCGACTCTTGTAAGTGGCGGTTCCAGAAGTTGACTTTGATATATTTGCACGAATTAATCTCGGACTGATTTTTCTGATCTGCACATAGAACAGGTTTGCGCGCCTCGGCGGTAAGAATTAAATCTCTCAGATCCGAAATCGGATCGAGGTGAAACTTGTGGAGTTGGAAAGAGAACTCCCAGATCTACCACATATAAATTTTGTAGCTCGATCCAACGAAGGGATGCGAAATGGGAGGCTCTGCAAGACAGAGTTTTTTTCTGACCCGGACTGACAGACACACAGGGCAACAAGGGATCTGCATGAAACTGACCTTTGACTGAGGGGTAAATGATTTTTCTAGACTCCATGAAAATTATAGTGGAAGGGGGTATATGTGAGGAACACTGAGAAATGTTTGTAGTTTTTTTGGAAATTGTTAAGGGGGTGGAAAAAATATAACAAGGTGACTCTTTCCCGTAGATCTGTAAAAGGGCAGATTACTGAGAGGACAAACAAAAATATGGGAAAAATATCAAACTAAGGCCAAATGGCACGAAATTTGAACTGGAGATTAGGGGAGATGAGTAGAACAAACTCTCAAAATTAGAGCTCGACCTGACAACAAAAAAAATAACTAGAATTTTGGGATTGGGGTTCTGTCCTGATGGAGATAGAACTCCGGCGAAGCGGCGGTGGCGGCGCCTTGGCGGCAAGAAACGGAAGGCGGTGGTCGGAAGTCGCATCCAGCGGAGGTGGAGTTCTTGGAGTCACACCAAGAGGAGGGCTTCACACCCTAGAATGGGAAAAATCCATCTGTAAGAGGGGAGGGGAAACACAAGGGGTGCCCTTGGGCTTGCTCATGGTAAAAATGCTTAATTCTTCATTAATTTCTCTAATGACACTATACATAGGTTTATATAGAGAATGGAAAGGGGTGGGGGGCTGGGAATTTCGTGGGAGAGAGGGGATTTTCTTCCCCATGTGGTCAAATGACCAAATTAAATAAAAAATACGACATGTGATAAACTATATTATAAGGGGGAAGCATCTTAGACTTTAAGGGTTGGAATATTGGACTTTTTAATCCAATTGTCCCCTTGAATGGTCAAGCCATCTAGAAGCCCACCTTGGACCTTTGACTGGCCCCACATGGGCCCTAAGGCTTAGGTGGACCAATATGAAAGGAGATGGGGGCCCCTTGCTGGTCCTACTAGACTTTTGCACAAAAATCCAAAGATCCTTAGGGAATGACACATTGGCTTATAAAGCCTTACAATTGCATACATATTTTTCCAAGGATATAAATGTAAATAAAAGGACACAAGTGCAAAATAAAAATTAGTACTCGGCGTCGATTCCCATCAGGAAGTGATACAATCACGGCCTAGCCTCGCTCCTCTCCAGCTCCGCTAAGCGGGACTCCGCAGTCGCCAACTCCGCCTCCAAGGTCGACACGAGCTGAACACTAGCCTCGGCTCCGGCTCGACAGTCCGCCACTCAGCTCTAACAAGCTCTACGGCTCGCCGCTGCTCCTCCAAGGCCTTCTGTAGGGCCTCTGCTCTGTTGATAAATGTCTATTTCTTATGATAATTCATCGCATGTACACCATTTTATGTACATATAATTAGACAATTATGCATATTTCATGGTTAACCTCAACTCCGCATTTAAATTAGAACTTTCATGCAAATTAATTAATTTGGTGATATTATTTAATAATAAATTAAAGTTGAGGGCCATGAGCATTAATTCTCTATTGCATAACTATGAGCATTTGAGATTTATGTGCATATTGTGGTAATTTTTATGGACTAAATTATAATTATGTGTGTGCAGGACATTGAAGGTAATTGCAAGAAACTCCGAGGGTAAAATTATCATCACCACTTTGACCAAGTCAAATACAGAAGTTTGTATTTTGGTTGGAGGGAAACTAAATTTCAAAAGTTTGAAATTGAGAAAAAGAAACACATTTTGGTTGGAGAGAAAATTGAATTCAAAGTTTGAAATAAAGGAGAGACATGATGAGCCTTGGGAAATGGGGTGCCCAAAGTTCAAGAAAGGGGCTGCCCACCTCCTTTTTCTTTTCCCCATACATCATATTCTACTTAAATCCCAGCCATCCATCTCCTTTTGATATAATCTCCACCCTCCATTGACCCAACTTTCCCTATAAATAGCCCATGACAAGGAGGAGAAAGGGGAGTTCTTCTTTTGGTAATTTTCACCCTCTCCCTCTCACATCTTAGGTCACCGAGTTCGCCCTCTTCCGTCTCTCTTATTCTATTTCTATCTTCATGAAAGTTCTTTATTTTTAAGTCCTCTACAACTTCTTTTTCTGCATCATCTTCCAATGCCTTCTAGTTTTCAAGCTATTTCATGTTTTTCACTGTGCTATCCAATTCATCTGCGAATCAGTGTTCCTCTCTGTTATTTCCATTATTTCTCACTCTTTATTCCATTTTTTCCTCCTGCTGTCTTCATGAAAGTTCTTTGTTGTTAAATGTTCTACAACTTCTTTTTCTGCCTCATCTTCTAATCCATTCAGATTTTTAAGTTATTCCCCATTTTTCACATTACTGTCCTGTGAGTTTACTGTTCATCCGAAGTGCTAGAATCTATTATTCCTTCATTTTGAAGCCTTTTTCTCTTCTTTTCTCTCCGAGTTCTTCATAAAAGTTCTTCCTCTCTTCCTCCTATTTAACTTTTTCTTCTTGGGCATCCCCTAATTCATATTGGTTTTAAAGTTATTCACCCTCCAAAGGCGGCTTCAACGACGAAGGTGACTTCCTCCCGGCGTAGACGATATCTTCCGCAAGGTGGTTCGTGATCCAAGGCCAAGAGAGGACGGTGCCGTCATCACCATTGCTGCTACCATCTTCACATCTCAGGCTCCTCTTGTTGTTATTACTTTTGTGTTATTTTACTTCATTGTAATCTTGTCACCTCTATGTTGTAAGCCTGTCTTGCACTTCATGTACTCTTTCTTTTAAGTTAATGAAGAGAGTTGTTCTTTTGATCTAGTTCTTGATCTTCTTCCCTCTTTATCCCCTTCTTCTATCTCTTCTTTTCACTTCATGCAATTAAATTCTAAAGCATAGGCGCATAATCATAGGTGTTTTTAATTAAGTGTTTGGTTTGTTCTTCATTTCACTATTTTCTTTAAGCAAAGTAAAATCACAAGTGTTTTCTAAAGGACTCCAAAGTTTTTAAGTCTAAAAATCTCTTCTTCTCTGTGGATTCGACCCTTCTCGCCACCTTATTACGTCTTAATTTCATCTAGTGCGAGTTGAAAATTTTAAGATTGATATGCATGTTTTAAACGATGAACTTTCGCGTTATCAATTTTTGACGCCATTGCCGGGGAAGAATGATGATTTTTGACTTAAGAACTTTGTTTTCCTTATGTTTATAGTGTACTAATAAAATTCTCTTTTCTTATTTTTATAGAAAAAAACGGGAGAAAAAGTAACGTGAAAATTCAAAAAAAAATCAGAGGTAAGTTTGCCTTTCTTTCTTTCATCTTTGTGATTTAATCATTCATTTCAAAAAAAAAAAAGAACGAGGGAACGCTTTTCAAGTAAGTATCCAAATTTTTCCTCCTTCATTTTAATTTCATTTCTTTATATTTCATATCTTGTGATTAGATAGGTTCACTAAATAAAAAATAAAAAAAATCATCACTTGAACTTCAATAAAAGTCTTCATTGCAAGAGTAGAACCCACACTTCCATGTTTTAGGTCATGCATCATTTAGGATAGAATTTATTTTTATTGTTTAATTATTGTTAATTGCATTATTGAAGATTGCGGGAGGCAAGGTGAGTACTCTAATTTTTCCAAAAGCATGTTCATGCATTTCCATGCTTGCATAGAACCCCTTGTTTGAACTTGGTTTGTTGCATATCATTTCTAAAATAGTCTAAGGGCAACACCCATAAGTAAGATAAGGTGGGGATTTCATCACCCTTTCTTAGCCCACAAATCACAATTCCCATGCATCTTTGCATCACCTAGACCTCAAATAAAATCCAGTAGACATTGGCCGTAGGTTCACACTGTGGTTTTTGTGTTATTTAGGCTTACCCTCTTATGAAAACCAGGGCCTAAGGTAAGACGGTCGGACGGTAAACGCCTTAAGCGGGCTAGTGGTTTGGCATAATTAGGTCCCTACGAAAGTATGGGGAACCTCCCACTACCCCACCCCTTACCTGGTCGGTGAAAATATTGAGGGTGAACTTAAGTTTCACTTTAGCTATTTTGTGAAACCCAATTTGTAGGTCTAGGTCACATCTAGGGTATTAAGTAATTTGTGTGACAACTTATTTGTGTTTGCATAAAAAAACAAAAACAAAAACAAAAATAAAAATAAAAACAAAAAAATCTCATCTTCTCTCTCTTCGTCCTAATTTGAGTCAAAACAAAAAAAATAAAAAAAATCATAAAAACATCATAAAAAAAATTCTCACATCTCTCATCTTTAACCTTAGTTTATGCAAGGGAGAAGATCTCAACATCTTGACTTAGTTGAGCCCATTAGTGAGATTGAGCGATTCATTTTTAATCAGGCCCAAAATCAAATCCAACATATGGCTGAACAACACCAACTAGGGGTGCCCAAACAGATGAAGAGATATTTTATTCCTTCGAATTATCAGCCATCCACTTGTATCCAACTGCCTAATGTCCCTGCTTTGCACTATGAGATCAAATTTAGCACCATTCAGATGCTCTCATCCTTTTATGGGAAGACCAATGAAGATCCCTATAAACATCTGGATGATTTCTAGAAATGTGTTCCACTGTGAAAATTCAAAATTTCCAGATGATGCTCTCCGCATGACCTTATTCCCTTTCTCACTTAAGGACAAAGCCAAATACTGGCTAGGGACCTTAGAGAAACCTATTGGCACATGGGCAGATATGCAACATGAGTTCCTTAAGAAGTTCTACCCCATTGGTAGAACCAGCACCATGAGACGCGCAATCACAGGATTCACGCAACTCTCGAATGAATAAATACACGAATCATGAGAGAGATTAAAGGAACTCCTCAGAAAATGCCCACATCATGGACTTTCCAATTGGCAAATAGTGCAAGCTTTCTATGAGGGCTTAGATGATCAAGTTAGGCAGATTATAGATGCATCATGTGGCGGGACCTTTATGAGTAAGAGTGAGGATGAGGCCTATGCCTTATTTGAAATGTTGAGTGAGAATTCAATCAACCATATTTCCTTATCCTCATATGAGAGAACCATTGGGCCCTCTAAACGGGCTGGGATGTATCGTGTGGAATCTGAAGCTAGAGTGGATGTAAATTTTATCCATCAAAAATTGGACAAGGTGGACATCATGGCCCAAAAGCTAGAACATGTTGATATGCTAGCCCACCAGTTAGACCAGCTCCTGGCCCAAAATAAACAAGAAACCACCATCTCACCTATGTCCAACCCATACCCAGACCCAACACACCATGAGATGTGTGCTTTGTGTGCTAGCCCGGACCATCATGTGTCCGATTGCCCAACAGCAGCCCAGTTACCACCTTTTATACAGGAGTAAGTCCAAGTAGCCCAGGGGTTCTCTAAGCCCAACTATAACCCATTTTCTAACACCTATAATCCGGGCTGGAAGAATCACCCCAATTTCAATTGGAGAAATCAACAATCTCCCAATCAGCCCACCATCCCCTCTGCGTCTCAAACTCACAAACCACCCATCCAACACCAATTTCAAGCATAGTCACCATTTCAAGGAAATACTTATGGTCGGGGACCGCAAGCCCAACAACCACTTCCCTGGTTTAATCAGGGTCAGGCCCCATACCAACCTCCTCAGCCCAATTACGGGCAATCTTCCAATTCCCAACAAATCTATCAACCTCCTCCGCAACACCACCAGGACTCCCAAACTGATGATAGATTCCATCAATTACAACAACTAATTCTGGCCCAAAATCAATCCTTCCAACAAACCATGTAAGTCCAAAGTCAATCTTTCCAACAGACCCTCCATGCCCACCAACAAACTATTTCTAAGTTGGAAACCCAATTGGGCCAATTGGCTAAAGCCACCATGAAAAGAGAAATGGGCCAATTACCAAGTCAGCCCATTGCCAACCCCCGTAATCAACAACCTCCAGGCTTCCCTCTAAGAGCTCCCATTCTTCCTCAACCCAATCAGCCCAATCAACCTCAGCCGTCCCCTCTTGTAGGTCCTCAGTTTGAGAATGCCAAAGCCATCTCTACCCTTAGGAGCGCGAAAATTCTTAAAGATCCTTATTAGGCTAAGGATGTGGGTAGTAGTTCGGGCCAAGACGCCCACGAGGAGAGTGATAGTGAGGATGAGGAGCCTGTGATTATGCAAGAGAAGAAAAAGTCAGAGGGTGGAGAGAACAAGCGGGATAAAGGAAAAGCAAAGGTTGATGAAGAAAGCCCTCAAGAGTATGTTCCTAAGATCCCTTTTCCCGATGCTCTAAAATTTAAGGCTCAAAAGAAAAAGCCGGTCCACCAAGAAGAGCTAGTGGAATTGTTTAAACAAGTGAATATCAATATTCCACTTTTGGACGCGATCAAGCATGTGCCGGCATATGCAAAGTTTCTGAAAGAGCTGTGCACTCCAAAAAGGGAACCCAATGCGATAACTCAAAAGATCCGCCTATCTGAAGATGTGAGTGCTGTTTTGATGAATCATTTGCCAAAAAAATTGAAGGACCCCGGAGCCCCGTTAATCTCATGTGACATAGGTGGGGTCACTTTTGATCGAACATTGCTAGACTTAGGTGCTAGCGTGAATCTTTTGCCCACCTTCATTTACGAGCAATTTGATCTGGAAGAGTTAAAACCTACTTCAATAATCCTTCAACTAGCGGATCGGTCGGTTAAAACTCCAAGGGGTTTGTTGGAGGATGTCATTGTTAAGGTGCATGAATGCTATTTTCATGTGGATTTCTTAATTTTGGATATGACCTCGTCTCAAGAATTGAAACATACCCCTATTATTGTGGGATGTCCTTTTCTAGCAACTACTAAGGCCAACATCAACTATGCCACATGAATGATGGATATTTCTTTTGGAGGTGAGAAAGTTTCTCTAAATGTGTTTAAGGCATCTCAATATACGGATCAAGGAGAGGAATGCAATGTCATTGATATCTTTGAAGATGTGATTTTGGATAATATTGAGGACACCCTAGAAGAGAGTAACATGTTTCAGGATTCTCCTCTCTCTTCTACACCTTGGTCTAGGGTAGAACCACTTCTTGCACTTCAATCTGAACCAATCATGTCATCTCTGGAACATCCTCCCGCTCTGGAACTCAAGCCTCTCTCGGACTCCCTTAAATATGCATATCTAGGACCTAACCACACTCTACCTGTCATCATTGCCTCCAACCTCACTACTGCACAGGAAGCCCAACTCTTAACTTGATGTGGCACAGCCGAAAAACCACTAAATATGATGAGATGACCCTAGGACTTAGACCCGCAAGCATACAAGCGCTCAATGATTCTCACGATGATGATTTTTGCTCACTCGGCTCACACGTTCACCCGGTGGGTCCGGGAGATGATGGTGAGGGTCCGAGGTGGGACCCAATTGTCCTAATGGACTTACAATGCTAAGGCTGACCCCCAATGGGCCTGGGAGACCCAACTTTGTGGGTGGCTGGCCCGCAAGGCGGGGTGTTGGGTGGCACTCACTCACGGGCCGCGGTGGGCACGATATCGCTAAAAATTGAGTCCGAGCTCTCTCTTACCGTCCGACGGGCATTCAAGACAATACTACACTTGCAGAAATGAAGCAACCTAGGGTGATATCAGTGGCTCACCTGATCGGTGTGAAGACACCGATCCCGCTCGGAGACGAGGGCGCGCCGGGAGGCGAGGGTATGCACCCGATCGCCGCGGCGATGTAGCTTGACCTGAAAATGCAAATGGTACAGCACTACTCCTCTCACAGGAGGGGTGATCTTGGGGTGGGGGTTATGCTTAATACATCCAAAACTACCTCCACGCAGGGAGGGGCCTTCAGCCGGCCAAGCGGGGTGGGGAGATACGCAAAGAGAACCGACTTTCCGAGCTTTGCCGATTCTGCCTAGCTTCTGTATTTCTAGACAGAGGGTCGATGTCGATGCTGCCAATAATTCCACCGAACTCAGAATCTGCCAAGACTTGCGCCAAAAGCTTCCTAACGGGAGAGGGGTAAGGCCTGAATTTTTGGGCGGCGTTCCGATCTGGGGGCTGACTGCTCCAGCGACTGGAAGGTGGCTGCAGTTCTGGTCTCTGGACGAACATGATCTGAAACAGCACGTTGCAGAAGCTGCCACGATCGCTCCTGAGCTCCAAATCTGGCACCGCTGGACTCGTTGGAACCGTGGACAAGTCTACTTTGCAGAAAAACAAACGGGGAACTCTTCTAATGTCGGAGATGACCTGGGTGTCCAGGGGAGTTGACGGTGGTCGGTGTAGACTGTGAGGAGGCAGATCGGCGTGGTTGTGGTAGAAAATTGGTATCTCTGGTTGTCGGATGCCGAACGGGGTTCCGCCTTCTGTTCCTGGACGCTGACAGGGGGAGGAAGATCTTTGTAGAAGGCCTCGAAGGCTGGTTCCTTCAAGGTTCATCGTGGGAGGGCCTGCTCTGTCGTTCTAGCTCCTGGCCTAGGAGGTCCTGCGCAGTCGAGGGAGAATGGTTGCTGCGGACAGCACAAAGCTCGGATGCCGACGAAACCACCTCGCCTTGAAAGCTCTCTGGAAGACCTTTCCAGAGATGTAGGCCTTGACACCAGGAGGAGCAGAGAGAGACCGGGGAAGACGCGACTTCAGAGCCTCCTTCTGCTGCCTGCGACCTGCTACTTGAAGCTTCAACTTTGCAAGAACAAGGGGAGGGGTAAGGGGAGTAGCACAGCTAGGGGAGTTGGCTGAGGGTTTGGGGAGAGGGGAGGGATGAGGTTAGGGCTCCCAAGGGGTCCTAGTGGGCAGGGATGGATGGAGAGGGGGCTGGAGCTGCTGGAGGTGGAGGTGGAGAGGTGGGTGTGCACAAGAGAGAGGGTGTGGGAGGGAGAAGGTGGGGGCAAACTTGGCTTGAGAGGAGAGGAGTGGTGCGACCTAGGGAGCAAGGGGGGATGAGGAGGGAAGGTTCAAATTCGAATTTGGCCTTGGGAGGGGTGGGGTTTGTGTGGGGAAGTGGGGGATTGTGTTGGGAGGTGGAGGAGTTGCTTTGGGACAAGGAGAGGGGAGTAAATGAGGGGCTATGGGGAAGTGGAGGGCCTTAATGGAGGTGGGTGAGGTAGTGGAGGTGGTTGGGGGTTGGGATAAGTGAGGGGGAAGGAGGAGAGAGAGAGAGGGTCGAACTCCCCTTGGGGAGAGAGAGAGAGTGAGAGAGAGAGTAAGAGAGAGAGTAAGAGAGAGATCTTGAGAGGTGGAAGGAAGTGGTTTTCAATATTTCATCAAAAGTGAGTACATGGAGGGAGATGGGGGCTATTTATAGGCAACCCATCTTTACAAGACAAAAACAACCCTGCCATATAAGGCAAAAGACCAAACATGTCCTAGACTCAGTCCAATAGGCCCAAACTAAGGTATTAGGGCCCAATTAGACCAAATAGGGGAAATGGACTAGTACAACTTGACATAATAAAAGGAAATACATGCGACATGACCCAATAAAAGGAAAATTACATATGATAAGACTCAATAAAAGGAAGATACATAAGATGAGAATGAGTCGACCCAAATCAAAGGTGTGCAGGCGACCCGAGCCATAGCGAGTGTCGTGAGATGTCCTCATCATAACTGGTCTTAAAGAGTATAGGGGGACAATAGGTTGGTCGGTGGCGGATCTCAAGGGGATCAATCCTGATGTTTGTATGCACCGTATCTATTTAGAGGACAATGCTAAATCGAGCAGAGAGATGCAACGTCGGCTAAATCCGAACATGAAAGAAGTGGTTAAGCAAGAGGTGATGAAGTGGTTGGATGCTGGGATCATATATCCCATCTCTGATAGCAAGTGGGTCAGCCCTACACAAGTTGTTCCAAAGAAATCCGGGCTGACTGTAATTCAAAATGAGAAGGGTGAAGAGGTGCCAATGAGACTACAAACGGGGTGGAGAGTCTGTATTGATTACAGAAAATTGAACTCAATGATAAGGAAAGATCATTTCCCTCTCTCGTTTGTGGATCAAATTTTGGAAAAATTGACTGGGTAAAGATATTTTTGCTTTTTGGATGGATACTCCGGGTACAATCAGGTTGCTATCTACCCGAAAGATCAGGAAAAGACTACATTCACATGTCCGTATGGCACGTTTGCATTTAGAAGAATGCCATTTGGGCTTTGTAATGCCCCTGCCACCTTTCAGCGGTGTATGATGGCAATCTTTTCTAAAATGGTGGGAGCTTTTTTAGAAATTTTCATGGATGACTTCTCAGTTTTCGGTGACTCATTTGATTAATGTTTGGAGAATTTGTAGAAGGTGCTGGCACGATGCATTAAATCTAACATTGTATTAAGCTGGTAGAAAAGTCACTTCATGGTAAGAGAAGGCATTGTGTTAGGCCATGTTATTTTCGAAAGGGGAATAGATGTATACAAAGCCAAGGTCGATCTGATTTCTAATCTTCCTCCCCCTTCGTCTGTCAAGCAAATCTGCTCTTTTCTTGGCCATGCAGGTTTTTATAGAAGATTGATTCAGAACTTCTCTACCATTACTCGTCCGCTCACTAAGCTCCTAGCCAAGGACACTCCATTCCAGCTAGATGAGTCTTGTCTTGAGACTTTTCACTCTCTTAAAGCGGCCCTCACTCAAGCCCCAATCCTACAGTATCCTGATTGGTCACTCCCATTTGAAATAATGTGCGATGCCTCTGACTATGCCATAGGAGCTGTCTTAGGCCAGAGAATTGATAAAAAACATGTGGTAATTTATTATGCGAGTCGCACTCTCGCCGATGCTCAATTGAATTATACCACCACAGAGAAAGAACTTCTGACTGTTGTGTTTGCCCTAGAAAAATTTCGCTCATATCTTTTGGGGGCCAAAGTCATTGTTTATTCGGATCACGCTGCCTTGAAATATCTGTTCACCAAGAAGGATGCTAAACCCCGTTTGATTAGATGGATTCTCTTGCTACAAGAATTTGATCTTGAGATCAAGGACAAGAAGGGGTTAGAGAATGTTGTAGCTGATCACTTGTCTAGGATTGTGATTCCTGAAAGTGCTCCTATGTCTGATTCCTTCCCTGATGAGTAAATTCTTTCCATCTCTCACAGCTCAACCCCCTGGTATGCTCACATAGTCAATTACATGGCGGTAAGATAGATTCCAAGTGAGTGGTCTGGGCAGGAGAATGATCGATTCTTTTCAAAGGTTAAGCACTACTTTTGGGAGGACCCCGATCTGTTCCATGTGGGTCCGGATCAAATAATTAGGAGGTGTGTCCCCGAGGAGGAACACCAAAGTGTTCTGAACTTTTGTCACACTCTAGCTTGTGGGGGACATTTCTCGGGAAAGAAAATGGCTACCAAAGTGTTGTAAAATAGATTTTTCTGGCCCACTCTCTTCAAAGATGCCTATGAATTTAGCAAGACTTGTCTTAAGTGTCAAGATGTGGGGAACATTAGCAAACGAGATATGATGCCACTTAACCCCATTCTAGTGGTTGGAATCTTTGATGTTTGGGGAATTGATTTTATGGGGCCCTTTCCGCCATCATTTGGACATGAGTACATTCTTGTGACGGTCGACTATGTGTCTAAGTGGATTGAAGCCATTACCACTCGGACCAATGATCACAAAGTTGTCATGAAGTTTATCCGAAAGAATATATTTTCAAGGTTCGGGTGTCCGAGGGCGATCATTAGTGATGGAGATTCTCATTTCACTCATGCCCAATTCCGAGCTCTTCTCAGGAAATATGGGATCACTCATAAGATTGCCACCCCCTACCATCCCCAAACAAGTGGCCAAGTGGAGACATCCAATAGGGAGATCAAAAATATCATGCAAAAATCTGTTAGGCCCGATGGAAGGATTGGTCTGAAAGATTGGATGATGCTCTTTGGGCCTATCGGACAGCATACAAAACTCCCATTGGCATGTCTCCATATAGGTTAATCTTTGGGAAAGCTTGTCACCTACCCGTTGAGCTTGAGCATAGGGCCTATTGGGCTATTAAGCATTTCAATTTTGACTTGGCCCAAGCCGGATCTCATAGGGCCCTACAACTAATGAGTTGGAGGAGTTGAGGAATGAAGCCTATGAAAATGCCAAGATTTACAAAGCCAAGACCAAAGCTTTCCATGATAAACACATTGTGAGAAAATCATTTCAACCTGATCAAAAGATTTGACTTTTTAATTCTAGGCTGTGCTTGTTCCCTGGTAAGCTCAAATCCAGATGGGACGGACCATTTGTAGTTGTTAAGGCTTTTGACCACGGTGTCGTCAAAATTTTGAATCCTAAAAATGGTCACATTTTCACCGTTAATGGTCAAAGATTGAAACCTTATTTGGAAAATGATCAGCTACAAAAAGAATATATTATTCTAAGTGGTCTAGAAAAAAATCTTCATGAGCTCTCATGCGTCTGGCTGAAGATAGAAAACTTAGTGCTTCTGGGAGGTAACCTAAGGTTTTTGATGTTTGACATTTTTGTTTGAGTGTGTTTTAGTAGTCAGGTCAAGGCCTTGAAGAGGAAGTCATCACCGTCCGTGACATTGAGGAAGGTTTCATCCCGCCTATCCGGTTATCTCTTTCTTACTCAGAAGTATTTATTGATACATTATTCTATTGCGTTCAATTCTATATGCCATTGAGGACAATGCCATTCAAGTTGGGGGGAGAGAAAAATTTTCATGATGTATATAGTACAACCTGATAGGAGTCTGTCTTGCATATCATCAAAGTAGACAGATGTAAACCCCATTTTGAGTTTCATGATTCATGCTTAAATTAAAAGTAAATCTGGAATAGAAAAGACTAGGGAGAAGGATGATGTGAAATTTAGTCAATCTAGCTATGGAAAACTGATATAAGAATCCCTTTAAAGTTCATGTGCATTTTAGAAAAAAGAAATTCACATTTCACACTAATGAAACAAGCAAGACAAGCCCCTTGCCATTTTAGATATGATGTCTGATATTATGCACTTCTTAAAGAAAAGAGATCTTTTTACAAAACTTTCTGCCAAATTATCTATCAAATAAGTGCAATGGCACTATGAAAAAAAATAAAAAAAAATAAAAAAAATACTATGAAAAATGCCCATAGTCTTAGTAACCGGGCCTATTTCACCTAAGACGTGTTGAGGTTCGCGTAAAACAGAAAAGGGAACCTGGATCTGCGAAACTGGGCCTACTTCTCCTAAGGCAAGAGTCGAGATTCACGTTAAGCAATAAAGGGTAGTGCAGCATCATGTGTGGTATAAAAGATCCCAAGGGGACAAAGTAATAAGGCAGACAAAAAGCTAATATACTTAATGCTCTGATCTAAGAGGTGCAGGGTTGAAAGGTATTTGCTTGGAATAGCGAATGGGGGATGCAATTGTCAAAGCTGTGGATTTGGTAGTTATACATGCACAAGTGCTATTGAGCTTTGATTTGAATTCTTGATCATATACTATTAAGTTCCTACATAAGGCTAGTGTGCATTAATGATTCCAGATTCCTAATCTTTGGTTGATTCTATGAAGGGAGAACTGGATATGAGAGCATGAATTTTACAGACTTTTGTTAGTCCTAAATTTTAATTTATTAGTATTGCTAAGGGACTAGCAATGAGTAAGTTGGGAGATGTGATAAATGTCCATTTCTTATGATAATTCATCGCGTGTACACCATTTTATGTGCATATAATTAGGCAATTATGCATATTTCATAGTTAACCTCAACTCCGCATTTAAATTAGAACTTTCATGCAAATTAATTAATTTGGTGATATTATTTAATAATAAATTAAAGTTGAGGGCCATGAGCATTAATTCTCCATTGTATAACTATGAGCATTTGAGATTTATGTGCATATTGTGGTAATTTTTATGGACTAAATTGTAATTATGTGTGTGCAGGACATTAAAAGTAATTGCAAGAAACTCCGAGGGCAAAATTGTCATCACCACTTTGACCAAGTCAAACACAGAAGTTTGTATTTTGGTTGGAGGGGAAATAAATTTCAAAAGTTTAAAATTGAGAAAAAGAAACACATATTTTGGTTGGAGGGAAAATTGAATTCAAAGTTTGAAATAAAGGAGAGACATGATGAGCCTTGGGAAATGGGGTGCCCAAAGTCCAAGAAAGGGGCTGCCCACCTCTTTTTTCTTTTCCCCATACATCATATTCTACTTAAATCCCAGCCATTCATCTCCTTTTGATACAATCTTCACCCTCTATTGACCCAACTTTCCCTATAAATAGCCCATGACAAGGAGGAGAAAGGGGAGTTCTTCTTTTGGCAATTTTCACCCTCTCCCTCTCACATCTTAGGTCACCAAGTTCGCCCTCTTCCGTCTCTCTTCTCCTCTTGCTGTATTCATTAAAGTTCTTTGTTTTTAAGTCCTCTACAACTTCTTCTTCTGCATCATCTTCCAATTCCTTCTAGTTTTCAAGTTATTTTGTGTTTTTCACTGTGCTATCCAGTTCATCTGTGAATTAGTGTTCCTCTATGTTCTTTCCATTATTTCTCACTCTTTCTTCCATTTTCTCCTCCTGCTGTCTTCATGAAAGTTCTTTGTTTTTAAATTTTCTACAACTTCTTCTTCTGCCTCATCTTCTAATCCGTTCAGGTTTTTAAGTTATTCCCTATTTTCACATTGTTGTCCTGTGAGTTTAATGTTCACCCGAAGTGCTAGAATCTGTTATTCCTTCATTTTGAAGCCTTTCTTCTCTTCTTTTCTCTCTGAGTTCTTCATAAAAGTTCTTCCTCTCTTCCTCCTATTCAACTTATTCTTCTTGGGCATCCCCTAATTGATATTGGTTTTAAAGTTATTCACCCTCCAAAGGCGGCTTCAACGACGAAGGTGACTTCCTCCCGGCATAGACAATATCTTCCGCAAGGTGGTTCGTGATCCAAGGCCAAGAGAGGACGGCGCCGTCATCACCATTGCTGCTACCATCTTCACATCTCAGGCTCCTCTTGTTATTATTACTTTTGTGTTATTTTACTTCATTGTAATCTTGTCACCTCTTTGTTGTAAGCCTATCTTGCACTTCATGTACTCTTTCTTTTAAGTTAATGAAGAGAGTTGTTCTTTTGATCTAGTTCTTGATCTTCTTCCCTCTCTCTCCCCTTCTTCTATCTCTTCTTTTCACTTCATGCAATTAAATTCTATAGCATAGGCTCATAATCATTGGTGTTTTTAATTAAGTGTTTGGTTTGTTCTTCATTTCACTATTTTCTTTAAGCAAAGTAAAATCACAAGTGTTTTCTAAAGGACTCCAAAGTTTTTAAGTCTAAAAATCTATTCTTCTCTATGGATTCGACCCTTCTCGCCACCTTATTACGTCTTACTTTCATCAAGTGCGAGTTAGAAATTTTAAGATTGATATGCATTTTTTAAATGACGAACTTTTGCGTTATCATCTGCTGGTCGTCTCGTTCAACTGCCTGGCACGGTCCTGGGCAAGGGACTTGGCCGCGTCGGCAACCTTCCTCTGCTTGGTCGCAGCCGACTCAAGCTGAACACACTGCTCATGTACCTCCCGAATGGCCGCTAGTCGCTGTGCCCATTGCTCCTGAGCCTCCCGAAGCCGCAGGTACTCCGCCCAGATGCCGGCCAAGCCATACATCCCGGGCCCACGAGGGAATCCAAGGCCGTGGTAGCGGTGCGTGCACTCCCTCAGCCGCTGCCGAACCTCCTCTGGGGAAGGCAGGGGGTTACCCCCTACGTAGCCTTGGGCTCACTGAAGTAAGGCTGCACCTGCACTGGCGTCCAGCAATGGCTCCGGTGGTGAAACGGATGTAGGCCACTCAATCTCTAGCTCAAGAGAAGAGTGACCCATCTCAGCCAGCACACCGGAAGGATATGCACAACCCCATCAAACATGAAACGGGTCAACAATGTTCAGGACTTCCCTATGACAAGACAAGGTGAAAAACCCGAGGAAGGTCCTGACTCTCACCTGGTGTAGCTCCTGCCGCGCCTGTCACCTCCCCACTCGGGGTCGATAAAGGTAACCTCTCCACCCCGGCAATGTCTTCTGCCGGAGTTGGAGAGGGTAGAGACTCCCCTACAACCCGATCCTCCCCGATGGCCATTGGGGTAACGGAGGGCTCCTCTCGACCCTCCTCAACGGGAGTCGGCGCGTGCTCCTCCTCAGACTCCAGTCCTGGACATAACACGAAAATGTCAGCACTTTGCCATAAACTCTGTATCAAAGCTAATGCGGAGGTAAAGAGAAGCCGCATATACCTTCTAGTGCCACCTCCATCTCGGCATCCCCGATAGAAGTAGCCTCAGAGGAAGAAGAGTCGAGCTCGAGCTCTCGTCTGTCTCCATCGTGGCGTTGCCACCCTCTGAAGAACCAGACAAGCTCTCTGATGAACCCCCCGCCATGGGCAAATCAGAGGCACCTATGCATCGGGAAACCAGATTAGACTACTATTAAGTCCAGCCTCACATAAAGATAGCTCCCTAGTCGAAGGTGCTAGGGAAGAAGCTCACCAGTCGGGGCGCCCCCGTCAGAAATCCCCTCAATGTCAACAAACTCCTCATCACCCTCAGCAGTAGCTGCGACGGGAGGCTCATCTCTTGATGGCCGATCTGTATCCCGAGGGCGCTCTCCTTCCTCCAGAGGGGAAGAAGTACCTACAATCCATCCCAGGCAAAGCTCAGTGCGGGTGGGAAAGTCAAATAATCCACCCTGAAGTGATCAAGTGCTCAGCCACATACCTGATGGTCCCACACTAGAGGACTCCACCAGCCCCACCATACAGGCCGACACTACAGTCGGCAAAGGTGGGAGAGGCACCCTCGTCAGCAACGGCGCAGGTCTACCCAACGTGTCCTCAACGGTGACTGAGGGCACGGAGGTCACCGGTCCGGGCCCATCTCCGAAAGATGGCAGGGCCACTAACGGGCCGGCATCCGCTAATTGTCGGATCATCTCCAGAGTAGCCGCCGCGTCCTCACCTACCAAACCAGCAACACAAGTCAAGTCAATAATTTTGGCTTGCTAAAAGGAGTTCCCCAACGACAAGGGGATTCCCTCGACGGCAGTCGAGCACTCACCCTGACAACTACGGGCCATCGTGGGCCCTGGCTCGTTGGCCTGGCCAGGCACTTCACCCTGTGCCTCAGCAGGGGCCCCTGCCCCTAGTGCCTCTGCCCCCCCTACATAATCCAGATGGTCACAACAAATAACCAAAGGCAAACCAAAGCTACGGCATACGCCCAAGGTTCAAAACTCTTACCTGCGCGGGCTCCTCCCGTGGCTGTCCACGACTCAAAGTCGGGGAAGTCCTCCATGTTGGGGAAAGGTTCGCTCATCAGGCGCATAAGCTTCTCCATGTCAACCTCCCCTCCGGCTTCCTCTTCATGCGGGGAGTCTGCCTCTCGAGGGGGCGAAAAGGTCACCTCCACACCAGCCGCCAGCAGAGCTGCGACAGACAGACAAGTCCAAAAAAATAAAATTAGTCAATCATATTGGCTAAACCAGATAAAAACAAAGGAGCCGGGGTGACACTCACTCAGGGTCATCTCCTCCTCAACTCGCTCTCCGGTCCCGGGTCCCTTAGACGACCCACCAATCTCGACCGCTGCATCCTCCACACGAGGGCGTTTCCTCCAAGGCCGCAGACCTCCATCCCCATTCCCTGAGGATGTTCCCGTAGAGGGCCGATCCCTCTCCGCCGCAGAACATGCTGACAAACACAGCATTATACAACATCTCAGTTTTGTACCCAAGAATTACAGAATGGGAGAAAGAGAACAGACTGAGGGAGAAGACCTAACCTGAAGCCCCAAAGGGGGTCCATGGTAGAGGCACCAACTGCTCCATCCCTATCACCAAGGCTCGGGCCACCATCGTGACGGCCTCCCGAATATCCCATGGAGTCCGTGCGCACTCAACATGGGACACGAACTCCACAGGTCCAGCTGACCCAATCGCGTGGGCGATGTGTCGTCTCCAGTCATCGACCACTATGTCAGCGAAGCTCCCGTGCGGGAGCTCCCGGTCCAGCGACCCTTTGCCCCGGATGCCACAATCGACCAGGAACTGAGTCCACCAAGCCTTAGGTGCCCTCGGTCGAGACACCTTTGCTCCCGTCGTTGTTGCCGATGCCCGTCCTAGGGGCTTCAGTGCCCCTCCGTTGCTTCGGCTCCCAGAAGATGAACCCTGACCACTCCGGGGCCACTGTGCTACAATCCGCTCAACCTCTCGGCGGATCCAAGCAACGCGGGTCCTCAAGTACCCCTCATCCAGTGCAATGGGAGGCAGATCCTCCCTCAGCAGGCGACTCTCCTCTGCCTTCCTAATCGCAGAGACCTTCTATCGATAGAGGTGGCTGTGCCCAAACCACCACTGGGCGTAGTGTAGATCAAATCATCCCCGACGTCCCTACTCCGGTATCGGGAATCGCTCCGGCTCCCGGCGGCAGTAGAAATCCCACCAGGCCGCTGCAAGTAGGTGGGTATCCTTGCCCTTGTACTGCCTGCCCGTCAGATGGAACTCCCTATTCGGCGGAATCCTCTGGTCATACCGAAGTTTCTGGCAAAGCGATGTGGGTAGTACGGCTCCAAGAAACTCGTCGCCGACCAATGCAACGCCAACACAGCTGCTCGGGCGCTCAGTATCCACTCAGTCCGTTGTCCTGTGTCGGCCGCCCCCTGACTGGGGTGGGCGCTGGTCGCCCCTCCACCTGAAGCCCCCAGAAAGAGGCTAGAGTCCCTCGCTGCATTATCAAAGGGCAGTCCCTCATCGCCCAGGGTGGGAAGGTAATAAAGGGCCCTCCTGGCCCCCTCAAGCTGCTCCTCTGCATCCCCATCCGGCTGCCCGGTAAAGCTGAACAAAAGTGGTGCCGTCGGGTTAGCCACATCACCTCGCGTCACCAGTCCCGGGAATAGTAACCCGGCCCACACACTAAGGTAGTGGGTCGGTTGGAGTATACTCCTCTCCCTCGGCGCTGAGTGTGTCGCCAGAACTCCAAGCCCTTGGTAAATGTTAACCAGTGCAGCGGGAGCTAGAGCTAACTGTCTCCCCTCATCCAACAAGCAAGCCGGCCACAATAACTCGGCTCTCAATAGCCCATCCTCTCCGTGAGGAATTACAAAAGTTGCCAGCCAATATGCCAGATACGCTGCAAGATATGTCACATCTGGAAGACCATGGGGATTCCACCCCTCCCGCGGTGCATACACATATCTGGAGTACGTCCGAAAGCGTAGCTTCACCTCTGTGTACTCCTCCCATGAAGTCTGATCCCTGGCGAACTCCTGGTAGAAGCAAAACGACCTGTTGTAGAAATGGCAGACCCACACATTCAGCGGCACCCGTGGAGTCTGTGTGGCTCTCTCTCTCCCTGCGAGAGCTAAATCTCTCCAGGTCTTTATCAAATACCGATAACTATAAGGCACTCGGTATCTTCCCAGTCTGTCAGTATGACTGCGGTGGAGGTCATCCAGCACTACCTCCCCGTACCCTTTGCCGATAATCGGCAAGCCAGAAATCCTGAACAAAGACCACAAGTCAAGGCTGGTCTCTCCCTCTGCTGTTGCCACCGTGTTCCAACGATGGTTGAAACGCTCCAGCAGGCCCTGCAGCAATCCAATGTAGCATGGGTACGCGTATAGAGCGGCAGTCACTGCGTACCTGATCCCAGCTTGATCCAGCAACACCTGGTAGTGGTGGACAATCCCCATCAACCACTCCGTGACACCCTGGCGGTAGTAATGTGACAGGATCACTGTCCAGCGGCCATACCAGCTAATGACGGTCTGCCGCATGACTCCATTCAGCATATTGTGGTCATCATAGCCGTCTCCGGCGTACTACACACCAGTCGACTCCAATACCAACCCAGCAATTCCCTCCGTCTCCGTGCGATGGTGGCCGTGCAAATCCCACCTAGCGGGGCCAATCGGCCCAACTTTGACTTCGGACTGCTCTGCCATGCCAAAGAACCCCAGGCAATCAATGCTGGGAAACTGGCGCTGCCTCCAGTAGTCCTCTGAAAAGCTCGGATAGCTGCAGAAATTGGTACCAAGCAGGCTGTCCCTGCCAATCAAGATGGCCCACTCCAGCCGGCGGTAGGCTCCCGGAATCTGCAAGTCACCCTCCTCCACGCCAGGAGGGATATAGCCGCGGATGAATTCAAGCATATGACGATCTAGGGGGAACTCCAATGGATAACCCCTGCTCCGGTCGTAAATGTACAAATCACCCGCCTCCAGAATCCTGGCAACCTCCACGGCCCCTGCTCCAGCTGTCCTCTCACCAATCGGACCCTCCGCCACGGCCATATGACCCCGGTTCAGCTGCTCTATACCAGCCACGGTGATCACGGGTGCATCTAGAGGGCGCATTGGTCGATCAGTTCGCTGCACCCAGTGATCCTCCTCCCAAGCCATCCGCCTCGGGACCCGCTCGTCTCTGCCGAAGCGTGCCATAGCTGCAAGACAAGGCACCCAGAAAAATAATCAGCATACCAGAAAATCCACATGTACAACACATCAAAACAAAGACATATGAAGCGTCAAAATACAACTACAACAACTCAGAAAGAGGGTCTCACGGGCCGTACGCCCTCGTCCCCGCCTCCGACGCACGCCCCATGGGGGGCATTTGTTGTACCCGGACTATTTCCCAGCCAAAATGACAAGGAGTAAGGGTTCGGGCATTTCCCCGAACACCTTCAAGACACGGGCTACCTAGCCCTTTCTACAACCCTGTGGGTCCCCACAAGGGTCCCGACCAACCTGCCATGACATGCAGCAACACAAGCAATTGTTCGGGGTCAATCCCGGCAACTCTCATGCGGGCTTTGCCCGCACTCTATATGGCCGCCCGGGACCACCCCGGGGTGCCCTGACGCTAAGCCATGTCACGTGGCATCCAGTAAAAGAGTCGGGCCCACTCCGAGACTCTTCATTCAACCCTTCAAGGTCAAAGGGAGACCTAAACAAGTCAACCACAGGCTTTGGAGGCCCGCAGTATGTGTGTACGGCTCACACACATGTGTCCGAAATTTTTCCAAACACCTTGTGGGCACATATATTTCAACCCTTCTACATTAGACCACGGGCCAGCCCGTGGCTCCATCACACTAATTGGGTCCTACAACGACCCCCCAGCAAGTCGGGGCCACCCCCGACCCTTAGACACGTGGCAACGAACCACTGAACTTAGCTCTCGGGCCAACCCGAGGCTACCCTGCCAACCCGCCGTACAACATGGCATGCAGCACGAGGCAAGGCCCATGGGTCCAAGGTGCCTCCTCCCAGCCCCTATGGACTTCTACCCTTGGCCCTAGGCCAAATCCAAGGCCCGTCGGCCACCTACGCGGCTTGTTCGGTAACCCGGGGTGTGTCGGGCATTTGCCCGAACACCTTGCGAGCGGCTACTCCGACTCAAAGAACAACGGCCCTATGGGCCCATCCCAGCCTCTCGGAGTTCAAAGTATGTCAAAGGACATCCCCAGGCAACACAAGAAGACCCCCGGGGGCCATCCCTCGGGGTTACGGCCAGCCCAGGGCCTGTTCGCCCCGGGGCATGGCCGCGCGCCCTAGAGAGGGTGAACTCCCTGGGGGCCGCACCCTTCCCTCCAGCCTGGTGGTCCCACGACCCCACTCTACCCAGTTCGTCCAATTACGGTCCTACAACGCGGTTCATGTGCCGTACCGGTTCGAGGAGTCGACACGTGGACGTGGGAGCGCGAAGCGACAGCACGTGGAGATTCCGCAAGTCGACGCGCACACAAGCCTCTGCAAGCTCCGCGTATCCATCCACCCACTTGTCCTTTTCTTTCTTAGTCAAATTAGGAAGAAAAAAGACCCAAAAATCAGATTTTATTGGGTGGGGACCCCCCCCTCTCCTTGGATCAAACCTGCCTAAACCCCCCCCCCCCCCGCCCCCGGGGGGGGGGGGGGGGGTATAGGAGGACCAGCCAGGCCCCCCTGGCTAGTCCGCCTAAACCCCCTGGGGGTTTATGCGGACCAGCCAGGCCCCCCTGGCTGGTCTGCCTAAACCCCCATTCAATTCAAAAAAAAATTATTTTTTCAAAAAAGAAAAAGACCGGAGCGCCTAAACCCCCTTGGGGGTTTAGGCGGACCAGCCAGGGCCCCCGGGCTCATCCGCCTAAACCCCCATGGGTGGTTTACGCGGACCTGCCTAGGCCCCCTGTGTCACGCACCGAGCCTTTATTTCAGCGGAAGACTAACTCGGGGAGTGCGAACAGCCGGCATGGTAAGCCTCTTGCAAGCAAGAACGATCAGAGCGCAAGATAATCACACAAAATGAATGCAATTGCACAATATTTACTAAAAATATGACTTCATTTCATTATCAATCAAATATTCAAATACAATTACTTTTTCCACCATCTTTAACTCTACTAGACTCAAGAAATAGGAAAATTACATTGACTCCATCTAAACAATATAGACTTCCTAAGTCTTCGCTCATCTTTATTCATTCTCGGATCCGCTACTTGAACATTCTGAATCCGAACCCGATTCACTATCATTTTCTGAAAAAGATTGGAAATAGGTAATGAGCACACTTACCCAGTAGGTATCTTCGCATCAAGATGAAGGCACTATTAAAGTAATTAATATTTTTGCTCTAGAGAAATAAGGCAAAATCATGCGAATGTGATAACCATGCGATTAAACCAACGTAACAAGATGATCATATAAGATAGAATGAGAGCAAGATTGAACTAGCACGAATGTGACAAGAACATGAGATTGGCCTTTCATGAACAAGAATGTAACGAGAATGCACTTTCACTTTTCACTTTCATAACCATAAAGGTTACGCACGAGAATGTCAATCATGTAGCAATTCACTAGATTTTCACGAGTGCTCATGGATTTCACTTATTTATAAAGAAAGTACTCCAGCGTAATGCGACGCCAGTGAAATCATACCCCATGATTTATAAAATAGTATGTTTTCGACAATCAGCCGTGGGGACTAGCATAGAGCCCTTGGACACAATCAGCGCCCGAACTGCATCTTCACGTATAAATCAAGCTACTTCCATGAGTGTAACAATAAAGCATGACCAAGAATTTAATAAGGTCAAGAAATCATGATAACAACAATCAATGAATGAATGCTTCGATTTAGAGTATGCGAGATCAAGAAAAAGATTTAAACAATGTCATGCTCACGGAAACAAATCGACAGCATAACGGTACATTCTTTTCTCTTTCCAATCATTATATTAAGTTTCTTGATCAATATTATAAGTTCTAGACTATCATTAGTCCATCTAGAACCTTTGGAATATCAACCCTTGGGTCAAACCTTGGGTTAAGTACTTAAACAATGTGACGGTCGTTTACTGGGCCGTTACATCATGTAACGCTCCAGTAGTGGGCCGTTACAATGATCCGAATTCAGAACGATCAAATAGACTCAGAGAAGTGTGATGGTCATTCATTGGGCCATTACGTTGTGTGACGGTCCATGATTAGGCCGTTACAGTAGTCTGAGACCAGAATCAAGCAATCGAACTCAGATGAATGTGACGGTCTTATATTGGGCCGTTACATTGCCTGACGGTCCAATATAGAGCCATTACACTACTGATAACCAGAAAACATCGATAGTGTACTCTAATCAATGGGCTTTAAGGGTACAACCAACTCGGTGTCCTAGTGGGAATCCCAGGCTCGCGGAGAATTACAGAGGCCTTGAAACAAGATTTCCTAGTCCATTGGAAGGAATATCCAATAGAGAGGTCCTCAAGTCCAAGAATATGTTCCTATAGTGTAAAGTGTGAACTAATGGACAACATACCGGAATATGTGCCATGTACTTATAGAAATGACTCTATAGATAGAGATAGAATGTGTATCCATGTCTAAATCACGATAAAAACTCCGTCAATGCATTATGTAAAACCATGATTTAGAATACAAAACTATAGATTTTTGGTCATGAAATTAACATATCTTTAAAATGATATTAAGATGCCAAAATCATTTAATACCTATCATGAATGATTGAATAATTCCAAGATCACTTTAACAGGTTTAAACTTAGATAACTAGACTTAATAATAAGTAAAATTGACAAGTCCTATTCTGTCTCGGGTTGACAGAACATCAGGTATCTGACGGTCTATTAATGGCGCATCACGGTTAATGTGATGGTTTATCGAGCAGTCGTTACATGAACGTAACGCTCCTTCCCTGATGCGTCAGAGACAACAGAGTGCATATATATACAACAGAACTGTGACGGCTCATCGTAAGGCCGTTACGTGAGTATGACGGTCCTACTATGATGCGTCAGAGCATCTGCTGACAGAAAACCATATATAATCTAAGAGATCAACTCACATCATGTCTAGAAATCAAAATAGTATGACTATCCTTAGACATGATAACGAAGTATAGGCTATCTACATGCATGGGTTCTAGTGAATAGACAAGATAACATCTTTTATTTCTATTTAAGGCTAAGAGGTGTATGAATGCATAGAACCATTAAAACATGAAATTCATGATCTATCATGCATGGAATTCAATCGAACCAGAGGGCTTTTATTCTTATCAAGATGTTTCTGCCATTCATGAGATGACCTACCTCTCCTAAGACCTTTAAACTCCCAATTTGGGTCTGAAAAGTCGGCCCTAGTTCTCCTCTTCCTGTGACTTTTCAGCAACTTCCTTGGGCTCTAACTCCTTGGTTGCTTGGTCTCCTAGCACGAAATTTGGAGAGCTATTAGTCTAATGTATTATAAACAAAAGTTTCTAAAGAACTTACCTGAAATTATGACTCCTTACCTTGATTCTTCACGAGCCAAAAGTAAGGGTCGCTCCATTCAGAACTAGGTCCTATTTATAAGGTTTTGGCTAGAGTTTGAAGATTAGATCGATTCTAGAGTCCTTAATCTGCCAGAATCTAATCCCTAAGAGTCCTTAGTAATGTTATAACTCTTCCCAAGTCGATCCCTAGTGGATAAGATCTCAAAGTTCCAATCTTTTTGGGAGTTCTTTGACTCACGGAACTTGCAGCATGTAACGGTCGTGTCCAGGCGCGTTACCTGGGTGTGGCGGTCGCCCGATGGACCGTTACAGTCAACGTGTATAGAGTTTCAATTTAATAAAACTCTTTTATTCATTTATCCATATAATTATCTTAGATAATTAGTATTTATCCTTAAAATATGTGAATAGACTTAATAACCTTCTAGAATATGGGCCAAACTTAATGGGCTTGGTCCTTAAACCTTTTGGACTTTATTTAAATGGATTTGGTTAACTATTTAACACAAATGGACCTTATAATGACTTATTAATCTAATAACTCATTTATTAATACATTTAGGCCTTTATAAATTCTAGAAAATTATTTATAAATTCAAAAATTATTTACATAAATTCCGGGGTCTTACACCCTCCCCCACTTAAGAGAATTTGGTCCCCAAATTCAATATATGGATTTTGTAGAGTGCGCTTATTTTAACGTATTAAGAATTAATGTTAGGCGATTGGGTTAAGAGAGTACCTTTTATCATCTTACCTTCCTTGTCTAGAATGGCATTTAATCGACCTTGCTTCCCGCGTCCGTTGTTATCTTGAAGATTGTCCGTTGATGAAAGGACATAGGGGCAGGCGATGTTCCCGGCTTCCACATTTGATACAAGCGCCGAGACGCTTCCAACATTGTTCTGCCGAGTGCCCAAATTTTTCACAAAATAAGCAAGGTGCCATGGCTTGCTCCTTCTCTTCTTTAACTTTCTTATCCTTCCCGTTTCCATTTCCATTTCTTTTTCCGTTACCATTGCCATTACGGGACCTCTTAATGTGACGGTTTTCGCCCTCATCTATTTCTTTCTCTTCTTGCCTATCATGTTTTCGGCTTGACCTTTCTTCTCGGAGCCTCTCCACTTTCTCCATGGTTCTTTCACATAGATGCGCTCTTTGAACCATCTCGGTATATGTGCGGATATTCTGAGTTCTAAGTTGTTGGATGAATCCGGGTCTTAAACCATCCATAAATCGGTTGGCTTTCAATAAATCTATGCTTATCAAGTGAGAAGCATAAGGTGCTAGTCGAGAGAATTGTAATTCATATTCTGCCACAGACATCGCGCCTTGTTTTAAGGAGGTAAATTCCATAGCATTTCTCTCCTTTACATGCTCGGAAAAGTACTTGGCACGGAATAGGGTAAGAAAATCCTCCCATGTATGAGGTGCGTCTGCAGGTGGCGTTGGAATGGATTTCCACCATGTACGAGCATCCTTGTTGAGTTGGAACGTGGCAAGTCGAACCTTCTCCTGGTCGGTGCATTGCATGACATCGAATATTCAATTCATTTCGTCGATCCAATTTTCTGCTTCATCCGGGTTAGAAGATCCAGAGAATCGTGGAGGATTTAAACTTCGGAAGTTGCCATGCAAGTTACCCGCGCCAGCCCTTCCACCGGCTTGGGCCATTGTTTGTAGGGCTTGAGTAAGTCCTGCAACAGTTTGTTGCATCTCGTCCCAGTTTATACGATGAGCCATTGAGAATCAAGGTACCTGAGAATCATGGACATTTTAGTTATTTAGAGTCGGGAAGATTTATCCTAAGGTAATTTCTATATAACTACCTCATCCCGGGCTCTACCCAATCCTCACGTGGGTGTAGAAGTTTTTTCTTAGCTCATAGGTAGGGGTCCTTAGACCTTGGACTTATCCTATGACATAACTCTTCTCCCTAATTCCTGAGACTTAGGCTCTGATACCAACTTAACTGTCATGCCCCGAGCCTTTATTTCAGCGAAAGACAAACTTGGGGAGCGCAAACAGCCGGTATGGTAAGCCTCTTGCAAGCAAGAACGATCAGAGCGCAAGACAATCACACAAAATGAATGCAATTGCACAATATTTACTAAAAATCCGACTTCATTCCATTATCAATCAAATATTCAAATACAATAACTTTTCCACGATCTTTCACTCTACTAGACTCAAGAAATAAGAAAATTACATTGACTCCGTCTAAACAATATAGACTTCCTAAGTCTTCGCTCATCTTTATTCATTCTCGGATCCGCTACTTGAACATTCTGAATCCGAACCCGATTCACTATCATTTCCTGAAAAAGATTGGAAATAGGTAATGAGCACACTTGCCTAGTAGGTATCTTCGCATCAACATGAAGGTACTATTAAAGTAATTAACATTTTTGCTCTAGAGAAATAAGGAAAAATCATGCGAATGTGATAACCATGCGATTAAACCAACGTAACAAGATGATCATATAAGATAGAATAAGAGCAAGATTGAACTAGCACGAATGTGACAAGAACATGAGATTGGCCTTTCATGAGCAAGAATGTAACGAGAATGCACTTTCACTTTTCACTTTCATAACCATAAAGGTTACGCACGAGAATGTCAATCATGTAGCAATTCACTAGATTTTCACGAGTGCTCATGGATTTCACTTATTTATAAAGAAAGTACTCCCAGCGTAATGCGACGCCAGTAGCATCATACCCCATGATTTATAAAATAGTATGTTTTCGACAATCAACCGTGGGGACTAGCATAGAGCCCTTGGACACAATCAGCGCCCGAACTGCATCTTCACGTATAAATCAAGCTACTTCCATGAGTGTAACAATAAAGCATGACCAAGAATTTAATAAGGTCAAGAAATCATGATAACAACAATCAATGAATGAATGCTTCGATTTAGAGTATGCGAGATCAAGAAAAAGATTTAAACAATGTCATGCTCACGGAAACAAATCGACAGCATAACGGTACATTCTTTTCTCTTTCCAATCATTATATTAAGTTTCTTGATCAATATTATAAGTTCTAGACTATCATTAGTCCATCTAGAACCTTTGGAATATCAACCCTTGGGTCAAACCTTGGGTTAAGTACTTAAACAATGTGACGGTCGTTTACTGGGCCGTTACATCATGTAACGCTCCAGTAGTGGGCCGTTACAATGATCCGAATTCAGAACGATCAAATAGACTCAGAGAAGTGTGATGGTCATTCATTGGGCCATTACGTTGTGTGACGGTCCATGATTAGGCCGTTACAGTAGTCTGAGACCAGAATCAAGCAATTGAACTCAGATGAATATGACGATCTTATATTGGGCCGTTACATTGCCTGACGGTCCAATATAGAGCCGTTACACTACTAATAACCAGAAAACATCGATAGTGTACTCTAATCAATGGGCTTTAAGGGTACAACCAACTCGGCGTCCTAGTGGGAATCCCAGGCTCGCGGAGAATTACGGAGGCCTTGAAACAAGATTTCCTAGTCTATTGGAAGGAATATCCAATAGAGAGGTCCTCAAGTCCAAGAATATGTTCCTATAGTGCAAAGTGTGAACTAATAGACAACATACCGGAATATGTGCCATGTACTTATAGAAATGACTCTATAGATAGAGATAGAATGTGTATCCATGTCTAAATCATGATAAAAACTTCGTCAATGCATTATGTAAAACCATGATTTAGAATACAAAACTATAGATTTTTGGTCATGAAATTAACATATCTTTAAAATGATATTAAGATGCCAAAATCATGCAATACCTATCATGAACAATTGAATAATTCCAAGATCACTTTAACAGGTTTAAACTTAGATAACTAGGCTTAATAATAAGTAAAATTGACAAGTACTATTCTGTCTCAGGTTGACAGAACATCAGGTATCTGACGGTCTATTGATGGCGCGTCACGGTTAATGTGACGATTTATCGAGCAGTCGTTACATGAACGTAACGCTCCTTCCCTGATGCGTCAGAGACAACAGAGTGCATATATATACAACAGAACTGTGATGGCTCATCGTAAGGCCGTTACGTGAGTATGACGGTCCTACTATGATGCGTCAGAGCATCTGCTGACAGAAAACCATATAGAATCCAAGAGATCAACTCACATCATGTCTAGAAATCAAAATAGTATGACTATCCTTAGACATGATAATGAAGTATCGGCTATCTACATGCATGGGTTCTAGTGAATAGACAAGATAACATCTTTTATTTCTATTTAAGGCTAAGAGGTGTATGAATGCATAGAACCATTAAAACATGAAATTCATGATCTATCATGCATGGAATTCAATCGAACCAGAGGGCTTTTATTCCTATCAAGATGTTTCTGCCATTCATGAGATGACCTACCTCTCCTAAGACCTTTAAACTCCCAATTTGGGTCTGAAAAGTCGGCCCTAGTTCTCCTCTTCTTGTGACTTTTCAACAACTTCCTCGGGCTCTAACTCCTTGGTTGCTTGGTCTCCTAGCACGAAATTTGGAGAGCTATTAGTCTAATGTATTATAAACAAAAGTTTCTAAAGAACTTACCTGAAATTATGACTCCTTACCTTGATTCTTCACGAGCCAAAAGTAAGGGTCGCTCCGTTCAGAACTAGGTCCTATTTATAGGGTTTTGACTAGAGTTTGAAGATTAGATCAATTCTAGAATCCTTAATCTGCCAGAATCTAATCCCTAAGAGTCCTTAGTAATGTTATAACTCTTCCCAAGTCGATCCCTAGTGGATAAGATCCCAAAGTTCCAATCTTTTTGGAAGTTCTTTGACTCACGGAACTTGCAGCATGTAACGGTCGTGTCCAGGCGCGTTACCTGGGTGTGGCGGTCGCCCGATGGACCGTTACAGTCAACGTGTATAGAGTTTCAATTTAATAAAACTCTTTTATTCATTTATCCATTGGTGCGGACACCCGAGCAGTTGATCGGCACGATACGGCGAGCCACCGGTACCGCACACGGAGCACGACACGAGCCACCTCAACGTCCATTTGTCTCGGAGACAGCCTGGAGACTCTGCCTTGAGCCTCCCCATTTATTATATTTAGTTAGACTTTATGTGTGTTTAATTTGTATTTATTTCGTTGCATTCGGTTTGCCATTTTGAGTGTAATAGGGGCTTCTGTGTAATTCGGACCCCGTGGGCCCCACGGGCCCCCCAGGCCCCACCCCATTGGGCCACCTCAGCCTAGGGTCCCACGTGGGGTCAGTCAACATGCCACATGGGGGCATCTAGAAGTATGAATGCTAAATGGACACATGGGAGACAATGGACTAGAAAAGTCCACATGGGAGGCCACCTACCCCCACCACCTAGTCCACCCTCTCTCCTTGGTCCAAGGGCCGCCCCCCCCCCTTTGTTTTTTTTTATTGTTTTTTGTGTGTGTGTGTCACATGCCATCCCAGCCCTTCATTCCTATCCCCTAGATCCAATGGTTGTGGATGGATGTGAGATGTAAGGTATTTAAACTTGTATTTTCCATTTTACTTGAATTAATGCCATTTGATTCAAAGATATTCAAGAGTAAGGGCTGGTGCGCCCCCCTCCTCTCTCCTCTCTCTCCCCCTTGGATGCTGTGAAGGCTTCCATTCTGAGGTGTGAAGCCTCATTTATCAGTTCCGACGATCGCCGCCGCCGCCACGAGCCGCCACCGCACCGCCATCGTCTTCATCGGAGTTCTGCCCGCGCAGTACCACAGCAACTTCCACGAAATTTGTGTCTCAGCCACGAGCTCAGATAGATCTGGGAATTTTACTGGAGGTTCCATAGGTGTCAAGGATATCCCATAAATTTTTGTTTGTCATTCAGATCCCGTTTCATAATTTTTGATTTTCGTCCACCCTTCCATTTCAGTTCTGCCAGAGTTCTGTCCAGATTCATATCCGCCCTGTGTTTCATGTCTTAGGTCCGTCTTCTGATTTCTGTTAGTCCCATAAATTTTACTAGAGTTTTCTTCCATCCACCCCTTCAACCAAAATTTTTCTAAATTTCTGGTTCACCCATTTCATATTTTCTAAAAATCGTTCTCAGTCCCATCTACAGTTCTGTCCACCTGTTCCTAGATCCGACCACCAGTCACTCCAAAAATCATATCAAATCGCCACTACCTCCAAATCCAATTTCAAAAATTGTTCCAATTTCGTGTTTTGATTCCCTACAACTTTGAAGAAGAGCGCGAAGTCTGAATCCCACTGTAAGTAGGCGGTCAACGGCCATTTACAGGAAACTCATATGCTGATCTGATATTTCGGGAGCTGTGCAACAGAGGATTGAAAAATAGTTAAAGCCCAGGTCCACAGAGGTTCAGAAGATTCCACTGGCCCTAGGTTGAAGGATTTTGAATACTCTTTCCAACGGCGCTGGTTTCATCGCATTCCGACGACTGGGCTGATCGCAGCGGCCGTTTTCGCCGGAGCGCGCGCTGCTAAAACAGCAACCTCAGCTCGTGGACTGCAACTTCAAAGCTTGGAGATCGGGACCGATCGACCCCCGATCGGTGTTCCCGGCCGACCGCCGTCCGTGGAGGCGCGCCACCAGGGGTCACCATCATAGTGGGTCCCACCCCCACAGATCCGGAGGACAGCGCCATCCGTGGGCCCCGCGGGCCCGCAGAACCCGCCTTTCGGAAAGCACGAAAACGCGGAGTTCGGCACCGTCGGGCGACATCAAGATGCTGCCCATCAACCCAATTCGCGTGATTCCCGGGCCCCGCATGTGACCTTTTACCTCCCTGCGTGGAGTGGGTCAAATTATTGTACTGCTGTAAAATTGTGTTAACCGGGGGTCCGTGATTGGCCGGGGTTGTCTTCGCAACGCCGGGTGCGTGGAGGTAATGGTCCGAACCTCTTGGCGTTCATTTGCTTAGCTAGTATACGGTCTTTTGCCGCTGCCGAGAGTGTAGGTACTAGCCCGTGTGTCCATGTCACCGCTGTGAGAGTGAGAGTGACCCGTCCCGTGACTCGATCCGAGTCCGGAAGTTGAGTCGGACTACCCTTGACCTCCGCCGGTTCCTTAACCGCGCACGGTCCGCGCTTTCCCTCGCCTGGGACGACGAGTGAGCTTCCACTTCTGTTAACGACGTTTTGCCACTAGGAGCTCGTAGTGTCGGGCTTAGTGTCTCCCTGGTGTGTGCTGCTGGTCGCGTCTTCATCTAGCGTCTGAGGGTGGCACCTAATAGTGTCGTCTCCCGTGTCCGTCCCGCATCAGTTTGGTATCAGAGCAAGTCGAGTCTAGGGTAGTCTTGCATATGTCTTGCATGCACCATGGTCTAAGTCGAGTCTAGGACCATCATTATTTTCAAAACAAAAAAAGAGTGTGTTTTAAATTACATTTGCACCCTTTACTCGGTATCTTAAAAGGTGTTGTCCGAATGTTAGGCTACGCCTACCGGGAGGTCGCACACTTGCGGGAGTGATCTTTGGATCGATTAACTCCGCCCCGTACCGGATATTGGTTTAGGTCTAAGTGCATCAGTTAGTGTGTATTTGTATTAGTCGGTGTCTTCTAGGTCGTGTGTCTTTGCATGCCCACCCGTCGAGGCACCCAGTACTCACCACCACCACCTATGGCGGAGTCCCGAGCCCGTAGTTCCGATGAGTCTTCCACGGCCGAGATGTTCCGGGCCATCATGGATCATTTAGATACGCGTATGGATGGTCTTAGTACGCGTATGGATGGCATAGGAACGCGTCTAGAAGGGCGGATGAAAGCCCTCGAGGATCGGGCCGAGTCTTCGGATCAGTCCATCTAGAGCTTAGTTGGGAGGTTTGCCATCCTCGAGAGGGGCCCAGTAGCGGCGCAACCCGCGCCGATGAACGGCCAACAGGAGCCGGTTCAGCAGCCTGCTGTGCCAAGGGCTCAGGCGGAGAATGTTGGGGTTCAACAGGTGCATGTGGTGGATGATTATGCATCTGATAATGATCATGGGGGTAACGGTCGTCGTCATCAACGACGGAATCGTGATGACGAGGATGACGATCGCATTCTTAGGGGTGTGCGTGCGGACCCTCCCACTTTTAGCGGGTCCTTGGACCCTAGGGTGTATTTAGATTGGGAGGCCGGCATGGACCGGTACTTCGAGTGGTTTGAGATGACGGACCACCGAAGAGTCCGATACGCAAAGATGAAGCTGCAAGGGCAGGCCCAAACTTATTGGATCAATGTGGAGAGCCTGCTCAACCAGTGACGTCAACCCCAGATCGGTACTTGGGATGATATGAAAACCAAGTTGAGGGAGAAGTACCTTCCCGCCTCATATCGCCAACGTCTCATAGACAAGTGGCAAAGCATCTCCCAAGGGAACCGATCCGTGACCGAGTACACCGCCGAGTTCGATGAGTATTATTTGCGGTGCAGGGTCACGGAAGAGAGCACCATGACGATATCCCGCTTTCGGAGAGGTTTGCGGCCTAATTATCAATATGAACTCTTTCGCCGCAATGCCACCACTTTGGAGCAGGCGTATCAGATTGCTCTCGAATTGGAGCAGTTCGAGGCCGAGTTCGAGTCACCCCACCGGTTGGGCTCTTTTCCCCTTCGTAGTGTCGAGCCCCGTGGCTCTTCTGGCACGTATCCGAGGGCCCCCATGGCTCGACCTCAGGAGCCCGCTCGTCCCAAGCCGTTTGCTCCTAGGCCTCGTCCTCCACCCCCGAGGGACCTTCCTCGTCCCCAGCATCTTACAGCCCCACCCATAGCCCGTCCACCGGCACCCGCACCTCCTGCACGTCCTTTGTTGCCTACGCCTCCTATCCGTCGGGAGGATAAAGGTAAAGGACCTATGATTGGGGAGCCTAGTGGATCACGGCAGCAGTGTTATCGCTGCAATGGGTTTGGCCATTTCGCCAACCAGTGTCCCACCCGCCCATCTCTTCACATTGGGGACACACAGGCTGAGGATACCACCCCTACGGGCCTTGAGTTAGTCAGCTATGAGGCAGATGAAGAGTTAGCTGACGAGTACTATGAGATGGGAGGTGAGGCCCAGGATGTCCAGCAGTCGGACGATACCCACGTGGGGGTCGTCAGATGTATCCTCGCCCAGCCACAGGCCAGTGATGACTGGCGTCGGACCACTATCCTTCAGGTATTCTGTAGGCTGGGAAAGCAAATTTGCAAGGTGGCCATCGATAGCGGGAGTTGTATCAATGCAATCTCCACAAACGCTGTCGCTCGTCTTGGTCTCACACCCGTAGACCATCCTTGTCCCTATCAGGTATCATGGGTGGATACCACTTCCATTTCGGTCAGGCTGCGGTGCTTGGTCCCGCTGCAGCTCCACTCCTTCCGTGACGAGATCTGGTGTGATGTTCTCCCCATGGAAGTGGGAAGTATCATTCTTGGTAGGCCGTGGTTATTCGACCGAGATGCCACACTCCATGGTCAGTCGAACACCTGTACCTTCGACCACGATGGCCAGCGGGTCACCCTCCACCCCGTTCGGCCCAGGAGCCCATCAGTCAGGGGTCCTACTGGCCCTAGTACTCCAAAGCCTTCCGTACCCGGGCCCAGTACCCCATCCCCAGCTCGGACTATGACCGTTACCTCTGGCCCAGGAGAGCCCTCGACGAGGAGATTGATGATGATTAGCTCCCGGGAAATGGAGCGGGAGCTTAGTCAGGGCTGTCCGGTGTTTGCCATTACGGTCCGAGAGGTGGAGCGGGACTCCGAGGGTGAGCTCCCACCCGAGGTTGTTCCTATTCTGCAGGAGTTTGCTGATATTTTTCCCGATGAGCTTCCCGAGGGACTCCCACCCATGCGGGATATTCAGCATGCCATCGACCTTGTTCCGGGCTCTTCTTTGCCCAACCTTCCTCATTATCGAATGAGCCCCACGGAGCATGCCGAGCTTAAACGGCAGGTCGATGAGCTTGTGCAGAGAGGATCTGTCCGGGACAGCATGAGTCCATGTGCTGTACCTACATTACTCGCCCCGAAGAAGGATGGCACATGGAGAATGTGTATTGATAGTCGTGCCATCAACAAGATCACCGTGAAGTACAGGTTCCCTATTCCCCGCCTGGATGACATGCTAGACATGATGGCAGGTGCCACTATCTTTTCGAAGATCGATCTTAAGAGTGGCTACCATCAGGTGAGGATTAGGCCAGGTGATGAGTGGAAGACCGCATTTAAGACCAAGGACGGTCTATATGAGTGGTTGGTCATGCCTTTTGGGTTGACCAATGCCCCTAGCACTTTCATGCGGCTCATGAGTCAGGTCCTTCGACCTTTCATTGGAGTCTTTGTAGTGGTGTATTTTGATGATATCCTTATCTATAGCCGCACCACAGGGGACCACTTGGACCACCTTCGGCAGGTCTGTCTACTTCTTCGGCGAGAGCAGTTGTTTGCGAACCCACAGAAGTGTGCCTTCATGACACCTTAGCTTACCTTCTTGGGTTTCATTGTGTCTAGTACTGGGGTCTCCGCCGATCCGGAGAAGGTCCGGGCCATTGTTGAGTGGCCGGAACCCCGTACGGTTCATGATGTCCACAGCTTTCATGGCCTTGCGACGTTCTACCATCGCTTCATCCGCGGATTTAGCTCCGTCACCGCCCCGATCACGGATTGCATCCGTAAGGGCACATTTGTATGGACGAAGGCCGCATCTGCCGCCTTCAAGGACATTAAGGAGCGCATGACCCAGACACCTATCCTTCGACTGCCTGATTTCTCGAAGGTGTTTGAGGTCTCTTGTGATGCGTCGGGCGTGGGAGTTGGAGGAGTTTTGAGTCAGGAGTCCCACCCGATCGCATATTTCAGCGAGAAGCTGAATGACGCGAAGCTGCGATATTCCACATATGATAAAGAATTCTACGCAGTTGTTCAGGCTCTTAGGCATTGGAGGCACTATCTTTTACATCAGGAGTTTGTCCTATACTCTGACCACGAAGCATTGAGGTACCTCCATTCGCAAAAGAAGCTTAACTCGCGTCATAGTCATTGGGTCGAGTATCTCCAGCAGTTCACCTTTGTGCTGAAACATAAGGCTGGAGTGGAGAACAAGGTGGCTGATGCCTTGAGTCGGCGAGCATGTTTGCTTACCACCATGAGTGCCGAGGTCATAGGGCTCGAGAAGATGAAGGAGGCCTATGTTGATTGTCCTGACTTCGGTCAGATTTTTACCACCCTCCAGGCCGGACCCTCGAGAGATCTTGATGAGTATGTGCTTCAGGAGGGTTACCTCTTTCGAGGTAGCAGGCTATGAGTTCCCCGAACTTCGGTTCGAGATTTCTTAGTGTGGGAATTACATGCGGGAGGTCTAGCCGGCCACTTTGGTCGGAACAAGACTATTGAGGCAGTGGAGCATCGATTTTATTGGCCGAGCTTGAAGCGCGATGTTGCTAACATCGTGGCTCAGTGCCGTACATGTGCTACGGCCAAGATGAAGAAGCAAAGCTCGGGCCTTTATACGCCTCTCCCCGTGCCTGATGCCCCGTGGCAGGATGTTAGTATGGACTTTGTTTTGGGATTGCCACGTACCTCCAGGAAGCATGATTCGGTCTATGTGGTGGTTGACCGTTTCTCGAAGATGGCCCTCTTTATTCCTTGCTCGAAGACTTCGGATGCTTCGAGGGTAGCCCGCCTTTTTCTTACGCATGTGGTGTGCAAGTTCGGGTTGCCTCGCACTATAGTGTCTGACCGTGATGTTAGATTCACTTCCTACTTTTGGAAGACACTATGGCATATGATGGGTACTCACCTCAAGTTTTCCACTGCATATCACCCCCAGACAGACGGTCAGACCGAGGTGGTCAATAGGAGTCTGGGAGATCTTTTGAGGTGTCTAGTTAAGGACCGCATTGGGGATTGGGATCTCATTTTACCTATGACTGAGTTTGCATACAATGATTCGGTGAATAGGTCTACCGGCATGAGTCCATTTGAGATTGTCACAGGTCGTAGGCCTAGGAAACCCGTTGACCTTGTCCCCATGCCTATCCATGCTAGAGTGTCGGAGTCGGCCGAGTCGTTTGCTAGGCATGTTAGGAGTTTGCATGACGACATCCGTCGTCACATTGAGGCCAGCAATGCACGGTACAAGGAGTTAGCCGATGCCCGCCGACACCACCGAGAGTTCCATGAGGGCGAGTACGTCATGATCAGGGTAAGACCTGAACGGTTTCCCTCTGGAACCGTTAAGAAGTTGCAAGCTCGCGGAGCCGGTCCCTTTAGAGTGTTGAAACGCGTTGGATCCAATGCGTATGTTGTGGACCTGCCTGAGGAATATGTTATAAGCTCTACCTTCAATGTATCGGATCTTGTTGCATATAGGGACCCAGCGGTGATCCCTAGTGAACCTTTTGAGCCATCTCCTCCCCTTGAGAGTGATCCCACACCTGAGTGTCCACTTCCACCTCCAGCCCCTTTTTCACGGCAGCGTGAGCATATCGATCGTATACTGGATGAGCAAGTGACAGTTACCAGGAGTGGATCTTACCCGCGCTACCTAGTGCGATGGAGAGGACGGCCCGCTACTGAGGACACATGGATCACACATGGCGAGTTGCAGCGAATTGATCCAGACCTTTTGGAGTGATACAGGAGCGATGCAGACCCTTACTCGACAGGGTCGAGTTTCTCCCACCCGGGGAGAATTGGTGTGGACACCCGAGCAGTTGATCGGCACGATACGCCGAGCCACCGGTACCGCACACGGAGCACGACACGAGCCACCTCAGCGTCCATCTGGCTCGGAGACAGCCTGGAGACTCTGCCTTGAGCCTCCCCATTTATTATATTTAGTTAGACTTTATGTGTGTTTAATTTGTATTTATTTCGTTGCATTCGGTTTGCCATTTTGAGTGTAATAGGGGCTTATGTGTAATTCGGACCCCGTGGGCCCCACGGGCCCCCCAGGCCCCACCCCATTGGGCCACCTCAGCCTAGGGTCCCACGTGGGGTCAGTCAACATGCCACATGGGGACATCTAGAAGTTTGAATGCTAAATGGACACATGGGAGACAATGGACTAGAAAAGTCCACATGGGAGGCCACCTACCCCCACCACCTAGTCCACCCTCTCTCCTTGGTCCAAGGGCCACCCCCCCCCCTTTGTTTTTTTTTATTGTTTTTTGTGTGTGTGTGTCACATGCCATCCCAGCCCTTCATTCCTATCCCCTAGATCCAATGGTTGTGGATGGATGTGAGATGTAAGGTATTTAAACTTGTATTTTCCATTTTACTTGAATTAATGCCATTTGATTCAAAGATATTCAAGAGTAAGGGCTGGTGCGCCCCCCTCCTCTCTCCTCCCACTCCCCCTTGGATGCTGTGAAGGCTTCCATTCTGAGGTGTGAAGCCTCATTTATCAGTTCCGACGATCGCCGCCGCCGCCACGAGCAGCCACCGCACCGCCATCGTCTTCATCGGAGTTCTGCCCGCGCAGTACCACAGCAACTTCCACAAAATTTGTGTCTCAGCCACGAGCTCAGATAGATCTGGGAATTTTATTGGAGGTTCCAGAGGTGTCAAGGATATCCCATAAATTTTGGTTTGTCATTCAGATCCCGTTTCATAATTTTTGATTTTCGTCCACCCTTCCATTTCAGTTCTGCCAGAGTTCTGTCCAGATTCATATCCGCCCTGTGTTTCATGTCTTAGGTCCGTCTTTTGATTTCTGTTAGTCCCATAAATTTTACTGGAGTTTTCTTTCATCCACCCCTTCATCCACAATGTTTCTAAATTTCTGGTTCGCCCATTTCATATTTTCTAAAAATCGTTCTCAGTCCCATCTACAGTTCTGTCCACCTGTTCCCAGATCCGACCACCAGTTACTCCAAAAATCATATCAAATCGCCACCACCTCCAAATCCAATTTCAAAAATTGTCCCAGTTTTTTGTTTTGATTTCCTACAACTTTGAAGAAGAGCTCGAAGTCTGAATCCAACTGTAAGCAGGTGGTCAATGACCATTTACAGGAAACTCATATGCTGATCTGATATTTCGGGAGCTGTGCAATAGAGGATTGAAAAATAGTTAAAGCCCAGGTCCGCAGAGGTTCAGAAGATTCCACTGGCCCTAGGTTGAAGGATTTTAAATCCTCTTTCCAACGGCGCTGGTTTCATCGCATTCCGACGACGGGGCTGATCGCAGCGGTCGTTTTCGCCGGAGCGCGCGCTGCTAAAACAGTAACCTCAGCTCGTGGACAGCAACTTCAAAGCTTGGAGATCGGGACCGATCGACCCCCGATCGGTGTTCCCGGCCAACCGCCGTCCGTGGAGGCGCGCCACCAGGGGTCACCATCATAGTGGGTCCCACCCCCACAGATTCGGAGGACAGCGCCATCCGTGGGCCCCGCGGGCCCGCAGAACCCGCCGTTCGGAAAGCACGAAAACGCGGAGTTCGGCACCGCCGGGCGACATCAAGATGCTGCCCGTCAACCCAATTCGCGTGATTCCCGGGCCCCGCATGTGACCTTTTACCTCCCTGCGTGGAGTGGGTCAAATTATTGTACTGCTGTAAAATTGTGTTAACCGGGGGTCCGTGATTGGCCGGGGTTGTCTTCGCCACGCCGGGTGCGTGGAGGTAATGGTCCGAACCTCTTGGCGTTCATTTGATTAGCTAGTATACGGTCTTTTGCCGCTGTCGAGAGTGTAGGTACTAGCCCGTGTGTCCATGTCACCGCTGTGAGAGTGAGAGTGACCCGTCCCGTGACTCGATCCGAGTCCGGAAGTTGAGTCGGACTACCCTTGACCTCCGCCGGTTCCTTAACCGCGCACGGTCCGCGCTTTCCCTCGCTTGGGACGACGAGTGAGCTTCCACTTCTGTTAGCGACGTTTTGCCACTAGGAGCTCGTAGTGTCGGGCTTAGTGTCTCCCTGGTGTGTGCTGCTGGTCGCGTCTTCATCTAGCGTCTGAGGGTGGCACCTAATAGTGTCGTCTCCCATGTCCGTCCCGCATCATCCATATAATTATCTTAGATAATTAGTATTTATCCTTAAAACATGTGAATAGAGTTAATAACCTTCTAGAATATGGGCCAAACTTAATGGGGTTGGTGCTTAAACCTTTTGGACTTTATTTAAATGGATTTGGTTAATTATTTAACACAAATGGGCCCTATAATGACTTATTAATCTAATAGCCCATTTATTAATACATTTAGGCCTTTATAAATTCTAGAGAATTATTTATAAATTCAAAAATTATTTACGTAAATTCTGGGGTCTTACACCCTGGTTGGTCCACGTAAACCCCCATCCAAGGGGGGTTTACGCGGACCAGCTCAGGCCTCCTGGCTGGTCCGGGTAAACCCCTTCCCCTCTCTCTCAACCCGTGTAGCCCAGTGACACTATTCACTTGGGTTTGCGCGGACCAGCTCACCCCCCTTAGCTGGTCCACGTAAACCCCTTGTGACCCTTCAGCTTCCCCTATAAAAACCCCTTAGGAGCTCAAGGGGTAGGAGATCCAAGCTAATCCAATCCAGATACCCGGCAAGCACATGACTTCAAGCGCGGCTCCGAGCAACGAGCAAAGGAGAATTGTGTGTGGGTGATTTGTTCGGTGGTCTAATACGCCGGGGGTATGTCGTTTGCCCTCCCCTCACGCCGTATGTAGCCGTCACACACACAAGTCAACACCCACAGTATGTGAGGCATTACGACATGGGCGGACGTCCCCTCATGCCGGGATTTCCCCTTGCGTGCTCGTCGATTGCAACCACACGCGCGCCATGACGTCATGCTCTCTCGCAGTCACGAGGCCATGTCCGACCGCTCAATTCGAGTCGTGATCGACCCTCACCCAGATACCGGATCGATGTATCCCCCCCAGTCATCCAGTTACAGGCCCCCGTCCGGCATCACGGCCATGGCCTACGCCACGAGTAGAGCCCTCTGTAAAACATATGTGTGTTCATTCATCACGCATCGACCTGGGGACCGACCAGCACGTTGGATTTGTCCCGTGGCATGCGCCAGTTGTACCATGGCCATTACGACCTTCTTGTAAAGAAATATACGTCTCAGTATAACACCGCCGATTGGACGAGTGCTCTCGCACCCACGTCCTGGCCCTCAATTTTCTATCTACATCACTCGGCATCCGTGCCTCACACCCTAACCCCAGTAAACACCCCTCGGTCTAACACGCACCCATAGCTGCTAAATGCCCCCAGCCCTCTACCCAAGGCTTCAGACACATATACAAACTTTTCTTCAGCTCAGAACGAAGGTATTCGGATTCAATCCGATGTAAATAAACACCGGTTGCTTGCTGCCGATGGGGAAAGACGTCCAGTACATGATTCCCACAATCGCCTACTCACTCGCACCCATGTAACGCCTTCTCTCCACGTGTCGTTCGATTGCCCGAGCCCACGTGCCGTGCCCTGGTGGCACTTCCCCGGTCAACACTTGGTTCCATGAGTGATTGTCGAGAAATCGACTGGCACGCCCGCACCCTGTTCGGTTAACTCTTATCCTGACATTTCCGTGCCATTCGACCCTTCCCGACTTTCTGTAAAAAGGAGAGTGCCCGATACCAGCGTGAGAGGCATGCAACCGTAAGAAGGATACCCGAGATACATCAAACTCCCATATTTTCCTTCCCCGCTGTATCCCTTCCTTCACCCCGGTTAATCAGCATAAAAACCCGTGCAACAGTCATCTGCAGAGTGATTGATGACATTAGTTTTTATTTGTTTTATATTACCTACGATAATGTCGTAGGTAGTTACCTACTCGTTATTTGTGTCGTAAGAATAGGTCACGCGTAGAGTGATCGGTGTCTAAATTTTATATTTGTTATACATTACCTACGCACCATATCGTAGGTATTTATCTACTCTTTGTAAGTCGTAGGAATAGATCACCCGTATATTCTCATATCTTTTATTTGTTATTCATTACCTACCGATAGTTCATGTAGGTATACATCTTTTTTATTTTTTTATATTACACATGAATATTATCATAGGTAAATACCTACTCATTTTTATTATAGGAGGAATATATATCCCTTAGATTTAAGATACTATAATTATTATCTTTATATATATTTTGGCGCTAAGAACTCCCGCGTCTTCGGAAATTAATCCAGCCCGCTATAGTTTCTTAAAAACATAAACCTACTCCCGCCCGCCACCCTCCCTCTCTTCCTCACTCCCCAGCCCGCCACCCTCCCTCTCTTCCTCACTCCCCAGCCCGCCTTCGGAACCCCCAGCCCGTCACCCTCCCTCTCTTCCTCACTCCCCAGCCGCACCGTCCACCACACCCCCTCCCATGCTCTCCTTCTTCATCTCATCTTCCTCACCATCGCAAGCCCCCATCTGTAGCACCCCGAAAATTTAAATGTGGGATAAATGAAAATAACTATAAATATTAGTCATGGAATAATTGTGGTTAATAAAATTTTTGATAAAATGTAAAGTAAAGATAGTTAAAATAAATAACGGGCCTAAATATTGCTTAGTGCGCTACAAATAAATCCATTTAACGTCTAAACCTTAAAGGGCCTTAAGAGCCTTCAACAACTAATGGGCCCTAATAATAATTGATGGACTTTGGAATGTATATATATATAAGATAAAGATTTAATGGGCCTTAAACAAGATTGAAATGTTAAACCTACTAATTAGCTAGAACCCTTTTTGACCCTAATAATGTATAGTTAACGGGCTTTTGAATTTAAAAAAAAAAATGTAAAAGAACTAATGGGCTTAAGGAAGGACTACGACAAACACATAAATGGGTTATATACATGAGTGGGCTTTTAAGGGTACACACACACACACACACACACACACACACACACACACACACACACACACACACACACACACACACACACACACACACACACACACACACGTTTAGGACAGGGTTGAGGGCTTAACCAAATAACCCTCCTTCATGTTCGAACCTGCATGGGCTCTAGGGCTTCACGCAAAGTAGGGTATGCGGCAGTGGATTTGGTATAGAGAAGAGTAAGTATGGCAAGGTTGACTTACCATCATTCAACCCCTTAGGGTTATCATCCTTTTCCTATAAATTAACCCCGCGATGGCAAGGGGCAAGCTACTGCTGCCATTTCGTGCGTGAGAACCCTACGTACGTCGACGTCCCGTTCGCCGTCCCCGTCGTCCGTCTGTTGCAGTGGTGCGGCTGCTGTTGCTGCCGTTGCATGACATGGTGAAGAAGTGAAAGCTTCTTCCTTACTTCTCGTTCTTATTCCTCTGCCATCGTGAACGGACTACTGCTGCTATCGCAGTCGTTTTCCTTTGCTGTTGAAGTGCTGCTGCGAAGCTGCTACTGCTGTGTTGTTGCAGTTGCTCTTCTCCGCTACTTCTTCTTCTTCCTGTCTCTCGTCTTCACCCATTAAACCATCATCAAAAGGTAGGCAATCTCCCAAACAAAACTCTAAATAACTATCATGTTAGATCATTAGAGCATGTAGATTCCTTCATGATCTTTTATACTTGTAGATATAGCATGCTTAAACGTGATTATCGGACGTCTGGGATCTTTACTGCATGAAAGAGAATGAGCGACCACACAAGCGGTCGCTTATTAATGAACGACCATGTAGAATGGCGCCAAATCTGTTTGGGCGACCGTATGCTAAGTCGCAAATTAATGTGCGACTGCGATACTGCCGCTACTTCCTATAACTTGATTTAATAATTGACCCATCTTTGAAATTTAATAAGTATGAAACCAGATGTCTAAAAATCATGTTAGGTGTATTTCTAGATTTTCTGTATTTTTCTCTACCTTATCATGCAATCTGTTTCCTTAAAAACCCTACCATTTGAAAGTGACATTGTTCATCCCCTAATGAATAGTAACAGAACCCCTGTTGTGCTGTGAACGTATCTATGTAATACAGTGTAGCAAAAAATGTTAAAATAAATGGGTAACCAGAGTCATATCACCTATTTAAACCTGCGCTCGTGTGAACTGGCACTATTTCCTGAAATGGCTATATATAAGAAATTGTTATATAAGAAATTGATATAAGTAGCGACCATCCCTATGTCGCACATTAAAGAAGGAACGCCCCAGTAAAAAGGCGTTGTTTGTAAAAATCCAGTAAATAGTGAATATATTGAAAATCATGAATATGCGACCTAAATCATGCCGCTATTTAAAGAATGAACGACATCCTACACAGTCGCTATTTAGAATTATAAATATTGATCTCTGAAAACCTCTGGAATTAGCGCCCGTGCACAGAGTCACTAATTCTTAATGTTTTCTCGAAATTCGATTTAATTATGAAATGTGTGACACTTCACACAGACGATCATTAAAGAATGAGTGTCTGTCTGAGTGGACGTAGATTCTTGCTCTCACAGTTTTTATCAAATTTTCGGCCCATACTGAGGGTCTTTTGGAACTCTTCTCCCAGTCCGTGGATAGAGTCCCTGTTTCTCACATTGTTCCATGCTTACATCACAATTCTTAATGTTGATTGGATCCTCCACGGGATATTCCTTCCTTTGGACTGGTACTTTCTTCATTGAGACCTCCATAAGTCTACGCTAGCCTTGAATTCCCTCAAGGTAGTTGAGCTGGTTATACCCTAAAAACCCTGGAACCCTTATTTGTCATGTCACTCTAAAGAAACGTGATGCTAGCCCTCATAGAGCGCTATTTACGACCTCTATCTCTGTCAGTAATTAGCAACCAGGCCTTGGGCGCCAAAAGTAATTGGCGACCTGGATAGTGGCATAGATTACTGATTTAGCGACATGGACCTGAACGCTATTTCCTCAAGTTTGTCCTGTTCACAGTAATAGACGACCACTACAGTCGGCGCCGTTTCTGTAATTTACGGCCACCTGAGTGGGCACCAATTACCTAGATTTTCATGTTTGTCACGGTTTCATGTATCGTCATACTATTACTTGTCAAAGCCTGTTCTTGGAATCCCCATTCTATGAATCTACCTTAATGTTCCTACATGCTTGATCCTTGGAATTCTTGACCATTATTTTAGTGGAATTGGTCTAGACACAAAAAGGGGCTATGGGTCAAAACAAATTGACACTCAATGCTAGTGTATAAAATACGGGGTCCGGATCTGATCCCATGGGTGAGATAAAGTCTAAACTTGTGCCGGTATCATGATTGATTGGGTATGACATTGCACCAAAGATAGAAAAAAAAATTGATCTATGACACTTCCACAAGTTACTTATATACTCGTTATTCAAGTAGTTGAAGTCCTATATGAAATGGCCAATCTTATAACGTGATAGTTACAAAAGCTCTAGTGAAAGTGAATGCCTTAGTGAATCGATTGTTATTATCTCCTCATGAACGCTCTTGGAATTTCCTTACGAAAGTGCTTGTTGTCTCGTCATGAATATCCTGGAAATATTCTCTCGTCTATCTATTGTCCTTATATCTCTTGAAAGTATCTATCGTCTTGTCTACTCCTTTTTATAGTCCTTCAATTTTATCTCGTGCCGTTATAGTTCTCGATTATGATATCTTGCATGACTTGCATGAGCATTTTAAATTGTTAATGACTTAAAGCTAGCTTGGAGCTTGAGATATTAAAACCTACGGAGCGTTCACTCACCTAGTGTTTTCCAATATTTTTTAAGTAATGACCACAGTGACGACGAGACCGAACAAGATGGGCAAGGGCAAGAGTGAAGAGAACTCCGACATCTAGATGAACCACCTAGCCTTATTACCTTATATCTATGTCAAGATTAGTCTAGTCATGAGTCTATTGTAAAATTTCCTTTATTGAGTCTTTTCTTTTATTGGGTCCAACTTGTAATAAACTTTTGAAATATTATCTTGTCTAAATTATGTTTTATCTTACGACTATGCTCTGATTGACACGACTGTTTAATTGTCACGTTCCCAGCAAACAACATGTTCCGCTGCTATCGATTCGGGGCGTGACACCATCCCATGGTTCATCTCCCCCCTTGTGATTCCCTGGTTACTTACGATTTTTGTTTTTATATATTATCTACAATCAATGTCCTAGGTAAGTTATATTTCATATCCATGATTTAATAATGTGGTAGGAATAAACTAAATTATACCTATAGTTTTTTGGATTTATATGTTAGCTATGCTTCATGTCGTAGGTAAGTGATGTATCATACCTACGATTTGGTAGTGCCGTAGGAATAGATATAATCTGCTTTTAGGAAAATACCCATATGCTTCTAGAAAAAGATTCAAACTATCACATGTAAGTATGACTGGACCAACCCACCTAACTCATAAGAAAATATTTGAGAGGTTTTGTTGCCAAACTAAGTGCCCACTCCCGCCAAAAAAAAAAGGAATATTTTCCCTCGCAAGTTACTCATCCAACCAAATAGAAGAAAGATAAAAATAAAAAAAACCTCTCTGTCACTTAACTCGTGGAAACCCCACCCCCCTTTTTATCCCCGCCTCTTCTCCTTCGTCTTCTTCCTCCCGTTTGCACGCTTCCTCTGTCCCCCTCCATCGATGGCCGGAGGCGTCATGAGAGGACGTGGCCTCGGTGACGGCGGTGACGCCAGGGGATGCGGCATCGACGACGACGGTAGTGGCGGATGGTGGGCAAGGGGGAGAGCAGGGCAGGGATGGTAGGGCATAGAGGCAAGGTGAACGACGGTCGCGGAGGCACGTAGTGCGGAGGCCTCGCCAGCAGGGGCGAGCAACGGCTTCACCAGCAAGGGAGAGCAACGACGATCGTGGGCTGGGGGACGATCTAATGAGCAGTGGCGGTGGCGGCCACGACTTGCCACTCCAGGCACAAGGAGGGCGATCGACTTCGTAGAGTAGCGATCCGGCGGGGGGATTCACCCTCGGAGGTAGGGGGACGAACCCTAAGCTTCCCGTGACAATTTTCCTTCGACTTAACTCGAATGGGGGGGTTATTCCATGTATTCGGATTGATTACATACTAGGGTTGTGAGATTTTAATCCAATTAGTTAGGATAAAAATATGCCTTATATTCACAATAGATCTCTTCTATTAAAGATAAAATATTAAATCATGCCTTCTAAAAGTCAATAAAAGGCATGAATGTAGGGATCTACCATTTTATGATGCATCTGGCCTTTGTATTAGTGTATATGGTGCTATTTTTATGACTCATCTCGTCCTTGGATCTATGTTTCTTGTATTTGTTAGTATTGCACATCCATCTCAGTGATAGAGAAAGGGCAGAGGTTCAAGTAGATCTTCTCTGTTAGGGCGTGTTCATCTCTAGCAGAGCTATCACCGGCTCAGGTCTCTCCCCTGCAAGATATAGTAACTTTGATGTGCGTGAAACAACAAGGAATAACAATATTCTCAACTCTGCTAATGTGATTTGCTCTTGAAGATTTAGATAGAGATGAAGATTGCCTTGTTGCTGCTGGTATTTCGAAGAAAATTAAAATATTTGAATTTGGTGCTCTATTGAATGAGAATGTGGCCACACATTACCCTTTGGTTGAGATGTTGAGCAAATCAAAGCTGAGTTGTGTATGTTGCAATAGCTACGTTAAGAACTATTTAGTCTCAACAGATTATGATGGTGTTGTTCAGGTGTGCATTTCTTTTCCATTATGGTCATTGTGTTTTCCAAATGTGTTTTCCATTTGAAACCTCTGTGTGTTGTCTGCCAGACTGCATCGATGCACAGGACTTGTAGCGTCGACTCAGCAATTGTTTCTTCCACAGTCATGCCTTCTGTTTGAGCCCTCTGCGTCAACCCCCTAATGAACCTGCGTCGACGCATCTGTTCACCTGTTGATCATGTTCACCTCCTTCAATTCTCACCTTCAGATTGAACAATGATCACTCCTGGCTTATGAGCATCATTTCCTCCGCTCCACCTAACAACCCTCCTACAAGCCACTCTTAAGGGGAAGCATTCCTATTGAAACCTATTGATCTATCAATCTGCCATATGTCTTCAATTGCTTGAACCTGCTTGGAACATCTTTTGCTTGCTGAGATGTCAGTTGCCTGATTCCTATCTCCTTGAATGCTTTGAACTCTTGGGAGTATTTCTATCCATTACTGTGTTCATTTATCAGAGTAAATCTTAAAAGAGGAATCTTTCTTTACAGAGTTCTGTGATTGCCTTGACATGAAAAACTACTATTGGTTTAAATTTAATGATTTCTTGAGCTTTGAAGTTAAATGGTCTTGAAATTGGTTGTATTCAAACTTAATAGACCTTAACCAGTCCTTCATGTTTTGTCTTGTAATGCCTTATTAAATTTGAAAGTTATTTTTAGTTCAAAGGCATCCTTAATTGAGGAACTTCATGAAGTATTGCTTTTAAACATTTGTCTAATCTGAAGATTTCAAAAAGAGACCTAACCGTCTCAAAAAGGGGGCTAGTCTTAATGAAAGCAATGACCTCAGTCATACTGAGTAACTGGGGATATTGGCATCTGATAAACGTATATCCTCACATAAAAAGGTGTGTGCTGAGTTCAGTGCTATAAGTCAGAGCAATGTCAATTATTTCACTGAGAAATCGAGTCTCTTCATCAATGAAGTGGAGTGGATAAAGTCATGAAGTGCCTTACTACCTCTATTCTAATTGAAGCAGAATGGTGAGCTACACTGAGTAACTGGGGATGCTAGTATCTGATCAACGTGCATCCTCACGTCAAAAGGTGCATGCCCCACCTGAATGCTCTTGTTGAAAAACAGTAACAATGGGTTTCAAAAAAAATATCTGAAAATGTAGTGCCCCATGGATAAAATCAGAAACGTCTAGGTGTTTAACCTCAATACTTTGATAGTTTCCTTCAAAAAGGGCTAATGGAATTGAATGAGTAGGATGTAAGGAGGTTAACCTGGTCTCTATATATAATTCTAGTTCATTTCTTTTAATTTTGAATGCAGATATTTTCAAATACTTATTTTTGAGAAACTCAGAATTCATCAGATTTAAACCAATCTGATAATAAATGCTTTATCGTTGGAGTTTTATAATCGAAGATTCTAAAAAATCTCTAACTCTATATTTATGAACTTGGCTTCAGGTTGAAGTACTCCCATCCTAAGATTTCTTGAATCTGGTTCCTCTATAATTCCAAGTGTCGACCCCTAGGGTGGACCCCTTGTGTCCAGACTTCTGTCTGGCTGTCCTGGCATTTGTCATTAAGACAAATTGACCTCTTGATGCTATCTTTTGTTTCATCTGTGATAGACTCTCCTGGCTGCTATGAAAGCATCATCTCTCTAAGCAATTGGTAATCAGGTCTCATCATGTAATTGGTTTGTTTGCATTTCCTTCCTCTATACATTGCATAGAAAACTTTAACAATCTAAAAACCAAAAAACGTAAAAATTTGAGACCCTACAAATAAAATTAGTTCTTTGACTATCGAACTGATCTCTTGCTTCAGACCATTCTGCTCTTCTGCAGCTTAATGGCATTCGATGCTAATGTGTGTGCTTTGTTTATGCCAAGCCAAGGGACCCTACAATCCCAAGGGACCCAACAACTGGGTACTTATGGCATGTGATGCGGGACGCTATGCAAGCTAGACTCTATGCAACGACGGGCCTAAAGGAACAACTAAGACCAGCAACTTGCAATAGTTTGAAGGGCGTAGACTCGACACCTAACGTTCCCAAGAGAGAAACTACACCAAGTAACAAGCAACTCAAGCTCACATAATGTCCCCAAGAGAGGGAAGCGCGTTGTCCGCACGGTTGCGAAACCAGCGAATCTAGGGTGGTCGACTCCACACTCGCGACTCGGTGAGTCACGGGACAGTCACACTCTCTCACCGCGGCAGTGATATAAACAAAAGCGAGTTAGGAACCTAAGAACTCATAGGCAGTGACATCCAGAGAATATACTAAATGAGCAAGTAACGCAAGGGAGGAGCAGACGCATACCTCCATGCTCGGGGCGGGGAGAAGAAGCCCATCCAAGTCACACAACCACCCGGCACAAGGACTAACAAGTACAAATGAACACGGCCCACTCCTCGCAGAGAGGTAAAAGGCTACACAGCGCTATCCGGGGGTCGTTCAAAATGGGATGACGGGTACCGGGTCAGTGAAGCTCGTCGCCCACGATGCCGCTGCGAACTGGTCCGACGAAGCTGCTACCACGGACCGGTCTGGAACCAGCAGCAAGGAGGGCAAGTCCCGGGTGCCAAATATGGAGCGATGGTCCCTAGAGGTGGGCAACAAGGGACGACTATTGACACCCTTTTTTTGCCTATGAGTTGAGTCATTTCTCTTACCATCATTTGTTGATGCCTCGAGTTATCCATTACTCATTGGGCTATTTCCAGGCACGTCTTTGGGCTTATTCTATGGGTATCCCCCTCCCTGGCTAGGTGTGCTCTCGAATCGGGCTTAATGGGCCTTGATTTCACTTGGTTTTGGGGTAAATAGGCTCATTTATTCCATTTTCTTAATTTCAAGCGTCCAGGCTATACGCGGTCTAGCGACTGGCCGTTTTGTGATTGAACGGTCTATTTGGAACCGTTTACAAGCTCAGAACGATTTATTGGGTATTTATTTGATTTTCTAAATTTCCACCGACAAGTCTTCGCACGGTCTGAGTTCAACCGTTTACTGCCATTGAATGGCGTGGCTTTAGACCGTTCAACTCCCAGAGTCCTAAGCCGGTTGGTTTTTCAGATAATTATATATTTATCCTATTTTACTGATTTATCACCGACACGGTTTACACGGCCTAGCATTGGACCGTTCCATTCGTTGAGTGGTCTATCATTAGACCGTTTTATCCTAAAGAGTCCAGCGCCGTGATAGCCGGTCAGTTCGATGGGATAATTGGATAATTTGACATTTTATTTATTTACCATCCACATTTTATTTATTTACCATCCACAGCGCCGTGATAGCCGGTCATGTAGCCGGTCTAGGAATGGACCGTGTACATGACAGGGCGGTCTATCGAGTGACCGTGTACATGCCCGAGATCTGTGGATTGTTTGGTTTTTCTCTCTCCATCCGTGGTTAAACCCCTAACTTCTCCCACCCATTTCTCCGCGGGTTCTCCACCAAATGGGGTGCTGTTTGATTTCGACGGGAGATTAGAGTATTATCTATGGATTTTGTTTAATAATCTTAGATTAATATCCAGTGGAAAACCCAATTTCGAGGTTAGACTTTTAGGGGTCTATAAATAGAACCCCTAGTCCAGGCTTAAAAAGGGGGAGATCTAACGTCGACGTCGAAGCTCTGTCGAATTCTTGAGCGAGCTGTAGCCAGGGAGGGAGGCTTTCTACATCCTTTTAAGCCACCGGTTCAGGGAGTAGTCTTTCGTTTTGTGTTTGGTCTAGGCATTTAGTTGTCTTTTCATCTATTGCATGATCATCTTCTCCATCTTCTCCCCACATTTTTGCACATGTCAACATCATTTTCACACCCTCCTATCTTTTCCACGCCCTATAGGGGTTTAAAAACCACCCCAGGTATCGCCCATTCCATGCTATTATGTTGATTTTTTGTTCTATTTATAGTTACTACACATTCCAGGGCTAATTTGGGTGTCATTTTTTTGTTCTCTACGTTGTTTTGCTGGTCAGCATCAGTACAGCACAAGGCCCATCCCCTCTGGCCGGACGGAAGGGGTGGAGGATCAAGTCCTACATCTTGTAGTTTGGAAGCATTACACGATCGTCATCTATCCGTATGCAAGGGTACACGGCCCAGATCGGACCGTGCAATGCCTTACTGTGGCTTTCCTTGAACCGTGCTGTCGCCAGATCAATCTTCATCCCGCTTCTCCTTCCAGCGCTGCGAGCGGTCTATCGAGCGGCCGCGCCATCCATTGAACGGTTCTTTCTGGACAGTGTACAACTCTCAACACTGCACTTTGGGCGAGTGTCTACTCTTCGGTACCCCGTGTCTTGGTGCCGATCACGATCACCCACACACCTCCCCACTTTTCTTTCCTTCATTTTGATTGTCTTTATATTTTGATTTAGAAAAGAAAGGTAAGGGAAGGAAGAGAGGGGAAAATTTATGTCAACATCCCATTTTTTTGCTATCACGGTGGGATGCCTAGTGCCCATCGTGCTACTGTTTTGCTAACCTGTGTTCTGTGCTTGGTTAGGTTTTTTGAGTGGTTTCAGGTTGCATTTTCGTCCACCCCGGGTTTCTGTCCTCGGAAGTGTACGCGGTTCCTTCCGAGCCGCTCAATCATTCCCGCAGTTGGACGATAGACCGTGCAGTCTCAGTCTCAGGTGCACTACTATTTCAATTTTGTCACGCTGCTATTGATTGCGCGGTCTGATTCTGGCCGCTCCTCCGTTTCCACAGTCGGACGATAGACTGTTCAGTTCCATCTCACAAGTGTCTGTGCTTCTGTGAGTCTGTTAGTTGCAGCGGTCCTCGCCAGACCGTGCACTCTTTCCCATGGTCTGTCAAAAGGCCGTTCACATTTGTCGGCTCAGGTACATTACTGTCCTTCATACACTTGTGGGTTTACTGATTCTTTATGGTCTGTTTAGGGCTGTTCCACTATTTGTACAGTCTATCGATAGACCATCCAGTCTTCTCAGGTACGTAGTTATTTCAGTTCACCTTAGTTCTATGTCTTTACTATTTTTTTTACTACTCCCTGCTGTTGCACGGTCCAGCCCAGGACCGTCTACCTCCCTGAGCGGTCTTCCATCAGACCACGTTTTAGTGCTACAGTGCACCCGTGATCATCATTTTGACTATCATTTCACATTATTTCATATTGATTGGTGCTATTCTGATCTCCCCTGATTGTCATTTGATTTTGCATGATCATTGTCATACTTGTCATAATGGATTGATCATTGCTTGTTAGATTTAGGTTAGATTTTGCATGCACCCCAGTGCGCATAGGATTCATTCATATTTTCCCATACTAGTTGCATTCCTACCTTGGTAAGTGATCCTCTCGCTCTCATATTCCTTGGGCTCGACTAGGTGATCTTATCCGGGACCTCCAAAAGTCCCCGTGAGCCGTGGATTCCCACATGGACGTCGGGCCGGTTGTACCTTTCTACCCTTTGGTTTGCATTTGCATACGTGTAAGGGAATTAACCTTAGTCAAACCCAAAGTTTGGACCTTATTCCCTATAGGTTTCCTATTTTGAGGGAATTGACCTTAATTCAAATCATTAAAAGGCCCATCGAAACTTTGGAAAAATAAAAATTGACGATCATATCAACTTGTTTGATCTTGGTTGAACCCCCTCACACCCATATTGTTTGTTTGGGTCTGTCCAAGCCCATTTGTGTTATTTCGTGTTGCATCTCCCATCATCCATATAGGTTTTTGTCATTAGGCCCATTTAGGCTAGTCCATTCTGTGTGTCCATTTGTCTAGTCTCATTGTCCTAGGTTTTTTTTCTTTTTTCTCCTTTGCATTATTGAGTCAGCCCCCTTCCTTGATCTTCGAGCCCTTACTTCCCTCGTTGTATTTCCCTCACCTTCCTGTATAAAGTCTCCATTTGTCCTCATGGAGCGCCATTTTTCTCATGTATATTACCCTTCTTCTTCTCCATCTTTCTATGCCCGCGTGGATTCCTCTTCCCACGCGGGCCCATCTTCTCGTGGCCCTTCCAACCCGCAAGCAAATCTCATGGCCCACCTATCGTCTCTTGCTTGCCAAATGGCCCCAGTCCAGGCCCAAAAGTTCATTGCTAATCCTATGGGTCTTATTCTCATAACGGGCCTCCCTCTTCTACTCTTGGTGGGCCCCCTTCCTTTTACGGGCCCTCTTATTCTCTTAATGGACCCCATGTTGCTGTTGGCCCAATCGGTCCTTATTCCCACATTCATGATCCTCCGAAGCCCCCATATCCTTCCATTCCTCGAATGGGCTTTCCCTATTCTTCTGAGTCCAGATCCCTTTATCCGGCCCAATACCATACTCCTGGTCCAAATCCACACTCTCTTGCTCCGACTGGCTTGCATCCTTCTCAGCCTCTCCCCATCGAGGAGATGATTGCTCAAACCCAACGCTAGCTTGATGAACTTCAACATCAAATTGATCCCAAAACTTCTTTGAGTGTCCCGTTTGCATTCCAAGATCTTCGGCTTCCACCACGTTCACAAATTCCTACTTATCGTCGCTATGGTGGGGTCGGTGACCCTTATGTGCACTTGAAGGAGTTTCTTTGTGAGTCGGCCCAATTTTGACATGACCAACACTTGATGGCCTATCTATTTGGAATGTCTTTAGAAGGCCCGGCTTGGGATTGGTTCTTTTCATTGTCGCAAGATCAAGTGGTGAATTTTCAAGCCGTCCAAGAGAAGTTTATTCAGCAGTATCAAGACCAGGTTGGGCCCAAGTATTCTATAGTTGATCTGACCCATGAGAAGATGATGCCCGACGAGGAGTTCTCTACCTTCGCCGACCGCTGGCGTCGCTTCGCCACTCAAGTCCCGGGGCATATTTCGGAGGGAGAGCAAATCAAAATACTCATTTCTAATGCAACGCCCAAGTATCGGTTCATCTTAGCCTTGAATGACATCACCTCCTGGCAACAGCTTTATAGCCGAGCCCGCTTCATCCACCCCAAGTCTCCTTCACCTTCTACACCCACATACGCCTCCTATCCATCATCTCCCACATATCCTTCCACGAGTCAGCCTTCCGCTCCCACATACCCATATACCTCCACATATCCTCCCCCATATCAACCCTCCACGAGTCAGCCTTCCGCCTCTTCATACCCGCATAAACCTCCACCTTCGGTCAAGGAGACACCACACCTGAGCAGGTGGATGCCATCTATATACCCCCTCATCCTGCTCCGCATATGCCTTCACCAAATCCTTCCCTTAGTAATGTGCCATTGCCTACGCAACCTCCGCTTCCATCCCCGCAACCTTCCCCATCACCTTCCCATATCCCTCGGCATCCACCATGCCCAAAGTGGGCTCATTCTCTGCCATTGTCGGAGTCTTTTACAGATATTTTTAGGGCTTTGGTGGCCACTCACGCACTGCAACTCCCTCTGGTTATGCCTTGCTGACCCACGGTCGGGGATTCGCTCCAATTTTGTGATTTTCATCGTCAGCAGGGGCATTTGGTCGAGGATTGCCCCGAGTTCAGGAACTTGTTTATGGCCTAGAAGATAATAAGAGGATCGATTGGGCCGCCATGCATGAAGCTATTTTAAATCTCCGCAACAAGCAGCAGCAACAGTCGCCGCCCATGCAGCCGTCTCCACTACAAGACCAGGGGCACCCCTGCGATCCCTCATCTAGCGATGCACCTGCTCCGTTACCTGTTCTGTTATCTATACCACCTTCTCCATCTCCTACCCCATCTCCACAAACTCCGCCTACCCTGTCCCTTGCTTTGGCTAGTGCCTCCACTTCTGCCACTTCTACCGCCACTACTCCTACCCCCAACGCCGCTCGACGTGTCGTATCGATACGTCGACGTTGGGTACCACAGCCTTCCATTTCCCCTTTACCTCCTTCCTCACCCTCTCCATCTCCACCTCCATTACCTTCATTGCCCGCATCACCATCTCCACTACCCCTACCGCCATCGCCACCGCCTTCACCGCCTCCTCTCCCAGAGACCCCTATTCCATCACTTCCTCCATCTCCACTGCCTTTGCCATCCCCTTCGCCATCGTTGCCCAAACCTGAGTAGGCTATTTCTATACCTACACCTCCTCCTACACTTTTACCCCATCCTACACCTCCACCTTTACCTTCACCTTCGCCCGAGCCTACCATTGCCGCATCACTTTTGCCACCACTAAACACCCTCATTCCCGTTGAAGCCGCCATGCCCTCCAAACATTCTACCCCTACTCCTTCTCCACCTATTTCCACCCCACGGAGTGGGTGTGCGCTACCTACGGTGCCCCTCGGGTCTGGTCCCCAGGGAGATGACGAGCCAAGCCAGGATAGTTCGGTGCCGGTCATGTGTTTCAAGATTCAAGATTTCATTTTCCGAATGTCGATTCAGGTCCTGGTCCCTGGCTATTTTAGAGATAATGAGCATGCATTTTCAGAAATGGCTGCAAAGAAGAGTTCCCTTTCTCTAGTGCCAGTCTCTTCACAAGCGAGGCCGGTGGCAATCTCATTGCTCGCCGGGGGATTCACTATTGATGCCGTTATTACTCCTCGCTCGATTACTGTTCAGTTCACTGGCCGAGAGGGGTTCTCTACTCGGATTGTGCTAACCCATACGGCCGCCAGGAGCCTGAGGGATTCCCTATTCAAGGGATAATTGGCCGTATCTTCTACACTTTCCAAGGACATTATGCACTTGTTATGCAATCTCCCTCAGTTTATTGGTGAATCGGCCACGTTAACGCCGTGCATCACTCCCCCTCAGGTTTGTCCTGCTCTTCTGGTAAGGGAGTTATGCTTCATGCCCAATTGTCGAATGGAGATGCCGAATCTCATGTTGCTAGTGCCGAGTGACGAGATTCTGTGGTTTTCTGATGTTCATCCTAAGGAGTTAGTTGTTCAAGGATGTCTGCCTATGGTTAGCACTGGGTGTCTAGGGGCAACCGCCCCGACGAAGCTGCATATTCATGATCGGGCTAGGTCGTCAGCCATATGGGTCCGTTATTTGAGGAGACATTACAGATCAAGAAGGCCGAAGGTCCGGGTCCGCACCAGGCAGGCCCGTGTTCAAGAGATTACTGCTAAGAAGAGGCGACGACGCAAGTACAAAGGCCGCATGTTGTACACTCGAGGGGTCACTACTACTTCTTCTCCTTTCTTCCATTCATCATTTCTTCTACTCAGCTCCCACCCTTGGGTTGTGTACTTACCTTCTCCCAATCCAGTTTCTGTTGTTTTCTCCTCTCTTTTCGGGTCTGCAAACCCCCATTCTTATTTCTCCCCTCATCCGGAACCTCCGGATTCTCCATTTTCTCATGATTCTAGGCCTCGGCCTATGTCATCCTTTCATCCCACTTTCGGGGCTTCTTCTGATCCTTCTCCTCCAGTATTCCAAGGTTCTACTTCTCATTCTCTTTCCCCGACCATGTCGGGTGACCGTCATTCTTCTTCCCCAACCTTGTCGGGTGTCTTTCCCTTCCCCGACCTTGTCGGGTGTTTATGCTTCTTCTTCCCCGCCTCTGGCGGGTGATCGCTATTCCTTTTCTCCGACCACGTCAGATGATTATTCTCCTTCTTCCTTATGTTCGCAGCAATCTTTTCATCATCTTTCTATTCTTTCCTCCTCACCCTTTCGGGGTTCTCACCCTTTTTCTTACTATTTTTGAGGCTTTAGTCTGCCTTGATCTTAGTTAATCCCAATTTATTATGTATTTGATTCCTTGTTATTAGGGTCTTAGTGCCTTAACGAGGGAGTTCTAGCCCTCGTCTCTCTTCCTTTTTATCCCTTCTTTGTTCAGTATGATGTCTGCCACTCCTCTGTGTCGAGGAATCCAATCCTTTGCTCTCCTTTCATCCTTTATCCTGGCAAGCAAGGAAGACAAAGCTCGCGCTCCTCAAAGCTTGATGATCGAAATCGCTTCAGGATGCCAGTTTCCACGCCATGGATTTGCAAGGTATCTTTGTTTTGCGTACGAACATGCTATTATTTCTATCATTATTACTCCTGCGCATATGGTTATAATGCTGGTTCCTCACACGTTTGAGTGGCTTTAAGAAGTTTGCTTAGTTAGTTTAGTAAAATGAGTTGCTTCTACAGCATCTTAGGCTGGTGATAGCTTAGTGTTGGGAGTCTAGTTCTTTCCCCCATCGTTGAGGGTGACCTTTTAATATGGGTTTTTCACACACTTCACGGCGAGCCATAGTCGATCCCTCTGAAGCAACATCGCTGCTACTTTGGCCATACTATGGGTATGCACAAGGGCCTTCTCTCTTCTTTACTCGGCCAAGTGCAGGGGCAAGAGGTCGACAAATGAAATAACCAACCTAGGCATTCCCCAATACGAGAGAGGTTTCAAATAGGGGCAGTCTTAGAAAAAGAAATGAATGAAAAATACCATGAAAAATACTCCTGATCCTAGTAACCGGATCTGCTTCTCCTAAGGCAAGAGATGAGGTTCGCGTAAAATGGTGAACGATAGTGCAGCATCATGCGTGTATCAAAATCAAAAGTAAGATTTATTTAATATCTGGCCGATAAGGGCTATGTCAAAATTATATATGAAAATCAATGTAAAATTATGATTAAAGACTCAAAATCCCGACGTAACAGACCTACTCTTTGAGGGGTGGTGCCTTGGAAGGAAGTCGAATCCTGATATCTCCTATCATGCACAAAGCTTGTCTCCCGATTTCTTCTTTTCCTCCCTCTTAGGCTGGGATGAATCCCAGGTATGGCCTTAGTAGGGGTATCGTTCTTTGGAAGCGGTTGGTTATGGTGAGCCACTCTCAAATGCACGCCCTGCTCAAGGGAAATCTTTAACAAGAGGGAGAGTAGCACTGACCCTTGGCCAGTAGTTTGAACCTATCCTTGGTTACTGCAGATAGTTTTTTTCAAAAGAAAAAAAAAATAAAAAAAATCTAAAAAAATCAGATAGTCAAAAATCTCCCAAAAAATCAAATATGTCAAAAATTTATATAAAAAAACAAATATTGTCAAAAGTTAAAAAAATCAAATATTGCTCAAAATCTAAAAAAATCAAATATTACGAAAATCCAAAAAAATAGATATTGTTTAAAATCCAAAAATGTTTGTCTTCTGTTTCTTTTTCTCTTTTAAGGATATGTATGATTTGTTTGCTAAGTGTGCAGGTCGCATGTGTTCAAACTTTCTGGCTCTATCTTTTGCTCTGCCTCATGTTCATATCTTTCTGATCTGTCCCCTCTTTCTTCAAGCTTGTCCCTCGATCTGTTCTGAAGCTCAACTCAACTTTGCTTCGCTGCATCATGTCTCCATGAGAGGGCATTGCCTCACGATTATGAACATGGCAGTTCTGCTTCTTCTGATCTTAGGATTTGATTGAAGAGCGTATCTGTCATGTCTTTGACCCGCCATGCCTGTGGTCCTCGACATCTTGTGTCCCTCTGTGTCCTTGTCGCTAGTATCTATGTTCCTCCGTGCTGTCACCCGTGTTATCCCAGACATGTCTTTATCCTCCATGTCATCCCACGTGTCTTTGTCCCACGCATGTTATTTTGTCCCTCACCGCGTGTTATTAGTTGTCTTGCACATGTTGTTAGTCGCCCCTTTATGTCCCGTGTTTTGTCCCAGCCATGTGGTCATCCCTCATGTTCTTGTCCCAACCGTGTGTTATCCCACCGCGCTGTTGTCTTGTCACACCATGTTCATACATGCATGTTGTTTATGTGCTCGTTTGCCTTTGTTATGTTATGTTGCATTGTCTCCCATTTCATTTGATCGTTATGTTATGTCGTGTTGTTTGTCGTTCAGTTGATCGTTATGTTATCTTCGCTATGTTTATACTTGATTGTTTGTCATATTTGTCTTATACATGAAAATCCATAATGTCGTTTCACCTGCGCAGGTAAGTCAGGTATGGCTCTCTATCCCTACTCATTGTTGCATTACTATATGGTATCTATATTATTATATTATCTCGAGAACCGGCTGGTCATTCATGTGTTCTAGGATCTGACGTTCCCCTCTAACAAAAATGATGATGATCTAGGTGCACATATTTAATCATCAGATAGGCCGTTAGGTTGGGAAAATTAGGGGACGACGATTCTGTCTTGCACGCCGTGGTTGCAGATAGTGTCCTGACCCAGATTTGTCTAGTCTAGCAATATTATTCTCGAGTATTTTCTATTTTGTGGCTTTATTTGCATTCGATTTAATGATTTCTTTTATTTTAGCCCAACATGCATCATACGCATCTTTTGAGCATTCATGACCCATGGTCTGTATGAAAATGTCTCGTCAGTGATGGATGATTGTGCGTTCAGTGTCTGAATAAGAGGAACAATTCCACTCAGAGATGGGATGTTTTCTCTGGTCTGTTCACCTGGTTTGATTGACTGAGAGTCCCTGTCTGGAGTTTTTAGTCCATTTCTTTACCTTTTGCTGCCTACTCCGGTCACCTCATTGGTCCGACGGATTGTGTCCCCCATGAGGTTGATCATGTGTTTTCCTTTTTGTTTTGTTAGTTCCTCCAAACTAGCGTCGTTTTGGTCTGATCATTCCTTGTGTTTGGTTCAGAGTTTTTCGGAAGATTCATGTCGCTCGTTGGCGAGAAAACGAGTGTCTTTTACCTTAACGCCTTCTTTTCAGTCCGCTCCACTTCATTTTCGCTTCATCTCCATATTCCATTTCGCTTTCGCTTGACCTCCGCTCGCTCCCCTGCAAAGAGGACGTTAAGGAGGGACATCTGTTGACACCCGTATTTTGCCTATGAGTTGAGTCATTTCTCTTACCATCATTTGTTGATGCCTCGAGTTATCCATTACTCATTGGGCTATTTCCAGGCACGTCTTTGGGCTTATTCTATGGGTATATCCCTCCCTGGCTAGGTCTGCTCTCGAATCGGGCTTAATGGGCCTTGATTTCACTTGGTTTTGGGGTAAATAGGCTCATTTATCCCATTTTCTTAATTTCAAGCGTCCAGGCTGTACGCGGTCTAGCGACTGGCCTGTTAGTGATTGAACGGTCTGTTTGGAACCGTTTACAAGCTCAGAACGATTTATTGGGTATTTATTTGATTTTCTAAACTTCCACCGACAAGCCTTCGCACGGTCTAAGTTCAGCCGTTTACTGCCATTGAATGGCGTGGTTTTAGACCGTTCAGCTCCCAAGTCCTAAGCCGGTTGGTTTTTCAGATAATTATATATTTATCCTATTTTACTGATTTATCACTGACACGGTTTACACGGTATAGCATTGGACCGTTCCCGTTGAGTGGTCTATCATTAGACCGTTTTATCCTAAAGAGTCCAGCGCCGTGACAGCCGGTCAGTTTGATGGGATAATTGGATAATTTGACATTTTATTTATTTACCACCAGCAGCAGTAGACGGTCTAGGAATGGACCGTGTACATGACAGGGCGGTCTATCGAGCGACCGTGTACAGGTCCAAGATCTGTGGATTGTTTGGTTTTTCTCTCTCCATCCGTGGTTAAACCCCTAACTTCTCCCACCCGTTTCTCCGCGGTTTCTCCACCAAATGGGGTGTCGTTTGATTTCAGCGGGAGATTAGAGTATTATCTATGGATTTTGTTTAATAATCTCAGATTAATATCCAGTGGAAAACCCAATTTCGAGGTTGGACTGTCAGGGGTCTATAAATAGAACCCCTAGTCCAGGCTTGGAAAGGGGGAGATCCAACATCGACGTCGAAGCTTTGCCGGATTCTTGAGCGAGCTGTAGCCAGGGAGGGAGGCTTTCTACATCCTTTTAAGCCTCCGATTCAGGGAGTAGTCTTTCGTTTTGTGTTTGGTCTAGGCATTTAGTTGTCTTTTCATCCATTGCATGATCATCTTCTCTATCTTCTCCCCACGTTTTTGCACATGTCAACATCATTTTCACACCCTCCTATCTTTTCCACGCCCTATAGGGGTTTAAAAGCCACCCCAGGTATTGCCCATTCCATGCTATTATGTTGATTTTTCGTTCTATTTTATAGTTACTACACATTCCAGGGCTAATTTGGGTGTCATTTTTTTTTGTTGTCTACGTTGTTTTGCAGGTCAGCATCAGTACAGCACGAGGCCCATCCCCTCTGGCCGGACGGAAGGGGTGGAGGATCAAGTCCTACATCTTGTAGTTTGGTAGCATTACACGATCGTCATCTATCCGTATGCAAGGGTACATGGCCCAGATTGGACCGTGCAATGCCTTACTGTGGCTTTCCTTGGACCGTGCTGTCGCCAGATCAATCTTCATCCCGCTTCTCCTTCCAGCGCTGCGAGCGGTCTATCGAGCGGCCGCGCCATCCATTGAACGGTTCTTTCTGGACCGTGTACAACTGTCAGCACTGCACTTTGGGCGAGTGTCTCCTCCCTTTCCAAGGTACGTAGTACTCTTCGGTACCCCATGTCTTGGTGGCAATCACGATCACCCACACACCTCTCCACTTTTCTTTCCTTCATTTTGATTGTCTTTATATTTTGATTTAGAAAAGAAAGGTAAGGGAAGGAAGAGAGGGGAAAAAATATGTCAACAACGATGATCGCTCCGGAAGAAGCTGGAAGCCGACGGCGCTGGAAGGAAGCTCCGGTGAGACCTCGAACAGGCGGGCAGACTGCTGGCCAATCTGCACGGTGCTGGGGAGCAGCAGGAAGAAGAACCTGGTATGCCACCTTCTGCTCGCCCGCAGGTCACGAAAATTGGCGTGGACGCCGGTGAAGTGGCGACTGCAACCGAGTACCGAGGATGTCGCGGAAAATTTCGTAGCAGACCCTACGCGTTCTGGTCTGTCCTCCGGCAGGAGGACCGTGGGTCGAAGATCGGGCTGGGACCGGGGCTTCCAGGTGGCAAATGGGGCGGGGTTTTCTCTGGTGGATAGGTGAAGGTCGTGGAGTGATTGGGTAGCAGTGGCGGGGTGGCGTGCAGTGGGGGGTTTGGGTGTGGGAAGTGAAAACAAGTTGGGCTCAGTTCTACAGTTCAGTGCAGTCAGAACGGAGGGTAGGAAGTATGGACGGGGTAGGTAGGGAAAAGGGCTCTAAAAGTTACAGTAAAATTATTTGGGAAGGTTTTTGATGTGCATAAGCAGTGCTCAAAAATTCAGAGCATTCAGAGATGGTTTGAGAGTTGTCCCTTTGGAGGTGTTTTGGCACCGTCGCCGTAGGACTACACAGGATTAGTCTGCGCGACTAAAAGGGCTCTAAAGGGAAGTTTTCTCACATAGCGAGTTTTGATGTGGGAGTTTAAGGGGAGGTGGGGGACAGGTAGAGGAAGAAACGTTAAGAAGAGGTCGAAGTGATCAGAGGTCAGAAAGAGGGCGTCCCAACCTGATCTTCAGGGTTCTAGTTTCCTACAGGTCTGCACAGAGGCAGCCTGCGCAGAGAAAAGGCTTACAAAGGAAACTTTTTCCAAAAGATGAGTTTTGGCATGAGATTTTCAAGAGGCGTGGAGGACATGAGGAGGAAGAAAAGCAATGAAGAAATATAGGGGAGTTGAGGACGGGAGAAATGGGTGCCAACCTGATCTTCTGGGCTCAAATCTGCAGACAGACAGCCAGGGATGGGGAGCTGGACAGCGGGGGTCTTCTCCTCCAAGCTCGCAGCACATCCATGGTCCATGAACTCCAGACTTAAGGAGAGGTAGGGAGGTCGCCTCCCAGCAGTTGGAGCAGCAAGAACCTGCAAGAAGGGGGGCTAGGGCATCGCACTCAAGAGGGAGAGGAAGAGGGAGGGAGAGGGAGCAGCCACTCTCAAAGCTTTTCTTCTTCAATTCATTCATTCATAAAAAAAATCCCTCAAGGGGGGACTACATGACAATATATAAAGTTTGGATTCCATCTTCTCTCCTTGGAGTTTGAATTTGAACCCATTTGAAATTTGAAATCTATGGACTCCATTTCCCTCCTTAGAGTTTGAATTTGAACCCATTTGAGATTTGAAATCTATGGGCTCCATTTTCCCTCCTTGGAATCCTAGATGGGCCTTAGGTGTCCCTAGCACAATACCAAGAGAAGGAAGGCTTGGGCCTAATGCACTCAAAATGACCCAATTTCCTCAACCTAGACTCTTAATGACCCATTAACCAAATGGCCTACAAAAAGGAATCCAAAATAAAAATAATGATGAAATCCTGCCTCATAACTGGGACTCCAAGCCATCTCCAAGCCACTGTGATGCCTGCATAGCTCGAGTCGTACTACGTGTCCTGTAATGTCGATCAATAGCTCGTGTGTCCTCACCAATTCTCCCCGGGTGGGAAGAACTTGACCTTGTCGAGTAAGGGTCTCTGTCGCTCTGGTACTGCTCTAGCAAGTCTGGATCTAACCTCTCCAGCTCTGCCCGGGTGATCCATGCATCATCGGACGCGGGCCGTCCCCTCCAACGCACCAAGTAGCGGTGATACACGCCACTCCTAGTGGTAGTCACCTACTCATCAAGTATAGACTCTATCCGCTGCTGAGGTGACAGGACTGGAAGTGGACTCTCAGGGGAGGGCTCGCTCACAAGGGGTAGAGAAGGCCCGAACAACTCACTAGGGATCACTATCGGGTCCCTATATGCGACTAAGTCTGAGACATTGAATGTGGAATCGATACCATAGTCGTCCGATAAGTCTACAAAACATGCATTGGATCCAACTCTCCTCAAAACTCTAAAGGGGCTAGCACCACAAGCATGTAGTTTCTTCACAGCTCCAGAGGGAAACCGTTCCGGTCTGACCCAGATCATGACATAATCTCCCTCCTGGAACTCGCGGGGGTGTCTATGAGTGTCAGCCAACTCTTTATATCGCGCATTGCTGGTCTCTATATGGTGACGAATATCCTCATGCAAACCTCTAACATGCTCGGCAAACGACTCTGCAGACTACAACACTCTAGCATGCATGGGCAAGGGAACTAGATCCACTGGCTTCCTAGGTCTATATCCCGTGACAACCTCAAAAGGACTCATGCCTGTGGACCTATTGACTGAGTCATTATATGCAAACTCGGCAAGTGGCAAAACCATATCTCAGTCCCTCTCGCGTTCCCTAACCAAACATCTCAAGAGATTCCCCAAACTTCTATTAACCACCTTGGTCTGCCCACATGTCTGGGGATGGTAGGCTGTGGAGAACTTGAGCTGAGTGCCCAGCAAATGCCAAAGGGTCCTCCAAAAGTAGCTAGTGAACCGCACATCTCGATCTGACACAATGGACTTAGGAAGTCCGAATCCGCTCACTACACTAGAGTAGAATAAACGAGCAACCCTAGAGACATCTGAAGTCTTAAAGCAAGGAACGAAGAGGGCCATCTTGGAAAATCTATCAACCACCACAAAGATGGAATCATGTCTGCGGGTGGTCCGTGGCAACCCCAAAATAAAATCCATACTAATATGCTGCCATGGCCTATTAGGCATAGGAAGAGGAGTATAGGGGCCAGAAACTTGCTTCGTCATCCTGACTACAGTGCAAGTGCGACACCGGGCCACAATGTGAGCAACATCGCGTTTCAAGCTAGGCCAATAAAATCGATGGTCAATGGCCTCTATGGTCTTGTTCCGACCGAAGTGGCCGGCTAGACCTCCCGCATGCATCTCCAAAGTGAGGAAGTCGTGAACTAAAGTCCGTGGAATACACAAGTGACTCCCCCGAAAAAGGTAACGATCCTGCAAGGCGTAATCAGGATGCTCTCGGGACGATCCTACCTGAATGGTGGTATAAATCGGACCAAAGTCCAGACAATCTGCATAGGCCTCCTTCATCCTATCCATCCCAACCACGTCTACACTCATGGTGGACAAAAGATAAGCGTGACGACTCAGAGCGTCGGCCACCCGGTTCTCCATACCGGCCTTGTGCTTCAGCACAAAGGTATAATCCTGGAGAAACTCCACCCAACGACTTTGACTAGAATTGAGCTTTTTCTGGGCATGGAGATACTTGAGTGCCTCATGATCAGAAAATAAAACAAACTCCTGGTGCAACAAGTAATGTCTCCAATGCTGAAGGGCCTGCACAACCGCGTAAAACTCCTTGTCATACATGGAGTAACTGTGGACGCACTTTTTATTAAAATCTATGTTTATTTGTTAATTGGTTTATTAAGATGGGTTTATTTGTTTATTAAGTGCATGGGCGTGCCAGTCACAAAGTGACAATTTGCTCAAGCTCCGAAGAGCCCTTGGTGCGCTCGATCTGACTCGGTCAGACGATTGTATGATTCATATCGGGACCAAAACCCGCCGTGCCATAAAGGCCACGACGTTATTTACATCCCCCATACGGGGGAACACCCTTGATTGATTGTCGGAAAAAGGGCACCCATGGCCTGAAGTTCATAATAATGAAAGCGAGAGCAGAATCTCGGATTGCGTTTAAACAAACCCCGCATTAAGGCATAAACATTCATAGATACATGCATGTCGGTCACTCACGGACCATTCCATGTTCGGACGGAAGTCCGCATTAGTAGCGTCAAAGACGACGATAAAACCGTATGGATGTCTACCGCGGGTATGGCAAATTCAATGCAAATGTGGGATTGGATCTCGGTAGAAGCGGGTTGGATTAACGAACTATTGGCCCGAGATGGTTTCAGACTATGGCCATAACGGGGTTCCCGAGGTCCACGTCCGATGCCATGGGGCGTCATTGCTTTTCTCTTCACGCACAGTCCAGGGAAGCGAAGGTTCCAAGGTATGCGTGGTTATATCGTCTTTTATTATTATCGTTGCTCCGATTGTTAAATTATGTTGTTTGTTACCACATGGGTGGTTCACATATTTTTTATTTTACTTATTAGATTAAAGTCTTTTCTTTTATTTGGTTAATTGTTCATCTTATGAGGCATGCCGGTTAAGGGAGATGCCAAGGGGAGAGAGGGGCGCACCGGTTTAGCTTGCTCCAAGGAGCGCGCTGGTTCAATGGGAATCAGGGGCGCGCTGGCTAAGACCACCAAGGGGGGGCGCGCCGGTTAGCAAGGGAGGTGGGATGCGCGCCAGTTTATGGCTCAAAAAAGAAAGGGGGCGCGCCAGATAGACACCAGGAAAATGGAGGGGGTTTTGAGTGTGAAGCTAAACCGGCGCGGGGGGGTACCGCGCCGGATTAGCCCGCGCCAGATTAGCCCCGCGCCGGGTTAACTTATAGAGGTTTCATTTCATTCTTTTTGCTTCTTTTCTTATTTCTTTGACCTGCAAATTGACCAAATGGTTGGATTGCTTGTTCAATTGATGCATTAAATCAATAGGGGGAAGGTTTGAACACTTCTTGTCATTTGTTAAGGTGAGTTAACATGAAAGTTTGAATGTTTTGCCAGAAGGGTTTATCATACAGGAACTCATAGATTCAATTTCTGTTTGATTCAAAAGGGGGGGGGTTTCTGAGTCGAACAGCTTTTGGCATGAAGGAGTCTTATTTGTCTTCTTTTATGTGTTCTCGCTCTTTATTCTTATTGTTCATGTCCCTGGCGAAAATTGGGCAGCATCTCCCCCAGACTGGGGTTTGCCAGAGAAAATGGAAGATCATCAAACGGAATGCTCCGGGATGATCCTCAAAATTCAGAGTGGCCTCCCGGCGGTCCGATAACCCACAAGTGAGCACCAAGACCCGAGGGCTAGCCTTCAAGGGTTCTAACAGCTCACGGGTAGTAGCTTCATAAACATTCCAACGGGACAGATATTTGCCAAGGGAGGCCATGAATGTTCACCCCTCTGAAGGGTTCCTTCGAAGGCTATGCTACGTAGAAGCAAGCTTCGAAGGGCCCTGGGTGAGTAAAAGATAAGGAGAAAGGGGAGGGGACCAAATGAGTGGAACACCATACATTGCAAAGGCTTTCCTTTAATTCATCCACAAGAGGAAGTGGGATGAAATACTGAAGGGGATCTGCCCTAGAGCAAAGGAGAATACATCTAGAGAAGAAAAATAAAGACAGCAGGGGGAAGAAGTGAATACATTGGTGGGGGAGGGGGAAGAGAGCACCAGCTCCTTCCCCCCCTAAGCTCACCAATCTTCTCTCACACACACTCTCTCTTCTTCACCTCACAGGTGCAGGGGGGAACAGAGCCTCTCTCCTCTTCGGCTAGCCTCTCTTCTTGTTACCAACCTCTACCAACCGCCCAGCAGCCCCCTTCTCCAGTGGAGTCTCAGTTCCTTTTATAGCGCCTTGCTCTTTCTTCCGCCCTGCATCTCGTTTGAAGCCATCAAGTGGCCTGCGGGTAGGGGGCCGTAGAGTAGGGAAGCTGCCTCCATGAGATTGGCCGACGGTGACTGGCGGAGAAGAGACGTTCCTTGCGGAGCTCGAAGCCTTCCATTCCTGGGAGCAGGAAGGGCTCAGGCGGTTGCACGCTGGTCAGGTGCAGGCTGTTCGCCCATTTCGGGTAAATTCTCTTTGTTCGCACCCAAAAATAGGGGATCGGACGGAGGATGGGATGGCCACCTTGGTTAACACGGTGCGGGTTGAGCGCGCCGGATTAACACCAGGAGGTAGGCATCGATTTAAGGTTATTGGAAGGGCACGCCGGTTTAAGGTTATTGGAAGGGCGCGCCGGTTTTGGTGGCCCATGGGGGCGCGCCGGTTTAAGTGGCCCATGGGGGGTGTGCCGGTTTAAGTATCATAGGGTCTCTTCCCAGCTTAGCGGTGATTCGGACGGACGCCTGCCCTTTGGTAGTACTTTAGCTGTAATGCATCACCTCCAAGATGTTTAATTCGAAGCCTTCGAGCCTCGATTTAGGACTTCGAGTGATTTTCGACGCACGCCGAGCCCGTGTCTGAATTACTAGGTTTCTTCCTGATTCGGCCATCGGCACAGCCAGTTGGGGAGCCGTGGCCACATCTTTTGCTTGAGGGGCTTCCATATTGGGTAGCGGACCATCAGGTGCGTTCTCATCTTGATCGGGTGAGGTATGAGTTTATTCGGCCTTTCCGTCTTCGACTTGCTCTCGGATGCGGAGACGTACGTGTTGTATGATCATCATTTCATTCATTCATCATTCTTCTCCTTTTTTGATGTCCACAAAGGCCCCCCACTCGTGGGTGGCGCAAGCGAGGGACGAGTGCGTGGGGCCCGTGAGTGTAGAGTTCTTTGACATGACATCTGTTCTTCCGGGCCAGTGAAATGCTGGTCCGGTACGAATTCATGGGAAAGCGCTCACTCCTTCAGCAAAGGGATGAGGGGACCGCTTCACCGCATATGCACGGGGATCGACATGTTAGAGTGGGGGTTTAGTCATCGGTATGGGGTTAATACCGAAGTAATAAGGAAGGTTTTATGCATCGTCCCAAGGAAGAGGCCTAAGATGACTTGGACGAGGCCAATCCCGAGGGGGAGTTGGTAACTCGTGCTAGGTTTGGGAACATCGTACGTTCATCGACTAGGACGGGGGCGTCCGAGCCAAAGCAACGGGGTTCTTTTGTTAATCAGATACTCATGCATTATCCACAGAACAGATCATACATATGTGATCTTGTGAGCAAAACAATATGGTGACTCATTTATGCTGCTATCATTAAAACACCACATTATCATCAAAGCACAAGGGGCACAACACCCTTCTTTATTCCCATGTACGTGAACATGGGGTGAGAAATTTTTAGTGTCCACAACACCCAAACTGGGTGTGCCGGTGGAGCGCCCTGGTCGAGTGTGCCGGCAGAGCGCCAGGGGAGCGTGCCGCTGAACGGACGTGGGAGCGTGACGCTGAGCGGGAGGCCGGTGTGTGCCGCTGAAGGGCCACCAGGGTGTGCCGCTGGGGCTTCAAGGGCTGTGCCGCTGAGGGCACCCAGGACGGGGTGTGCCATTGAGGGCCTCAGGACGTGCCGCTGAACGGCCAGGAGAGCATGCCGCTGAAGGGCTAAATGGGCAATTCTGAGCCTGTTGTGAGCACGAGTTGTGACCCATTTGATTTTCTTCAAGGCCCATGGATTGTGGGGCTCTTGATGGTTGATGTCTCTTCACTGTCGTGACTCCAGAGATAGCTTCACGGTAGTGTGCATATTTGGGGAGTCCGGATGACCAGTCTCCCCGGGGCTTCTTCACTCGGTGCCGTTGTTGATGCTGGGCCGAGCAGGATATCTGGGCGTGCAATTTTTGGTGTCCACAAATGCCCCCCACCCACGGGTTGCGCAGGCGAGGGATGAGCCGGGCGGTGCCCGCGGGTGTACTGGTTTCTTTTTCTCTTCGTCGGTGCCGACGGGGTGTCGGGAGCTGACATGGTTTATTGGTCTCTTCTTCTCTTCGTCGGTGCCGACGGGGTGTCGGGAGCTGACATGGTTTATTGATCTCTTTGTCTCTTCGTCAGTGCCGACGGGGTGTCGGGAGCTGACATGGTTTATTGATCTCTTCTTCTCTTCGTCAGTGCCGACGGGGTGTCGGGAGCTGACATGGTTTATTGATCTCTTTGTCTCTTCGTCAATGCCGACGGGGTGTCGAGAGCTGACATGATTTATTGATCTCTTTGTCTCTTCATCAGTGCCGACGGGGTGTCGGGAACTGAAGCAGTATGTTGGTCTCTTTGTCTCTTCACCGGTGCCGACGGGATGCCGGGAACTGAAGCAGCATATTGGTCTCTTTGTCTCTTCATTAGTACCGATAGGGTGCCGGGAACTGACATGATTTGTTGGTCTCTTTGTCTCTTCGTCGATTCGAGCCAAAGCGAAGAAGGTTTCTTTTGTTCATTGACTTGGACAAAAGGTCCGAGCCAAAGCAAGGAGTTATATATATATATATATATATATATATATATATATATATATATATATATATATATATATATATTGGCTTGGACAGAAGGTCCGAGCCGAAGCAAAGAATGTTTTTTTGTTCATCGACTTGGACGAAAGGTCCGGGCTGAAGCAAACAAGGTTTCTTTTATTCATTGACTTGGTCGAAAGGTCTGAGCCAAAGCAAAGGGTTTTTTTTATATCGACTTGGATGGAAGGTCTGGGCTGAAGCAAAGAGGGTTCTTTTTTTGTTCATCGACTTGGACGAAAGGTCTGAGTCGAGGGTTTATTCGTCGGTGGGACAAGAGATTGTAATATTGAGGTGGTTTATTCATCAACATGGGGTTAGTGCCAAAGCAAGGGCCTTTTGTTCATGGCTTCAGACGGAAGGTCTGGGCCACTGGTTTATTCATCGATGCCGACGGGGAGTCGGGGACCGACGTGATTTTTTCATTGACACGGGGTTAGTACCAAAGCAATGGCCTTTTCATTCATGGCTCCAGGCGGAAGGTCCGGGCCACTTGTTTGTTCGTCGATGCCGACAGGGAGTCAGGGGCCGACGTGGTTTATTCATTGACACAGGGTTAGTGCCAAAGCAATGGTCTTTTCATTCATGGCTCCAGGCGGAAGGTCCGGTCCACTTCTTTGTTCGTCGATGCTGACAGGGAGTCGGGGACCAACGTGGTTTATTTATTGACACGGGGTTAGTGCCAAAGCAATGGTCTTTTCGTTCATGGCTCCAGGCGGAAGGTTTGGGCCACTTGTTTGTTCGTCGATGCCAACATTAAGTCGGGGACCGATGTGGTTTATTCATTGACACGGGGTTAGTGCCAAAGTAATGGTCTTTTCATTCATGGCTCCAGGCAGAAGATCCGGGCCACTTGTTTGTTCGTCGATGCCGACAGGGAGTCGGGGACCGATGTGGTTTATTCATTGACACAGGGTTAATGCCAAAGCAAGGAAAAAGATTGATTCCCCAATTCCGAACGGAAGGTCCGGGCGAGGTGTTCGTGGCATCCGACAAGTGACATTCAAACACTTTGAAAGGGTGGAGGTCGGCGAAGATTCTCTCCTCTTTTGCGTTGCCGAGGTACTTGATACATTGGTACAGAGTAGATGGTACCACCCTATTTTGGTGCAGCCAAGGTCGGCCGAGCAACGCCTTGTAAGAGGTGTTGGAATTGATCACATGGAACTGGACCTTGGTCGTGAAGTCGTCGAGGAAGAGGTTGAACTCTGCGACCCCCATGGGGACCTCACACTTCTGGTTGAAGCCAGCAATCTTGACGTTCCTGACTTCGACCAGGTGTACGTCAAAATAATGCTTATGGTACACCCGGTAGGGGAGTATATTCACGGCCGCTCCCGGGTCCACCAAGACTCTGTTGATGGGATTCCCATTCAGCTGCCCCTTCATGTAGAGTGGCATGTTGTGACTACAGGTGGGTAGAAGCATATCTTCTTCTGTGAAGGCCACAGCTACTTCAGGTGACATTTCTGCAAGGCAAGCTTCCACATATGCCGGCGTCTGAAGTGTGGCGATGACAGCTTGCCGTGTCTCTTCATCTCCCAGACGGTAAACCTGGTTGGGATCTTCTTCAGGTGCTTGACTATTCTGCAGCCGTAACTTCGAGCAACTTCATTTCTTCGGCTCTACTGCGTCTGTCTCCACCTTGGGCCTGGGGAACCGGCTCATCGGGTGCCTCCTCCACTGGGTCGGATGCCGCTTGAGCTTGTGGGGCCTGTTGGGTCACCTCTCTTTCTTGCATAAACTCGGAAAGGTTTGGGGTGTTATTGGGCTCTTCTCTCGGCCGAGGAGGAATCACTGCATACGGAGCCGAGAGGCTGCCTACCCCTTTGGTCAGCTGGGACCCACGGGGGCATGACTGTCTTCCCCTCTGTGCTGATAGAAACTCAGTAAATGAAGGGGCACTCTGGCAACTTGGTTCTCCGGGGTAGAGGCCTGATAGAGGGGGGATCTCCATACCCTGGATCTTGGGTTCGGGGGTATGATACGATTATTCTCCCCTGAGCAGGATGTTGTGGTCTTCCTGAGGAGGACGTCCCCACTTTCTTCCCGACCTGGTGGCATGCTGAGAAGTGGATGCTTCAGCCTGACTCACTTCTGATGGCTCGACGGGCGATCCTTGCTCTTCCTCTCCCAGGGAGAGGGCTGTGTCAAATAGTGTTGAAAGGGTGATGCAGGATAGGACGACCCCATTCTTCTTTTTGTTTCTAGGCCTTCTCTTCTTCTTTTTCTTCTTTTCCTCGCCAGCTGGTGGCCGCTCCGCATCGGGTTCTCCCCATAGAAGAGGTTCTTCTCCCGTCCCGGCTTCTGCTTCTGGAGCTAGCTCGAGTGACTCGAATTCCTCCCAAGGGACATATTCTTTCAGCTCCACAGGCTGGATCTCGGGCTGTTCATAGTCTTCAAGCCCATCAATAATGGCCTGGAGTCTTTTGACCGCAGGGCTGATTTCCTTCTACACCCGCATCGGGATGCACTTTTTCTGGTTGTGAGTAGGGCACCTCATAACTAGCTGGGGGGCTGTCTCATGCCAAACTGGTGTTACCGGTGGCGGTCCTGGTCAGGGTGTAATACCCCTTATGTGAACCTCCGGAGTGGGCCGAGGGGCTTGCCTTCTTCTTCTATTATTCGTCGGCGTGGTTTGCCAACCTCCTTGGTCCTGGGCTGGTGCCATGATGAAGGCTTCATACGTGGCACTTGTCCTGGCCTCCGCCCATTCTTCAAGTAGCTGCTGGTATAAAGACACCATGTTGACAGTGGTGCCCAGGTTCGGGATCTCATGCGGCTGCGGAGGATCCACCTTGTGCTCCCCCATGTCCAGCTCTCCCTTCTTGATCAAGGACTCGATGACATCCTTGAAGATGTAACACTCCTCGATAGTATGCCCGAGCATCTGGTGGTACGGGCAAAAGTGAGGATCATCCTTCTTCTTCAGGTCACCAGGCCTCTTCGGTTCTGGCAACGTGATTTGGTTGTATCTGGTGGCCCACTAAAATAGGACCCGAGACTTATCTCGAAGAAAAGAATACAACTTATTCCTCATTTTCTCCCGCAGGGAGGGGCCTTCCCGCCGTTCAGTAGACCTGGGTGGAGGAGGGTTGGCTGTCTCTTTGGCTTTCTCTTTTTGCTTCTCGAAAGCTTCGAAGTCCAGTGTGTGAACTTCTGGCGATATTGGTCTTTTCTCGACCTACTTGGCCCTCTGGCTCGATGCAGCTGGAGTAGAAGAGTATCGAGCAAGGAATGCCTTGATCTCTGCCACTATGTTATTCAGACGGTCAAATGACCTTACCTCAACACCGATCATCCTCTCAAGGATTTCCTTCTTCAGATTCTGTTTACAGATTTGCACTGCGTCCTCCTGATGCGGGGGACGTTTGCACCTCATGCTGAGGTTCCTCCATCGCTTTATGTAGCCGAGTGCCGACTCATCATTTCTCTGTCTCGTGGCATAAAGCTCTGCCACGGTTACCTCCCGCTCAGCTATGTAGAACCTTTCTTCAAATTTATTCTGCAATTCGGGCCAATCTATTATGGACCCGGCGGGCAAGCTTGAGTACCATTCGAAAGCAAGCTCGGTGAGTGTTGAGCCAAAGAATTTGAGGAGATAAGCTTCATCTGCCGCTAGATCCTCCATAATACTCACATAGTAGGCAATGTGCTCCCTGGGAGACCCTTGCCCATTAAATTTCTCAAATTTCGGCGGCTTGGTGATGCCGGCCGGCAGCCTCCTGGCAGCATAGTGCACAGGGTAAGGTACCCGATATATATCGAATGACGTGTGATCGCCATCGCTCCTTTCTGCCAACTTCATATCTATCATTTGTTCGAGCATCAGTCTGCGCACATGCAACAGTGAGCAGAAAGAAGCGATGTTGCTCGAACAAATGATAGATATGAAGTTGACAGAAAGGAGCGATGGCGATCACACGCCATTCGATGTATATCGGGTACCTTACCCGGTGCACTATGCTGCCAGGAGGCTACCGGCCGGCATCACCAAGCCGCCGAAATTTGAGAAATATAATGGGCAAGGGTCTCCCAGGGAGCACATTGCCTACTACATGAATATTATGGGAGATCTATCGACAGATGAAGCTTATCTCCTCAAATTCTTTGGCTCAACACTCATCGGGCTTGCTTTCGAATGATACTCAAGCTTGCCCGCCGGGTCCTGTTGACGCCTGGAAAATGAGCAATGGCGAAGATAATAAATTGAAAAGAAGATCAGACCAACAGTGAAAGATCAATGATGAAGCTCATCAACCACCCATCCGGCCAGGCTAATGTCCAGTGTCGTCGTCTAGCAGACGACGGCACCGATGAAATAGCAGTCACCTGACTGATGAGACCTCCTACCATATTTTAACAAGAGCTGTATTGCTGCCCTATCCAAGAATCTACAGATGACATGTCAGAATGGGTCAGATGTTGACTTATTGACACATGAGGCGGGAGCAAAGACAAAGATGAAGCCAAAGCCAGCAAATGAAGACTGTGAAGACTTCTACAAAGTCAGAATAAAAGAAGAACCGTCTCCATGTACTACATGCCCTGCTGAAGCCTTCCTGGGTTAAAGATGACATCCGGTCTTGACATCATTCAGATGACAATGCTGATGAAACCATATCGTCATTCAGATGGCAATACTGATGAAATCCCAGCCTGCTGACTGATGAAATCTTAAGATGATCTCAACAAGGTTATGTCACCAATACAAGGCCTTCTTTGGTTCTGATAAATATCAATTTAAAGGATTAAGAGAGGCCAAGGCACGTGCGAAGCTTAAAAGCCCTAAACGGGCCGGCCAAATGGGCTTCCGAGTGTGGCGCCGAGAACCTCAACAGGAGGCCACTTGGCGCGCCGGGAGCTATTGCGAATGAATGAGGCACGCCGATTACCATCTGCCGAGATGCAAGAAGAGGAGGAGTCTATATAAACCCATTCCTTCGAAGACATCAGCAGAGGCGTGGACAGACAGAAAAGAAGAAAAGAAAGAGACGAAGAAAAAAGAGCGAACCGATAGCCAGAAAGAAAAAGAGATAGGAAAAGAGAGGGAGAGGGTCTCCGCCGAAAGAAGAAGCAGAAGAAAAGAAGGAAGAAAGGCTCCAGGTGGGCTGATAGGGGGAGGGAGAGGAGTCAATGCTCCACCCTCCCCCCCCATGTTCGATGTTTCTTTTTTTCTTTTTACTGATTCTCCGTATGTAATAGTCGAAGTCTTGATGTTTAGATTATTCATACGATTCTCTCCCTGTTCCTCCCCTTTATGTTTCTCGGCTTCAGTTCTGCAGTCGATGTAAATGATGATGAGATGAAATAAATGCAGTTGCCGTGATGGGTTTTAGGCAATACGATCTTCCCTTGTCTCCATATGTATGCGTACTGTTTGTATGAATGCCCTATGGGCGAAATGACTCAGGCTTCGGAGTCGAGTCTGTTCTTCGAACAGGGATGAAGGTAGAACCCCCACCCTTGCTTAGTGGGTTGCTGGGTTCTATTCTCTTCTCTCTTCCTACTTCAATGATATGCCCTCCGTATGTGTTTGATTCTTGCCCTCAAGCCTCTTGTGCTGTCCGGGAACCAGAGACATCAATCTCTTGGTTCCCCGGACTGCCGGCTATAAAAGATACATTTGAGCCCGCAGACGAATGCAACCCTGGATCTTCATTCCAATTGTTGGATGACTAAGGCCTGGGGTCCCAGCATCGAGGGTTCTTTCATCGCCGTTTTGCTTCTCAGATGATGCTATGCTAGTCTGGGGAATCAGAGACAACCATCTCTTGACTCCCCCAGACGTCTAGCAGCAGACAGTTAAAAGCTACTCAGGCCCCGACGATGGTCTCTCCTCCCCCTGATGATTCGGCCTCTCAGCTCCCTTGGCGTCCTTCTAGCAGAGACATTCATGAAACGTCCTCATGCACCCTTGATTCGGTCTCGATCTGAGCCATAAAACCCAGAAATCCCAGAAACAGAGTACCGTAGCATCTCTGAAAACCCTAAAATTCTCCCGCATTCCACCTTCTCGGCGTGCAAGTTTCCCCGCCGAGAACTGTAAGGCCGAGAGGCCTTCCCCTCCTTTCAACTAAACGACAAGCCCCTTTCTTTGAAAACCCATAGCCCACGGCCTCCCGGCGCGGCCATGAGCGCGCCGGGAAGTCCCATGCCGAGAGCCCCTTCCATCCACCAAAAGGCCATGCCGAGATCCCCTTCCATCCACCAAAAAGCCACGCTGAGAGCCCCCTTGGCCAACCAAAAAGCCACGCCGAGAAGCCCCCCCTTTCTGCCACTTAGGCCCAGGCCGAGAGCCTCTCCTGGCCACTTCATTGGCGCGCCGAGAAGCCCCTACTATAGCCCACACCGAGAAGCTCCCTTCTGCCAGGGAATAGCGCGCCGAGAAGCCCCTCGCGCCGGGAGCTTTCTGCCGTCTTCCCTCTGCGCCGAGAACCTCACGCCGGGAACCCCTTTGCCTCCTTGCCTTCGTGCCGGGAGCCTCCCTTCCCACTTTGCTGTGCCGAGAGCCTGCTCTGCTGCCCAACTGGCCTCCCCTATATTATGTGGTCCCTAACTAGATTCACATGCAACCCCGCGGGTTCGGTGGACCTTGTCTTTACAAGGGTCTCGTCGACCTCCGAGATGGGGAATAGTGATTGATGATAGAGACATGTACAGTCTCCTTCAGCCTTAGTGCTCCCCCGCTTTTCGGCTTTCATCCCGGCATTCCGTCGATGTCAGCCTATATCATCCCTTGGCAGATGCTAAGTCTAGGGGAGGTGCTGCCAAAATTCCCCCAGGGTGATGAAAGCCAATATTAAGCTGCCCCCGGGAACCTTTGCGCACTTGAACTGCATTGATAACCTACTCGAATGTTGTTACTGAATCTTAAATCCGAATTTTGTTCCGGGGGCTCCGCCCCCGGAAACCCCCGCAAGGGGCGCTGCCCCCTTGACCCCCGCGACCTGACCGCGCAGGTCGATCCGGGTGCGAGGGTGCAACATTAAGCGTTCGCTTACATTCCGTCGTCCCGCATCGGGTTCACGAATAACCCCTTTAGCTCGGGAGGGCTCTGCCATTGCACAAGTTCCGCCGGCTTCTGTAGGGAATATCAAGCATTGCCCCATGGCAGAGACGCGATTCGGGAAGTTCAACACTTCTCTCTCTCTTGGCTTTCATCCCGGCACTCCGTGGGTGACAGCCTATTTCCCCCTGGGCATAACCCAGATAAAGGGAAGATGCTGTCAAAATACTGATCGATGTTTTAAACCTCATCACGGTCGCGGCTCAGGCTACCTGTGATTGAGATCCTCCTTCCCCCCTTAACCCCGGGCTTTGAACCGCTGACTTAGCGATATCATCTGTTTCTACGGTTGGTGTCATTATCTTACCCGCCTTCCTGGCTTCGGTATGAAGTTCCATTTCCGCACATGAATATACGTTTGCCTCTCGAGGCCTCCTACTTTTAGCGTTTAATCAAGGGTTGTCCTTCCTTGGAAGGACGTAATTAACGTCATAGCGTTCATGGTATGACGGACTTCGGGTCCTGACTCGGACTTCACAATCGACTGACCATGTCAGATCGAGCGCACAATAAAATTGTCACTTCGGTGACTGGCACGCCAATAAATAAATAATAAAATAAATAAATAAATAATTAAATAAACTAAACTAAAATAAAATAAATGTGTCAAACAGGTCCATAATAGACTGGCCCGACATGCAGAAAAAGTTTAAAGATAGGTTCTACATAGCTGAGCGGGAGGTAACAGTGGCAGAGCTTTATGCCACGAGACAGAGAAATGATGAGTCGGCACTCGGCTACATAAAGAGATGGAGGAACCTCAGCATGAGGTGCAAACGTCCCCCACATCAGGAGGACGCAGTGCAGATATGTAAACAGAATCTGAATAAAGGAAATCCTTGAGAGGATGATCGGTACTGAGGTAAGGTCATTTGACCGTCTGAATAACGTAGTGGCAACGATCGAGGCATTCCTTGCTCGGTACTCTTTTGCTCCAGCTACATCGAGCCAGAGGGCCTGGCAGGTTGAGAAAAGACCAATATCGACAGAAGTTCACACACTGGACTTCGAAGCTTTCGAGAAGCAAAAAGAGAAAGCCAAAGAGACAGCCAACCCTCCTCCACCCGGGTCTACTGAACGGCGGGAAGGCCCCTCCCCACGGGAGAAAATGAGGAATAAGTTGTATTCCTTTCCTCAAGATAAGTCTCGGGTCCTATTTTAGTGGGCCACCAGATACAACAAAATCACGTTGCCAGAACTGAAGAGGCCTGGTGACCTAAAGAAGAAGGATGTTCCTCACTTTTGCCCGTACCACCAGATGCTCGGGCACCCTATCGAGGAGTGTTACATGTTCAACGATGTCATCGAGTCCTTGATCAAGAAGGGAGAGCTGGACATGGGGGAGCATAAGGTGGATCCTCCACAGTCGCATGAGATGCCGAACCTGGGCACCACGCTCAACATGGTGTCTTTATACCAGCAGCTACCTGAAGAATGGGCGGAGTCCAGTACAAGTGCCACGTATGAAGCCTTCGTCATGGCACCAGCCCAGGACCAAGGAGGTTGGCAGACCGCGCCGATGAAGAATAGAAGAAGAAGGCAAGCCCCCCGGCCCACTCCGGAGGTTCACATAAGGGGTATTACTCCCCGAGCAGCACCGCCACCGGTAACTCCAGTTTGGCATGACACAGCCCCCCGGCTAGTTATGAGGCACCCTACTCACAACAAGAAAAGGCACATCCCAATGCGGGTGTAGAAGGAAACCAGCCATGCGGTCGAAAGACTCCAGGCCATTATTGATGGGCTTGAAGACTATGAACAGCCCGAGATCCAGCCTGTGGAGCTGAAAGAATATGTCCCTTGGGAGGAATTCGAGTCACTCGAGCTAGCTCCAGAAGCAGAAGCCGGGACGGGAGAAGAACCTCTTCTATGGGGAGATTCCCCTACGGAGCGGCCACCTGCTGGCGAGGAAAAGAAGAAAAAGAAGAAGAGAAGGCCTAGAAACAAAAAGAAGAATGGGGTCATCCTCTCCTGCAACACCCTTTTAACACTATTTGACACAGCCCTCTCCCTGGGAGAGGACGAGCAAGGATCGCCCGTCGAGCCATCATAAGTGAGTCAGGCTGAAGCATCCACTTTTCAGCATGCCACCAGGTTGGGAAGAAAGTGGGGACGTCCTCCCTAGGCCGACCACAACATCCTGCTCAGAGGAGAGCAACCGTATCATATCCCCGAACCCAGGATCCAGGGCATGGAGATTCCCCCTCCATCAGGCCTCTACCTCGGAGAACCAAGTGGCCAGAGCGCCCCTTCATTTACTGAGTTTCTATCAGCACAAAGGGGAAGATAGTCATGCCCCCGTGGGTCCTAGCTGACCAAAGGGGCAGGCAACCCCTCGGCTCCGTATGTAGTGATTCCTCCTCGGTCGAGAGAAGAGCCCGATAACACTCCAAACGTTGCCGAGTTTATGCAAGAAAGAGAGGTGACCCAGTAGGCCCCACAAGCTCAAGCGGCATCCAGCCCAAGGGAGGAGGCACCCGCTGAGCTGGTTCCCCAGGCCCAAGGTGGAGGCAGACGCAGTAGAGCCGAAGAAATGAAGTTGCTCGAAGTCCGAGCTGGCAGCAGAATAGTCAAGCACCTGAAGAAGATCCCCGCCAGGTTTACCGTCTTGGGGATTCTATCTCTGAATGAAGAGACACGGCAAGCTGTCATCATCACACTTCAGACGTCGACATATGTGGAAGCTTGTCTTGCAGAAATGTCACCTGAAGTAGCTGTGGCCTTCACAGAAGAAGATATGCTTCTACCCACCTGCAGTCACAACAGGCCACTCTACATGAAGGGGCAGCTGAATGGGCATCCCATCAAAAGAGTCTTGGTGGACTCGAGAGTGACCGTGAATATACTCCCCTACCGGGTGTACCAGAAGCATTATTTTGACGTACACCTAGTCGAAGTCAGGAACGTTAAGATTGCTGGCTTCAACCAGAAGTGCGAGGTCCTCATGGGGGTCGCAGAGTTCAACCTTTACCTCGACGACTTCACGACCAAGGTCCAATTCCATGTGATCAACTCTAACACCTCTTACAAGGCATTGCTCGGCCGAGCTTGGCTGCACCAAAACAGGGTGGTACCATCCACTCTGCACCAATGCATCAAGTACTCCGACAACGGGAAAGAGGAGAGAATCTTCGCCGACCTCCACCCGTTCGAAGTGTTTGAATGTCACTTGTCGGACGCCACTTTGTATTTGGAGAAACCGAAACAAGCTCCCCAAATCACTCAAGACAAAGGAAAGAAGAAGGTAGAGCCTGACAGCTGGTTCCCTCCACCACCTCCAGGCTATGTGGCTCTCCCTCAGGTGTCATTTATTTCTGAAGCAGAAGGGGTGTTCAAATCAACTCACCTTCCCATCTATCCTACACTGGGGATGCCCTATCTCGAAGACCTGCTGGAGGACGTCAGAGTCCCATCCGGGACCATCAAACCTCTCGCAGAAGTTGACTGCCAGATGATCGAACCTTTAAGGACCTTCGAAGTGCCTAACCCCAGAGGCCCGTCCACCATCTTCTACGTGGCTAAAGAGCACCCGGTCAAGGGGGATGATGATTGTAAACTCCCTGATGAGCTGCATGACCCACTCGTCCCAATCATGGGACTTCTTGACATAGCCGGTCATGTGGTCAAGATGACCAAAAAACAAGGGATCCCCTTTTGTCAGCTCTCCAGTCGGAAAGAAATGTTCAAGAAAATGTGGAACCCGCCAAATCTGGATCGGAGGTTGTTGCAGATCACCCGACACCCGGGTTTGGGTTTCTCAATAGAAGACTCCTATGAAGCCGATGTGATATCAGTCTTAGCTCCAAATGGCAATAGCCCCGCAAGCAATGAAGGCCTATAGGAAGTCGAAGAGCGTCAGCACCTTACGCCTTCGGCCGACGATGATAAAGACGAAGAAGTATTCCTATGGAATCCACCTCCCTGTAGGAACAAGGGGAAGGTTCCGCCCTCCTCTAAGGGATCGACCTCGAATAGCCACAACAGCGGGGCACCATTGCCCTCCCCTAATGTTGATGCAAAGAACGGGGAAGCGAGCCGCACTCCAGGGCCCACTCAATGTGACTCTGCTCTATTTGCCCTGTGCTTTCAGCAGCAGCGGGAAATTGAGATGTTGAAGGCTCAGTTGGCCGAAGTGACTGCACTTGTGTCTGACTTGATCAGGGGCATCTTCTGCCAGCAGAATATCGTCATGCACCAGTCCCCGAACACCATCCTGAACGCCCCCATGCACTTGAAAAAGGAGGCAAGGGACGCAGCTGTTTCTCCAGTCGGACGATCGGCCGAGCGAAATCCCACACTACAAGAGAGGATGCAAAGGCCTTACTCTTTCCCAAAGAGCAAGACTCGAGGGAGTTTTGACTAGGCCCGCCACTATGGCAAGGTCTCCCTCCCGAGGTCTGAAAGGCCGCAAGATGCTCGTAAAAGTGGTGGCCCTTTATTTTGCCCTTATCACCAAATACTGGGTCACCCTATCGAAGATTGCTATGTTTTGAAAGATATTGCTCAGGACCTGATTGAGAGAGATGAGCTCAGAATGGGGGATTATGTGGTTGCTCCGCCACGCCCTCATGTGACAGGCGGCGATGAAAGAAGTATCGACATGGTGTCAGTTCAGCACCAGATTTTTGGAGATGCAGCTAAGAATGAACAATCTTGGTCGCCGGCAGTGGAACAGTCCCCCGTGTGGCAATCAATCACCTCGGATCCTGCAGGAGCCATCTATGATGATTACCAAGAAGATCCCGAAGAAGTCCTTTACTTCTCCGCGCAGGAGAACCCCTCGGAGCTGTACACAATGAGCCTGGAAGAGGGGGAAACAAGCAAAGCCTCATTGCCCAACGAGGAGGAGCAAGAAGACGCCTATGGTGTCCTTGAAGCAGAAGATGGTGAAGACCAGGATTTCATCGACCTACTACCAGCGTCGTCAGAGTCCTTGAAATTAACCTAGGCACAGAAAGCAACCCCAGGCCAACCTTCCTAAGTGCCCTTTTACCTTCACAGGAGAGGGAATAATATATCAATTTGCTGCAAGAATTTCGGGACTGTTTCGCCTGGAACTACAAAGAGATGCCCGGCTTAAGCCCTGGTGTGACCCAACACATTCTGGCCATTGATCCCAAGGTGGAGCCGGTGAAGCAGTCCCCCCGGTGCATGAGGTCGGAGCTGATAAATCAGATTTGTAAAGAAGTTGACAAGCTCATAGATGTCGATTTTATAGCTAAAAACCAATATACCACTTGGCTAGCCAACATTGTGCCAGTGAAGAAGAAGAATGGACAGATCAGGATCTGCGTGGACTTCCGCGACCTGAATAAAGTCTGCCCAAAAGATGACTTTCCGGTGCCCATCACCGAAGTAATGATTGATGCAACTACTGGCCATGAGACCTTGTCCATCATGGATGGATTGTCCGGCTATAATCAAATCTGGATAGCTAAGCAGGACCGGCCTTCCCATCGCCTAAAGGGATATTCCACTACAAAAGAATGCCCTTCGGCCTCAAGAACGTTGGCGCCACTTACTAGTGGGCGATGACCAAGATATTCGATGAACTACTATATAGCAAAGTCGAATGCTACATTTATGATCTGGTCGTCAAGACAAGGAAAAGGGGGGACCACCTGAACGACCTCATTGTCATCTTTGAAGACTCCGACAGTATGAGCTGAAAATGAACCCAATGAAGTGTGCCTTCGACGTCTCCAGTGGGAAGTTCCTCGGCTTCTTTGTTTGATAGAGAGGGATAGAGATCTATCCTTTTAAAATAAGAGCCATTCAGGAGCTACCTCCTCTGAAGAATTTGGGAGAGTTAAGATCCCTGCAAGGTCGGTTGGCTTACATCCGAAGACTTATCTCCAATTTGTCAGGGCACTGTTAGCGATTCCCCAAATTGATGATGAAGAATGCACCTTTCGACTGGAACCAGGAATGTCAGAGGGCCTTCGATCGGTTGAAAGATTACTTGAAGACCCCGCCCGTGCTGGGGGCACCTGTCAAGGGAAGGCCGCTTATTCTATATATAGCTGCCACCGAATGTTCGCTAGGGGCAATGCTCGCCTAGAACAATGATGAGGGGAAGGAGCAAGCTCTCTATTACCTCAGCCGAAGACTGGTAGGGGCGGAAGCAAAATACACCCCGATTGAGAAAGTTTGTCTCGCTTTGGTCTTCGTAGTCAAGAAGCTGAGACATTACATGCTCTCACATGAAGTGAGCCTGATATCTAAGGCTGACTCAGTCAAGCACATTCTCTCCCAGTCGGTCCTGAAGGGACGTCTCGACAAGTGGGCCATACTGTTAATGGAATTTGACATCACCTACGTGCCTCAGAAGGCCGTTAAGGGTCAAGCCGTGATAGATTTCTTTGCAGCACGCCCTGTGCCTGAAGATTCTACATTGGCCACGGAGTTGCCTGAAGATGAAACACTGGAAGTGGATCAAGTGCAACAGACCACCTGGCAGCTGTACTTCGATGGGGCTTCGAGAACAGAAATAGCCTCATTTGGGCATACCAAAGTACGGGCCGGAGCCGGCATAGTTCTCAAATCCCTAGAGGGGGAAGTGTTGCACACCTCCTGTTCCGTTAGCAAGCCCTGCACAAATAATGAAACAGAGTATGAGGCTCTGATTATCGGTCTCCAAGTCACTTTGCAAATGGAGATCAGAATGCTACAAGTTTTTGACGATTCACTGTTGATCGTCAAGCAGGTCCAAGGACAGTTTGACGTCCGAAAGCCGGAGTTACTCCCTTACCACGCTAAGGTGAAACGGCTCATGGAGCAGTTCTACCTCATTGAGATAGGCCACGTCGCCAGAGGAGAAAATGCACAAGCCGATGCACTGGCGAAGTTGGCAAGTTCATTGGCAGTCCCGCCAGATGGATCCCTCAGCATCCGGGTGGTAAATCAGCGCCAAGTGCCTAGCATGATAGAAGAGCTAGAAGTAGGAGAACTTGAGGTCGCCACAACGGAAGCCCTCAGCCTACCCGACTGGAGGGACCCCCTTATGTAGTGGTTTAAATACCAGCAACTACCCAGGCAAAGGGAAGAGAAGATCAAGTTGATCAGAATAAAGGACTGTTACGAGGTCTGGAACGGGATTTTATTCCGAATCATGGTAGATGCCAAGCGAAAGGTACTCCTCCAATACCTATCCACCGGAGAAGCTTGGAAGGTCATGAAGGAGGTTCACGCCGGAACAGCCGGTGCACATCAGGCGGGACCGAAAATGAAAATTGAGATAAAGAAACTCGGCTACTACTGGCCGACAATGTTTGACGATTGCTGCAAATATGCCAAGTCTTGTCAAAAATGCCAGGAGCACGTGATGGTACCTAGAAGGCCGCATGTGCCATTGCATCCAACAGTGCCCAGCTGGCCGTTTACTTAATGGGGAACGAACGTTGTAGGTCCACTACCTGTGTCATTCGCAGGATGCAAGTATATCTTGGCGGCAACCGACTACTTCTCCCGCTGGGCGGAAGCCGTTGCTTTGAAGGAAGTGACCGGGGAAATCATGGCCAGATTTATCTATCGTAACATCATATTCCGGTTTGGTGTCCCCAGTCGAATTATCTCAGACAACGGCAACCACTTCCGCAATCAGAAGGTCTACCGGCTAGCGGAAAAATACAAGATCGATTGGAGGACGTTGACTCCTTACAACCGACAGGCCAATGGCCTAGCTGAAGCTTTTAATAAAACTCTTTGCACTCTCCTGGCTAAAATTGTTAACTCCAACAAATGAGACTGGGAGGAGAAGATGTACGAAGCGCTGTGGGCGTATCGAACCGTATACAAGACTCCGACGGGCTGTTCACCCTTTTCCTTGGTATACGGTTCAGAAGCAATTGTCCCCATCGAGTTGGAGATACCCTCTCTAAGGGTCGTGATCCAACATGAGCTAGTCCAAGAAGGGCAAACAAATGTCGAGCGAAGGCTCGAAGAGCTCTCCAACTTAGAGGGAAAACGGCTTCACGCTCAGCAGAATATCTGTTGTACCCCTGTGGTTTTGATGATGGTTTTGATGATTGGTTGTTGATGTGAGTTAATCAAATGTTCAGTCATCTTGCTGCTCAGTTTAGATTAACATATTTGATGTTCAGTCATGCTACATGTTAAACTGATGCATAAAGCATTCATTGCTGTGGTTTTGATGATTGATTTGGTTTTTGATGATTGGTGTTTGTTGTTAATCACTGTGAGTCATTTTGTTGTGTAAGTCATTGCATTTGAAGTTCAGACTTTTATCTGCTGCATAAAGCATTCATATGCATTTACAGAGTCTATACATTGTTTGGCAGTAAGTCTGTACATTGAGCGTCTCTTAGAAGTCCATACAGTGCATTGCATTGGCTAAGTGTATACACTGTCATGCTCATCTAGCGTCTAAGACAAAGTCTGTACAGCGCATCACTCACGTTGGAAGTCTATACATTGGCATGAAGCATCTCTTGATGTATGTACATTCTTCAATGAACCTTGAAGTCTATACACTGATTCACTGTTCATCGCCTTTGGGCATCAGAGTCTGTACATCGCCTTGAATCTTCAAGTCTATACACTGGCTTATTCCTCAAGTCTGTACAGCCGTTAGCATTGGACTTCATGTCTAGACATTGCACTGTAGCATCCATCGTCTTCGTGTTGATCTGACTTCGTGTCGTTTTCCCTCTTGTGTCTCGTTTCCCAGTGAACCCCGTGTCGTTTCACCTCGTGCTGTTCTCACTTAACTTCGTGTCGTGTTTCTGAAACAGCTCGAACAGTTCTGATGAACTTCGAGTCATTTCCCTGTAGACCTCGTGTCGTTCCTGTTTAGTAACCACACTTCGTGTCGGTTACTGTTGTTTCTGTGTCCTCGTGTCGTTTTTGTTCCACTGTGTGCAGAACATTGCAGCACCTCGTGTTGCTTTCTGTGCCACTTCGTGTTGGTTTCTATTTTTGTCCTCGTGTCGTTCTCTTTGATATTCGTTATGTCGAGTTGCTCTTTACCTCGTGTCGTTCTCTGTGTAGTGTGTGTTTTTGTCACCACTATACTTCGTGTCGTTGCTCTTTACTTCGTGCTATTTTCATCGTCTTCGTGTTGGTCTTTCTCATCAGACCTCGTGTCCTTCTCGCCTTGACCTCACTTCGTGTTGATTCCTGTTTTCATCTTCGTGCTGTCTTCAATTCGTGTCGATTTCTGTTTGTGTCTTCGTGTCTCCGTGTTGTTTTTGTCTTCGTGTTGTTTTCTTTCTACCTCGTGTCGTTTTCTTCTCACCTCGTGCCGTTCTTATCTGACCTCGTGTCATCTTCCTTATTGTATTAGCCTTGGTACCTCGTATCGTTCTCTTTTCTATCTCGTGATGTTTTCTGTACCACCCCGTGTTACCCTTAGGTCTTTGTTTTCATTTGTATTCATGTCTTCGTGTTTCTCTTGTGTTTATGTCCGCGTGTTGTTTCCTTCTAACTTCGTACTGTTCTCATATGAACCTCGTGTTGTTCTCTTGTAATGTTTACCTTTGTCACCGCTGTATTTCGTGTCGTCCTCAGTGCAGTGCACCTCTTGTTGTTTCTATATACCTCATGCAGCTCTATTGTTAATGACCATACAGCGTATTAATAGTTTTAATCTCATTACAGGTCCGAGGAAGAACATTCCACACTCCTGGGCTGCACGTGATCCGAGACAAGAGGAACCAATCTGATAAGGACACGTGGCAGGAAGATTCTGGAAATGTGGGAGGCACACGCGTTTTGTGCCCTATCCACCTGCTGCTGCTGCTATATAATGCAGCCTTCGTCCACAGATGAACGCTGATCGGGTTGGCATGAGGAAAAGAACAGAGAGCCACGATCCAGATCGAAGCAGAAAGCCTGAAGAGTAGAAAGCCCTTCGATCCAGAAAAAGAAGAAAAGAAAGAAAAGAAGAGAGCAGAGAAGAGAGTGAGAGCAGAAGAAGAAAAAGAGAGAGAGATAGTGCTCGTGTGTAAAGAAAAGAAAGAGTGAAGAAGAAGAAGAGCAGAAGGAGAAGAAGAGGAAGAGAGAGATAGAAGTGTGAGCCGAAGAGGATAGGGGAGCAGAGATCGAGAGAGTGAAAGAGAAGAAGAAGAAGAGAAGAGAAGAGGAAGAAAAACTTACCTGAAGATCTGTCTACTGGACCGTGGATCAAATCCAGGCCAGTCAGCTCCGTTGAGAGCCACATTGTGCATTTCGTTTCTCAGCTTTCTGTTTTGCTGAAGTTATTTTCGTTTAGTGTTTTTCCTTTGTTTTTTGGTTTGCTGTATTTCCGATACTCTGTAGAGAGGTCGGGGTTCCTCCTGTTTGTTCAGGAGAAGGGAGATTGCTATCTCCGGTTGCAAGTAGCTGGGTGCTACTTGTGGGTTCCCTCCGGTTTGGAGGAAGGGAGATCTGATCTCCGGTTCTGGGCTTGTGGATTCAAGTCCAGGGGTTCCCTCCGGGTCTGGAGGAAGAGAGACCGTGTGTCTCTGGTTTGCTAGTGACTGGTGTCACTAGTGGTTCCCTCTGTTTGGGAGGAAGAGGGGAGGCTGTTCCCCTGGTCAAGCTGTGTGGCAGCACCTGTTGCAGACTGAGTCTGCGGTTTCTAGCGTGAGCTAGTGGAAGCCACACTCGGGTTGAGTGTGGGGTGGATGTAGGTCTGCTGGACCGAACCACCTAAAAATCTATTGTGCAGTGGTGTGATTGTCTTTTTGTGCTTCCGCTAGGTGATTGCATAGGGGCGCTCCTTGTGTTTGCCTTCTGGTTGAGCAGAAGAGTTAATTAGTTTTCAGATTGAGTAAATCTATCTGGTTAGCCCCCTAGTGACCTCACTTTGTGTTTGGTTGTTTCACTACTGCCAATTTGCCTTCAAGTATATTTGGTTTGCGAACGAGCATTTTTAGTAAGCGAAATTTTAACTGGGCGAAAAGGTTTTTTTAAGAGGAAATATTCATTCACCCCCCCTCTGAATACTTGCACCGATCCTAACAATATCTAGGTTTATCAGGCCCGGATAGCGCGCGCCTTCGATAAGCTTGTCAAGGAGCACGAATTCAAAAAGGGTGACCTCGTCATGGTGAAAAGAAGAGAAGTCATGGCTGCCAACCCCAAGGGCAAGCTGAATGAGAATTGGCTCGGACCCTACATAGTCCAAAAAGTCTACGAGGGTGTGGCGTATGCAATCGTCAACCATCGAGGGGAAGTTCAATTCTTGCCCCTTAATGGTAGACACCTGAGATTGTATCATGCTCCGATTCCTCCATTCAATGAGTAATACAATTCTCCGCCTTATCATGGATGAATTTGCTTTACCGTTGTCCCAATACTTACGATGTTGTTCATCAAAAAAAAAAGAAAATTCAAAGGAAAAAAAGAGAGAAGGGAAAGAAAAGAAGAAAAAAACAAAAAGGAAGAAAAAAACAAAAAAAAAGAGAGAAGAAAAAGGGGGAGATGAACCAATTTCTCCGCAATTAACATTCACTTGTGTCATCAAGAGCACATCAAGATACAAACAAACTACGTCAGCCCTCGACACCCTGCCAGTACTGGCGAAAGAGCACCTCATCCGAACCTTCTGTTTGGGATTGGAGAATCAACCTTTCTCCTTGCGTTGGCACTACCCCGTACCAACGAAAACACCATTAGACAAACAAACTACGTCAGCCCCTGACACTTGGTCGGCATCAACGAAAGGACACCTCGCCTGGACCTTCTGTTCAGAATTGGGGAATCAATCTTTTTCCTTGCTTTGGCACTAACCCCGTGTCAATGAATAAACCACGTCGGTCCCTGACTCCCTGTCGGCATCGACGAACAAGCAAGTGACTCAGACCTTCCGCTTTGAGCCATAAACGAAAAGGCCATTGTTTTGGAACTAACCCCGTATCAATGAATAAACCACGTCGGTCCCCGACTCCCTATCGGCATCGATGAACAAACAAGTGGCCCGGACCTTCTGCCTGGAGCCATGAATGAAAAGACCATTGCTTTAGCACTAACCCCGTGTCAATGAATAAACCACGTCGGTCCCTGACTCCCTATCGGCATCAACGAACAAACAAGTGGCTCGGACCTTCCGCCTGGAGCCATGAACGAAAAGACCATAACTTTGGCACTAACCCCGTGTCAATGAATAAACCACGTCGGTCCCCAACTCCCTGTCAGCATTGACGAACAAACAAGTGGCCCAGACCTTCCGCCTGGAGTCATGAATGAAAAGACCATTGCTTTGGCACTAACCCCGTGTCAATGAATAAACCACGGCAGTCCCTGACTCTCCGTCGGCATCGATGAATAAACAAGTGGCCCAGACCTTCCGTCTGAAGCCATGAACAAAAGGCCATTGCTTTGGCACTAACCCCGTGTTGATGAATAAACCACCTCAATATTACAATCTCCTGTCCCACCGACGAATAAACCCTCGGCTCGGACCTTTCGTCCAAGTCGATGAAAAAAAAAGAACCTTCTTTGCTTCGGCCCGGACCTTACGTCCAAGTCGATATAAAAAAAACCCGTTGCTTTGGCTCGGACCTTTCGTCCAAGTCAATTAATAAAAGAAACCTTCTTTGCTTCGGCCGAAAGGGTGTCGCAGGAGAGGACGACCCCTTTTTTATTTTTGTTTCTAGGCCTTCTCTTCTTCTTTTTCTTCTTTTCCTCGCCAGCTGGTGGCCGCTCCGTAGGGCGTTCTCCCCATAGAAGAGGTTCTTCTCCCGTCCTAGCTTCTCCTTCTGGAGCCAGCTCGAGTGACTCGAATTCCTCCCAAGGGACATATTCTTTCAGCTCCACAGGCTGGATCTTGGGCTGTTCATAGTCTTCAAGCCCATCAATAATGGCCTGGAGTCTTTGGACCGTAGGGTTGGTTTCCTTGTACTCCCGCATCGGGATGTGCTTTTTCTTGTTATGAGTAGGGCGCCTCATAACTATCTGGGGGGCTGTGTCATGCCAAACTGGTGTTATCGGAGGTGGTACTGGTCGGGGTGTAACACCCCTTATGTGAACCTCCGGAGTGGGCCGGGGGGCTTGCCTTCTTCTTCTATTCTTCGTCGACGCAGTCTGCCATCCTCCTTGGTCCTGGGCTGGTGCAATGACGAAGGCTTCATACGTGGCACTTGTACCGGCCTTCGCCCATTCTTCAGGAAGCTGCTGGTATAAAGACACCATGTTGACAGTGGTGCCCAAGTTCGGCATCTCATGCGACTGCGAAGGATCCACCTTGTGCTCTCCCAAGTTCAGCTCTCCCTTCTTGATCAAGGACTCGATGACATCCTTGAAGATGTAACACTCCTTGATAGTGTGCCCGAGCATCTGGTGGTACGGGCAAAAGCGAGGATCATCCTTCTTCTTAAGGTCACCAGGCCTCTTCGGTTCTGGCAACGTGATTTTGTTGTATCTGGTGGCCCACTAAAATAGGACCCGGGACTTATCTGGAGGAAAAGAATACAACTTATTCCTCATTTTCTCCCGCAGGGAGGGGCCTTCCCGCCGTTCAGTAGACCTGGGTGGAGGAGGGTTGACTGTCTCTTTGGCTTTCTCTTTTTGCTTCTCGAAAGCTTCGAAGTCCAGTGTGTGAACTTCTGGCGGTATTGGTCTTTTCTCGACTTGCCTGGCCCTCTGGCTCGATGCAGCTGGAGCAGAAGAGTATCGGGCAAGGAATGCCTCGATCTCTGCCACTATGTTATTCAGACGGTCAAATGACCTTACCTCAGCACCAATCAACTTCTCAAGGATTTCCTTCTTCAGATTCTATTTACAGATCTGCATTGCGTCCTCCTGATGCGGGGGACGTTTGCACCTCATGCTGAGGTTCCTCCATCTCTTTATGTAGCCGAGTGCCGACTCATCATTTCTCTATCTCGTGGCGTAAAGCTCTCCCACGGTTACCTCCCGCTCAGCTATGTAGAACCTTTCTTTAAACTTTTTCTGCATGTCGGGCTAGTCTATTATGGACCCGATGGGCAAGCTTGAGTACCAATCGAAAGCAAGCCCGGTGAGTGTTGAGCCTAAGAATTTGTGGAGATAAGCTTCCTCTGCCCCTAGATCCCCCATAATATTTACGTAGTAGGTAATGTGCTCCCTGGGAGACCCTTGCCCATTAAATTTCTCAAATTTCGGCGGCTTGATGATGCCGACCGGTAGCCTCTTGGCAGCATAGTGCGCCGGGTAAGGTACTCGATATATATCGAATGGCGTGTGATCGCCATCGCTCCTTTCTTCCAACTTCATATCTATCATTTGTTTGAGCATCAGTCTACTCAGTATTGCCGGGTCGACTGGACTTGGGTAGAAATGGGCCGGTTACGCCAGCGGCATTGTTAATACTGTCGCCTGAGGTGCAATAGTGGACCCCTGGAATGGCAAGTTCGGTGGCGAGGCCGGTGTGGCATGCTGTGGCTGATGTAGGGGCATGCCCCCAATATAGATGGGGATCGATGGAGACACCGTCGCCTGTTGGGAAGCTTCCGAGGTCTGACCGTTGCCCCCAGGAGTCTCAGGCAATGCTTCGGTCTGCCCGAATGTCGAGGGCTGAGTAGCTCTCTCGGTCAATTATTTTCTTAGCAACTCGATCTCCTGCTGATATTGTTGAATCATATGCAATACAGCGGGGTCGTTCATGGAAAGGCTAGGGGTGCCCCCTCTTTCTTCGGCTGGCGTCTCCTCGGATGACGTGGATGGTCCTCCTGCGGTGCCTTCAGTAATAACATTGGCGGCCAAAGCCATCGAAGGCTCCCCATATTCATCTTCTCCAGTATGGACCTGCGTCTTCTCAGTCGTCGCTTTCCCTCTTCTGGTAAGAGGTCCTGGCCTTGTGGCATGCCTGGACACTTCTTTGGGCTCGATTGGTAGGGCCCCGTACCGGCCAAATACCCCTGCCTTGTTGCAGGTATAAACCCTTAGGTCTCTACCTCTTCTTGTCGTTCTTCTCGACGACCTACTCGGAAAGCCCAGTCTGTCAAAAACTGATCTCCGTGGCTCCACTTCTTCCCTCAACGGGGACTGGTAACGCTCCTCGGAGCAGTTTCTTGACCCGATGCTGGGCACCGGTCGGGCCTCTTCTTCTTCAAAGGCGGAGGCTACTGCCCCCAGTAATCTCTGGCGACACTGGGGAGTGCTCCCTGGGCCCCGCAAGTAGTTCCTCATGGCTTGCTCCACTCCTTCCCAGTCCTGGTCAGGAGGAGAGGCTGGTGATGTTGTCCTATTAACAGCAACGGGCATGTGGGTTGTAGGCTCTGCACGGGCAGCTTGATAGCGACGTCGATAGTGTCAATGGTGGATGTTCTCTGGTGGTGTCGGTATGGCCAGTGCCGGCTGGTAGACGGGGGCCGCTGTCTTGACCCGATCTCCTTGTAGTGCCCTTGCCGGGCGAAAGGTGCTGGGCCCTGTCCGGGCTGGTGAAGTGAGCGGGGCTGCCTTGGGAACCCAAACTTGCTTAGCTTTGGTAGGCCTGGAGGCCGACTGATGCTGCGGCGCTGGGGTCAGAGTAGCGGGCGTCATCTTGCCCTTCATCTTCTCCAGTGCCTAAAAAGAGTTGTGCACTGGTACGATGGGTACAATGCACTCCGGCATCCCCTCGGAACGTTGTCCGATAAGATGCACCCGGACAGTCCCGATGACAGCAGACTTGACGGTGCTGGAGAACCGGCCTCAGGGTGATGTCGTGGCGTGGCTCCTCCGGAGCCTCCTCTGGTGAGAGGCCGACCCCTGGCGAGATGGGTCAGCAGTTTGGTGCACATGGTGCACGTTGCAGCTCAGCGTCCTGGTCAGGACGATCTTGGAAGTCTCAACCACTGATCGGCCGGCAGCAGCTTTGGCGGTCCCCTGGATGGGAGCGTTGCTTTTAGTCCTGTCAGGCGCTTCCACGTCTAGCAGGTTCGTGAAGGCTACCCCGAGGAAGTTGGGGAAGCCTACCGTGGGAGGGAAGCTCCCGAAGCTGAGGGGGACAGCCAAGTAGCCGTTCTGAACATGGCTCTCGACGGCCTATTCACAGAATGTGAGGGCCATCCTGGTGTCCGAAATGCAACCTGCATTTGCAAATTAAACAATTAGTCTTACAAGAAAGGGGCCGTAGGGCCCTTAGTCCCGGCAAAGAGATGAAGGGTGATTTTAGTCCCACCGGGCGTGCTAGACTTGTGGATGCACTTTTTATTAAGATCTATGTTTATTTGTTAATTGGTTTATTAAGATGAGTTTATTTATTTATTAAGTGCGTGGGCGTGCCAGTCACAAAGTGAAGATCTGTTCGGGCTCTGAAGAGCCCTTGGTGTGCTCGATCTGACTCGGTCAGACGATTGTATGATTTGTGTCGGGACCAAAACCCGTCGTGCCATAAAGGCCACGGCGTTATTTACATCCCCCATACGGGGGAACACCCTTGATTGATTGCCGGAAAAAGGGGCCCTATGGCCTGAAGTTCATAATAATGAAAGCGAGAGAAGAATCTCAGATTACGTTTAAACAAACCCTGCGTTGGGGCATAAACGTTCATAGATACATGCATGTCGGTCACTCACAGACCATTCCGTGTTCGGACGGAAGTCCGCATTAGTAGCGTCGAAGACGACGATAAAACCGTACGGATGTTTACCGCGGGTATGGCAAATTCAATGCAAATGCGGGATTGGATCCCGGTAGAAGCGGGTCGGATCAACGAACTATTGACCCGAGATGGTTTCGGACTATGGCCATAATGGGGTTCCCGAGGTCCACGTCCGATGCCATGGGGCGTCATTGCTTTTCTCTTCACACACAATCCGGGGAAGCGAAGGTTCCAAGGTATGCGTGGTTATAGTGTCTTTTATTATTATCGTTGCTCCGATTGTTAAATTATGTTGTTTGTTTCCACAAGGGTGGTTCACATTTTTTTTATTAGCTTAAAGTTTTTTCTTTTATTTGGTTGATTGTTCTTCTTATGAGGCACGCAGGTTAAGGGAGATGCCAAGGGGAGGGAGTGGTGCGCCAGTTTAGCATGCTATGTTGGGTCCCTGGGTAGGCGAGTGGATAAGAAGGGAGGGTTGAATTGTCCCCTATGAACAATGGTAAATTTAAATGCTTATGCAACGGAAATTACAATATTGACAAGATTGAAGATATTAACTAAACACGATAACTAGCTTCTCTCGATCTCACCGTTCACACACGAACATTCAACCAATATAAACGCTTAAACACACGTCCACAAAAGCAAACCACAAGACACGAAATTTTTTAGGTGGTTCGGGACCACGACTGGCTCCCTACGTCCACCCCTCACCAAACCCGGTGAGGCTTCACTCGGGGATAAATCCCCAAATGGAGACGATGCTCCAAACACACACAGGACGATGCTCGCACACACACGGGAACACGCCCCAACACACACACGGGGACACGCCCCAACACACACACAGATGGAGACGAAGTCTCCCACATGATTTGACGACCGGATCACAAACACACACACGATCCGACGATCGGATCACAACACACACACGATCCGACGACCGGATCACAACACACACACGCTGCAACACCCGCAGCACAATGACACACACACGACCGCACGCAGGCGATCAAACATGGCCGTATACACAGACGTTCACACACACAAATATCTCTAATGTTCAGAAAATAAACACAAATATTCAAGCATGCTCAAACCCAAAATATAGATCATAGAACACATCACAAAGAACTGATAGAAGACATAGAAATGGTCCCCCTTTGTTTTCCAAGGCTGGTTGATGATGTTCCTTGAACCACGAGTTGGAGGGAAGCCGGATGAAGATGATTCTTGCGTCATCTTGATCCTCTCGTTGATCCGCTCCTTTTCTTCTTCTTCCACGAGCTCCAGATCTTCACGGATGTAGATGATATCCTCCTCACAAGAGCTCCTCCACCGTTTCCCCCTTTTCTTCTCCTACAAGGAAGAACACAACAACATTAGGGTTTTCATCTTCCAAATTCGGAGTTCACATTCATATATATAGAGTGGATAAAAGACACATAAAACCCTCCCAATACATGTTAGAAACCCGCTAATATGTTTAGGAACCAATGGGGGGTAGTTTTGTAAAGTTTAGAAGGGTTTTCATTAGGTTTTGGATGCTCCCGGAAATCCCATTCACGTAGCAGAGAATTGCCGGTGGACCGGATTCATTGGGGCGGTCGACCAGGCTAATCACCCATTCTGTTTTGGGGTAGCAGAGAAAAATTGGTCGATTGGTCAGAAAGTCAGGTCGACCGGTAGACACAGGTCAACCGGTTCACAAAGTCCGGTCGACCGGTCCTGCTGAAATTCTGTTTGGACAAAACAGAAAAATATGGGGTCGACCGGCCTGGACTGGGCGGTCGACCGGCCATTCTGGGGTTCTATTTTATCCATGGAAAAATGTAGGAAAACACATTTGAGAACCAAATTTCCACATCATATAAACTGAATCAATTGTTATTCATTTATGTAATGTTTGAGCATTATCATACCATCAATAAAACCATTTTCATCATGACTTTCATGAATTAACTTAGGCATTTTATTTGCACAAAAGAACCACATGAACAACATGCATAGACCATATTCAAAGCTTTAGCAATTCACGAGGAGGATGAATAAAACTCAATCTTCAGATTGCACACTCAAAAGTTAATATCAAATCTCATACATTTGTGCAATATGTGAGCATATCACTTAGCCAACTTTCACCATGATTAATGCAAGAAGGTTTAAGCACATCATGAATTTGACTTACAAATCAAGACCATTCAATCATGTGGTTCAAGCTAGAAATGAATCACGCCTAGAGCCACAATTGTCATATTGGCAATTAAAGCACACAATGCACGGTGACTTGTTTTGCAAAAACCAAATGACCATGAATTCATAAAACCAGAGAGCATCATTAAAATCACATTCATCAAATTTCAAGTTAATAGGTTGAGGATATTTCAAGACCAAAAATCTCATGAGGAAGAATGCATGAAAATACCCAACCAATACTTCGAAAACCTATTTGATGAAATGTACGAAACATAGAAGAGTCAACGCAATGCGATGAGTGAGTCAACTCCCTTTTTCAATAAGATCTTCATTGATGCACTCTTTTGAGTTCCAAATATGAATCATGGATTTTTATCCTGCAAATCAAAATATTCAAAGCATGAGATCCTTAAATACAAATCATTCATATGACTTTCAAATATGAATAGAGTTAACCCCCTTTTAGAAGAAGAGCTTCATTGATGGACTCCTTTAGATTCCAAGTATGAGCCATGGATTTGTGTTCCTACAAACCAACATAAATTTAACATTAGTTCCTTAAACACCAAGGGTTCATATGACTTTCAAGAGTGAACATTAAATCCATCTTTCAACTCATCAAATCAAGATACAAAACATGTTGCTCAATGAAGCACATACACACACAAACACAATCGTTTTGATATCATTGAAACCAAACACGAACTAGGGGATGCAATAATTTCCCTATTTTTGATGATGACGAAACGATGTGTGTGATAATACAAATTTGTAAACATTTGTAAACATTGAGCATACACCAATTCTCCCATTCTCCCCAAGGTAACATCATTCATAAAGTATTGAGCACACACCAAACATTCTCCCCCTTTTTGTCATCTACAAAAAGACAGGAGGTTATGTGACATGAAATGAACATGTTAGGCTAAAGGATATGATTCCAATTCGGATGCCAATTGATGCTAAGTAGGGGCTCAAAGATATGATACCAAATGTTGATCAAGATAGAGGCACAAACATATGTAATTTTAATTCTTAAAGAGAGAGCCTCGAAGATATGATACCATTTGTTGGAAGAACTCATTTTGGCATTTATGCAACGTGAAGTGTTCAGAATATGCATTTGAAAATGAACTATGCCAATTGTTGGAAAGTATGGATTTGTTCAAGATGATATCATGAATGAACTATATGCATGCTGAAAATATCAAATATGCAAATATGCACACGATGAGCGTCATCTTTCAAATGCAATGAATATGCACTATGTGAATGCTAATCATGCAAGATATGAAGCTATGCACATGATGACTTCTATCCTTCAAATGAAAGGTTTATGCTCAGAATTAGACTCAAGGGGAATGCATGAACATGCAAGCATAGAAGTACAATCATCATGCACACAAATATTACACATAGTAACTCCCCTTAAATGAGGCACGGGTTAAGAAAAGAGCATGTGATTCAAATTCAAGAATGTAAGACATGAAGCATAATTAAGAGATTTGTGCATACACAACTAGGAGTACTACATAAACCATGAATGTAGGTAAATTCATAAAATACATACATAACAAAAATACCCATGTGAAATGTGAGGCAATGACTAATGAGCTTCAAAACATATGGATTTTCAGATTTTCTAAAGAACACTAGAAGGTAATCTCCTCTCTACACTTTCATTTTAGATTCTCAACTTTCGGTAGCTTCGCACAACCCCTATTTTGTTTCTTTTAAGGGACTTCACTGTTCGGCGCGAGTTTCCTCATATGTCTCAATGGGGATTCCCGGCTACTTGGATTCGTCACACATGTGGATTTTTACTTTACCTTTCGACACGAGTTTCCTCATTTGTTTCAGTGGGGATTCCCGGCTACTCGGTTACACATACCACTTAGTATTTTTGTGGGGTAGGTAACTTTTTCCTCACGATTACTCTTTAATATCTATGTAGAGATCTAAGACCTTTAAAGTGTTGGAAGAAATTTCTTAAATCCTTATCAATGAAAGTCATTAAATTCATTATGTGCAAGAGTGCGGGGGTAAGTTTTTATTTTGCATGTATAAAATGAATTCGACAATACACGGCTATGACTCCCCCTAAATGTATGTACGGTCGGAATTAAATCCTCCCCCTTAATATATGACATATATCACATATGAATAAAATCATTGCATTATTGTTTAGCAAGGAGGTGAAGCCTTAGAATTTTCCAAGAAAGTTTTTATAAGATAAATACATACACACATGCAAGGATTCACGAAACATTCATGCAAGCATTCATGAGTCATGATATACGATTATCATGAAATATATGCATATGCTCTATATGCATGAATATGCAATATGCTTCTTTTTGTCATTTTATATGCATAGTATGGGAATGATATGTAAAGAAGTCAATGCATTCTTTTTATGTAAGTTTTCAGTTTTTGTGCGTTCTTGAATATTCAAGCAAGCATGAAATTACCAAATACATGAGATTCATATTCACAGTGTATGCATGATCTATGAATGATATGTAAATATGTCAATGCATTATTTTTATGTAAGTTTTCATATTTTGCAATGACTTGAGCATTTAAGAAAAGCATGAAGCAAGTGAATGCATGAGCTGAGTTTTTAATTAATTTGACACAAAACCATGAGCATTTTATTTCAGATCTCTTCATAATAAACCATTTTCCTTGGAACCCAAACATTCAACCATGATCATTCAATAACAACTTTGGATTAGATATGAGATTTAGTTTGAACATGACATGACTTATGTGTTTCAACCAGAGTTTGATAATCAAGCAAGATTAGTGTTTGAACATCTATTATCAAGATGAATAATTTTTAACATGTCAAACAGCTTATCACCAATTCAAGAAAAACACATAAAGTCATTGAGCTTTAAACTGAGCCAAGGTCAACATTCAATACCAATTGTTGATATATTGTTGCATTTGATCAAGCAAGTTCACAATTCAGAAGTTTTGCCTTTTGAAACAAGAAGGAGTTCAGATTGAATTTTAAGGCTATACAAGTCAAAGGCAAATTAATTCATTCCAAACACATGATTCCTCATAGGCCAAACAATTCAATTTCTGAATTTGGTACAAGACGGAGAGCTTTAATCCGAGGATTAACTCACACATAGTGATAGCTTCCTGACAGACTTGATCTGTCATTTCACATATCACCATTTTATATACCAAATATTCATCCAATAAGAGCATGTATGGCTCGTGAAAAATTCAAAACATAACATGATAACACACCAAAATATCATACAAAACATCAAAACCATCAAGTTTGACAATGAAGGAGTAAAGTTTGGGTTTTACCATATGAGTGTGTCTTGTTCCATTTTACTAGAACCCATTTTATTCTTTGTTTACCTCAAGACACACCTTCACCGCAATCGAGTCATTTGTCAGATTTTGGCACCCAAACCTTCTTGGGTCCCTAGAGGTTGGAAGTATTTCTTCCAAATATTTTTCTTGACCTTTTCATTTCCACCTTGTCATCACTTTTCATGATCCTGCAATCCTCAATGACGTGTCCATGATTTTCACAATAAAAGTATTGAGGGATGGCATTTTTGGCAAAATGTTTTCTTTTAACATGATCAAGAGAGTTTTCAAAAACATTCCTTCTTCTGTTTCCAAAATTTCTAGGTCTAACAAAATCAAACTTAGCATTCATTCTAGAAACATGAAAATTCTCAATTTTTAAAAACCAACATTCATTCATGACATGACCGTATTTCCCATAATGAAAGCAACATGGAGTTGTGGGTCTACGGAATGATTTTTCATTGTTTGCATGAGTGTTCGTGAATGGATTTTTCTTATGAGATGCAAACCTTTTAGCATGGGAAGCATGTTCATTTCTGAATTTTCTTTGAAAGTTAAACTTAGCATTCATGGCACGATAATCATCATTTTGTTTCACAAATTAATCATCCATGACATGACCAAGTTTGTGACAATGAAAGCATGGGACATTTTTCTTTCTTTTGAAGGAAGATTTATCTTTGCATGCATTTTGATCATCCATTTTCAAGACAACACAATCATTCATTTCATGACCAAACATGTCACAATAGAAGCATTCAACATTCAACTTTGATTTTTGAGATCTATTTGACATGGAAGGCTTTTTGTTGAGATTTTTCTTTTTATCAAAACTATTTTCAGATATTTTCACTTGAGCAACTGGAGGAGGTGTTTTAGAGGTGCTAGGAATGTTGGAGGCATGAACAAAATAGATTTTTATTTTTGATTCAAAAGATTTTTTGTTGACCGGGATGTAACCAAGACCCTCTTTTTGAAAGTTCACTTTAACACCTATCATTGTGTCTAAGTTCTCATTCCCTTTGACAAATCTAGACAAATCAAGCTTCAAGTTTTTGATCTCTTTTTCACATGCAAGGATTTTATCGTCAAGCAAATAATTCTTTGATGTGAGTTTTTCATTTTCTTGCATGAGATTTTATTTTCCAGATTTGTGCAGTGAAGTTTTTCAGCAAGCTTTTCAAGAACCTTTTTAGTTTCAACATGCTCTGAACTCTTAGCAAACAATTGTTCATTCTCACATTTCAACAAGGAAATCTCTTTTTCAAGTTTTTTAAAACATTTCAAACTACCTTCAAGTAAGGAAATCTGAATCAACATGGCATATTTTTCCTTTTTAAGTTTTTCATTTTCATTCATGATGCTCTTGTTATCAAATTCAGAGTCAAGCAATTTTTCAAACATCTTCTCATCATCAGAAAGAGAAGTTAGTTTGTTTCTTAAACTTTCTTCAGATTTCTCAAGCATGAAAATTTGAGACATCAAGAATTTATTCTGTTTCCTCAATTCAGCACACTCATTTTCAAGATTCAAGGATTTATCACATTTTACAACCAAGGTGTGTTTTTTGCGCATGCCAAAAATTTCTTTATCAAGGTCATCTATTTTAGATTCCATGTCTTCATTTTATCTTTCCAAGCATTCATTTTCTGATTTCAAAGCTTCATTTTCTTTTTCCAAAGTTTTACAGTTTTCACAAGAAGCATTAGCGTGCATGATGTTTTCAATTTTTGATTCAAGCAATTTGCATTTCACACAAGAAACCGATTGTAGCGGCAGGAAAATGGTTCCTAGGCCACGTACCATCTTCTCTATTTATTTGTTGGGGAAGTCACCTCGCGCCCGTGGATGCCTGCACACACCAGGAAACCAGAAGGGCGTCAGAAGGAGTCCCGGGTGTTATCCCAGGGGACAACCCTCCGATGCTTAAGTCAACAAGGGATTAATGAGCAATAGAGAAGAGCAGGGTAAGAGAGAAGTAGGAGCCGCAGTAGTCGATCTAGGAGGCGTGTAGGTCCTCTGCACGCGTGCTCGCCGCTCCCAGTGGGCTCTAGAAGAGTGCTCGCTGGGTGGTAAGGCCGTGCAGGAGGAAGGGACTCTCTGGACGTAGTAGATGGCCTCTCTGTCGTAGTTGTAGGTCGGGTCGCTCTCTTCTCAGTAGGGAGCTCTAGTGGTGAAAGTATCCATTGTATTTCTTCTTGCGTAGTAGTGTGGGGTTTAGTAGAAGAATCTACCGTGCTCTTCTCTTCTGTCGATGTCCCTTTTATATGGGTGGTCCTGGAGCGAGGGGCCTCATCCCTTGATAGGGAAGGGTCTGTTTAGTAGAGTAACGTTCCCCTCTATGTTGGCGAGAGTTTCCCTTTGGAGGGCGGTACCTCTGGCGTTGGCCGGTCCCTGGGCGAGTATTACGGCACTCATGGCGCGTGCTCGCCCGTTACGGGGTCAAGGGCGACGTTGTGGGGGCAACGGTCGGTCGTTGGAGTGTCCTCCGTTGAGAACTGCGCTTGGGCCGGCCTCATCGGTGTCATGGAACCCGATGCTCTGTTGGGCTGGCCATCCTCTTATTGGGTTGAGCGTGTATGTTCGCTCCTTGCTTGGCCTAGCGCGTCCAAACCTTAATGGGCTGCTTGCGCTTGGGCCGTTCCTGGGTCAAACCAGATTTACCCTCGTCACTTCCACCCCTACTCTTAGTTGCCGAGCACTCGCAGGGGACTGAGAGTAGCCCAAGAGAGGGTTCTTCTGGAGGGTGTGATCCAAAGATGATTTCCTCGTACGGCGGGAGTTGGTGGCTTCGAGACCTACTTGGAGCGCAAGGCGCCTCTGGTGGTGGCAGAAGCCATGCTGGCAATGATGACGCCGGGTCTTATCTTGTTCTAGGGATGCGGGCTCAGAATGATCACCTGACCTCGGTAGCCGTACCGTCGTAGCGGCAGGCGTCCCTTCGCCTTGCCCTCAGGGGGCAACCGTCGAACTGTAGTGGGCGATTTATAAGGAGTGCTGCGGGGCCTCTCAAAAACCATACCCACATCTCCCTGGTCGCCGTGCTCCGTCGTAGGCCTCTTCCTCCCTTTGCCAGGTAAGGATCTTTCTTCCTCAGTTCTTCTTCTCTTCGATAGTGATGTCTCCACGTAGGAGAGCTCTTAGCGTCGAGTCTTCTTCTTCGGAGGAGATGGCTCAGAGTCAAGGCGGTATGCCAAGCACCTAGGGTGCGGGTACTAGTCGGCCCGATTCCCAGCCCTTAGTGGCCTATAGGGTATTCCATGGTTTGAGGGAGACCTTCCAGATTCCCTTCGAGTATGCCATCATCTTCCCCGCTGTGGGAGACGACATAACGAGTCACCCTTCTGGTAGGATCATGATCCCGGTGGCCTCCTTTCAGGCGGGTCTTCGTATCCCGGTCCATCCTTTTATTGGAGCTATCCTCCATTACTATGGACAGAATCCTGGGGGCATATCCCCCAATTCTTATAGCATCCTCTGTGGGTTTGTCCACGCGTGCTGTAGAGCGTCGGTGGGGCCGAGTGTCGATCTGTTTCGGCACTTCTTCCTCCTCCAGAGCTGTCCATCTGACACCTATTTTGCCTACTTCAAGGCCCGCACCCATCAGCATTTCAGCAGGGTCTCCCGCACCGCATCCAACCGCAAAGACTGGAAGGAGAGATACGTGTACCTCATTAAGTTGAAGGACTGGGAAAGGACCTCCGACGGTTGGATGTGCAGTGGCTTTCCTCACCCTTGGCGTGATTCGAAGCCTTCCCTTAGTGCCGAGGACCGCCAAAAGTTGAAGGTAGTTTCTCGGTATCCCCTCGCCGATGCAGATCACGTGTTGACCCCGGCGCTGCTTCGGGAGCTGGGGTTGTGTCCTCCGTTGCCGCAGGGTACTGGTTTATTTTCCCGTGGGGATGTGGCGGCTGTGACTGATGCTCGACTAACCTTGTCTTTGTTTTCAGGGGCGGCTGAAGCGCAGGGGTGGACCCCTGAGATCGTCTGGCTGTCGCGGGTTGCTCCCCGCCCCGTAGATCATGTTGTCCCGGGAGCTGACCAGGTGTCGGTTGTCGCCCCCCCAGCCTAGGTTGCGTTTGCCCTGGAGAGGTTGCAGTATCCGACACATGTCGGCATTCTTCTGGTGCATTCGCCCGAGGCGTCGGTGGCCAGCGGAGGGCCTATTCTTTGATAGAGTTCCCCCAAAGCCACTCCTAGCACGCCTGGTGACGAGTCCGCCATGGCCGGCGGTGGTCGGGCTTATCTGACCGAGGATGAGTTGGCGGAGATGGACAGTTGCCTCCAGTTGAGGAAGAGAGGGAGGGACTCAACCCGATTAGGAGCTGGGTCCCACCCTCGTCCGGTGCACCTCCCCCTAGTGTTCGCCCGTCGTCGTCGCCGGCAGTGCCGACAGCTGCTACTCCGGCGCCCGCCTCTGGTGGATGGGGGAATGAAAGGGGTAAGGCCCATGCTGTTGTCGAGGCTGATGCTCCCGCTCCACAGAGGGTCCCTCCGCGTAGCCAGTCCTCGCAGCCCGAGGACTCACCGGCGGTGTGCCTGGTGTTTCGGGCATTGTCGACCTTATGGTGCGGAGTGCTCGCTGGCATAAGCACGTTGGGGAGCTTGGTCCTGAGACCGTGAATGAGTTGACGGCCGTTGTAGCGAGGAGCGTGTGCCTGATCGTCAGCGCCTTTGGATTGTGGAGGCACCGCTTCTTTGATGCTGTCCATGACATGGTGGCCAGCCGGGCCCTTCAGGCGGAGGCCGAAGGGCGTTTGAAGGAGTCTGAAGCTGCGAACGCATGACTTAAAGAATAGTTGTCCCAGCTGGAGTCGGCCCTGGCTGGTATGGAGCGCGACCGAGACTCTTTCCGGGCGCGGGTGGATGCGGCCTGAGAGCGGGCGGCGAAGCTGGAGGCGGAGGCCCGCACACGGGAGGCTGAGGCGAACTCATCAAGCTGCGCTCGTCTCTACCTTCGGTTGGCGAGGGGGCTGTGGAGGCCTTCCGCTCTTCCTCGGCTTATCGGGCCGAACTGACGGAGGCGGCCCTGGAGTACTACGTGCCGACGCGTGACTGTGGCTTCCGGGAGGGCTAGAGTGCTACTGTGAAGGCCACAGCGGGGCACTTTGACCTCGTGGCCCCGGTCCTCCCTCCTCCTTCAGACCTCTATGGTTCGGAGGCCGATGCCGAAGAGGAGGGGCCCGAACCCGTAGAGGGGGGCGCCGAGCGGCCGGTGTCGAGTGCGGGCGAGCGAGCGCCCGTGGATGTTGCTGTGGTGGTCTTGACCGACGAGCCACCTTCTCCCAGTGCTGCTATTGCGCGTGCGCCTGCTGAACCCAGGGCACGTGATGATGTAACCGGGGCAGGTCCTTGAGAGGATGCCTCTAGTTGTCTTTCCTTTTTTCTTGTACTTTTCGAGGCAGTAGCTGCTTTTTTGTAATTTCTCTTTTTTTGGAAATAGAAATCTTCCTTTTATTTGTAAATCTTGAGATTTCTTCCGTGTATTTCCTTCTTCCTGAACCGTCGCAAGATCCTCTGGGGATACAAAACGGCGTCCTCGATGAGGGCTTCTGAAGGAGCGCGACTTTCGAGATTCATCGCTTCGGTTTCCACGGATTTGATTGAGGCGGTAAGAGTCCTCGTACTCCTAGGGACTTTTTTTATCAAGAAACCTTGCCTAGTGTTGGATGGGAGAGTGCACCCTTGTACCAGAGGTAAAGAGAAAGCCACTCCACCATCCAAACATTAGGAGGTAAATTTTATTTAAAAAAGGAATGGATACAATTACATTAAGCGGATACTGGGCATACCCAGTTTATCAAGGCGAGCTGCTCCCTTTATAGAAGTATGAAGCTCATCATAAGAAAAGAAAGCATTACAATGAGTGGAGGAGGCCAAAGAAGCTAGAGAATCAACAACCTTGTTTCCTTCTCTGTAGATATGAGCAATAGAGTCTTGCAAACTAAGGAGCCTCCAAATCTCCCTAGTATAATAAAGAATGGACCAGGGGCAATGTGTTTCTTTTTTGATGATTTGAACTAAGATTTTGGAATCACATTCAATCTGGATTGGCTTGTCATCAATAGTGTGGTAATATTTGATGCCATCAAGCAAAGCTCAGGCCTCAGCAACAAGACTGTTGGCATTGCCATAATAATGTGAGAAAGCAAGAATAATATTTCCGTTACAGTCTCTAATGGCACCACCTCCACCTGAGTCTCCATTTGCTTTGCAGGCACCATCGGTGTTAAGCTTGAGAGAAGACCAAGTCGGGCGGACCAAGGTAATCATCTTCAGCTGAGGTCTAACAGCAGGCGGCCGACTGTTGATACCAAATTCCTCCAGAATGTTCCTTTTGGCATTGTCGAACTCCTTAAGGTTGGCAATGTCGCAAACGTGCCTAACTTGAGTTTTAATATGGTGGAGAAGACTGTTCTTGAAGATGTTTTTACCTTCATATTTCGAAGCATTCCTCACTTTCCAGATTTCCCAAAGGCCATACCCAATGACAGAGAGGAGAAATAATCCATGGGTAGATTTCTGTTGGATATTATTGGCATTGTGATAAATGAAGGATCTCGCTGAGTTTGCATATATGTTCAGTCCATAGTTTCTGAAGTGAGACCAAACATGTTTAGCCAGTTCACTGTGGATAAACATGTGGCTGGTTGTTTCGTCACACTGTGTCCTGCAGCATTGACATTTGGAGCACATTTGCACACCCAGACGTTGTATATTTTTATCAGTGGGGAGAGCATTGTGGACAATCTTCCAGAGATGTATAGATATTTTGGTGGGGAGCCAATTAGACCATAACCGGGTCCAAGGAAAAATGTTATGATTGGAGTTAATTCTAGATAACTCACGGTAAGTGGAAGCCACAGTGCAATAACCCGAGGATGAAAGACTTCAGGCCGAGTAGTCAGAATAGTGGTTTAAATGAAAACTGTGGACAACTGATTTGATTAGGTCAGGAACCCTTCCGTCCAACAGATTGTAATTAGCACTAGTATGATGCATGAAGAAGTCCTTGACTGAAATGCTGCTATTCTAAATGATAGAACTGGGAACATACTCTGCCAATCTTTTGTTTCCAATCTAGTTTTCCAACCAGAAATGAGTGCTGCTGCCATCACCAACTACAACTTTTTTATGTTTGGAAATCAGGTTTCTGGCCTTTAACCAGCTCCTCCTTGTAAAACCATTCATGTTTCTGAACTGAACTTCACTTATATGGCGCTGCCCAATATATTTTGCTATGAAGAAATTTGCCCATAGGGAATTGGTAGATAGTGCATTCCACAGCATCTTTACCTGTAGAGCAGTGTCCATGAGTCTAAGAGACATAATACCAAGACCTCCTTGGTGTTGAGTTAGATGGACACAGTCTATCTCCACGAAATGTGGATCTAGAGGGGGGTGAATAGATCTAATGCCTATTTAAAAACCAATGTAAGGTTCAAATGCGGAATATAGATAAATCTGCTAAGTCACTAACCTTGATACTAGATTTCAACAGAACCGAATCAAGCTCTTAAAGTAAACAAGATAACTAGTAGCACACGATTCATAGACAATCACACAAACACATAACACCCACGATTTTTAGGTGGTTTGGTCAAGGACCTACGTCCACCCCACACTCAACCGAGTATGGCTTACTGCTGCGCAGTACAGCTTGCGTCTGCTGGGCACTATAGCTTGGCCAACAACTGCTGATACACAGCTTCGCTGGGCACTACAGCTTGCCGACCAGAGGAACAGATCCTCTGCAATTAATACAGCTTAACCCGTCCAGTGGAGACTTCCACTGCAAATCCGCTGACTCACAGCTTGAAGAAACAGGAATTCGAAATGAAAGACAGAAGCAAAACAAAAATGAAAACCCAAATGGAAATGTAGCTCGAATGAGCAATGCTCAGCTCTGGTTTCTGAACCAAGAGACTGAGATACAACCTCTCAAACAAAAACTCTCACAATCTCACTCTCTCGATCAAGATCTCTCAACTCATCTCTCTTGATCTTCTCTTCTCTCTTTTTCTTCTTCTCTGTTTCTCTTCTCACAGTGGATCGATGGCACTCTGCTGCTTTCAGACTTGCTGTATAGACTTTGCTCTCTTCAGATTTCGATCAGCTCCATCTGAACACCAAGGCTTCAATATATACTGGCAGCAGGTGGATAAGGGCGCGTGGTTTCCACGTTTTCTCTCCCAAGGAATTCGCCAGATCCGAGGCAACTTTATCCACGTGTCATCATCTGATCACCTCGTCCTCCTGGGATCACGAGCCATGTCAGCAATCCCTGTAGAGAATCCCTGTTAGACATAGTATCGGATTATCAGTTTAAGCATAAACCCTGTACAGACATCATAGTATGCACAATGCAGTGTATAGACTTTCCAATGTCTAGACTTGCAGATGTGAACGACACAATGTATAGACTTTAGGTGTGAAGACATTGTGAATGCAAATGCAATGTTCAGACTTCATTGTATAGACTTGGAGAACCTGAATCAATGTGCATACTTGGAACGCCTGAAGACCAGTGTCCAGACTTGGAATCAATGAAGGTGCTGGCTGTACCGACTTGGCCAAACAATCCGATGTAGAGACTTGAGGCATGGAGGCCAATGTACAGACTTGGAAAGTTAATACCATTGTACAGACTTCACCTTGTGCCAGCTACAGTGAAGGAATGTATAGACTTAACAGTCTCCCTGGCTGTACATGTGGATGGGCATAAATCCCACACAATCACAAGAGAATAATTATGTGAAAACAGGGAGAATAATGATGATTAATGCATAAATAAGGGGAAGAAAAGCTTGCACGTGGTGCAAATATGGAGATGTGATCGCCAGAGGGGTTACCTCAATAATAATAAAAAGAGATCGCGAATACCTGGTGAAGAGTGGAACGCGGGATGATGTGAAGTTCCTTCCTCCTTCTTCAATCGGCCGGCCGATGAGAAGGGTTATCCTTTTGATTACCTTGCAAAAAAGACAATGAAACAAAGCAAAAGATGGGATCAGCCAACGTGCAGTAGTATCAATCCAAATAAAACATATGATGATGAAAAGAAATCAACATGCGCACCTTTTGTTTTTTTGTTTTTTTTAAAACCCCTAGAGAGACTAGGAGAGGAGATATGATGAAAAGATGCAACTGATGCAAACGGGATGGAAAATTATAGCAGACGGGATGGAGATACGATGAAAAAAATGCAAAGCAATAGAAACAAGATAAAACAACACTAAAGCCCCGCTGTCCCTTGATGACAGTAAAAGGGGCAACCGAGATAGGAAGAAGAGGAAGCAGCAGGATGCAAAAGCTTGAACTTGATAATCTCGGCCTCGGTACCTTCGTAACCTTTCAAAGGGTCGATCAGGACTCCCTTAAATAAGGTTCAGATCAAAGATAAACATGGACAGGAGATAGCAATGGTAATGTTTATCAAAAGCAAGAGCCCAATTGAGTAAGAACGTCAAACAAGGCAGGACTCTGTGAGGGAAAGATGGAAGAAGGTAGGACACCGGAGGTGAAACACGCCCTTCAACAGGGCGTCAATTCTTGATTTGACGACCTACCCATACGGCGTTTCATAAAACATGACCCAAGCCAGGGCGGTTCTTCCTGGATTCAATTTTGGTAATAAAACCTTCCTTTATTTGAAAAAGATTAAAAGACGCCTGAAAAAGAGGCGTTTCTTCAAAACACGCCCTGAGGAAGGACGTTATTCATAAAATGCATTTTATTTCATTTTATTTTGAAAAAGGATAATACCAGGAATTGACGCCCTAATCATTGGTCGTCCTTTCTTTAAAAACGCCCTAGGTAAGGTCGTGAATCACAAAAATGCAACAAAATGCAACGGAAAACCCACAAAAATAGAAAAACTTTATATTATGGGAATACTGAAGTTCTCTTTGGGGCGTCAACATAGTGACATGAGATTTAATCAACAAAGTGTCAATTTTGGCGTGTCTACAGCTGCCCTGCCTTGGCGTCTGCTTTGCAAGGGAGTGAGACGGACATGAAGTGGAACGAACTGATAAGTAGATGCCAAGGTGTGATGTGACACGCCTCAGACACTAAGCATTAAAAATCTTTCCAAGATTCTGAACGAAACAACTTTGAATGATTCCAAGGAAGCATCGATTTGCTGGATAAAGGAGACTAATCTAAGCAAGTAAACATGTAAGGCAAAGGTGTGCGCGCGGGCACGATAGGGAAAGACCATTGGAGAGCGGTTACCAGCCAACGTGGACGTGCTACAACCAAGGTAGATTTGCAGAAGAAAAAAGAGAATTAAGATGGAGATCCAACAAAAGGACATTTTCAAGGAATCAGCCTGAGCGGCTTCAGATAGAACAAAGTACTTGATTTGGAATGGAATGTCTCATGCCAACTCAATAACGAGCGAGTGACCTTCATTATTGCCATGATATAAAGATTTTCATCATGAAGCTCAAAGTCCTATATGATGCATGCTGGGCTAAAAGAAAAGATTAAAACAAACTAAAAATATAGAAAATAATCAAGGATAATATTGCTAAGCCATCTAGATTTGATCAAGAATCCAAGTTTCTGAGCTAACACTAAGCCGAAGCCCGTTTATCCGCGCATCAACTCAGAAAGTGGAACTATCGTCCCAGACCTTGAACGACTTAACGGCCTATCCGTGTGATCAAGACTCTCCTGGAACTATCACTGTTTTTGATGAAGGGGAACTCAAATTCCAGGTTCATCAGAACCACAAGGTCCTTGATATGCTATAATAGCGTAGATACCATATAGTAAAATGCTTACATCAAACAAATACAAGATAATGAACGCGATGTTACTTCCATGAGCAACCCAAGCGTCTCGAAACCTGCACTTTCCTGCACTTGAAACTTATCAGTCTTCACAATTTCAACATCAATAATCTTCAATTCAAAGTATGACATGATCATAAGTGCTAAATAAAATAGAATTCCAATGACATAATAGCACTTAAGTTCATCAAAGCACACGGAGAAGCAAACTCATAAACTCATAAAACACGCCTTAAGTCATGGCGTCAAAATCGTGAAAAACGCCTTATCATGAGGGCGTCAAAACATGGAACACGCCCTTCACTAAGGCGTGAAATCCATCGAGAGGCCAAAGAGAAAACGACCCACTAAAGGGCGTTACACAAAACACGACCCCAGCAAGGTCGTCAATTCAAGAATTGACGCCCTAACAAAAGGCGTTAATAAATCCAACGCTTCCGTTTCCAAATCGAAAGCAAAACCAAATCCTAATAGCCATCAACTTGCTAACTCCGAACAACCTTAAGCCCTCCAGCCTCCTATAAAAGGCAGTCTCTTCCTTAATTGAATCAAAACAATCTTTTGATTTCTATTCTTCTGTTCCTTCCCTTCTACTATTCTGTTCTTCTTCTGCAGCAACCGTCCAAGCTCCTCCCCTCAAGCTGAAGATGGACAGAGCAATGAAAAGGGCCAGGACTTCAACTCCCAGAATCACTGATATCACCGGGCACATTAGTAACAGAATCTGCATGAATCAGGTATTGTCCTATCCTCCTATTCTTTCTCTGCTCATATCTTCCTTCTTTTCTTTCTACTTCTCATGTATGCCTCTGTTCGGTCTATCTGTTCTTCCCCTCTCACAGGAATACCCGAACCTTCCAGGAGCTAGAAGATTTACAAAAAACAAGTGGTTGCCTCTCATCCTTTCCAAATTTTCTTCTGACATGAGGGCCTACCTAGCAAGATGGCATCTTCTTGGCCTCGTAACCCATGCCAAACACTATGACCAAATTCACTTAGATTGGGCTGCCATAGGAGCATTGATTGAACTTTGGCACCCTTCCACTCATACCTTTCTCTTCTCAACATTTGAAGCCACCATCCTATTGGAAGAATTAGAGTTGATATTAGGCTTGAAAAGGATGAAACAAGGAGAAGAAGACAAGATGGCTATCATGTCAAGGCCAATCTCCTCTCACGAGCTATTAACGAGCTTGATACCTAGCCCAAACCTAGTGAATCAAATCAAGGTTACTAAAGGAATCAACCTCTTGAAGCTCGCCTCATGGGTGTACAAAAGAGCGGATCAAGCCAAAGAGGAAGAGGAGATAGAGAGAGTGACCAAAGCCTTCGTGGTGTGTTTAGCAGGAGCACTCCTATTCCCATCCACGGAGGACTTTCTAGAGGAGGCCCAATTGAGCGCGGTGGTGAGCTTATGGGAAGAGGAAAGAGTCGGACCGGCGATCCTAGCCTATCTCTATAGCGGACTTACTTCGGCGGCCATGGGAAGACCCATCTACGGATGCATGCTAGCATTTTTCAGTTGGATAGATCTCCATTTCAAATTCGATCCATGTGGTGAGGCCCAACAACCCTCAGGAATTTTCTCAAAAAGCCCCCTCTCTTATATAACCGGTTCACTTGGAATAAGCAATAGAGTGATGAACCGAATTCCTCAAATCAAGAAGAGAGTGGAATGGAGAAAGCACCTAAAGGTAATGCCAAAGAACCTTTTTACATGTGCCCCGGGTGTACTCAAGATACAGGAACTTCGTGCACGATTCTCTACCGGGACGGATCTTCGTCTCATCGGCGCTTCGGACTTCATACTATACAACTCTCACAGATGCCTTCCTCAAATTGGACTTCCACGGCAACACCTAGAAGACGTCTCTCACCTCCCTCCAATCAAATCAAGGGACCTAGGCAGCAATGAAGATGGGGAGGAGGTTATCACAATCCAAGCTCTATGGAAGATTAATAAACTCCATCAACCTGTAGAAAGCTTGGAGGAAGACAGAGATCAGTGGGAAAATTATGAAACAGCATTGAGAAAGCTAAGACTCAAAACGGCTCATTAAGCATTGTAATCTCTCTCTTCAAAGTAATAAAAATGATTGTTTTCTGATTGAGCCTTACTGCTGTGCTTTAGATCAAATCCTCAAATAACCTGTCGTTCTGTTGCAAATAACGCCTCTTGAAAAAGCCGTGATTTTTAAAAAGGACGCCTCAAACAATGTCGCCTTCAACATTCCTGTTCACACATTTGACGCCTTCACCTATAGGCGTTACTTAACTAACGACTTAGAACAGGGTGTTAATTGATTCAAATTCCCAAAATATATTCATTGAAATTCCAAAAGTAACGCCCTCAGGAAAGCCACGTTTCAACCAAGTAACGCCTCTAGCTCAGGCGTGAGTAAAAACCATAATAATTACTTCTCTCAAATCAATCAACGCCCATTGAATGCGTCTGACGACGGTTATCATTCCCCATGCAAACAAAATTAACGCCTCAAGATACGTCGTCTACCTTGTAAAAACGCCCACTGTCGCAGTCGCGACTTCAACAAAACACGCCCCTCCTCAGGGCGTGACTTCTTTTCGAATGCTAAAAAGGGCTTTTCCCCTTTCTTCTTCCTCCTTCGTTCCATTTCCTTGTTCTGCAACCCTAACCGAAGCTCCCCCCCATCTCCTCTATTCTCTCCCTCTCTCACCCAAGCCCTAGCTATGGCCAGAGGAGGATTGAAACGGCAAAGGGTCAACGCCCCCGAGGTCGTTGATCTAGACGAAGAAGGACACGCCATGGAGGAAGCCCCTCCCGTGGTGGTTGAAGACGCACCGGCGGCGGCGGCGGCCGGCGGCGAGGCCGAAGGAGGCCAAGAGGCCAACGAAGAAGATGATGCTGGAGCGGAGGGAGAAAATGAAGAGGGAGAAGAAGGAGAAGAAGAAGAAGAAGAAGAAGAAGAAGAAGAAGGAGAAGAGGGTGGTGATGAACCATCGCCCGCGGCGGCGCCCCCTCCCCGTGCCGGCCAACTCCGACGGCCACGGCAGCCACGGCCTCAACCGCAGGAACCCAAGCACAAGAAGGTAAGCCCCAACCTAAATCTCCATTTTTATTTATTTTAATTTTATTTTTACTGATTTTCCATGGCCCTCGGGGTATAAACCCTACAACACAGAAAGAAGGCGCCCTCATGGGCGTCGCGATTTCAAAATACACGCCCAACCCAAGGGCGTTAATCACATTATTTTCCTGAAAAACTAAATAATTCTATGAGAACACGCCCTAAAGCATGTCGCGCATTTAAATTTGTTATGATGCTGTTCATTTTCGCATGCTGTTATTTTTCTTTCATTTTCTGAAAAACTGGAAACCACGCCCCACACCAGGGCGTCAATTCAAAACAGACGACCAAACTAGCAGTCGCCCATTCATCAATCCTTGATTAATTAACGAACCCAAATTGAAAAACGCCCCACCCAAGGGCGTGAATTGATAAAACTTTTAGGATTTTTAGAAATTAACCACAAACACACGCCCAACACCGAGGCGTTTCATAGATGAAAAACGACCTAGGGTACGTCGTTAACTTAAAGCACAAACGGAACCACGCCCCCCTTAAGGGCGCCACTTCAAAAAAAAATGACCTGAGGAAGGTCGTTAATCAATAATAACATCAACATTCAACCTGGGGTAATCAAAATGAAATAAACATGAATAATCAAAACAATTAAGCCAAAAAACTTATCTTATGCATGCAGGGGCTGATGAGGACGCGCATCTCATGGGTTATGGTCCGGGCAGCATACTACGGCCTCCCCGAGTTTCAGAGAGCGAGGGTAGATGCTATGGGGTTTGGGGCTTTTCTTAGCATAGAGCCAGTTAGGCCAGACCTACCACTCATTCAGGTTCTACGGGAGAGATGGGATAGGACTAGCCGGGCATTCTTGATGCCATGGGGGCACATGATTCCTACCCTGGAGGATGTGGCTAGGATCACCGGGTTGAGGGTAGACGGTGAGGCTGTGAGTGGGATCACCTACCCAGACTACACCGAGTTCGCCGAGAGGTTGCTAGGATTGGAGATGGTTTATGAGACGCCTAGCGAGTGTAGGACGATCTTCCGTACCGACCTCACTACAGTGATGGGCTTAGGGAATGCTAGGCACAGGTCAGGGGAGACCCTAGAGCAGTTCTCACAGAAGTTGATAGACGGGGCTAGGGCAGTCTACTGCCAGGACCCGGCCGACAGAGAGAAAGCAGACCGAGACCTGAGGAGGTTCTTGCTACTGCTACTCGGGAGGCTATTGCTCGGGACAAAGGGCGACGTCATCAACTGCCGATTCCTGGGGATACTCGAGGACCTGGAGGCAGTTGGCAGCTACGCCTGGGGAGCGGCTCTGCTGGCACATATGATGGCCGACCTGTCCACGGGGACAGGGCGAGAGACGACCGTCAGTGGCTTCTCACCTTTTCTTCAGGTATGCATTTTTTCATTTTTCCTTTATTTTTTTCTTTTTGTTATGCATGTGAATGCCTTCCTAATGCAATGCATGGATGCAGGTTTGGAGCCATCTCTACATGCCGATGGGGCACGTTGACCCACGGCCTGGAGGTGAGGGAGCTTTCCCTCTAGCACGGCGCTGGGTGCCGATCGTCTTCGGCGCCCCACTCGGCTACGAGTTGTGGGTTTTACGGAGAGAGTTCCGCGACTTCCCTCCCTCGTTGGTATGTATGAAGGTTATGCATCTTTCTTTTTGAATTTATTATGATGATGATGAAATGATGACATGTATGTTTATGAATGCAGGTGCAGTGGAGACCCTATGAGGGGATGACGGACGAGGGCCAGCCGTGGGTCGTAGCGGGCCGTCCTCGCTTTGAGCGTGAGCTTTGGGTTCATTGCTTGAGTGAGATCGAGCCGTTACGGCTTAGGTTGGTGATGAGGACGCTGGGCCTCCACCAGGAGTGGGTGGAGGTAGGCGAGCCGCGGGGCATTGGGAAGAAGACGCGCGGTCGTACGAAGGCGACCGACTGGAGAGTGCGGTTCGAGGAGCAGTACGCCGACTGGCAGCGAGGCGGGACCAGAGTCACCTCCCGGGCGACTGACAGCTCCGAGTACCTCCGGCGCTACTGGGAGGTATACGCCGGACGACCCCAGATGAGGGTCTTAGGGGTATGTATGAATGCACTTATTTTTAAATTGAATGCAAATGCTTATGTGACTATCATGTGACTAATGTGCAATGGATGCAGGACGCGCGGGACATAGCAGCGATAGATGCCCAGGCCCACCTACACAGCCTGGAGGACCAGCTGGCCGCCACACGGGCAGACCTAGAGACCCTGGTGAGTGTTTAAATTATTTCTATATGCAAATGAATTTTTTTTTTTTGTTGAATTACTGATGGTTAGCCACTGACGATCTCAATGGATGCAGCGTGCCCAGCAGGGAGCGGTGAGGAGAGACCCAGGGGAGGCCTCCAGCTCGAGAGGACCCAGTGCAGAGGTGACTGCACTGGCAGAGTAGCTAGCGGGAGCGGTGGCACGAGCCAAGGCAGCAGAGCGCGACCTCGCTTCATGGGTAAATTCCAAAACACAAGTCCATTCAAACATGATTATATGTAATTGTGCACTGATAAAAATTCATTTTTACAGACTGAGGAGCTTCGAGCCGCTCTTACCTGCGTAGATGAGGGCTTCCGCACGACGAGCCCACAGGTGAGTAGTTCAATCATGTATTGCTTGAATTGAATCATTGCATTAATTGTGGAATTGATGATTTGTTTACCTGCTTGCAGATGACTCAGCTTCAGGCGGTACGTACCGAGTTGGCGATCCGTGATCAACGGATCTCAGAGCTTGAGAGGTCCCTGAGGCGACGAGAGGAGCTTCCCCAGGACGTGGCCGAGCTACGTGTAGCCCTTGAGCTGGAGCGACGGGAGCGTGCCCGGGAGCGCGAGGAGCGTGCTCGTGAGCGGGAGGAGTACCAGGCGGAGCGTGTTCGGTACCAGGAGCAGGTAGCAGCACGCGAGCGAGAGCTGGCAGATTCGAGGACTCAGTTGATCCTTTCCCAGGAGCGGCTACGAGTGTCCGAGGAGCGTCTTCAGCGGGGACGTGAGCGAGCACGGGCTGCGGGATACTCCTTCACCAGCTCCACCTTCGTGGTGGGCTCTTCCCTCCGAGAGAGGAGCGAGGCAGGGGGACACGCTCGGGTTCCTGCTTCTTCACGGGGGCCCATGCCTCCTCCACCAGCGCCAGCTCGGGACGGCGAGGAGGAGGTTGAGAGTAGGAGAGAGGAGGGTGGAGGCGAGAGCTGAGAGACTTACTTGTACTCCTCCACCCTCACACCTGTACTTAGACATTCATGATGTATATATATATGATATTGAGATTCCTTTGTTACCTGAGCACTTTGTGTGGTTGTGGCCTTGTGTTTGTGTACTTTCTGCTCTTCGTGTTCTTCATGTTTGCTTTACTGTGCCATGTTTCTGCAACTGCTGTTCACACTTGAATAAACAGGTTAATTCATCTGTTTGACTTGGCCCCTTGCCCGATAAGCAAGGGGTAGCAACATTTTGACCTTAATGATGGGTCAAGGGGCCAAGCCTTTAATCAAATAAAGCAATAAAATAGCTGATAGCGGGGAGATGCCTCATGCACAGCACGCATATGCAACCCTAAATAAAAGATGCCCATGCAAAAGAATGCAAGCATACATCGTGAAGAAATACATTTTTTTCTTTTTCTCTCATTTATATTTTTTTTATTATTTTTTCTTGAAAAACGCGCCTTAGAGTAGGCCGTGATTCGCGTAAAGACGCCCGAGGAGACGGCGTGAATTTTAAAAGGAAATCTGATTTTTTTGAGAAAGTAACGACCTGCTGAGAGACGTTATTCTGAAAGAGACGACCTAATCTAGGACGTTAATTCTATAAAAAGCGCCTTAGCCGAAGGCGTTAATTAAATTATTCTGCAAAAAGGGCTTCAAGGCTATCAAGACCATGAGTCTTACATAGTCACCATTTAAAATTCATTAACCTTTCTTGAGTAGTTAAAAAGGGGGTTGACGTGACCATAATTGACTTGTATTCGAGATTTTGCACAATGCAATTTCTTAAGTCCGTCTTGACCATCCTGCCAGTTCGTGACTTTACCGCATAGAAAGGATGGGAGAAAATATAAGGGAAGCCCATAAGGGATGCTGAGATGCTCAAGGCAAAGTTACCTCCCCTACCCTATGCCTGTTGGGGTTCGGTCTTTGACGTAGGGAAATTTGTTGCCTTTTTGCCCATTTATATTGCACGCATACGCCCAAGGTTTTCCTTGCGGGGACTTTGCCCTCTTGACATGCTTTTCTTTTCATAACTTGACTTTCACTTTGGAATTGATTTGCATTGATGAATAAAAACCTAATTGTACTTGGGACTTTTGTGGCATTTGCTCCCTTTTGGGCCTTGACTTCCACCTACTAGGGCGGCGGATAGGCTTGGCGTGTCTACCTCGAGGTCTCCCTTCCTCCCTTATGGGCCGAAGAAGAAAAGAACGGGTATTGTCTTTCACTTTCAGTCAAGTTTTTGACTTTCCATCGGATTTTGCACTGCTTGAGCTCAAGAATAAAGCGTGTAGTGTGTGCGTGAATCAACCCCCTTTTAAATTAACAAGACTGATGAATGAATTCTGAATTTTGACCTTTCGGACCTTGATCCTTCGTGTGCCATGGCACCAATTTTGGAGAATCTCTTCTCTTTTTTTTTTGATTTTGAAGAATTTCTATTTTTGGAGGTTTTGAATCAATTTTTTTTTTGAATTTTGAAGATATATATATATATTTTTGGATTTTTTGTTGAATCAAGGGTGGTATTTCTTAAGATATAAACCATTCCAAGGGTGAGTTAACTCTTCCCCTTCAGTATTAACCAGTTTATAAGCATTACCAGGATAGACTTCTTTTATGATAAATGGTCCTTCCCAATTGGGTTGGAGTTTTGAGCGGGGGCCACCCGGCTTTACAAAAATTCTCTTGATTACCATCTCACCGGTTTTAAATTTTCTCTCAATTACTTTCTTTTGATAAAAACGTGAGAGCCTGTTTTGATAAATGCGCGCATGCTCAGCGGCGACCAGATGCTTCTCATCTAGGAGTTCCAATTGGGCGAGGAGTGAATCACGACGTTCATCAATAGAAAATTCCTTATCCAATTGTACTCGCAGAGAGGGAATAAGAATCTCATAAGGGACTACCGCCTCCATTTCATAAGTAAGGGCGAAAGGAGTTTGCCCAGTGGGTGTGCGAATGGAAGTGCGATAGGCCCAGAGAGCTTCAACTAGTTTGTCTGGCCAATCCGAAAATTTATTAGCCTCACACGTCTTTTTGACAATTTTTATCAAAGTTTTATTAGTTACCTCTGCTTGGCCATTGCCTTGCGGATAATAGGGAGAAGAATGATGCAATGCAATGTTATACCTGTTGCAGAGATCCTTGATTTCTTGAGAGATAAATTGAGGTCCATTGTCGGTGACGATGGTGCTTGGGATGCCGAACCTCGTGATGATGTTCTTCATTATAAACTTGCAGACGGTTGACGCTTTGATCTCCACGTAAGCTTCTGCTTCCGCCCACTTGGTGAAGTACTCCGTTGCCGTGAGGATGAATGATTTTTGCTTGGTCAGGAGGTTTGAATCACCAAGAGGTCCAATGATATCAAAAGCCCACATGGAGAAAGGCCATGGGGAGGACGTAGGATGGAGTGAAGAAGCAGGAGAATGAATCTTGTCGGCGTGCAGTTGGCACTTAACACACCTTCGAACATAGATGGAACAATCCTCTTCTAGAGTTGGCCAATAGAAGCCTAGCCTAAGGATCTTCTTAGCTAGCATCTGGCTATTCACATGACCACCACACACTCCAGAATGCGCCTCTTCCACAACTTTCCATGATTCATCATCGTCGAGGCATCTTAAAAAAACACCAGTGAGCCCTCTTCTATAGAGCACACCTCCAACCAAAACGTAACGTTGAGCCACCCTTCTGATTGCTTTCTTCTCTTCTGCAGTGGCTTCCTCAGGATAGGACTGATCATTACAATATCTGGCAATCTCATAATACGAAGGTTTTTCTTCGTCAGCCAATTCTTCTTCCCAGTCTAAAAGCATGACCTCTTTGCCTTTAAGAGATTCCCTCTGCTTAACCTTTTCAAGCACTTGATCCCTAATATCGAGGAATGTGCGATCCTTAATAGCTGGAGTGTCACGCTGATGAATCAGAGGGACATGAAAATCACGCTCAGGAGGGAAAACTAAAGCGGAAGCTAAAGAAGCAAGAGCGTCAGCCAAGATGTTCTGGCTACGCGGGACATGAAAAAAGATTAATTTAGTGAAGAGTTTGGCATAAGCTGAAGCGAGTTCCTGGTAGGGCTTGAGCTTAGGATTGATGGTGCGGCACTTGACAAGCACCTGGCGTAGAATAAGCTGACTGTCATCGACAATTCGCAAATGAGTGACACCATATTGATGAGCGGTTTGAAGACCGGCCAAAAGAGCTTCATACTCGGCTATGTTATTGGTGACGGGGAATGTGAGCCGAGCAGCAAATGGAATGGTGACCCCTTCTGGTGTTAAAAGAACCATGCCGATCCCTCTTCCTTGAGAATTAAGAGCTCCATCAAAATGTAACGTCCACATAGGATCGTAGGGTTGATTAATGGACATTAATTCTTCATCTGGAAACTCCGAACTGACAGGATCAAAACGGGGGAGAGGGTGATGAGCAAGGTGTTCGGCAATGGCATAACCTTTGATAGCTTTCTGCTGAATGTAAGTGATGTCAAATTGAGAAAGGAAGCTTTGCCAGCGTGCTAATCGATCAGTGAGGACAGATTTTTCAAGGAGGAATTTAATTGGATTCATGCGAGCAATGAGGTGAACCTCATGAGCTAGGAAATAATGTTTTAACTTCTGAACTACCCAAACCAAAGCTGTACAAGTCTTTTCCATGGCTGAGTACCTCTGCTCACAGGGGTTAAGAAGCTTAGACAAGTAGTATGCTACCCTCTCCTTACCTTCTTCACCCACTTGAGCTAAGACAGCACCTACGGAGTCATCCAGGACCGAAACATAGAGAATAAGTGGTTTTCCTGGAATTGGCGGCCTCAGGACAGGAGGATTGGCCAAATAATCCTTCAATCCGTCAAAGGCTGCCTGACACTTGTCATCCCAATTAAACTTGACTCCCGGTTTAGTAAGCTCATAAAACGGCCTACATCTTTGTGAATGCTGGGAGACGAAGCGGCGGATGAATTGCAACCTCCCGATTAATCCTCGAACTTCCTTCAAATTCTTGGGAGGAGGCATATCTCTGATGGCCTTTGCCTTGTTGGGATCAACTTCAATTCCCCTCTTGCTAACAATGAAACCAAGCAATTTCCCTGAAGAAACGCCAAATACGCACTTCTTGGGGTTCATCTTCAATTGATATTCTCGTGATCTCTGTAAAACCTTAGCAAGAACCACAGGATGCTCAATCCTTGTTCTTGATTTTACAACCAGGTCATCTACATACACCTCGATATAAATATGGATCATGTCATGAAAAATCGCCATCATAGCCCTTTGGTAGGTGGCTCCAGCATTCTTAAGTCCAAAGGGCATGACCACATAACAATATGTGCCCCACGGTGTAGTGAATGATGTTTTCTCTTGATCTTCCTCAGCCAGACGAATTTGATTGTAACCTGAAAAGCCATCCATGAAAGAGAGAGTCTCAAATCTTGCCGTATTATCAATTAGAACATCAATATGAGGGAGGGGGAAGTCATCTTTAGGACACGCTCGGTTGAGGTCCCGGAAGTCTATACAAATCCGAACATTTCCATCTTTCTTCATAACCGGGACAATGTTAGCCACCCAATTGGGGTAGAGGACAACTCTAACAAATCTAGCCTTATGGAGCTTGTCGACCTCTTCTTTCATCTTTAAAGCCATGTTAGAGTGGAAACGCCTCAACCGTTGTTTGACCGGGACAGACCCTGGCTTAAGTGTAAGGCGATGTTCAACGAGCGCAGGGTCTAATCCCGGCATATCTTCATAACTCCACGCAAACGTGTCCTTGTACTCTTGAAGAACCAAAATGAGCGCCTCTTCTTCAGAGGGCGGTAAATTCTTACTTATGAGGACAATCCTAGGGTCTTCCTCGGTACCCAAATTAATTTATTTGGTAGGCTCTTCTACAGAGGCTGATGGTTCGTCAAACCGTCTTATGCCGCTAGCAAAGGCATCAGCCTCGTCCTCATATTCTTCATAACTTTCTTCCCCCTCTTCAATAGGGTCTTCATCATTCATGATTTCATAGACACCCAAACCCTCATAAGAGACAACAGCAACATCCTCATATTCGAGCTCTGGCAGGATGATTGGATTTTCCACAAACTCAGGGATTGCTAAACAAGCTTGACATCTGATAGCCAATTCCAACAAAAATCTGAAAGGAATCTTCTTACCCTTGGATTTCTTATGTGAATCTACCCCATGAATTTTATTAGAAGAAGAGGAGGAGCAACTAGCTTGATTAGAAAGAAAAGAAGGTGGTGAAAAAGCGGGTATAGGGGGTGGTACAGAGGAAGACCCCTCGCCGGAGGGGGAAAAGAGATCTATCAAGGAATCTTGAAAGAGCGGCCCCTGGGTCGGGACGCACTCGGGAGCGAAATAGGAGGTTTCCTCAACAGAGATGGAGGATTGGAAAGTTGGAAAATCGGCGGTTTTTTTTTTCATTTTTATCTTTTCCTTCATTTTTATTTTCTTTTTCAAGAAGAAAGCAGTGTGTGGGTGGAATAGCGAGAGGAGTGGAAATTGCAAGATTGGAGAAAGATTGAATCAGTGACGGCCCGCGCGGGGGCATGACGGAGATTTCAAAAAATCGCTCGAGGAGCGAAGGAGGTATCGGAAGAGAGACTTGGATTGAATTTGGAGATAAATTGATCGTGATCGGAGGTGGCCGTGGTACGCGACCAAATCAGCAAGAATATAAGGAAGCCAGAACAGAGGGATGCATGGAAGTGAGAGAAAAGAGGTCGGCCCACAGTCTATCCACAGTGAAACCTTCTTCAAAGGGGACATCTGGCTCCCCAGTATCTGTGTAGTCACTCAGCAGCTGCCTCTTGTCTGTGATCACTGCTGGCATTTCAATCAATTCCTGTATGAGCGGCGGCCATTCCGGATCTGTCGGCATGAAGAGGCGGCTCAAAGAAACAGTAATGTCATTCATGTCGAACCACCTGTACCAGTCACATTCTGGATCACCATTTTCCTTCTTTTGTCCGGCCTTAAAGACTCCAGGGCTCTGTAGGTAGCCAGTGGGGCAATATGACGAGCAAACTGTCTAGCGTGAACATCTTGACAGTCTAGCAATGAAGTAATTACTGTAGTCTGCTCATTATTCTGAACTCCACCAGTAACAAAATGTGTCTTCAGTGTCCAGGAGAGTGGCTGGCGATCAGTCTTCAAAGTAGAAGTCATAAATGCCCATGGCTCTTCTTCATTTTTGCTCGGCCCTTTATAGCCTAAACCGCCTCGTACAAGCAATTTTTGCGGCTTAATGGGCCTAATCCTGCCCTGATAGTTGGCACCCAGGCCTTTGCCATCTTGATACCCCATTTTTAACAGAATGTTCCAGCCAGGGGTGTTAATCATGTTCTTTTTCTTTTCCCCTTAGAAGGCAGGGGTGTCATAGCAACCGTGGTAACGGTCTCAGACGGCATCGGCTGCGGACGAGGGACGTCCAGCACAGATAAAAGTGGCTTGTTAGCTGGCCAAATAGAAGGAACTGATGATGCTGCATGAATATCTTCCTCTGGCAAAATCGGCATACTGGTCACCTTGATAATGCGACCCTTGTGTGGGAATTTGAGACACTGGTGATTTGTAGAGGGCACCGCATCAAGTTGCTGGATGTACGGGCGGCCAAGAATGCCATTAAATGTTGGATCCATGTCCAAGATGTGAAAATCTGCTGTGATGGTGGCAGGACCCAAGCTAACTTTCAATGTGATCATGCCTAGAGGAGGCTTCTTTGTGTTGTCATATGCAGTGACCGTTATGGTGGACGGCCGAATCTGGCTTTCTGGTATGCCACATAACTTCAAGGTGCTCGGTGGCAAAACATTGATGGATGCCCCAGTATCCACCAGACATTGCTTAACAGCCACCTTATTGATGTCGACTGTGATGCATAAGGCATATTTTCTTGCTGAGATTGGTGCCAGTTCGTGCTCATGAAAAGTAATTGCCGGCTGACTGCTAGCAGGTGTTAACACTGTGACTATCTGCTCAACTGGAATGTCTTCATTAACCATTACCTTCTGCAGATATTCCTTTAGAGCCAGCTGATGAGTGGTGGACCGTTTGATCAATTCCAGGATCGAAATTCTTGCCGGAGTCCGGTCCAAATGCTTTAACAAATCATATTCAGTGCCCGGTACAGACCCTTGTTCTTGTTCTTGCTCTTGCGGCCCCTGCACGGGCTCTAGCTCTCTTTGTGGAAAAATACGGTTGAACATCCGTCCACTACGGAGCGGCGCCACGCCTTGACGTGCCTCTGTCGGGGCCAGTATGGTAGAAGAATTAGAAGAAGAAGAAGAAGAGGGAATGCCGGTGGCAGTGCTCAACAATAGGGGTGCCCCCGTAGGAGGCGTGGGAGTAATGTTTAGCAAAGATGCCCCCGTGGGAGGCGTAGGAGAGTGATTTGACGAAGATGCCCCCTCAGGGGGCGTGGAAGTAGAAAGGGATACCCGAATGCGAGGAGCATTGGCGGGTGGTCTAACAAGAAGAGATCTGGGTATGAGAGGTGGGGGAACTGATGGCGCAGGAACCCTTGCCGGTGTAGGAGTGGTAGAGGGTGTAGCGGGTGCTAGCAGTGAGCGAAGTAGGAGTGGCTTGGACGGCGGAGGTATAGAGTTGGTGGTGGAAGGTGGGGTTTGTCGTGCGGTAGGTTGTGGAGGTGGCAAATGGGTAAGAAGCGTGCGGGCCGGCAAGGCCGTAGAACTGGTGGAGGTAGATGGGTTGACGGGGCGTAGAAGAGGACGTCCCGATTGGAGAGTAGAAGAAGAAGGAAGGGTGCGCAACAGGCGCGGAGGTTGATTTTGATTCGGATCATGATGAAATGCCCCGACAGAGGCGTTTTCTTCGTGCCATCCCTGTCCTCTCTGCACTTCGTAGAGGGACGTGACAGGGTTCACATGCTGATTAGGGGCGTGCTCCGGCAATGGATTACGGACAATTCCCATATCCTGCTGGGGTGCTGGAGCTTGCTGTGGTTGAACTTGTTGTGGAGCGGGTTGCTGAGGTTGTTGATTTTGCTGTTGCCGAGAAGCCCTTCTTTCTTTCATAGCGGCTATGAATTGTCTCATCTCATCCCAATTGATGTCACCCTGGTCATTTAGATCGTAGATGTAATCTCTGAAGTGGAAGCAACGATCAAGGTTGTGACCAGGGCCGCGATGAAAAGCACAATAACGGGATGTGTCAACATTAGCGGGCCACACGGTTCTTTCCCTTGGCAAGGCGAGCAAGTTGGCGGCCATCAGGGCATTAAAAATATCGGGGAGACTTTCGGGAAGTGGAGGATAGTGGTCCCTTTTGGGGCCAAGTGGTGGTCTCCGTTGTTGTTGTTGGCCGTAGTTGGCAGGTGGGGGCATTTGATGGTATTGTGGTGGAGCTGGAGGGTCTACGCGGGGGGCTTGGTTTTGCGGTGGAGCGAAAGAGTGTTGAGGTGCGAATTGGGGTTGTGGAGTAGGGTTAAAATGAGAGTTCTGTCGTGGAGGCGGTGGTGGACGTGGGTTAGCTTGATGGTGGGGGTTGCCAACTGCGCCGACTTGCTCATTTGTGACGGTGCCCTCAGTTGTGGGCCCGCTGTTAACATTGGTGGTTTTCTTAAACAGCCGAGGCTTCGGCTCAAACATGCCCATAATGGGCGAATCCTTCATCTGTGTCTGGATGTAACGAGCCCTCTCATAGAGCTCTTCCATAGTAGTCAGCCGGTTCATGGCCAAAATATGGCGGAATTGAGGAGTTGCATTAGAAATAATCATCTTTACTTGCTCCTGTTCCGACAATGTGTCTTTCAGCTTCTCGGCCATCGACCGCCATCTGTCAGCAAATATGATGAAGTCCTCCTCAGGCTTCATTTTCTCCGCAACTAAATCTGTAACGGACAGAGAGGGTCCAACACGGTCTCTATACTTTTGCAAGAATTTCCTTTGGACAACATCGAAGTCACTGGCATCAGCTGACTCCAAGGAATAAAACCATTCGAGGGCTGGCCCCTCCAGAGATCTTCTGAATAAATAGGCCAGAGAAGCCTTGTTGCCTTGCCAGAAGGAGGTCTCGTACATAAAATCCTTCAAATGAATGAACGGATTGCCAGTTCCATTGTACCGCCGAAAGTTCGGCATCTCAGACGGAGGGAGGTGGAAAACTGGCAGAGTGGGGAGCGAGATTTCTGGTGCATTCTTGGCCGCAGTGACTTTCTTAAGCTGTTCTTCCATGTGGGCCATCTTCTGAAGTAGCAGAGCATTAGAGTCGGACTCGACTGGGGCCTGAACAAAAGAATGTGGTATAGGCGACCGTAAAATCTGAGGAGGTTGGGGGAATTGGTGCCTAACTGCGGAATAACTCGCCTGCTGGGCCGGTATGGCCGTGACAGGCGTTGGTGGACGAGAGGGGGGTTTATGCAAGACCGCCTGGTCATTGATAATCTGGTGGCCACTCGCGGCCGGAGGGGGGGTGGAAGAAGAAGAGGGAACTGACTTCCCCTTTAAAGCGGCCTGAATAGCTTGCCGCTGGGAGTCATCCAATTGAGAGAGAGCTTGGATTAACTCTGTAACGTTGATGGATGGGGAAGAGTTCCCCGAAGTATTGGAAGGTAGAGCCTGAGAGGAAGGCTCAACCCCTTGAGAGGTGGTATCGACCACATGAACTTGTGAATAATGAGGGTGAGGAGGGGGATAGTTTCCCTCATAATAGATGGAGTCTTGGTGGTGGTCCTCATAAGATTGACTAAAAACATTTTCATCCACATCATCGTAAGTGTACCCATAGTTTGCCATGTTGATGATCGTACCTGAACGGAGTTTCATGCTTAAGGGAGAGAGAGCTTAATGAAGGAATTATCACACAAAGCACTTAATCCAAACAACACAATTAACTCGACCCAACTAAGTTTATGCAAACAATGTTGGAAAGCACCGCAGAATTTTAATGTTTGATGTTTGAGATTAGAGTGGATTATTTGTGAATAGTTCACTCCTTTTGCCAAATGAAACCTAGTTTGATCCAAGTGTGACCTCCGGGTCAACTAGGTTTTTCTCTCTCTTCACCAACGATAGGTTCTCTAGAACTCCGGTACTTCGAGGGTACAACCAGCCCGGCGTCCGTGAGGGAATCCACGGGTGCGGGGACTTATGGAGGTCTTGGAAAAGGGATTCCGGTCCAAAGAGACGGAATGCTCAATGGAGGGTCGTCCCGATTCCAAGAAGGGTGTGTGGAATCCTAATGTAGAGAGAGGAGGTCTCTCAACCAAAAGCCACCAAGTGCAAAGCAGATATGAACAAACCACAGTAATATATCCAAATAATCAATATGCCAACCAATGAATCAGAAATGAGCACAGAGAGGAGTGTCTGTGAAAAAGCAGGAAAGACACGACCTGGGAAAGGTCGCTACCAAATCAGGAGACGGCAGCGTGGCTGTCGTGAATCTCTGTGAGGGGCTCACAGGCAGTGAAACAACACGCCTTAGTGTAAGGCGCTATAAGGAAAGGACGCCTCCACTGGAGGGCGTCAAATCAAATAGACACGCCCTGATTAAAGGCGCTAAAAATAAATAACACGCCCTGGAGGGGGGCGTTACTTCTCAGACAGTATAATGAGCAAAAAAACAAAGCAGCAGATATGCTAGAAGACGCCCTGGAAAGAGGCGTTAATAAAATACAACACGCCCCTGTGAAGGGCGTTAAATCGAAAAGCGCCCTCGTGGAAGGCGTTAATTCAGGGAAATACGCAAACGCAAGCTGGCTGATCCCGGAGTGTGCAGTGTGCACAGTGGAGGGTGCCCGAGGGACACAAAGGAAAGGGTACCGAGGGTACCAAGGGGAAAGGGCACGCGTGGGTGCCAAAGGGGAAAGGGCACACGAGGGTGCCAAGGGGAAAGGGCACGCGAGGGTGCCAATGGAGATGGTAATCAAAAAGAAAACAGTGGAAGTCCCACCGTGATCGCCAATTTGTCGATGGGCATAAATCCCACACAATCACAAGAGAATAATTATGTGAAAACAGGGAGAATAATGATGATTAATGCATAAATAAGGGGAAGAAAAGCTTGCACGTGGTGCAAATATGGAGATGTGATCGCCAGAGGGGTTACCTCAATAATAATAAAAAAGAGATCGCGAATACCTGGTGAAGATTGGAACGCGGGATGATGTGAAGTTCCTTCCTCCTTCTTCAATCGGCCGGCCGATGAGAAGGGTTATCCTTTTGATTACCTTGCAAAAAAGACAATGAAACAAAGCAAAAGATGGGATCAGCCAACGTGTAGTAGTATCAATCTAAATAAAACATATGATGATGAAAAGAAATCAACATGCGCACCTTTTGTTTTTTTGTTTTTTTTAAAACCCCTAGAGAGACTAGGAGAGGAGATATGATGAAAAGATGCAACTGATGCAAACGGGATGGAAAATAATAGCAGACGGGATGGAGATACGATGAAAAAAATGCAAAGCAATAGAAACAAGATAAAACAACACTAAAGCCCCGCTGTCCCTTGATGACAGTAAAAGGGGCAACCGATATAGGAAGAAGAGGAAGCAGCAGGATGCAAAAGCTTGAACTTGATAATCTCGGCCTCGGTACCTTCGTAACCTTTCAAAGGGTCGATCAGGACTCCCTTAAATAAGGTTCAGATCAAAGATAAACATGGACAGGAGATAGCAATGGTAATGTTTATCAAAAGCAAGAGCCCAATTGAGTAAGAACGTCAAACAAGGCAGGACTCTGTGAGGGAAAGATGGAAGAAGGTAGGACACCGGAGGTGAAACACGCCCTTCAACAGGGGGTCAATTCTTGATTTGACGACCTACCCATACGACGTTTCATAAAACACGACCCAAGCCAGGGCGTTTCTTCCTGGATTCAATTTTGGCAATAAAACCTTCCTTTATTTGAAAAAGATTAAAAGACGCCTGAAAAAGAGGCGTTTCTTCAAAACACGCCCTGAGGAAGGACGTTATTCATAAAATGCATTTTATTTCATTTTATTTTGAAAAGGGATAATACCAGGAATTGACGCCCTAATCATTGGTCGGCCTTTCTTTAAAAACGCCCTAGGTAAGGTCGTGAATCACAAAAATACAACAAAATGCAACGAAAAACCCACAAAAATAGAAAAACTTTATATTATGGGAATACTGAAGTTCTCTTTGGGGCGTCAACATAGTGACATGAGATTTAATCAACAAAGTGTCAATTTTGGCGTGTCTACAGTACAGACTTGACCAAAGCTGTAATATCCCGGACCTTTCGGATCCTTTCTTCGTGGGTCTCGGATCTGGTTTTCAGAGGGTCCAGCTCTATTGTGTCCAAAATTTCGTTTCAGACATCTTTCGTGTTCAGATCGGCGCGATCCGGACTCGTTTCGGAGGCCCGGAGGTGTTCCGCGGCTTTTCCGTGTGTGTTTTCTGATTTTCGGTGTGTGTTTCGGCTTTTACTTCGGAAGCTCGCTGCGGGTGAACCGGGCCGTTCACCTGGGCACGAGTGGTACCGTTGCGATCGGTGCGTTCCGAGGATCGCGGGGGTGTAATTTTCTATTTTTCGGAATTTTCTGGATTTTCCAGATTTCCTATAAATACCCCCTATTTCTCTCTCCTACCCCACCCTCTTCTTCATCTTCTTCTTCTTCTTCTTCCTCCTTCCTCCTCCACCGTAACCCTCCCTCTCTCCCTCTCTTCCTCCCGTTCGAGCGTGGCTAGCTCCTCTCCGGCTGCTGACAGTGGCGGGGCGACGGCGCGGCGACGTGGACGGCGGTGAGGCGATCGTGGGGGCGTGTGGCGAGCGTGGGAAGCGTGTGGAGGCGGGGTTTCCAAAGGCGTTCTTCGTGGTTTGTGGGCGATCCGGCGGAGCATTCGCTCCATTGAGGTAGGGTGACGTTCCTTAGCCTCTTGCCGTTCATTTCCGTGGTTTGTAGGCCGCGGGGAGGCCGAGAGGGGCTTGATTGAGCGGGTTTGGGGTTTCCCATGATTTGGGGAGAGCTCGCCCGATCTATGGTTTTAGCCCGCGATTTCGCGTTTGGATGGCTTAGATGCATGCTAGGGGTCCCCAGGGGTCTTTCCCTTTGTTTTCCCCCTCTCGGTGGAGGCACGGGGGCGTGGTCGAAGTTTTTGGGGTGTTCCTGCCTTAGCATGCTCGGGAGTGTGTAACGGTCACTCCAGTGACCGTCACATGCTTGTGACGCCCCTAGAGAGGTGCGTTACATTCCTGAGTAGTGTTTTTGGGGGTCGGGGGCTGTAACGGCCCCACGATAGACCGCCATTTGCCTATGACGCGCTTGGGTAGGGCCGTCAGGGGCTTTCAACCATTGGTTTGTGACCGTTGGGGGTCAGGCCATGTAACGCACCGGGCTAGGCGCGTTACATGCGTGTAGCGCGCTGGGGCAGGCGCGTTACTTCCTCCTTTCACCCCAAGTGTGAGGGCCATGTAACGCGCTGGGCCAGGTGCGTTACATGCATGTGACGCGCCGGGCTGGGCCGTTACATCCCTTTTGGCTTTGAGAGCGTGGGGGGGTGTGTAACGCATGGGGCCAAGCGCGTTACACTCTTGTAACGCGCCTGGACCAGGCCGTTACATCCTTTTCCCCTCTGACCGCGTGACGGTCTGTGTTGAACCGTTAGGCGCATGTAACGGTCTCGCCTAGACCGTTACTTGCTTGTGACGGCCCTAGGGTGGACCGTCACATGCCTGGTTGCCCCATGAGGGTGGCAACCCCGTTTTTACTCCGACTGTGGCCACCGTGCGACGGGGCTGGTGCGTGGGGTGATTCCCACACGTTGTCGAATTCGGACGTTGTTTTCCGTTGACTCGAGAGTCTACTCCTTTGTGACCCTCCACTAGTCGTAGCCCACCAGTACGAGGTGCTGGTCTCACCTGGGAGTGGTGTACGGGCACTCACCTTGAGACGGTTTGTGGACCGGTTACCGTAGGCCCCTCGTCGGTAGCCAGAGTCCGGCTACGGGGGAAAACCGGTCAGAGGACCAGACCTAGTGACGCAAGGTCTGTGTGTGCACGCGTGGTTGGGGGCGGTTGGACCCACGTCGACGGGCGTGACCCCAGCTAGTCACTTGTTTGTGGTTACTTGTACGGTGTCTGCGCCTCGGGTAGGACCTACCACGCCAGGCGGTTCACCTGCGGTGCGGTGTAAGACGTCAGGGGACGCTACCGGCTGTGCTTCTAGTGGGTGGTACTCCTGTCGAGTACGGAGTGACAGACTGTCAGTCGTGTGTTTCCGACCTTCGGATTTTGTCGGGTTGGCCGTTGAGCTTCGGTCTTCTTACCGTGGCACGTGTGTCGATTTACGTGCCGTAGGGCTTGATTTGTAGAGTACAGGACTTTCCTTTCCGAGGTACTCTCCTACCGCTAGTGTAGTGGTTTCATGTTTTGCGAGGTAGGGTTCGAGTGATCCCTACCGAGTCTTGTTCTGAGACTCATTCCCTACGTGTTTCACCGTGTTTCAGGTGAGGCGCCGCCCCAGGGGAGCGCGTCTGGGGTGCTGCGTGGTGCGGGTGCCCAGAGGTAGTGCCAGAGGTCAGAGCCGGGGTATGCCCCGTGTAGCTGTACTTTCCTTTCTTGTCACTGTACTAGTCGTGGACTATTGTTATTGTTGCTAATTTCCATTGTGGACCATGTAAAATGTTAATTTATTTCCTGCTTAATATTATAACTGTTTAATTTCTGTAATTATTTGTGATACTTGTGTAGTCTCCACACCATCCTTTTAACCCTTCCGAGTCTTCGGGCTCGTGGGTGGCGGTGCGAGTCTCGGGTTATCGGGCCTTCCCGGTAATCGGATTCTCGGGTCGTTACAAAAGCAAAGGCCATCGGATGTATAGACTTTAGAGGATGCAGACTCTGTATAGACTCTGAGGTCCAAAGGCAATGTACAGACTTTACCTTAGAAATGAATGTATAGACTTGAGAGTCTTGAAGCCAATGTACAGACTTTCCACCGACCAATGTATGGACTTTGCAGGCCTAAGACGCTGAATGAGATGGTAGATGTAACAGTGCAATGTCTAGACTTGAAATCCAATGCAGACGGCTGTACAGACTCGAATGAGACGCTGCATGAGACGATGCAGCTACAGTAATGTACAGACTTGTGAAAGACTTACTGGATGCAACGTGAGATGCAAGTTGAGACGATGCAATGTGCAGACTTCAAAGAACACAACGTGCAGCAGTGTATAGACTTGAAGCACTAGATACACGATGTACAAACTTCATTCATGCAAGGCTATACTTTGTATAGACTATGTGAATGCAGTGCAATGTATAGACTCTGCATAACATTCAGTAGCCAACGTATAGACTTAGGCATCCTTCAGCTCACTGTGTAGACTTCAACCATGATGCATGCAATGCACTGAACAATGTACATACATCCTATATGCTCAAGACTATGCACAACGAATGTATATACTTGCTGTAAGGGATGTGCAGACTTGATATATGAACCAGTGTATAGACTTCAACTATGATGCATGCAATGCACTGAACAATGTCCATACTTTGAAGAACATCATCCAATGTATAGACTTGATGAAACACTCACGAGTGTATAGACTTAGAGTGAAGCGTGCAATGTATGGACTTTACGAAATGCATGCTACAGTGCCGATGTGTAGACTTGAATATCATTCAGCAGCTAATGTGAAGACTTCCCGATGTATAGACTTTCAAAATGAAAGGCTGTATAGGCTTGAACAAAGAAGCAGCGAATGTATGGACTTCCAAATGGAAATGACGGTAAAGCGATCAGTGTATAGACTTCAAGGGAAACGACGGTAAAATTACCGATGTATAGACTTGAAGGAAAATGTAGGTAAAACTTCCAATGTACAGACTTCAAAGATGAATAGTTGGATGTACATACTTGGAAGATCACTGATGGTTGTACAGACTTTGCTTCAATGTATTGACTTTGAAGTTCAACGAAGGATGCATAGTGCACTGTATGGACTTCCAATGAGACGCAAATTGAGACGATGGATGTATATACTTTTCACCGACAAATGTATAGACTTTGCGAAGCACAGTCCATTGTACAGACTTTCAAGCCTGAAGGCCAAAGTGTGGACTTGCACAGTAGCTCAAAGTATAGACTTGATATGTGTGCTTCGACTGTACAGACTTCACTCTAGCAGGTAATGCAGCAATGTATATACTTGAACTTGAACATGCAGTGTATAGACTATGCAATGCACTGTGGATGTATGGACTCCGCAACGACTGGCAATGTATAGACAATGCACAGTCCAATGAATGGACTTTAACTAAGGTGAACAATGTACACACTTAGCCGATGTGCAGACTTTAACGATGTGCTGCAATGTACACACTTGTAAAGATGATGCAATGTGTTGACGCTGCAATGTATGCCAATGTATAAAGTTTCATGCTGCAAAGCACTGTGAAGACTTGTGAGTGTGTGCAGAACACAGTATAGACTCTGACTGCATTATGTGCACAGACAACCTGATAAAAGCAATTTCATCAAAATAGGAACTGTTGCCAATCAATCAAAACAAACAATCAATCAAGATAAGGCGTTGCCAAAGAAATGAAGCAAATGCCAACATCATCAACACAGAGGAGTCACAACACTTGGGAGATAGGTTTACATATGGATTGCCATGCAGTCCAATGTCTTTTATTTCCATTCATAGAGGATCCCCAAAAAACGTTAGCAAATGTCTTGTCCAGAAGGTCATGAATACCTGAGTGCAGTGGGGAAGAAGATAGGGAGTATAGAGGAACGGGGGACAGGACATGCTTGATGAGTGTCAGTTTAGCTCCCTGAGATAGAAGGCCTGATTTCCAACCTGCGACTATGTTCTGGATTGAGTTGACAATACCTGCAAAGAAAACCTTTTTCCTTCTTCGAATCATTAGGGGGAAGACCAAGTATTTATGAGGAAAAGAATGTCTGGTGAATCTAGTGCAGTTTTGAATTCGATTTGCAACTGAAATCTGAGTCTTAGGGTGGAGAAAGAAATCACTTTTGCTAGTATTAATTAGCTGCCCCGAAGCTCTTTCATATCTATTGAGCACTTTTAACAGATTTTTGACAGACACAATGCATGCTTTGCTAAATAGAAGGGTGTCATCGGTAAACAAAAGGTGAGAAATGGGAGGGCATCAGCTGGGCCCAGCATACCACTCAACCCTGCCACTTGAGAAGGCCTCCTTTAAAGACCTACTTAAGGACTCTTCCGCAATGATAAACAGAGATGGGGCAAGTGGGTCTCCTTGCCTGACTCCCCTAGAAGACTTGAAGAAGCCAGCCGTATCACCATTTAACAACTCCTGGGGACTTCGCCTTCCCTATAAATGGTGGCTTCTGCAGCATTCCAGCGATCAGCTTCTGCAATAGAGAGCCTTTGTAGGTAGCCTTCTTAGAGAATGTCCTCAGGAGAGTCTGGTACTTCTTCAGATGATGAACTTTCGCAGACTCGTCGTCAACCCTTGGCCCTCCGGAGACACCCAGTGTCGGTACCGTGGCGGCAGTGGCCTGCGCCTGGAGAGGGTGTCCCTACTTCTGAGCAGTACAGGCTCGGATACCTGGATGGCTGGTGGGAGGCCTTGGAGAAGGTTAACTGCTTGTATGCCGGCAGGGGAGTCCTGCTTCTTGAGCCGGATAAGTTCCATCCTTAAAGGGATGAAAAGTGTCAGGGTAATGTCGCTTTCCATTCTTTACCTAGTTCCCCTTGCTTGTCTTTGCGATATGTAACCTTTGTTTGCCCCTTGTAGGTGCTTGGCAAGATGCTCCTCGTCGCTGGAACATCTTCCTACTTTCTGGTAGGAAGGATCGTAAGGAAGAGTGGAATCCATTTTCCATTCTTCCACTTGGTAGGCGCGGTCGTGCGGCTCGGACGATGGCCGTGGGCTCCTCAGTTTGGAGGCATGGCCAGTACGTCTCTCTCCGTCGCTGCTATCGCACGCTGTCCGTGGTGAGGTACAAGGCAACCTCTCCTTTCAAGGGAGGCGCTGGTGGTAGCCGGGGCAGCGGGGCCTTGTTCGCCAGTTTGGAAACATGGCCAGTACGCCGGGGCGGCCTTCTTAATATGTTGGCCTCATAGTACTGCTGTTGCCTGTTGGCTTGGGTAGGTCTGCTGGTTCCTGTAACGGGTGGACCTTGCTGGTCCTCCTCCAAGCAGGGGTGGCCGAAGCTACTGGCCTAGTTTTCCTCGTGCAGGCCTTCTACCAGTGAAGCCCTTTATTGGCTTGAGGGCTTTGTCCCTCTTCTTTGGCATAGGAGGCTTCTCCGTAGGTACCCTCCCACAGAACAAAGATGGGTACCTGCGCCTGCTCGGAGACTCTGCATGATCGTTGGCGGAGGACGATGCCGAAGGAGCGAGTTGCTGGAGTTATATGTCGCCACTGTTGAGCACGTTTTGTTCCTCCATGTACTTGTATTTGGCCCATGTAAGGGTATTTTGCCAATTTCTGACAGCTTGTATTTTGACTAAAGAAATATAAATTCTTTGTTCTTGAGCTGATACTATTGTGTACCTTTTACTGGAGTGCTTCTACGTGCTTTTCTGGGTGATCCTCCATGCTTGTGTTCACATTGCTCGCGTCTTCCGCAGGAACCCTTAGGTTACCATTTTATTTTCAAGGGGAGCAGTGCTCGCGCCTTTAGGGAACCCCTTAGGTTACCTTTTTCAGTTTTGAGGGGAGCGGTGCTCGCCTCTAAGAAACCCTTAGGTTACCTTTTTCATTTTCAAGGGGAGCGATGCTTGCCTCTAGGAAACCCTTAGGTTACCTTTATCATTTTCAGGGGGAGCGGTGCTCGCCTCTAGGAAACCCTTAGGTTACCTTTTTTGTTTTCAAGGGGAGCGGTGCTCGCGCCTTTAGGGAACCCTTAGGTTACCTTTTTTGTTTTCAAGGGGAGCGATGCTCGTCTCTAGGAAACCCTTAGGTTACCTTTTTCATTTTCAAGGGGAGCGCTGCTCGCCTCTAGGAAACCCTTAGGTTGCTTTCTTTATCGTTGGCAACTTACCTCAGTGGGGTACGGCTGGTGACGTTTCACTGGAAGTATTTCCTGAGGTTGACGGAGTTCCACGTCCTGGGCACCTCTCTCCCCCCTAGTGTCACTAGCCTGTACGCTCCTTTGCCGAGTGCTTCTGCTACCCGGTACGGGCCCTCCCAATTCGGTGCGAGTTTTCCTGCGGCCCCTCACGGGTCAGCCATGCTTGCTCGCCGTAGAGCCAGATCTCCGGGGAAGAAGTGTCACTCCTTAACCCGGGCGTTGTAGTATTGAGCCAGCTTCTGCTGATATGCCACAAGTTTTACCTGGGCGTTGGTTCTTCCTTCCTCGAGCAAGTCTAGATTTTCTCGCATTGCCTCGTTGTTCCTGGCCTCATTAAAATGCCCCACTCGTAACGAGGGGTTGGATATTTCCACTGGAACAACTGCCTCAGCTCCGTAGGCGAGATGGAAAGGCGTCTCCCCGGTGGCGGCTCTAGCGGTGGTCCGGTGAGCCCATAGAATGTTGAGGATTGAATCAATCCATGTGTCGGCTGCTTAGTCCAGGCAGGTCTTGATGCCGTGGAGTAGAGTATGGTTGGCATTCTCTACCAGCCTATTGGCTTAGGGATGTCCCACCGATGTGTAGTGGTTCCAAATCCTCAACTCCGAGCACTTCTCCTGAAAGACAATGCTCGCGAACTGTCTACCGTTGTTGGTAGTGAGAACCCTTGGGATCCCAAACCAGCAAATAATGCTTCGCAGCATGAATTTCCAGGCTGCTTCGCTTGTTATCTTCCCCAATGGTTCAGCTTCGATCCACTTGGTGAAGTAGTCGATGGCAACTATGAGCAATTTCTTCCTTCCCTGCGCCTCAGGGAAGGGCCACAGGATGTCGATCCCCCACCGAGCAAACGGACGTGGCTCCGTCAAGGCGTGGAGCTGCGTCGCCGGCTAGTGGTGTAGGTGGGAGTATTTCTGACATTGAGGGCACCTTTGAACATAGTTGAGGCAATATTGTTGCAAAGTGGGCCACCAGTACCCTTATCGGATCAACGTTCTCGCAAGTGCTCGCCCTCCCACATGGCTTCCGTAGAGTCCTTCATGGACTTCTGGGATGGCCTGGTTGGCTTCTGTGGGGAAGAGGTACTTGACTAGAGGAGCCGAGAGGGACCAGCGATATAGCCGGCCGTCCACTATGGTGAAGTGGGCCGCTCTTGCCCGTGTGCGTCGTGCCTCGGCATGGTCGCCCGTGAGCTGTTGTCGAAGGAGAAAATCGAGCAGGGGATCCATCCAGGAAGGCTCGTAGTCGATGGTGTTTACCTGGAGTGTTGGATCATCTATGCTCGATGCTGACAGCTCCTCTATCAGGACCGATCTCGAACTGGAGACTGTAGTGGCTAATGCTAGGTGGGAGAGGGCGTCTGCTCGGCCGTTCTCCTCGCGTGGGATGTGGACCACTTCAAAGTGGGCGAATTCTTTTGCTACGGCCTTGGCCTTCTCTAAGTATCTCATTGTAGTGCCCCAAAAAAATTATATAAATAATTTCTGGATTATTTTAAGAACTTTTTGGAATTTATACAGTATATAAGGCCCAATTATGTGAAAATATTAATCTAGCTTTGATAAATAAAGCCCAAAAGGTTTGAGGATCAAGCCCATTAAGTTTGGCCCATATTCTAGAAGGATATTTAGCTTATTCATGAATTTTAAGGATAAATACTCATTTATTAGATAATTATGTGGATAAAATAATGTTGGCACTGGCTTATTTTCTTGAATTAATCAAGGATTAAGCATAGGGAAATACTCCCTAAATGGAGCAAAACGACACATCGCCAAAGTTGCTCTATCAATCGAGTTGTGCTCGGAAATCGAGACGTGTCGTCGGGTCAAGCGGCGCAACATAACAACCGGGCATCGGCCCCGAGCAAATGGCACTATGTCAGCCAGTTTCTCGACAACCGGATCAGTTTTGGGATTCGGGACAACCTGCCGTACCTTACGGCACTATGTGAAGATTCGGGGATCACCTCCGGATACCCTGCATACGGTATTGTATCGTCGACGCTTCAACAACCGGGTTAACTCGGGACTCAGAACAGCCTGCCGCATCAGGCGACTCTTCGCCGAGAAGCGACGGTCACTCCAACCACCAGACAAACGGCATCATCATGTCGACTCCCCAGTCACTAGGCCCAACCGAGGGTCCGAACCAGCTAGCCGTGACCCACGACAATATCAACGATCGATCGGGCCCGCCCCCGATCACTCAGTCTACAAGTTTCCCCGCGTTCAACACAGCTACCCGAGCCGACCCAGGGGTGCCTTGACTACAAGCCATGCCAAGTGGCACCCAGCAACGAGTCCGGGGTCTACCCCCGAGTCACCTCCCTCCAGCCCTCTGAAGTCAAAGGAAGACCCATTCGGGCCAACCACAAGCTTCAAGAGCTCACAACACCCGTATACGGCCCACGCACGCGTGTCGCGAATTTCCCCGAGCACCTGGTAGGCACGTATGCTCCAGCCACTATACAGCAAGTCCGAGCCCACCTCGGGACTCCCAGCAACCCATCACGTCATGCACCACCCTTGTGCGCCCTCACACGCAGATCGACCTGCACGGTCAGGTCGCGGGGTTTAGGCAGACCAGACCAGCCCCTTGGGCTGGTCTGCCTAAACCCCACTTAGGGGAGGGGTTTAGGCAGACCAGACCAGCCCCTTGGGCTGGTCTGCCTAAACCCTCCCTCCCCCACTCTGTAACACTCTACCACGATTTACCCGGACCAGCTTTGCCCTCAAACCTAGTCCACCTAAACCCCCCATGACCCTTCACCTTCCACTATAAAAGCCCCCCCTAGGGAAGCTCAAGGGACATGCAATGGGATATGAAATGAAGGATGCAATGCAACACCCTCCGACCTAACTGTCGCGCCCTCGGAATCACGAGGCCTTCGGCAAGGGTCGGAGACGCGAGGAGCTAAGTGCGCGCGTGGTTGGCTTGTTGATCGGCTCGTACATGCCGAGGGTATGTCACACGTCCTCCCCTCACGCGACGTCTAGCCATCTCACACAAGTCCATGCCCGTCGCACGAAAGGCACTATGACGATGGCGAATACACCAGCATCCCGGGTCTGCCCGCCTGTAACAACCCATTTTGGCTATACACACGCCCTGATGCCAAACCTACTTCCGACACAGAACTACGTGCCCACTGCCCACTCTGAGCTAGCCACCGACCTCTCAGACTGATGACTCGAGTTATCCGGACCCTTGCCCGAGAATAATATTCCCGGGGCCGACCTCGACTCCCCAGCATGACGACATTCACCTTCTGAGGCCCGGACCCGACCGCTCACCTTGAGCCACATCCAACCTCCGTCAGGCGCCAGCCCACGACCGCCCCTGCCACCTAGGCAGTCGGGCTTGTCTCAATCTCCTTGCGGGGAGCCTCTGTAAAACACACGGATATGCGCTTTATCCCGCATTGACCCGGGGACCGACCCACGTGTCGTAATTATCCTGCGGCTTGCGCCCATTGTACTTCGGCCTCCTCGGCCCGTTTGTAAAGCCCACGCGGCTCTCATACAACATGAAACCAATTGAACACATGTACATGTACTCGAGTTTCAGTGTCTTCACGGCGCCCGCCTCCTTCAGTCACAATGGTGTCCCCGGCACCTGACTGCCAGCTACTCCAGTCACAGCGGTGCCCCCGGCACCCGACTGCCAGCAACTCCAGTCACAACGGTGACCCCGGCACCCGACTGCCAACAACTCCAGTCACAGCGGTGCCCCCGGCACCCGACTGCCAACAACTCTAGTCACAACAGTGCTCTCGGCACCCGACTGCCAACAACTCCAGTCACGACGGTGCCGTCGGCACCCGACTGCCAGCTACTCCAGTCACATCGGGGCCCGCGGCACCCGACCGCCCAACTGCTCCAGCAGAACGGTGCCTACGACACCCCTACTGCCCCGACCTCGACACTGTCTCATGTCGGGAACACATTGCGACGCCCCTCGAGCGCCATCCTGCTGAGTCACAGGTCCTCTGACGGACGCCACGTACAAATACGGAACTACCCACACAATAATGCAATGACCCAAGGACCGTCATGAATGACGGAATTGTCCCGTGGCTTGCAAGCAATTGTAATCGGGCTCTTATGCCCCCATATAAATACCTTTCATGGCATATAAGTCATGTAATCCAGTCAGGGAGCAGATCCCCCTCCTCACTGGAACCAGTCTCTCTGTCCCCAGTTATCTCTGTCATGTTGCTGTTGTCCTGTCGCTGTTGCACGGACTAAGCCCTCCCGACGTCGCGGCTCCCAGGGTCCCTGACTCTCTCTTCGGTAGTAGAAAAAAAGGTATTCGGATTCAAACCGATGTAAAATAAACACCAGTTGCTTGCGGCCGGTGGGGAAAGACGTCCAGTACACAAATCCCCATAATCACCTGCGCACTCGCACCAGTGGAACCCCTTCTATCCATGTGTCGCCCGATCCCTCGAGCCACATGTCACGTCCTGGCGACGCTTCCCCGGTCAATCCTTGGTTCCATAGGTGATTATCGAGAAAACAACTGGCACGCCCGCATTCCACCCAGCCATCCCTGTCCCAGTCTCCCAGAACGATGAACCATACGCCATCCCTTCCAGTGTGTTCCTATCATTCTCTCTGCTTTCTTCTCAATACCCCCAGAATCCCAGCGTGGCCAGTCAACCTATCTCGACCTTCCGTAAAAGGCGAGTCTACACCCCCGTCGCGAGGATAAAACGACAAGTGACTCCCCGCGGTCGCAAACAAAGATGGCACGCCCAGTGGGATGTCTCCTACCTTTATTCTTCTGCCGAAGAAGAGTCACACCTGTCAAGTGTATGTCGCAATGCCCTCACCTTTTCTTATCGGAGAGGAAGAGGAGGGCCCCCGTCTAGCATGCAACATGTGACCGATCGTCATCGAGCGACCAACCTGCACCGGCAATGGCAACAACAAACCGGTGGAGATGGTGACCTACGTTCCAACCGTCATCTCCATCCACGCCGAGCACCTATGGTTGGCAATGCCAATCGTGTTCGGCAACGCAGCCTCGATTTTCGGCTTGCCCTGATCCTCGGGCGCCATTGCCATGGCCGACAAGCAACCCAGTCCGACGACTGCCCATATAGGCAGCTGGCCCCTCTGCTCCTCCAGCAACAGAGACCCATGCGATCATTGACCCCTGGGTCCCCATCTCCGCCAGCACCTGACACGGGCTTTCTGCCACGGGTCTCCGGCTCCCCAGCACCTCACTCGGGCTCTCAGCTCCGAGTCCCAGCCAAGCCTACCCCCAGCACGGGTTTCCAACCCCGGGGTCAAGGCCTCCCAGTATTCTATACGGGCCTTCCGACCAGAGTCTCAGATGAGCCGGCACTTAATACGGGCTTTCAACCCCGAGTTCGAGGCTCCCCAGCATCTGGCTCGGGTAGATGACCCCAGGTCTCATCAAGGTTGGTCCCCGATGTTGTGCCCCTATGGTCACTTGAGTTCATATGGTCACTTGGGTCATTCGACATCATTCTATGGTCATATGAGTTCTAATGTATTCTTGGTTTTGATAATGGCTAAACACTATTAGTCATTGATGTTTTTCACCTTCATGTGATTGACATACGTGATGTTTTTGTTCATGACAGGTGCGCCAATGAATGGACAAGGAATCAAGTGGAAATGGCGAACGTGAAAGCTCAATATTGCGCCCTCGCACGCGGATCGACCTGCAGGTCGCGGGGGTCAAGGGGGCAGCGCCCCTTGAGGGGGTTTCCGGGGGCAGAGCCCCCGGAACAAAATTTAGAAATGCTTATAGCATAATCTACATTGATTTCAATCCCAAAATACATGAAATTGATGAGAACATGAATATCTTGACATATGGACATGTTTCCTTGGGCTAACAGTTCAATTTTGCAGGTACAGGTCTTTCCGGTCGACCTACACGCTTTGGCCGGTCGACCTGATTTGCCAGAGCCTCAGAATGTCAACGTTTACAGATTTCGGTCGACCTATACACCTTGGCCGGTAGACCGGTTTTCCCAGAACCGAAATGATGACGTTGTTACAGGTTTCGGTCGACTGCCCCCAGGTGTCCGGTCGACCAGTTTTTCCAGAGCTGAAAAGTTCCGGTTGTAGCAGGTTCTGGTCGACCGGCCCATGAATTCCGGTCGACCGCCAGCCCCGAGCCATCAATTGTTGACTTTATTTCCAACTTCGAAAAGGGCCATTCAACATTGATTTGTTTAATCCTAAAGACACCTAATCCCCCACAAATTGTGGATCTGGTCTAGGGGGTGTCCATAGACCATTCAAGGTCTATAAAACTCTTGTAAGAGGGTTAGAAACCCTAATGCTTCAAGTGGCTTCTTGTGAGATCTAGGGTGGCTGCAAGGGAGGTTGCAAGAGAGCTTGGAGACGAGCTACTGTTCACGTGAACAGTAGTTCGTGAAGGTGTTCTTCATCCAATCAAAGGGGAATCAAGCTCAAATCAAAGCCAGCAAACCTCAAGGAAGATTACATCAAAGCAAGGCTACCAAAGTGATCCAAGGAAGCTGGTTTGATTCAAGTTCTTTTCACCTCATTCAAGGTGATATTTCAAGCATTCAAACTTCTAGAAGCTAAAGAAGCAATCAAGGTTCAAGGTAGCTTCATCATCTCCTTCATTCATTCAAAGAAATGCAAAGAGAAGATCAAGAGAGAAGAATTGAAGGAAGAGGTATTATTCACGTGAACAGTACTCCGTGAAGAACATTCATCCAATCAAGGGTGAATCAAGAAGATTGAGTTGAAGCCAAGAGGAGCCTTGTTGCTGATCAACATTTCATACAAGGGCCAATTCATTTTCACTCACAACTCAATCTCTTGTTTTAGTTCATTCACATTTGTTTCATTTTCATTATTGTTTAAACATTGAAAGTGTGATTCATCCCTACCGGTGGTTAGTAGGAAGGCAATTGAAGGTTGTTCCAATTTGCGGTTGACATCCCTACCAGGTGGTGAGTAGGAAGGCAATCGGTGGTTTCCGATTTGCAGTTCTGTGCGCTGCACAAGTGAAGCCTCACCGGGTTTTGGTGAGGGGTGGACGTAGGGCTGAGGATTCAGTCCGAACCACCTTAAAATCCTGTCAAGTGTGGTTTGCTTGTGTTGTGATTGATTCGTTCTAGGTGCATGCTTAGGATCGAATTGTTATATATCTTGCTTATCTTGCTAAGCAAATCATAACGCACTTGGAAGCTAGTTTCTATTCCGCTGCAATTCATTTTAACTAGCTATATAGAGGGCCACATTGCGAAAAGTGGAGCTGATCTATTCACCCCTCCCCTCTAGATCCGCTGTCCACTACACAACACCCGATGCGGACTCTCCGCACTGGGCCCTTGGCCTCCCAGCTCTATGGCGGGGTGTTTACCCCTACGATCTAGCAATGCCAACTCCCAGCAAAGGGTTTCCTCTTCGGGACAAGGCCACCTCAACACCAAGACGGGCGTCTATCCCTGCGTCTCTGCTCCAACAACACCCAAGACGGGCGTCTAGCCCTGGGTCTAAGCTCCAGCAACACCCAAGACGGGCGTATAGCCCTGGGTCTCAGCTCCAGTAACACCCGAGATGGGCCTCCAGCCCTGGGTCCCAGATACATTAATACCCGAGATGGGCCTCCAGCCTTGGGTCCCAGATACATCAATACCCGAGACGGGCATCCAGCCCCGGGTTCTAACTACATCAACACCCAAGATGGGCTTGCCGCCCTGGGTCCCAGCTACATCAATACCCAGGATGGGCCCTCTGCCCTGGGTCCCAGTATTCCGGCATCACCAGCACCCAAGGCGGGCGTTCAGCCCCGGGTTCCAGCTCCAGCGACACCAAAAAAAAAGCGGAAGGGGCCGTCCAACTCTGAGATCCGGCTCCAATAGCACCCAAGGCGGGCGTTCAGCCTCGGGTTCCAGCTCCATCAACACCCAAGATGGGTCGCCTGCTCTGGGATCCAGTTCCATCAATACCCAAGACGGGTGTTCTGCCCTGGGATCCAGTTCCACCAACACCTAAGACCGGGCGTTCAGCCCCGGGTCCCAGTTTCAGCCACACCCAAGACGGGCGTTCAACCCCGGGTCTCGGCTTTATCGACCCCCGAGACAGGCATTCAGCCTCGAGTCCTAGCTTCATCAGCACCCGAGACGGGCCTCCAGCCCCGGGTTCCAATTTCGACAACGCCCAAGATCGGCATCCAGTCCTGGGTCCTAGCATCATCTGCACTGGAGGCGGGCTTCTAGTTTTGGAACCCAACGTCCTCAAGCACTCAGTTCGGGTTTCCAGTCCCGGATCCCAGCTTCATCAACTCCCAACACAGGCTTTCAGCCTCGGGCACTAGCTTCGCCAACACCCAGTACGGGCGTCAAGCTCCGGGTCACCATCCCTCTGACATCCTCAGTTCACGACATGGGTCACAAACCCTGAGTTCCGGCAACAACTCTGATGGACCAAGTGAACACCAAGTTCTAGGTCGCCATTCTATCGACCCCAGCTCGTGCACTGCACTCCCGAGTTCCAACTACATCGGAACTCACCACAAATGCCATGCTCCAGACAACCTCGGACCGGGTTCGTTCGGTCCACCACATTGGTGCTGAGTCAACCTCGGCCCTGCAAACAAAAAGGGGGTGCCATAGCGGCTATAAAAATGGGTGACCCACCGCCGCCACCCCTGCCTCCAGAAGACCAGGTGAGGCTCAGAGAAGCCGATACACCAGTATCACACTGGGGGCAATCACCCCGGTCCAGTATCCACCCTTCCAAGCCCAAACAATGGGGGCAACTCCAAGGAGGAGCGTCTGTCCTCCCTCGAATGAATATGGGTCATTAGAAAAGAGGCCCAACCCATTCGGAGGTCCCGAGTCAAGAGGTCCCTCCACTCACTAGAGTGGTACCAAGCTCAAAAGCCAGCAGAGTGAAAGAGGGTGAATCCTGTCGACACCCGCCCAGTAGCTCCAAAGAAACTCCACATGCGTCGGCTAACGACTGGGTGGAATCCCTGCCAACGCCAACTGGTGATGCCGGCGAAGCCTAGTCGGGTCCTACACCGGTGGCTACCAGCAAACCCTGGCGGGAAGTCTATCCCTTCAGTATTTATTATGTCCCAAGGGGTAGCAACACCCAGGCGGACACCCTATCCAAGCGTGGCTTCGGCCATCATGTTCAATAAGGCCAAGCCACACAGGTCCTAGTCAAAGTCCCAGCCATCTATAGCAAAGACCGACCGACTTCTAGATTCACCCTAAAGCTCAGAGCTACCCGGTTGAGGGTCGATCCACAGTTGCTTCTACAACAACAACAAGTCGCTAATGACGCAACCCCCCGGGCAACGTCCCCCGATAGCAACAAGCTAAGGACGACAGCCGCAAGGCTCGCAGGTACCAAAAAAAAACAAAACAAAACAAAAAAGGGGCTAAAAATAGAGATGCCCTGGCAGACTCAGTCGCTCTCTCTATAAGGTGGCTGGGGGCAAAAAGGCCGCAAACCCAACTAAGGTGAAAACCTGCAAGGGCACCTCAGGTAAAATCGGGTTACCCCTCCGTGTGAAAACTCGTAAGGGCGCACCGGAAAAAGTAAAAGGGGGCCAGCTCTGGCGAAAACCCGAAAGGGCGGTGGAGCTGGTAAAGAGAAAAAGAAAAATGTCTCTCCCTCATTAGGAACATCCAACCACCTCACCCTAAATCCCTGACCGGTCCACCACAATAGTGGGTCAGCATACCTTCTTATGGCTGTCACACCATAATGGTCGGCCCACACCCTGTCCTTGACCAATACACCGTCACGGTTGGTCATCTTCCAGCATCCTCAATACACCATCATGGTCGACCTACCTATTTCTTCCCAGTCTTACAACATCCCCATTAGCCTATATGTCGTCATGGTTGGTCAAGCCTCCACCTTGGTTGTCCTCCTTCACAGTCGACCTACACCTACCCTTGACCAAAACACCTCCACAGTCGGTCAAATACTTGATCTCTGGCCAAAACACCACAATGCTTGGCCTACGCATCACCCAGTTCCTAACCGATCCACCTTCTCAGTCGGTTAAATCCTTAACCTTTGGTCAATATGCCTCTTCGGTTGACCTACGTTCACTCTTGGTCTATACGCCACCACAACCCAGAACCTCAGCCTTTGCATCATCAAAGCCGATCTGTTCAAGCTTCAGTCCAAGCTCCATCTGCAAGCTACACGGATCAGCCAGCCTAAAGGTCTACGTGAAGCCCCAGATTGCTTGGCAACCAGCCAAGCCCCAACGAGGAACTCCAGCCTCAACAACAGAGGATCAACAACAATGATCCCACCGACAGCGTCCTTCGACAGCAGCAAGCTAAGGACGCCCAGCGCCAATCACCGAAAAGCCAAAAGGCTCTCAGGTAAACAAAAAATAAAAATAAATGGGATTAAAAATAGAGATACCCCGGCGGACTCAGTCATCCTCTTTCTCCAGGAGGCGACTGGGGGTAAAAAGGCCAGTAACCCGATTGAGGTGAAAACTTGTAAGAGCACCTCAGGCAAAATTGGGTAACCCCTCGATGCGGGCTCGATGCGAAAACCCGCAAGGGCGCATCGGAAAAAGCAAAAGAGGGCCAGCTCTGGCGAAAACTCGAAAGGGCTACAGAGTTGGTAAAGAGAACAAAAATAAAATTTCTCTTCTCTCTCAGCTGGGGGCAACCAGCTACCCACCTTCCAGCAATCATATCCCGGCCAGTTGGCCCACACCAGTCCCTGACTAATCCCCTGCTCTAGTTTATAAATCTTGCACCTTCGTGTCGACCATATACCATCATGCTCGGCCTAAACCATCTCCCCAGGCTGCTCCCCCCCATGGTAGCCTATACCAGTCCCTGGCTAGTACACCTCTCTAGCCCGTTGATCTTACACTCCTCATTTAGCCATACACCACCCCAGTTGACTCACACTTCCTCTGGCCTCACACCACCATGGTCGGCCCATATACACCAGCAATTCATACACTAGTCCGGTCATTCATTCCAATAAACCTCGGCCTACATACCTCCTCGGTTGGCCTTTAAACCACATCAACCTTAGATCCATCTATCGTGATGATCCATAAACCCATAATTCCCAGTCACCTACCCGTCATGGTCAAGTCACCATGAACCCAGTCATAACTCCAGCAATACACCGTAAAGGCATACCAGTTCCCAGATCCCAGTCATGATTCCAGCAATACGCCACTAAGGCTCACCAGTTCCCAGACCACCAGTCAAAGCCACAGTCATGGCTACAACGGCTACAAGCCATCAATAACATAAACTCTAGGTCACGTCCCCTGATAGCAGCACGCTACGGACGATAACCACAAGGTTCCCAGGTCAAAAAAAAAGAGAAAAAATGGGGTTAAAAATAGAGATACCCCGGTGGCCTCAATCAAGTCCTTCCATGGGATTACTGAGGGCAAAAATTGCAAAACCCGCAAGGGCGATAGAGTTGGTAAAGAGAAAACAAAAAAAAACTCTCTCCCTCTCTACTCCTCACTGATGAAAGCCGTCAACTGTGACATCCCGCCGACGGTGACCTCAGGATCACTCCACAACACTGGTGGCCACTACGCCCCCGAGGGTCGGCCATCGCCAATTCCAACTCCAGTTTTTGGCTATACACCTCCATGATTAGCCGACCAGCTCCATCCCCGGCTACAACGCCTCCACAAGATAGCTGCCAGCTTCCAGCTCCAGCCCCAGCTACAACGCCTCCACAGGCCAACCGCCAGCTTCCAGCTCCAGCCCCGACTACAACGCCTCCACAGGCCAGCCGCCAGCTTCCAGTTCCAGTTCCCGGCTACAACGCCTCCACATGCCAGTCGCCAACTCCCAGTTCTAGTTTCAGCTACAATGCCTTCGCAGGCCAACCGCCCAGTCACCAGTCCCAGTTTCAGCTACAACGCCTTCACAGGCCAGCCGCCCAGTTCCAGTCCCAGCTTCGGCTACAACGCTTTCATAGACCAGCCGCCCAATTTTAGTTCCAGTTTCGGCTACAACACCTTCACAGGCTAGCCACCCAGTTCCAGTTCTAGTTTTCGGTCCCAACATTCCGGCTACGACGCCTTCACTGGCCAGCCGCCCAGTTCTAGTTCCAGTCACCAATCCCAGTATTCCGGCTACAACGCCTCCACAAGCCAGCCGCCCAGTTCCAGTTCCAGTCACCAGTCCCAGTATCTGGCTACAACACCTCAACGGTTAGCCAACCAGCTCCAGTCCCAGTCCCGGTCTCTGGCTACATCACCATGACAGTGTGCCAGCCAACCCCAACCTCAACTCCAACTCCCCATGCTAAACAATACCAACAACATAGGCCAATACACCCTCACGGGTCGGCCTCCAGATTCCAGCAACATAGGCCAACACACCCTCTTGGGTCGGCCTCCAGCTCCCAGATTCTAGCAACATAGGCCAATACACCCTCACGGGTCGGCCTCCAGCCTCCAGACTCCAGCAACATAGGCCAGCACACCCTCTCGGGTCGGCCTCCAACTTCCAATCTCCCGCAACATAGGTCGAAGCACCCTCACGGGTCGGCCTCCGGCTTCCATCCCCCAGTAATATAGGTCAACACACCCTTACGGGTCGACCTCTAGTCCCTAGCAACGTGGGCCAGAACACCCTCACAGGTCGGCCTCTAGCCTCTAGCCTCCAGTCACCAGCAATACAGGCCAACACACCCTTACGGGTTAGCCTCCAGCTTCCAGCTTCCAGCTTCCAGTCCCCAGTCCTCTAGGTCAACACCTCCTTATGGATTATCCTCCAACTTCCAGTCTCCAGCCATCCAGGCCAACATGCCTCATTCAGGCAGGCCTCCAGCACCCAGCCTTCGATATCCAGCTTCCAATACCCAATTTCCAGTACCCATCTTCCAGTATCCAGCCCCCAGTATCCAATGTCTAATACCGAGCTCTAAAATCCAGCTTCTAGTATTAAGTTTCCAATGTCTAGTTCCAGTACCCAGCCTCCAACATCCAGTTCAAGTACCTCGATTCCCAGTATCCAGCACCAGTACTCCGCTTCCGGCTTCCAGTTCTAGCCTCCGATTCCAATGCCCAGTTCCCAGCATCTAATTTCCCATTTCCCATTTCCAATTCCAGTTTCCAACAATGGGCTAGCACGCCTCATAGGGGCAGGCCTCCAGTTCCAGCACCCAATATCCAATTACCAGTTGCCATATCCAGCATCCAGTTCCCAGTCCTAGCCTTCCATCCCAGCACCCAGTAGTCGATTCCAGTCTCCAGTCCCGGTCTCCAGTCCCGATATCTAGTCCTTAATTTCGATTTCCAATCCCAGTATCCAGTCTCCCATCTCAACATCCAGTCCAGATCCCCAATTCCAGTTTCCAATAACAGGCCAGCACGCCTCGTGCAGGTGGGCCCCCGGTCCTAGCATCTGGTACCCAGATCCTGGTCTCCAGTCCTAGCACCCAATTTTTGGCCTTTAAGTTCCCAGTCTCCAGTCTCGATGCCCAGTCTCCAGTCCTAGTATCTCCAGTCAAACCACGGTCAAACCCAGTCAAACCTCGGTCAAACCCGCGTAAACCCCTTCGGGGAGGGGTTTAGGCGGACCAGCCTCACCCCCAAGGCTGGTTCGCCTAAACCCCCATTAAACTAAAAAAAAGCTTTTTAAATTAAAAAAAGGCGCCCAGCCAGTCCGCCCAAACCCCCCCTGGGGGAGGGTTTAGGCGGACCAGCCTGGACCCCCAGACCGGTCCGCCTAAACTCCCTGGGGGAGGGGGTTTAGGCGGACCAGCCTGCCCCCTCAGGCTTGTCCGCCTAAACCCCATTAAACTAAAAAAAAAATTAATTTAAAAAAGGTGCCCAGCCAGTCCGCCCAAACCCCCCCTGGGGGAGGGTTTAGGCGGACCAGCCTGGACCCCCAGGCTGGTCTGCCTAAACCCCCAGGGGGAGGGGGTTTAGGCGGGCCAGCCTGCCCCCTCAGGCTGGTCTGCCTAAACCCCATTAAAATGAAAAAAAGAAGGTTTTTTAACAAAAGGAAAACCCCCTCCGTGAGGGGTTTAGGCGGACCAGACCAACCCCTTGGGCTAGTCCGCCTAAACCCCACTTGGGGGAGGGTTTTAGGCGGACCAGACCAGCCCTTTGGGCTGGTCCTCCTAAACCCTCCCTCCCCCACTCCGTAACACTCTCCCAGGGTTTACCCGGACTAGCTTTTCCCCCAAACCTAGTCCGCCTAAACCCCCATGACCCTTCACCTTCCACTATAAAAGCCCCCCCTAGGGAAGCTCAAGGGACATGCAATGGAATGCAATGGGATATGAAATGAAGGATGCAATGCAACACCCTCTGACCTAACTATCGTGCCCTCAAACTCCCGAGGCTTTCGGCAAGGGTCGGGGACGCGAGGAGCTAAGTGCGCACGCAGTTGGCTTGTTGATCGTCTCGTACACGCCGAGGGTATGTCACACATACTCCCCTCACGCGGCGTCTAGCCATCTCACACAAGTCCATGCCCGTCGCACGAAAGGCACTACGACGATGGCGAATACACTTGCATCCTGAGTCCGCCCGTGTGTAACAACCCACGATGGCTATACATACGCCCTGATGCCACACCTACTTCTGACATGGAACTACATGCCCACTACCCGCTCTGAGCTAGCCGCCGACCGCTCGGACTGATGACTCGAGTTATCCGGACCCTTGCTCGGGAATAATATTCCCGGGGCCGACCTCGACTCCCTAGCATGATGACATTAGCCTTCCGAGGCTCGGACCTGACCTCTCACCTTGAGCTGCGTCCAACCTCCGTCAGGCACCAGCCCACGATCGCCCCTACCACCTAGGCAGTCGGGCTTGTCTCTATCTCCTTGCAGGGAGCCTCTGTAAAACACGCGGATATCTGCTTTATCCCACATTGACCCGGGGACCGACCCACGTGTCGGAATTATCCCGCGGCTTGCGCCCATTGTACTTCGGGCTCCTCAGCCCATTTGTAAAGCCCACGCAGCTCTCACACATCATGAAACCAATTGAACACATGTACATGTACTCGAGTTTCAGCCTCTTCACGGCGCCCGCCTCCTTCAGTCACAACGGTGCCCCCGGCACCCGATTGCCAGCTACTCCAGTCACAGCGGTGCCCCCGACACCCGACTGCCAGCAACTCCAGTCACAACGGTGACCCCGGCACCCGACTGCCAACAACTCTGGTCATAGCGGTGCCCCCGGCACCCGATTGCCAACAACTCTAGTCACAACGGTGCTCTCGGCACTCGACTGCCAACAACTCCAGTCACGATGGTGCCCCCGACACCCGACTGCCAGCTACTCCAATCACATTGGGGCCGACGGCACCCGATCACTCAACAACTCCAGTCACAACGGTGCCCCCGGCACCCGACTGCCATCTACTCCAGTCACATCGGGGCCCGCGGCACCTGACCGCCCAACTGCTCCAGCACAACGGTGCCTACGGCACCCCAACTGCCCCGACCTCGACACTGTCTCATGTCGGGAACACATTGCGACGCCCCTCGAGCGCCATCCTGCTGAGTCACAGGTCCTCTGACGGACACCACGTACAAATACGGAACTACCACAAAATAATGCAATGACCCGGGGACCGTCATGAATGACAGAATTGTCCCGTGGCTTGCAAGCAATTGTAATCGGGCTCTTATGCCCCCATATAAATGCCTTTCATGGCATATAAGTCATGTAATCCAGTCAGGGAGCGGATCCCCCTCCTCACCGGAACCAGTCTCTCTACCCCCAGTTATCTCTGTCATGTTACTGTTGCCCTATCGCCGTTGCACGGACTAAGCCCTCCCGACGTCGCGGCTCCCTGGGTCCCTGACTCTCTCTTCGACAGTAGAAACAAAGGTATTCAGATTCAATCCGATGTAAAATAAACACCGGTTGCTTGCGGTCGGTGGGGAAAGACATCTAGTACATGAATCCCCATAATTGCCTGCACACTTGCACCCGTGGAACCCCTTCTATCCACGTGTCGCCCGATCCCTCGAGCCACGTGCCGCGTCCTGGCGACGCTTCCTCGGTCAATCCTCAGTTTCATAGGTGATTGTCAAGAAATCGACTAGCACACTCGCATTCCACCCAGCCATCCATGTCCCAGTCTCCCAGAACGATGAACTATACGCCATCCCTTCCAATGTGTTCCTATTGTTCTCTCTGCCTTCTTCTCAATACCCCCAGAATCCCAGCGTGCCCAGTCAACCTATCTCGACCTTCCGTAAAAGGCGAGTCTACACCCCCGCCGCGAGGACAAAACGACAAGTGACTCCCCGCGATCGCAAACAAACAAATAAAAGAGTTTTATTGAACTTGAACTCTACGCACAGTAACTGTAGCGGTCTATCGTGCGATCACCACAGGCATGTAACGCACCAGTGTTCAACCGTTACACTCTGTTAGTTCTGTGAATGGAAGAACAAGCAAAAAGATTGGATTTTTGCTAGTCTATCTCTTAGGGATCGAGATGGGAGAACTAGTAAACGTGTTAAGGACTCTCAGAAATCGATCTAATCTTTAACAAGGACTCTAGAATCGATCTAATCCACAAAACCCTAGCAAAATCCAATAAATACACCCTAGTTTTGACCTGCGCGACCCCTACATTGGCTCGCGTGGAACTATGGTAAGGAGATAGTATTTCGGGTAAGTTCTTTAGAACTTTTTATTCCATATATATAGGACTAATATTCCTCAAAATTGCGTGCTAGGATATCAACTACACAAGGAGTTAGAAGCGCCCAAAGTTACTGGTCCGACCATAGCAACCCAGGAATCTGAACGAAAGTCTGCGGAAGATCAGGAGATTAGAACACCTAAACGAGGTATTTAGAATTTGGCTATTTAGAACTTTTTGTTCCCCTTAGTTTCACCTTTTTACCATCAAAATTTCACGTCTTTAGGTTAAGAGACTGAGGAGTTAGAGCGACGTGAAGTTGCTGAAAAATCACAAGAAGGGAGGAACTAGGGCGTGTCTTGCAGTCCCAAATTGGAAGTTGAAAGCCCAGGAAAGAGGTAGGTCATCTCATGAATGGCAAGAACATCACGATAGGAGTAAAAGCCCTCTTGTTTCGCTCGATTTCATACTTTATATGTGAAGAATTTCATATTTTAATAGGACTTATGCACTTGTATATCATGCATGCATATTCTTAGCCCTAACTAAGTTAAAAAGAACCTTCTTGTCAATTCACAGAAAACCCATGCATACTATTAGTTTAACCTTCGTTCTATCATGTGCAAGTTTATATATGATTTTCAGACATGATGTGAGTTAAAACCTGATAATCTTCCTATTCTATTTTCTATCAGCAGTGCTCTGACGGATTATAGTTAGACCGTCATAGGGACGTAACGGCCCTACAATAAGCCTTCACACTCCCTGTTATACTTAAGCTTCTCTGTTAACTCTGAAAGATCGTAACCGGAGCGTTACAACACTCTGACGGCTCCACGATAAACCGTCACAGACATATGACGTGCCCATACTAGACCGTCAGAATACTGTGTTCTGTAAACTCGAGACAGAATTGAAACAAGTCGACTTAGCTTATAAATAAGCCTAGATATCTAAGTTTTGACCTAATTTCATGACCTTGAGTTTATAAATCAATTCATGATAGGAATTACATGTTCAAAAGCACCTTTATTTATTTTAAGTGTATGTTAATTTATTGACTAAAAACTCTATAGTTTGGATTAAAACCATGATTTTAAATGATTGTATTGACGGAGTTTATCATGGTTTCACCTCGTTACACATTCTTTTCTGTCTATAGAGTCAATTTCTCTAAGTGCATGGCATATATTCCGGTATATGACCATTAGTTTACACTTTTGCACAAAAGGAACATATTCTTGAACTTGAGGACCTCTCTATTGGATATTTCTTCCAATGGACTAGGAAATCTTGTTTCAAGGCCTCCGTAATTCTCCGCGAGCCTGAGATTCCCACTAGGACGCCGAGTTGGTTGTACCATTAAAACCCAATTGTTTAGAAAGCACTATCGAAGTTTTCTGATTCTGGCTATGTAACGGATCACTACTAGACCGTTAAGGCCCAGTAACGGTCCAATATTTGACTGTCACGTTATCTGAGTCCATACCGATTTTTTCTGGATTCAGCCCATTCTAACGGTCCAATACTAAACCATCACGTTCATGTAACGGCCCAGTTATAGACCGTCACGTCCAGTTAACCCAAGGTTGTAACCCAAGGGTTGATATTTCAAAGTTCCTAAATGGATTATTAATGGTCTAGGACTTGTCATATTGTTCAAGATACTTAATTTTAAATTGTGGAGGATAAGGAATGTACTGTTATGCTGTCGAATTGTTTCCATAAGCATAACCTTGTTTTAAATCATTCTTGATCTCTCGCATTCTTAATTGAAGCGTTCATTCATTGAATTATTGTTATCATGAAACTGTTGTTGAAGTTGCACATTCTTGGCCATATTGTTTACATGCGTGGAAGTAGCTTTATTTATACTTGAAGATGCGGATCGAGCACTGATTGTGTTCAAGGGCTCTATGCTAGTCCCCTCGGCTGATTGACGGAAACATACTATTATAAACCATGGGGTATGATGCTACTGGCGTCGGATTACGCTGGGAGTCCTTTCCCTATAGATAAGTGAAATATCCACGGCTCGTGAAGTTAAAATCCACGGCACGACATGACTATCTTGCTTGTTACATGATATTCCACAAAAATTCACCAAATACTTGCTCATAAGCAAAAGATGTTTGTGTGATGATTACGTGGCTTGCTAGTACCTTCTCGATACATTCTTGTTCATGAAAGGCCATATCATGTTCTTGATTCATTCTTACTAGTTCATACTTGCTCATTGTATCTTACCTGATCATCTTTGTTACTTTGGTTTAATAGCATGATTGATCGCATTCGCATTATGTTACCTTATTCTTTAGAGCTAAAATGCTAATTACTTAAACATTGCTAATCATGTTGATGCGAAGATACCTACTGGGCAAGTGTGCTCATTACCTATTTCCAATCTTTTTAGGAGATTGAAGTGATACGAATTCGGATTCGAGTTATTCAAGTAGCAGGTCCGAGAGCGAATGAAAGTCTTATCAAAATGAGAGTGAAGACTTAGGAAGTCAATCTTGTTTAGATCGAGTCTTTTTAATTTTCTTTTTCCTTGAGTCTGATGGATTAATGAAGGTTGAAAAGTTATTGTAATAGACTATTTTGATCATTAATGAAATAAAGTTGGAGTTTGAATAAATTATTATGCAATTACATTTTTATGTGTGATTTTCTTGCGCTCTGATCGTTCTTGCTTGCAAGAGGCTTACCATGCCGGCTGTTCGCGTTCCTCGAGCTAGTCTTCCACTGTAATAAAGGCTCGGGGCGTGACAGTTAAGTTTGTATCAGAGCCTAAGTCTCAGGACTTAGGGAAAAGAGTCATGTCATAGGATAAGTCTGAGGTTTAAGGACCCATACCTATGAACTAAGGAAGAAATTTCTTCACCCATGCGAGAATTGGGTAGAGCCCGGGATAAGATAGTTAATTAGTTTTAAGATTTATCTCTTTCTAATTCCATGAGAATTAATAATTTTTTATTTATCTCAGGTACCTCATTATTACAATGGCTCATCGCGTAGATTGGGGTGACATGCAAGAAACAATTGCCAGCCTTACTCAGGCATTACAAACTATGGCCCAGGCAGGCGCAGGGGCAAGGGCTGGTGAGGCAGAAACCCTCAGGCATTACAAACAATTTCGGAGCTTAAACCCTCCGCATTTCTACGGTTCTTCTAATGCAGATGAGGCAGAAAACTGGATAGATGAGATGAATCGTATCTTCGATATTATCCAATGTACGGACCAAGAAAAAGTGCATCTTGCAACATTCCAACTCAATAAAGATGCACGCACATGGTGGAAGTCGGTTCCGGCGCCTCCGGCAGATGCACCTCATTCATGGGACGGTTTTCTTACTCTATTCCGTGCTAAGTACTTTTCTGAGCATGTTAAAGAAAGAAAGGCAATGGAGTTCACCTCTCTTCATCAGGGAATGATGATAGTTGCGGAGTATGAACTTCAATTCTCCAGGCTAGCACCCTATGCACCGCATTTAATTAGTATCAATTTATTGAAGGCTAATTGGTTTATGGACGGGTTACGACCTGGTTTCATTCAGCATCTCGGGACCCAAAACATCCGTACTTATGCGGAGATGGTTCAGTGGGCATATTTATGTGAGAGGACCTTAGAGAAGGTCGAGAAATTAAAAGGAAAAGGAGAAGAGTCTAGCCGACGATCTAATCAGCGTTATAAGAAGGAGAAATTCAACATCACGGAGCCCCATAAAAGCCGTGATAATAAGAAAAGATCCAGGAGCGGGAACGGTGGAAGTTCCCAGAAGAACAAGAAAGTCAAAGAGGAAAAGGAGCAAGTCATGATGGCTTGCACATTTTGCGAGAAATTTGGTCATTCGGCTGAAGAATGTTGGAAGCACCTTGGTGCTTATCTACGTTGTGGAAGCAGGGAGCATCGTATGCCAGATTGCCCCCTTATGAAGGAACAATCGTCTGGTGGTAGACGTAAGAGGCAAGCTCGCCTCAATGCTGTTCTAGAAGAAGAAGAAGCACCTAGAGATGGTGGACTTATGGAAGGTACCCTTCAAATTTTTTCCCGTCATGCATTTGTGCTATTTGATACTGGTGCCTCTCATTCTTTTATCTCCAATACTTTTACAAAAACATTACCAATTGTGTCAGTTCTCCTACCTTTCGATCTTGCTATTACAACACCTTTAGGTTCTGGAACAAAGCTTATCGAGTATTATCCTGATAGTGGGGTAATAGTAGAAGGTCACAATCTCCCCGCAAATTTAGTATGCCTTGACATGAAGGGTTATGATGCCATTTTAGGGGTAGATTGGCTTATAGATCATGATGCCGATATTAACAGCCGAAATAGGATTATATCCTTTCGAAAACCCGATCTTCCAAGATTTTCTGTCCTTGGCATCAAGTGTAGGAAACATCCCACTATCATATCCTCTCTTCACGCTTGCAAACTTATCTCGCAAGGATGTGAAGCTTTTCTTACTTCTGTCATTGTTACCGAGTCCAAGAAAATCATCCTAGCAGACATCCCTATTGTAAATGAGTTCCTAGATGTGTTTCCACCAGAATTACCCAACTTACCACCCGAGAGAGAAGTAAACTTCACTATTGAACTCATTCCAGGAGCAACACCTATTTCTATAGCCCCTTACAGGATGTCTCCACGGAACTCAAGGAATTAAAGAGGCAGTTGCAGGAATTATTAGATAAGGGTTTCATCAGACCTAGCACATCCCCCTGGGGTGCGCCGGTTCTTTTTGTCAAGAAGAAGGATGGCTCTCTCAGGCTGTCTATTGATTACCGGCAACTGAATCAACTTACAATCAAAAATAAGTATCTGTTGCCGCGTATTGATGAGCTCTTCGATCAGCTTTCGAGAGCAGAGTATTTCTCCAAGATTGACCTCAGGTCAGGTTATCATCAGCTTAGAATTAAAGAAGAAGACATTTATAAATCGGCTTTTCGAAGTCGTTATGACCACTATGAATTCGTGGTGATGCCGTTCGGGTTAACAAATGCCCCAGCAGCATTTATGTAACTTATGAACAATATTTTCCAGCCATATCTAGACCAGTTCATCGTCGTCTTCATCGATGACATCTTGGTATATTCCAAGACAAAAGAGGAACATGAAGGACATCTGAGGATAGCTTTGCAAACACTTAGAGAACATAAACTTTATGCCAATCTTAACAAGTGTAAATTCTGGCTCAAGGAAGCTTCATTTCTAGGTCACATTATTTCAAAGGAAGGTATTGTTGTGGATCCTTCTAAAGTAGAAGCTGTCAGAAACTGGAGCCGACCAACGACTGTATCAGAAGTAAGAAGCTTTTTGGGTCTAGCTGGTTATTATAGGAGGTTCATTGATGCGGGACGCTATGCGAACTAGGACTCTATGCAACGATATGACTAAACGGACTCCTATGACCAGCAACGACACAACAATCTGATTAGCGTAACTCGACGTCTAAAGTTCCTAAGAGAGGAATTATGCTATATAACAAGGAACACAAGCTCGCAAGCGTCCCAAGAGAGGGAAGCGCGCCGATCTGCACGGTTGAGAAACCGGTGAGCCTAGGGTGGTCAACTCCACACTCGCAACTCGGATGAGTCATGGGATGGTCTCACTCACTCACCGTAGCAGTGAATAAAATAAAGAACTATCTAGGACCCTACTACGCACAAGCAGCGGCTTCAAGAGAGCATACTAAATAAGCAAGCAATACCGAGGGAGGAGTAGACGCATACCTCCACGCTTGGGGCGTGGGGAAGAGGCCTGGCCAAGTCACACGATCCCGGTACAAAGCTAAGCAAGTACAACTCAACAAAACACCCACTCCTCACAGGGAGGTAAAAGGCTACACAGTGATATCCGGGGATCGTGCGAAGTGGGGTGACGGGCACGGGGTCGGTGGCGCTCGTCGCCCACGTGTGTCGCTACGAACCGGTCGGACGGAGCTGCCTCCGTGGATCGGCCAGGAACCAGCAGCAAGGACGGAGAGTCCCGGACGTCGTGGATGGCGCTGATTCCACTGAGGGAGGGTGGAAGTAGGTGCTGGACCTCCTGGAGGAAGGCGGACGATGACAGCACTGGCGCGGACCTCTGAAGTGGCTCGAATCGGCGGGCAGGCTGCAGCTCGGTCTGCGCAGGTCCTGGCAAGCAGCAGGAAGGCGGATCTGGACGGCAACCTTCCTCTCATCCGTCGGCCACGAAATTTGACATGGTCTCTAGTGGGTAGGTCCCAAGGGCGCCCGAGGAAGTAGAGCTGCGAACAAGCACTGTGGCGACTGTGGCGAATTTTGTAGCGGACCTTGCGCAATCTGGCCTGTCTATGGGCAGCAGGACCAAGGGCCAATAAAAGGGTTGGAACCCGAGCTTCCTGGAGGCAAATGGGACCGGGCTTTCTGTGGTGGACTGGTAGGGGACGTGTGGTGAAGTGGTAGCAGTGGCAGGGTGGCGTGCAGTGGTGGGTTTGGGCATGGGCGGCTCAAACATTTTGGGCTCAGTTCTGCAATCCAGTGCAGTCAGAACTGAGGGTTGAGAAGGTGGATGTGGCAAGCTGGAAAAATGGGCTCCCGTGGGTGCAGGGAAATTATGTGGGATGCCCTGGGATGTGTATGAGCAATGCTCAAAATCCCAGGTCGAACTGAGGTGGGTTAGGGGTCGTCCCTTTGTAGGGTTTGTGACTCTATCCCGCTAGGGCAGTTTAGGTGTAGTCTGTGCAGTAAAAGTGGCTCCAAAGGGAACTTTTCTCCCTGAGCGAATTTTTGGGTGAGATTTGCGCGAATGGTTTAAGGACAAGCAGGGGAAGAACTGTTGTGAAGGGGCCAGGGCGGCATGAGGTGGGGAAGGGGGCGTACCGGTTGGATCTTTGCGGCTCTAGGTTCTGGCGGGCCTGCACAGGGGCAGCCAGTGCAGCAAAAAGGCTTACAAAGGGTATTTTCTCAAATGGACGAATTTTGGCATGCGGTTTTCGTGTGTCTCGGGGACAGAAAGAGGAAGAAAAGTTAAGAAGAGGCTGAGGGGATATGAGGACGGGAAAGAAGGGTTCCAACCTGATATTTGCGACCCAATTCTGCAGGCAGACAACCACAGATAGAGCGTTGGACAGCAATGGCCTTCTCGTCCACGCCGGTAGCAAAACCTTGACCGATGAACTCCGGGCTTGAGATGAAGATGGGGAGGTCGCCTCCCAGCAGCTTGAGCTTCAGAGAAAGAGGAAGAGAGGGCTAGGGTATCGCACCCTATAGGGAGAGGAAGAGGGAGGGAGAGGGAGTCACACCCTTCATGGAGAGGGAGGGGGGAGGGAGAAGAAGGAAGGCTCTTGGCAAACTTCAAATTTCATTCATTCATTTATCAATCCTCCCAAGAGGGGAATACAAGGTAATATATAGAGTATGGGCTCCATCTTCCCTCCTTGGAGTTTGAATTTGAACCCATTTGAATTTGAAATCCATGGGCTCTCTTTTCCACCTTGGAGTCGGAACCCATCATGAGCTCCACTTTCTCTCCTTAGATTTTGAACCCATTTGAATTTCAAATCCATGGGCTCCCTTTCCCTCCTTGGATAAAATTCAAATTACATACCAAAGACACACCTAAGACGTACATAATACATAATACGACCAAATACGTACATAATGTCAAATACGTACACAATATAAGTATGTATACAAATACGTACAAAAATACGTATAAAATACGAATATGTACAAAATACGTACTAAGTGTCAAAGCTCCAATGGAGACTCCAGACTGTCCCCCAGCCACAAGGATGTCGGTGTTGACCGAGTCGTGCTACGTGTCCGGTACCGGCGGCTCTCGGAGTCGAGCCGTATTCTTGCTCGGGTGTCCTCACCAATTCTCCCCGGATGGGAAGAACTCGACCCTATCGAGTAAGGGTCTCCATCGCTCTGGTATTGCTCGAGCAAGTCTGGATCTATCCTCTCAAGCTCTGCCCGGGTGATCCATGCATCATCGGACACAGGTTGTCCTCTCCAACGCACCAAGTAGCGGTGATACACGCCACTCCTAGTGGTAGTCACCTGCTCATCCAGTATAGACTCTATCCGCTCATGCTGCTGAGATGACAGGGCTGGAAGTGGACTCTCAGGGGAGGGCTCACTCACAAGGGGTGGAGAAGGCCCAAACAACTTACTATGGATCACTACCGGGTCCCTACATGTGACTAAGTCCGAGACATTGAATGTGGAATTGATATCATAGTCATCCGGCAAGTCTATAACATATGCATTAGATCCAACTCGCTTCAAAACTCTAAAGGGGCCAGCACCACGAGCTTGTAATTTCTTCACGGCTCCAGAAGGAAACCATTCCGGTCTGACCCGGATCATGACATAATCTCCCTCCGGGAACACGCGGGGGTGTCTATGAGTGATAGCCAATTCTTTATATCGCGCGTTGCTGGACTCAAGGTGGTGATGATGCAAACTCTGACCTAATTGTGTGGACTCATACCTATGCGAGTGTAGAGGTGGTCCTGGACATCCAAACGTGGACCTAGCATGACTATGACACCTACCTGATTGGAGAACACGGGGAGGACCTGGACAACCAAAGTTGTACCTATCATGCATAGGTGTCCTACTAAATGTGGTAGACTCAGGGGGTCCAGTATGTCCAAACTTACTCACTATGTAACCCCTATATGACTGTAGACATGATGATGCATGAGAGAGAGACCAATGTTCCTTTCCATCCAAGTTCTGGGGTGTGGATGCATGCAGGGTGAGATGTTGGCGGGCATGTGTAGAAGGGGTATGATAGTGGACCTCTTTGACAAAGGGAAGTGAAGAATATGGGTCGAGAGGATCACTAGGGAGGGGATCGAAAGGGTCAAAGAAATGATGACTCCTCCTGACGGGCCCCTTCACAATACTTGCCCATGTTTGACGCTCGGCAAGATGTGAAGGGTCACCTTCTGTCATTATGATAGATGGGGCAAGGGGCTCATGAGGAAGGCGAGGTTCCTCCCTTGGGACAGTAATGCCATCAGAGGGGACACAGTCAAGCTCATCGGGTATGTGAAAGAACAAAAGGACCTCGAAGGTGATATGACCTATGGTGTACACCGAGGTAACGGACCCTAAAGTAGGGTGCGTGAAGCGATGACCACAGGGTTGGTCAGACCCTAAGGCCAGCATATACGTTAACTCCCATTGACAGTCTAAACTCCTAATAAAGTCCTTCACATTTTCTACAAAGTAGAAGGATTGAAAAGTGGTGTGAAAGGAGTTAAGGGGTATTACTAGGAGTGCTGGTTTTATGGTTGGGTAGTAAAGGATCGAAACATCTAGAATTAGACCCTTCCTTAACCAGCAAGACAAAGGCTCTCCAATGACAAGTTCACCCTCGGGAGACAAGAATGGCTCTAGATGAGGGTCGAAGGGCGAAGCATATACCTCGAGTGAGGAAAAGGAGTCCTCTATGATGTGGATGGAACCTTGGCTCTCCTTCGAAGGTACTGGGCCGAGAGTGTTGGCCTCGACCTCCATATGTTTAGGCATGACTCCATCCTGACTCGGAGGTGGGCAAGGGTAAGTCGATGGTCCAATAGGAGTGTGCATCCTTCCTAGTTTCTCCCTAAAAATTTGCAGGAGTTGGGCAAGGGTAAGTCGATGGTCCAACCGAGATCCCTCAGGATAGAGGCATTCGGGGAGACTTGCTGATAATCATGAGACTTAGTCTCAGACATAGACTCATACACAGGTGGAACCCTGCCCCTCCAACTATGATGCGCTCGGTTGGGGGTAAGAGGTGACGTGCGTTGTAGAGGTTGAGCCCTTATGGTGACCTTGGACTGGCCGGGAGAGAAAGGAGGAGTGGTAGTGCTCCTCGGGCTATGGCTCTTCAAGTAGGAGGGGGAACGTTGGGGAGCATAGATTTTCCTAAGTTCTACCTTCATCTCCTCCCATGAGCCTATGGGCTCTTGCCTCTTAACCACCCTAAGACGCACTATGTGGCTCCACGCCTCCTTGGCTTGAGCCGAAAGTTGTCCCTTGGCAATGTTGACTCTCTCGGATCCATATATCCAATTCTTCTCAAAGTATTTTCCCATGGTAGTCTCCCACTTTAGATAGGCACTAGGGCTTGATCCATCAAAGTGAAGGTCCTCATCTAGAATGATGTCTAAGAATAGAGGGTCGGTCGGACCCTTGTGGAGGGCCGAGTTGTATGGAGTTGACCAAATTGGGATGCCATGATGATGCACTCGAGGACTCCAAATACACATGCACGCACTAGGACTATGGAAGGGACATGCAGGACAACTAAAGGATGGGACTACACACGACTCAAAATGGTGATGGAAAAAGGGGAAGAATGAGGACTCAAATGCACCAAAAACAAACCTAATGACTCACATGCAACTTAGACAAACCTAATGCCTCAATTGCACCCTAGACATCCTAAGGACTCAAATTACCTAGGACCCCAATTTGATAGAACAAATTAGTTCCCAAAGCTCTGATACCAAATTTGATGCGGGACGCTATGCGAACTAGGACTCTATGCAACGATATGACTAAACGGACTCCTATGACCAGCAACGACACAACAATCTGATTAGCGTAACTCGACGCCTAAAGTTCCCAAGAGAGGAATTATGCTATATAACAAGGAACACAAGCTCGCAAGCGTCCCAAGAGAGGGAAGCGCGCCGATCTGCACGGTTGAGAAATCGGCGAGTCTAGAGTGGTCAACTCCACACTCGCAACTCGGATGAGTCACGGGACGGTCTCACTCACTCACCGCAGCAGTGAATAAAATAAAGAACTATCTAGGACCCTACTACGCACAAGCAGCGGCTTCAAGAGAGCATACTAAATAAGCAAGCAATACCGAGGGAGGAGTAGACGCATACCTCCACGCTCGAGGCGTGGGGAAGAGGCCCGGCCAAGTCACACGATCCCGGTACAAAGCTAAGCAAGTACAACTCAACAAAATGCCCACTCCTCGCAGGGAGGTAAAAGGCTACACAGTGATATCCGGGGATCGTGCGAAGTGGGGTGACGGGCACGGGGTCGGTGGCGCTCGTCACCCACGTGTGTCGCTACGAACCGGTCGGACGGCGCTGCCTCCGTGGATCGGCCAGGAACCAGCAGCAAGGACGGAGAATCCCAGACATCGTGGATGGCGCTGATTCCCCAGAGGGAGGGTGGCAGTAGGTGCTGGACCTCCTGGAGGAAGGCGGACAATGACAGCACCGGCGTGGACCTCCGAAGTGGCTCGAATCGGCGGGCAGGCTGCAGCTCGGTCTGCGCAGGTCCTGGCAAGCAGCAGGAAGGAGGATCTGGACAGCAACCTTCCTCTCGTCCGTCAGCCATGAAATTTGACGTGGTCTCTAGTGGGTAGGTCCCAAGGTCGCCCGAGGAAGTAGAGCTGCGAACAAGTATTGTGGCGACTGTGGCGAATTTTGTAGCGGACCTTGCGCAATCTGGTCTGTCTATGGGCAGCAGGACCAAGGGCCAATAATGGAGTTGGAACCTGAGCTTCCTAGAAGCAAATGGAACCGGGCTTTCTGTGGTGGACTGGTAGGGGACGTGGGGTGAAGTGGTAGCAGTGGTGGGGTGGCCTGCAGTGGTGGGTTTGGGCGTGGGCGGCTCAAACATTTTGGGCTCAGTTCTGCAATCCAGTGCAGTCAGAACTGAGGGTTGAGAAGGTGGATGTGGCAAGCTAGAAAAATGGGCTCCCGTGGGTGCAGGGAAATTATGTGGGATGCCCTGGGATGTGTATGAGCAATGCTCAAAATCCCAGGTCGAACTGAGGTGGGTTAGGGGTCGTCCCTTTGTAGGGTTTGTGACTCTGTCCCGCTAGGGCAGTTTAGGTGTAGTCTGTGCAGTAAAAGTGGCTCCAAAGGGAACTTTTCTCCCTGAGCGAATTTTTGGGTGAGATTTGCGCGAATGGTTTAAGGACAAGCAGGGGAAGAACTGTTGTGAAGGGGCCAGGGCGGCATGAGGTGGGGAAGGGGGCGTACCGGTTGGATCTTTGCGGCTCTAGGTTCTGGCGGGCCTGCACAGGGGCAGCCAGCGCAGCAAAAAGGCTTACAAAGGGTATTTTCTCAAATGGACGAATTTTGGCATGCGGTTTTCGTGAGTGTCTCGGGGACAGAAAGAGGAAGAAAAGTTAAGAACAGGCTGAGGAGATATGAGGACGGGAAAGAGGGGTTCCAACCTGATATTTGCGACCCAATTCTGCAGGCAGACAACCACAGATAGAGCGTTGGACAGCAATGGCCTTCTCGTCCACGCCGGTAGCAAAACCTTGACCGATCAACTCCGGGCTTGAGATGAAGATGGGGAGGTCGCCTCCCAGCAGCTTGAGCTTCAGAGAAAGAGGAAGAGATGGCTAGGGTATCGCACCCTATAGGGAGAGGAAGAGGGAGGGAGAGGGAGTCACACCCTTCATGGAGAGGGAGAGGGGAGGGAGAAGAAGGAAGGCTCTTGGCAAACTTCAAATTTCATTCATTCATTTATCAATCCTCCCAAGAGGGGAATACAAGGTAATATATAGAGTATGGGCTCCATCTTCCCTCCTTGGAGTTTGAATTTGAACCCATTTGAATTTGAAATCCATGGGCTCTCTTTTCCACCTTGGAGTTGGAACCCATCATGAGCTCCACTTTCTCTCCTTGGATTTTGAACCCATTTGAATTTCAAATCCATGGGCTCCCTTTCCCACCTTGGAGTTGGAACCCATCATTGGCTCCATTTTCTCTCGTTAGATTTTGAACCCATTTGAATTTCAAATCCATGGGCTCCCTTTCCCTCCTTGGATAAAATTCAAATTACATACCAAAGACACACCTAAGACGTACATAATACATAATACGACCAAATACGTACATAATGTCAAATACGTACACAATATAAGTACGTATAAAAATATGTATAAAAATATGTATAAAATACGAATACGTACAAAATACGTACTAAGTGTCAAAGCTCCAATGGAGACTCCAGACTGTCCCCCAGCCACAAGGATGTCGGTGTCGACCGAGTCGTGCTACGTGTCCGGTACCGGTGGCTCTCGGAGTCGAGCCATATTCTTACTCGGGTGTCCTCACCATTCATTAAGGACTTCTCAAAAATTGCTGTTCCTTTAACTAGACTCACAAGAAAAGAAAATCCTTTTATCTGGTCTGAAGAATGTGAAAAGAGTTTTCAAACTCTTAAGAACCATATTACTACAACTCATGTTCTATCACTACCTATGGAAGGTGGTGGATTTGAAGTATATATGGATGCATTTGGCATTGGCTTAGGGTGCGTCCTCATGTAAAATGGAAAGGTAATCTGTTATTCTTCAAGACAATTAAAACGTCACGAGAAAAATTATCCCGTGCATGATTTGGAACTGGCAGCTGTTATCTTCGCCTTAAAGATTTGGTGTCACTACCTTTACGGAGAAAAGTTCATGGTCTACTCAGACCACAAAAGCTTGAAATACTTATTCTCTCAAAAGGAGTAGAATATGAGGCAGAGGAGATGGTTAGAATATCTCAAAGACTTTGATTTTCTATTCAATATCATCCTGACAAGGCTAATGTTGTAGCCGATGCACTCAACAGAAAACTAATGGGAAAGCTATCAAGTCTTATGATTAGTATGACTAATCTTATTCCTTAATTTGCTCAGTTGAATTTAGATATTGATATGAAGGAAGAAGATTATTTTATAGCCAATATCCGAGCTCACCCTATATTAATGGAAGATCTAGTCAGGCTACAAGACAATGATCCCATATTACTGGAAATCAAAGCCAATATTGAGCAAAGGCCGGATTTTTCTATTTCCAATGACGGAAGATTACTATTTAAGGGCCGAGTGTGTATACCGGATCATGAGGATACGAGGAAACTGATCCTAGAAGAAGCACATAAATCCAAGTAAACCATTCATCCAGGTGGTACAAAAATGTATTAAGATCTCAAAAGAAATATTTGGTGCCCCAATATGAAGAGGGAAATAGCTGATTTCGTGTCCCGTTGTCTCACTTGTCAACAAGTAAAGGCAGAGCATTTTAGACCCGCAGGTAAATTACATCCCTTAGATATTCCAGCATGGAAATGGGAGAGTATAGGGATGGATTTCATTATGGGTTTACCAAAGACAAGAGGTGGATACGACGATATATGGGGGATCATAGACCGATTGACAAAATCTGCACATTTCATACCAATCAAAAGTCGATGGTCTGTGGATATCCTAGCAGCATTATACATAAAAGAAATTGTCAAGCTACATGGTGTCCCTGTCACTATCATATTTGATAGAGATCTTAGATTTACATCACAATTCTGGAAGGGTCTACAACACTCACTAGGGACTAGATTGAATTTTAGCACAACATTTCATCCACAAACTGATGGTCAGATTGAAAGAACAAATCAGGTAGTAGAAGATATGCTCAGGGCTTGTGCTATTGATTTTGGAGGAAGTTGGCATGATTACTTACCTTTAGTAGAGTTTGCCTACAACAATAGCTACCAAGCTAGTATTCAAATGGCACCGTTTGAAGCTCTTTATGGAAGGAGTTGTCGTTCCCCTATCTGTTGGAATGAAGTAGGAGAAAAGCAATTTCTCGGTCCTGATATTATTAGGGATACTACGGAAAACATAAAACTCATTCGTGAAAGACTTCAAAAGACTCAAGACAGACAGAAATCCTATGCAGACAATCGAAGACGCGACTTGGAGTTTCAAATAGGAGATCATGTGTTTCTTAAAGTTTCTCTAGGTTGAGGTATTCGAAGATTTGGTATTAAGGGAAAGCTTACTCCAAGATTTATTGGTCCTTTTAAAATTCTGGAAAGAATTGGTGAAGTAGCTTATCGGATTACTTTACCTCTACAATTACTTGGAGTTCATGATGTATTTCACGTCTCGATGCTCAAGAAGTATGTATCCGATCCTTTCCATGTCATCACTTACGATAATCTGGAGATTAAGAAGGATTTGACATACGAACAGAAACCAATCAGAATACTTGAATAGGAAGCACGTCAACTTCGGAACAAGACTATTCCTATGGTCAAGATTCAATGGACCAAGTTTTGGCCACATGAAGCAACATGGGAAACCGAAGAAGCTATGCGCAAAAGATTTCCAGAATTATTTGAATGTAAGTACACTCTCCACAATCCATGTATTGAATTTGGGGACCAAATTCTTCTAAGAGGGGGAGGGTGTTGTGCCGCAAAAAAAAATATAAATAATTTCTGGATCATTTTAAAATTTTTTTGGAATTTATACAGCATATAAGGCCCAATTATGTGAAAATATTAATCTGGCTTTGATAAATAAAGCCCAAAAGATTTAAGGATCAAGCCCATTAAGTTTGGCCCATATTCTAGAAGGATATTTAGCTTATTCACGAATTTTATTGATAAATACTCATTTATTAGATAATTATGTGGATAAAACAAATAAAAGAGTTTTATTGAATTTGAACTTTGTGCACAGTAACTGTAGCGGTCTATCGTGCGACCGCCACAGGCATGTAACGCACCCGTGTTCGACCGTTATAGTCTGTTAGTTCCGTGAATGGAAGAACAAACAAAAAGATTAGATTTTTGCTAGTCTATCTTTTAGGGATCGAGATGGGAGAACTAGTAAACGTGTTAAGGACTCTCAGAAATCGATCTAAGCTTTAACAAGGACTCTAGAATCGATCTAATCCACAAAACCCTAACAAAACCCTATAAATAGACCCTAGTTTTGACCTGCGCGACCCCTACATTGGCTCGCGTGGAACTAAGGTAAGGAGATAGTATTTCGGGTAAGTTCTTTAGAACTTTTTATTCCATATATATAGGACTAATATTCCTCAAAATTTCGTGCTAGGAGATCAACTACACAAGGAGTAGAAGCGCCCAAAGTTGCTGGTCCGACCATAGCAACCCAGGAATCTGAACAAAAGTCTACTGAAGATCAGGAGATTAGAACACCTAAACGAGATATTTAGAATTTTGCTATTTAGAACTTTTTGTTCCCCTTAGTTTCACCTTCTTACCCTCAAATTTCACGTCTTTAGGTCAAGAGACTGAGGTGTTAGAGCGACGTGAAGTTGCTGAAAAATCACAGGAAGGGAGGAACTAGGGCATGTCTTGCAGTCCCAAATTGGAAGTTGAAAGCCCATGAAAGAGGTAGGTCATCTCATGAATGGTAAAAACATCACGGTAGGAGTAAAAGCCCTCTTGTTTCGCTCGATTTCATACTTTATATGTGAAGAATTTCATGTTTTAATAGGACTTATGCACTTGTATATCATGCATATATATTCTTAGCCCTAACTAAGTTAAAAAGGAACCTTCTTGTCAATTCACAGAAAACCCATGCATACTGTTAGTTTAACCTTCATTCTATCATGTGGAAGTTTATATATGATTTCCAGACATGATGTGAGTTAAAACCTTAGAATCTTCCTATTCTATTTTATATCAGCAGTGCTCTTACGCATTATAGTTAGACCGTCACAGGGACGTAACGGCCCTACGATAAGCCGTCACACTCCCTATTATACTTAAGCTTCTCTGTTAACTCTGACAGACCATAACCGGAGCGTTACAACACTCTGACGGCTCCACAATAAACCGTCACAGACATATGACGCGTCCATACTAGACCGTCAGAATACTGTGTTTTGTAAACCCGAGACAGAATTGAAACCAGTCGACTTAGCTTATAAATAAGCCTAGATATCTAAGTTTTGACCTAATTTCATGACCTTGAGTTTATAAATCGATTCATGATAGGAAGTGCATGTTCAAAAGCACCTTTATTTATTTTAAGTATATGTTAATTTCATTGGCTAAAAACTCTATGGTTTGTATTAAAACCATGATTTTAAATGATTGTATTGACGGAGTTTATCATGGTTTCACCTCGTTACACATTCTTTTATGTCTATAGAGTCAATTTCTCTAAGTGCATGGCATATATTCCGGTACATGACCATTAGTTTACACTTTTGCACAAAAGGAACATATTCTTGAACTTGAGGACCTCTCTATTGAATATTCCTTCCAATGGACTAGGAAATCTTGTTTCAAGGCCTCTGTAATTCTCCGCGAGCCTGAGATTCCCACTAGGACGTCGAGTTGGTTGTACCATTAAAACCCAATTGTTTAGAAAGCACTATTGAAGTTTTCTGATTCTGGTTATGTAACGGATCACTACTAGACCGTTAAGGCCCAGTAACGGTCCAATATTCGACCATCATGTTATCTGAGTCCATACCGATTTTTTCTAGATTCAGCCCATTCTAACGGTCCAATACTAACCGTCACGTTCATGTAACGACCCAGTTATAGACCGTCACGTCCAGTTAACCCAAGGTTGTAACCCAAGGGTTGATATTCAAAGTTCCTAGATGGATTATTAATGGTCTAGGACTTGTCATATTGTTCAAGATACTTAATTTTAAATTGTGGAGGATAAGGAATGTACTGTTATGCTGTCGAATTGTTTTCATAAGCATAACCTTGTTTTAAATCATTCTTGATCTCTCGCATTCTTAATTGAAGCGTTCATTCATTGAATTATTGTTATCATGAAACTGTTGTTGAAGTTGCACATTCTTGGCCATATTGTTTACATGCCTGGAAGTAGCTTTATTTATACTTGAAGATGCGGATCGAGCACTGATTGTGTTCAAGGGCTCTATGCTAGTCCCCTCGGCTGATTGCTGGAAACATACTATTATAAACCATGGGGTATGATGCTACTGGCGTCGCATTGCGCTGGGAGTCCTTTCTCTATAGATAAGTGTAATATCCACAGCTCGTGAAGTGAAAATCCACGGCACGACATGACTATCTTGCTTGTTACATGATATTCCACAGAAATTCACCAAATACTTGCTCATAAGTAAAAAATATTTGTGTGATGATTGCGTGGCTTGCTAGTACCTTCTCGATACATTCTTGTTCATGAAAGGCCATATCATATTCTTGATACATTCTTGCTAGTTCATACTTGCTCATTGTATCTTACCTGATCATCTTTGTTACTTTGGTTTAATTGCATGATTGATCGCATTCGCATTATTTTACCTTATTCTTTAGAGCTAAAATACTAATTACTTAAACATTGCTAATAATGTTGATGCGAAGATACCTACTGGGCAAGTGTGCTCATTACCTATTTCCAATCTTTTCAGGAGATGGAAGTTATACGAATTCGGATTTGAGTTATTCAAGTAGCGGGTCTGAGAGCGAATGAAAGTCTTATCAAAATGAGAGTGAAGACTTAGGAAGTCAATCTTGTTTAGATCGAGTCGTTGTAATTTTCTTTTTCCTTGAGTCTGATGGATTAATGAAGGTCGAAAAGTTATTGTAATAGAATATTTTGATCATTAATGAAATAAAGTTGGAGTTTGAATAAATTATTATGCAATTGCATTTTTATGTGTGATTGTCTTGCGCTCTGATCGTTCTTGCTTGCAAGAGGCTTACCATGCCGGATGTTCACATTCCTCGAGCTAGTCTTCCGCTATAATAAAGGCTCGGGGCGTGACACTCATCATGGCGGGGTCGCATGCTTCGAACTTTCCCCTGACCTGGTTGGCGATGAGCATGGAGTCACTGTATGCTCGCACGCTTGACGCCCCTAGGTGCTTCACCATGCGCAACTCGAATAGGAGCGCCTCGTACTCGGCCACGTTGTTTGTGGTTGGGAAGTTGAAGCGTATGGCGTACTGTAGCTCCACTCCCTCTGGTGAGAGTAAGACTAGCCCCGCACCGCTGCCCGCAGTGCAGGACGATCCATCGACGTCTAGTTCCCAGGCAGACCCCGAGGGCTGCTCGAGCGAGTCTTCGACCTGTAGGGTGCATTCGGCGACGAAGTCCGCGAGGGCCTGGGCCTTGATCGTCGTCCTTGGTCAGAACTTGATGTTGAATTCTCCCAACTTTATGGCCCATTTGACTAGTTTTCAGGACGCATCAGGGTTCTGAAGGATTTGTTAGGGGTTGATCGGTGAGGACGACGATCGGGTGGGCCAGAAAGTATGGCCGTAGCTTGCGAGCAGCCGTAATCAACGCTAGGGCGAACTTTTCAGTCCGCGAGTACCAGAATTTCGGTCCTTGCAGTGCTTGGCTGACATAGTAGACAGGCTTCATGACTCCCGTCTCCTCCCGTGTAAGCACAGTGCTCATGGTTCTGGGTGTTACGAATAGGTACAGGAGCAGCTGTTCCCCCCCCCCCTTGGGATTTGGCGAGGACAAGAGGTGTTGTCAGGTAGTGTTTTAGTTCTTCGAACACTTTTTCGCACTCATGGTCCCAGTCGATCCATCCCTTCTTCTCTGGTGCCAGGTTGACTTGCTTGATCAGCCAGAAGAAGGGTAGACATCGTTCGGCGGCTCGGGATAAGAACCGTGCCAGAGCGGCGACGCGCCCGGTGAGGCACTGTACGTCCCTCACTAGTTTCGGTCACTCCATCTCCAATACTACTTTGATCTGGTCGGGGTTGGATTTGATTCCTCGGTGGGTGACGAGGAAACCTAGGAACTTGCCTGACCGCACCCCGAACACACATTTAGCAGGGTTGAGTTTCATGTTGTACCTTCGGAGCGTGGCGAAGGTCTCCGCCAAGTCGCGTAAGTGTTCGGATGCTCGGAGGCTTTTCACGAGCATGTCATCGATGTAGACCTCCATGTTGCGGCCGATCTGCGAGTCAAACATATGATTGACTAGGTGTTGATACGTAGCTCTCGTGTTCTTTAGCCCGAACGGCATGCGGGTGTAGCAATATAGGCCTTGGTCGGTGATGAACACAGTCTTGTCTTGGTCGGGCTGGTGCATGCTAATCTGGTGGTACCCTAAATAGGCATCGAGGAAGCTCAGCATCTCGTGCCCGACCATGCGTCGACCAGTTGGTCGATTCGTGGCATGGGGAAGCTTTCCTTGGGCGTGGCTTTGTTAAGGTCGGTGTAGTCCACGCACATCCGCCACTTCCCGTTGCTTTTGGGCACTAGGACTATGTTGGCCACCCAATCTGGATACTGGGTAGGCCGGAGCAGCTCTGATCGCAATTTTTCTCCCACTTGCTCCCTGATGATGGCTTGTCGCTCAGGGTTGCACGGCCTCTAGTGCTGCTATACCGGGCGGTAGGTGGGGTCCAACCTTAGTTGGTGCGTGATGACTTCCGGGGGAATCCCAGGAAGCTCATCCTCGGACCAAGCGAACACGTCCTGACTGGCCGCGAGGAAGTTTGGATACGCTTGCTTATCGTGTTCGGCCAAAGTAGCGCCAATTTTCAATGATCTGCTCGGGTCGTCCCCAACCTGGATGAGGTATAAATCCTCGGCTGGCGCGCTCGTACTCAGACTCGGATCTTCGGTCCTCGCCTTCTTCTCAGGAGGCACATCTTCATGACGTCGATCTCGGGTGGAGATAAGGTAGCATCTTATGGATTCCCGTTGATCACCTCGGACTTTCCCTACCCCGCGAGGGGTGGGGAACTTAAGCTTATGGTGGTAGGAGGAAGGGACGCCTCAGAGCGTGCCAAGGATTCCTCGACCGATGATGGCATAGTACCCTATCATTGCACGGACCACAGTAAAGTCGGCGAGGAAGGTTACCTCTTTTGGTGTCGTCCCGAACATAATCGGGAGCTAGATACGCCCTTCTGGGTGGACAGTCGTGCTGGAGAATCCATACAGCGGCGTGTGCAATGGCGCGAGTTGTGACACGTCCACACGCATAAGTACAAGACAGTCGTACGCGATAACATCAGGTCCACTTCCATTATCCACCAGGATGCGTCGCACAGTACATTGGTTAATGGTGGCGGAAACCACCAAAGCATCAGAATGGGGCGTCGTGACGCCTTCCAGGTCATCCTCGGAGAAGACTATAGGGTCTCCCAGGTGGCCCGAGGGGGAAAGTTCCCTTGGGGTGCCATCGCCTTGGTCGCCGTGTTGATGGTCATCGCGTACTGACGTCTTCTGCTCACGCTATCTCTCCCTGCGGCGGGCCCTCCAGAGATCATCATGATCTCCTTGGCGTTGGGCCGATTGTCGATCGGAGGGGGCGTCTTTTGTCATCTTTCGACGTCTTTGGCGAGGAACTTGTCGAGGAGTCCTCTGCGGATGAGATCCTCGATGGCGTCCTTCAAGTTGATGCAGTCGGCGGTGTCATGGCCATGGTCTCGGTGGAATTGACAGTACTTCTTCTTGTTCCGCGAGTTAGGGTCCGACTTCATCCGTGACGGCCATTTGAGGAATGGCTCCTCGCGGATCTCCATCAGGATCTGGTCGGGTGGGGCCGTCAGGGGCGTGTAGTGGCGGTAGCCACCCCTTTCCTACTCGGAGCGGTCACGGTGGTCTCCATCGCGTCGCTCCCACTTGCTCCAACCCTCTCGTGGTTGGTTGGTGACCCTTTTCCGGTCAGGCTGGTCGATCCCGGCCGCGCGGCGCCGGGCCGCGGTGTTATCCTCGCAATGCGCTTGCTTCTGGGCTAGCGCGAGGAGATATGGAAGGGTCGTCGGGGATTCGACTCCGAGCACGTGCCGGAGGATGTGGTCTCACGTCCCCTGGGTGAGTGCCGTGGTGGCGATGCCGACGTCAAGGTGGGGGATGCGGAGTGCCTCCACGCGGAATCGGGAGACGAAGTCCCATAATGCCTCTTCCTTCCCCTGCCTGAGAGCGAGCAGGGTTACTACGGACTTGGCTACCTTTCGACAGCCCACGAAGTTCTCCTTGAACAACTTCTTGAGCTGTTGGAAGGAGGAGATCGTCTGTCACGCCCCGAGCCTTTATGACAACGAAAGACTCGCTCGGGGAAAACGTGAACAGCCGTCATGGTAAGTCTCTTGCAAGTAAGAATGATCAGAGCGCAAGACAATCACACACATAAATGTAATTGCACAATATTTAATCAAACTCCAACTTATTTCATTGATAAATAACTTTCAACTTCTTCCAATCTATCAGACTCAAGAAATATAAAAATTACATAGACTCAATCTAAACAATATAGACTTTCCTAAGTCTTCACTCTCATCTTGACAACGCTTTCATTCGCTCTCGGACCCGCTACTTGTATAACCCGAATCTGAATTCGAATCACTTTCATTTTCTGAAAAAGATTAGAAATAGGTAATGAACACACTTGCCCAGTAGGTATCATCGCATCAACATGATTATCACTATTTAAGTAATTAGCATTTTAGCTCTAAAGAATATAAGGTAAAATCATGCGAAATGCGATAAATCATGCGATCAAATCAAAGTAACAAGACGATCATGTAAGATAGGATGAGAGCAAATATGAACTAGCAAGAATGTAACAAGTATGAACAAGAATGTAGCATGGCCTTTCAAGAACAAGAATGTAACGAGAATGCACTTTCACTTTTCACTTTCATAACCATAAAGGTTACGCACGAGAACGTCAATCATGTAGCAATTCACTAGATTTTCACGAGTGCTCATGGATTTCACTTATTTATAAAGAAAGTACTCCCAGTGCAATGCGACGCAAGTAGCATCATACCCCATGGTTTATAATAGTATGTTTCCGGCAATCAGCCGAGGGGGCTAGCATAGAGCCCTTGGACACAATCAGCGCCCGAACTGTATCTTCACGTATAAATCAAGCTACTTCCATGAGTGTAACAATAAAGTATGGCCAAGAATGTAATAAGTTCAATCAATAAGCTCACGACAACAATTAACAAAGAACGAATACTTCTATTAAGAATATGAGAGATTAAGAATGAATTAAGACAATGTTATGCTTATGGCAATAAATCGGCAGCATAACGGTACATTTCTTTAACTTCCATTCATTGTATTAAATTTCTTGATCACTATGATAAGTCCTAGACCATTATCAAGCCATCTAGGAACTTTAGAATATCAACCCTTGGGTCAAACCTCGGGTTAACTGGCTCAAGCATTGTGACGGTCATGTGCTGGGCCGTTACATTATGTAACACTCCAGTATTGGGCCGTTACAATGGCCAATCCCGAACCAAGAAATCGGGCTCAGTTGAATGTGATGGTCGTATATTGGGCCGTTACGTGTGCCTGACGGTCCAATATAGATCCGTTACACTACTGATAACCAAAAATATCGATAGTGTAATCTAATCCATGGGCTTTAATGGTACAACCAACTCGGCGTCCTAGTGGGAATCCCAGGCTCGCGGAGAATTACGGAGGCCTTGAAGCAAGATTTCCTAGTCCATTGGAATGAATATCCAATAAAGAGGTCCTCATGTTCAAGAATAATGTTCCTATAGTGCAAAGTGTGAACTAATGGACAACATACCGGAATATGTGCCATGTACTAAAAGAGATGACTCTATAGATAGAGAGAGAATGTGTAACAACGTGAAACCAAGATAAAACTCCATCAATACATTTTTAGATAATCATGATTTAGATACAAAACTATAGAATTTTGGCACATGAAATTAACATAACTTAAAGTAACTTAAGATACCTAAATTATGCAATTTCTATCATGAATCAGTAAAAAAAATCTAAAAGACATGAAATCAGGTCAAAACTTAGATAACTAAGCTTATTTATAAGTTAAATTAACTAGTTTCTCATTCTACCTACAGTTACCCTGACGGTCTAGAATGGGTGCGTCACAGTGACTGTGACGGTTTATCATGAGGCTGTTACAGTAATGTAACGCTCCATCGATGGTGCATCAGAGACAACAGAAAACTTCAAACACCAAAGAAGGTGTGACGACTTATCGTAAGGCCGTTATATCATTGTGACGGTCTTACCTTGATGCGTCAGATCGTCTGCTGGCAGAAAAGATATAAAAATCTAAGGTCTCAACTTACATCATGTCTGGAAATCATATATAAACTTCCACATGATAGAATGAAGGCTAAGCTACTAGTATGCATAGATTTTCAGTGAATTTGACAAGAAAGTTCATTTTCAACTTAGTTATGGTTAAGGCTATTCATGTATGCATGGCCTACTAAAATATAAATTCATTATCTATGATGTATGAAATTAATCAAAACCAGAGGGCTTTTATCCCTAACAAGATGTTTTTACCAATCATGAGATAACCTACCTCCTAACTAGGCTTTAAGCTTCTAATTTGAGTTTGAAAATCGAGCCCTAGTTCTCCTTTTCCAGTGAGTTTTCAGCAACTTCACGCTGCTCTAGCTTCTCGACCTCTTGACCTAAGGACATGAAATTTTGAGGGTAAGAAATTGAAACTAAGGTGATCAAAAAGTTCTAAAGGATTGAATTCTAATTACCTCATTTAGATGTCCTAATCTCCTGATCTTCAGAGGACTTTTGTTCAGATTCCTGGGTAATTATGGTCTGACCAGCAACTTTGGAAGCTTCTATCTCCTTGGTTGGTTGATGTCCTAGCATAAAATTTGGAGAGCTATTAGTTTAATGTATCATAAACAAAACTTACCCAAAATTGTGACTCCTTACCTTGTTTCTTCACGAGCCAAAAGTAAGGGTTACTCAGTTCGGAACTAGGTCCTATTTATACGTTTTGGCTAGGGTTTGAGGATTAGATCGATTCTAAAGTCCTTGTTAAAGCTTAGATCAACTTCTAAGAGTCCTTAACACCTCTATTAGTCTTCCCATCTCGATCCCTAAGAGATAAGCTAGCAAAAATCCGATCTTTTGGCTTGTTCTTCAGCTTACGGAATTAACAGAGTGTGACGGTCCAGGCTTAATGCGTTACATGGTTGTAGTGGTCGCCCGATAGACCGTTACATCAAACGTGTACAGAGTTTCAATTTATTAAAGCTCTTTTATTCGTTTATCCTATATACTTATCTATATAAATAGTATTTATCCTTAAAATACGTGAATATGCTAAATAACTTTCTAGAATATGGGCCAAACTTATTAGGCTTGGTTTTTTAACCTATTGGGTTTCAATTCTCAAAGCTAGATTAATTACTCAACATAAATTGGGCCTTATAATGATTTATTTAATCCAATATTTATGTATTAATCAATTTTGGGTCTTTAAAATTCCCAAAAAATAAAGAAATAATTTATAAAAATTCTGGGGCCTTACATCGTCCCGTCCGGCAGGGACTCGAACCACACTCGGGCGTTCTCTCAGAGGGCCGTTACGAATGCCAAACATTTTACGGTGTCCGAGGCCCGGTGGAACACCAGGTGGGACTCAAAGCCGTGCAGGTGGTCGGCCGGGTCGGTGGAGCCGTTGTAGGAGGCGAATGACGGCAGCTGAAGCTCCGGCGGGATGGGGGCTTCCATGATTTCCTTGGAGAAGAGAGCGTGGAAGTCTTGGTCGTCGTCGATGAGGCCGCGATTCTTGGCGGCCAGGAGGACGTCGTGTAGGTACCGAACCTTGTCCTCTATTTCCTTGAACCGTTGGGGCCGGCGGTCCATGTCCGGGTTGGAATGGAGAGAGCCGCGTACCTTAGGCGCAGGCTGTTGGGTCCCGCGAGGTGCAAACGGATCTAGAAGGGGGGGTTGAATAGATCCTTTCACAAGCTTTGGCCTATTTAAAACTCTTAGCTAGCGGAAGCTTAAACCACTCTCATAAAGTGAATGAATCACTTAGGCACAATGCACATCAGAATTAAGTAGAGTGGCTCAAATGAAAAGACTTGGATTACAAGCTATGAAACGTCCACACTTCTTTAAGCACATTTGTGAACTTGAAAGAAATAAGCCTTGTAGTGCAGGGATCATAAAGCATAACACTAGAGCATGCAATAGCTTGCAACAACCGTGCGTGTGTGTATGTGCTATGTTGATCACTCAAAGTGCATATGTGTGTGACCAATCTAACCAAGTATGGAAGCACACGAACCTGCGAATGGGGTAAGAAGATATAGATCAATCACACACGATAAACAACCCACAACACATGGATTTTTAAGGTGGTTCGGTTGTAACCCCGCAACCTACGTCCACCCCTCACCAAAACCCGGTGAGGCTTCCTTGCTGACTCACAGCTTGACCGGGGACACGCCCCAACCACAGAACAGAGAAAGCCCTCTTTCTATCTTCCTACACACAAAGCCGACAGGGACGGCTACACCGCAAATCGGAGAACTCCCGATTGCCTTCCTACTAACTACCAGTAGGGACGATTCTCAAGTTCAAGTGTTTAAAAGAAATGAAATAAGAACAACTTATGAAAAACACTCAACAAGATATAGAATATGCTTAAGAGAAAAGATCTTGTCTGAGGTTTGCTGGAGCTTGAATCTCTTGAGGATTTGATGAAGAACTTCTTCCCGGAGTACTGTTCACAGCTACAGTACTCGAACTCTTCTCCCTTGAACACACCCTTGCAGCCTCCTTTGACCTCCCTTATTAGCCTTGCTTGCTTCTACTCTTCCTTGGAGGTTGATGGATTGAGATATGAGCTTGAATCACCTTGAGTTGATGGAGAGATTGTATGGATGTAGCTTTGATGACCTTTGATCCTCTTGAGTTGATGAAGAGGTTTATGGATGCAGCTTTGATCACCTTTGAGAGCCTTGAATGCTTCTTGCTTGCTTGGAGGTTGCTTGGCTTCAGATCTCACCTTGAAACACCTTGGAAGGATGAAGAACTCCTGCCCGAAACACTGTTCACGGAGGTGCTACGGTGCCCGCGAAATGGCCTCCCTTGAGCTCTCTTTGATTCACTTCATCAACTCCATCAACTTGGGTTTCTAACCCTCTTGTATTGGTTTTATAGACTTTGAATGATCTATAGACAAGCCTCAGACCAGATCCACAAATCATGGGTGTTTAGGTGACTTTTGGATTAAACAAATCCATGTTGAATGGCCCTTTTCGAAGTTGGAAACAAAGTCAACATTGAAGGCTCGGGGCTGGCGGTCGACCTGCAGCTCCTGGCGGTCGACCGCTACTGTGAAATGCTGTAGACGAATGGCCCCTGGGATTTTCAGTCGACCGCCACTGGCTGGCGGTCGACCGCCACTGAAAGACTTTCAAGCTGGCCTTACCTGGCTGGGGCGGTCGACCGCCCCTGTGCTGGCGGTCTACCGCCAGCTGGGCAGACCCCGGTCCAGCCCGGGTCGGTCCGTTAGCCGCTTTAGCTCCGTCGTTCAACTCCATTAGCAGTCTGTGCATGTCTGTGGCATCAACATTGACTGTCTTGAGGATTTCTATTTGATTATATTGCTCCTATAATCAAAATTTTGTTCCGGGGGCTCCGCCCCCGGAAACCCCCGCAAGGGGCGCTGCCCCCTTGACCCCCGCGACCTGACCGCGCAGGTCAATCCGCGTGTGAGGGCGCAACCATTGAGCGTTCACCTTTGCCATTTCCACTGAATTCCTTGGATTATCTTGTTGCATCCTATCAAGAAGTTGCACCGACCTTGAACCATCCATAAGGCAAGACATGCACTAACCATATGAGGAGTGTGCAATGACCTTATGTGTGATACTTTTCAGCTTGATTCTTGTGCTTGAAACATGCTAGATTTCCGTGCAACCAATATTGGCGTATGCCTTGATATCTGTGTACTAGAAGTGTTGTTCAAGCTCTTGATCTTGATCGTTTGCACTGGAAGTGTAATGACATGAACATTGCAACCAATATTGGCGTATGCCTTGATATCTATGTACTGGAAGTGTTGTTCCAGCTCTTGATCTTGATCGTTTGCACTAGAAGTGTAATGACCTGAAATGTATGAGTATTAACATTATCAAATGCATGTATAGTTCATTAATGACTACAGAGGCCGACATCATCAAAACTGTAAAAGTAATCATGTTGCACACATGTTCAACACAGGCACGCTGCGTGACCGTCGGGTCCTTGCGACGGAGGCATGGGAAACCTCCCGTACCTATCGGAAGTTTTCTCCGGCCTGGCCTCCTTCACCCTCCCGTCACTCGGGTGGGGCGTATTGGGGCCTCTAGTCCCGGAGCTCTCGGCAGAATTCCGCCAGGGCTCGAACTTCCTGGCGGAGCTCATCTAGGTCACCTAGGGTGACCTCTTATCGGGGGTGCGTGGAAGAAGCTTCCTGCGATCCTCGGCGAGAGTTGGGTCCCTGATGGGAACCTCGCCCCCGGTTGCTGGTGTTGCGGAGGCTTCCACGGGGTGCCATAGCTTTTCGCTCGTCTTCCCACAGACGACGCCAAGAAGTGTAGCGACAGTAAAATGGTTCCTAGGCCACGTACCGCCTTCTCTATTTATTTGTTGGGGAAGTCACCTCGCGCCCGTGGATGCCTACACACACTAAGAAACCAGAAGGGCGTCAGAAGGAGTCCCGAGTGTTATCCCAGGGGACAACCCTCCGATACTTAAGTCAGCAAGGGATTAATGAGCAATAGAGAAGAGCAGGGTAAGAGAGAAGTAGAAGAAGCAGTAGTCGATCTAGGAGGCGTGTAGGTCCTCTACACGCGTGCTCGCCGCTCCTAGTGGGCTCTGGAAGAGTGCTCGCTGGGTGGTAAGGCCATGCAATAGGAAGTGACTCTCTGGACGTAGTAGATGGCCTCTCTGTCGTAGTTGTAGGTCGGGTCGCTCTGTTCTCAGTAGGGAGCTCTAGTGGCGAAAGTATCCACTGTATTTCCTCTTGCGTAGTAGTGTGGGGTTTAGTAGAAGAATCTACCATGCTCTTATCTTCTGTCGATATCCCTTTTATATAGGTGGTCCTGGAGCGAGGGGCCTCATCCCTTGATAGGGAAGGGTCCGTTTAGTAGAGTAACGTTCCCTACTATGTTGGCAGGAGTTTCCTATTGGGGGGCGGTACCTCCGGCGTTGGTCGGTCCCTGGGCGAGTCTTACGGCACTCATGGCGCGTGCTCGCCCGTTACGGGGTCATGGGCGACGTCATGGGGGCAACGGTCGGTCGTCGGAGTGTCCTCCGGCAAGAACTGCACTTGGGCCGGCCTCATCGGTGTCGAGGAACCCGATGCTCTGTGTAGATGCCTAATTTCGGACATCCCGCGGACCTTGTCTAGCCATCATTGAAGTGACACTTTTTCCTTGGTTGATTGAGAGTGTGGAGTCTCATCCTTGTTTAGGTAGGCTCCACCCCGAGGTGATTTTTTGAAGCTCTATATATGATTCTACACATATCTTGCTCTGATCCCTGGGCGGCCAAGGTGCTGACCGCCCACAACCCAGGGCGGCCAGAGAGCTGGCCACCCAGCCCATTCCAGGGCGACCAGAGAACTGGCCACCCACCTCCCAAGGCGGCCAGAGTCCTGGCCACCCACCATCCTAGGTGGCTAGACTGCTGGTCACCCAGCTCCCTCAAGGAGGCCATCGACCTGGCCGCCCAGCTCTTTGGGCGACCAGAACTTTGGCCGCCTCCTATTAACCGTCCGTCAACCCCACGTTCTGCCCACTCTGGGCACGTTCTCCGGAACTGCTCCCACTCCGGGAGGTTCGAGACCCACGTAGCTTGCACGTCATCTCTATTTTTGAATATTTTTGGATGGAGATTGGCCCCCACATACAAAAACCCATTCTGAATCATCTCACGGGGGGTTGGACATTTTTTCTCACGGAGAGAGTTGGACATTTGGTGAGGAGAAGAGGCTAGTAGTTTGAGCTCAGAGAGAGAGAGAGAGCTGTGAGCACGAGAGCGCCTTCCCCTACCTTCCCTCATCCCCGTCGATCTATCTGAAGTTGGAGAGCTCCGCCGTGGACGAGCTCCAGTTGCAGGGGGCAGCCATCGACATGGCCGCCCACCTTCTCTAGGCGACCACCTGCTTGGCCGCCCTCTACTTGGTAGACGGACAAACCCCATCTTTCCTCTCCCTTCTTCTCTATTTTGTTGCTTTCTAGTCCATTTTACTGCATTGCATGCATATTAGACTTGCCTAGATCCTATTCTAAAGAGGTTTTTCAACCCAAAATATAGGGAAGGCGGATGGTCGAAAGTCTCGGCCATCCCCCTTTCTGCCCCCCTTCCCGGTACGATCACCACCATTTGTACGTTTATTTCTTTGGTTTGAGCATATACTACATAATCATAGTCTAATGGTCTCTTCTATTTGCTGGTTGTTTTGCAGGAAGTTCATCATCGACTCGCAGGGCTCCTTGTTCTTGGCCGGCCGAGAATGAGGATAGAAGAACCCACCGTCTCCCACTTCTAAGGTGTTCACGATCATCCTACCCCTGTGAGGCCCAGGTATAGGTCTCTGGCGATCACGTTATTCCTATTTTTCTAACCTTTGCACTGTAGGTTTTCAGCAGCATAGTTCGGGAGGCCACAGCATCACACTACCGTACGCGGACGACGTCGCCACACCCTTCCGGCACCTACAACCTTCTGGCAATCACGGTGGGACACTGATTGCTCACTGTGAGTTTTTGGATTGAAGTTCATTGCATTTAGTTTCCAGCAAATAGCTTTTTCCCATCTTCATTTTTCATTTTTAGTTGCTCATTTGGCCTATTTTACATTTGGTTCATCTGCTGGGCTGAAGCAGGTGACGGCCAGGGTTCTGGCCGCCCATGTCCCAGGGCAGCCAAAGACTTGGCCGCCCACCACCCTCCTAGGTGACCAAAGACTTGGCCGCCCATGTCTCTAGGTGGCCATCGATTTGGCCGTCTTCAGTGCGTGTCTCTGCTTCCGTTTGTATCCTGTTTGTGTGCCTTAGCTTCTATTTTTCATATTTTAGTTTCTGTTTGGTATATTTTTGGTCTTGTGTGTTCTAAACTTGCAGGTTTGAGTCCGGGGTTTGCTTAGGAAGAGTCGGCATCACATCAATTAGGAACACCCTCCCTTTGATTTGGACTCTTCGCCTGGGGATTCCCACTCGGGTGTAACTAGTCCTTTTCAATTGGGAACCTCCGTGAGTCCCCGCGAACCATGGATTCCCACACGGTCGCCGGGCAAGTTGTACCGTTGAAGTCCTATTAGATTTCCTAAAAGGTTTGAGTGAGATTCATCCTAGGATTATCCCGGAGTTTGGCCTTTGATTCCCCTAGAAAATTTCATTCTCATTTAAGAGGGAACAAATTCAAATCGGACTAATCATGGGATTAACCTAATTAAAAATTGTTGGGACGCATTTATTTGAATACATGCTTGCTGTGAGATACCATTTAATTCAATCCTAATTGGCCTTAAAATTTTCACTTGAATTTTTAAAACTAGTTAGGTTGAGTTATGATGGCTCAATGTTATTCTAACATGCATGCCAACGATGAGGATGATCTTGAATTTTATGACACACAAACCCAGCTTGATGTCGAAGAAGATGCACCTAATGCTTTCATTGGGATGTGTCAAAGTTCACAAATTGATATAAGTCACAGCACAACTAGTGAAGAATCATCCTCCCCAAGTGAAGAATCAATCAATGTCAAAGCTCCATCAATTTCCCCAAAGGAAGACCAAGAGTTGGCTAGGGTGCTATGTCGATATTCCCCTAACTATTTCATCACCCTAGCTTCCCAAAGAAGATCACATCTCACTCCTCAATCCATTCCTAGGAGATCTCCAATTCCAACGTCAAGCTCATTTAATAGGACTCCCTCTCATGTTCCTAATCAACCTAACCATCCTCTTCACTCTCAAGGGGTTGCATCCTCTCCAATTTCTCATGCTATGCCAAATAGCAATGCACCCCTTAAGCAATCCAATCTCATATCCCGTCGGGAGGTGGAAAGGTATGTTCGGCAAGTGGTTTCCGAAAGCCTCCCCAAACCTCAACCTCATTCCTTCACTAGCTATTGCAAACTTCCGAATGTTCATTTTCCCCCGGGTTTCAAAGCCCCAAAATATCGGAAGTATGATGGTTCCACGGATCCACATGAACACCTCTCTTACTTTCTGATGGATTCTCACCAATGGCTTTATGATCGGGTCCTCCTAGTTCATCTCTTTCAAAAATCTCTAGAAGGAGAGGCCTTTAGGTGGTTCTCTTCACTCTCGGCCATTGATCTCATCAACTTTGACATTGTGTCTGAGCGTTTGTGGACGTCAAAAAAATGACGATGATGATGATGATCATACGACACTCGCGTCTACGCGTTCAAGCGCAAGTCGAAGACGAGAGGGCCGAACAAACCCATACCTCGCCCAACCAGGACGAGAACTCACTTGGTGGTCTGCCATCCGTTAAGGAAGCCCCTGGGCAGAAGATACGGCCACAACTCTACGACCGACAATGCCGAGAGCAGAATCAAAGAAAAGGCGGGAACTCGGGCACAGCCCGGCATGCACCGAAAGTCATGCAAAGTCTGGACCAAGCCCCAGAAGCTACGAACGGAACATTGCGGAGGCCATGCATCGCAACTAAAACATTCCGGGAATGCCAACGTTCATATAAATGGCCGCGCTTCCGAGTAGAATCACCTTGAGGCTTAAAACGGCGCCACCCCATGATTGATTTAAAACGGCACCACCCTCTTTGCATTGCTTTAATCCGGCGCACCCCTTGGCATACCCGGCGTACTCACAAAAGGGCCATTATTCCTTGAAATGCTTAATACGGCGCCAGCTCTTACAACCTTACCCATCACGCTAATTTCATGTGGGTTTAAAACGGCGCGGGGGAATAGTGACCACGCCGTTTTAACCTCATTCTATCCCATCTCTGGCACGATACTCTGTTCAGCATAAATGTGATGCGTAGGGGACAGTCAATGCCCGACGCTCTGTCTCTGCCTCCGTTCGACAGCACAGGAGTGGCAGAGGCGAAGCAACCCCTGCGGACCTGCCACCATCTTATCCTCGGATGAACAGCAGCGTACGGCACGAACCAGCGTCGTCCATCGCACCATGTCAACTCCGAGCTTCGTCGCGGACAAGGTGGAAGTGGCAGGAACCTCCCAGGCGAGCCATTCTATATAAAGGGGCATTACTATGAAAACAAAAGGAAGAGGCTGGCTCTCTCTCTCGGCTGGGCAGTGTGCAACGGGAGAAGAAAGGGAAAGAGAGGTGAGATCTTCTGAGAGGAAGAGTTCGCCGAAGAGAAAAGAAGCTGCTTCCTTGCATCGGAAAGGTGAGATGAAGTGAAGAGAGGGGAGTGAGGGTGAGGGGTGGTTCCGAGAGGGAGAAGCCTCTTCTCTCTCTCTCTCCTCCGTCTAATGCTGTTCTCTCTCTCCGTCGAATGTATTCTCCTTTCTTTTTTGTAATGCTTTCATTTTCATCTTCTCTGTATCAAGAATCCTTCCCCAGTTTGTGTGGATGAATAAAGGAAAACATTTTTTTGAAAGCTCAGTCTCTGTCGCTCTGGTCCTTGCTTCCCATTCTCACTCTCCGATCATCCGGGGGTCTTTGAGGTCTGCCGCTCCATGGCATGACCCTCAAGATAACCCACTCAATGGATGAATACTTCTTTCCCTACTGTGGCAAACATTTGTCCCACTTCGAAAATCATCGCCCGTGAGTCGTGGTCGCTCTCGTAGGCTGGCCCTTGAGCGTTCCACACTCACACTTGGGCTAACGGACCGCCGTGAGGCCGTTCCGCATTTTTGAGAGTTTACCCGGGAGTAATCCGTGTGGTGGCTTTCGCTTCTATCTGGCAAGTCCCGGTCCAGGGGAGGTGCTGCCCGATTTTCGCCAGGGCCAGGAACGCACAACAACAGGTGAACGAGTTGAACTAATGAAGAACAAACTGAGGCCTCTGTGAGCAAACTGCCTAAACAAAACGCTTAGACGCTCATGTTGTTTCATCATAATAAATGATTAAAACGGTTAAAGCTCTTAAAACCTCCTTATTACCAGCTTGATCTATCAACAGAGTGAGCAAATCAACCTTGAATCAACCTACGGGTGAAAGAAAAAGAAAACACAGTCAACAGCAATGAAACAACCCTCAGGGGAGTTTATCCCGGCGCACCGGTTTAACCCCTTGTTCCTTCCTTTTCCACCCCAAAAATGGCGTGCTCCATTGCTTTACCCTTACACTCCACTTAATCTGGCGCCGTGTGAAACGGCGCGCCCTCCTCCTCTCTTGCTTCTTGTGGCACCTTAAAACGGCGCGGCCCCTTGTGCCATGTTAATCCGGCGTGCCCCCCCCATACTTGCTCCAATTCCGGCGAGCCATCTGCCTCCTATTGTTGCAACACCCATTCCGGCGCGGCCACTATTCCCTTTATTTCAATCCTAAAACGGCGCGGCCTTAACCGGTGCGCCCCTTGGTCTCTCTCTTAATCCGGCGTGACTAATACATGTAAAAAAAGGGGGGAGAAAGAGAAGCAAAAGCAATCAACTAAATAAGAGAGAAATGCTTTAAACTAAAGAATGAAACAAGAATGAGGAGAATAATATGAATAAAAGCCACGCTTATGAGAATCGGAATAATGATAATAGCATACGTCCCCTATAATCCAAATTTTGTTCCGGGGGCGCTGCCCCCGGAAACCCCCGCGACCTGACCGCGCAGGTCGATCCGCATGCAAGGGCGCACGTTGGTGAGTTCGGGTTTCACATTTAACAACTCGCTTCCCCGGACTGTGCGTGAAGAGAAAAGCAATGATGCCCCGTGGTATCGGACGTGGACCTCAGAATCCCCGACATGGTCATGATCCATGCACCTCTTGGGCCGATAGTCCATCAGCTTGACCCACCTCTTCCAGGATCCGATCCCGCATCCGCATTAAACTTACCGTACCTACGGCAGACATCCGTACAGTTTTATCATCGTCTTTGACGCTACAAATGTGGACTTCCGTCCGAATACGAAATGGTCCGTGAGTGACCAACATATACGTATCTATGAACATGTTACGCCCCAACGCGGGTTCGTTTGAACGTGACCCGAGATCTTTGTTCTCGCTTTATTACCATGAATTTCAGGCCGTAGGGCCCTTATTCCCGGTAATCAATCAAGGGTGTTCCCCCGTATGGGGGATGTAAATAACGTTGTCGCCTTTACGGCACGGCGGGTTTTGGTCCCGACACGAACTACACAATTTTCTGAGTAGTCAGATCGCGCGCACCATGGGCTTCCATGAAGCCCGAATAAATCATCACTTTGTGATTGGCACGCCCTCGCACTAAATAAATGAATGGACCTCGATCAACAAACGAACTGATTCTTTCTGAATTTTAGTGCATCCACAAGCAGATATCCTGTTAAGGTTAGACTTAATGTCAGCTTGAAATGATATGAAAGATAGTAGGAAGATGCACAGAGTTAATTAGAGCTTTGAGCTAAAAGTGCATAGACTTCACAGACTTAATATAACATATGAACACATATGCACAGAGTCAAGTGTTCACACATAGAACAGATGCACAGACTTGGTGTTACTCTAAAACCAGAAGTGCACAGACTTGATGTGTGCACAATGCAGATGCTGTGCTGACCAGCTTGTGCCATTACCAACCTTGCACAGACATTATGCATGCAAAAGATGAGAGTTGCACAGACTTTGTCACTATGCAATGCAAGATATGCACAGACTTTCATATGCAAGATGTGTAACGTGCACCGACTATGGATGCAATGCACCGATCCTGGATGTGCAAAAGACTAAGACATATACCTACGTTATCTTCCAAATAACGTGGTATACACAGACCAAAGTATAAGATGCATGGACTTTGTGTGTGTGTGTGATCAACCTTGCTTAGACTTAATCATGTGACATGCAAAGGTTGCACAGACTTAATGTGCAAACACTAAATGCATGAGCTCTTTTGCACTGAGTTGCCTAAGACGTATTGCGTGGACTTTGTGTGCCTAGACATAAGCATGCACGGACTTAGTTGCGTGCTGAACTAATGCTTGAATGACCCTTGCACTGACTTGGTCGTGTGCAGTAGCAAGGGTTGCACCGACTTGATAGCGTGCAACGTGAAGTGTTGCACCGACTTAGTGTGCCTTGAGCTAAGCCTGCACGGACTTGGTCTCGTGCAACAACTACCAATGCATCGACTTGCATAATGCATGGATGACCTTTGCAGCGACTTGGTCGTGTGCAGCAACATGGCTTGCACTGACTTTATATATGCATGCACAGACTTGATGTGCTGGAAATGCACTCTATGCACGAACTCAATGCAGACTGACTTGGTATTGCACCGACTTCACTCTAATGCAAAGCCTAAGTGTAAACATGCATACAACACTTATATGATTATCTGACATACAAAAGTCATCAAAATACACACATCATAATGTCAATATAAAGTTAACAAAGTCAACTATGCAGTCAACGAAGTCAACCAATACTGTTGCTAATCATCAAAATAACTATTTGTCAATCATCAAAACATTTCAGCACAAAGCAGTACACATACTGCTTATCAAACCATAGAAGTCCCAACAGATCAGGTGGAGCTCCTCTACAGACATCCCTTATGCGAACCGGACCCACTGATCAGCACGGCGGCGTGCCTCGTTGATGGGGGACTCCCTCTCGCCGCCGTCATCCTTCTTGTCCCACACCGGGCTGACGTCGGCGGCGAAGCATCGGAGGGTCGAGACTCTGCAGGCTTGTATGCAACGGTCGACAACGCGGGAGTTGGGTAGTCGTCGCTCTCGCGGCAGAGGTCGAGGGCAGAGCAGTGGGTCCAGAGGTGCCTCTAGCGACGGGAGAGGATGCTGGTGGCAGTGCGGAGGTTGGTGATGGGAAGGAGGGAGAGTATGTTGATGAGGATATCATCTGCTAGATGGCTGATCCGGTCTCTCATATCTCCTTCTTCTTTCCATATTTCGGATGATGAAGAAGAAAAGGGTGGGGGAGGAAGAGAAAGAGGGAGGATATGTTGGATTTGAGAGAAACGAGTGTTACAAGAGAATAAATGGAAAATATCGGGTGGCAGTTTTACCGCCATCGAAGTCACCCCCAATTTGTATGTTTTTTATTTATTTTTATTTGAAGTGACTTATTCTTATGTTTTGTTAAAATCGAAACAATATCTAAGGTCTATTCTCACATTTACTGACTAAGCGTAGGAATAGATTACTTTTTCCTATGTTTATTAAAAAATCGTCAGAATATGGTGGATATATACCTACGCTATAATGAAACGTAGGAAATTTACCTACATAGTTTCAAAAACGTCAGAATAAGGCGTATATACCTACATTTTCTTGAAACGTAGGTAAAATTTGTGGCTATAGGTCCCATTTCTTGTGGTGTAGATGAAGTTCTGGAACCCCAAATTGATATTGTATCATCTCAGGAACCAGTTCAGGTTGACACACAGACTATTCATAGGTATGACCGTGTACATGTTCAACTTGATAGATTGTGGGACATATCTATGATAGTGGGAATGAGATACAATGTAATGAAAATAATGATCCTAAGACCTACGAGGAGATAATAAGTAGTATTGACTTCTGGAGAAGACAAGAGTGTAGGTGCTGGGGAGAAGAGGGGCGTGTTCGGAGGGGCGGAGTTCCACTGTGCTTGGCCGTTGGCTCCCCTCCTTTAGACATTGGCTCCCCATTGTAGCTACTGATACCCTGCAGTGTGAAGTATACAGAGTTAAAATGCAATAGAGTGATCGCCAGGGAATTTTACCTGATTCCCATAGGGTGGATGATCACGTGAAGGTGCCTCGGGGAGGGAGTTTGTGGGGTCCCGGCTTCCCCATTCTCGGCCGGCCAAGGACAGAGAGCCATGCATAGTCCAAAGTGTCGAAAGTCCTATAAACAGAAGCAAACTCAAGGAAGCAAATAAAACACCGATTAGGACAGAGATGTGTAGTAAATGCTCTAAACAATTTGAGAAGCAAAGGATTTGGGTGGTGGCGTTACATGGAGGGGTGGTTGGGAAGGGGGGATGGCCGAGACTTTCGACCACCCGCCTTCCCTTTTGTTTAGTTTCAAAACCTTTGTAGTAGGGATTCTAAGGAGATTTCTAATATGGAACGACAAGATAGATGCAATGCGGATATACGAAGCGAAGAATAAAAGCGAGGTAGAAAATCAAACCAGGAGGCGGACAAGAGGTTGGCTGCCCAGAGATGTGGACGGCCCAGTCGATGGCCGTTCGTCCCTCTAGGAAACACGAACAGACGGAAGATGGAAGCAAGCACAAGGTGATAGGGAAGTCCCTCTCTCACACTGGGGCAACTTTCCTTAGCTCCCGAGCCCTCACCAAAGCAACAACCCTCAGTGTTCCTCCTTTCTTGGTCTTTCTCCTCTCTCTATCATCCTTCTCCAAATACCCCCTCTTGATGCCAATCCGACCTCCGAAAAAACCAACCACCCAAAATGCCCAACCTCGAGAGTTTTGACTCTTGTTCGGGCTTCTAGGAGCTTCCAGCTACGTGCCTAGAACGTGGACAACGACGCTAGAAGTGGGGGGTCGAATAGGGGGGTGTTCGAAGCATGGAATGAGAGCGTGAGATGTGAGTGTTGACCAGCAGTTGCAGCTAGGCGGCGAGGGTACTGGCCACTCTCAAGGAGAAGGCGGCCAGGGGTTAACCGTTCTGCCCAACCTGGGCGACCAAGGCCTTTGCCGCCCAACCAACCTGGGCGATCATCGACCTGGCCGCCCAGCCCATGGGCCTCTAACCTCTAAAAGATCGATTCCAAACCTAATTAGGTCAAGTGGGCTGGACTTTAAGCATGTAAAATCAATCACTCCAGGAAAAATGATAGCATCACTTGCATGAAGATCTAACTAGAGGTCCACGGGATGTCCAAAATTAGGCGTCTACAAATGTCCCTCTGGAATGCCCATTTTGCAAGTGAGCTTGACGGACTGATAAAGGGGTGTTTCGGGAAAGAAACAAACCTAATTAAAACATCTCGCTCAAGGAGATTCTTGAGTGGAAATTGAGCTCTACATAAGAACGTACAAGCATAATGCGATAAGATAGGTCATCCAAAAGGGGAGGAAGGAAAATTAATCTAAGAGGGCTTATACCAGCAGTCCAAGGAACCCCCAAGCAATCACACGTAAGACTTGGGCACACTCTAAGATGCATCGCAATCCGGCCCAAGAAGAAACAAGAGTAAGTAACTAAATCAGGATAAGAGAAAATGACCTTCAAATCTCAGTATATTCATGGCGATCATACACAAAACATGCTTTCGACTTGCCGAATCGGAGTGGAATCACGTAGACTCATTCATACAAGTTCAGTAGAATCGAAAAACGCGAATGATTGATGTAGGGAAGAGAAACCACGAGGAAGCCAACAATAACCCACGTTGCCTCCTTAGCTTCGCTGCATGATATTCGTATACCATGCATGCATTTTTTTGATTGTTTTATTGTTATTTTTTTTAGTTGTATTGACTAGGAAGACCTACATGATGCATGCTGGGTTTAAAAGGAAAAAGCATATCTAATGCATAACCTGAGGATTTATTTGCCTGGCTCCGGGACGAGTTAGTCAAGAGTTCAAGAAGTCTATCATCCCAGCTTAGCAATAAGTGTAGTTAGGAATCTCGTGGAGATCCATCATCCCACATTTGTTACTGACTGCGGTCAAGAGTTTGGGAAGTCCATCATCCTGCAGTCCGTGTGTGGACAACATGCGGTCATCGAATAACTTAAGGAGCATAAACTTTCCATGGTTTTTATTAGAGAGGAACTCAAAGTTTATGTGCCCGAAGTTATTAGCCTCCGGGGTTGACTATCTATAGATGCAATTAAGGTAGATGGCGCCATCGTACAATTCCCCTTTTGCTTGTGCTATTATCTACAACTGCATCAACACACATTAACCAGGTTCTTGCAAAAAATAGCAATTTTGAAAGTAGATGCTAAGAGCACATTAAATATAAGCATGAATTTCAACTTTACACCACGTTAGTTAGAGTACATAGCAAGGTGGGGAAGGCGGCCAAGGTAGCTGCCATCCTCTAATGGTGGGCGGCCAGGCTACTGGCCGTCTACCCTACTCAAGCCGGCCAGTGACCTAGCCGCCTACCTATTCAAGTTCCGAAAGAGCAAGAACCTAAGTAGAGTAGGACTCTTAGGCAGAAAGGTTGAAGACTTCGAAGAAAGTAACCGTCACCAAGAGGAGCGAACCTAAGATGGCCTCTTCTTCCTCTCAAGCTTCGGGGAATGCTTCACGTGAACCCGACGAGCTCTCCAATATGGAGGGGCACTTGAGCCAGCTCGTGAAAGATGGCCAGGTAAGAGAGAGAACACATGTGTATGTGATGCAGGGAATATGATTTGATAGCTAATCTCTCTTTTCCTTTTCCTTCTTCAGCCCACCCCGATCTTTCCGCGAGCTAGGTATACTCGACGATATGGATGGCTACACTACCTGATGGCGGCAATCACGCCCGATATGAGGGTCTTTATGCACCAGTGGCATCTGACACTTCTGGTCGTCATGGCAAAGAGGCTCAACAGTATGAGGTGGAACTGGGAGGCATTGGGTTCACTATTAGAGCTGTGGCATCCGGGGACCCACACTTTTGTGTTCTCGAAGTTCGAAGCCTTTGGGCTAGTGGAGGAGATCGACTTTGTCTTCCAATGGAGCAACCTAGACACTGGAGATCTACTGGACCTTCCTCCATGGGAGGAATCTTGGCCGAGATTGTGCATGACAAGCGAGAGGTTCGGCGGATGATAGACCCACGAGGGGCCTTGATCGACCGCCTTGCCAGATGGATACTGGGATAGATTACAGACAGATCAGCTGATGTAGAGAGACTGATGAGAGGATTGTGTCTCGGCTGGACGCTACTCTTCCCGACATCAGAAGATGTGCTGACATGAGAGAACATCGGGCCGCTCACTCTCTTGTAGGAAAGATGCTCCTTATCCCATGCCATGTTAGCTCACTTGTATTGCGGGTTGACACAGATGAGTATAAGCGGGAGCATGATGGGAAGCCTTTATTTGCTGCAAGTGTGGTGATGCGGGATGGGAGCGAGCAGGGGAACCTGCTCACCCGACTAGCACGTCGACGGGGATTCAAGTGCAAACCTGCGTGTACAATTAATACCAAACCTTTACGCAGGGAGGGGGAACTCGGGGACGGGGTGTACAACCACTACCCTCACGCAGGAGGGGGGAAAACAAGGGGAGGGGAGGCAGTGGCCTTGCTGTCCGGCCATCTGTCCTGCTGGATAGAACCTCGAGGTTCCCACTGCTACGCCCAAACCAGGGGTCCGATGATGATTCCATCAACACCAAGGTGCAGTAGGGAACGTGTAGGAACGCTCTAGAAGGCGGGAAGGGAAACCAATGCCTCTGGAAGCCATGATGGGTCCAACGATGCTCGGCTGCAGGTTCTATTCCAGACTGTGCAGAGCTACGCGATCGAAGAGGAGAGGGTGGGATGGTGAGCTCTGGTGGCCGATTGACGCTTCACTTCGGAGGGATGGTAGAGGACTCTTCGATGTTTCCCCCCACAGGAGGTGCAGATCCGTTAGAGCAGAGGGATGAAGATGGTGGCGGAAGTAGCAAGGACGCTAACAGTCGTATAAAATAGAACTACGGATCCTGACCCGTAACAAATGAGGTGGACGGGGGTCGCAGCATCGTCGGATGGCACTGGAACTCGGTGGAGGTGGTTGGGGGCATGCTGAGAGCACGCCAGTCGAAGGGGATGGCCTGAGGATGGACGGGGTGCCGGTGATGTCGTTGTAATCCCAAACTGGTCTGGTCTGCCTGTGTTGGCAACAGACTGGCTAGTTTGCGTGGCGGTGGCGTGATCGGCCCTCAGACGTGGTCGGCCAGCGAGGGGAGCATAGGGGTGACTTCTCCAGATGTAGGGAGGAGTGGGAAAGTGTTGCTGGAGTGTCAGGGATGATCTGAGATGCTGAAGGGGTCACTCTGGTCATAGTAGCGTGCTTCTAGCCTCCTGTAGCGAACCGGCTGCGCACTCAGATCTTCGGCGATGGTGGAGGGGTTGTGGGGATGGCAGGGGGTGGTAGGGCGACTCCCTGGAGAAGGGAGGACGTGGAAGAGTAGGGGAGATGGGTTGGGGGATGGACGGAGTGCAGGGCATGGTGGTGGGAGGGTGAGGGAGGTGGTGCGGCCTGGTCTGGGCGCTGGGTGCGACCCGAGCAGGGTGCGAGTGGGTGGCGACTTGCAGTAGCAACGGCGGAGTCTAGAAAGGAGATGGGTGAGAGGAGACCTGGGAAAGGAGAAGAGAAGGAAGAGGGGAGGAGAGGCTGGGCGCTGCTAGGTGAGGAGGAGGGCGGTCTGCTTAGGGTGAGAGGGAAGAGGATTGGTTGGAGAGAGGAAAAAAAGATAGGAAGGAATTTGAACTTCTGCTGGGAAGGGAAGGGAAGGAGGGGAAGGGGGGAATTCTGCACTGAGATGGGATGGAGGAAGGGAGAGAGAAGGAAGGTGGGAGGGAATCTTGGAGAAAATTGAAGAAAGGGGGTGGGGAAGTGCGCTGGTTTTGAGAAGGATAAGGAGGAAGGTAGAAGAGAGAGAGGAGGGAATCTAGGAGGAGTTTAAGGAAGGGGGGGAGGGAAGAGATCTTGGAGATGATGTGGCAAGGGAGATAAGGAAAGGAGGGAGAGACGGGGGGAAGGGAAGATAGAGATGCACAAGGGAGAGAAGGAAGAGATTCTCAAGGGATTCAAATTTCACCAATTTTTTCATTTCTTCATTAACTGAAAATGAGGGCCCTAGGCCTCCTTTTATAGTGGAGAACAGGGGTTACATATGACCTTATTTATCCCTAACAAATGAAAAAAGACCATGCTATCCGAAGGTGACAATAAGCTACCTATGACCCATAACTAGACCCAACTCCTAGACTGGCCTTTTGGGCCCATTTAATTGACCCACTAAGAACTAAATACTAAATAAAAAGAAAATTGCATCATAATAAAAGAGAAAAAATCAAGGAGTTGTCGATATTGATCCAATGGGTTATGGGGCGGGGCAATCTCTCTGCCAAAGGGGCTGGGCCGTTGAGTCCTCACCTTGACGTCCCCGTCATACCCCCCCCCCCCCGTTGGAAAAGATTTGACCTTGAATCTTAAAGTGGGGAAGCACAACCGTGATAATCGCCTGAGGGTATGACAAGGGTTCGGGGCAATTGACCATGTGATGGATGCTTGGGTGCCGCTTCTCATAGGCCGTGTAGAATTCGTGCCACACAGAATCAATAAGGGGTTGCTCTGAAGGTCGGTGAAGAGTGTCGGGAGGGACTGATGGAGCTGCCATAGCAGCCAAGTCGACGTTGGGGCCTTCGTGCTCTTGGGTGGTCGGTTCTTGCATGTTGATAGCTGGATCTTGGTCAATGAGGGTCGGAGCAGGTTCTGCGGCATCTTGTAGCAACGCCCACTCGAGATCCTCTTTCTCTTATTGGGCGATCAACTCTGGTTCTGGCTCGTAGACCTCCACTGGCAACGGATCTTCTTCCGACAGTGACTCAATCGCCGAGACTTATAGCGCCATTGGAAGAGAGGGCAACATATTATGGAATGTGAAGACCCCCGGTAGATGCGGAGGATGCACTCGGCAAGTCCGCCGCTCCGGGTCGTTGGTGGAATTCCTCTTGTCCAGCCATGGCCTCCCAAGGAATATGCAAGGACCGGCTAGTGTGCCAATTTGACACCATGTGCCATCAAAGTAGAGGACTTGGCCGATCCTCTTTTGGAACTCCACAAAAACTTGATCTCCATCGCGAACAATCTCACCGGTCTTGGAAAGGGCATCGACAATATCGTAAGAGATCAAATTCCATGGCTCCATCTCATGGAAGTCGAGCTCGGTGGTGGCACCATTTGGTAGGACTGCTATAGAGATCACCGGACGGGAACTCATACCCTCCTATCCAGGGCCCGGTTTGTAGGAACAAGCTCACCGGAGGGGGGGAAACAAGGGGTGGGGAGGCAGTGGCCTTGCTGTCTGGCGATCTGTCCTGTAGGACAGAACCTCGATGTTCCCACTGCTACGCCCAAACCGGTGGTCTGATGATGATTCTTTCAGCACCTAGGTGCCATAGGGAATGTGTAGGCATGCTTCAGAAGGCGAGAGGGGAAACCAATGCCGCTAGAAGCCATGACGGGTCTGACTATAGCACCCCTGATAATTTAAGGAACAAAATTCCTAATTAAATTAAAATCGGCATAGAAATATTTAGTTATACGCTTAATGGGCTTTAATACTTATAATATTTTAACAGCCCAAAAATAAATGCACCGCAATAAAGATAGCCCATTTAGTTAAATATATAATTACAAAACCTTAACCAAAAGATTTCGACTCATATATGACAAATGGGTTGAAAGTCACGAATACAATTCTCAATGACAACCACATATATAAATATATGTGGAAACAATTAACTAAAATCCAACAACAAGAGCCCATTTACATGCTACCCAAATAAAACCCAAAACCCACTAGGCTAGCGTAACAATCAACCCAATACCCTTTTAAAATGCCACCCTCGTAAGCCAACCCACAATATGTATGCATGTTATAAAGCCCAACATGCAACCCATAACCAACCCATGTGCCACAAACCATTAAACCACATGATCACCGTAGCTCAAATAAACTCAAAGCCAGCAGACCAAACCACAAAACCCTCGTGAGCCTTTTTACAAACTAACCATGTAACCCACGTATGCAACCCGAAAACCCAACCCAAAATGCATGCTCGAACATGCATGGCACTGACTGTTAGGGTTTCAATGGCCAAACTTGGTTAGCGGCTGTACAAACGGCAAGGGGGTTATCATCACACGGAAAGGATTCAAACCTTGCTAACACTGGTTCGATCACCCCGTTTAGGATCCCCATCCCTATAAAAATCATGCTAAACCCCCGAGGCACTTCTTTTCTCTGCTTGCAAACTCCTCCGTGTTGGCATTTCGTTGTCCATCTTCTTCCTGGAGCTGCTTGCTGTCGTTCGTTGCCACCAGGAGAAGCCTCTCCTACTCTTCCTCCTGCGGCTGAGACTTGAAGGAGCGTCATCTCCTTCTCCTTCCTGCGCCTGCAATCGAGACTTCTTCATTCTGCTGATCAAGTGGGAGAGCCACCTTCTTCTCCCCCCATTCCCTGTTCAAAACAGGGTACCAGTTCTCTGCAGATACTTCACTGTTCATCACCCCAAATCACTAAAAGGGTAGGTGATCTCTCTCAAGCCTAAACCTGTTAATATTGCATGCAGTTAACATGGTTTCTATGTAAGAATAATTTTCATGTATGAATTTTATAACGTTTTCATTCCTTTATGTGGCGTAATAACTAGTACCATTAACTAGTTAAATAATTTAATATGTTTTATCAAGATACTCGACGAAATCATGGTATTTACTATAGTGTGATAGTTATGGATTTTTACTTTGTCGACTTGTTCGTGCACGTCGGAGTGACCTTTGGTCATGAAATTTTATGGCGTGTTATTGGGGTGGAGACCGAGATAGTGAGAGTGGTTGCACCGTTTTTCATACCTTCTATCTCAACATCCCCCATCTCTCAACGAAAAATTATTTTGAACGTTCGATTAAGTAGAGTTTTTCGAGCCCCTCATTTCGATATATAGAACGTGTGATTCCGACATGTATACATCGAGAACCGGAGGTTCGAAGCATGTAACACATTTGATATATAAATGACGACGGTAAGACTGTCGTGTCAAATCCTTTTGACAACATAATGTAAAGTCGTTAAATTATATATATATATATATATATATATATCTTGTAATTAAATCTTTAAAAATTCAAATCTATTAAAATATGTACCAGAAAATTATAAAAATTATATATATGGAATTTTCATATTTTTCTCTTAATTATCATATATTTTATTTCTCTAAATTATTTTAAATAAATAAATGTGTCTTGAATATATATTTGTGAACTTATTCAATTAAATAGATATTAACGTGAATTCTTGTTGAATAAATTAAGTTAAAAATCATAGAATTAACGTCCCTCTAAGTGGACGCTAATTAATAAATGACACTACTCACGGACGTCAATTAAAATAAGTTTATTTAATTATAGTTAATTATAGAATTGGATGGACGTGAATTCTAAAATTAACGCATTCATGTTTTCACTGTTTTTTTCCGGTTTTGACCCATACCTTGGGTCTTTTGGCACTCTCATCTCACGTCCGTAGATGGAGCCCCTTTTTCATGATTAGTTCACGTTATACACCTCAACTCTCGGTGACATACGAGTCCTCTGTTGGACATTCCGTTCCTTCGGACTGGCAAGTCAGTCATTGGGACCTCCGTAAGTCTCCGCTAGCCTTGGATTCCCTTAAGGCAGCCAAGCTGGTTGTACCCTAAAAATCCTGAGATCCGATCCGTGTCACTTTGGTTTTCCGTTGGTCTTGACACTACTCCTTTTGGAATCTTCTTGCCATCAATTCGAGAACATAACCCTTTGACTCTGTATTTGGCCAAATCTGATTCTGAAATATTAAGGGCTGTGGGTCCGCGACTTTTCAGTGCCAGGTAGGACGGAAGTCCAATTCTGTAAACCATGGTAATTCTGGGTGTGTCATTGCACCAAACTCTGTACATCTGTTATATTCTGTTATTCTGTTATATCTATCATTCTGCAAACTCTGTTAATTCTGTTAAATCTGTTATTCTGATAATTTGTTGCTTGGTTATTTTGATAATTTAGATATTCTGTTAGATTGCTTATATTTATTGGCACTCTATTATATTCTGGCCAATTCTGAAGTTATGTTCATCTAAGTATCTGTCCTTGTTATATTCTGATAGCTTGTCCTTAACTCTGCATGGGAATTATCCCTATTTCTCTTGAGCTCGTAACTACCTTTGACTTTAATATTCATCTTTCCCGTTAGATTGATCATCATGATTTTTATAGTCCCATGCCTTGCATCGTCATGAACATGTTAATTGGCTAATCACTTATATTCTGCTTGATCAGAGATGTAATTCCTACTGAGCGTTTTTGCTCACCAGCCTATCTTTAACATTTTTCAGGTAACGACATTGAAGATAGTCCATCAGATAGGGAAGGGAAGGAGTGATGAGTGTGATGGAGAATCGTGTCGGTGTCTTTTATTTTTCTTTGAGTCTCGTCCTGTTAATTGAGTCCTTTCTCTTATTAGAGTGTAATAGTGAGTCCTTTCTTCACTTATGTAAGTTGAGTCAAGGTATGTAATTCGAATATTTGAATATCAATAAAGGTTAAACTGGCCCACATTGTCCAGGTTGTAATTTCGTGTCTTATGTTCGCTCTGATTATTCACGACTGTATCACTGCCACGTTCCGAACTACACGTTCTGCTGCTATCGGTTCGGGGCGTGACAGTTTGTGGTATCAGAGCCTAGGTATATTAAATCCTAGGTCTTAACTATAGGTTGCCATAAGTTCAAGGTTCAATCCCATTATTGCCTGGTGAGATTGGGTAGAACCTTGGGTTAAGAGCTAAAAAGGAAATTAAAATACTAATAAGATTAGTTTATGATGATAGCTTAGTAAAATTTCACGAGAATTACTTGATAATCTAACCTGAGATTGTTTGTGTCTTGTAGAACTAGATAGATAACAATGGCCGCCGAGCGTGCCCAATAGCGTGAGATGCAAAGAACGGTTCAAGGATTGACTCAGGCTCTTCAACGAGTAGCCGAGGGTGGAGCCAATCGTGGAGCTGGAGAATTGCATCGTGAGTTCCGGAGCCTCAATCCCCCTAGGTTTAGTGGAACCCCTGATCTAGACATAGCGGAAGATTGGACGAAGGAGATGGAAAGAATTTTCCGAGTGATGCAATGTTCAGACCTAGATAAGGTCCTTTTAGCAACATTTCAACAAAGAAGGACGCAAGGGCTTGGTGGGAGACCGTAGAATCCACTTTGCCAAACATTCAAATAACTTGGGTAGAATTTGTAGATAACTTCAACGAGAAGTATTTCTCGGAGAGAGTTCGGGAGAGAAAGGCAGGAGAATTTGCCTCGCTCAAACAAAGAAGCATGTCTGCGGCAGAATATGAGGCTGAGTTCTCGAGGTTATCACGGTATGTACCTCATTTAATCATGACGGAGAAGATGAAAGCTAGGAGGTTCTTGAATGGGTTAAGATTGCAATATATACCCCAATTAGCACCGATGGATATTCAATCATATGCCGAGATGGTTAAGACAGCTCAGCTATTGGAAGACGCTATGGAATTATCTGACAAAGTTAGGGCAAAAATGGAAAAGAGGAAGGTAGATAATGGCAACAAAATGCCCAATAATGGGAATGTAGCTTCTAATGGCAAGAAGTCTAAAGAAGCGAAGTGCAAGCATTATGGCAATGAAGGTCATCAATCCGAGAAATGCCGCTGGAAGAATGGAGCTTGTTTTCGTTGTGGAAGCCAAGAACATAAGGTAGCCAAGTGCCCCCTTCCTAAAGATCAACCTCAGCAAGCAAAGGATCATAAAGAAGTACGACATCGAGTACAATTACGAGCAATAAGACAAATCGAACCTGCTGACAATGAAGTAACTAAAGGTACCCCTTAACCTTGGCCTAGTTCATTGGGTTATTTTATTAGCATGCCTAGATGATTTTATCTTATGAATGGAAACTAGAACTAGATACCCCACTGATATATATTGGAGATGAATTTCAGTTGAATTTGGGGACCAAATTCTTTTAAGTGGGGGAGGGTATAGCACCCCTGATAATTTAAGGAACAAAATTCCTAATTAAATTAAAATCGGCATAGAAATATTTAGTTATACGCTTAATGGGCTTTAATACTTATAATATTTTAACAACCCAAAAATAAATGCACCGCAATAAAGATAGCCCATTTAGTTAAATATATAATTACAAAACCTTAACCAAAAGATTTCGACTCATATATGACAAATGGGTTGAAAGTCACGAATACAATTCACAATGACAACCACATATATAAATATATGTGGAAACAATTAACTAAAATCCAACAACAAGAGCCCATTTACATGCTACCCAAATAAAACCCAAAACCCACTAGGCCAGCGTAACAATCAACCCAATACCCTTTTAAAAGGCCACCCTCGTAAGCCAACCCATAAATATGTATGCATGTTATAAAGCCCAACATGCAACCCATAACCAACCCATGTTCTTAAGCCCATGTGCCACAAACCATTAAACCACATGATCACCGTAGCTCAAATAAACTCAAAGCCAGCAGACCAAACCACAAAACCCACGTGAGCCTTTTTACAAACTAACCATGTAACGCACGTATGCAACCCGAAAACCCAACCCAAAATGCATGCTCGAACATGCATGGCACTGACTGTTAGGGTTTCAATGGCCAAACTTGGTTAGCGGCTGTACAGACGGCAAGGGGGTTATCATCACACGGAAAGGATTCAAACCTTGCTAACACTGGTTTGATCACCCCGTTTAGGATCCCCATCCCTATAAAAATCACGCTAAACCCCCGAGGCACTTCTTTTCTCTGCTTGCAAACTCCTCCGCGTTGGCATTTCGTTGTCCATCTTCTACTTGGAGCTGCTTGCTGTCATTCGTTGCCACCAGGAGAAGCCTCTCCTACTCTTCCTCCTGCGGCTGAGACTTGAAGGAGCGTCATCTCCTTCTCCTTCCTGCGCCTGCAAACGAGACTTCTTCATTCTGCTGATCAAGTGGGAGAGCCGCCTTCTTCTCCCCCCATCCCCTGTTCAAAACAGGGTACCGGTTCTCTGCAGATACTTCACTGTTCATCACCCCAAATCACTAAAAGGGTAGGTGATCTCTCTCAAGCCTAAACCTGTTAATATTGCATGCAGTTAACATGGTTTCTATGTAAGAATAATTTTCATGTATGAATTTTGTAACATTTTCATGCCTTTATGTGGTGTAATAACAAGTACCATTAACTAGTTAAACAATTTAATATCTTTTATCAAGATACTTGACGAAATCACAGTATTTACTATAGTGTGATAGTTATGGATTTTTACTTTGTCGACTTGTTCGTGCACGTCGGAGTGACCTTTGGTCATGAAATTTTATGGGCGTGTTCTTGGGGTGGAGACCGAGATAGTGAGAGTGGTTGCACCATTTTTCATGTCTCCTATCTCAAGATCCCCTATCTCTCAATGAAAAATTATTTTGAACATCCGATTGGGTAGAGTTTTTTGAGCCCGTCATTTCGATATATAGAACGCGTGATTCCGACATGTATACATCGACAACTAGAGGTTCGAAGCATGTAACACATTTGATATATAAATGACGACGGTAAGACTGTCGTGTCAAATCCTTTTGACAACATAATGTAAAGTCGTTAAATTATATATATATTGTAATTATATCTTTAAAAATTCATATCTATTAAAATATGTACCAAAAAATTATAAAAAGTATATATCTGGAATTTTCATATTTTTCTCTTAATTATCATATATTTTATTTCTCTAAATTATTTTAAATAACTAAATGTGTCTTGAATATATATTTTTGAACCTATTCAATTAAATAGATATTGACGTGAATTCGTGTTGAATAAATTAAGTTAAAAATCATAGAATTAACGTCCCTCTAAGTGGATGCTAATTAATAAATGAAACTACTCATGGACGTCAATTAAAATAAGTTTATTTAATTATAGTTAATTATAGAATTGGATGGACGTGAATTCTATAATTAACGCATTCATGTTCTCACTGTTTTTTTCCAGTTTTGACCCATACCTCGGGTCTTTTGGCACTCTCATCTCACGTCCGTAGATGGAGCCCATTTTTCATGATTGGTTCAGGTTATACACCTCAACTCTCGGTGACATACGAGTCCTCCGTTGGACATTCCGTTCCTTCGGACTGGCAAGTCAGTCATTGAGACCTCCGTAAGTCTCCGCTAGCCTTGGATTCTCTCAAGACAGCCGAGCTGGTTGTACCCTAAAAACCCTGGGATCCGATCCGTGTCACTTTAGTTTTCCGTTGGTCTTGACACTACTCCTTTTGGAATCTTCTTGCCATCAATTCGAGAACATAACCCTTTGACTCTGTATTTGGCCAAATCTGATTCTGAAACATTAAGGGCTGTGGGTCCGCGACATTTCAGTGCCAGGTAGGATGGAAGTCCAATTCTGTAAACCATGGTAATTCTGGGTGTGGCATTGCACCAAACTCTGTACATCTATTATATTCTGTTATTCTGTTACATCTATCATTCTGTAAACTCTGTTAATTCTGTTAAATCTGTTATTCTGATAATTTATTGCTTGGTTATTTTGATAATTTAGATATTCTGTTAGATTGCTTATATTTATTGGAACTCTATTATATTCTGGCCAATTCTGAAGTTATGTTCATCTAAGTATCTATCCTTGTTATATTCTGATAGCTTGTCCTTGACTCTGCATGGGAATTCATCCCTATTTCTCTTGAGCTCGTAACTACTTTTGACTTTAATATTCGTCTTTCCTGTTAGATTGATCATCATGATTTTTCTAGTCCCATGCCTTGCATCGTCATGAACATGTTAATTGGCTAATCACTTATATTCTGCTTGATGAGAGATGTAATTCCTACTGAGCGTTTTTGCTCACCAGTCTATCTTTAACATTTTTCAGGTAACGACATTGAAGATGGTCCATCAGATAGGGAAGGGAAGGAGTGATGAGTGTGATGGAGAATCGTGTCGGTGTCTTTTATTTTTCTTTGAGTCTCGTCCTGTTATTTGAGTCCTTTCTCTTTATTAGAGTGTAATAGTGAGTCCTTTCTTCACTTATGTAAGTTGAGTCAAGGTATGTAATTCGAATATTTGAATATCAATAAAGGTTAAACTGGCCCACATTGTCCAGGTTGTAATTTCGTGTCTTATGTTCGCTCTGATTATTCACGACTGTATCACTGCCACGTTCCGCTGCTATCGGTTCGGGGCATGACAGTTTGTGGTATCAGAGCCTAGGTATATTAAATCCTAGGTCTTAACTATAGGTTGCCATAAGTTCTAGGTTCAATCCCATTATTGCCCGGTGAGATTGGGTAGAACCTTGGGTTAAGAGCTAAAAAGGAAATTAAAATACTAATAAGCTAATAAGATTAGTTTATGATGATAGCTTAGTAAAATTTCACGAGAATTACTTGATAATCTTACCTGAGATTGTTTGTGTCTTGTAGAACTAGATAGATAACAATGGCCGCCGAGCGTGCCCAATGGCGTGAGATGCAAAGAATGGTTCAAGGATTGACTTAGGCTCTTTAACGAGTAGCCGAGGGTGGAGCCAATCGTGGAGCTGGAGAATTGCATCGTGAGTTCCGGAGCCTCAATCTCCCTAGGTTTAGTGGAACCCCTGATCCAGACATAGCGGAAGATTGGACGAAGGAGATGGAAAGAATTTTCTGAGTGATGCAATGTTCGGACCAAGATAAGGTCATTTTAGCAACATTTCAACTAGAGAAGGATGCAAGGGCTTAGTGGGAGTCCGTAGAATCCACTTTGTCAAACATTCAAATAACTTGGGTAGAATTTGTAGATAACTTCAACGAGAAGTATTTCTCGGAGAGAGTTCGGGAGAGAAAGGCAAGAGAATTTGTCTCGCTCAAACAAAGAAGCATGTCTGCGGCAGAATATGAGGCTCAGTTCTCGAGGTTATCACGGTATGCACCTCATTTAATCATGACGGAGAAGATGAAAGCTAGGAGGTTCTTGAATGGGTTAAGATTGCAATATATACCCCAATTAGCACCGATGGATATTCAATCATATGCCGAGATGGTTAAGACAACTCAGCTATTGGAAGACGCTATGGAATTATCTGACAAAGTTAGGGGAAAAAATGGAAAAGAGGAAGGTAGATAATGGCAACAAAATGCCCAATAATGGGAATGTAGCTTCTAATGGCAAGAAGTCTAAAGAAGCGAAGTGCAAGCATTGTGGCAATGAAGGTCATCAATCCGAGAAATGCCGCTGGAAGAATGGAGCTTGTTTTCCAAGTGGAAGCCAAGAACATAAGGTAGTCAAGTGCCCCCTTCCTAAAGATCAACCTCAGCATGCAAAGGATCATAAAGAAGTACGGCATCGAGTACAATTACGAGCAATAAGACAAATCGAACCTGCTGACAATGAAGTAACTAAAGGTACCCCTTAACCTTGGCCTAGTTCATTGGGTTATTTTATTAGCATGCCTAGATGATTTTATCTTATGAATGGAAACTAGAACTTGATACCCCACTGATATATATTGGAGATGAATTTCAGTTGAATTTGGGACCAAATTCTTTTAAGTGGGGGAGGGTATAGCACCCCTAATAATTTAAGGAAGAAAATTCCTAATTAAATTAAAATTGGCATAGAAATATTTAGTTATACGCTTAATGGGTTTTAATACTTATAATATTTTAACAACCCAAAAATAAATGCACCGCAATAAAGATAGCCCATTTAGTTAAATATATAATTACAAAACCTTAACCAAAAGATTTTGACTCATATATGACAAATGGGTTGAAAGTCACGAATACAATTCTCAATGACAACCACATATATAAATATATGTGGAAACAAATAACTAAAATCCAACAACAAGAGCCCATTTACATGCTACCCAAATATAACCCAAAACCCACTAGGCCAGCGTAACAATCAACCCAATACCCTTTTAAAATGCCACCCTCGTAAGCCAACCCACAAATATGTATGCATGTTGTAAAGCCCAACATGCAACCCATAGCCAACCCATGTGCCACAAACCATTAAACCACATGATCACCGTAGCTCAAATAAACTCAAAGCCAGCAGACCAAACCACAAAACCCACGTGAGCCTTTTTACAAACTAACCATGTAACCCACGTATGCAACCCGAAAACCCAACCCAAAATGCATGCTCGAACATGCATGGCACTGACTGTTAGGGTTTCAATGGCCAAACTTGGTTAGCGGCTGTACAGACGGCAAGGGGGTTATCATCACACGGAAAGGATTCAAACCTTGCTAACACTGGTTTGTTCACCCCGTTTAGGATACCCATCCCTATAAAAATCACGCTAAACCCCTGAGGCACTTCTTTTCTCTGCTTGCAAACTCCTCCGCGTTGGCATTTCGTTGTCCATCTTCTACCTGGAGCTGCTTGCTATCATTCGGTGCCACCAGAAGAAGCCTCTCCTACTCTTCCTCCTGCGGCTGAGACTTGAAGGAGCGTCATCTCCTTCTCCTTCCTGCGCCTGCAAACGAGACTTCTTCATTCTGCTGATCAAGTGGGAGAGCCGCCTTCTTCTCCCCCCATCCCCTATTCAAAACAGGGTGCCGGTTCTCTGCAGATACTTCACTGTTCATCACCCCAAATCACTAAAAGGGTAGGTGATCTCTCTCAAGCCTAAACCTGTTAATATTGCATGCAGTTAACATGGTTTCTATGTAAGAATAATTTTCATGTATGAATTTTGTAACATTTTCATGCCTTTATGTGGTGTAATAACAAGTACCATTAACTAGTTAAACAATTTAATATGTTTTATCAAGATACTTGACGAAATCACGGTATTTACTATAGTGTGATAGTTATGGATTATTACTTTGTCGACTTGTTCGTGCACGTCGGAGTGACCTTTGGTCATGAAATTTTATGGCCGTATTATTGGGGTGGAGACCGAGATAGTGAGAGTGGTTGCACCATTTTTCATGCCTCCTATCTCAAGATCCCCCATTTCTCAATGAAAAATTATTTTGAACATCCGATTGGGTAGAGTTTTTCGAGCCCGTCATTTCGATATATAGAACGCGTGATTCCGACATGTATACATCGAGAACTGGAGGTTCGAAGCATGTAACACATTTGATATATAAATGACGACGGTAAGACTGTCGTGTCAAATCCTTTTGACAACATAATGTAAAGTCATTAAATTATATATATATACATATATATCTTGTAATTATATCTTTAAAAATTCATATCTATTAAAATATGTACCAGAAAATTAGAAAAAGTATATATATGGAATTTTTATATTTTTCTCTTAATTATCATATATTTTATTTCTCTAAATTATTTTAAATAAATAAATGTGTCTTGAATATATATTTTTGAACTTATTCAATTAAATAGATATTGACGTGAATTCTTGTTGAATAAATTAAGTTAAAAATCATAGAATTAACGTCCCTCTAAGTGGACGCTAATTAATAAATGAAACTACTCACGGACGTCAATTAAAATAAGTTTATTTAATTATAGTTAATTATAGAATTGGATGGACGTGAATTCTATAATTAACGCATTCATGTTCTCACTATTTTTTTCCGGTTTTGACCCATACCTCGGGTCTTTTGGCACTCTCATCTCACGTCCGTAGATGGAGCCCCTTTTTCATGATTGGTTCACGTTATACACCTCAACTCTCGGTGACATACGAGTCCTCCGTTGGACATTCCGTTCCTTCGGACTGGCAAGTCAGTCATTGGGACCTCCGTAAGTCTCCGCTAGCCTTGGATTCTCTCAAGACAGCCGAGCTGGTTGTACCCTAAAAACTCTGGGATCCGATCCGTGTCACTTTGATTTTCCATTGGTCTTGACACTACTCCTTTTGGAATCTTCTTGCCATCAATTCGAGAACATAACCCTTTGACTCTGTATTTGGCCAAATCTGATTCTGAAACATTAAGGGCTGTGGGTCCGCGACTTTTCAGTGCCATGTAGGACGGAAGTCCAATTCTGTAAACCATGGTAATTCTGAGTGTGGCATTGCACCAAACTCTGTACATCTGTTATATTCTGTTATTCTGTTATATCTATCATTCTGCAAACTCTGTTAATTCTGTTAAATCTGTTATTCTGATAATTTGTTGCTTGGTTATTTTGATAATTTAGATATTCTGTTAGATTACTTATATTTATTGGAACTCTATTATATTCTGGCCAATTCTGAAGTTATGTTCATCTAAGTATATGTCCTTGTTATATTCTGATAGCTTGTCCTTGACTCTGCATGGGAATTCATCCCTATTTCTCTTGAGCTCGTAACTACCTTTGACTTTAATATTCGTCTTTCCCGTTAGATTGATCATCATGATTTTTCTAGTCCCATGCCTTGCATCGTCTTGAACATGTTAATTGGCTATTCACTTATATTCTGCTTGATGAGAGATGTAATTCCTACAGAGCGTTTTCGCTCACCAGCCTATCTTTAACATTTTTCAGGTAACGACATTGAAGATAGTCCATCAGATAGGGAAGGGAAGGAGTGATGAGTGTGATGGAGAATCGTGTCGGTGTCTTTTATTTTTCTTTGAGTCTCGTCCTGTTATTTGAGTCCTTTCTCTTTATTAGAGTGTAATAGTGAGTCCTTTCTTCACTTATGTAAGTTGAGTCAAGGTATGTAATTTGAATATTTGAATATCAATAAAGGTTAAACTGGCCCACATTGTCCAGGTTGTAATTTCGTGTCTTATGTTCGCTCTGATTATTCACGACTGTATCACTGTCACGTTCCGAACTACACGTTCCGGTGCTATCGGTTCGGGGCGTGACAGTTTGTGGTAACAGAGCCTAGGTATATTAAATCCTAGGTCTTAATTATTGCTTGCCATAAGTTCTAGGTTCAATCCTATTATTGCACGGTGAGATTGGGTAGAACCTTGGGTTAAGAGCTAAAAAGGAAATTAAAATACTAATAAGATTAGCTTATGATGATAGCTTAGTAAAATTTCACGAGAATTGCTTGATAATCTTACCTGAGATTGTTTGTGTCTTGTAGAACTAGATAGATAACAATGGCCGCCGAGCGTGCCCAATGGCGTGAGATGCAAAGAACGGTTCAAGGATTGACTCAGGCTCTTCAACGACTAGCCGAGGGTGGAGCCAATCGTGGAGCTGGAGAATTGCATCGTGAGTTCCGGAGTCTCAATCCCCCTAGGTTTAGTGGAACCCCTGATCCAGACATAGCGGAAGATTGGACGAAGGAGATGGAAAGAATTTTCTGAGTGATGCAATGTTCGGACCAAGATAAGGTCCTTTTAGCAACATTTCAACTAGGGAAGGACGCAAGGGCTTGGTGGGAGTCCGTAGAATCCACTTTGCCAAACATTCAAATAACTTGGGTAGAATTTGTAGATAACTTCAATGAGAAGTATTTCTCGGAGAGAGTTCGGGAGAGAAAGGCAGGAGAATTTGCCTCGCTCAAACAAAGAAGCATGTCTACGGCAGAATATGAGGCTCAGTTCTCGAGGTTATCACGGTATGCACCTCATTTAATCATGACGGAGAAGATGAAAGCTAGGAGGTTCTTGAATGGGTTAAGATTGCAATATCTACCCCAATTAGCACCGATGGATATTCAATCATATGCCGAGATGGTTAAGACAGCTCAGCTATTGGAAGATGCTATGGAATTATCTGACAAAGTTAGGGCAAAAATGGAAAAGAGGAAGGTATATAATGGCAACAAAATGCCCAATAATGGGAATGTAGCTTCTAATGGCAAGAAGTCTAAAGAAGCGAAGTGCAAGCATTGTGGCAATGAAGGTCATCAATCCGAGAAATGCCGCTGGAAGAATGGAGCTTGTTTTCGTTGTGGAAGCCAAGAACATAAGGTAGCCACGTGCCCCCTTCCTAAAGATCAACCTCAGCAGGCAAAGGATCATAAAGAAGTACGACATCGAGTACAATTACGAGCAATAAGACAAATCGAACCTGCTGACAATGAAGTAACTAAAGGTACCCCTTAACCTTGGCCTAGTTCATTGGGTTGTTTTATTAGCATGCCTAGATGATTTTATCTTATGAATGGAAACTAGAACTAGATACCCCACTGATATATATTGGAGATGAATTTTAGTTGAATTTGGGGTCCAAATTCTTTTAAGTGGGGGAGGGTATAGCACCCCTGATAATTTAAGGAACAAAATTCCTAATTAAATTAAAATCGGCATAGAAATATTTAATTATATGCTTAATGGGCTTTAATACTTATAATATTTTAACAACCCAAAAATAAATGCACCGCAATAAAGATAGCCCATTTAGTTAAATATATAACTACAAAACCTTAACCAAAAGATTTCGACTCATATATGACAAATGGGTTGAAAGTCACGAATACAATTCTCAATGACAACCACATATATAAATATATGTGGAAACAATTAACTAAAATCCAACAACAAGAGCCCATTTACATGCTACCCAAATAAAACCCAAAACCCACTAGGCCAGCGTAACAATCAACCCAATACCCTTTTAAAATGCCACCCTCGTAAGCCAACCCACAAATATGTATGCATGTTATAAAGCCCAACATGCAACCCATAACCAACCCATGTTCTCAAGCCCATGTGCCACAAACCATTAAACCACATGATCACCGTAGCTCAAATAAACTCAAAGCCAGCAGACCAAACCACAAAACCCACGTGAGCCTTTTTACAAACTAACCATGTAACCCACGTATGCAACCCGAAAACCCAACCCAAAATGCATGCTCGAACATGCATGGCACTGACTGTTAGGGTTTCAATGGCCAAACTTGGTTAGCGGCTGTACAGACGGCAAGGGGGTTATCATCACACGGAAAGGATTCAAACCTTGCTAACACTGGTTTGTTCACCCCGTTTAGGATCCCCATCCCTATAAAAATCACGCTAAACCCCCGAGGCACTTCTTTTCTCTGCTTGCAAACTCCTCCGCGTTGGCATTTCGTTGTCCATCTTCTACCTGGAGCTGCTTGCTATCATTCGGTGCCACCAGAAGAAGCCTCTCCTACTCTTCCTCCTGCGGCTGAGACTTGAAGGAGCGTCATCTCCTTCTCCTTCCTGCGCCTGCAAACGAGACTTCTTCATTCTGCTGATCAAGTGGGAGAGCCGCCTTCTTCTCCCCCCATCCCCTGTTCAAAACAGGGTACCGGTTCTCTGCAGATACTTCACTGTTCATCACCCCAAATCACTAAAAGGGTAGGTGATCTCTCTCAAGCCTAAACCTGTTAATATTGCATGCAGTTAACATGGTTTCTATGTAAGAATAATTTTCATGTATGAATTTTGTAACGTTTTCATGCCTTTATGTGGTGTAATAACAAGTACCATTAACTAGTTAAACAATTTAATATCTTTTATCAAGATACTTGACGAAATCACGGTATTTACTATAGTGTGATAGTTATGGATTTTTACTTTGTCGACTTGTTCGTGGACGTCGGAGTGACCTTTGGTCATGAAATTTTATGGCCGTATTATTGGGGTGGAGACCGAGATAGTGAGAGTGGTTGCACCATTTTTCATGCCTCCTATCTCAAGATCCCCCATTTCTCAATGAAAAATTATTTTGAACATCCGATTGGGTAGAGTTTTTCGAGCCCGTCATTTCGATATATAGAACGCGTGATTCCGACATGTATACATCGAGAACCGGAGGTTCGAAGCATGTAACACATTTGATATATAAATGACGACGGTAAGACTGTCGTGTCAAATCCTTTTGACAACATAATGTAAAGTCGTAAAATTATATATATATATACATATATATCTTGTAATTATATCTTTAAAAATTCATATCTATTAAAATATGTACCAAAAAATTATAAAAAGTATATATCTGGAATTTTCATATTTTTCTCTTAATTATCATATATTTTATTTCTCTAAATTATTTTAAATAAATAAATGTGTCTTGAATATATATTTTTGAACTTATTCAATTAAATAGATATTGACGTGAATTCTTGTTGAATAAATTAAGTTAAAAATCATAGAATTAACGTCCCTCTAAGTGGACGCTAATTAATAAATGAAACTACTCACGGACGTCAATTAAAATAAGTTTATTTAATTATAGTTAATTATAGAATTGGATGGACGTGAATTCTATAATTAACGCATTCATGTTCTCACTATTTTTTTCCAGTTTTGACCCATATCACGGGTCTTTTGGCACTCTCATCTCACGTCCGTAGATGGAGCACATTTTTCATGATTGGTTCACGTTATACAGCTCAACTCTCGATGACATACGAGTCCTCCGTTGGACATTCCGTTCCTTCGAACTGGCAAGTTAGTCATTAGGACCTCCGTAAGTCTCCGCTAGCCTTGGATTCTCTCAAGACAGCCGAGCTGGTTGTACCCTAAAAACCCTAGGATCCGATCCGTGTCACTTTGGTTTTCCATTGGTCTTGACACTACTCCTTTTGGAATCTTCTTGCCATCAATTCGAGAACATAACCCTTTGACTCTGTATTTGGCCAAATCTGATTCTGAAACATTAAGGGCTGTGGGTCCGCGACTTTTCAGTGCCAGATAGGACGGAAGTCCAATTCTGTAAACCATGGTAATTCTGGGTGTGGCATTGCACCAAACTCTGTACATCTGTTATATTCTGTTATTCTGTTATATCTATCATTCTGCAAACTCTGTTAATTCTGTTAAATCTGTTATTCTGATAATTTGTTGCTTGGTTATTTTGATAATTTACATATTCTATTAGATTGCTTATATTTATTGGAACTCTATTATATTCTGGCCAATTCTGAAGTTATGTTCATCTAAGTATCTATCCTAGTTATATTCTGATAGTTTGTCCTTGACTCTGCATGGGAATTCATCCCTATTTCTCTTGAGCTCGTAACTACCTTTGACTTTAATATTCGTCTTTCCCGTTAGATTGATCATCATGATTTTTCTAGTCCCATGCCTTGCATCGTCATGAACATGTTAATTGGCTAATCACTTATATTCTGCTTGATGAGAGATGTAATTCCTACTGAGTGTTTTCGCTCACCAACCTATCTTTAATATTTTTCAGGTAACGACATTGAAGATAGTCCATCAGATGGGGAAGGGAAGGAGTGATGAGTGTGATGGAGAATCGTGTCGGTGTCTTTTATTTTTCTTTGAGTCTCGTCCTGTTATTTGAGTCCTTTCTCTTTATTAGAGTGTAATAGTGAGTCCTTTCTTCACTTATGTAAATTGAGTCAAGGTATGTAATTCGAATATTTGAATATCAATAAAGGTTAAATTGACCCACATTGTCCAGGTTATAATTTCGTGTCTTATGTTCGCTCTGATTATTCACGACTGTATCACTGTCACGTTCCGAACTACATGTTCCACTGCTATCGGTTCGGGGCGTGACACCGACGGTGCTCGGGTGCAGGTTATGTTCTAGATTGTGCAAAGCTATGCGATTGTGGAGGAGAGGGCGGGACAGAGAGCTCCGGTGTCCGATTGACTCTTCGCTTCGGAGGGATGGCAGAGGACTCGACGACGTTGCCCCCCAGAGGAGGTGCAGACCCGTTGAAGCAGAGGGCTGAAGATTGTGGAGTAAGTAGCGGGGACGCCAATAGTCGTATAGAACAGAACTACATATCCTGACCCGTAACAAATGAGGTGGATGGGGGTCGCAGCATCGTCGGATGGCGTTGGAACTCGGTGGAGGTGGCCGGGGCCTTCCTGAGAGCACGATGGTTGAAGGGGATGGCCTGATGATGGACAGGGCACCGGTGGTGCCGTCGTAATCCCAGACCAGTCTGGTCTGCCTGTGCTGGCAGCAGACTGGCCAGTCTGCATGGCGGTGGCGTGATCGGCCCTCAAACGTTGTCGACCAGCGAGGGGAGCATAGGGGCGACTTCTCCAGATGCAGGGAGGCGTGGGGAAGTGTTTTTGGAGTGTCGGGGATGATTTGAGACGCCGAAGGAGTCACTCTGGTCGCAATAGCGTGGTTCTGTCCTCTTGCGGGGAACCAGCTGTGCACTCTAATCTTCGGCGATGGTGGAGGGGTTGTGTGGATGGCAGGGGGTGGTAGGGTGAGTCCCTGGAGAAGGGAGGATGTGGGAGAGTAGGGGAGATGGGATGGGGGATGGAGGGAGTGTAGGGCGTGGTGGTGGGAGGGTGAGGGAGGCGGTGCAGCCTGGTCTGGGCGCTGGGTGTGGCCTGAGCAGGGTGCGATTGGGTGGCGGCTTGCAATAGCAGCGGCGGAGTCTAGGGAGGAGATGGGTGAGATGAGAATTGAGAAAGGAGAAGAGAAGGGAGAGGGTAGGAGAGGTTGGGGGCGCTGCTAGGTGAGGAGGAGGGCGGCTTGCTTAGGGTGAGAGGGAAGAGGATTGGTTGGGGAGAGGAGAAAAAGATAGGAAGGAATTTGAACTTCTGCTGGGAAGGGAAGGGAAGGAGGGGAAGGGGGGGGAATTCTGTGCTAAGATTGGGAAGAATGGGGTAGAGGAAGGGAGAGAGAAGGAAGGTGGGAGGGAATCTTGGAGAAAATTGAGGAAAGGGGGAGGGGAAGTGCGCTGATTTTGAGAAGGATAAGGAGGAAGGTAGAAGAGAGAGAGGAGGGAATCTAGGAGGAGTTTATGGAGGGGGGGAGGGAGGAGATCTTGGAGATGATGTGGCAAGGGTGATAAGGAAAGGAGGGAGAGAGGGGGGAAGGGAAGAGAGAGATGCGTAAGGGAGATAAGGAAGAGATTCTCAAGGGATTCAAATTTCACCATTTTTTCATTTCTTCATTAACTTAAAATGAAGGACCTAGGCCTCCTTTTATAGTAGAGACCAGGGGTTATATATGACCTTACTTATCCTTAACAAATGGAAAAAAGACCCCGCTATCCGGAGGTGACAATAAGCTACCTATGACCCATAACTAGACCCAACTCCTAGACTGGCATTTTGGGCCCAATTAACTAACCCACTAAGAACTAAATACTAAATAAAATGACAGTTACATCATAATAAAAAAGAAAAAATCAAGGAGTTGTCGAGACTGATCTAATGGGTCATGGGGTGGGGCAATCTCTCCGCCAGCGGGGCTGGGCCGTTGAGTCCCCACCTCGACGTCCCCGTCATGTGGATGGAGATCCACGTATGCTTTAACTTTGATGACACAATGATGACCACTTCCCGCATCTTTGAGAAGAGTGCTCTATGTCCAGCTAGGGCCATCTTTGGTCCTGAAGATCAGGTGAGATGCAAGGCAACACATTTAAAGATCAGAGATGACTGGCATGACTATTTGAACTTCTTGCCTGAGGATCAGTTCATCTTTGTACCGATGATGCACATGCGCTTGGAGTTTCGAGTCCGCGACTCACCAGATCGAGAGCTTTGGCTAGTCGGGGCTCAAGATTCAGTGTTGTACCAGGCCCATCGTTGTCACCGCCAGGTGGGTTTGCCCAGGCGGATTCACACAGTTGCCTTGGGTGGAGCTTTGATCACAAGGCATCTCTTGGGAACTAAGCATGATAGGAGATAGCTTCGGAAGATCCAGTGGGCATGGAGGCACCATGCCACTACATTGAAAGCACAGATAGATGTAGAGGAAGACAAAGATGAATTAAGGACTTATGTGGGTTATTTAAGAGGCATTTGGATAGTTATTAATGAGTTTTTCATAAGACGTCAGACTTGACAGCATGAATGACTTGTGCCCGTTCAAGGACTTCTTAATGAAAAGAAAAGGAAAACATTTTTGTGTGTTTTTTTTGGTTGAATGATCTCAGAAATAAAAATGAAAAGACATTATCTTTGGTGTGTTTTTCTTGTTTTTATATGCATTTTTGTTTCTTTTTTTATATTTCTATTTTTTTAGGTTTTCTTTGAACAAGGTGGCGAACCCACTAGAGATGGGGCACAGGGAGGGAAGGCAGCCAGGGTATTGGCCACCTCCCACTAAGGATGGCGGCCAGCACCTTGGCCGCCTCCCTTCGCGGGGTTATAAAAGAAGGGGGGCTTTTCAAACGGGGCAACCACCCCTATAGCCGTCTATTTACTCCCAAGAACAGGGCCGATCGAGCTCTCGCCTTCTATCGACCTTCCAGCCATCCGACACGCCTTCTCTGATGCCAGGGGGCCGCGACGGGTGTGAATGATGTCACGTGAAAGGAAGAAAACACACGTGAAAAGTGCGGATGAGACGGATGGCGGCGATTGCCCTCCGCCGTGACGTGACGGAAAGAAAATATGCAGAAAGGAAATGGAAATGAAAATGGGGTAATGGAATGTGCGGAATGGAAATTACGTAATTAAAATGGGGTAAGGGAATCGCTGCGGGAAGTTACTCTCTGCGGGTTTTACAGGAATGGAAATAACAAGAATGGAAATAAAAGAACAGGAACCGCTACGGGAAGTTACTCTCCGTGGGTTTTGACAGAAATGAAAGGGGGATGAAAACAGGGAAACCACTGCAGGAAGTTACTCTCCGTGGATTTTAATAGAAAGGAAATAGAAAATCACGCGTGAGTGCGTATGTGTTGATTGTGTGATCGCCAGGGGTCTGGGACCCCAAAATGAAAGAGAAGTGATTGCATTTATGCCTCAGAAGTAGTAGATTGTTGTGGATTCCTTCTTCCTCTTCCTTCGGCCGGCCGACGAAGAGGGCTTTCTTTGGTTACCCTTACAAGAAAATAAACAAACACCAAGTGGATCAGAATAAAAGCAGTGTAGTATCAATCCCTTGTGATAACAATGATGAAATCATGAATAGCTACACACCTGGTTGGTGTTATTTCAAACCTCTTTTGGATGCAAAGGGTAGGAAAATGATATGATGAATGAAGATTTGTGCAAGAGTTGCACTTAGAGGATAATAACAAACAATGATAGATGATGCGTGCAAGACTACAAGAATAAACGAGAAGGAAAGATAAGGTGAGAAAAGGCTTATTGGCGGCGCCGATGGCAGGCTTCAAGGAGGCTTCGGCACCGTGAGGATGGCGTGCACATGCAGGGGATGAAGATATCCTTCTCTTAAAAGATCTAAACTCAGAATTTCGACAGAGTAACCCCTTAACCGAAAATGGAACCTCACAAACTCGGAGAGATTTCTCTAGAGTTTCCCCCTCCCCTTAATGAGGATTTGAAGCCCTTGATTTCGTTGGAGGGGGTTCTCTATTTATATGGAAATTTGTGAAGAACGCATCTGGGGTCGGGGACACGTTCATGTGAATGTGTCCAGTTGACCAGACGTGTTCAATAATTAATAAATATGTTTATTTAAAAGGATGTGTCCCTTTCCCTGGATGAGTTCTTTCAACGCATCCATTGTCCAGGACGCGCCAATCCTTGTCCACAAATACGAAGCCAAAAGGCACCGAAAGCATCGAAAGTGAGTGGTTTCGCACCTAACCTTGACGTTTTAAAGCCACGTCTAGTAAGCAAGACATTTTCTTATTTTGGATTTATCTCAATAATCAAGGTAAGTGGCGTGTCGGGCGCCGTTGGCCTGTTGCACGTGGTTTCAAGAAGGCGTATTGGGTGGGTGATGCCTTTAAAAGAAGGCGTCACCCTCGGCCGCCACATTTAAGATTTTTCCTCGAAAGATGCGTCTTGGGTGCCTGCCATGTTTTGAAGAATCCTCTCCATGTTTTAAAGAACACGTCTCTGATGGCAGATGCGTCAAATAAAAGCTTAATTTTTAATTGACTGAAGACGCGTCAGCCGGGGCCGCCATGATTTGAAGAAGGCGTCAGCCTTCCCCGCCGCGTTTAAGACTTTTCTCAAAAAATTCTTAAAAATGGGGAAAAATATCAAAAAAATAGGAAATCACTCAAATAACTCAAATGTGCGAGCCACTTTGGGGCATCATGGTGTAATATGAGATTTACTTAGTGTAATGTCAAAAATGGCATGTCTACAACGGGTAGTGTTGGAGTATGAGGATGCAGAGTCGACCTCGAGCGATGCCGAGTCTGCTGGGGTATCTTCGAGCCTGTCAACCTCCCCACTGTCCCATGAGGTGGAGGAGTCGACCGATGGTGGCAGTGAAGGTGCAGCAACGAGCTCTGGAGGTGAACAGCCGAACCCGGAGGGGGAAGAACGTGAGGACTCTGAGAGCGAGGAGGAGACGCCACCCGCAAAGGCCGAGGAGGAGGGAGAAAATGTCCCACGCCCACAGGTGAATTTTCCTTAATTTTTAAGAATTTTGATTCAAATTTTATGGTGGAGATTGAGTTGGGGAACAGTTTGGGGAAGGAATTGGACGTGGCCAGGGTCCTAGCCGTCTCCTTGGGCAAGGCGGCCAGGGACCTGGCCGCCCAGGAGAACTAGGCAGCCAGACACTTGGCCTCCCAGGGAACCGGACGGCCAAAGACATGGCTGCCCAAGCACTAGGGCTGGGGTTCCTATTTTGATGAGTTTGTTAAATGATTTATCGTCACTTGTGATATTTTGGCAAGGCCGACAGAGGATCCGTGCCTGGGTTTCGTGGGATTTGGTGTGGGCATCTTACCACTCCCTCCCTCATGAGCAGCGATGGAGGGTTGATAGACTGGGGTTTGCCCCTTCCTTCTGGATCTCGCCCCTTCCGATAGATGCAACCTTCTTGACAGCCCTCCGACAGTGGTGGGTGGACAGCTGCAGGGCATTCGTGATTCCTTGGGGACACATGATCCCCACCCTTGAGGATGTAGCATACTTGAGATGCTTACCACTAGGTTTGACTGTTTCTAGGACTGTTTCTCCTCTACTTCTTTGGACGATTGTTATTCGTAACGACATCGAACAACGTCAACCTGAAGTACCTTCTACTGATCTAGGACCTTAAGCGAGGATCACAGTACGCGTGGGGAAGGGTGATGTTGGCACACCTCTTTTCCCACATGGATCTGTTCAGGCCAGCTTCGAGGAACCTGGGCTGCTTCACTCCCTTCCTATAGGTATGGGGCTACCCTGAAAACCAAATCTGCTCTTATATGATGTGTGCTTAAAGTGTTTATGATCTTATTTAACTTTTGTTGTTGTTAGATTTTGAGGTATACCCGATTTCCTCTAGGTTGGGGCACGATTGCCCGCGAGAGAGCCCTAGCAGTCCCACTATGGCCAGGTGGGATGTGCTACGAGACCGACGCTTAGTGGCCACCCGGATCACTGACATCTGGACAACGTTCCTACACCACCGAGTGAGTGTTCTGTTTGAATCAGCTTTCATGCTATTATTCATTTGATGTATAAGCTTATTTAACAGAGTTTTGGTTGCATTTTACAGGTGGTGTGGACACCCTACGCTGGAAAAGATGACACTGCCTAGGCATGGGTAGTGAGCGGGTGAGCCTGATTCTGTAGAGACACCGTGCTCTTTTGTGTGAACCTAAGGGAGCCTCTCTACTTACGACTGGTCTAGTGAACTCTTGGGTGGCATCAGTCGCCTGTAGCAATCCCGAAGGGGCACAACTTGGACTGGGGATGACGGCAAACATCAGCGAGCGACCAGGACTCGGCGTCACTGTACTGAACGGAGGCAAAGGCGCTGGAGGAGGGTGCTTCCATGGAGCGAGATCCTGGGCTGAGGGATAGCGAGGTCTACTTGGCTGATTATAGGTGTCGATATGTCGGGTGGTTTCTCCTCGACACACGCATGGTGAGTCTCTTAGTTCTTGGCACTTGTTACTTGTTTTCATTATATTTCTTGCATCTAATATTTTGATGGGAATTAATGCAGATGCCGGAGACAAAGGCCACTCGCATTCTCCAGGATCAGATTGCGACCCTAGACCAGGAAAATGTGGCTCTGAAGCACCAAATCCATGAGCTGGTGAGTCAAGGTTAATAGATGAGATGATTTGGTTGTTTTAGACTTGACTAACCATCTACCCCCTTGCAACGAGGAGAGCTAGATTTCATCCGCATGAGGGCCAGTGTGGCCGTGGAGGCTGGACCTTCATCCCAGGCAGTGGGGACGGAGGACCTAGAGACTCGCCTGGAGGCAACGCTTGACAGGGCCGAGGCGAGGGAGATAGAGTTGAGGGAGGCGGTATGACCTGTGCACCCCTTTTCCAAAACAAAACATTTCTTTATCTTCCTTTAATATGTGTATGTTCACTTACATTTTGTATTTGCAGCGGAGGGAGTTGGACGCTAGCCTAGCTTCCCGATGAGAGTTGGAGACACAGTTGGGTGGGTCCACTTCCCGCATCGAGGACCTGACACACTGTCTAGCTAAGGTCGAGATAGAAGTGCTATTACGATGTAACCTCACCGAGGTGAAGGAGAGAGAGGCCAAGGGACGCACTCAAGAGATGGAGGCAATGATCTGAGAGCAACGAGCTCTCGAGCACCTGGAGGCCTTACGATGGCGGGTGCTGAGGATGTACCAGGGCAAGGACGCCACAAGTGAGGCTGCAGGAGAGCGTGCTGCCCCTTCGGAGTCGGTGCAGACAGGAGGGTCATTGGCCCTTTCCTTGAGGGAGCTGCTAGGGCTCGGGCTCTCTTCTCCTGAGGCACAGCGGCCAGTTCAGCTAGCAGCCTCGGGGGCCTCTCGGCCTTCAAGGTTAGGTGTTAGAAGCGACTGGGATGATGATGAGGTGAGCAGCAGGCGTAGCCGACCTCGTCTAGACAAGGAGCGAGAGGGTGGAGGATAGAGAGAGGATTAGCTTGATGATTTGTAGACTGGGGGTATGCCCCTAGAGATGTTTTGTAAATAATTGAATGAAATTGGCAATTTTAAAATGAAAGAGCAGCCTTTAGTGTACTTGTTTGCTTGTGATGACGTCATCTTGGTTCCCTTTTTAAACCTAGCAGGCTAAAGATATAATTCTCACTCATAGCAGATGGTTCATTGGGAATGGGGCAAATGCTGATTTCTTAAGGGATAATTGGACAGGGAATGGACCTTTTCTTAATGCAGCTAATGTCAGTGGCAGCAATAGACCAAATGGAATCCCTATGGCTTCTGTGAGAGACGTTTTATGTGACACTCAGCATCCAGCAAGAGGGATTCTGAACAATGACTCCTCTATTCCTACTATTCATTTCAATACTGAGCCTGACCTATGTGTATGGACTGCAACTCCGAAGGGTTCCATTTCAGTAAAGTCAGTTTGCAATCTAATCCGCACCAAAGGTCCCTCAAGGTCTACCTGGGCAAATCTTTGGCACTCTGTGGTTAACCCTAGGGCAGCAACTTTCATCTGGAAACTGATCCACCGAGCTATTCCTGTGGATAGTAGAGTGGCAGACTGTGGGATTCAATTTGTTTCTAAGTGCAGCTGCTGCTCTCTCCCTGCCAATGAAGATCTTAATCATCTATTTATCCAAAGCAATTTGGCATCAGGTATGTGGGGCTGGGTGCATCCTTTAATTAGTCACAAGATTTATCTTGGTGACCAAATTACTGTCCGGTGTTGGAATCTGCTGAAAGCAACTGACTTACACTCAGCATTTAGTTTTGATGGTATGTACGCAGTTGTTTTAATGCTATGGGAGATATGGAAATCAAGGTGTGCCATCAGATTTGAAAATAAGCCTCTGAGAATAGATCTAGTTAAGAGAAGAATTATTTCCTCAATTGCTTTGGCCTTGGACAAGCTCTATTTCAACAAACCTCTATCTGCCTACCAGTTTTCCTGCCTTGACTCCTTTCAGCTGGTTCCTAGGTTTAAATTTAAGCAGCCATCATTAGTGTATTGCAGAATGGTGCCCAGACTATACACTTTGGATGTAGACGGTGCCTCGAAAGGAAACTCGGGTAAGAGTGGAGGTGGTGGTTGCATCAGAAATTCAGCTGGTAGATTGATTGTTGGTTTTTCATTTTATTATGGTTATGGTAACAGCCTGCTGGCTGAGGCGAGGGCCCTGCATGATGGGCTCTCTATTGCAAAGCAAAGTGGTTTAAGCCTGGCAGGTATATACTCTGACTGTGCACTACTAGTTGATGCAGTGAGCAACCATACTAATCCTAGCTGGATGATTATTCCCTGGTGGAGGAAAATCATGGACTTGATTCAGGAATGTGGTTGCCAACTATAGCATACTTTTAGAGAGGGTAACAAAGTTACATATTCCTTGGCAAACCATGCATGTTTTGCGGCTGAAAATCTGATATTCATGCAAGAAAAAGACCTCCCTCAGCTGGCTAGGGGAGCACTAAGCGTAGACAAAACTGGTTTGCCAGCCCTACGTATTATGTAAATTTGTGTAGCCTGAGGTTGTGAAAGGTCGGCTTTTCTTTTAAGGGCTTAGCCAGCCCTATTGTTTGTTCGGGGAGTGCCCCATGGTCCATGTAATCCTTCCCCAAATCAATAAAAATAAAGCCGCAGTCATTTCCTGGGGGAGTGAGAACATTCCCCCTCTTTGAGGGTGGGGTGCACTCAACCAGTGAGTGAACTGTCGGTCGGTTTTAGTGAAAAAAAACCTATTTCAACCACACTAAAAGGGGAAAAGTTAGTGTAGTTCTGATTTTAGTCCCTTGCCTGAAAAATTCGTACCTTCCTCGATGCAAGGTTAGGGGGCTAAATCTTATTAACTAGATTCGTAAAAACATTAAATGTGAATGCAAAATGCACATACATGTAAGTAGGATGCAAGTAGGAAACAAAACACGATTATGCGATGCACAAACGGATGCAATGCATTTGTTTTGTTTTTTGTTTTGCTTTTTTTTATCTTTTAAATTTCATTTTTTGGTGATTTTTGAAAAAATTGAATTTTTTTTAAATTTTATGATTTTTGACTCCAGACACTTTCTTTTGTTGCCAATGCCTGGCGACCATCCATATGGCACCCGACCTAAATGAGGGTAGGGGTCCCTAATAACCTCCCAGGTATCCTAAACACGCATTTAGGTTGATTTGGGCCTCTAGACTCCTTGAATGATAGTCCTGCCGGTTAAGACTTACCCTGATGACAATACCGTCATGCCACACTTAGACTCCTAGTTGCTTAGGACCGCAGGGATATACCCAAAAAGTATTCGAGGTAAAAGATTTACCCGACCCGGGTCTATTTCCTCACAACCTTAGATGATATAAGATGGAACACCTTGGAACCCTAATAGTCAACCGTGCAACGTTGACCCAGAATCAAATACCATCGCACCCATAGGTGATACGCTTGTATTGACCTAAGCCCTAAGTTAAGAGGGAAAACACTAAGGTGGTAGACTAGGGTCTTGGGCTACCAGAAACGTCGAGACCTATTTGCAGCAATGGCTTTTGCCTTTCAAAAGTGGATAACCAAATGTGTGTTTTGCAATTAATTGGTCGCGAGCGGAGACGGGAATGACCAGATCCCAGGACACATGAATGACCAGCCGGTTCTCGAGGTAATATATCATAGATAACATATAGTAATGCATTAAAGGAGTGAGGGAATGATATACAATACCTGGCTTACCTGCCGGACGAACGGCAAAGCGTGACTTTACTCGTAATTCCTTTCATGAAAGACAGGTTAGCCAACAATAAATCGAAAAATAAGCATCAAGGCATAACCATTGTACGTGCAAGAGGCATCCATAAGGAACATCATGATAGAAAATGGAACCATTTTGACATTAATTAGACCATTTAATTCATCAAGAAACTTGCAAGCATATAACGGTCTGATGACAGGGCGTCACATAAAGTAACGGATCACCCTTGATCCGTCATAAACAAGGCGGTTCACATTCTTCAATAAAACAGTCCATCACATGTGACGGCCTATGAAAGACGCGTCAGAATGATGTGACGACCGGTCGATAGACCGTCACATTTCCTGAGTTTTCAAAAAAACAACCGAACGGTTATGGCCCGTTCATTCAAACACTCAACGCCCAAAACACTCCAAAACCGAGAGCTCCGGCGACCACCGCCCCACCACTCTAATGGCCGACGACGAGGCACCCCAGCCTCCACCACAGAAGAGAGGGAGAGGGAAGAAGATGGCCATACGGCGGCTCCACCGCCGGATTGAACGGGAGGCGATCCCGCCGGTGGAAGAAGAACAACCGGTGAGAAGAAGCCCAACAGAAGAAGAAGAAGCCCCCACGGCCACGGGGGACGAAAGGGAAAGTTCCCTTGGGTGCAGAGGAGCCCAAGGAACCAGAGAAGAAGAAGAGGAGAAACATGGACCACGAGGTAAGCCCTCCGCCCTATTTTCTAATTTTTGATTTTTTTGTGTTTATTTATGGATGCATGTGAGGGAAAGGGGTAGAAATGGGTCTACGAACCCACTAGGAACAATTGTAGGCCATTTGGCCATAGTGGGAGACCATGAGAATGCAGGGGAAAAAATTCCCAAACGTAGTCAATGTGACGGTCTTGCCAGCGACCGTCACACTCCTGACGTGCCAAGCTAAGGCCGTCAGAGTCAAATGACGCCCTACCCCAGGGTCGTCACTCTTGCCAGGGACTTAAACTATTTTTTAGGGTTTTCAACTTTCTAAATTTTTATTTTGTTTTTCAATTAAGAATGATTATGCAATGATTATATGATGTAAATTGGACTAATTAATGATCTAATATGCAATGCAGGGGAAGAGACGATCGCGGATCTCCTGGCTTCAGATCCGGGCAGTGTACCAGTCATTGCCTGATTACCAGAGAGAGAGACTTGCCGAGATGGGATTCGCCGAGGTGCTCAGCATCGAGGTGATCCGGATGGACACTCCAGTACTGTACGCCTTGCACGAGAGATGGGACCCGATCAGCCGAGCTTTCATCTTCCCGTGGGGCCACATGATCCCCACGCTAGAAGACATAGCAAGGATTACCGGATTGAGAGTCCACAGAGCCGCGGTGACAGGGTGGACATACGGCGACTACCGAGAGATGGCGTAGCAGCTGCTCGGGCTAGATTTGATCAGGCCGGGACAGTCCTCCTCCCAGCTTTCGAGATCAGTGCTGCAGGAGAGCTTGGGACTGAGAGGAGCGGCGATCGCCGTGGGAGAGCTCCCCGAGGAGCACCTGAGCAGAGTGATAGACCAGGTGCGCCCTCGCGTGGCGGCGGAGGCGGGACCAGAGGGAGATAGGGTGCTCAGACGCTTCCTGATGCTGCTATTCGGGAAGCTCCTCTTCGCGACTCGGGCAGATGTCATCAGCTGCAGACTGCTGCCGATGACAGAGGATTTGGGCAGAGTCAGGCGATATGCCTGGGGAGCGGCAGTGCTTGCATTCCTGTTCGAGTCCCTCAGCACTACGGACAGGCAGACGATGCTGGGCGGCTTCTCGCCTTTCCTACAGGTAAATGCACTTCTAAATGCTTTCTATTATGCCATGAATATTGATGCTATGATTTATGGAAAATGGTTTATGCAATGATTTATGCAATGATGCGACTGACTCGATTTCCAAATGCAGATCTGGAGCCATATGTACCTCCCGGGTATCGGGAGAGGCGCTTTACTCCATCCCGGTCGCATACCGATCGCGAGGCGTTGGTCGGTGGCGAGGGATACAGGGTCGATCAGCAGACTGACCCGGACGATCCAGGACGACTTGGACTCCTTCCCGCACACATCGGTAAGTCCAGAACTCAAAATGATTTCTATATGCTTTTAAATGTTTCTAAATGCTTTCTAAAATGCTTTCTAAATATCTTTTAATGCTTTCATATGCTAATGAATGAACTAAATGCTCTCAGGTGAGATGGACCCCATACCGCGACGAGGGCTATACGGGACAGCCATGGGTGGAGGCGGCCTTATCGTACCGGGGGCGAGACATATGGTTGCATTGCCTCCATATCATCGAGCCTCTGCACTACAGGCTGATCCTGCGGACCCGGGGACTACACCAGCCCGAGGTGACCTTTCCACGCCACAGCGACGACCACCCCGGCAAGTCAGCAAGGGGCATCAGCGGCAATGTGGATTGGTGCGCCCGGAAGGTGAAGTACATCCACGATTGGAATAGGCGGGGCCGAGCGGTGAAGGAGCGAGACGAGAGCGACGAGGCATACCTGAAGGCCTTCGCTCGACTCTACGGCGACCGGGTATACTGAGGTACCCGCCGACCGGTATGCAAACTAAAACTCTAAACTTTTCTTTTATGCAATGTGCAATGTGATATATGCTGATTCATGCTTTCTAAAATGCAGCTAGATCCTGAGGGACGGATAGCCGAGCTGGAAGGGCTACTCCACTCCACCATCCAACAGCGGGACGGGTACCGATCTGCCCTGGAGCTCCTGGTGAGACTAAAAAAACTTAAATGCTCATGATTTATGCAATGATGTTCATGATGCAAATGCCAATGTCAACTAACCGTGACTTCTAAATGCAGCGGGCCGAGGGAGCCCAACGCGCTGGACCGGATGCCCCATCGTCTTCCTCGCAGCCTGCGGGAGGCAGGGCTGAGCAGGAGGCTAACTTTGCTCGGGCGGTAGCCCGGGCCGAGGAGGCGGAGGCCACCCTCGCGGAGCGGGTAAGAGACTAAAAAAACTTATGATTATGCCTAATTAAATGCTTAATGACTAATGACATGAAATGCAATCTACAGGCGAGGGATCTAGCAGCAGCAGTGGCCGAAGCCAGCCAGACGAGAGCTGAGGTAGAGAGAAGCCAGGCCGAGACTGATCGAGCCCGAGCAGAGACGGAACTGGTACGGGCAGAGATGGCCCGGCTGAGAGCGGAGACCATGCGACGCCCAGATGATGCAGAGATGGAACAACTCCGGAAGGAGTTAGCGCGGGCGCGAGCTGAGGTGGAGGAGCTTCGGATCGGGACGGCCGACTTGGATCGCTACCGGACTGAGGCACGGGAGATGCGGCGTCAGATCTTTACACTGAAGATCGAGCTGCGGACATTGGAGCGGACGGTCCGGATGATGGGCCGGAGACCGGAGCGGAGTGCCTCCCAGAGCGGGGTACACAGGAGTGCTGCCCCTAGCGGCTCAGTGGGAAATTTCCTTGTCAGCTCCTCCGCCCAGCGGAGGAATGAGAGGGCAGAGAGAGGACAGCAGGAGGAGAGTGCTTCCATAGCACCGCCACCTGTGAGGAGACCCGAGGATAGAGAGGATGAGGGCGGTCCGGCGGATAAGCCGACCGAATGATGTATTTTTTATGTTTTTATTTATCATTTGTATAGAACCTTTGGCAAAATGGAATGAGATCCCCTTTTTTAGTTTTCTATTTTGTTTTAGTTTTTGATGCGAGCGTGAATGAATGAATGTGAAAAATGCAGGATGGACTAAATGTGAATGAATGAATGAGATGTATGCAGGAATGTATGAAAATGGGAAGAGGACGAGGTGTACAATGTGAAAGACCGCCAGGTCTAGGCAAGGGCAGAAGAAATAGCCTGAACTCAGCAGCAGAGAAAGTGACGGTCTAAGATCTGACCGTCATAATCAAACGACGCTCTGGTGAAAGGCCGTTAATGATCAGAGACCCACTCTGGCAGTGGGGCATCAGGATAAACGACGGCCAATCGAGGGTGCGTCAAAGACAAGTAACGGCCACGGGTCAGACCGTCGATCATGGCAGAATGATAGTTGTCCAGGGCAACTAGCAGGAAATGCGACGGTCTAAAGAAGACGCGTCAGAAAGAGACGGTCCTAAGCAAGACCGTCAGGAAGTGTTTTAGCCCAGAAGAGAAGGAACTGAGTAGCTGAGAATGTGACGGCTTAGGGCTTGCGCGTTACAGGAAGCGACGGTAGACCCTTAGACCGTTATTCTCCACAGAACATGATTCGGGGAATTGAAAACCCACAGAAAATGCGACGGCCAAGGGCTGGCGCGTCGGAATGAAGTAACGGCCGCACGATGGACCGTCAGAATCTGGGTTGTAATCCGAAACGGATTGAACCGAGATAACTAAAACCCGAGGTTTAGCCACTTGATCCATCACTAGAACTTATCCTAATTGAAGATAAAGCCTTCTAGCCCGAGTCTTATCCTTCCAAAGTTAAATATAAGCCTTAGCAACTTGAAACCTTAATCAAAATCGCAACTTTGCTGAAACCTCTGTTCTAGGGTTTGAAGAGCTCTTCCAAAGAGCAGAAAACATGATGAAGAGGAGCTTCGAGGTGATGGCTATGGAGGAGAAAGCTTACACCAGCCCCAAAGCTGCAAGGAGGGAACATGGAGAGCTTCAACGGCTAACTTCAATTCCCAAGCACTTAAGCTCCAACGTCCTAAGAGTGGTAAGTCCTTACAATTCATCCAAAGTTCAGAATTTTGCTGCACTTATTCTTTTCATGACTTCCTTCCTTCTTTTCTCAAGCCCCTTCCTGGTCCAAGGTGCTATTCCAATCTGAAGTGGGTGGCTCCCATGGTAAAGGCACTCCCCATAGAGGTCACATCAATCCTTAAAGCATGGCACCTCCAACCCCTCTTGGTTTTAGGCAAGAATGTCCAGAAATTATCTTTCGATTGGCCAAGCCTTTCAGCACTTGTGAACTATGGCATCCACAAACTCATACCTTCATCTGCCCTTCCTTTGAAGCAACCGTCCTATTGGAGGAGGTAGAAACCTACCTAGCCCTTCCTAAGACTAAGGTGGGGGATGAAGACCGGGTTTGCTACACAATCGAGCCTATCGACCCGTCCTTGATCTTGAGTGATTTCATTCACAATCTAAAGGACGTGAGAACCATGATCAGCCCACACCACATCCACTTGATACCCTTAGCACAGTGGATAGTGTCTCATTGTAAAAACAAGTGGGAGAGACATGAAGTGATAGCCAAGCCGGCGGCGGTTTGCTTGTGTGGAGTCTTTCTTTTTACCACTACTGACCACCTCTTAGACATTCAAAATCTTGGTATTATTAGCGGGCTGTGGCGGGGAATGTCTATCTCTCAAGCGGTCCTCTCATACCTTTATGAAGGACTAAGCTCGGCTTGTACAGGAGGACTTTTGTTCGGCTCCATGATACTCCTTGAGTGCTGGATGGGAATAAGAATCAAATTCCTTCCTAAGGAAGACATAATCTCAGCAAGCCGGATCTTTGGGAGCCACCCTCTCTTCTTTATTGGAGGGGCAGTTGGATACTCTTCTCAGGTTGAATGCAAGACAGCGGATAAGAAAACTCGGGATGAATGGCGCCTCTTCTTTAACACTTTGCCAATAGACAAATTCATCATGCGACCAAGAGTCCTCCGAAGCACTCTTCTCAAAATACCGCGGCGTCAAGGCCTGGACCTCCAGCTAGTAGGGAACACTACCATGGCGATCTACAACCCGCACCGATGCCATCTTCAGATCGGATTACCTCGAATCAGCGTTTCTGCACTATCACACTACCCTCCCCTTCTACCTAGGAAGATGGGGACCGAGGAAGATGAACGAGCGATCCGGAATGCGCTGACCATGTGGGAGATCAGCAAGGTGCGCCCGTGGCAAGCAGAGGTTGAAGAGAACGACGAAACACGCCGAGATTACATGAAAGAGTTGAGAAGAATCCGCCCTCTTGCGGATAAGAAATTGAATGTATCTTGATTTTCCTTTTTTTTTGTTCATGAGAGATATCATGTAACTGACAATCGAAGTTGAATTTATCAAGAATTATATTTCATTAATCTTTGCTTGAATGAGATGAGATTACCATAGTTGAATGATCTTGAGTTCCATCATTTGAAAGGCTAGACTGATGTGAACAGACAGGGCTTCTGGAGGATATGACGGATGTGCACTGGGCCGCTGCAAGGAAATAACGGTCATGCGACAGGCCGTTAGAATGAGAGTAACAAGAGCCTGGTCTCTGAAGGAAATGACGGATGGGTCTTGAGCCGTTATATTCAAGTGACGGAGAGTCTCAGACCGTTATAATGATGGTTCAATGGAAAGGAAGAAGGCCCATGCCTGAAGGGAAATGACGGTCAAATATGGGCTCGTTACATGACTGTAACGGTCTGATGCTGGCGCGTTACACACTTTGAACCTGCATAGTTGTGAGCTTTTGCTTTTGGGCTTGCCCCTGTATTCTGCACACACTCAAACATGAAACAAGTTAGATCTGTTCTTAGGCTCAACCCCTTACCTTGAAGCAAGTTAGATAATGACCGTTTCTTGATATTTGGTCAAGGGGTGGAGCCTTATTAAATAGGCAAAAATATAATGACAATGCGATGCATGCTATGCATATGATGGTATTTTTGGGAGCTTTGGAAAATATTTAATGTTTTTTGATTTTGAACATATTTGTTGTTTTTGGATTTTGAAAATATTCGTTGTTTTTGGATTTTGAAAATATTTGTTGTTTTTTTGGATTTTGAAAAACCAGTGCCTCTCTAGCAACACGAGACCTTCCTCGTTTTAGGTTGAGCCTCGAGACCGGCGTGTAATGTTGTGACAACCCCTGGCCGAGGCCTAATCATTGTGACGGTGTTTTACCAAAGCCATACCCAGGGTACTCATCTCAGTCCTAAAAGAAAAAAGGAACATGGGGGTAAGCTTAGGCCAGATATGGGAGCTTTTAGAACTTGATTCCCTCACCGTACAACCCTATTAGAGATTTGGTCTGTTGCGTCGGGGCTTTTATGTCCGTCATCGAACCTTTGTTCCACCTAGGCATGCATGCGACCGGGCTAATAACGTCCCGCGGGGAACTGTACTGCCACTCTTGTCATGCCTAGTTTTCTTTTTCCTTTGGAGCTTTTGAAATTTCATTCACAGACTTTGAGATGATGCTTTTGACTTTGTTGGTAAAGAGCACTCCTTTTCTTTTCTTGTCCTTTCTTCCTTGTGGCGTCAGGTCATAACGGACTTGCCCCTATTTGAGACCTCCTCTCGTTAGGGAGTTCGGATTGGTTGTCGCCTCTTTATTCACTCCTTGCCCCTGGATTCAGCCGAACAATGAAGCGGACAGGGACTTCGACTTTCTCCTAAAGCATGGCCGAGGAAAACGGTGTCTTATAAGCAAGGAACCCGACCAGGGATGCCGTGTAGTGTGTGATTGCCTTACTCGAGACCCTCTTTTGAAGATAGGGAGGAAGTTCTTATTACCAGAGAAGCACATGGTTTTAGATTTTTAAGGAAAGAAACGCTTAAGATACAACCCATTCCACGGGTGAGAGAGCTCCTCACCTTCCGCGTTTACTAAACGATAAGCATTCCCTGGATAAGCTTCTTTTATTACAAATGGCCCTTCCCAGTTAGGTTGCAACTTGGACCTAGGACCTGCAGACCGAATGAATTTGCGTTTCAAAACCATTTCACCCTTACAAAATTTTCGTTCGATTACCTTCTTTTGAAAATAACGCGAAACCCTCTTTTGATAAACGGACACGTGATCGGCCGCGTTCATCCTCTTCTCATCCAAGAGTTCCAACTGGACCAGCAACGCCTCCCGACGTTCATCGAGATTAAGTTCCTTATCGAGCTGCACTCTAAGGGAAGGGATTAAGATCTCGTATGGGAGCACCGCCTCCATCCCATAAGTTAAAGAGTAGGGAGTTTGTCCCGTAGGGGTACGGACGGAGGTGCGGTAAGCCCACAGAGCTTCCACCAATCTTTCAGGCCAATCAGAAAATTTATGTGCTTCGCATGTTTTCTTAATGATTTTAAGAAGGGTTTTATTAGTGGCCTCGGCTTGACCGTTGCCTTGAGGATAATATGGAGATGAATGATGCAGTGCAATATTGAACTTCCTACATAGGTCCTTAAGCTCTTGGGAGACGAACTGGGGTCCATTGTCGGTGATGATGCTGCTTGGCACTCCGAACCGCGAGATGATATTCTTCATGATAAAGTGGTACACCATTGTAGCTTTGATCTCCGCGTACGCCTCGGCTTCGGCCCATTTGGTGAAGTACTCAGTAGCGGTGAGGATGAAGGATTTTTGCTTGATCTGAGAATTAGGATCACCGAGTGGGCCGACGACGTCGAAAGCCCACATAGAGAATGGCCAAGGAGCAGTCATATGATGGAGGGACGAAGCTGGAGAGTGAATTTTATCAGCATGGAGTTGGCATTTAAGACACCTCCGGACATAGAGGGAGCAATCTTCCTCTAGAGTGGGCCAATAGTAGCCCTGCCTAAGGATTTTTTTCGCTAGAGCCTGGCCATTGACATGACCTCCACACTCACTAGAATGGGCCGCTTCAGCCACTTTCCAAGCTTCTACATCATCCAAGCATCTCATGAGCATTCCATTAGTAGCGCGCCTATACAATTCTCCTGCAATGATAGTGCACCTTGCGGCGGCCCTTCTTATTGCTTTACGCTGCTCGGCCATTGCCCCTTCTGGGAATGACCCTTCTTTGCAAAACAATTCGATTTCATGATACCAAGGCAATTCCTCTTCGTCCAGAATCTCCTCTAGTTCTGTTAATGAAACTTCCATGAGATCTTCCTTCTCAACTCTCGCCTCTACAGATTTTCTGAGGTTGATGAACCAGGGATCTTGAAGAGAAGGTGCATCCAATCTCTGGACGACGATAGTCTCAGTACTACGACTGAGAGGGAAAGATAAGGAGGAAGCAAGAGATGCCAAAGCATCAGCTAGAATGTTCAAAGAACGGAGAGTATGGATATAGATCAGCTTACGGAATCGCTTAGCAATGAGTGTGACCAAATCTTGATAAGGTTTGAGCTTGGGGTCACGAGTACGGTAAGTGGACAGAACTTGCCGTAGAACGAGCTGAGAGTCTCCTATGATGTTCAAATAGCGCGCGCCTAGGAGATAGGCGTGCTTCAAGCCGGCCAGGAGAGCCTCATACTCAGCGATGTTGTTGGTAGCAGGAAATCGAAGTTGATAAGGGAAGGGGGTGGTTACTCCCTCTGGAGTAAGCAAGACAGCCCCGATCCCTTGGCCTTGAGAGTTGAGTGCACCGTCGAAGTGCAGAGACCAGAAGGGATGATGAGAAAGGACAGAGAGATGCTCATCAGGGAAATCATCCTGAATGGAATCGGTATGAGGAATAGGAAGATGTGCAAGATGCTCAGCAATGGCATATCCTTTGACTGCCTTCTGAACGACAAAGGTGATGTCAAACTGAGAGAGGAAGCTCTGCCAGCGAGCTAACCTACTAGAAAGGACGGGCTTTTCTAGGAGATAACGGACCGGGTCCATTCTAGAGATCAACCTAACTGGGTGGGCGAGAAAGTAATGTTTAAACTTCTGAGCTACCCACACTAAAGCAGCACAAGTCTTCTCCATAGCGGTGTACTTGGATTCAGCTGGATTAAACAGTCGAGAAAGGTAGTACGCGGCCCGCTCTTTTCCTTCATCATCCACTTGTGCTAAAACCGCCCCTAGGGAGTCCTCGATGACCGAGATGTATAGGATCAGGGGTTTCCCAGGGACAGGAGGTTGCAAAATCGGGGGATTGGTTAGGTACTCTTTGAGGTCCTCATAGGCCTTTTGACAATCTTGATTCCATTCGAACTTGGCCCCCGCCTTAAGCAACTCATAAAATGGGCGGCACCTTTGAGAATGATGAGATATGAATCTTCTGATGAATTGCAGTCTACCAATCAATCCTCGAAGTTTCGTAATGTTCTTTGGCGGAGGCATATCCATGACGGCCTGTACTTTATTAGGATCAATCTGGATCCCCCGTTTGCTCACTATGAACCCTAGCAACTTCCCTGAGGAGACTCCGAATACGCACTTCTTCGGATTCATCTTAAGCTTATACTCCTGGCTCTCTGCAGCACTTTAGCCAGAATAGAGGGGTGTTCTTCTTTTGTTCTTGATTTCACCAAGATGTCATCCACGTAAGCCTCCATGTATATGTGCATCATGTCGTGGAAAATGGCCATCATTGCCCTTTGATAGGTGGCACCCGCGTTCTTCAACCCAAATGGCATAACCACATAACAATACGTGCCCCAGGGCGTGGTGAAGGAAGTTTTCTCTTGATCTTCCGGAGCGAGACGGATTTGATTGTAGCCCGAGTACCCATCCATAAATGACAGAGCTTCATACCCGGCAGTGTTATCCACTAGAACATCTATATGAGGTAGCGGGAAATCATCTTTGGGACATGCTTTGTTTAGGTCCCTGAAATCAATGCATATGCGCACTTTTGCATCCTTCTTGAGAACAGGGACTATGTTCGCCACCCACTGGGGATATAAGACTACTCTGACGAACTTGGCCTTGTATAGCTTGTCGACCTCTTCCTTGATTCTTAAGGCCATGTGGGGGTGAAATCTTCTTGACCGTTGTTTCACAGGTGTTGCCCCTGGTTTAAGCACGAGTCGATGTTCCACTAAGGAGGGGTCAAGACCTGGCATGTCCTCATAAGACCAGGCGAAAGAATCGCTATACTCCCTTAATATCTTAATTAAACCTTCTTCTACCTGTGAAGGGAGATTAGCAGAAATAATGACGGGCCTTGGGTCTTCTTCTGTTCCCAAGTTGATTTCCTTTGTAGGTTCATCCACTGCCGTCGATGGCTGGTCGAATCTTTTTAGTCCTTGTGCATATAAATCGGCAGTGTCATCTACGTTGTTGTCTTCATCTATTGGATCCTTCTCATCCAAAACCTCATAGACGCCTAATCCGTCGTCGCTCCATTCCCCTTCTATTTCCTCTTCGTCTTTAATCACAATTGCTGTAGCGACGAATTCCGGGCACTTCAAAAGAGCACGACACCGCTGAGCTAGATCTTGCAAGAACCTATCAGGAATAGATCGGGAAGGACGCGCGAGTGGGCGCGGCTCAGAATGGGAAGGGTTGGACGACCCAGAACAAGACCCTACTTCTCTAGACCTAACTGACTCTACTTCTCTAGACTCGACGGACCCTAATCCTAACCTAGGAGAGAGAAGACTTAGTGGAAGGGGAGGAGCAGGGGACTCGTGCCCCTGGGAGAAGGAGGATGGAGACAAGATAGCGTAATCTTCCACTGAAATCTCTGTTTTAAATTTGACGTTTTTTTTTCTGGAGATCAGTAGAGACTACATAGCAAGACGGAGGAGGTGGGAGCTGCATAGGGAACAGCTCGGGGAAGATGCAATCGAAGAAGGGGTCAGAAGAAGAGAACCACATCTCGTGGAGTTGAGCATTGGGAGGAGGAGGAGAAAATAGAGTGGACAGATCAATGCGCGGGCACTTCCCGCAAGCACAAGGAATGAATAGAATCTCCGGCGGATCAATGACGGATGGACTTACCATGATAGGAGGAAGGCGGGGTATGAACCCCTTTTGCTGAAAGATGGATTGGAAGCGTGAGGGAGACCAAGAGAAGATAACTGGAGAGCTCTCCTCCTCCTGCAATTTAACCGCGGGCTGCTTCTTCGGCCTCCACTGCACGAGCCGAACCTCTTGTTTCTTCTGGCGTTCTTCCTCATGAAAGAGCCTCTGCAAGGCTTGACTGTAGTCGAGCAAGTCATCATCTGACCCTCCTGGCAAGGGAGGCGGACTGGCAATCGGATAAACTATATCCCTTTTTGGCTGAACCGGCTTTGGAGCTAATGTGCCGGGCTGGAGAGGCCCTCTGACAAAGTGCTGACGATAATCCCAGGTAAGCGGCCCAGAATCACCCATCATAGATAATGTTGTTTCCTTGTAACCGAGACCTCGCCTACCCATTTTTCTTCCCTTAGGTATAGGCTTAGTCATGCCTTGTAGTTGCACGCCGAGGCCTCTCCCCGGTTGATAGCCTAGTTTCAATATAATGTTCCACCCCTTTGAATCCCGAATCTGCGGCTTCACTTTGACATTGACTGGAGTAGTGATGGGCTTAGGAGATGTGTAAGCCCAAGGAAAGTTCAAATCAAGCACTGACAAAACGGGCCGGCTGCTCGGCCAGAGTGTGGGAAGAACTTGATCTAAGATGGCCTTGACTGTCTGCACCATGGACAAGCTCTTGACTTTGACGACCCTCCCTTGGAAGGGGAATTTAACGCACTGATGTGCGGTGGAGGGTACGGCGCCAAGCGTGTCAATCCAGGGACGACCCAAGATAGCCTTGAACATAGGGTCGATATCGAGAACATAGAATTCCACGGCCATAGCAAGGGGCCCGAGCTCTGCCTGAATGGTGATTATCACGTGACATGCTCGCCTTGAGTTGTCATATGCTGCTATAGTGGTGGGAGTAGGCCGTAGTAACTCTTCAGATATGTTGCATGCTCGGAGGGTGCTAAGTGGACAAACATTAATTGAGGCCCCCGTGTCAACCAGTGCTGCTTCAATGTTGACCTTGTTCAGGGTAATTGTTATGCAGAGCGGCATTTGCCGAGCCCCCGGAGGTGCAAGCTCGGTTTCTGAGAATGTAATTGTCGGCCCTTTGGAGATAGTTGCTAGTGCCGTTGGTAAGCTGTCGACTGCCATGTCTTCACTAACCATCACCTTCTGTAGGAAATCCCTCAGTGCATCCTGATGAAGGGTAGACCTTTTGATCAGCTCCAGCACAGATATCTTAGCGGGTACCCGATCCAGATGATGTAGCAAGTCATATTGGGTACCCGACAGAGGTTCAGCTTCCTCTTGCTCGGCCGTTGGCTGGGTGGACTGGGGATTTGAAGTAGTAACGTAATTCCGATGGAACATCTTCCCGCTCCTTAAGGCACAGTTTGCCGCAGCCTCCGAAGATAGTACGATGGGCCCTGTAGGGTGGATGAGTGGGACAGGTGGTGCGGGGGAGGTGATTTGGTGGAGCGTAGGGTTGGTGAGGTTAATGGGGGGTGAGCGATGATAAGTGAGGGATTGGTGGAAGACATGGCTGGTGATGGATGTCGATGCGGGCGGAGGGTAGGCTAGTGGATGTTTGAGAGTGGGCGAAGGATTAGGTGGTGGTGTGATGATGACGAGGGGAGTAAGTGTTGACGGATATGATGGGATGGAGAGCGGTAGAGGGTTTGCTGGAGCGGGGGTGGATGGCAGGACGAGCGGAGAGGGTGTCGGTTGTGTAGGGAGGATGAAGGAATGGTTGCAGAGGTTGTGGTGGAAGGCCATTACTTGCGGTGTGGCGCCATCATCATCAAAAGACCACCCGGCGTTGGGGGCCGGGGGTTGAACCACGTTTACTTGTGCTGGTGCCGGTGGCTACTGCTGAGGAGCGGGTGGATGATTCGGCATCGGGTTCTGATGGATGCCTAGGTCTTGTACTTGCTGTGGCTGCTGCTGTTGTGGTGGCTGCTACGGCTGTGGTGCTTGATGCTGCTGCACTTGCTGCCCCTGCGGCTGCCTTCTCTTCTCTTTAATCTCAACAATGGCCCTATGCATTTCGGCCCAGTCGATTCTTTGCCCCTCATGAAGGTCATATACCAGATCTCGGAACTGAAAGCATCCTTCTATGGTATGGCCCGGCTGCCTATGGAACATGCAATATTTAGTCTGATCAACCGCCGGGTTCCAAACAGGTCGTTCCGGAGGAAGTTGGATTGTATTTATTGGCATGAGTGCCGAGAAAATATCTGTAAGTGTCTCTGGCAATGGAGGATACTGGGCTCTCCTGGGAGCCGGGCGCTTGCTATTAGAGTTGTTGTTGTTGTAGCCGTTGGGTGGAGGGACGTTATGGTATTGTGATGGTGGCGGTGGTTGTTGCGGAATGGTAAAGGTGTTTTGAGGAATGGTGAAGGCGGGGGGAGGGTTTTGTGGAGTGGCCTGGAAGCTTTGTGGAGCGGGGTTTTGTGGATTGCGGGGGTTTTGGTTGTAGCGGAAGGGTGCGGCCTGAAATGGAAAAGCAACGGCTTGCACTTGCTCGTTTGTTTGGACTCCCTCGGTAACCGGCCCTTGTGGTTTCTTGTGGTACTTGGGCTTTTGGTTTTCGAAGAGAGAATGGATAGGGGAGTCCTTGAATTGAGTCTGTATGAAGCGCGCCCGGCTGTAGAGTTGATGCATGTTAGCTATATCATTCATTGCCAGGATGTTGCAGAAAGTCGGCGTGGCATTGGAGATCAGCAATTTGACCTTCTCTTCCTCCGGAATATGGCCAGGCACTCTGGCGGCCATCTGCCTCCACCTGTCTGCATAGGTGGTGAACTCTTCTTCCGGTTTCATCTTTTCGGCTACTAGGTCTGTAAATGAATATGCCGGTCCAACCCTGTCTTGAAACCGCTGAATGAATTTGTCCTTAACTACCTTGAAACTTTCGGCCTCTTCCAGTGGCAGAGAATAGAACCATTCCAGAGCAACTCCATCTAAGGATCGGCGGAACAAGTACGCCATGAGGCGATCATCATACTGGAACTACGCCGATTCATATAGAAAAGCTCTCACGTGGATAAAGGGATTGATGTTCCCATCGTACTTACGGTAGTTGGGGAGCTCTGATTGCAGAGGGAACCGAATGTTCTGGAAGCTCGGAATAGGAATATCGGCCAAGGATTGTGGGCCAAGCCTTTTCTGGAGGAAATCGAGTTGTTGCTGCATGGCAGCCCACTTGTCAAGCAAGTCCTGCTCTTGGGAGGGAGCAGGGGTAGTGAAGGACGCCGATTATTTTTGAGGAGCGGATGGAATGACTGTAGCAGAAAGGGGAGGCCCATAGGCATGAGTAGAAGGATAGACAGTGGAAATAGGGGGCCCGTAAGAAGGATATTGAGCCTGAGATATACCCGGATGGGAGTGAGTTTGGGCCACCCCTTGCTGAGGGTGTAAGAAATCAGAAGGATTCATGAGAAGCTGTGAAGCCACCGAACCAGAATTGTGATGATCCACCTGGACGAAAGAAGGGATAGGTGATTTCCCTTTATCAAAAGACTGATGGGCTGAATTGGAAGATTGGCCCATCTCCATGCCGGTGAAAGTGATGGTCCGAGGTTGGACCGGGGTGAGGTCAATCGGAGTGGGCTGAACGGACGGCCCAATAATGGAAGGATTAGATTGACCTGGAACAGCGGCGGAGGGAGAAGCGTTGGACCCATGCATAGCTTGATATAGGACTTGAAGTTGGGTCGGGTCCAATTGGGCCATCATGTGAAGGACGGAGCCCGCGGAAGGAGTAGAAAGAGAAGGGGTACCTTGCCTACCTCCCACAGATGTGGAGGACGGGAGAGGGGCAGTCCCTTCTCCGGAGGGAAAGGTGGCAACCCTAGGGGGGTTCTCAAGGAGCCCTTGAGGAAGAGAGTCCTCTTGGGAACGCGGAGGATTGAAGGATGCCATGGTGGATTCGAAGAGGGGGTTGAAATAGAACGTGAAGGAAGAAGCGACTCGAGAAGACGATTCAGACGGACGAAAACAACTCCACATGCAACGGACAACCTTGACAAAAAGCAAAAACAACCAACACAAAGCACACAATAAGCAACCGAACTTAGGTGATTTTAACAAGATGTAAGTGATAAAGATGAAGACACTCAAAAATCAAGCAAGTTGTTTAGAATGATGCGACAAGATTCTTATGATTTCTCCTTTGGAACTTTAGTGAATTGATCGATATGTATTCTTGACAATGGGTTCCTAATAGGAGATGGATATGGGACTTGGTTTGACTCTAAGTGTAACCACTCAATCACTTATGCAACCCTAGACACGGGGTGGGAAAGGTACAACCAGCCCGGCGTCCGTGTGGGAATCCACGGCTCACGGGGACTTATGGAGGTCCCTGCTGTGATTTCCTAGTCGGCCCCAAGGAATATGGAGACGAGAGGTCCTCACAACAAGGTAGGAAAATGCAATCTAATGTATGAAAAGATGAATGACCCTATGTGCACCGGAGTGCATGCAAAGTCTAGCCTAACAATCTAACAATCAATAGTGCACACCACGATATGCAGATATGAGCAAAGCAAGAAGGAGGTCAAGTATCACCCAAGCAATAAATCACAGCAAAAACTGCGGAAATCAATGCACCTCGGATACGTACCTGCCAGGAGAATAACGGTCGAAGGACCCTGCGTCAGAGAAAAATAACGGTCGAAGGCCAGACCGCCAGATAATATATAACGCAGGGGGATGAGACCGTCGGATGAACCAGAGAACAAAACCAAACAGAAATAACTGGGAAACCCGTGGGAGCTCTCACAGCAGAACCAATGTGGCGGTCTAATGCCCCTGCGTCAGAGAACTGTGACGCTGGGACACCTGGCCGTCAGAGAACTCGGAAAACCAGAATATGCAGTAATCAAAGAGGAAACAAAGGGCAACTCAACAAGCAGATGATGGCAGGTTTTAAACAAGAATCAAGAGCATGATTGGCACAAGCGGTCCCACCGTGATCGCCAAAAAATTATCTGTTGATATTTATTTGCCTATCTTTTATCTTACTTTTGAGGTTTGCAAAGTAATATGGCAAGATGACAAACAAGCAATCAAAGATCTACTCAAACCTGTGAACATGTGAACATGAACCTAGGCAATCATAGCCAGCTCTAGCATGGGCATGCTACCTCAATCAAATTACGCTAAGGAAAAGGAAAACACACGCCGGGACGTGGAGCAAGGAATAAATAAAAACACACCGCGAAGGTGGAACAAGCAAGGAAAATAAAGAAGATATGATGAAGAAGACAGCTAATGCCCAATACCAAGGAAAGATGTGATCGCCACCAAAGTAAACACAAGTCAAAGACCTGAATATACCTTGGAAATAGGTGGATGAAGCACCCGCCCACGGGAGAGAAAACCAAGGAAAGCCTGCATATCAACTTGGAAGTAACGGCCAGAACCCTGTGCGTCGCTTGGAAGTGACGGCCGCACGATAGACCGCCAGAGGATAGTGACGCGCCTGCACCAGACCGTCAGGTAACCTGCAGTGGTAAAGCTTGAATTCTTTTAACTCCAACTCTTCCAGCCGGCTAGAAGACTTGGGCCTCGTGCTAATGAACCTGTAAACCTGCCAAAGAAGTAGAAAGACAAGACAAGACAACCTCAATTAGCCCTTTTCACAAGCATAGCATCAATTCTTAAAGAGTTTAAGAACATCAAAAGGAGAGGGGATTACCGGGGAGTTTTGGTTTTTTTAACCCCTCTGGGTGTTTTAAAAGTTTGGGAGGATGTTTGTATGCTTAAAGAACAGTGAAAAACGTGGAGGAAGAGGAGGGACAATGCTTTGTTTGAGGAAAACCAAGGAAGAACTCAAGCATGCAAGGATGAACTTGAAAGACCAAACTAAAGTACTCCCTTGATTAGAAGATGGATGGACGTGGGAAGCAGCTCCTCCCGGATGAAGATGGCTCCTGAGTTCGGCAGCACTTCGTCGTGAATTCAAATCTTCCTCCCCTTGGCCATGAAGTCAAGGGTTCTATTTATAGACCCTCAAACTCTTAGGTCGAGCAGAGGATAATTTCAGCAAGATAAAGAGATAACTCTTAGCAAATCCTTGAAGATAATATCACCAAGAGTCCATAGAGACAAATGGGGGGTCCTGAGGATCGGATTTGAAAGGGATAACGTCAATCCAAATCCTTATCTCGACCACGGAGCAGCAGAGAAAAGGCCTGAACTGCCAGGACTCTCGGAAGGAAGTAACGGCTGCACGATAGACCGCCACTTGGAAGTAACGCACCAAGCTTCATCCGTCACTTTCAACCTTATCCCAAAGAGATAAGATCAACGGGAAGAAGACCCAACAAGTTGGACTCTTCAAGGAAGCAACGGCTAAGGCATAGGGCGTTAGAATGAAACAACGGCTGCACGACAGACCGTTATTATCAACATGGAATCAAAAAGGATAAGCTCTGAATACGAGGCCTTAAGCTCTAGGACTCTTCAAAGAGTAACGGTCCAGGACCCATCCGTCAGAAGGAAGCAACGCGCCTGACTGGGACCGTTATTATCATTGAAGTTCAAAAATAGAGTGAAGGGTTTGCTAAGATTCATCCAACGAAATGCCACCGGGAGCCACATCTTAATCCAGGAATTAAGACCCAAGAAACAAGCTTCAACTAATCAAGAGACTTAATGAAGGGAGAACAACTCGGAGCATCATATAGAATGACATAAGGAGATGACCCGACTTATTGGGTATAAAACGGGTGTCAACACCGTGATTTTGTTTATGATTTGCACGAAGGATAGCGGATCGACTGGGCAAAGATGCATAAGTTGATTACCGAAATTAAAGGAAGAAGAAGACAGGCGTCGAGGCCGCAACAGCAACAGCCACAGCAACCCCAACCTCAACAGCAGCAGCAGCCTACACCAGAATTAGGGATTCATCAGAATCCGATGCCAAACCACCCGCCCGCTCCACAACCACAGCCACCGACACCGGCTCAAGTAAACATTATCCACCGCCCAGCTCCCAACACTGGGTGGTCCTACGATGACGAGACTCCAGCTCGCCTTTTGGCCCTCCACCACACCTACAACAACCCCTCGTCACCTTCTATTCCCACCATCATTCGACCCACCATTATAACTCCAACGCCTATCATAACCCCCATTGTTATCCCCTTACCTGGCTCATCGTCCATTATCCTTCCGCCAGGGCCCGCTAGGCCTGCTTCCACCGTCTCCATCACCACTTTTACTCCCCCTATTTACCCCACTGGGCCCATCAAATCACCCATTGTGAGTCTGTCCAACGCCGTGCTGGCGTAAAACCTCACCCTCTGGAGTGGGCGCTTGTTCCAGAGGAGTTATCCTACCACCGGTGCACCTGCACCCAACTCCCAAGTTCCGTCACCGACAGTTGAACCAGAAGAAGCAGACTCGTTGCCTGGTATGCGGTATGATTTATTACAGCATTTGGACTAGATGTCGGCCAAGATTTCTATACTGGAGTTGATCAAGCGATCCATGCTGCACCAAGATGCTCTGAAGGCTTTTCTCCAAAAAGTCATGGTCAGCGAGGACATGGTAGTGGATAGCCTTCCATCGGCCCTAGCAACACTGACGAAAGGGCCGTCCATCATGTTTTATGAAACTGAACTAGCACCCTCGGAGGCACGCCAAATGCCGCTCTGCATCTCTATCACCATGAATAAGGTGTCTATAGATGCGGCTTTAGTTGACACCGGGGCCTCTATAAATGTCTGTCTACTCAGCACCCTCTGCGCCTGTAACATTTCTAAAGAATTGTTGAGGCCAACTCTAACAACTATAGCAGCTTATGATAACTCCAGAAGAGCGTGCCATGGGGTGATTGTAGACAAGTTTCTCCTTCCCTCCCTAACTCAAAAGTGAATGTGAAAATGATGAATGGGTTAGAAAAGGGAAAGGGCAACCACTGAATCACTCACACAGAAACATGTTGTGATCGCCACCAAGATATATAGCACAACAAAGGAGTACCACATACCTTGGAAAGGGGAGGAGAGCGTGAAGACACTCGCCAATGGTACAGCACTGGAACAGGGTGAACACGGTCCTATAGAGATCGCTTAATAATGTAGATGGCCGAACAATAGGCCGCTCAGCGCTGAAGAGGAACGCGGGGAGAAGACCCGGCTGGCGTCTAAAATGGTATGTAACAGGCCGCTAGCAGGAACTGAACGGTCTGGGGAAGACTGCGCACCCTGTCAGACGGACGGAGATAGACCGCACAGAACCTCCAGACCTAAAACTTTTGGAACTTATTCCTCCACCCCTTCCGGCCGGCCAGAGGGGATGGGCCTTGTGCTAGAACTTCTATTGACCTGCAAGACACATCAAACGACTAGAAAAACACAACCTAAATTAGTTTTGTGAAGTGTAGTATCTATAAAAGCAAATGAAAAACCAAGCACATAAAATGGAATGGGGGATACCTGGGGGTTGGTTTTAACCCCTATGGGCGTGGAAATCAATAGGAAGGTGAAGAAATGTGAAATGTCAGTGAAAAAAAATGTAGAGAAAGGGTGAAGGAAATGAGCATGCAATGATGAACGAATGACCAAACACCTAGACCAAAACACTAAAGAAACTACTACTCCCTGAACCAAAGGCTCAAATGGACGTAGAGAGCCTTCCTCCCTGGCTGAGATCCGCTCAAGAACTCGGCAGCACTTCGACGCAAACGCTGGATCTCCCCCCTTTGCGAGCTTGGGCGAAGGGTACTATTTATAGACTCTTAAAAGTCCACTCAAAATTGAGGGTTTTCCAGCGATAATTAGGGTGATATTCTTTAGGATAACTCGAAGATAACACTCCTAGCTTTCACTAGGATCAAACGGAACCTCATTTGACTAAGAATCCGCGGAGAAAAAGGTGGAACAATCACCTAATTAAACCACGGGTGCAGAGAGAAAAGCCAACCAGTCCAAGGATCTCGGCCTTATAAACGGTCGCTCGATGGGCCGCCTACCACAATACACAGTCCAACGATAGAACGCATATGAGTGTCGGTGGTAAATAGAAAATAATATAAATAAACCATTTATCCCAAAGAACAGACCGACTGACCCAGCGTAGGACTCTGGATCGAGAAACGGTCTATCGAAAGACAACTCAACTGGTCAAACGGCCCATTGCCAGACCATCTATCTAGTGTCGGTGGTAAATCGATAAAAATAGACATTTATCCTGGAATTGACCCATTTATGACTCTGGCCCTTAAACGGTCCATTGATGGACCACCCGACAATTACAAGCAGTCTAATGTAAGACCGTCTATAAGGGTGTCGGTGGAAAATGAATAGAGAAAGATAAATATGCCCATTTATCCAAAGACCAAGTCAGAAATGGTCTTTTAATAGACCGCCGATTTATGGAATGGCCTATCGTTAGACCGTTTAATAAAATGAAGGTCAATGCCAAAAACGTGAGGTCGACGCTAGTGAAGAGTAAGGTCGACGCAAGTTCTTTAGCCATAAAAAGTGGTCTTTCAATAGACCGTCACATTTAAGTAACGGTCTATCGTGAGACCGTTTACTAAAAATGAAGGTCGACGCTAGTGAAGGATAAGGTCGATGCTAGCAAGGATAAGGTCTACGCTAGCGTCGACGCTGGTTCAACAAAACAATTTTTAAATAGACCACCCAGCTAACTACACGGTCCATCGCTAGACCGCGTATAGGCTAGGCGATGGATGTTTAAACAAAAAAGGGATAAATAAGCCCATTTACCCCAAAGACCGAGTGAAATAAAGGCCCATTAAGCCCAGACTCAAGAGCAAATCTAGCCAGGGAGGAAGTACCCATAAAATAAGCCCAAAAATATGCCCGAAAATGGCCCAATCAGTAATGGACAACTCGAGGCATCACAAATAGTGGTAAGAAGAATGACTCAACTCATAGGTAAAAAATGGGTGTCAACAGTGATTACTGTTCAAGCCGAACTCGGGCCATTGACGATGCCCGTAGAATTTTATGTGTTAGCTATTGATCCAATGTTCAAAGCCATTCTGGGCCGTCCGTGGATAGATAGCCTTCACGCCGTACCCTCTACTGCCCACCAGTGCCTCAAGTTCCCATTCCAGGGGCGGGTGGTAAAGGTAAAGAGCATCTCAACGGTACACTCTATTGAAGCCATCTCCACTAAGATTCTGTCGACCCTTTGGCCGAGTAGCAAGCCGGTCCTATCAGTGTTGGACTTGGATTTTCTATGGGCATATGCGCCACGCAAGCCCGTCACTACACCGGTTAATGTCAAAGCCAAGTCCAAGATAAGAGATTCCAAAGGCTGGAATATGATATTGAAACTGGGTTTTTAGCCCGGCATGGGCCTCGGTGCTCAATTACAGGGGCGGACTAAACCTGTCCCCAGGGGTAGAAAAATGAGTAGGAGAGGCCTCAGCTACCGAGAGTAATCAGTATCAGTGTTGGGAGACTCAAGGCTACTGACTTGGGACTATCGCCAACATTTTGTAAAGGGGTTGTTACAGCCCGGCACTCTGAAGACGTCGCCTTGCCAGAAAGAGAAAGAAAATGCTACTTGCACAGTGACCGAGCCATCGTTGATGCAATAAGGGCCGGTTGATGATGCCATGGATTGTTCCGAAGCCTTTGTCGAGATGTTCTATGAAGAAGAAAGTTTGAGAAAACCCGAGATGCAGCTTGTGAAGTACACGTCAACAAAGCCAGTTCAAAGTCCACGGGAAGCGTGGAGCTCCCTTATTGCCTTTTCTTGGTCTCCTTGCCGTCTTACTTCTTTTTTTCAAAAGCTGGAGTCCATACCCCGCTCACCCCCTATCATGATTGATCCATTTTTCATGGAAATGCCAACTGAGGTGCTGATTATGCCGTGTTCATGTGGGCACTGCCCACTCGTTGATCTGTCAACCATGTGGTTTTTCTCCTCTCACCTCTTTTTCAATGTCCTCTTCCCATCCCTCTATCCTCTTACGCTTCCTCCTCCTCCTTCCCCATCTGATCCTTCTTGTTGTATGGTCTCCACCAATCTCCAAAAAAATGCCAATTTTAAAACGGAGATTTCAGTGGAGGATTATGTTATGTTTTGTGAGTCCTCTTCCCAGGGGCATGAGGCCCCTGTTTCCCTTCCATTAGATTTTCTATTCTCTAGGTTAGATTTAGGGTTTGTTGAGTCTAGGGAAGTAGAGTTGGTCGGGTCTAGCGAAGTAGGATCTTGTTCTAGTGTCTCCAACCCTTCCACGCTTGCTACGTGCCCAATGACGCGCTATTCTAAAGCCATTCCGGATAGGTTCCTCCAGGATCTTGCTCAGCGTTGCCACGCCCTTCTTAGATGTCCTGAGTTTGTAGAAACATCCATCATCCTGGAGGGTGATGAGGAGCTAGACGGGGCATGCAGCAATGACGAACTAGGTGTATATGAGATCATAGATGAGAAAGACACGATCGATTATGAGGATAGCGATGTGGATGACACTGTCAATTTGTACGCACAAGGATTGAAGAGGTTCGATGAACCGTCATCAGCAGTGGATGAACCCACGAAAGAAATTAATCTTGGAATATAAGAGGATCCCAGGCTCATAATTATCTCCGCTAACCTCCCTCCTCAGGTTGAAGAAGAGTTAGTCCCGGTCCTGAGGGAGTATAGTGATTCATTTGCCTGGTCTTATGAGAACATGCCGGGTCTTGACCCCGCCTTAATGGAGCATATGCTAGTACTCAAACTAGGGGCAACACCCGTTAAGCAAAAATCAAGGAGATTCCACCCCCATATGGCCTTGAGGATAAAAGAAGAAGTGGATAAATTGCATAAGGCTAGGTTTATTAGAGTTATTTTATATCCTCAATGAGTGGCAAATATAGTCCCTATAATGAAAAAGGATGGAAAAGTAAGAATTTGCATCGATTTAAGGGACTTGAATAAGGCATGTCCTAAAGATGATTTTCCGCTTCCTCATATCGACGTGTTAGTGGACAACACGGCCAGGTACGAAGCCCTCTCATTTATGGATGGATATTCAGGGTATAACCAAATCCGTCTAGCCCCGGAGGATCAAGAAAAGACCTCATTCACAATGCCCTGGGGCACCTACTGCTACGTAGTCATGCCATTTGGACTGAAGAACGCGGGGGCCACATACCAACCGATAATGATGGCAATCTTCCATGATATGATGCACATATATATGGAAGCCTATGTTGATGATATCCTGGTGAAATCGAGGTCAAAGGAAGAACACCCCGCTATCTTGGCCAAGGTGTTACAAAGGGCGCGGGAGTATAAATTGAAAATGAATCCGAATAAATGTGTGTTTGGAGTATCATCAAGGAAGCTACTGGGGTTCATAGTTAGCAAGCGGGGGATTCAGATTGATCCAAACAAAGCAAAGGCCATTATGGATATACCGCCGTGGAAGAACATTACTGAGTTTCGAGGACTGATTGGGCGTTTGTAGTTTATTCGAAGGTTCATATCTCAACATTCACAAAGATGCCGCCCATTCTATGAGCTGTTGAAGGCGGGAGCTAAATTTGAATGGAATGAAAAATGTCAAAAAACCTATGAGGATCTGAAGGTTTATTTGTCTAATCCCCCAGTTTTGCAACCCCCTATCCCTGGAAAACCTCTGATTTTATACATTTCTGTTATTGAGGACTCCCTAGGAGCTGTCTTGGCACAAGTGGACGATGAAGGGAGAGAAAGGGCAGCCTATTACCTCTCAAGGTTGTTCAATCCTGCAGAAGCCAAGTATACTATGATAGAGAAGACCTGCGCTTCCTTAGTTTGGGTAGCCCCGAAATTGAAACACTATTTTCTTGCCCATGAGGTTAAGTTGATCTCTAGAATGGAGCCAATTCGCTATCTCTTAGAGAAACCCGTCCTTTCTAGTAGGTTGACCCACTGGCAGAGTTTTCTCTCCCAGTTCGATATTACCTTCATCATTCAGAAAGCAATCAAGGGATATGCTATCGCTGAACATCTTGCTCACTTACCTATCCCTTGTACAGATTCTATCCAGGATGAGTTCCTCGATGAACATCTGGCTGTGCTCACTCATCACCTTTTCTGGTCGCTGCACTTTGATAGTGCACTTAATTCTCAAGGCCGAGGGATCAACATTATTCTCCTCACTCCAGAGGGGTGACTATTCCCATCGCCTATCAGCTCTCTTTTCCTACTACCAACAATATAGTCGAGTATGAGGCTCTCCTTGCCGGATTGAAGCATGCCTATGTTCTGGGCGCGCGATACTTGAACATTATAGGAGATTCTCAACTGCTGCGCCAGGTTCTCTCTACCTATCGCACCCGTGACCCTAAGCTCAAACCTTATCAGGATTTGGTCACGCTCCTGGCTAAGCAATTCCGCAAGCTGATTTATATTCACACCCCTCGATCTCAGAATATTCTTGCCGATGCACTTGCATCGCTTGCTTCTTCCCTCACCTTCCCCCTCAGTCGTTCCACCGAGACCATTATGGTCCAGCGGTTAGATGCTCCTTCCCTTCAGAATCTGTGGTTTGATAACCTTAGGAAATCTGTAGAGAAGAAGGCTGAGAATGATGATTTGAAGGAAGTGTCTTTAACTGAGCTCGAGGAGATCTTAGAAGAAGAGGAATTGTCGTGGTATCACGAGATCGAGCAATATTGCAGGGATGGGTCATTCCTAGAATTGGCCAACGCCGAGTAGCGCAAGGCCACTAGAAGAGTCGCCTCCAGATACACAATCATTGCAGGAGAATTGTATAGGCGTGCTCTTAATGGAGTTCTTATGAGGTGTCTAGATGATGATATGGCTTGAAAAGTTGTTGAAGCAGCTCACTCGAGTAAGTGTGGAGGGCATGTCAATGGTCAGGCTTTGACGAAGAAGATTCTTAAGCAGGGCTATTACTGGTCAACCCTAGAGGAAGATTGTTCCACCTATGTCCGTAGGTGTCTTCAGTGCCAACTCCATGCTGACAAGATTCATGCTCCTGCTTCATCTTTCCATCCTCTGATGCGGGATGGACCACGGACTCGACTCCAATTGGAATGCGATCCTTGGACTCTATGCAAACTCGCGATCGTCCCTTAGCGAGGGAAGCGTCGGACGTGCACGGTTGAGAAATCGGCAGTGAGCTAGGGTGGTCGGCTCTCTCTTGTGCCCGGATCGGGTCACGGGACGGTCACGCTCTCTCTCGCAGCAGCGGTAATGTAATAATATGAAGCGAGCTAATTACCCTATCATGCTCTCTACCAGCGGCATATGAAATATATACGAATAAAGCAAGTTACTGAGCAAGGGAGAGAGCACGATACCTCCACGCTCTCGGCGTGGGGAAGACGATCCCGGCCGAATTCGGTAACTCCCGGTAACAGTAACGAATTAAATTACAGCAATGAAATATCGCCCACACCACGCATGGAGGTAAAGGGCTACACAAGTGGGCCCGAGAGGACCGATCTCGGGTTGACGGGCTGCACTTGATCACCCCGTCGGCGCGGTTCGGACGGCGTATGCTACTGGTTGTGGGGCCCACGCGCTAGTTGGTGGGGCCGTGTGGGACCGGGGTGGCACCACTGTGGTGGGGACGCCTGGGGAAGCGCTTCCTAGGATGGCGGCGCGCTGGTTCGCCGGCCGGAGGCCGGGCGGCTCCGATCGGCACCGGTTGGAAAGAGTGCCCACAGATCTGCTGCTTCTATTTTCAGGCGCGCGCTCCGGTGAGATCGACTACTGCGATCAATCCTGATGTCAGATCGAAGCACAGGAGATACCGTTGGAAATCTCTTTCGAAGTCCTTCAATCTAGGGCTGGAGAGATGAACTGGATCTGCACGGATCTGGCCTTTGTTGATTTTTGAAGTTACTGTTGGACAGTTCCCGAAATCTCAGAACAGCAGAGCAGTTTCCTGAGAACTATCTTTGATCGCGGGGTAGACCTCAGATTCAGGCTTTGAGCTCTTCATGAAAGTTATAGAGGGGAGGGAGAGGAAAACGTAAATATTTTTTGTGAAAGGTTTTGTTAAGACATGGGTGGCGAAAAGTATTTTATACTGGTGGGTGGTCGGATATGGACAGAGGTAGGCAAAACTGTAGAGGGATCTGAAAGTGAATTTTAGAAAATAGGTGGAGGCCTGTGGAAATTCCACAAAAATTCTTGGGTGGCGGGGATGGTGGGAAAAATCTCTAGTAATTTTGGGGGTTCTAGAAAAAATCAAAAAGGGGACCAAGAAGGCGAAACTCAGGGTGGCTGTGACTGGATCTGAACAAAAGGCAGAACTGGTGGGTGGAGATGCACGAAAATGGAAAATTATAAAACGGGACTATAATTTTTTTTAAATTTTTTTTGGAGGGTTATGATGAACCCTAGAACGTACCCTGAAAATATCAGCTCCAGAAGATGAGATAATTGGGAGCTAAAATTCTCGGAGTGGCCTTTTGTCCAGCAAGATAGAACCTGGACAGAACTTTCGACGGTGGCTCGTGGCGGCTCGATGGCGGCACGAACGGCGGCGGCGGTGGCACAGAATGAAATCAGAGGTGGAGGGGCTAATATAGAAGGGTTCACAACCCTGAAATGCAGAGGATGGAGAAGGAAAACCAGAGGGAGAGAGGAGAGAGGGCACACCCTTCTTGCTTCAAGCAATTTTCACAAAATTTCTTCATTAATCTCTAATGACACTATACATAGGCTTATATAGTGAATGGCAAGGGGTGGGGGGCTGGGAAATTCGTGGGAGAGAGGCCATTTTCTTCTCCCATGTGGTCAAAAATCCAAAATAAATAAATTACATATGGAGGGGACACTCATTTGACTAGGTAGGTAAGGTAGGTGGCATCCCTTTGACATTTTCAACCACTTATCTCCCATGTGTCCAATTGACCTTCTAGATGTCACCTAGGACTTTGACCAGCCCCACATGGACCCATATGGCTTATGTGGACCAATGGGGAAGGAGTGAGGGCCCCCTTGCTGGACCTATTGACAATTTGCATAAAAACTCAAAGAATCCAAGGGAATGACACATTGGCTTATAAAGCCTTACAATTGTGTACATACTTTCCTAAGGATATAAAAGAAAACTAAAAGACATAAATGTAAAATAAAAATGTCAATACTCGGCGTCGATTCCCATCAACTCTCCCCGACTGGGAGGAACTCGACCCCGTCGAGTAAGGGGTGCGGCTGCTCGAGAAGCTCCGGCGAATCCGTCACCGAACCCAGAAGCGCGGGGTACGCTCCACTCCAAGTGATCGTCACCTGCTCATTCCGTATATACTCGATATGCGCATGCTGCTATGGGAAGGGGCTAGTGGTGGAACACTCAGGGGTGGGCTCACTCTTAAAAGGAAGGAGGCGGCTCGAAGACTCACTAGGAATCACTGCTAGGTCCCAATAGGTGACTAGATCCGGGTATAGATGTAGAGCTGATCCCATACTCATCGAGCGAGTCCACTCACCTCTCAAGGGACTGACATCAACGAGCTTGCACAAGACACATGCAGACTTACCATGCACTAACACACGTATGCAAACAACATAAATAAACAAAAATAGACTCATGCATGACTCTAGACAAACCTATTGTTAGTCCGACTCGTACATGGGTGACGGCGGACCAGGACAGCCGAACGTGTGCCATGCATGCATGTTATGTAACCGGAGATGGGTGGTATGGGGAACACCTAAACGTCCAAGTATGACCCAGTCATGTATGGACGGCCCTTTGGATTTGGGAGACTTGAGAGAGCTAGGAGAGCCGGGTGTGGGTGTATCGAGGATGGGCTTAGGTGGGCCGGGGAAACCAAAGTCTTCATTATCCCCAAATGATGGTTCGGACTTATGGCTATGTAGAGGTTTCTTGGCCCGAGTGGGAAAGGCGTGATAGTGAACTCCGCGGAGGAAGTGGATTGAAGATGGTAGCTCGGGAGGTTCACTAGTAAAGGGGTCAAAAGGGTCGAAGAAGGTATGACCCCGTGAGATGGGTTCCAACATGACATGGTCCCAAGTTTGGAATTCATAGTCACCGTCATACATTATGATCGGTGGGACGATGGACATGTGTAGAAAATAAGATTTCTCCCTTGGGCAAAAGGGAATGAAGTCGGATTCGGCGGACATAGGGAGGAATACGAGAATCGCCGTGGTGACAATCCCCATGGTGCACACGGAAGTAATGGACCCTATGGCCGGGTGGGTGAAGCTAAGACTAGTGGGTTGGTCAAAGCCTTGGGCCAATAAGTGCGTCAACTTCCATTATGAATCTAATCCCATAACAAGATCATCCAAGGTATCAACATGGTGACTAGACCGAAATGTAGTGTGGAATGAGTTGACCGGCACTAATGGTAAGGTGGGGTCCATGGATAGATAAGGAGGTGGGATCAAGCCATCCTTGAGCCAACTAAGAAGCGGCTCGACTACGTATAGCGTACCCGTTAGAAACACGGGAGTTTCGGACCTTGGCTCCAAATAAGATGGTTCCAAAATAAGATCGGAAGATGAGGTTGACGGTAATGGAGCTCTCATGGGTAATGAAGGAATATCCTCCTCGTGGAGAAGGGGTCCTTGGTGTGGCACCGGGATGTACCCTTCCATCCGATCTACCCCGGTAGTCAACCGATCTACCCCTGTAGTCAACCAATCTAGGCTTGTAATCAACCCCTTAATTCCTCCCATAATGGCTCGGAACATTTCGGCCACTTCATCGGGACTATGGACTCGGGGTGCGACCATGGTTGCCTAGATGGGGTTGGATCCCCTAGGAATGGATATGCAAGGCCATTTTTTTTGTTTTTGTTTTATAAGCGAAATGTTATGCCAACTAATGCAAGCACCAATACACGACTTAGAATGTGATGCAAATGCAAAGTTGAAATGAGACTCGACTACACAGCTAGACACGACCAAGATTCGGTACGCGGCGGAGTTAACCGACCCGAAGATCACTCGATCAAGTGAATCACCTCTCCGATAGGCGTAACCTAACGGTCAGGCGACACCTTTTTATATACCGAACAATGGTATGCGGATGCAACCTTAGACCGACTTAGACGATGACTAGACGTAAATGACACTTTTTTTATTTAGACACCCTAGACTCAACTGGCGCTCTGATACCAAACTGATGCGGGACAGACCACGGACTCGACTCCAATTGGAATGCGATCCTTGGACTCTATGCAAACTCGCGATCGTCCCTTAGCGAGGGAAGCGTCGGACGTGCACGGTTGAGAAACCGGCAGTGAGCTAGGGTGGTCGGCTCTCTCTTGTGCCCGGATCGGGTCACGGGACGGTCACGCTCTCTCTCGCAGCAGCGGTAATGTAATAGTATGAAGCGAGCTAATTACCCTATCATGCTCTCTAGCAGCGGCATATGAAATATATATGAATAAAGCAAGTTGCCGAGCAAGGGAGAGAACACGATACCTCCACGCTCCCGGCGTGGGGAAGACGATCCCGGCCGAATTCGGTAACTCCCGGTAACAGTAATGAATTAAATTACAGTAATGAAATATCGCCCACTCCACGCAGGGAGGTAAAGGGCTACACAAGTGGGCCCGGGAGGACCGATCTCGGGTTGACGGGCTGCACTTGATCACCCCGTCGGCGCGGTTCGGACGGCGTATGCTGCTGGTTGTGGGGCCCACGCACAGGTCGGTGGGGCTGTGTAGGACCGGGGTGGCACCACTGTGGTGGGGACGCCTGGGGAAGCGCTTCCTGGGATGGCGGCGCGCTGGTTCTCCGGCCGGAGGACGGGCGGCTCTGATCGGCACCGGTCGGAAAGAGTGCCCACGGATCTGCTGCTCCTATTTTCAGGCGCGCGCTCCGGCGAGATCGGCTGCTGCGATCAATCCTGATGTCGGATCGAAGCACAGGAGATACCGTTGGAAAACTCTTTCGAAGTCCTTTAATCTAGGGCTGGAGAGATGAACTGAATCTGCACGGATCTGGCCTTTGTTGATTTTTGAAGTTACTGTTGGACAGTTCCCAAAATCTCAGAATAGCAGAGCAGTTTCCTAAGAACTATCTTTGACCGCTTGGTAGACCTCAGATTCAGGCTTTGAGCTCTTCATGAAAGTTATAGAGGGGAGGGAGAGGAAAACGGAAATATTTTTTATGAAAGGTTTTGTTGAGACTTGGGTGGGGAAAAGTATTTTAGACTGGCGGGTGGTCGGATCTGGATAGAGGTAGGCAGAACTGTAGAGGGATCTGAAATCGAATTTTAGAAAATAGGTGAAGGCCTGTGAAAATTCCACAAAAATTCTTGGGTGCGGGGATGGTGGGAAAAACCTCTAGTAATTTTGGGGGTTCTAGAAAAAATCAAAAAGGGGACCAAGAAGGCGAAACTCAGGGTGGCTGTGACTGGATCTGAACAAAAGGCAGAACTGGTGGGTGGAGATGCACGAAAATGGAAAATTATAAAACGAGACTATAATTTTTTTCCAATTTTTTTGAAGGGTTATGATGAACCCTAGAACGTATCCTAAAAATATCAGCTCCAGAAGAATAGAGAATTGGGAGCTAAAATTCTCGGAGTGGCCTTCTGTCCAGCAAGATAGAACCTGGACAGAACTTCCGACGGTGGCTCGTGGCGGCTCGATGGCGGCACGAACGGCGGCGGTGGCGGCACAGAATGAAATCAGAGGTGGAGGGGCTCAGATATAAGGGTTAACAACCCTGAAATGCAGAGGATGGAGAAGGAAAACCAGAGAGAGAGAGAGGAGAGAGGGCACACCCTTCTTGCTTCAAGTAATTTTCACATAATTTCTTCATTAATATCTAATGACACTATACATAGACTTATATAGAGAATGGCAAGGGGTGGGGGCTGGGAAATTCATGGGAGAGAGGCCATTTTCTTCCCCCATGTGGTCAAAAATCCAAAATAAATAAATTACATATGGAGGGGACACTCATTTGACTAGGTAAGTAAGGTAGGTGGCCTCCCTTTGACATTTTCAACCACTTGTCTCCCATGTGTCCAATTGACCTTCTAGATGCCACCTAGAACTTTGACCAGCCCCACATGGACCCATATGGCTTATGTGGACCAATGGGGAAGGAGTGAGGGCCCCCTTGCTGGACCTACTGATAATTTGCATAAAAACCCAAAGAATCCAAGGGAATGACACATTGGCTTATAAAGCCTTACAATTGTGTACATACTTTCCCAAGGATATAAAAGAAAACTAACGGACATAAATGTAAAATAAAAATGTCAATGCTCGGCGTCGATTCCCATCAACTCTCCCCGACTGGGAGGAACTCGACCCCGTCGAGTAAGGGGTGCGGCTGCTCGAGAAGCTCCGGCGAATCTGTCACCGAACCCAGAAGCGCGGGGTACGCTCCACTCCAAGTGATCGTCACCTGCTCATTCCGTATATACTTGATATGCGCATGCTGCTATGGGAAGGGGCTAGTGGTGGAACACTCAGGGGTGGGCTCACTCTTAAAGGAAGGAGGCGGCTCGAAGACTCACTAGGAATCACCGCTAGGTCCCAATAGGTGACTAGATCCGGGTATAGATGTAGAGCTGATCCCATACTCATCGAGCGAGTCCACTCACCTCTCAAGGGACTGACATCAATGAGCTTGCACAAGACACATGCAGACTTACCATGCACTAACACACGTATGCAAACAACATAAATAAACAAAAATAGACTCATGCATGACTCTAGACAAACCTATTGTTAGTCCGACCCGTACATGGGTGACGGCGGACCAGGACAGCCGAACGTGTGCCATGCATGCATGTTATGTAACCGGAGATGGGTGGTATGGGGAACACCTAAACGTCCAAGTATGACCCAGTCATGTATGGACGGCCCTTTGGATTTGGGAGACTTGAGAGAGCTAGGAGAGCCGGGTGTGGTAGAGCCGGGTGTGGGTGTATCGAGGATGGGCTTAGGTGGGCCGGGGAAACCAAAGTCTTCATTATCCCCAAATGATGGTTCGGACTTATGGCTATGTAGAGGTTGCTTGGCCCGAGTGGGAAAGGCGTGATAGTGAACTCCGCGGAGGAAGTGGATTGAAGATGGTAGCTCGGGAGGTTCACTAGTAAAGGGGTCAAAAGGGTCGAAGAAGGTATGACCCCGTGAGATGGGTTCCAACATGACATGGTCCCAAGTTTGGAATTCATAGTCACCGTCATACATTATGATCGGTGGGACGATGGACATGTGTAGAAAATAAGATTTCTCCCTTGGGCAAAAGGGAATGAAGTCGGATTCGGTGGACATAGGGAGGAATAAGAGAATCGCCGTGGTGACAATCCCCATGGTGCACACGGAAGTAATGGACCCAATGGCCGGGAGGGTGAAGCTAAGACTAGTGGGTTGGTCAAAGCCTCGGGCCAATAAGTGCGTCAACTTCCATTATGAATCTAATCCCATAACAAGATCATCCAAGGTATCAACATGGTGACTAGACCGAAATGTAGTGTGGAATGAGTTGACCGGCACTAATGGTAAGGTGGGGTCCATGGATGGATAAGGAGGTGGGACCAAGCCATCCTTGAGCCAACTAAGAAGCGGCTCGACTACGTATAGCGTACCCGTTAGAAACACGGGAGTTTCGGACCTTGGCTCCAAATAAGATGGTTCCAAAATAAGATCGAAAGATGAGGTTGACGGTAATGGAGCTCTCATGGGTAATGAAGGAATATCCTCCTCGTGGAGAAGGGGTCCTTGGTGTGGCACCGGGATGTACCCTTCCATCCGATCTACCCCGGTAGTCAACCGATCTACCCCTGTAGTCAACCAATCTAGGCTTGTAATCAACCCCTTAATTCCTCCCATAATGGCTCGGAACATTTCGGCCACTTCATCGGGACTATGGACTCGGGGTGCGACCATGGTTGCCTAGATGGGGTTGGATCCCCTAGGAATGGATATGCAAGGCCATTTTTTTTGTTTTTGTTTTATAAGCGAAATGTTATGCCAACTAATGCAAGCACCTATACACGACTTAGAATGTGATGCAAATGCAAAGTTGAAATGAGACTCGACTACACAGCTAGACACGATCAAGATTCGGTACGCGGCGGAGTTAACCGACCCGAAGATCACTCGATCAAGTGAATCACCTCTCCGATAGGCGTAACCTAACGGTCAGGCGACACCTTTTTATATACCGAACAATGGTATGCGGATGCAACCTTAGACCGACTTAGACGATGACTAGACGTAAATGACACTTTTTTTATTTAGACACCCTAGACTCAACTGGCGCTCTGATACCAAACTGATGCGGGACAGATCACGGACTCGACTCCAATTGGAATGCGATCCTTGGACTCTATGCAAACTCGCGATCGTCCCTTAGCGAGGGAAGCGTCGGACGTGCACGGTTGAGAAATCGGCAGTGAGCTAGGGTGGTCGGCTCTCTCTTGTGCCCGGATCGGGTCACGGGACGGTCACGCTCTCTCTCGCAGCAGCGGTAATGTAATAATATGAAGCGAGCTAATTACCCTATCATGCTCTCTAGCAGCGGCATATAAAATATATATGAATAAAGTAAGTTACCGAGCAAGGGAGAGAACACGATACCTCCACGCTTCCGGCGTGGGGAAGACGATCCCGGCCGAATTCGGTAACTCCTGGTAACAGTAATGAATTAAATTACAGCAATGAAATATCGCCCACTCCACGCAGGGAGGTAAAGGGCTACACAAGTGGGCCCGGGAGGACCGATCTCGGGTTGACGGGCTGCACTTGATCACCCCGTCGGCGCGGTTCGGACGGCGTATGCTGCTGGTTGTGGGGCCCACGCGCTGGTCGGTGGGGCTGTGTAGGACCGGGGTGGCACCACTGTGGTGGGGACGCCTGGGGAAGCGCTTCCTGGGATGGCGGCGTACTAGTTCTCCGGCCGGAGGCCGGGCGGCTCCGATCGGCACCGGTCGGAAAGAGTGCCCACGGATCTGCTGCTCCTGTTTTCAGGCGCGCACTCCGGCAAGATCGGCTGCTGCGATCAATCCTGATGTCGGATCGAAGCACAGGAGATACCGTTGGAAAACTCTTTCGAAGTCCTTTAATCTGGGGCTGGAGAGATGAACCGAATCTGCACGGATCTGGCCTTTGTTGATTTTTGAAGTTACTGTTGGACAGTTCCCAAAATCTCAGAATAGCAGAGCAGTTTCCTAAGAACTGTCTTTGACCGCTTGGTAGACCTCAGATTCAGGCTTTGAGCTCTTCATGAAAGTTATAGAGGGGAGGGAGAGGAAAACGGAAATATTTTTTATGAAAGGTTTTGTTGAGACTTGGGTGGGGAAAAGTATTTTAGACTGGCGGGTGGTCGGATCTGGATAGAGGTAGGCAGAACTGTAGAGGGATCTGAAATCGAATTTTAGAAAATAGGTGAAGGCCTGTGAAAATTCCACAAAAATTCTTGGGTGCGGGGATGGTGGGAAAAACCTCTAGTATATTTGGGGGTTCTAGAAAAAATCAAAAAGGGGACCAAGAAGGCGAAACTCAGGGTGGCTGTGACTGGATCTGAACAAAAGGCAGAACTGGTGGGTGAAGATGCACGAAAATGGAAAATTATAAAACGAGACTATAATTTTTTTTCAATTTTTCTGAAGGGTTATGATGAACCCTAGAACGTATCCTAAAAATATCAGCTCCAGAAGAATAGAGAATTGGGAGCTAAAATTCTCGGAGTGGCCTTCTATCCAGCAAGATAGAACCTGGACAGAACTTCCGACGGTGGCTCGTGGCGGCTCGATGGCGGCACGAACGGCGGCGGCAGCGGCACAGAATGAAATCAGAGGTGGAGGGGCTCAGATAGAAGGGTTAACAACCCTGAAATGCAGAGGATGGAGAAGGACAACCAGAGAGAGAGAGGAGAGAGGGCACACCCTTCTTGCTTCAAGTAATTTTTACATAATTTCTTCATTAATATCTAATGACACTATACATAGGCTTATATAGAGAATGGCAAGGGGTGGGGGCTGGGAAATTCATGGGAGAGAGGCCATTTTCTTCCCCCATGTGGTCAAAAACCCAAAATAAATAAATTACATATGGAGGGGACACTCATTTGACTAGGTAGGTAAGGTAGGTGGCCTCCCTTTGACATTTTCAACCACTTGTCTCCCATGTGTCCAATTGACCTTCTAGATGCCACCTAGGACTTTGACCAGCCCCACATGGACCCATATGGCTTATGTGGATCAATGGGGAAGGAGTGAGGGCCCCCTTGCTGGACCTACTAACAATTTGCATAAAAACCCAAAGAATCCAAGGGAATGACACAGTGGCTTATAAAGCCTTACAATTGTGTACATACTTTCCCAAGGACATAAAAGAAAACTAAAGGACATAAATGTAAAATAAAAATGTCAATGCTCGGCGTCGATTCCCATCAACTCTCCCCGACTGGGAGGAACTCGACCCCGTCGAGTAAGGGGTGCGGCTGCTCGAGAAGCTCCGGCGAATCCGTCACCGAACCCAGAAGCGCGGGGTACGCTCCACTCCAAGTGATCGTCACCTGCTCATTCCGTATATACTCGATATGCGCATGCTGCTATGGGAAGGGGCTAGTGGTGGAACACTCAGGGGTGGGCTCACTCTTAAAAGGAAGGAGGCGGCTCGAAGACTCACTAGGAATCACTGCTAGGTCCCAATAGGTGACTAGATCCGGGTATAGATGTAGAGCTGATCCCATACTCATCGAGCGAGTCCACTCACCTCTCAAGGGACTGACATCAACGAGCTTGCACAAGACACATGCAGACTTACCATGCACTAACACACGTATGCAAATAACATAAATAAACAAAAATAGACTCGTGCATGACTCTAGACAAACCTATTGTTAGTCCGACCCGTACATGGGTGACGGCGGACCAGGACAGCCGAACGTGTGCCATGCATGCATGTTATGTAACCGAAGATGGGTGGTATGGGGAACACCTAAACGTCCAAGTATGACCCAGTTATGTATGGACGGCCCTTTGGATTTGGGAGACTTAAGAGAGCTAGGAGAGCCGGGTGTGGGTGTATCGAGGATGGGCTTAGGTGGGCCGGGGAAACCAAAGTCTTCATTATCCCCAAATGATGGTTCGGACTTATGGCTATGTAGAGGTTTCTTGGCCCGAGTGGGAAAGGCGTGATAGTGAACTCCGCGGAGGAAGTGGATTGAAGATGGTAGCTCGGGAGGTTCACTAGTAAAGGGGTCAAAAGGGTCGAAGAAGGTATGACCCCGTGAGATGGGTTCCAACATGACATGGTCCCAAGTTTGGAATTCATAGTCACCGTCATACATTATGATCGGTGGGACGATGGACATGTGTAGAAAATAAGATTTCTCCCTTGGGCAAAAGGGAATGAAGTCGGATTCGGCGGACATAGGGAGGAATAAGAGAATCGCCGTGGTGACAATCCCCATGGTGCACACGGAAGTAATGGACCCTATGGCCGGGTGGGTGAAGCTGAGACTAGTGGGTTGGTCAAAGCCTCGGGCCAATAAGTGCGTCAACTTCCATTATGAATCTAATCCCATAACAAGATCATCCAAGGTATCAACATGGTGACTAGACCGAAATGTAGTGTGGAATGAGTTGACCGGCACTAATGGTAAGGTGGGGTCCATGGATGGATAAGGAGGTGGGACCAAGCCATCCTTGAGCCAACTAAGAAGCGGCTCGACTACGTATAGCGTACCCGTTAGAAACACGGGAGTTTCGGACCTTGGCTCCAAATAAGATGGTTCCAAAATAAGATCGGAAGATGAGGTTGACGGTAATGGAGCTCTCATGGGTAATGAAGGAATATCCTCCTCGTGGAGAAGGGGTCCTTGGTGTGGCACCGGGATGTACCCTTCCATCCGATCTACCCCGGTAGTCAACCGATCTACCCCTGTAGTCAACCAATCTAGGCTTGTAATCAACCCCTTAATTCCTCCCATAATGGCTCGGAACATTTCGGCCACTTCATCGGGACTATGGACTCGGGGTGCGACCATGGTTGCCTAGATGGGGTTGGATCCCCTAGGAATGGATATGCAAGGCCATTTTTTTTGTTTTTGTTTTATAAGCGAAATGTTATGCCAACTAATGCAAGCACCTATACACGACTTAGAATGTGATGCAAATGCAAAGTTGAAATGAGACTCGACTACACAGCTAGACACGATCAAGATTCGGTACGCGGTGGAGTTAACCGACCCGAAGATCACTCGATCAAGTGAATCACCTCTCCGATAGGCGTAACCTAACGGTCAGGCGACACCTTTTTATATACCGAACAATGGTATGCGGATGCAACCTTAGACCGACTTAGACGATGACTAGACGTAAATGACACTTTTTTTATTTAGACACCCTAGACTCAACTGGCGCTCTGATACCAAACTGATGCGGGACAGACCACGGACTCGACTCCAATTGGAATGCGATCCTTGGACTCTATGCAAACTCGCGATCGTCCCTTAGCGAGGGAAGCGTCGGACGTGCACGGTTGAGAAACCGGCAGTGAGCTAGGGTGGTCGGCTCTCTCTTGTGCCCGGATCGGGTCACGGGACGGTCACGCTCTCTCTCGCAGCAGCGGTAATGTAATAGTATGAAGCGAGCTAATTACCCTATCATGCTCTCTAGTAGCGGCATATGAAATATATATGAATAAAGCAAGTTGCCGAGCAAGGGAGAGAACACGATACCTCCACGCTCCCGGCGTGGGGAAGACGATCCCGGCCGAATTCGGTAACTCCCGGTAACAGTAATGAATTAAATTACAGTAATGAAATATCGCCCACTCCACGCAGGGAGGTAAAGGGCTACACAAGTGGGCCCGGGAGGACCGATCTCGGGTTGACGGGCTGCACTTGATCACCCCGTCGGCGCGGTTCGGACGGTGTATGCTGCTGGTTGTGGGGCCCACGCGCTGGTCGGTGGGGCTGTGTAGGACCGGGGTGGCACCACTGTGGTGGGGACGCCTGGGGAAGCGCTTCCTGGGATGGCGGCGTACTAGTTCTCCGGCCGGAGGCCGGGCGGCTCCGATCGGCACCGGTCGGAAAGAGTGCCCACGGATCTGCTGCTCCTATTTTCAGGCGCGCGCTCCGGCGAGATCGGCTGCTGCGATCAATCCTGATGTCTGATCGAAGCACAGGAGATACCGTTGGAAAACTCTTTCGAAGTCCTTTAATCTAGGGCTGGAGAGATGAACTGAATCTGCACGGATCTGGCCTTTGTTGATTTTTGAAGTTACTGTTGGACAGTTCCCAAAATCTCAGAATAGCAGAGCAGTTTCCTAAGAACTGTCTTTGACCGCTTGGTAGACCTCAGATTCAGGCTTTGAGCTCTTCATGAAAGTTATAGAGGGGAGGGAGAGGAAAACGAAAATATTTTTTATGAAAGGTTTTGTTGAGACTTGGGTGGGAAAAGTATTTTAGACTGGCGGGTGGTCGGATCTGGATAGAGGTAGGCAGAACTGTAGAGGGATCTGAAATCGAATTTTAGAAAATAGGTGAAGGCCTGTGAAAATTCCACAAAAATTCTTGGGTGCGGGGATGGTGGGAAAAACCTCTAGTAATTTTGGGGGTTCTAGAAAAAATCAAAAAGGGGACCAAGAAGGCGAAACTCAGGGTGGCTATGACTGGATCTGAACAAAAGGCAGAACTGGTGGGTGGAGATGCACGAAAATGGAAAATTATAAAACGAGACTATAATTTTTTTTCAATTTTTCTGAAGGGTTATGATGAACCCTAGAACGTATCCTAAAAATATCAGCTCCAGAAGAATAGAGAATTGGGAGCTAAAATTCTCGGAGTGGCCTTCTGTCCAGCAAGATAGAACCTGGACAGAACTTCCGACGGTGGCTCGTGGCGGCTCGATGGCGGCACGAACGGCGGCGGCGGCGGCACAGAATGAAATCAGAGGTGGAGGGGCTCAGATAGAAGGGTTAACAACCCTGAAATGCAGAGGATGGAGAAGGAAAACCAGAGAGAGAGAGGAGAGAGGGCACACCCTTCTTGCTTCAAGTAATTTTCACATAATTTCTTCATTAATATCTAATGACACTATACATAGGCTTATATAGAGAATGGCAAGGGGTGGGGGCTGGGAAATTCATGGGAGAGAGGCCATTTTCTTCCCCCATGTGGTCAAAAACCCAAAATAAATAAATTACATATGGAGGGGACACTCATTTGACTAGGTAGGTAAGGTAGGTGGCCTCCCTTTGACATTTTCAACCACTTGTCTCCCATGTGTCCAATTGACCTTCTAGATGCCACCTAGGACTTTGACCAGCCCCACATGGACCCATATGGCTTATGTGGACCAATGGGGAAGGAGTGAGGGCCCCCTTGATGGATCTATTGATAATTTACATAAAAACCCAAAGAATCCAAGGGAATGACACATTGGCTTATGAAGCTTTACAATTGCGTACATACTTTCCCAAGGATATAAAAGAAAACTAAAGGACACAAATGTAAAATAAAAATGTCAATGCTCGGCGTCGATTCCCATCATCCTCTTTCTGCTCCTTGGCCATTCTCCATGTGGGCTTTTGATATTGTAGGCACACTAGGTGATCCAAACTCCCAAACCAAACAGAAATATGTCATCCTCACCATTACGGAGTATTTCATGAAGTGGGTCGAAGCCAAAGCATACGGGGAAATCAAAGCTACCACAGTTTGCCGCTTCATCCTGAAGAACATCATCTCGCGATTTGGAGTGTCGAGCGACATTGTCATCGACAACGGACCTCAGTTCGTGTCCCAAGAACTCCAGGACCTCTGTAAGAAATTTAGAATTTCATTACATCATTCATCACCGTATTATCCCCAGGGCAATGGTCAAGATGAGGCCACTAACAAGACTCTTCTTAAAATTATCAAGAAAACATGCGAGTCGCTTAAATTCGCTGATTGGGCCGACAGGCTAGTGAAAGCTCTATGGGCTTATCACACCCCCGTCTGTACCCCCACGGGACAAACTCCTTTTGCTCTCACTTATGGGATGGAGGCGGTACTCCCGTACAAGATTTTGATCCCTTCCCTAAGAGTGCAGCTTGACAAAGAACTTAATCTCGATGAACGTCGAGAGGCGTTGCTAGTCCAGCTGGAACCCTTGGACGAGAACAGGCTTAATGCAGCCAATCATGTCTCTGTTTACCAAAAGCGTGTCTCGCGTCACTTTCAAAAGAAGGTCATTGAAAGAAAATTTCAAGTGGGCACTATGGTTTTGAAACGTAAATTTATTCGATCAGGAGGTCCTAGGTCTAAGCTACATCCCAATTGGGAGGGTCCATTTGTAGTCAAAGAAGTTTATCCTGGGAACGCATATCGTCTAATCAATGCGGAAGGCAAAGAATTATCTCATGCGTGAAACAGGTTGTACCTCAAAGGCTTTTATCCTTAGAGTCAAGCTAGTGACGGCCCGGTGGTGAGGTGTCCTCTCCTTGATCATAAAGGGAGATTCCTAGCACAACACTCACATATTACACGACCTCCGAGGTTGGGTTTTCCTCTTTTACGCAACACCGTTTCTCCTTTGGCCATACTTAGAGAAAAGTGAAGGTCATTGTTCTTTTTCTCTCTTCGGCCGAATGTAGGGACAAGTGGTGAATAAGGGGGCGAGGACCGATCTAGACACCCCGATACAAAAGAGATCTCAAATAGGGGCAATCTGTTATGACCTGATTCCACATGGGGCAATCACAAAAGAACAGAAAGAAAAGAAAAAGAAAGAAAAGGGGTAAAAATCAAGGCAAAAGCTAAAAGCTCATCCAAAAGCTCGAAGCTCAAAAGTCTACCTGCTCCGAATGAAACTAGGCATGGCAAGAGTGGCAGTAAAGTTTCCCCGCGGGACGTCATGAGCCCGGTCGTATGCGTGCCTAGAGCGGATGAAGGTTCGATGATGGACATAAAGTCCCGGCGCAACAGACCGAATCTCTTGAAAAGGGGGCGTCATGAGAAGAACTCAAGCCCTAAAAACCTCTATACCTATCCCCGGCTTTCCTTTCAAATTCTCTTTTTGATTTCTAAGGACTAGGATCATACCCCGGGTATGGCCTTAGCAGAGGCACCGTTAAGTAAAATTGGACCCCGGCCATGGATGGTCACCCATAATGCATGTTGTACTGGAACCCCCTAACGAGATACGTGGGTCTCCCGTCACCGGGTCTGAACTGGCTCTAAAATCCAAAAAAAATCAGATATTTCAAAAAATCAAAAAAATCAGATAGTTCAAAAATCTAAAAAAAGTAGATTTTTCAAAAATCCAAACAAAAATCAGATATTTTAAAAACCCAAAAAAAATCAGATATTTTAAAAATCTAAAAAAAATCAGATATCTCAAAAATCCAAATATATATATATATTTATAAAATTCCATAAAAATCAAATATCTTCCAAAATTACAAAAAAATATTTTTAAAGATCGTCACATAGTCCCCCTAATTTCATGGCATGCATCGCATTCTCATGTGTTATTTTTGCCTATTTAATAAGGCTTCACCCCTTGACTCAAAATCAAAGATTAGTCATTCCCTAACTTGCTGCAGGCAATGGGTTAAGCCTAAAACAGATTTAACCTATTTTTTTTGTTTAAGTATGTATGCAGGGACAGGTCTACAGGTGATTCTGGCATCTACAGGTAGATCGTCCCTCAGAAACCATTTTAATCAGCTCAAACGGTCACAGTCTGACCGTTTCATTCTTCTAGACGCTCTCCGTATGACCGCTTTCATTTCCCAGAATCATATCTCACGAGCCCACTGGCTCTTCTTTGCACCCAGGGTATTGTAGTCTGAGTATGACCGCCTGAGTCTTAAAGCGGCCCTTCACCAACCATTTTTTGTGCTTAAACGGTCCCTCGATAGACCGTGCAGGCCCTTGGTTCTGAACCCCTCACATATGTCTATTGAGTGATCTATCTAAGACCGTTTTGCTTAAATCGGCAGTCAAATGATGACCGTCTAACTCGTTCAGCGGTCTTTTCGTAGGCCGCCTTCTTCCCAAAAGAACCACCTCAATCTACACAGATGCACAAAAAAGAAGGCCCGTCTCATTCAATCAAAGCATTCCACTCCTTTAGTCAAAATCAAGCAAATCAAGATCAATCCATGGGTCTCTATACATTGTAAAAGAAAAATCATTCAATCCTCAGCCAGATTTCCTTATTGATCATATCGTATTTTATCTTCCATTATCTTTAATTTACATGATGATTTTCATACCATGACATATAGACATATTGCATAAAATAATTAATTATTTATACTTGCCTGGTTAACGAGGAGTAATCCCTACTTACCGTTCGCTCACATAGTGTTTTTAATATTTTTTCAAGTAGCTCTGATGATGAAGAACCTCAATCAGACGGGCTGGGTTTGGAGTGACAACCGAGCGACCTCCTAGAAGATTGTGCTATTAGAATCTGTTAAACAAAAAGGGTCCAAATGTAATGAGTCGTAGACATATGAAAGTTCGAAGTCTGTTATGTTAAGAAAGAAGTTGAAATTTTGGTTTTTAGCCATTGGAGTTGGTATGTAAACTTGAATTTTTTCTTGATTATTAATAAAGTTCATTGTGGTGGAATTATGGTTTCTTGACCCTTTGATTTCCATTTTTTGCTCTGATTGAATGAATGTTTGTGACTGTCACGCTCTGAGTTCTTGCATCGGGGTGTGACAGCCTGATAGGTAATCAGTGGCAACGGTAGAGGGGTAGGGGGGAGGGGGAGGGAGTGAAACCCTCGTTGAAGCCGCTGCTACCATCGTCGTTGAAGTCACCGCCACCACCGCCTTGAAACCCCAACTGCCCCTGCCTCTGCTCGACAGGTAATTAGCTACCATGGTAGAGGTGTAGTGGGGAAGGTGTCTGGCAAACATGGTGGAGGGGAAGGGGGATCCGGAATGCCTATGCCATTGAAACATTCATCGAAGCTGCCACTGCCATCGCCGTTGAAGTCGCCACTGCCACCACCTTGAAACCCCAGCCACCCCACCACTGTCCGATCGGTAATCGGGGGGCCCTCCTACACCACCATCTCTGCCACCACTATATGGGTGGTGTAATACCCCGAATTTTCGGATCATATTTTCCTGGGTTTCGGATCTATTTCTGGTGGAGGAATTGATTTTAATCCGTCCGGAATTGAATTTGGATCGAATTACGGCTTTTTCAGGATTTTTATATGAATAAACAAATTTCATTTTAATAGAATGGACGTTTATACAATTTTGATTCTTGGAGGGTTAGGGAGCAATCCCTAATTCTCTTTTTCTTCTCTCCCGTGAGTGCCCCACCCCCCATCCGGCCGATTGCAAGCTTCCTCCCTCATTTGAGTGCGGCATCCTCCTCCCTCTTCGGCTGCAGACGGTGAGCCGAGGTGTTGGCGTGGCGGCGATAGCGGCGGCGTGGCGAGCGTGGCGATGGCGGTTCGTGGCGAGCTCATGGGCGTTCATGGTTTCGTGCGTGGAAGCAAGATCGGCGTCGATTTCGGAGTATTCTCACGTCTTTGAGGTAGGGGGACGGATCCTTACCTCTTTCACTGCATTCCCAGTGATTTCTAGGCCGAGGAGAGGTCGAGAGGGGTCTATTTTGCACCGGGAAGGGAAAATCACATGTTTGGGGTGTGAGACGGTTCCTTCAATTCGACATGGTTTTTGAGATTTGAATGGGTCCTCTCGATGCTTGAGAGGTTGGGGAAAGCTTTCCCCTTGTTTTCCCCTTCACATGGGTGTGATTGGGGCGTGGAATGGCGTTTTACGCAGAGTTCACCATTTTCGGGCTCGAAAGTAAGAGGCGGTCGTACCAGAGACCACCACTTACATCCGGGAGTCAAGGTGGCCCTCTGGGGACCGCCACTTGACCCGGTGAGTCGGTTCGTACTATCGGCCTTGCGACTGACCGCCATTTGAAGGTGGTGGTCAGGCCAGGACCACAACTAGGAGGAGTCAATGCACGTGTTTCTGGGGAGGAAGGCAGAAGGCGATAGGGCTGTCAATGGGCCGAGCCCGGGCCGGGCTTAGGTCGGCCCGGCCCGGGCCCGACTTATGTCGGGCCGGGCCGGGTCGGGCCCGACATTATGTAAAAATTTCAAAGCCCGACTAAGGCCCGGCTCGACAACTTATATAAAATAATAAAAATAATAAAAATAATAATATAAAACATATAATCTCACTAAATTAATTAAAATTTTGATATTAATTACATAATGTGTAAAAAGAGAGTTTTAAAATTTACCATTAAGTAAAATAGCATAGTTTTAACTAAATAATTTTTAAATTTTGATGTGGGAATAAAAAAAAGAACGAGCCGGGCCGGCCCGTGGGCCAAATTCAAAGCCCGAGCCCGGCCCACAGGTCAAGTCGGGCCGGGCTTTTAAGCCCGACTAAAAGTCCGCGAGCCGAAAATGACCTTGCGGTCCGGCCCAAAATCGGGCCAAGCCCGCGGGCCTATCGGGCTGGCCCGGCCCATTGACAGCCCTAGAAGGCGATCATGCCTTAACCGCCTCCTTCAAGGGGCGATCCCCTGCTGACCGCCTCCTCCCAGTGTAGCCCTTGAAGGGGCGGTCCTGTACAGACTTCCACCTACTAACCCCATCAGGTAGCGGCCATGTGATGACCGCCTCCTTCTTTGGGTGTCCCATTCGTGTTGTTTTAGTCCCCGATTGATCCGGCTTCGACCCCATTGGTAGTCATTGGCCCCGAGGATGTCATAGATGTTCTGTGTGTGCCGTGACCATGTTTTGGATGTCTTGAGATACCGTGTTATCTCGTTTAGTGTGCCCATAGTTTTTTAGGATCCGGGTGACCCCATGTGATCCAGGCTTTCATGTTTTGCTTAGCCGTATGTCGATTCCATGTAGCGGCCTTGCGACTGACCGCTACCTGATGGTAGCGGTCAGGCCAAGACTGCCACCCGGCAGGGTTGGCAAACCCTTCATGGGTGTGTCGATGCGCTTCCCATCGAGTCCCTAAGGATGCGGTCAGGTCCAGACCGCATTCTTCAGGTTGTGGTCTAGAGATGACTGCCTTCTGCCAGGAATCCTGGCAGGTAGTGGTCTTGTGGAGGCCGCTACCTGAAGGTAGCGGTCCAAAGTGGACCGCCACCTAAGGTGACGGTCTGGGGAAGACCGCCACTTGGTTTCCACGTTGACCGAGTTTAGTTGCGTGGTTTTAGCCTTCGGTGAGTCGGTATCGGTGCGGAGGGTCATCCCCGCACCTCTCCGGTGTTTTGGACAGCGGTTTCCGTTGGTTATTGAGTACATACCTCTTGTGACCGTCCCACTAGACGTAGCTGACTTGGGCACGTTATGCCAACCCACCTGGGAGTGGTGGAGGCTTGTCCCGTGTAGAGGTTTGTAGGCCGGTTACCTGAGGGCCCCTTGCTTTTGTAGCCTGGGTCCAGCTGGGGGGAAAACCGGCTAGAGGACCGACCTAGAGCAGATGGTCTATGTGTGTGACGACCCGGGATCCGAGTACCGGAAAGGAACCGGCGCGTCTCGAATCTCGGCCCGCCAACCCACGAGCCCGAAGACTCAGAAGGGTAAAAAGGGATGGTGTGGGAGCATAAGAGAAATTGAAACAACTACAGAGATAGCACGATAATCTAAAATAAAATGCATAGCATAATATAAATAAATAGACTGCTACAAGGTCCACAGAGTCTCATGTCCAAATAAAGTACAGTCAACAGAAAGAAAAAAAGAAAAGTACAACTACACGGGACATCCCCCGGCGTACAACTACATGGGGCATCCCCCGGCTATGGCAGACTAGCGACTAACCCTGGCTAGAAGAACCACGCTGAAACTCAGCCGCACCTCTCGACGACCCCGCCTCACCTGAAAAGCAGGGGTGAGCCTCATTTCATTGGCCCAGTAGGGATCCTCCGGACCCCCACCGCACAACGAGAAAAATGGCTGTAAGGCACGAGCAACCACGTAAGGTAACACCACCTAGTAGAAGTACGGTAGAACTACACACTGAAGCCGATAAACGGAAAGAGCCGCCTGCGCTACAGTACCGTACCACAAAACCTCGGTCCGACAAAACTCGAGTCTATACCTGCCAGCAAACAGAAGCACCACCCACTAGAAGAACGACCAGATGCATCTCCTGACGTCTTACACCGCGTCACAAGTGTCTAGCTACAACGCCCCGGGTGCGAGACTCAGACACACACAGTAACCAGTACCACAAAATAAGGACTAGCTGAGGTCGCGCTCGTCAGCGTGGGTCCGAAACCCTCAGCCCCGTGTGCACACTCAGACCATACGCCCTAGGCCTGTCCTCTAACTAGTAATTCCCCCTAAGCCCGGACTCGGCTATACGCGGGGGCCCTACGGTAACCAGCCTACTCACCGTCTCTCTCGGGTCAGCCGCTCCACCACTCCTGGGTGGGTCAGCACCGCGTGCTGTAAGAAGGCTACGACTAGTGGACGTGTCACCGGAGGTGAGACTTGACTCACGGAAACCACCGACTAACACACTAACACAGACTCTCAGTAACCAAACGGTAGGTACGTATGCCGGGGATACGCACGAGGTCCGACCGTCCCTCAAGTCACGCGGCACCCCTACCTAGGTAACTGATTCTCCGGGGACCCCCGGGCGCCCATGTGGCTCTCACTGGGTGCCCACGGCAACCCTCGGGCCACACGCCACAACCGGATCCGAGACTCGCTCCACCGAAGGTACAATTACCGAAAGGAAACGCGGCTCGGGGAGGGGGATTAATGCGCTAGGTACCCAGGGCGCGACACTATCACGCTATGGTCCCCTAGCGCGACCCCTGAAGAATGCGCTAGCAGAAGCTAGCGCGTTCTCCAAGAAGGCGCTAGCCTAAGCTAGCGCATTCATCAAGAACGCGTTAGGAAGGGCTAGCGCGTTCTCCAAAAACACGCTACCTGTCCCAGGCGCGACATGAACCGTCATACTGTTCGTCTTCTCAGACGAACGCCCTCGGAGGACACAGCGCGTTCAAACAGAATGCGCCTTGGTACCTAGCGCGACAACGGGCCGTGCCCGGTTCGTGAAATACGTCCAGAAATCTGCAAACCGCGCCCATTCAACCCCCCCCCCCTGGTGAAGGGAAAACAAAGGGGAATCATCCCCCAGATGTCCTAGCATGCATCTAGAGCCCCAAAATGATCAAAAAACCCCAAAAATCATTAGATCCGGCGCTCAAACCCCAAGCATGGAAATAACCCTCCCGACCTGAATCTAGCCCCTCTCGGCCTCTCCATGGCCTAGAAATCATGGGGAACGCTGTAAAGAGGGCAAGGATCCATCCCCCTACCTCAATGAAGCTCGAAATCCGCCGGGAACTCGCCGATCTTCAAATCTAGCTCGAACACGAACTCCACCCACGCACCACGAAGAGGGCACCGCCGCGATCCTCTAGCCGCCGCCGTCATCACCGCGCCGTCGCCATCGTCCGCCACCCGTCGCCGGAGGAGGAAGGGGCGTCGGGAGGTCCAACGGGCAAGAAGGGGGAGGAGGTGACCGTTGCGCTCACGGGGAGGAAAGAAGAAAGAAGAAAAGAAAAGGAGAAGAAAAAGGAAAAAGAAAAGGGCTATAAATAGAAAATCTGGAAAATGCCAAAAATATCAAAAAATAAAAAAAATACATATTCTCGATCCTCGGGACGCACTGATCGCAACGGTACCACTCTCACCTAGGTGAACGACCCGGTTCACCCGTAACGAGGTTCCGAAGGAATTACCGAAACACACACCGGCAATCGGAAAACACGCGCGGAAAGCCGCGGACGCACTCCGTGTTAGTGTTGGTGTGCTACAGGCCAATTTCGGGTCGGGTAGGCCCAATAGTTGTACGATCTTGTTCATTATTAATAAAGTGGTATTTGAGCGTAAATATGTGATTGTGTTACTTTACGTTGTCCCTAGGATATGTGGTTGTAAAGTCAACTCGAGATGGGATCTCGATTGTGAGACTGACTTTATATGAACACATACCTTAAACTGTTCCTGATTGGAGGGTAATCACTCGGGGACTTTGATTACCTATTAAACCAGTGCACATGATGTGTCAGTGACCAGTCTCATGGTCATTGGTGCGGGGCACCAACACATATGTGTAAGTGTATGTCCTTGGAGGATGTACACTGAACTGATCCGCTATTGGATCTTCATATGGTTGATTATACCTAATGTCAACTGAAGATCCAACAGTCTCAGTAGCATCGTTGGTCCTTTGACCTGAGACATTGATCGGATCTTACATGAGGATTGGAATGGTTTAATTACTTGGCTAAGTGACTTTAACCATAAGTCATGAGTTGCCGAGTCGTTAACCACTCCAGGATACGTGTGAAGATCATCAATGGTCAAGAAGGGATCGCTCACTGTCGGGTATATATCAGATAGTTAATGGGTCATGACATTGACGCTCCGTTAAATCCCTGGCCAGGGTCATGTGAGTTCGTTTAGAACGGACGTCATACACTTTAAGGAGGTCATAGTCAAATGGCACGATCATGGGGTTTGACAGAAACCGTACCCTCGATCGTACCAAACTCATAGAAGGAGCGAGGGATTATATCGATGCGGTAACTGTGGACTTACAGGTACCAGACAGGCTAGTTTTAACCCGGCGTCCTCTAGGATCATGCGGATTTGCTTGACCCAACGTGATCGAAGGTTCGGAATAAATTAAACTATTATTCAGCTCTTGTAGAAGCGAAGAATATGTTTAATTTACTTCTAATTGGGAATTAGAAGTTAATGGACCTTAAACTATAGTGACTATGGGCCTAGAGGATCACACACAATAGAATCTTAGGTGACGGATTATTATTATACAAGTGTATGTATTATTTCCATTTAATTCCTTTTGGAAAGGAGTGTAAATGGAGCTTAATACATATGTATAATATGAGATAGGACATATATACAGTTTTAGTCCTTTAGAGGTCTTTAGAAAAGGTCTAAATCTCTATATATAGCCAACCTACGTGAGTTCATTCGAACTCTTCCAACCTCTTAAGCTTAAGCAAGCACATAAGCTTAAGAGGGGAGGATTAGCTCCTCCCCTCTCCCTCCCTCTTGCTCCCTTTCTACAGAAGGTGAAAAGGGCCGGGGAAGGTCGTGCCGGGGGGGTTACCGTCGCCGTAAGAGTCCGTGTGGATCAGCTCTAGAGGCCGTGCAGTTGTGCGGCTTGATTTTCAGCATCAGGCTTAGCGGACAACGTCGTTCCGCGCAAGGTGAAACACGCAACCCGTAATTAGAGTATTAGAAACACCGATTAGAGCACAGATTAAGCTTTCCATAACACCGGGATCGGGCAAATGAAATTTTTGTTATCCGCTGCGTCGCCCGTAGGTGCTGTGCGAAACCTTACACTCCGGGCCTCCGAAACAACTCCGGATCGCACCGATCCGAACACGAAAGATGTCCGAATTAAAATTTCGGACACAACGGAGCCAGACGCTCCGAGAAACCAGATTCGAGACCTAAAAAGAAGGATCCGAAAAACTCGGGACATCACAGCCCTCCCCCCTTAAATGAATTTCATCCTCGAAATTAAGGACAGGACACAGGGACAGGGGAGAAGACTCACCCGAACAAATAAGGATACAGCTGCCGCATCTCATCCTCACGCTCCCACGACACCTCACCACCAGAGTGACGCTGCCAGACCACCTTAACCAGAGGAATAACCTTGCTCCGCAAGCGTTGCTCATGCCGATCCTCAATACGGACAAGGTACTCTGGAAGGGACAAGTCTGGGGTCACCTCAGGCCAAACGGCATCCTCTAGAACATGGGAATCATCAGGCATATACCTCCGAAGCATAGACACGTGAAACACATCATGCACAGAAGATAGCTCCGAGGGTAATTGCAACTGATAGGTAACCTCATCGATACGCTCGATAATGAGGAAAGGACCAATGTAGTGGGGACTCAGCTTCCCACGCCTGTCGAAGCGCATCACACCCTTCATGGGAGAAACTCACAAAAACACCCGATCACCTACCGCAAAACTGAGGGGTCGCCTCCTCCGATCGGCATAGCTCTTCTGTCGGCTCTGCGCAGCCAACATCTTCTACCGGATCAAATGCACCACCTCAGTGCACTGCTGCACCAAATCCAATCCTGTCAGGACATGCTCTCCCACCTCGAACCAATCAAGCGGAGTCTGACAAGGTCGCTCGTACAACGCCTCGTACGGTGCCATACCAATGCTCGAATGATAGCCATTGTTGTAGGTAAACTCCACTAACGGTAAGTGGTGGATCCAACTCCCTTGCCACTCCAGGCAACACGACCTCAACATGTCCTCCAAAGTCTGGATGGTCCTCTCAGACTGACCGTCCGACTGAGGATGATACGTCGAGCTAAATGCCAAATCGGTGTCTAGAGCCTTCTGGAAGCTCCTCCAGAATCCAGAAGTGAAGCGGGGATCACGATCAGACACAATGGAGATGGGAACTCCATGCAACGGAACAATCCGCTCCACATACAAATGAGCCAAATGATGCACACTCCAACTGACCTTGACCGGCAGCAACCGCGCCGTCTTCGTCAGTCTATCCACCAGCACCCAGATACTATCCTGCCCACTGGATGTCCTCGGCAACCCCACCACGAAATCAGTGGTCACGTGGTCCCACTTCCATGCAGGAATATCCAAGGGTTGAAATGTACCCCCCGGTCGCTGGTGCTCAGCCTTCACCTGCTGACAGATCAGGCACCTAGCCACGAACTCCGCAACATCTCTCTTCATACCAGGCCACCAAAATTGCCTCTTCAGGTTCTGGTACATCTTCGTCGATCTGGGGTGCACGGCATACCGGCTCCCATGAGCCTCTCACAACACCGCCCGTCTCTTCTGCTCCTTGGCTGGGACGTACAGCCTACCTCGGAACCTCACGGCTCCATCCTCACCAAACTCCACCTCGGCCAATGACAAAATCCGGGGTAGCTCGGGGTCCGCATGCTGAGCCTCAGTCACCTGACGACGAATAGCTGGTGTGACAGTCAAGCTCGCAAGAACAGCCGAACCCTGATCCCGAGGGATCTTGAGCCTAAAAGTCATGGCCGAAACCTGCTCCCATAACCTCCACTTCCTCAACAACATCTGACTGACCATCACCTTCCTGCTCAAGGCATCAGCCACGACATTCATCATGCCAGGTTGATACGACAGAGTAAAACCATAATCCTTCATGTACTCCATCCATCTCCTCTGCCTGAGGTTAAGATCCTTCTGGGTAAACACGTACCTCAAACTCTGATGGTCAGTGAACATCTCAAACTTCTCACCATACAGATAGTGCCTCCAGATCTTCAGAGCAAAAATCACCGCTGCCAACTCAAGATCATGAGTAGGGTAGTTATCCTCATGTGGCTTCAACTACCGAGATGCATACGCCACAACTCCACCGTGCTGCATCAGCACAGCACCTCCCTGAACCACCTGCTGAAATCTGGACAGAACTCTGCTGCTGCACGGACGCTGGCTGACCAAAACTCGTCTGCATCTGGCCCGCACTACCCTGACCTCGAACCTTCTGCATGTCTCTCTCCAATGCCGATGCTGCTCTGTAAGCCGCATCCACGTTGGTCAACCCTGACGCAAGCAAAGGATGTCTTAGCTCCAACCTCAGACCCCCAATAAACTGATCGGTCCGCACCATCTCATCTGCCACAATATGCGGTGCATAACGGCCCAACTCAACGAACCTGGACCTGTACTGCACCACAGTCATGTCACCCTGGACCAGGTCTAAAAACTCACGTAGCTTCTGTGACCTGAGAAAAGATGGACAAAAAGCACGCTCGAAAGCCAGGACGAACTCCTGCCACAAGATCTGCCGAAGGGGACGGGACTGGAACACTGCTCCCCACTCTGACGTCCACCAAGTCCGGGGCGTCGGCAGCAGATTCGTCATCTCTGGGATCGAAGCTCAAGAAGCTGCTCATAGAGGCTGGTTTTGGCAGGAGGCGCCGTGGTTGCGGAGATCAGGCGCAGCAGTCAGTGGGTAGTGTTCAGCAGCCTACCCAGTTCCAGCGTCAAGGTTCAGTGAGTGGTTCTCAGGGCAGGTGTCCTCGGTGCGGTGATTCTCATCCAGGAAGGCAGTGCACGGCGCCCGTGATTTGCTTTAGGTGTGACCAGCCAGGGCACATGGCGCGTGACTATCCGCAGAGACCGCGTCAGCCGCACGAGTACCAGCAGCAGCAGCAGTTTTAGCCCCAGTAGATGTCGTCACAGCCGCAGCAGTACCAGCAGCAGGGTCAGTATCCTCAGTTGACTCGGTCAGCTACCACAGGGAGGTAGAGAGCCAGAGGCAGAGTTACCCACATTACCAGAGCAGAGGCTGAGGCGTCCTAGTTGGTGGAAGGTACTATTCCGATTCTTAGTTGCGCGGCTCGAGTTTTGTTCGATTCCGGTGCATCTCATTCATTTATTTCGGAGGAGTTTGCTCAGAGTGCCGAGGAGTCGGCGACTGAGGTGCCCTATGATCTGGCAGTGGAGTTGCCTACCGGTGACTTCATGCTCACCCCGTACTTCTTCGAGAAGGTGCATGTGTGGGTGGATGGGCAGAACTTACCGGCCAGGCTTTATGCGTTGCCGCTTCAGGACTTTGATGTGATTTTGGGCATGGATTGGCTCGAGGCCCATCATGCCTTGGTGGATTGCGGCTCGAAGAGGGCCTACTTCTGGCAGCTTCGTGGACCCACCTTTTATTTTCAAGGTATCCGGTCTTCCTCCTCCCGTTTTCTTATTTCGGCTATTAGGGCTCGTAGACTGCTTGACACGGGTTGTCAAGGTTTTCTCGCTTCTGTGCTTTTGGTCGATCGACAGTGTCCGGACGCGGAGGACATCCCGGTTGTGTGCGAGTTTTCTGATGTTTTTCCCGAGGAGTTGCCAGGGTTGCCATCGCAGCGAGAGATTGACTTCGTGATTGAGGTGGTGCCTGGTACGGCGCCTATGTCGAAGGCCCCTTACTGTATGGCACCGGCGGAGTTAAGAGAGCTGAGGGCACAGTTGCAGGAGTTGCTGGCCAAGGGGTACATTCGTCCTAGCTTCTCCCCTTGGGGTGCGCTGGTGTTGTTTGTGAAGAAGAAGGATGGTAGTTTGAGGCTGTGCATCGACTACCAACAGTTGAACCAGGCGACTGTTAAGAACAAGTATCCGTTGTCTCGGATTGATGACTTGTTTGATCAGCTTCAGTCGGCCCGGGTGTTTTCACGGATTGATTTGAGATCGGGTTATCACCAGCTGCGGATTCGGCTAGTCCTTGTTCTGTGGTACTGTGTACCGTGTCTCAGTTCTCGCCTGAGGGCGAGTAGGGAGACACTTGAGGCTGCGGTGTAAGTCGTTGGAGGACACTTCCAGTCTCGTTGTTAGTGGGGTTGTGCTCCTGTCACCTGAGAGGTTTCAGTGTGGGTTTTCTCTTCGGCGTAGTTCTTATCCTGGCGGCTCGGTCTGTTCTGCGTTGCGTGGTCATCCAACTGTCGGGCTGGTGTTGCCCTGTGTGTGGGGGTTGCTCGGCTCATCCGCTAGTTCTAGTTCGGGATCGAGAGATTCTCCCGAGGGTGTTGGTTCAGCGTGTGGCCTTGTTTGTGGTTCTGTCAGCTAGGACGGACTGTGTAATATCCTGGAACTTTTGAATCCTTCTTTTTGGGTCCCAGATCTAGTTTTTCAGAGCGTCATGCTCTGTTGTGTCTGAAATTTCATTTCGGACATCTTTCGTGTTCGGATCGGCGTGATCCGGAGTTGTTTCGGAGGCCCGGAAGAGTTCCGCGACTTTTCCACGCTTGTTTTTCGATTTTCGGTGTGTGTTTCGGCAATTCCTTCGGAACCTCGCTGTGGGTGAACCGGGTCGTTCACCTGGGCACGAGTGGTACCATTACGATCGGTGCGTTTCGAGGATTCCGGAAATGTAATTTTCTATTTTTTTTGGTATTTTCTGGATTTTTCAGATTTTCTATAAATACCCCCATATTTCTCTCTCTTCCCCACCTTCTCTTTCTTCTTCTTCTTCTTCCTCCGTTTCTCCCCACCGCGGCTCCCTCTCTCCCTCTCTTCCTCCCGTTCGAGCGTGGCGAGCTCCCTTCCGGCTGTTGACGGCGGCGGGGCGACGGCGCGAGGGCGTGGGTGGCGGCGAGGTGATCTCGTGGGCGTGGGGTGAGCGTGGGAAGCGCGAAGAGGCGGGGTTTCTAAAAGCGTTCTTCGTGATTCGTGGATGATCCGGTGGAGCATTCGCTCCATTGAGGTAGGGTGATGATCCTCTATCTCCGTGCTTTCCTTTCCCGTGATTTCTAGGCCGGCGGGGAGCCGAGAGGGGTTCGTTTGAGCTCGGGATGGGAAATGCATGCTTTGGGGGTTTGAGTGCCGATCTAGAGTTTTACCGCGCCATTTGGAGTTTTGGGGGCATCATTCGATGCACTAGGGCATGGGGACGAGTTCCCCTTTTGTTTCCCCATCACCCGGGGGTGATTGGGGCGTGGAATGGTGTTTTAGGCCGTTTCCCGCCGTTCTCAGTTTTCCGAGGTGATCACGGTCCACCAGTGACCGTTTTCACTGGTCGCGGTCAGGCGGGGACCGCTTTCAGGAGGTTTTGAACCGTTGGGGCTTTAGAGTGTCGGTGGGCGGACGCGGTCTTGCGACAGACCGCGACTGTTGGTCGCGGTCTGGTGGCAACCGCGTTCACCGTGGGGACTGGCACGGACCCCGAGGCATTTTTGACCGTTGGTTTCCAGTCGCGGTCTCCTGGAGACCGCTACTGTGTGAACACGGTCACCGGGTGACCGCGTTCATTTTTCTTACGCCAGGGTGGTCGCGGTTCCAGGAGGACCGCGACTGTGTGGTTGCGGTCCAGGGCAGACCGCTACCACAGGAGGCGGTCCTCCGGTGACCGCGTCTCCCATCCCTTGCCGATTCGAGTCTCGGATGAGCGAGTCTCGATCCCTGTGCTGACCCGTGGTCCGACTGATGCTGGGCATCATGTGGGGCCACACGTGAGGGTGCCGTGGGGTCCCGAGAGATGGTGATTTCGGCTTGTGTCGCCGTGTGACGGTGTTGGTACAAGGAGCATTCCACGTACCTACGATTGTGACGTTGTTTTCTGTTGACTTGAGAGTCTACTCCTTCAGTGGCCCTCCACTAGTCGTAGCCTGCTTACACGAGTGTGGTCCCACCAGGGAGTGGTGGAGAGGCTACCCTGTGGATGGTTTTAGACTGGTTTCCGTCGGGCCCCTCGTCGTTAGCCAGAGTCCGGCTACGGGGGAAAATCGGTCAGAGGACCAGACCTAGGGCGCATGGTCTGTGTGTGCACACGTGGTTGGGGACAGTGGGCGCACGTCGACGGGCATGACCCCAGCTAGTCACTTGTTTGTGGTTACTTGTGCGGTGTTCGTGCCTTGGGTAGGCACTACCACGTCAGGCAGTTCACCTACGGTGCGGTGTAAGTCGTCAGGGGACGCTACCGGTTGTGCTTCTAGTGGGAGATACTCCTGTCGAATATGGAGTGACAGACTGTCAGTCGTGTGGTTCCGATCTTCGGGTTTGCCGGGTCGACCGTTGAGTTTCGGTTGTCTCACCGTGGCACGTGTGCCGGTTTGCGTGCCGTAGGACCTTTGTTTGGTAGAGTACAGGGCTTTCCTTTCCGAGGTACTCTCCTACCGCTAGCGTAGTGGTTTTCCATTTTGCGAGGTAGGGTTCGAGTGATCCCTACTGAGTCTTATTCCTAAACTCATTCCCTGCGTGTTTTCACCGTGTTTCAGGTGAGGCGCCGCCCCAGGGGAGCGCGTCTGGGGTGCAGCGTGGTGCGGGTGCACAGAGGTAGTGCCAGAGGTCAGAGCCGGGGTATGCCCCGTGTAGCTGTACTTTCTTTTCTTGTCTCTGTACTAGTTGTGGACTACTGTTGTTGTTATTTATTTTCTATTGTGGACCATGTAAAATGTTAACTTATTTCCTGCTTAATATTATAACTGTTTAATTTCTGCAATTACTTGTGATACTTGTGTAGTTTCCACACCATCCTTCTAACCCTTCCGAGTCTTCGGACTCGTGGGTGGCGGTGCGAGTCTCGGGTTATCGGGCCTTCCCGGTAATCAGATTCTCGGGCCGTTACAGCTGGTATCAGAGCGCGGGTTGTGAATTACATGAGAATCATAGGTAATGTAGTGGTCCACTAGTCCACAGCGATGATGTACAGGTGACGCTAGCATTGGGCACCGCGTGTTTGTTTTGACCATGCCATTTTTGTGTTTTCTATCTTTTGCTTCAGGAGCGAGCATGGCGCCGAGGAGGAGCACTCGCTCTCAGCAGGGGCAGTCGACTGGAGGTCAGGAGATCCAGTAGGGGGTCCAGAGGGACCAGGAGGAGCATAGTAGAGCGCCACCAGGGGCCACTGAGGCCGCAGATACCGCGAGAGTTCCGGGGGCCGAGGATTTCTTCCGTGGCATGTACCAGCTTATGTCTCAGCAGTTCGGCGGAGAGGCTGGTGAGGGCTCGTCAGTTAGGGGTGGGCCAGGCTGAGCAGCGAGGGACTTCTTGCAGTTCCATCCACCTTACTTCAGCGGCCAGCCAGATCCTGAGGCGGCTCGTGATTGGCTTGATGAGATGGAGCGGGTGTTCAGTTCTGCGAAGAGTGCTGCCGAGGACAGAGTGGTGTTGGCCTACAACCAGTTGCAGGGTACGGCTCGGAAGTGGTGGTCTTCCGAGTGGAAGACGTCCTTTCAGCTTCGTCCACTTGAGCAGGTCGAGTGGGATGACTTCGTTAGTGCTTTCGAGCGTACGTACTGTCCAGATTATGTTGCTACGCAGGGATGCGGGAGTTTCTGGAGCTGGTGCAGGGCGACATGTCCGTGTTGCAGTACAGGGCCCGATTTGTCGAGCTGGGTCGGTATGCACCTCACATCATGGAGCATGAGAGGGTGAAGACCGCGCAGTTTGTTCAGGGCTTGAGGCAGGAGCTGAGGCACCATTTGATCGCGAACGGGGCCACTGATCTAGAGACGGCATCTCGTGTTGCGGCTTCCTTGGAGATGGATATGCAGAGGACTCGAGGACCGATCAGCCAGGGGCAGTCTCTGTCAGGTCGCAGCCAGCAGTCGGCTACCCAGCAGCAGGGTTCCTTCCAGCATGCGTCGGGTGGTTCGGGAGCACCGGCACCGGTAGCATCGGTAGCAGGATCTACGTCCTTCGGCTCGAAGGTCAATAAGTTCTTCGGGAAGAGTTTCCGGAAGAAGAAGTCAAAGGATCAGGGGCAAGCTTTATCGGGCAGTGTACAACAGCCGATTCCTTTGCAGCGTCAGGGCTCAGTGGGTGGATCGCGAGTACCGTGTCCACGGTGTAGTGGGTTTCACCCAGGAAGGTAGTGCACGGCGCCGATCATCTATTTTCGGTGTGACCAGCCAGGGCATATGGCGCGTGACTGTCCTCAGAGGCCGCCGCAGCAGCAGGTTCCCCAGCAGCAGAGGCAGCAGCAGCAGCAGCAGGGACAGTATCCGCCTCTACCCAGGTCAGCTAGTGTGGGAGGCAGGCAGAGAGCTCGGGGCCAGATCACGCACCTGACCACGGCAGAGGCAGTGGCGTCACAGCTCGTGGAAGGTACCGTTCAGATTTTGGGTTGTGCGGCTCGGGTTTTGTTTGATTCTGGCGCGTCTCATTCATTTATTTCGGAGGATTTCACGTTGAGCATCGAGGAGCCGGTGACCCAGTTGTCCTGTGATTTGGAAGTGGAGTTGCCTTCATGTGATTTTATGATCACTCCGTATTGCTTCGATCAGGTTCCGGTTTGGATCGATGGGCGGAGTATGCCAGGCAGGTTGTATGCGTTGCAGCTTCGGGATTACGACGTGATTCTAGGCATGGATTGGCTCGAGACTCATGGAGCGGTGGTGGATTGTGGAATGAAGAGGGTCTACTTCCAGCATCCGAGCAAGCGGACCTTCTATTTCCAAGGTATCCGTTCCACCTCTTCTCGATTCTCATCTCTGCTATTCGAGCCCGTCGATTGCTTGATTCTGGTTTTCAGGATTTTCTCGCGTCCGTGGTTGTGACCGAACGGATGGAGCCGAGTGTCGAGGACATTCCGGTGGTGTGCAAATTTCTTGACATTTTTCCTGAGGAATTGCCTGGATTGCCTCCCCAGCGGGAGATCGATTTTATGATCGAGGTCGTGCCTGGTACGGGACCTTTGGCGAAGGCTCCCTACCGTATTGCCCCCGCTGAGTTGAGGGAGTTGAGGGCGCAGTTGCAGGAGCTGTTGGCCAAGGGATATTGTCGTCCTAGATTCTCCCCTTGGGGTGCGCCCGTGCTGTTTGTGAAGAAGAAGGATGGTAGTCTGCGGCTGTGCATCGACTATCGGCAGCTGAATGAAGTGACCATTAAGAACAAGTATCCATTGCCGCGGATTGATGATTTGTTCGACCAGCTTCAGTCTGCGCGAGTGTTCTCGCGGATTGATTTGCGGTCTGGTTACTATCAGCTGAGAATTTGCGAGTCCGATGTGGAGAAGACTGCATTCAGTACGAGGTACGGGCATTACGAGTTTCTGGTGATGCCGTTTGGGCTCACCAATGCCCCTGCAGCCTTCATGGACTTGATGCAGAGGGTGTTTCGTCCGTATTTAGACCAGTTCGTGGTCATTTTCGTGGATGACATCCTTGTTTATTCGCGGTCTGCTGAGGAGCATGCGTACCTTTTGGGTGTGGTGCTGCAGACGTTGCGAGATCACCAGTTATATGCGAAGCTCATCAAGTGCGAGTTCTGGCTCGGCGAGGTGCACTTTCTGGGGCACGTGATTTCTGGTGATGGCATTTCCGTGGACCCCGCCAAGGTCGAGACAGTAATGCAGTGGCCGAGGCCGAGGTCGGTGATGGAGATCCGGAGTTTCTTGGGGCTTGCGGGCTATTATCGCCGGTTTATCCAGGATTTTTCTCGCATTGCGGCCCCGATGACTAGACTCACGCGGAAGGATGTGCCTTTCGTCTGGTCTGAGGAGTGTGAACAGAGCTTCAGGGAACTGAAGAGGTTGCTCACCTCGGCTCCGGTGTTCGTTTTGCCTTCTGGATCGGGAGGTTTCGTGGTGTGTACAGATGCTTCCGGGGTCGGATTGGGTGATGTGTTGATGCAGCATGGTAGAGTGGTGGCTTATGCATCTCGGCAGCTAAAGCCCCACGAGGAGAACTACCCTACCCATGACCTTGAGTTGGCGGCGGTGATCTTCGCGCTGAAGATCTGGAGGCATTATCTGTACGGTGAGAAGTTCGAGGTGTTCACTGACCATCAGAGTTTGAGGTATGTGTTTACCCATAGGGACTTGAATCTCAGGCAAAGGCGTTGGATGGAGTTCATGAAGGATTATGACTTCACCCTGTCTTATCAGCCGGGCAGGATGAATGTCGTCGCCGATGCCTTGAGTCAGAAGGTTGCGGTCAGTGCCTTGATGTTGAGGAAATGGAGACTCTGGGAGCAAGTGCCCGAAGTATCTTTCAGGCTCAAGATTCCCCAAGAGCCAGGGTTGGCAGTGCTTGCGAGTCTGACTGTCACTCCTGCTATCCGTCGTCAGGTGACAGAGGCTCAGGATGCGGACCCTGAGTTGCCCCGGATTCTGGTGATGGCTGATGTGGAGCTCGGCGAGGACGGTGCTGCGAGGTTTCGCGGCAGGCTGTACGTCCCAGCGGAAGAGCAGGTTCGTCATGCGGTGTTGCGTGAGGCTCATGGGAGCAGGTACACCGTACACCTGGGTGCGACGAACATGTATCGGAACCTGCGGAGACAGTTCTGGTGGCCTGGCATGAAGAGAGATGTCGCAGAATTTGTGGCCATGTGCCTGACCTGTCAGCAGGTGAAGGCAGAGCATCAGCGACCAGGAGGTGCTCTCCAGCCATTGGATGTTCCTGCATGGAAGTGGGACCACGTGACCACGGATTTTGTGGTGGGGTTGCCGAGGACCTCGAGTGGGCAGGACAGTATTTGGTTGCTGGTGGAATGGCTGACGAAGGTGACGCGGTTGTTACCGGTCAAAGTTAGCTGGAGCGTGTCCAAGTTGGCTCATCTGTATGTGGAACGGATCGTTCCGTTGCATGGGATTCCCGTTTCGATCGTGTCAGATCGGGATCCGCGCTTCACTTCTGGATTCTAGAGGAGTTTCCAGCGAGCGCTTGGCACGGAGTTAGCTTTTAGCTCGACGTATCATCCTCAGTCTGATGGTCAGTCAGAGAGGACCATCCAGACGTTGGAGGACATGCTGAGATCCTGCTGCCTGGAGTGGCAGGGGAGTTGGATTCACCACCTGCCGTTGGTGGAGTTTGCCTATAACAACAGCTATCATTCGAGCATCGGCATGGCTCCTTATGAGGCATTGTATGGGCGTCCTTGCCGGACTCCACTCGATTGGTTTGAAGTTGGTGAGCGGGTTTTGACGGGACCAGAGTTGGTGCAGCAATGCGTGGACGTTGTGCACGTGGTTCGTCAGAACATGTTGGCGGCCCAGAGTCGGCAGAAGAGCTATGCTGACCGTAGGAGACAGCCTCTCGAGTTCGCCGTGGGCGATCATGTGTTCTTGAGAGTTTCTCCGATGAAGGGGGTGATGCGTTTTAGACGGCGTGGGAAGCTGAGTCCCCGCTATATTGGTCCTTTTGTGATTGTGGAACGCATCGGTGAGGTCGCTTATCAGTTGCAGTTACCCCCTGAGTTGGCGTCGGTGCATGACGTGTTCCACGTCTCGATGTTGCGGAAGTATGTGCCCGATGACTCTCACGTGCTTGAGGATTTTATTTGGCCCGAGGTGACTCCAGATCTTTCTCTCCCAGAGTTTTCGATCCGCATGGAGGATAGGCGAGAGTAGCGCCTGCGGACCAAGGTCATCCCCTTGGTCAAGGTGGTGTGGCAGCGGCACTCTAGTGGTGAAGCTTCTTGGGAGCGTAAGGACAAGATGCGTCAGCAGTTCCCGTACCTGTTTGAGTGAGTCTTCCTCTTCTTTCCCCTTGGGTTGTTCTCAATTTCGAGGTCAAGATTCCTTTAAGGAGGGAGGGCTGTAATATCCCGGACCTTTCGGATCCTTCTTTTTGGGTCTCGGATCTGGTTTTTGGAGCGTCCGGCTCCGTTGTGTCCGAAATTTTGTTTCAGACATCATTTGTGTTCGGATCGACGCGATCCGGAGTTGTTTCGGAGGCCCGGAGGCGTTCCGTGGCTTTTCCACGCGTGTTTTCCGATTTCCGGTGTGTGTTTCGGCAATTCCTTCGGAACCTCGCTGCCGGTGAACCGGGTCGTTCACCTGGGCACGAGTGGTACCGTTGCGTTCGGTGCGTTCCGAGGATTCCGGAAATATAATTTTCTATTTTTTTGGTATTTTCTGGATTTTCTGAATTTTCTATAAATACCCCCCTATTTCTCTCTCTTCCCCACCTTCTCTTTCTTCTTCTTCTTCCTCCTCCGTTTCTCCCCACCGCGGCTCCCTCTCTTCCTCCCGTTCGAGCGTGGCGAGCTCCCTTCCGGCTGCTGACGGCGGCGGGGCGACGGCGCGAGGGTGTGGGTGGCGGCGGCGGCGAGGTGATCTCGTGGGTGTGCGGTGAGCGTGGGAAGCGCGAAGAGGCGGGGTTTCTAAAAGCGTTCTTCACGATTCGTGGATGATCCGGCGGAGCATTCGCTCCATTGAGGTAGGGTGACGATCCTCTATCTCCGTGCTTTCCTTTCCTGTGATTTCTAGGCCGGCGGGGAGCCAAGAGGGGTTCGTTTGAGCTCGGGACGGGAAATGCATGCTTTGGGGGTTTGAGTGCCGATCTAGAGTTTTACCGCGCCATTTGGAGTTTTGGAGGCATCATTCAATGCACTAGGGCGTGGGGACGAGTTCCCCTTTTGTTTCCCCATCACCCGGGGGTGATTGGGGCGTGGAATGGTGTTTTAGGCCGTTTCCCGCCGTTCTCGATTTTCCGAGGTGATCGCGGTCCACCAGTGACCGTTTTCACTGGTCGCGGTCAGGCGGGGACCGCTTTCAGCAGGTTTTGAACCGTTGGGGCTTTAGAGTGTCGGTGGGCGGACGCGGTCTTGCGATAGACTGCGACTGTTGGTCGCGGTCTGGTGGTAACCGTGTTCACCGTGGGGACCGGCATGGACCCCGAGGCATTTTTGACCGTTGGTTTCCAGTCACGGTCTCCTGGAGACCGCTACTGTGTGAACACGGTCACCAGGCGACCGCGTTCATTTTTCTTGCGCCAGGGTGGTCGCGGTTCCAGGAGGATCGCGACTGTGTGGTTGCGGTCCAGGGCAGACCGCTACCACAGGAGGCGATCCTCCGGTGACCGCTTCTCCCATCCCTTGCCGATTCGAGTCCCGGATGAGTGAGTCTCGATCCCTGTGCTGACCCGTGGTCTGACTGATGCTGGGCATCATGTGGGGGCCACACGTGAGGGTGCCGTGGGGTCCCGGGAGATGGTGATTTTGGCTTGTGTCGCCATGTGACGGTGTTGGTACAAGGAGCGTTCTACGTACCTGCGATTGTGACGTTGTTTTCCATTGACTTGAGAGTCTACTCCTTCAGTGACCCTCCACTAGTCGTAGCCTGCTTACACGCGTGTGGTCCCACCAGGGAGTGGTGGAGAGGCTACCCTGAGGACGGTTTTAGACTGGTTTCCGTCGGGCCCCTCGTCGTTAGCCAGAGTCTGGCTACGGGGGAAAATCGGTCAGAGGACCAGACCTAGGGCGCATGGTCTGTGTGTGCACACGTGGTTGGGGACAGTGGGCGCACGTCGACGGGCGTTACCCCAGTTAGTCACTTGTTTGTGGTTACTTGTGCGGTGTTCGTGCCTTGGGTAGGCGCTACCACGTCAGGCAGTTCACCTGCGGTGCGGTGTAAGTCGTCAGGGGACGCTACCGGCTGTGCTTCTAGTGGGAGATACTCCTGTCGAGTACGGATTGACAGACTGTCAGTCGTGTGGTTCCGACCTTCGGGTTTGCCGGGTCGACCGTTGAGTTTCGGTTGTCTCACCGTGGCACGTGTGCCGGTTTGTGTGCCGTAGGACCTTTATTTGGTAGAGTACAGGGTTTTACTTTCTGAGGTACTCTCCTACCGCTAGCGTAGTGGTTTCCCGTTTTGCGAGGTAGGGTTCGAGTGATCCCTACTGAGCCTTTTTTCGAGACTCATTCCCTGCGTGTTTTCACCGTGTTTCAGGTAAGGCGCCGCCCCAGGGGAGCGCGTCTGGGGTGCAGCGTGGTGCGGGTGCCCAGAGGTAGTGCCAGAGGTCAGAGCCGGGGTATGCCCCGTGTAGCTGTACTTTCTTTTCTTGTCTCTGTACTAGTTGTGGACTACTGTTGTTGTAATTTATTTTCTATTGTGGACCATGTAAAATGTTAACTTATTTCCTGCTTAATATTATAACTGTTTAATTTCTGCAATTACTTGTGATACTTGTGTAGTTTCCACACCATCCTTCTAACCCTTCCGAGTCTTCGGACTCGTGGGTCGCGGTGCGAGTCTCGGGTTATCGGGCCTTCCCGGTAATCGGATTCTCGGGCAGTTACAGACTGCCCGACCGTGGGGTCGAGGTTGTGTAGAGGGTCTGTGTGTGTTTCCCTTGGTTGACCGTCTTCTGGTTCTGGTTACCGTCGTCGTGGCGTACCAACGTTCTTGCTCTGTTACTTCCGTTGTTGTTGTTCTTACTATTTTCCTTTACTGTCATTATTTACTGTTGCTGCACTTCTATTACCGCTTTCGTTGTGGTGGGGACCCGCGGGACCCCTACTGAGCCAATGAGATGAGACTCACCTCTGCTTTTCAGGTGCAGCATTCTCCTCGGAGTGGAGCGTTCTTGTCGGAGGTTCGTTAGTTGCCAGCTCGCCAGGTTGCCGGGATGCACCACGGGGCAGTGTACATTTCTTTTCCCTAACTGTACTTGTTGACTGGCCTCTGTAGTTGTTTAATTGTTATAAAATGTAATTTTATTTCTGTCGGAACTGTAGATTAATTCTGTAGATTTACTTTCCTGCTATTGTTTAAAATTTTAATGCATGACCACATGTTGACACCTTGAAAATGAGCAAGGGCAGAAGCAGAATTGAAAAGAAGATTAGACCAACAGTGAAAGATCAATGACGAAGTTCGTCAACCATCTACCCGGCTGAAGCCTTTCGCCGGCCAAGCTGATGTCCGGTGCCATTGTCAGTCAGACGGCGACACTGATGAAGCAGCAGTCATCCGACTGATGAGACCTCCTAGCACATTTTAACAAGAAGCCGGAACCGGCAAATGAAGATTGTAAAGGCTTTTACACAGTCAGAACAAAAGAAGAACCATCTCCACAAACTATACACCCGGCTGAAGTCTTCTCATACTGAAGCTGATGTCCGGTCTTGTCATTGTTTAGGTGACAATGCTGATGAAATCCCAGTCCAATGACTGATGAAGGTTCCTTTGGTCCACTTGAGTCCAACAACAAATTCCTGATACAGTTCCGATATGTTTATAGAGCCAACAGTTCTAAGTGGAGCTTAAAAGCTCTAATTGGGCCTATGAAATGGGCTTAGGGGTGTGGCATCCAGGCCCCCTCACTCAAATCGCACGCCGCACCGGGAGCTACTGTCATCTCAGGCGCGCCGTGAAGATGGAGTGGGGTGGCACGCCGACTTCCACCTGCCGAGAAGATACAAGATACAGTTATAAAACCCCCTTCCCCTCGAGCAAGAAAGAAAAGAGAAGCTCAGAAGATCCTCACCATCACCACCGCCAGAAGAGAAAAAAAGAGAGCCTCCTCCACTGAAAGAAAGAGAGAAGAGACCAAAGGAGAAAGCAGAGAGAAAGATTCGAAGCTGATTGAAGGTGGGCACCGGGGAGGGAGAGGAGTCAATGCTCCGCCCTCCCCCCCCCCCCCATTTCTGCATTTCATCTTCTTGTAATTTTGATTGATGCTACTTATTCTTCTTCTGATGTATTCTGCGACATCGTAATCGATTTTCATGCCGCTAGAGAAGGACTTAGTCTTTGTCTGCAATTTTCTTCTATGTACTCCGTCCCTCTGATGCATGGATGTAATAGTCATGTCTGAATGAATAAACGAATGGAACAGGCCTCGATTGTCGCCTGCTATTGTCTCTGTGGAGGTTTGCCCCCTATTCCCCTCCCCAGTCTGATTATTCGTCTGCGTTTTCTTTCTCGAAGATGCTTTCATGCTCTTGTTCCAGAGCCAGGGACAGGCTATCCCTTGGCCTTCGGAACAAAGCCAAGCCACATGATGATTCACATCTGTGAGATTCCGGAGTTTCTGATGCCCGATTTGCTTATCGACATCATCAGAGTCGTTTCTGGACCAGAGACAGATATCTCTTGGTTCCCAGGACGACGAATGATAACATCAACCATCCTCCTGGAATTCTGCACAAGTAATGGTGACAGAGGCTCCTTATGTTCGGTTCTTCTTTCCCATTTCCCTCTGTCCTTGGATTTCCTTCGAAACCCATTCCAAAGCTGGTCGATACCCAATAAATACATCCATCTTTGACTCCTCAGGGCCCGTCAATCTCGGCCTTAATCACCAGGAAAACCCCCTCAATCATCCATAAACCCCAAGACAGGGTGTCGTAAAATCCCGAAATACATCTCGGCGCCCTCATCTATCTCGGCTCCACGAACAGTAGAACCGATGAATAGCCCTCAGCGTGAGCTTTCCCGCGCCGAGAACCCTGTTGTTTTACCTCGCGCCGAAAAGCCACCCCCGCCTCACTATTTCTCCTCGCGCCGGGAAGCCCACGCCGGGAGCCTCCCTGGCCTTCTTTTCCTCGCGCCGGGAAGCCCACGCCGGGAGCCTCCCTGGCCTTCTCTTCCTCGCACCGGGAAGCCCGTGCCGGGAGCCTCCCTGGCTTGCTCTTCATCGCGCGGGAAGCCCGCACCGGGAACCTCCTTGCCTTCTCCCCTGCGCGCCGGGAACCTATCCCATGGCATCTTCCCCTTGGCGCCGAGAACCCCTCCTTGGCTTCCTTGTCTCGGCGCCAAGAACTTATACATATGTTTGAGGTGCGCTGAAAACCTGCTCTGCTGCCTAATGAGCCTCCGATTCCCCTGTCAAACTCACTCAGGGATGTCCACGAGTCACCAGATCCCCCCTCCGAGGGTAAAATTAAAGGGAGTCAAACTCCCTTATGTTCCACCGTCCCGTGTCGGGTTATGAGTAATCCCTTTAGCTCGGAGGGCTCCGCCACTGCGTGAGTCTCGCCGGCTTCCGTAGGGAAGAGTAAAATGTTGTCCCACGGCAGCTACGTGATCCGGGAGGCTCGACCTCTCTTTCTTTCGGCTTTCATCCCGGCACTCCGTGGGTGATAGTCTATTCTCCCCTGGGCATAATCCAGATTATGGGGAGATGCTGCCGAAATGTCGATCCGACGTTCTAACCCCGATGAGTCCCGGGAAGTGCACGTCATACACCTCCCATTCGGCACAATCTTTTGGGGAATACTAGTTCCGCGAGGCCCTTGGCCGGATGAGAAATCTGATAGGGGACCTGTCCCCGATGATTGTTCAGGCTCCGCCCCGCCGCTGCGTGGATGGTGTCCTATTTCTTATCTGGCATGCCCCCCCCTATAAGAGGGGGTTATGTCGATTTAATAAGCATGTTACCTACTTAATTACATTCTTAGAATAGCAATATCTTCAATATCACGCACTATTATTTTTCTTTTATTACCGCCCCGAGCGGCCTCCTATTTTGGCGTTTAATCAAGGGTTGTCTTTCTTAGGAAGGGCGTAATTAACGTCATAGCCTTTATGGTATGACGGACTTTTGGTCCCGACTCGGACTTCACAATCAACTGACCAAGTCAGATCGAGCGCATAATAAAAATTGTCACCATGGTGACTGGCACGCCAATAAATCAATAAATACATATAAGGGAATTCCCCCATAAATATAAATCAATAAATATTAAACATAAATAAATCCCGCATCCACACCTGCGGAGCCTTCTTCCTCTTTTGGAATTTGCCTCGTCTACTCAGGAACTTCTTGAATTCCCTAGTGAGCAGGGCATGGTCTGCTGTGCTGGCCTCCGGAAGGTCATCTCTGTTGTCCTCATCTGAGTCGTCTGTGCTCTCAACAACTTTGAGAGCCACAGTCTTCTTGGGCTTGACGTCTTCTTCACTTCTCTTCAAGTTGAGCTCATATGTCATGAGCGAACCTATCAAACCATCAACTGTCATAACAGACATTTCTTTAGAGTCCTCAATAACAGTGGCCTTAGTGTGCCATACTGGGGTGAGAGATCTCAGAATCTTTCTAATCAGTTCACTATCGGGGTATTCATTTCCCAATGATTTTAGGGAGTTGGTTAACTGGGTGAGCCTTGCATACATCACATAAATGATTTCATTAGGTTTCAGTCTGAACATTTCATAGTCAATAGTTAGCATGTTGGCCTTAGTGGCCCTGACTTCAGATGTACCCTCATAGATTAGCACAAGCCTATCCCACATTTCTTTTATAGATTTGTAAGTGGATACTCTTGAGTATTCAGTGGGGTGGATAGCACATTGCATGATATTCATAGCGCTCCAATTAGTTGTGGATTTTTTGACATGGTCCGGTGTCACGCCCCGACGCAGAATCTCGGGACTGGCAGTAGAAACAATTAATAATAATATGTCTATTTACAGACATGCTACGCTAAAGCTAAAAGATCACACATCACCATGAACAGAAATTAACTTCATTTACTAAATAACATTTAAATGATCCATGTTCCAATCATATAACCCACTTAAACATACTTCCGACATAACATCCACTTGACAGTACTACATTTGCTGACTTTGAACTACAATTCTTCCAAAGCACACACTCTAAAACATAATTAGACACAAACGACTACGACTGGCTCCACACGGCTTCTAACTGGTTCGCTCCATGGCCATCACTCTTGCCCGTCCCCATCAGTCTGTGAATCCTCACCTGAGCTACCTGAAAAGGGGGAACAACTGGGTGAGCGAACGTTCAGTAGATAATAACAGGCAAGTTTAAGTAATTAACCAATTAATTACATTTTTAAGTGCAAAAATAAAGAACGAAATGAAATGACAAAGTAATATAATAAAAAGTAGGTAATACCATGGCGTAACTGGAAATTGGCCAATAAACACGAACTAACCAAGTCAAGAAAAGATTTAAGTAATAGATTATTGTCGTAGACATCACGCTAGTCATGCACTCGGTGCAATGCCTCACCATGTCATTCAAACTCCCCGGGGCACAAGTACTTTTCGGGCGCTCCTCCTAGGACCAGAACGGGCCCTTATGATGCGTTGGCATTGATTTAGTGGATCCAAGATCCCAAGTTATGTCTAGACATTAATCAAGTTAAATGGCCAATATGACAAGGTATAGAACTTACCTCGGAGAATTCCAAGGGTAAGTCGAAGAGATATTTTGACCAGAAAGTTCAAGTTATCAAGAACCAATCAGGTCTGTGAATTCAAACACAATAACCACGGAAATCATTTTCTGGAAGATACATGGTCCATATAGGGCCGTTCAAATACATGGATGGTCAATAATGGGCCGCTCATGGCCAGAAGGGCTGGAAGCCCAAGAACAAGGAAAAGGGCCATATTGGTCCGCTCAACGGATGAACGGTCCACTAAGATCTGCTCGAGTACATGGACAGTCCTAATCAGTCCGTTCAAAATGGGCCTAACTAGAAGACTAAAAATCCACCCAAAAATGGGCTTTGGGCTGCCATAAGTGGGGCAGAACTGAACCAGGGTCCAGCCCACTCTCCACTGGTCAGCCTAGGGCTTATTGGGTCGATCAAATCATGATTTGGTCGAAGATAGAATAAGGTTAATCGACCAATGTAAGTGGCACTCGGCCAGGGATGCACGGTTCATACCAGTCCACCCACTAAGATAAGCGGTCCTTTCTGGGCCGTTCAAGCCTCAGTGGGTCCAAGTTGAGCCGTGACTCACAACATGATAATCCAAGCGGTTCGATCACGTAAACAGGTCCAGATCTTGGTGGTACAACCTGCCCAGCGTCCTAGTGGGAATCGCAGGCTCGCAGGGGCTTACAGAGGTCCCATAATGAAGGTCCTAGTCCAACGGAAGGAATATCTGGCGGAGAGTCCCAACCATTACAAGGAAATGAGGCTATCAAATCATCGGAAACCAAGTATAGCGGTCAGCCAATCCTACCGGAGTAGAACGATTGTCAATCAATCCTAATAGCATGGTTTAAGAAATCATGTTTGAACTTAATATATTGAAATAGGTTAAGGCCATGACGAATCAAGTGAAAACAACTAGCAAAAATTCATAATTTTTTACTTCCATGAGTTCCAGTTATCATGTGGGTTACTAACCTACCATTAGCCACTAACCTACTAAGATAAATCATGCTTCAAGTGAAGAAATAAGCAGTTCTGTGTAGTTGGGCGGTTCGTGCAAAGCCGCTCACAAGCCTCGGTGGTCGCACGATAGGCCGTTCACACCCTTTCCGGTCCGAAGGCCTACCAGGGATGAGTAGTCTGTAGGGTGCCGCTGGGGAAGATGAGCGGTTTGAGACTGGCCGCTTGAAGAAAAGGGCGGTTAGGGTTCTGCCGCGCATTCTACAAAACCGATCAAAGATAAAATATATGGACGATCAAGAACCGGCTGCCTACAGAGTATGGGCGGTCTATCGAGAGGCCGCGCAAGTCAGATCAATCTGCTGCCCCTTCGCCTTGCCCGTCTCCGGCGGGGTTGGCTAGGGTTAGCAATAATAACTAAATACGCACAATTTAAAGCATGAAACTTAGGGCGTTTATAGTCAATAGAACGAGCATGAAAATTTATACAATATAGAATGATCAATTGGACGTTTAGTGCCTGAAATCCCTACTTAAATCGAGATGGAACATAGTTAACCCTAGTTTTAGCATGCTACTACTAAAACTTGAAATCCTAGCAGGATACTAGATAAAATTTAGGGCTTTCTAGATCAATGGAAAGAGGACATGATGACGCTTCTATCCATATATAATAGTTAAGGTTTGGCTTGCTATCACCTACCTTAATCGAAGGATGAAGGAAGAAGAGGGAAGCCGATCGCGCTAGGTACACACCACCGATGATCGTCGAAATACTCCCTCGATCGAGCTCCTCTCCGGCCGCCACAGCAACTAAACGATTCTAGGGTGGCTAAGGGTCATTTTTATAGGTTCAATTTCATTCGAGAGGGTTCCATCGTGGAGATAAGAGTCCACAAACTCGGTTGCGCGTGAATCGCGCGGACTAGGGCACCGCCACCGATCTCATCAAAAATACGCTCTCTAGGGTTAGGGTTTCGGAGATTAACCAGAGGGGAAATGAAGAGTTGATCCTTACCGTTCTTTTGAATCTGGTTTGAGCTTAAATGATCAGGTATTGGGCTCAAATTTCGGGTTTTAAGGTTCGATTAGGCTAAGTATGGTTTTGGGCCTTAATCTGCTAATTCAGCTAGTTTACGAATTTTATTTGGGCTGATCATAGAAGATAATTTTACTAAACATTTTATCCTCTATATGATTCTAATTTTTCCAGATTTTTATAAAATGATTGAACTTTTACTTATCCTATTTCTTAAGGAATTTCTTATTAATTTTCTCAAAATTTTATTCTTTAAATAAATCGGGGTGCTACACCCTCCCCCACTTAAAAGAATTTGGTCCTCCAAATTCACTGCACTTACAGAAAACGAGGAGCGAGATAACTCACCTAGAATAAGTCGGGATACTACTTCTGCATGGTATCTTCTGATTCCCATGTAGCTTCTTCCGTTCCACGCCGACTCCACTGAACTTTAACCATGGGTATGGAACGATTCCTGAGTTGCTGCTACTTGCGATCTAAAATCTTGATTGGTCTTTCTTCATAAGTCAAGTCTTCCTTCAGCTCCAAATCCCCATGCTGAATGACATGAGTGGGGTCATACACGTATTTTCGCAGCATAGACACATGGAAGACATTATGTACTCCCGATAATTGAGGCGGTAGTGCTAAATGGTAAGCAACCTCCCCTACTCTTTCCAGAATCTTGAATGGACCAACATATCTTGGACTCAGCTTGCCTTGAATGCCAAACCTGTGAATTCCTCTCATGGGAGAAACCTTCAAAAACACATGCTCACCAACCTGAAATTCCAAGGCTCTCCTTCTGTTGTCGGCATAACTCTTCTGCCTTGATTGTGCTACTTGCAACCGATCTCTGATAATACAGATATTCTTGGACGATTCAGAAATGAGATATGGTCCCAGCCATTGCTTCTCTCCTACCTCATCCCAACATAATGGAGATCGACAGCTTCTTCCATACAAGGCTTCAAACGGAGCCATCTGAATACTGGACTGATATCTGTTATTGTAGGCGAATTCAATCAAAGCCAAGCGATCACTCCAACCACCTCCAAAATCAATCATGCAGGCTCTAAGCATATCTTCCACTATCTGCTTGGTTCTTTCAGTCTGTCCGTCTGTCTATGGATGAAAAGCGGTACTAAAATTTAGACGGGTTCCCAACGACTCTTGCAGTCCTTTCCAAATATGCGAAGTGAATCTGGGGTCTCTATCAGACACAATGCTAACTGGAATACCATGGAGTCTTACAACTTCTTTCATATATAAAGCTGCTAAGACATCAACTGTCCACTTAGACTTAATGGACAAGAAATGAGCAGACTTTGTCAATCTGTCGACAATAACCCATATTGCATCAAATCAACTCTGAGTCCTGGGTAGACCCATAATAAAATCCATACCAATACTCTCCCACTTCTATTGAGGTATATCAAGTGGTTTCAATTTCCCTGCAGGTCTGAAATGCTCAGCCTTGACTTGCTGACACACCAAGCATCTACTCACAAATTTTGTAATTTTCTTTTTCATATTCGGCCACCAAAAGGATCTTTTCAAGTCCTTAAACATCTTGGTACCTCCAGGATGAATAGTGTATCTGGATCTATGAGCTTCTTCGAGAATCTTATTCTTTATTTCAACTTCATCAGGTACACAGGTCCTTCTCTGAAACAATAATCTGCCATCGTCAGCTACCATGAAATCAGGTCTGTTACTCAAGCTCTCCTTGATCTCTACCAACTCTGGGTCATTGTCTTGCAAGGACTTGATTTCTATCAAGATTTCTGGTCTAAGTTGAATCTGAGCAATCGTAACCCAGTCCTTGTCAACATTGAGATCCAAAGTAGCTAACTGCTCCAACAGTTTCTAGTCTTGCAACATGAGATGCGATAACTTAGCTATTGGCTTGCGGCTCAAGGCATCCGCCACTACTTTCACCTTTCCAGGATGATACTCTATGGAGAAGTCAAAGTCCTTTAAATACTCAAGCCATCTTCTCTGCCTCATATTGAGTTCCTTCTGAGAAAACAAATACTTCAGACTTTTATGATCTGAGAACACCTTAAATGTCTCTCCATACAAGTAGTGCCTCCATATCTTCAAGGCGAACACTACAGCTGCAAGTTCCAAATCATGAACGGGATAGTTCTCTTCATGCTTCTTCAACTACCTAGAAGAATAGGCTATCACTTTCCCGTGCTGCATGAGCACACAACCTAGACCAATGCCTGAAGCATCAGTATATACCACAAAACCTCCTTCTCTAGATGGTAAAGCAAAAACAGGGGCAGTAGTTAGACATTCCTTCAAGGTTTGAAAACTTCTCTCGCAATCCCTGGACAAATCAAATTTGTTCTCCTTGCTGGTTAATATAGTTAAAGGCACCGCAATCTTGGAGAAATCCTTAATAAACCTCCGGTAATAACCTGCTAGGCCTAGGAAACTTCTAACTTCAGTTACATTAGTAGGCCTATCCCAATTCTTCACTGCCTCTACCTTCGAAGAGTCAACAGAAATACCTTCCTTTGTAATAAATGCCCTAGAAAGGACACCTCTTGCTGCCAGAATTCACACTTACTAAACTTGGCGTATAGCTGATGGTCTTTCAATATTTGTAACGCCATCCTCAAATGTTCAGCATGCTCCTCCTTACTCTTAGAATAAATCAAGATGTCGTCAATAAACACCACGACCCACTGGTCAATATAGGGTCGGAACACATTGTTCGTCAGCTGCATCAAAGCTGCAGGTGCATTCGTTAGTCCAAAAGGCATGACTACAAATTCAAAATGCCCATACCTGCTACGAAATGCTGTCTTATAGATATTCTCTTCCTTGATCCGCAACTGATGATATCCAGATCGATGATCAATCTTAGAAAAATACTGAGCTCCTGCTATCTGATCAAATAATTCATCAATTCTCGGCAATGGGTATTTATTCTTGATAGTCAGCTGGTTCAATTGCCGATAATCGATGCACAACCTCATCGAACCATCCTTCTTTCGGACAAATAATACTGGGGCTCTCCACGGGGATGTACTTGGACGAATGAACCCCTTCTCAAGTAATTCCATTAACTGTTGCTTCAATTCCCTCAGCTCCGCAGGGGACATACGATAAGGAGTTTTAGAAATAGGGGTCGCGCCAGGAACTAAATCAATAGAAAAGATAACCTCTCTCTCTAGCGGAAGTCCTGGCAATTCCTCAGGAAAGACATCCGAAAAATCTCGAATGACAGGAATATCCTTGATCTCGATCTTCTTCTCAGGGGTCACATAAAAAGGCTAGAAAAGCGTGACATCTCTTCCTCATCAACTTATCAGCTCGAAGGGCCGAAATAAGTGGCACGGACTTATGGTGCCTAACCCCTATAAAAGAAAGTTTAGGGTGTCTAGAAAAAGACACAGAACTAGAACTGCAATGAACATTGGCCTCATACTTAGCCAACCAATCCGCTCCCAGAATTACATCATAATCTTTCATATTCATGCAAACTAAATCAGCTGGCAAGTTCTGCTCATTAATCATAACCTTACTAGAAGGATAGAAATACTTAATTGCTGAACTGGAACCAATAAGGGTTGAAATCTCTAACGGGGAATTCATCAAGAATGGCTTCACAGCAGAAGACTTAGCAAACTTCTAAGAAACAAAAGAATGAGTGGCATTGGTATCAAAGAGAATGAATGCTGGCTTATAATGAATAATAAGAGTACCTTCAACGAGTCCACCCTCCTCGGTGGTTCCGCATCATCTTCTTGTAGGGCTTGGGGCTTGCCCTGCTGCTTCTTGTTTCCTTGCGGCTTGGTCGGGGTAGCTTGATCAGACAAAAGGGGACACTCTGGAATACGATGGTCCCTACTACCACAACGTAGACAGGTGCCCAGCTTGCGCCAGCACTCTTCCATCCTGTGACCTGGACGATCACAATACTTGCACACGCCCTTAAACGGCACCATCGGGCCAGGCTTCTTATCTTCATTCTTCGGCATTTTGTTCTTCCACGTTCCAGACCCGCCATTTGGTCTCTTCTTGCCATTGACGGGTTTGACACTCCCGGATCCAGTAGGTTGTTCCTTCTTAACATTCTTTCCACAGATTCTCTCCATCATCTTTAAAGCGTCTTCCAAGACTTGAGCCTTCCTTACCATCTCCACATACATTTGAATTTCCATTGGTGCCAACTGGTTGATATAATGTAACTTCAGCCCGTTGAGAAAATGCTTGGCCTTCATCTTCTCTGTAGATATCAAGTGGGTGGCATAACGAGATAACCGAGAGAACTGAGCTTCATACTCGGCTACTGAAAGATTCCGCTGCTTCAAAGCAGCAAAATCAGCCGCTTTCTTTTCTTGTACTCTATCAGAAAAATATTTACTGTTAAAGAGTTCCTCGAACTCCTTCCATGAAACTTGTCTATCGCCGAGGGTAGCCTTTACTGCATCCCACCATGTTCTTGTATCACGTTCCCACTGGAAGGTCGTTAAAAGAACATGCTCCAGGTCACTGCACTGCATTACTTTGAAGATCCTCTCTATCTCCTTTAGCCAGTGCTCAGCTTCATCGGGGTCGATCGAGCCTCCAAAACGCGGGGGATTCATCCCACGAAAGTTTCGGTGAAGATCGCCAACTCCGTGGTTCATCGCTCCTCCTTGGGCCACTTGTTGGAAGGCCCGAGTAAGTCCTTGAACCGTTCATTGCATGTCTCGCCATTGCGCACGTTCAGCTTCCATTAGAACGTCCTACACATAGAATAAATTATTTTAGGATCATTTAGAAAGAATAGTTTTTGAATTAGGTTATTAACTCAACCCAAGTCTCTACCCAAATCTCACTAGGTTGGATTCTTATAACAAGGTTATAGGTTCTACGATATCACTTAGAATTCTAGAACTTAGAAAACCTAGGAACATTAGAAACCTAGGCTCCGATACCACCTAACACGCCCCGTACTCTATACCGTCGAGGTATTGTCCGCTTTGGCCTACCGGCCTCACTGTTTTATCCCTTTATAACAGTGATCGGCTCCAGAATGGGGGACTTCCCGGGTAGGTCACCCATCCCAGTACTACTCCCCATTAAGCACGCTTAACTTCAGAGTTCTTTCAAGAACCGAGTCGATACTTCAAAAGACGCCTCGGTAATATAGAGTACAACTAAGCTATATTTGAGGGTGTCACCATCTACCCCTCTTATATAGGCGACGTCCTCGTCGCTGGGCACATATAGTACACAATCAAATCCCCAGGTAGGTAGGACTCTAGAGGTGGCCCCTACAGGCTCAAGAGGTGGCTCCCACTATGTAGCACTTTGTCCCATTGTGGGTTCGAGAGGTGGCTCCCATAGCGTAGCACTTTACCTTGCATGGCACTTAGTTCCCACACTTCCGGCTGAGGTATTGCTCTGATACCATTTAACTGTCACGCCCCAACGCGGAATATCGGGACTGGCAGTAGAAACAATTAATAATAATATGTATATTTACAGACGTGCTACGCTAAAGCTAAAAGATCACACATCACCATGAACAGAAATTAACTTCATTTACTAAATAACATTTAAATGATCCATGTTCCAATCACATAACCCACTTAAACATACTTCCGACATAACATCCACTTGACAGTACTACATTTACTGACTTTGAACTACAATTCTTCCAAAGCACACACTCTAAAACATAATTAGACACAAACGACTACGACTGGCTCCACACGGCTTCTAACTGGTTCGCTCCACGGCCATCACTCTTGCCCGTCCCCATCAGTCTGTGAATCCTCACCTGAGCTACCTGAAAAGGGGGAACAACTGGGTGAGCGAACGCTCAGTAGATAATAATAGGCAAGTTTAAGTAGTTAACCTATTTTTTCCCCAAAAAACCCTGCCTAGTGTTGAATGGGAGAGTGCACCCTTTTACCAGAGGTAAAGAGAAAGCCACTCCACCATTCAAACATTAGGAGGTAAATTTTATTTATTGTCAATAGGAATACCATTACATCAAGCGAATACTGGGCAGGCCCAGTTTGTCAAGGCAAGCTGCTCCCTTTATAGAATTAGGTAGCTCAACATAAGAAAAGAAAACATTACAATGTGTGGTGCAAGCCAAGGAGGCTAGGGAGTCGGCGACTTTGTTTCCTTCTCTATAGACATGAGCGATTGAATCTTTCGTATTAAGAAGACTCCAAATCTCTCTTGCATAAGAAAGGATAGACCATGGGCAATGGATTTCCTTTTTTATAATTTGAACTAAGGTTTTGGAATCACATTCAATCTGGACTGGCTTGTCATTAATAGTATGAAAGTATTTAATGCCATCAAGCAAAGCTCGAGCCTCGGTAACTAGACTGTTGGCGCTGCCATAAAAATGTGAGAAGGCAAGAATAGTATTTCCGTTACTGTCTCTAATAACTCCGCCTCCACCTGAGTCTCCATTGCTCTTGCATGCACCATCTGTGTTAAGCTTGACAGAAGGCCAGGGAGGGCATTCCCATTTAATCACCTTCAGCTGTGGTCTAGCAGACAAACTGGTTTTAATGCCAAATTCCTCCAATGTTTTCCTTTTGGTATTATCAGGCTCCTTGAGATTTGCAACTGCACACACATGCTTTACTTGTAATATAATATGGTGGAGAAGCCTATTCTTAAAGATGGTTTTTCCATCATATTTTGAAGCATTTCTTGATTTCCAGATTTCCCAAAGACCATAGCCAATGACAGCAAGGAGGAATAAACCATAGGCAGATTTCTAATGCATGTTAATAGCATTTTGGTTGATAAATGCTCTCCCATAATTAACATTCATTTGCAGTCCATAAGCTCTGAAATGAGACCATACCTGTGTGGCCAGATCACTGTGCATAAAAAGGTGGTTAATATTTTCCTCGCATTGCACCCTGCAGCAATGGCATTTGGAACACATTTGCACACCCAGTCGTTGAATGTTTTTATCAGTGGGAAGAGCATTGTGAATAATCTTCCATAGATGTACAGATATTTTGGTGGGTAGCCAATTGGACCATAATCGAGTCTAGGGAAAAATATTTTGGTTGGAGTTTATATTTGATAGCATACGATAAGTAGAAGCCACTGTGCAAAAACTTGCGGAAGAAAGGCTCCATGCCGGACAATCAGGATACTGAATGAACTGAAAGTTTTTGATAGCTGATTTGATCGGCTCAGGAACCAGTCCAGTAATTAACCAATTAATTGTATTTTTAAGTGCAAAAATAAAGAACGAAATGAAATGACAAAGTAATATAATAAAAAGAAAGCAATACCATGTCGTAACTGGAAATTGGCCAACAAGCACGAACTAACCAGGTCAAGAAAAGATTTAAGTAATAGATTATTGTCGTAGACATCACGCTAGTCATGCACTCAGTGGAATGCCTCACCATGTCATTCAAACTCCCTAGGGTAAAAGTACTTTTCGGGCGCTCCTCCCAGGACCAGACCGGGCCCTTATGATATATTGGCATTGATTTAATGGATCCAAGATCCCAAGTTATGTCTAGACATTAATCAAGTTAAATGGCCAATATGACAAGGTATAGAACTTACCTCGGAGAATTCCAAGGGTAAGTCAAAGAGATATTTTGACCAGAAAGTTCAAGTTATCAAGAACCAATCAGGTCCGTGAATTCAACAAAATAACCACGGAAATCATTTTCTGGAAGATACACGGTCCATATAGGGCCGTTCAAATACATGGACGGTCAATAATGGGCCGCTCATGGCCAGAAGGGCTGGATGCCCAAGAACAAGGTAAACGGGCCATATAGGTCCGCTCAATGGATGAACGGTCCACTAAGATCCGCTCAAGTACATGGATGGTCCTAATCAGTCTGTTCAAACTGGGCCAAACTAGAAGACTAGAAATCCACCCAAAAATGGGCTCCGGGCTGCCATAAGTGGGGTAGAACTGAACCAGGGTCCAGCCCACTCTCCACTGGTCAGCCTAGGGCTTATTGGGTCGATCAAATCATGATTTGATCGAAGATAGAACAAGGTTAATCGACCAATGTAAGTGGCACTTGGCCAGGGATGCACGGTTCATACCAGTCCGCCCACTAAGATAAGCGGTCCTTTCTGGGCCGTTCAAGCCTCAGTGGGTCCAAGTTGAGCCGTGACTCACAACATGACAATCCAAGCGGTTCGATCACGTAAACAGGTCCTGGTCTTGGTGGTACAACCTGCCCGGCGTCCTAGTGGGAATCCCAGGCTCGCGGGGGCTTACAGAGGTCCCGTAATGAAGGTCCTAGTCTGACGGAAGGAATATCCGGTGGAGAGTCCCGACCATTACAAGGAAATGTGGCTATCAAATCATCGGAAACCAAGTATAGCGGTCAGCCAATCCTACCGGAGTAGAACGACTGTCAATCAATCCTAATAGCATGGTTTAAGAAATCATGTTTGAACTTAATATATAGACATAGGTTAAGGCCATGACGAATCAAGTGAAAACAACATGCAAAAATTCATAATTGTTTACTTCCATGAGTTCCAGTTATCATGTGGGTTGCTAACCTACCATTAGCCACTAACCTACTAAGATAAATCATGCTTCAAGTGAAGAAATAAGCAGTTCTGTGTAGTTGGGCAGTTCGTGCAGAGCCGCTCACATGCCTCGGCGGTCGCACGAGAGGCCGTTCACACCCTTTCAGGTCCGAAGGCCTGCTAGGGATGAGCGGTTTGTAGGGTGCCACTGGGGAAGATGAGCGGTTCGAGACTGGCCGCTTGAAGAAAAGGGCGGTTAGGGTTCTGCCGCTCATTCTACAAAATCGATCAAAGATAAAACATATGGACGGTCGAGAACCGGCTGCCTACAGAGTATGGGCGGTCTATCGAGAGGCCACGCAAGTTAGATCAATCTGCCGCCCTTCGCCTTGCCCATCTCCGGCGGGGTTGGCTAGGGTTAGCAATAATAACTAAATACGCACAATTTAAAGCATGAAATTTAGGGCTTTTATAGTCAATAGAACGAGCATGAAAAGTTATACAATATAGCATGATCAATTGGACGTTTAGTGCCTGAAATCCCTACTTAAATCGAGATGAAACATAGTTAACCCTAGTTCTAGCATGCTTCTACTAAAACCCGAAATCCTAGCAGGATACTAAATAAAATTTAGGGCTTACTAGATCAATGGAAAGAGGACATGACGAAGCTTCTATCCATATATAATAGTTAGGGTTTGGCTTGCTATCACCTACCTTAATTGAAGGATGAAGGAAGAAGAGGGAGGCCGATTGCCCTAGGTACACACCGCCGATGATCGTCAAAATACTCCCTCGATCAAGCTCCTCTCCGGCCGCCACAGCAACTAAACGATTCTAGGGTGGCTAAGGGTCATTTTTATAGGTTCAATTTCATTCGAGAGGGTTCCATCGTGGAGATAAGAGTCCACAAACTCGGTTGCGCGCGAATCGCGCAGATTAGGGCGCCTCCGCCGATCTCATCCGAAATACGCTCTCTAGGGTTAGGGTTTCGGAGATTAACTAGAGGGGAAACGAAGAGTTGATCCTTACCAATTTTTTGAATCTGGTTTGGGCTTAAATGATCGAGTATTGGGCTCGAATTTTGTGTTTTAAGGTCCGATTAGGCTAAGTGTGGTTTTGGGCCTTAATCTGCTAATTCGACTTGTTTACGAATTTTGTTTAGGCTGGTCATAGAAGATAATTTTACTAAACGTTTTGTCCTCTACAGGATTCTAATTTTTCCAAATTTTTATAAAATGGTCAAACTTTTACTTATCCTATTTCTTAAGGAATTTCTTATTAATTTTCTCAAAATTTTATTCTTTAAATAAATTGGGGTGCTACATCCGGTGTCCAAGTGTCATCTACTTCGGGTAAAGCAAAAGGGCCTTTACTCACAACACGCCACAACAAATGATCTTGGGCATGCTGAAAAACTTCCATTCGGTTCTTCCAATACAGGTAGTTTGCTCCATCGAAAAATGACGGTCGATTGATGGCATGACCCTCAGCTATGCAGCTGCGAGGGACGTTCCCATCGGATCTCCCTGGGTCGTTGGACCACATCTCTAGGGATCCCGCTCTGATACCAACTGTTGGACGGTATGAGAGGATCTAGAGGGGGGTGAATAGATCCTGTACCAAAATTTCAACTTCTACAAACGAGCTATTAGAAGATAGCACTACAGTTAACATATGCAAAGACAGATGGCAGATTAGCAGAACTCAAATGATAGGAGATGCTCTAAGATAACACAAGCCACCAGTGAAGAGGGGATAGAAGGAATGGAGAGCAAACCACAACACAGTGCTTTTAAGGTGGTTCGGCTGCACAATGGCACACCTACATCCACCCCTCACCAACACGATGAGGCTTCCACTCTTTGGCCAAAATAAACACACATGCTGGAAACCAGCTGAACACAGGGACTATCCCCAACACACACATACGCGCACACACGAGGACAAGTCCTCAAAGCACACGGGAAAGAAATCCCACAAGGAAGAAACAAGACAAAGTAAGAAGACAAACACACACACGTTGCTCAACAGCTTACACGGTGAAAGCACTCCACACACAAGGTGATTTGTTGTAGAAAAACAAAGAGAACACAAGAAATCAAAACAAGAAGCTGCAACTACAGCAGTCCCGAGTGAAGAAGCACTACGAACGGTAGTGCTCAAACAATAAAGCAAGGGAACTAGGGATGGCTGTGGATCCTTCTCCTTTCCTTCACCTTTCTCTCCGATGGAAGTCTGAACAGGCGCTCCTTTCTCTTCTCTTTTCTCTCTTTCCCACGTTCTGCTCTTCCTGTAGGCCAACTTAGAACTCCAGTAGCTCTTCAAGCAAGGGAAGGGCATCCAATATATAGCCCTCAAGAAGCTAAAGTTTTCCCCTCCATTTCTCTTGCAGTTCTGAATAGCTGAAATAAATAATAGGGTTTCACCAAGGAAACTTGTTGAACCTTAATTTCTGTTAGCAGAAAGGACGTCCTTTGTCTTGAGATTTTTCTCCTTTCAGACAGAATCCCAACTCGCTGGCGCAGGGGATAGAACTATCAGTGAGGGAGACCTTTCCAAGGAGTTGTACTGGTAAATATTTGGAGTAAGAAATTGCCATGGACACTTATGATGACATGGATGTTTTGAGTGTCCTAGGAATCTTCTTCATACCTCAAAATCTGTGTTTTTAGAGGTTTACGTCGGACATGTTTGCCCTCTGTACGATTTTCCAAAAGACATATCTGTCAGAATATTTTTGAGTTTACCCTTTAGTGAGCTCGACCTGCTGAGAGACTGAGGTCGACACTGCTTAGAAAATGAGTGATTATAATGGCTTCTGGAATGATCTTGAGGTCGACGTCCTGTAAAAGTGAGCACAACACTACTTTGCAAAAACGTGATTACAACGGCTTCTGGAAGAGTCTGAGGTTGACCTCCTATAGAAGTGAGGTCGACACTGCTTGTGTGACGACCTAGACATCGGATACCGAGTAAACCCGATACCACTTGGAACCTGCGAGGCCTCCCAAGAGCGACAAAGCTCCGAAGGGATAGAAAGATATGTGAGAGTACAATGAACTTCAAGATAAAGCAGTAAGCAATTAAATTTCAATGATCAGGATTGCTAAAATAGTAGAAATAAAATTACATTTTCTATAACAATTAAAACTAACAGAGTCCAGTCCAACCATAGTACAGTACAACAGGAAAGAGAACATACTCTCAAGGTAGGGGAAGCCCGACACTGGCAAATGCTGGCACTAAAAACCATGCACTACACCACCAAGCACGAGGAAGAACAGCTACACCTAAAAAGTCAGGGGTGAACCTCCCATCACTGGCTCAGTAGGGATCCCGCAGAACCCTACCACGAAACAAAAGTGATGAACAGCAGTGCTAACAACTATAGCAAAGCAGTAACAACAAGAGCAGGAACAATAGTAAAGCGGAAAACAGTCGTACCACGAAAACACGACAGCCGAAGGAACCTCGGCCCTCTAAACTATTCCAAACAGCAACAGAAAGGCGAACCCCGATCTCACAAAGTCAGACGTTATCGATCCATTGTCAAATCATGAAACCTTATCGTGAAAGCCTACAGAAATAGGCAAAAGCCTCTCAAAAGACCTACATGGTCGAAGGCGCAAGACATACTCAATCTCACCGTCGTGTACGCTACACTGACCTCGGGAAGAGCCAAACACAAGCCACCCGACAAGTCATGAAAGCACAAGTCATGCGTCAAGTGACAGAAGCACCTCCTCACTAGAAGAACAGCCAGATGCGTCCCCTGACGTCTTACACTATGCCACAAGTATCTCCCACTCGCCTAGAATGGTGATAACTGAGACACTCAATAGGAACCAAGTAATAAGTAATGAGTAACTAGTCAGGGTCATGCCCATCGGCGTCTGTCCAAACGCCCCTGACCACCTGTGCACACACAAGCTCAATGTCTTGAGCCAGGCCTATAGCCCATTTTCCCCTCCCGTAGGACTCTCACGACAAGACAAAGGGGCCACGGCTACCAGCCTACAAATCGTCTCAATCGGGACTCGCCCCGCCACCACTCCCAGGTGGACCGACACACGGAAAGTGTCGTCAGACTACGACTGGTGGAGGATCACTAGACATAGAGACTCAAAACAGTGAACACCAAAGTACTGACAGGGCAAGCACACACCTGTCACACGTACTACGGAGCATAAGATAGTATACGGCTGCTACTAGACTCAGGACAGTCAACTAGACCTGCTGACAACGATCCTTGAGTCATGACACTCGGGTCAAGATCGTCGCACATCACAGCAACACACTGTTAATCAACCTAGTCCCTAAGCAAAAAATCACGGGAAACACATTATGGAAAATGGCACAAAATAGTCGGATCGATAACAACAATAATGATAACAATGAGTCCTCGGCCTCCGAGCCGCACAATGGACTCACAATTCCGCATAACACGGAACGTGATGGATTACCAAGGCCCTCAAACCACATGGACACGCTGTCATGCCCCGAGTGCGGAAGGAACCCGATACGCGTGACGAGTTTATATCGATCATGTCAACCAGAGCACGAGAAAAATTCAAAACAAAGATAGAGTATGCAAATAACAAGATAATAATAATAACAACCATAATCTAATTCCATAATTTAACCAAATATCTAATAACGATGATACTCCCAATATCCATGAGGTCAATGATCCAAACAACTACAAGGCTACAAGCCTTAACAAGTTTCCCAAATGACGAAAAGGTATAATGACATAGGACTCAATAAAAGGACAAGACACGATAAGACAACGGCTCGATGATCGGAAGCTCTACACTCTTCACTTGGTCTCATTCCCATCCGATCGGTTGTCGCTATCTGAGTTACCTGAAAAATATTGGAATGAAACTGGGTGAGCGAACGCTCAGTAGGAATTATATCTCAAGAATAAGTAATTCTTTAAGTAATTACATGTTACATGCAATGCAGGTCTCGCTAAGCATGATGAAAAGTCAAGAATAACAAGAACTATAAAGATGATCCCAGCATAATTTTCAAGATAATAAAAGGGAACTATCCCGAATGTTACAGCGTTTCACAGCAAGGTAATGTCAAGTGTTCAAGCATGTAGCATCAAGTAATCAAGCACGTAATATCAGGTCGGGTCACTAGATTTGGCTATTTAATCAAGCAAGTACTCACCCGTTCCGGGCCACACAAGTCTTGTTAAGTCAAATCAAGCACTAGTTCAATAGAGAGTGGAATGTCATAGAATCTAGAACGACAAGTACTCCGGTGCAATGTCACACTGTGGTCAATCAACTCCCGCGGGCACAAGTACTTTTGGGCGCTCCTCTCAGGACCAGACTGGGCCCTAGAAATGCCAGACATTGAGTCATGTTAAGTATCTAGACATCCGCTATAGTTATAGCCAGTAGAATTCCAAGGAAATAAGCTAATGTAGGATGATAAGGTAGATTCACGAAATTTAAGGAGCTCAAGGATAGATTGTTACAAAGAGATGGACTATGATTAAACTAGGCAAAACACATGACAAGTCAGAAATCTGGGAATTGGCCCCCTTCTGGGTGCCATCACTTTCACAATTGGCGCCCTGGAAGGGGGCGCCCATTCTGTGAAACAGAACATGGAATAGAAGAATTGGCGCCCATGACAGGGGCGCCCATTCAATTGGAGACTTCTGAGAGGGTAGCCCATTCCAGAAGTATAGGAAGAACATGCTCACATATGCCAAAATAATACACTGTGAGGACTATGCTACCATGTTTCTTTAGAGTGACATGGCATTCAAAGGGGATCATGGGTTTTGATGGTACAACCTCCTCAGCTGCCTTGAGGGAATCCAAGGCTAGCGTAGACTTACGGAGGTACAAATGATGAAATTGCCAGTCCGAAGGAAGGAGTATCCTGCGGCGGGCTCAAGCATCACCGAGTGTTGAGGAGCTATGCGAGAAACATCGTGAAAATGTGGCACTGCATCTACGGACTGAGACATAGTGTCGAATAACCCACGGTGTGGGCCAGAAAACTCGAGAGACAACCAGAAATCAGGGAATTGGCGCCCTCTGTGAGAGTCACCCATTTCAGAAATGGCGCCCTATCTGAGGGTCGCTCATTCTTTAACTTCAGAAATCACATGACTGCCCTGGAATTGGCAGCCTGTCACATGGGCACCCATTCCTTGGGCTGGCCAAGTCAACAGAGATAGGCGCCCTCTCTGAGAGGCGCCCATTCTTTTTATTTTCCATTGTTCTTTTCCTTTCGTTTCTAATATTTCCATAGAACATACGTCACTGTAGAGAGTAGTTTCATGTCCATAAAGCGACTGTTCACACAGTTGTCCATTCTAGCAGCAAGGGTTATCACGTAAAACAATTATAAACATGTCCCAATTTCATAATCGATAGCTTTTACAGCGATTTATTATTAAAACAACAAGAAAGGAATTGGCGCCTGCACCCTGGTCATCAATTAATGGACGCCTACACTCTGATCGCCCATTAAGGAATGGGCGCCCATGGGCTGGTCGCCCATTAATTGATGGCAGCCTACTGGGCGCTATTTCATCGTGCAATGGTGAAACAATGAACAGTGATCAGAGTGGCCCAGTGATGAATTAACAACTAGATTTAATCGTGCATGCAATCTAGTATTACTACGTGTTGGGCTATGTCTTGAGAAAACCTACCTTATTGGAGTGACAGGATGACTGACAGGAAGCAGAGATGCAAGGTAAGAAGATGCTCAACGTACCGCAATAGTAGGAGCAACCCTTCCCACAAAAGGAAGAAAAGAAGATGAAGAAGCCTCTTCACTACAGTAGGAATAGCGGGAAGAAGAGGAAAACCCTTCACGTTTTCCTTTCGTCCAACGTAGCAGGAACCGATCCTCCTTCGAATGCAGTTGTAAGGGCTGCTCGTTCGACGAGAGGTTTTACTTATAGAGGGATGGAAACCCGTAAAGGGGTCGATGGCCATCAAGGGCAAGATGTCAACCTTGCCATCCGCTACTTCTCCACCTGCCAATCTTTCAGCCGCCTGCCCTTTATGGTTATAAAACCCTAAACTAACACGCATGCATGCCACATTCGAAAGGGGTTGTGGGTTTGGGCCATTGATGATGAGAGGCCCATCTAACAACTACTTATGGTCCTTTTAGTTAGTCCAAAGGTTGACATATGGCTTACCCATTTACCCTGTGATTGTGAGGCCCCTTTCATGGATGTGGGCTATTTTTATGTGTTAAGAGGCTTTTGTCAAGGTTAACGTATGGTGGCAGGCTTATATTGATAGAACCCATTTACCATTGAGTTCATGGTTTATATGGTGGGCTATTCTATATATGCATATGAAGAGGGGGAAAATCAACCGCCCATGAGCATCGCCCAACTACGTCAAATGTGACCCAACCAGGCCCAGCTCTCTAAAGCGATAGCCTCTGTCGGGGCCCACTTACTTTAAGCCCAACAATCACTCGGAACAGCCCTTCCTAGGCGGCCATAGGGTCCGGAAGCCCGAGTAACGGATCAGTCGGGAAGACCCCTATGGGGATCCGGAACAACTTGCCCGAGCTGTGTGCTTATCACTCGGGATAATATCTCAGGCGAGAGTTTAGGCTCGGGCTGACCGTTGGAAGCTCATCTAAGTGTTCGTTACATACCCGGCGAAGACGGGGAACTCCAAATGATAAGGGAGAGCAAGAGTCCTTGGACTATAAAGAGCCCGCTATAAGGACGTAACCTCCCCGTAATCCCCTCAACTCCTGGGACTCAAACGCATAATGGGCTACAATATAAATCCCATGGAGACCCTCCGGAGAGGTAAGGCATAATATTGAGCAAGAGCCACCACACTTCTTGATGAAGAGACATCTCGCGCCCCTTTCTTCTTCTGCCACCTTCTCTCCTTTTGTGCTCTACAAAATTTGCTGACTTAGGCATTGGAGGGTTATCCCCAGGGACTCCTCCCCCGGGCACCCCTGACCTGCTTCCTTCCTTGCAGTTACTCAAGCGTGGTGATCGCAACCAGAGTCCTCTACCTTAGAGCGGGAGCGAGATCACCCCTCTTCATCTAGCACCGTCTGTGGGACGCCATCATGGTGAGAAGAAGTTCCGGCAGAAGGTCCACCAACGACAAGGGAAAGGCCGTGGCAGGCGAGGGAGAGGAGCCTGTGCCTAACCCCCCCCCCCCCCGTATAGGCTCACCCCTCCAACGACCTCACCTGCGAGCTGCCTCCTCCCGCCCACGGGGGACTACCCCCAAATGGGAATCCTGACACTCTCCAAACCCTCAATGCAAAATTGGACATCCTTGTAGAGTTAATGAGGACCCAGGTGGCCAGGGAAGAGAAGTCACGACCCCCCCGGGAAAGCCCCCCTCTCGGAGAAGCTTCGCAACAAATCGCCGGAGGCCGCTTCACTCTTCGGGGACGACGGCTTATACGTAACAGGTCAGGAGGACCCTCTCACGTCCCCCTGCTTGAGCAAGAAGCCTCCTCCACCCCGACGAGAGAAAGGACCGAGACGCGTCAACCATTCCCGAAAAATGATGCCCCTCGAAGGGAGACTTGGCAGCCCGACAGGGTGCCCCCACAGTCCCTTGGTCCAGCGACAACCGGAGTTGTCCCTCCAACTGTGAGACTTCGAGCGGCATTTGGCAGAGCAAGAGTGCGCCCTCCGCGCCTTGCAGAAAACCTCCGCTAAAGAGGACGAGGAACAATCCCCGTTCTCCAATCACATCTTGAAGGGTGAGATTTCCCCCAGAATCCCATTGCCGACCTTCAAATCGTACGACGGCCAGGGAGATCCCGCCGACCACTACGAAAGTTTTGGCACCCTGATGACGCTGCACGGGGTCTCTGACGCTGTCAAATGCCGAGCATTCGTGACCACTTTAGTTCTGGGAGCCCAAGCCTGGTTCCGAGCTCTCGCCCCCGACAGCATCCGCAACTTTCGCCAGTTCGGGCGAATATTTAAGGAAAGCTTCGCCGGCAGCGATCCTCCGAGGTCAGTAGCAGGATTGGTGGCACTAAAATAGGCACCTGGGGAAAAACTCCAGGTTTACATTAATCGGTTCAAATCGGAAGCCCTACGCATCCCCCGCCTAGACGTCGCCTCAGCCATCACTGCGCTGACCGGAGGCACCCGTGACGAGAACCTCCGAAGGGAGTTGGTCCTCCATCCTCCTACCTCCCTTGCCGATCTAATAACCCTGGACCTGCACCACGCGAAATACGAGGAAGTCCTCAATGCTTGCCGCATTCAATCGGGCTCGAGAAAGGACGGGGACAAGAAGCGACCTTCCGAGCAGGGCTCGGGCCTGAGAAAGTGGAGGAACCAAGACGGGGACCGAAGGGAACCCCCCCGAAAGTATGAGCGGTACACCCCTCTGACCGCCACCGTCTATGAGATATATGAAGACATCAAGGACTCGGGTATTTTCCGCCAACCCGAGCCTATGAAGGCCAAACACCGCAACTGCCTCAAACATTGCCAGTTCCACAATGACCATGGACACCATACTGGAGATTGTCACCAACTCAAGGACGAGATCGAGCGTCTTGTCCGCCAGGGAGACTTATCTCGGTACGTGTTCGAGCACCAGAAGGAGGATCGTGGCATTCCGGAGGAAATTGACAATCAGCCCCGTGGGGTCCACATTAATGTCATCTCTGGTGGTGCGACATCAGGAAGAGATAGTAGTCCAGGAAGGAAGCGTCATGCCGAGCGGGCGAGCCGGGCTTTCGAGCCCCCCAAGTCCCCGCCGATGGATGGACAGCAGGCCGTGGTATTCTCTAACCAAGACCTGGAAAGGCTATCCACCCCGCACGACGACGCCCTTGTAATATCGGCTACCATAAACCATTGTAACGTAGATAGAATACTGGTTGACAATGGTAGCACTCCCGACGTACTTTCGTACGAATGTTTTCTCAAGATGGGTGAAAACCCATCCACGCTCCGCCCTATTCGAACCCCCCTTTGTGGGTTCAATGGCCAGGCAACCTATCCCGAGGGAGCCCTGAGCCTGCCAGTTACCATCGGCACCCCTCCCAAGATCGTTACCGTCATTGTTGACTTCATTTTGATTAAGGGGATGGCGGCATATAATGCCATTTTTGGTCGAGGAATCCTTAGCCGGACAAAGGCAGTGCCCTCCACCTACCACAAAAAATGAAGTTCCCCACTAAATGTGGTATCAGGGAGGTCCGAGGTAATGTGGACGTCAAAAAAATGATGACGATGATGATCATATGGCACTCACGTCTACGCGTTCAAGCTCAAGTCGAAGACGAGAGGGCTGAACAAACCCATACCTCGCTCGGTCAGGACAAGAACTCGCTTGGTGGTCCGCTACCTGTTAAGGAAGCCCCCCAGGTGGAAGATACAGCTACAACTCTCCGACCGGCCATACCGAGAGCTGAATCAAAGAAAAGCCAGGAACTCGGGCACAGCTCCGGAATGCATTGAAAGTCACGCAAAGTCTGGACCGAGCCCCAGAAGCTGCAAACGGGACATTGCGGAGACCATGCATCGCAACTAAAACATTCCAGGAATGCCAACGTTCATATAAATGGCCGCGCTTCCGAGAAGAATCACTTTGAGGCTTAAAACGGCGCCGTAGAGCATCAATCTGGCGCGCCCCTTGCATGGCCTTAATACGGCGTGCCCATTTCACTTGCATTGCTCTAATACGGCGCCCCTTTGCAAAGATTTAATCCGGCGCGCCCCCTGCCTGCGTCGTTTTAACCAAAGTACCTCGTCATTCCCATTTTAAAAGCTTCTCCTCCAAATGCTAAAATGGCGTGGTCATTTTAAGGCCAAAACTTAATACGGCGCGCCGAATGCAAATATGTTTAACCTCATCCTGTCCCGTCTGGCCGACCGATGCTCTGTTCGGCATAAATGTGACTCACAGAGAACATTCAATGCCCATGGCTCTGCTTCTACCTCCGTTCGACAGCACAGAAGCGGCAACGACGAAGCAACCCCCCCGGTAGACCTGCGAACATCCCGTCCTCGGACGAACGAGCAGCGTACGGCGCGACCCACCTTCATCCAGCGCAACATGTCAACTCCAAACTTCGTTGCAGACGAGGTGGGAGTGGCAGGAACCCCCCCCGGCGCCATTCTATAAAAAGGGGGGCATCACTATGAAAAAAGAAGAGGTTGGCTCTCTCTCTCGGCGGGGCAGTGTGCAACGGGAGAAGAAAGGGAAAGAGAGGTGAGATCTTCTGAGAGGAAGAGTCCGCCGAAGAGAAAAGAAGCTGCTTCCTCGCGTCGGAGAGGTGAGATGAAGTGAAGAGAGGGGAGTGAGGGTGAGGGGTGGTTCCGAGAGGGAGAAGCCTGTTCTCTCTCTCCCTCCTCCGTCTAATGCTTCTCTCTCTCTCCGTCGAATGTATTCTCCTTTTTTTTGTAATGCTTTCGTTTCCATCTTCTCTGTATCAAGACTCCTTCCCCAGTTTGTGTGGATGAATAAAGGAAAACCTTTTTTTTGCAAGCTCAGTCTCCGTCGCTCCGATCCTTGCTTCCCATTCTCACTCTCCGATCATCCGGGGGTCTTTGAGGTCTGCCGCTCCATGGCATGACCCTCAAGGTAACCCACTCGACGGATGAATACTTCTTGCCCTACTGTGGCAAACATTTGTCCGCTTCAAAATCATCGCCCGTGAGTCGTGGTCGCTCTCGTAGGCTGGCCCTAGAGCGTTCCACACTCACACTTGGGCTAATGGACCGCCGTGAGGCCGTTCCACATTTTTGAGAGTTTACCCGGGAGTAATCCATGTGGTGGCTTTCGCTTCTCTCTGGCAAGTCCCGATCCAGGGGAGGTGCTGCCCGATTTTCGCCATGGCTAAGAACGCACAACAACAGGTGAAGGAGTTGAACTAATGAAGAACAAACTGAGGCCTCTGTGAGCAAACTGCTTGAATAAAACACTTAGCGTTCACGTCGTTTCATCTTAATAAACGATTAAAATGGTTAAAACTCTTAAAACATCCTCATTACAGCTTGATCTATCAACATAGCGAGCAAATCAACCCTTGAATCAACCTACGGGTGAAAGAAAAAAGAAAACACAGTAAACAGAGCTTTGAAACAACCCCATATAGCTATTCCAGCGTGAGTTAAAATGGCACGGCCACTGTTCCGCCGCACCATTTTAACCCTCCTCACAAAAGCCCCCATCTCCTTCTTTGAATCCTAAAACGGCGCGCCCTCCCTTGCTCACTCCATATCCGACGCGCTCCCTTGCCATCCCTAATCTGCGCCCTCTTTAGATGCCTAAAACAGGCGTGCCCATTTCCATTCCAAACCACACACACGGCGCGCCCCTCTCCCCTTGCATGTCCTAAAACGGCGGCTCCTACTTCCCCCTTCACTCTTAACCGGTGCCCTCCTTCAACACCCTTAACCGGCGAGCCCCCCTGGGCTTTCCTTATCCGGCGCCCCCCGGGGCTTCTCTTCACCGGCGCGCCCCCTTGGGTTTCTCTTCACTGGCGCGCCCCTTTGTCATGTTAAATCGGCGCGCCCCTCTCCTCTATTACTCTTAAACCGCGTGCCTAAAAGAGAAAGAAATTGATTAACCAAAAGAAAATACTTGAAGTTAATGGGAAAACTAATCAAAAATTGACCCTCCTATAATCAAAATTTTCTTCCGGGGGCACTGCCCCTGATCCCCCGTAAGGGGCGCTGCCCCTTGACCCTGGACCTGACAGCAGGTCGAACCCCGCTGACCTGACCACGCAGGTCGATCTGCGTGCGAGGGCGCACGTTGGCAAGTTCGGGTTTCACATTTAACAACTCGCTTCCCCGGACTGTGCGTGAAGAGAAAAGCAATGATGCCCCGTGGTATCGGATGTGGACCTCGAATCCCCGACATGGTCATGATCCGTGCACCTCTTGGGCCGATAGTCCATCAGCATGACCCACTTCTTCCGGATCCGATCCCGCATCGCATTAAACTTGCGTACCTACGGCAGACATCCGTACGGTTTTATCGTCGTCTTCGATGCTACAAATGCGGACTTCCGTCCGAACACGAAATGGTCCGTGAGTGACCAACATATACGTATCTATGAACATTTTATGCCCCAACGCGGGTTCGTTTGAACGTGACCCGGGATCTTTGTTCTCGCTTTATTACCATGAATTTCAGGCCGTAGGGCCCTTATTCCCGGCAATCAATCAAGGGTGTTCCCCCGTATGGGGGATGTAAATAACGTCGTGGCCTTTACGGCACGGCGGGTTTTGGTCCCGACCCGAACTACACAATTGTCTGATTAGTCAGATCGAGCGCACCATGGGCTTCATCGAAGCCCGAATAAATCGTCACTTCTGTGACTGGCACGCCCTCGCACTAAATAAACGAATTAACCGATCAACAAACGAACCGATTCTTTCAAATTTAGTGCGTCCACAAGTCTGGCACGCCCGGTGGGACCGAAATCACCCTTCATCTCTTTGCCGGGACTAAGGGCCCTACGGCCCCTTTCTTGTAATACTAATTGTTTGATTTGAAATGCAGGTTGCATTTCGGACATCAGGAATGGCACTCACTTTCGGTCAAGCAGGCCATTGAAAGCCATGTTCGGAACGGCTACTTGGCCGTCCCCCTCAGCTTCGGGAGCTTCCCTCCCGCGGTAGGCTTCCCCAACTTCCTCGGGGTAGCCTTCACGAACCTGCTGGACGTGGAAGCGTCTGACAGGACTGAAAGCAACGCTCCCATCCAGGGGGCCGCCAAAGCTGCTGCCGGCCGATCAATGGCCGAAACTTCCAAGACTGTCCCGACCGGGACGCTGAGCTGCAACGTGCACCATGTGCACCAAACTGCCGACCCATCTCACCAGGGGTCGGCCTCTCACCAGAGGAGGCTCCGGAGGAGCCACGCCATGACATCACCCCGAGGCCGGTTCTCCAGCACCGGCAAGTCTGCTGTCATCGGGCTGTCCGAGTGCATCTTACCGGACAACGTTCTAGGTGATCCCGGATCGCATTGTACCCACCGTACCAGTGCGCAACTCTTTTCAGGCACTGGAGAAGATGAAGGGCAGATGACGCCCGCCATTCCGGCCCCAGCGCCGCAGCATCAGTCGGCCTCCAGGCCCACCAAAGCTAACCAAGTTTGGGTTCCCAAGGGGGCCCGTTCACCTCACCAGCCCGGGCAGGGCCCAGCACCTTCCGCCCGGCAAGGGCACAACAAGGAGATCGGGTCAAGACATCGGCCCCGTCTGCCAGCCGGCATTGAACTACACCGGCCCCACCGGAGAACATCGCCGTCGACACTACCGACGTCACTATCAGGCTGCCCGTGCGGAGCCTGCAACCCACATGCCCGTTGCTGTTAACAGGGCAACATCACCAGCCTCTCCTCCTGACCAGACTGGGAAGGAGTGGAGCAAGCCATGAGGAACTACTTGCGGGGCCCGGGGAGCACTCCCCTGGGTCGCCAGAGATTACTGGGGGCAGTAGCCTCTGCATTTGAAGAAGAAGAGACTCGGCCGGTGCCAGCGCCGAGTCAAGAAACTGCTCTGAGGAGCGTTATCAGTCCCCGCCGAGGGAAGAAGTGAAGCCACGGAGATCGGTCTTTGACAGATTGGTCTTTCCGGGTAGGCCGTCGAGAAGAACAACAAGAAGAGGCAGAGACCTAAGGGTTTATACCTGCAACATGGCAGGGGATCTGGCCGGTACGGGGCTCTACCAACCGAGCCCGAAGAAGTGGCCAGGCTTGCCACAAGGCCAGGACCTCTTACCAGAAGAGGGAAAGCGGCAGCTGAGAAGACACAAGTCCACACTGGAGAAGCTGACTATGAGAACCTCAATGTCCTTGGCTGCCAATGTTATTACAGAAGGCACACGGGAGGACCATCCACTTCATCCGAAGAGGTGCCGATCGAAGAAAGAGGGGGCACCCCTAGCCTTTCCATGAACGACCCCGCGGTATTGCACATGATGCAGCAATATCAGCGGAGATCGAATTGTTAAGAACAATTGACTGAAAGAGCTGCTCAGCCCTCGACATCCGGGCAGACTGAAGCATTGCCAGAGACCCCTGGGGGCAACGGTCAGGCCTCGGAAGCTTCTCCACAGGCGACGGTGTCTCCCCCAATACCTACCTACACTGGCGGCGTACCCCTGCATCAGCCACAGCATATCACACCGGCCCCGCCACCGAACTTGCCATTCCAGGGGTCCACTATTGCACCTCAGGCGACAGTGTTAACAACGCCGCTGGCGCAACCAGCCCATTTCTATCCAAACCCGGTTGACCCAGCAACAGTGAGCAGACTAATGCTCGAACAAATGATAGATATGAAGTTGGCAGAGAGGAGCGATGGTGATCACACGCCATTCGACGTATACCGGGTACCTTACCCGGCACACTATGCTGCCAAGAGGCTGCCGGTCGGCATCACCAAGCCGCCGAAGTTTGAGAAATTTAATGGGCAAGGGTCTCCAGGGAGCACATTGCCTACTATGTGAATGTCATGGGGGATCTAGCTGCGGATGAAGCTTATCTCCTCAAGTTCTTCGGCTCGACACTTACCGGGCTCGCTTTCGAGTGGTACTCGAGCTTGCCCACGGGTCCATTGTAGACTGGCCCGATATGCAGAAGAAATTCAAGGAAAGGTTCTACATAGCTGAGCGGGAGGTAACCGTGGCAGAGCTTTACGCCACGAGATAGAGAAATGATGAGTCGGCACTCGACTACATAAAGAGATGGAGGAACCTCAGCATGAGGTGCAAACGTCCCCCGCATCAGGAGGACGCAGTGCAGATCTGTAAACAGAATCTGAAGAAGGAAATCCTTGAGAGGATGATCGGTGCTGAGGTAAGGTCATTTGACCGTCTGAATAACATAGTGGCAGAGATCGAGGCATTCCTTGCTCGATACTCTTCTGCTCCAGCTGCATCGAGCCAGAGGGCCAGACAGGTCGAGAAAAGACCAATACCGCCAGAAGTTCACACACTGGACTTCGAAGCTTTCGAGAAGCAAAGAGAGAAAGCCAAAGAGACAGCCGACCCTCCTCCGCCCAGGTCCACTGAACGGCGGGAAGGTCCCTCCCTGCGGGAGAAGATGAGGAATAAATTGTATTCTTTTCCTCGAGACAAAGCCCGGGTCCTGTTTGAATGGGCCACCAGGTACAACAAGATCACATTACCAGATCCAAAGAGGCCTGGTGACTTGAAGAAGAAGGATGATCCTCGCTTTTGCCCATACCATCAGATGCTTGGGCATACCATTGAGGATTGTTACATCTTCAAGGATGTCATTGAGTCCTTGATCAAGAAGGGAGAGCTGGACATGGGGGAGCTCAGAGTGGATCCTCCGCAGCCGCACGAGATGCGAACATCGGCACCACTGTCAACATGGTATCTTTATACCAGCAGCTGCCTGAAGAATGGGCGGAGGCCAGTACACAGGCTACTTATCAAGCCTTCGTCATGGCGCCAGCTCAAGACCAAGGAGGTTGGCAAGCCGCGCCGACGAAGAACAGAAGAAGAAGACAAGCTCCCCAGGCCCACTCCGGAAGCTCACATAAGGGGCGTTACACCCGGCGGCACCGCCACCAGTGATACCTGTCTTGCATGACACAGCCCCCCGGCTCGTTATGAGACGGCCCACTCACAACAAGAAGAAACACATCCCGATGCGGGTGCACAAGGAAACCAGCCTGCGGTTGAAAGACTCCAGGCTATTATTGATGGGCTTGAAGATTATGAGCAGCCCGAGATCCAGCCTGTGGAGTTGAAGGAGTATGTCCCTTGGGAGGAGTTGAGTCGCTCGAACTAGCTCCAGAAGCAGAAGCCGAGACGAAGAAGAGCCTCTCTTGTGGGGTGAGCTTCCCCAAGAGCAGTTGCCAGCCACTGAAGAGAAGAAGAAAAAGAAGAAGAGAAGACCTAGAAACAAGAAGAAGAGTGGGGTTGTCCTTTCTTGCAACACCCTCTCAACATTATTTGACACAGCCCTCTCCCTGAGAGAGGAAGAGCAAGAAGTGCCCGTCGAGCCGTCAGAGGTGAATCAGGCTGAAGCATCCACCTCCCAACATGCCACCAGGTCGGGAAGGAAGTGGGGATGTCCTCCTCAGGCCAACCACAACATCTGCTTAGGGGAGAACAACCGTATCACATCCCTGAGCCTAGGGTCCAAGGCATGGAGATTCCCCCTCCGTCAGGTCTCTACCCCGGAGAACCAGGGGCCAGGCGCTCCTTCATTCATTGAATTTCTTATGACTCAGAGGGGAAGACAGTCATGCCCCCGCGAGTCCCAGCAGACCAAAGAGGCAGGTAGCCCCTCGGCCCCGTTGGTACTGACTCCTCCTCGGCCAAGGAAGAACCTGACAACACCCCGAACCTTGCCGAGTTCATGAAAGAAAAGGAAGTGACCCAGTAGGCCTCCGCAAGCTCAAGCGGCACCCGACCCAGCGAAGAGGCACCCGCCGAGCCAGCTCCCAGGTTCAAGGTGGAGGCAGGCGCAGTAGAGCCGAAGAGATGAAGTTGCTCGAGGTCCGAGCCAGCAACAGGATAGTCAAGCACCTGAAGAAGATCCCAGCCAGGTTCACCGTCTGGGAAATCCTATCTCTAGATGAAGAGACACGGCAAGCCGTCATTGCTGTGCTCCAGACGCCAGCATATGTTGAAGCCTGCCTCGTAGAAATGTCACCTGAAGTAGCTGTGGCCTTCACAGAAGAGGATATGCTTCTACCTACCTGCAGTCACAACAGGCCACTCTACATGAAGGGGCAGCTGAATGGGCATCCCATCAACCGAGTATTGGTCGACCCTGGGGCAGCAGTGAACATACTCCCCTATCGGGTGTATCAGAAACATTACTTTGACGTACACCTGGTCGAGGTCAGGAACGTCAAGATTACCGGCTTCAACCAGAAGTGCGAGGTCCCTATGGGGGTCGCAGAGTTCAACCTCTCCCTCGGTGACTTCACCACCAAGGTCCAGTTCCATGTGATCAACTCCAGCACCTCTTACAAGGCATTGCTCGGCAGACCTTGGCTGCACCAAAACGCGTGGTACCATCCACTCTACACCAATGCATCAAGTACCCCAGCAACGGGAAAGAGGAGAGAATCTTTGCCGACCTCCATCCTTTCGAAGTGTTCGAATGTCACTTATCGGACGCTAATCTCTATTTGGAAAAGCCGAAGCAAGCCTCCCAAGCCACTCAGACAAAGGAAAGAAGAAGGAGAGCCTGACAGCTGGTTCCCTCCACCACCGCCTGGCTATGTGGCTCCCCCTCAGGTGTCATTCATTTCTGAAGCAGAGGGGTATTCCGGGCCACCTCTCTTCCCATCTACCCTACACCGGGAACACCATACCTTGAAGACTTGCTGGAAGACGTCAGGGTCCCGCCCGGGATCATCAAGCCTCTCGTAGAAGCTGACTGCCAGGTGGTTGAACCATTAAGGACCTTCGAGGTGCCCAACCCCAGGGGTCTGCCTACCATCTTTTATGTGGCCAAGGAGCACCCGGTCAAGGGGGATGATGATTGTAGACTCCCCGATGAGCTGCATGACCCACTCGTCCCAATCATGGGACTCCCTGACATAGCCGGTCGTGTGGTCAAGATGACCAGAAAGCAAGGGATCCCCTTTTGCCAGCTCTCCAGTCGGAAAGAAATGTTCAAGAAAATGTGGAACCCACCAAACCTGGACCGGAGGTTGTTGCAAATCACCCGGCATCCAGGGTTGGGCTTTTCACTAGAAGATTCCTATGAAGCCGATGTGATATCAGTCTCAGGCTCCAGGCGGCAATAGCCACGCAGGCACTGCAGGCCCATGGCAGGTTGAAGGCCGCCAGCACCTTATGCCTTTGGCCAACGAAGAACAAGATGAAGAAATATTCCTATGGAATCCACCTCCCTGTAGGAGCAAGGGGAAGGTCCCGTCCTCCTCTGAGGGACCAACCTCGAATAACTGCAGCAGCAGGGTGCCATTACCCTGGTCTGACATTGATGCAAAGGACGGGGAAGCAAGTCGGACTCCGAGCTTCCCTCGAGTGCGACTCTGCCCTTTTTGCCCTGTGTTATCAACAACAGTGGGAGATTGAAATGTTGAGGGCTCGATTGGCCGAAGCAGACTGCACTCGTGTCTGACTTAATCAGAAGCATCTTCTGCCAACAGAACATCGACACGCGCCAGTCCCCGAACAGTGTCCCGAATGCCCCCTGCACCTGAGAAAGGAGGCAAGGGATGTAGCTGTCCCCCCAGTCAGACAATCGGCCGAGCGAAATCCTACACTGCAGGAGAGGATGGAAAGGCCTTACTCTTTCCCGAGGAATAAGACCCGAGGAATCTTTGATTGGGCCTGCTACTACGGCAAGGTCTCCCTCCCGAGGTCTAAGAGGCCACAAGATGCTCGCAGAAGTGGCGACCCCCTTTTTGCCCTTATCACCAACTACTAGGCCACCTCTATCGAAGACTGTTACGTCTTCAAGGACATTGCTCAAGACTGATTGAGAGAGATGAGCTCAGAATGAGAGATTATGTGGTGGCTCCTGCCACGCCCCCATGTGGCAGGCAGCCACGAAAGAAGCATCTACATGGTGTCAGTTCAGCACCAGATTTTTGAAGATGCAGCTGAGAATGGGCAACCCCAGCCACCAGTAGAGCAGCAGCCCCCAGTATGGCAATCAATCACCTCGCCCTGCAAGAGCCGTCTATGACAATTACAAAGAAGATCCCGAAGAAGTCCTTTACTTCTCCACACAAGAGAGCCCCCAGAGCCGCACACAGCAAGCCTAATAGAGGGGGGAAACAAGCAAAGCCTCGTTACCCAACGAGGCAGAGCAAGAAGACGCCTATGGTGTCCTTGAAGCAGAAGATGGTGAAGACAAGGATTTCATCGACCTGCTACCAGCGCCACCGAAATTGAAGATGGCGGCCAGGCCACAGTGGATGAGCTCTTTGAAATTAACCTAGGCACAGAAAGTGACCCCAGGCCGACCTTTCTGAGTGCCCTTCTTCCTCCACAGGAGAGGGGACAATATGTCAAGTTGCTGCAAGAATTCCGGGACTGTTTCGCCTGGAACTACAAAGAGATGCCCGGCCTGAGCCCCGGCGTGACTCAACATATTCTGGCTATTGATCCCAAGGTGGAGCCGGTGAAGCAGTCCCCCCGGCGTATGAGGCCGGAGCTGATAAAATAGATTTGCAAAGAAGTCGACAAGCTCATAGATGTCGATTTTGTAGCTGAAAATCAATACACTACTTGGTTGGCCAACATTGTGCAGGTGAAGAAGAAGAATGGACAGATCAGGATCTGCGTGGACTTCCGTGACCTGAATAAAGCTTGCCCAAAAGATGACTTTCCGGTACCCATCACCGAAGTAATGATTGATGCAACTACTGGCCATGAGGCCTTGTCCTTCATGGACGGATCGTCCGGCTATAATCAAATCTGGATAGCTGAGCATGACCGAATTCATACGGCCTTCCGGTCGCCTAAAGGGATATTCCACTACAAAAGAATGCCCTTCGGCCTCAAGAACGCTGGCGCCACTTACCAGCGGGCGATGACCAAGATATTCGACGAACTGCTATATAGCAAAGTCGAATGCTACATTGATGATTTGGTCGTCAAGACAAAGAAAGGGGGGATCACCTGAATGACCTTAGAGTCATCTTCGAGAGACTCCGACGGTATGAGCTGAAAATGAACCCAATGAAGTGTGCCTTCGGCATCTCCAGTGGAAAGTTCCTCGGCTTCATTGTCCGATATAGGGGGATCGAGATCGACCCCTTTAAAATAAAAGCCATTCAGGAGCTACCTCCTCCGAAGAATCTGGGAGAGTTAAGATCCCTACAAGGCCGGTTGGCTTACATCCGGAGATTTATCTCCAATTTGTCGGGGCGCTGTCAGCCATTCCACAAATTAATGATGAAGAATGCACCTTTCAACTGGAACCAGGAATGTCAGAAGGCCTTCGATCGGCTGAAGGATTACTTAAAGACCCCGCCTGTGCTGGGGGCACCTGTCAAGGGGAGGCCACTTATTCTATATATAGCTGCCACCGAATGTTCGCTGGGGGCAATGCTCGCCCAGAACAACGATGAGGGGAAGGAGCAAGCTCTTTATTACCTTAGCCGAAGACTAATGGGGGCAGAAGCAAAATACACCCCGATTGAGAAGGTCCGTCTCGCCTTGGTCTTCGCAGTCAAGAAGCTGAGGCATTACATGCTCTCGCATAAAGTGAGCCTGATTTCTAAGGCCGACCCAGTCAAGCATATTCTCTCCCAGCCAGTTCTGAAGGGACGTCTCGGCAAGTGGGCCGTACTGTTAATGGAATTGACATCACCTATGTGCCGCAGAAGGCCGTTAAGGGTCAAGCCATGGCCGATTTCTTTGCAGCACACCCTGTGCCTGAAGATTCCCCACTGGCCAAGAGTTGCCTGAAGATGAAACACTAGAGTGGACCAAGTCCAACAGATCGCCTGGCAGCTGCACTTTGACGGAGCTTCGAGAACAGAAACAACCCCTGATGCGGGACGGACACGGGGACCGACTCTAAATGATATGGACCTCGGACTCTAGATGCGGATGCGACCAGCAACATACATGTTTGAGAGACACTTAGGCCCGACACTACGAGTTCCTATGGGCTATACATCGCTAACAGAAACGCAAGCTCACTCGTCGTCCCATGCGAGGGAAACGCAGATCGTGCGCGGTTTAAGAATCGGCAGAGTTAAGGGTAGTCGACTCACTTCCGGACTCGGATCGAGTCACGGGACGGGTCACTCTCACACTCACAGTGGTGACATTGACTCACGGGCTAGTTCCTATCGCACTCGGCAGCGGCATATGACCGTATACTAGCTAAGCAAGTAAATGCCAAGAAGTTGCGATCGTTACCTCCACGCTCCCGGCGTGGGGAAGACAACCCCGACCAATCTCGGACTCCCGGTTAACAATTATTACAGCAGTACAATAATTTGACCCACTCCACGCAAGGAGGTAAAAGGTCACATGTGGGGACCGGGAATCACGACAATTGGGTTGACGGGCAGCATCTTGATGTCGCCCGGTGGTGCCGAACACATGATTGTGGTGCTGTCCGGATGGCGCGATCTACGGGTCCGTGGGGCCCACGGACCACTCCAACCTCCAGCTCTGGTGGGGTGGGGCCCGCTGTGATGGGGACCCATGGTGGCACGCTTCCCTGGACGGTGGTCGGCCGGAAGTACCGGTCGGAGGCCGATCGGCTCCGATCGCCAAGTTGTGGAATTGCTATCCACGGACTGAAGCTTCTATTTTTCATTGCGCGCTCCGGCGAGATCAGACGCTACGACCAATCCTGATGTTGGATCAAAGCACAGGAGGTACCGCTAGAAAGCTCTCTCGAAGTCCTTCAATCTAGACCCAGAGAGATGAACTGGATCTGCACGGATCTGGCCTTAAACTATTTTTGAAGTTTCTGTTGCACAGTACCCGAACTCTCAGAATAATAGAGTAGTTTCTTGAGAACTGCCTTTGACCGTAAACCAAACCTCCGATTCAGACATCGACCTCTTCATGAAGT